>CM019167.2:80005287-81244813 GCA_009739505.2 Apolygus lucorum
TTTGAAAAAAAATGAAAAAACTGATGAAATTTGGTATGTAGGCTCCATTTGGGGTCTAGTAGTGCCCCGAAGATTTTGGTTGATGTACTCGTAGGTCACTTCTAAAGGTTAAAAAATGAGTTTTGAAATTTTGAAAACGCCCTAACTCAAAAAATGTTGATGTAAAGGTATTGTTTTTCCATCAATTTAAGATTCTATAGAATTTTTAGAATTTTTTGAGACCACGCGGAGCTCTGTAGGACAAACCGTTCGCTCCCTACGAGAATTTAAGTGTTGGACGTACGATAAATCAGAAACACTGGTGTGAATCGCGAAAGAGGCCTAATCTCCGTTAAAATTATAGCTGACCGAAATGCGATCGATGTTTTTCTTCATGTTGGATGGTTGGTGGCTTTGCAGACGAGTGATCTATATAAAAAATAATAAACCATTGTGTAATAATTTGCACCGTTTTAGTAGTTTGCCATCATCGAGGTCAGGCCGGTTTTCTGTTAAAAAAGTTTCTTTTGCCAGGTGGATCCTGGTGGACCTATACGTATTTTAATTGATTAATTATTGTCAGAAATTTACAATCGATTGCAGCAAGAAATAAAAAAATCGTATGTTAAAGTCGATATTCGGAAAAAATCGGAGCAAGACAATCGATTTCGTGGAAAAATCTATTTCTAGCAAACCTCAATAATCTTTCTGTACTCGCCAAGAAGAAAGTGAAAGGCACCCGCTGGCCTCGTACTGTCGCAGTCTGGCACGGAACTCCGTCGAATCAACTCCGTAGAACCGATTCCACCTATTCTTTACACGAATTACACTATTGTTTGATTTATACACAATCCTACTCCCACCTGTGTGGTCTACATAACCATGAACAACCAACCACAAATCCACAAACAACCCACAACAATCCTCAATCTACTGAAATACCTCATAATTCAACAGGAGAGAATTTTTTGTAACATTACAAGCTTCAACTACCCGTTTCAAACACTTACCTAATCGATTGGAAGGAATGAATAGGTAGATTCTTAACTTTGCGAGGACAAAAATACGAGGTCATTAATATCACATTCAATGAAAACTTACGCAATTTTCATCGATCAACAGTTGATCGATCGAACTATTAGTTACCTATTAGGTCCATTCTTGGATCGAAATTTGCAAAATTTGGTCATTTCCGCTGATGGAAATATAATTAAATAATTATTTCTTGCAAGTGAGTTGATAGCAGCCATTAAATAGGTGAGACAAAATTTTCTAACGGGCACTGCTAGTTTAACAGGAGGGAAATACGAAGAAGAAGAAATACACAGGGGAGAGATGCGAAGGAAACAGCTGGAGGTCGCTGCTGCTAAAGTCGCAGTTCTGCTCGCAGCCCTCTCATTTCGTTCCCGGTACTGTTTTTCGGGTTTTCTGTGTATCATTCTTCAGTCTTGTTCCAATATTTAAGTTATTGTTGCAACAGAAAGTGGAGAAACTACGCGGGCAAACTAAAAGTGAAGTGCTTACCGAGTTAATGAAAGGACTTTCGATTAGCTCTCACGTAAACCTACGGTAGATAAACACCTAATTATTCACCACCTATGATAGCATTCATTTCATAATATGAAGAGAGGACAAAGGACTTCTCACATGAACTTTAGGTACGTACCTGACTTATTCAATATTCACTATCTACATCAACGTTTACAGTAACTTTCATCACTGCGTTGAATTCAGTTTCTTTTATAGTTTAGAGCCTTCATATGGGAATAAGTTTTCTGCCTCGAAGGGATACTTGAAGGTTTCTCAAGTCTATGATTTCGACAAAATGATATTTGATCGTCCGCAAGAAACAGTAATGCAACTTCTCTCATCTTATCACTAGGCAGGACACCTAAGAACCTATCTAGCTTAACTTGTTTGAATTGATCGAAGTTGGATTCCACCACGCAGATTATGGTGGTTACCGTTTAGATCATGAATATTCCTACCTACCTGCCTATCTAGGTAGGATGTAATGTGACATCATAGACCGCCTTTATCCTCTTTACTTACCTGCCTTTTTATTTGTAAATCTATCTCGTTGTTGGTTTCCTATGTAAGTAGCACCTTATCAAGTTCGTATAAATTATTAGTCAATGAACCGTTGTGCAGTAATGTGAGTAAATCTCTGAAATGTGCGTTTGTGCATCTTTCAATATCAATCGTAATTACATTTCTAAACAGAAAATACTTTTACCAAACAATTAAGTCATACGTAGAGTATTGGTAACAAGGCATTACTTCTAATTTGAGATGAGATTTAGTGATATTCCTGAACAATTTTTGTTTGTGCATGTCTTTTCGTATGTAAGTAAATCCTTGTCACGGGAAAAACTATACGAATTTATTGTCCGATTTTGAAGGATATTTCAGGGAGTGTGAAGGTTGGAGAGTGCGTGGTCCCTCATCAAATTTGTCGATCCCGGATTGATTGGAGCCTCCTTGCATGCGCACACCTGAAACTCTTGTAACAGTCATAACTTCTACATTTTTCATCCGAAATTCATGAAATTTTCAGGAATTGTGCTGCAATAAAATTCATAGTGATAAAACAATTGGTAGTATCATGTGCATGCTCTTGTAACAACCATAACGTATACATTTTTAGTCAGAATTTGATGCAATATGTAGGGATTGTGCGAGTTGAGGTTTGATGGTTCCCTAACCAATTCATTGTGATTGGTAGCCTCTGCGCGTGCTCCCAGTTACAACCCTCAATAATCAAACTTTCAAAGTTTTCATTCGACATTGATGGGATTTTCAGGGATAGTATGACTGAAACTCTGGACATTTCCCTATAAATGTAATCTTCATCTGATCACCAAGTTTGAGGAGAAGTGGTAGGTACCTACTCGGAGATTGAAGTTTCTACTGCCTACTACACACCAGATCATCTATACAATCGTATTATAAATACAAGGAAGCTGCGAGCTTGACCCACTTGGCATACTTTTGGAAGGGATCAAAAAGTCCCTCGGCCTGATACCAGCGTCCGTACTTGCGCAAACTTTCAAAAATTTCTGGTCGTACTCATGTCTCACCACTTTCTTTCTAGTTCACTGAGATGTGTAAGATGGTGTGGGTTGTCTTGTATAGCCCATATAAATTTAATTTTGGTACCTAATCATACTCGTACATACAATGAGCGTTCGAAATCTTGAATATGTTCTTATAAACATAATTTTCTCAATACCCTATTGTCCAATTTTATCTCAATCACAGTAGGTTAGTTGGGAGGAGGACCTCTACTTTTTGCATATTTTTTCGTGTGAGGCACCGTTTGCTTTTCAAACAATTCGACAAAAAAGTAATCAACCGACATCAAAAAACGAAGATTATTCACTTTGGGGATGTACTGACCACATTTTTCGGATGTCCGCAATTTTGGTTTATTATTTTAATAATGAACCTTTGGAATCGAACATGAAAAAAAAAAAAAAAAAAATCCCCCCCCCCCAAAAAAAATTTGTTGGTTTACGTTTCAAGGTACGTAGAATCCAAAAATCGAATAAAAATTTGGCCGTCCATCCGCCGTACACTTTGCCCACTTAGCATTGACCGATTTTGATGAAATATGGTATGTAGGCTCCATTTGGGGTCTAGTTGTGCCCCGAAGATTTTGGTTGATGTAGGTCACTCCTAAGGGTTGAAAAATAACGGTTGAAATTTTGAAAACGCTCTAACTCAAAAAATTTAGCTGTAAAGGTAATGTTTTCCCATAAATTTAAGATAGTATTGAATTTTTAGAATTTTTAGAGATCACGCCGAGCTCTATAGGACAAACCAAGGCTCCCTACGAGATTTTGAGGGTTGGACTTACGATAAATCAGAAACACGAGTGTGAATCGCAAAAGAGGCCTAATCTCCGTTCAAAGTTTAGCTGACCGAAATGCGATCGCTGTTTTTCTTTATGTTGGCATGGTAACAACGACAAAGCCGTGTTCTTTGCAGACGAATATATAGAAAAATAATAAACCATTATGTAATAATTTGCAGCGTCTTTCTTCAAACTCTACGAAGGTAGCGGAAGCATTGTTTTCACTTTTCAAGGTTGGAAAAATGGGTGTGGAACATAGCTTCCTCGTATCCATAACCCGATTGTATAGATTAACCGAAGCATAGTAGCTAATCTCAAATCTCTGCAAAGCTAATCTCTGAGTACCTTGCACTACCCTAATAGGGTTCATCTACACGTCAACCCGCACAATCTCTGAATATTCATTCGAAATTGGATGGAAAATATGGAAGTTTTGGCTGGGACAAGGAATTCAAATTTACGCATAACTACTATTAGTTCTGGGTGATGATTTTATTAGGGGACCATCTACACGCCAATCCGTACAATCCCTGAAAATTTCTTCGAAATTGGATGGAAAATGTAGAGGTTATGGTTGTTACAAGTAAATTCACGATTGCGAATGCGCAGTGGCTTCTATTAATTCTGGGGCGATGATATTCATAGGGGATTACCTACGCCCCAATTTGAACCATCCTGAAAAATGTCATTAAAATCGGATGAAAAATGTAGGATCTATGGCTATTACTAGGATATAACGTTTGAGTATGCACAGATGCTGCTGTCAATTTGGAGGCCACGATTTTCATAGGGGACAATCTACACGCCAACCCGCACAATAAAAAGTTTTGCCCGTTAGGATTTTATGACAGACACACAGACAAGCAAACACGGAAATAAAATTGTGCAGGAAGGCCTGTAACCTGAAACGCGAGTGAAATTTTTTATTTTTATTTTACGTATTTTGTAAGTAGATTCATACATACTAGGACTCATTCAGAGTCTTCATCGTCTCTGTGGACTCCAGCCACTCTAGCAAGGTAGGTACCGATGTCCTTGTTCTCGCTGAAAGCCGAACCTGAACCTTTTGATACATGAAATCATGATTTCATTCAAAATGAAATGAATGGAGGTCTATGTTACTTTTCGATCGAATTTCTCGACGAAACTATCTGAGCGGCAACTTACCTAAAGAGATCCACATAGAACCTTCTTCCATTAGTTTTGAAAATTTGGTATTATTTAAAAAAAGTTTGGTGAGCATCGTTTCGTTGATATAAGAAATATGTTTCAACCTGCAGAATAAAGAAAAAAATATCATTATTTTGTGGTGGAGATTCTCTTTGAAGAGTCGGTTAATGAGAAATTAAAGGTTTAAGCAATCGGAATGTCATTTTCTCCATAGATTCATCCAGTTTCAGAAGGTATCTATATAACGTAAAAAAGGAATGACAGGTGGTAACAAGGAATACGATGGGATAACGCATGGAAGGTCGAAAGGAATTAGTTCATCGGGAGTAGAGATTATCAAATCTAAGTCTAAATCATTGTCCGACAAACTCACTGAACAACTCATCACAAAGATGTAACAATGATGATTATATAAGAGAAAAAAATAAACGAAAACTGAGATAATCGATGGGAGAATAATATCTTTGCGTAAGGCCGAGGACGGTAGTGACGCAGGGGCGGGTAAAAATTATTGATGCAACGGAACATAGACCCCTTAGCTTCAATGAAAATTTTGATATTTCCTAATTGTTGGCCCCTGATATCGTGGAAACATATGCTATGAGGTTAATTTTGTCACAGGTGATGGATACAGGAGATTTCTACGATTCACTTGGTACCAAAAACGAAAAAAAATACATAGAAATTCGGTTGTGCTACTCAAATGTTGAATTCCTGCAAGGTAAAACACTGTTCAACCCGTTTTTATTTTACTTCAACCCCTGTAATGCCATCATCATGCTCCATGGTTTTTTCGGTTTGTTTTTCGATTGGAAGCCCCTATTCCGACCTATTGTATTTCAAAAACAATTTTCTTATCATTTAACGCAGAACTGGAGGATATATAAGTACCTTCTATTTTACGGCCTGGGAGTGAAAGGAGGGGGGGGGGGGGTGAACTTTTGCTTTCTATCAGCGTAGGTATAGGCCGTTTCCTCTGTATCTTCTACCTCTATGGAAATATCCGCAACCTACGCCTTCTTCGACCGAAAGCATACTCATGTTGAAATGGGTGAAGTCTGTCTTTGAGGTTCGGCAGCGTGGATGAAGAAAGTCCAGCGATCAGCTTGTTGTTGAACCTCTCCCCTTACTGGGCGGTTAGGCGGCAATAGCCCCAGATAATGGGAAAGCAATTATAGTCATATTTTGCGGTGCCTATGAAGAGTCAAGTGGTTGAAAAGGTGAGTTAAAAAGGGCTCGGAAAGAAGAATAACGCCCAGACGAGGTTTCCTAATCCGGATTACTCCCAGGGGTCCATTGTGAGCTCCAAGTGGGTGGACGGCTATGGTCCTTTGCAGCCACACCGACGACCCCCTTTTTTACCTCCCAACGTTGTACTTACTTGCAAAATTCTTATTTATTTTCTACATTATCAAACTTGTTACAGATTGACTGGTCTAACAAACTTTGTAATAATAGCAATAATAGTATACAGCTCTTTCGGAATTAGTCAATCAGGTAGAATAGCAAGACTACGTAGATAGTCTCTTGCAATTCCGATTCACATTCTACGTACGTTGCAATATCTACTAGTTTCAGATTGACTTTGCAACCTGCGTAATCATGAAGGTTGCATAATGATATTTGAATCCCGATTTCACATCACCGAGAATGGGAAACACATTTCGTTGAACAATCAGCTAGAATAGCTAAAAAGTACCGACGACCACAGTAAGACTTGGGCATTCTGCGATTAATCTGGGGCGGAGGAGGACAGAAATCAAAGGAGAAAAAAATAACCACATAAAAATACGTTTCAAACCATTCTGAATCCAAATCTGTTAAAAAAAACCAAAGGAGTATGTCTCTGTGTGTGTATGATAAAGTCTTGTGTACTATGCTCAAGCCTCAATTTCCCACCCATTTTGTAGTTTTTTTTTTGTTCTTCGTGGAAATCTATCAAGTTGTGCACTACGTTGCCCGAATTTAAAAATTCTGGGGGAGGTACAGGAGTTATTTACTGAAAATATGGCGCAGTCTGAGATACCTTGAGTGCACTCAAGTCCATAGTCCTCAATTTTCAACCGATTTGCGTTGTTATTTTGGTTTATTATTTTAAATAATGAACCTTTGGAATCGACCAAGAAAAACATTTTTTGAACACCCCCTCAAAATTTGTTGGTTTACGTTACAAGGTACGTAGAATCCAAAATCGAATAAAAATTTGGCCGTCCGACCGCCGTACGCGGCACTTTTGCCACCTAGCATTGACCGATTTTGATGAAGTTTGGTATGTAGGCTCCATTTGGGGTCTAGTTGTGTCCCGAAGATTTTGGTTAATGTAGGTCACTTCTAAGGGTTGAAAAATAAATTTTGAAATTTTGAAAATGCCCTAACTCAAGAAATTTTGATATAAAGGTATTGTTTTTCCTTCAATTTAAGATTCTATAGAATTTTTAGAATTTTTTGAGACCACGCGGAGCCCTGTAGGACAAACCGTTCGCTCCCTACGAGAATTTAAGGGTTGGACGTACGATAAGTCAGAAACACGAGCGTGAATCGCAGAAGAGGCCTAATCTCCGTTCAAATTATAGCTGACCGAAATGCGATCGATGTTTTTCTTCAAGTTGGATGGTTGGTGGCTTTGCAGACGAGTGATCTATGCAGAAAAATAATAAACCTTTGTGTAATAATTTGCAGCGTTTTTGTTCTACTCAGACAACTTTGCAGTTTCCCATTACTTACTTCACCAGAGTGTGAATGGGGATGTGTTCAAATGGAGGTTTATATTCTCAAAACGTCCGATTTTTCAATATTTCGGCCCTTTTGGGGCTTACTAATGGCTCCAAGCTGTAAAATTCAGGGAACATAATCAATATATCTCTAGATTTTCATACACTATTCCGAGTGCTATCAAGGATCAAAGCAATGGTGTCACCATGGTGCCAGGACACCAGAAACTGCCTATTGCGTGGGTTTCTGGGTGTTTCTCGTTGCATACAGATGTGATCTAATAGATAATATGTGGCCAAAGTTACGTCGTAATACAACTGTGGTGCCAAGCTGGCTCCGTTGGTGGATGTGGGGGGGGGGGGGGGGGGCTGGCTCAATTTCGCATCGTAGATTTTCATATGCTGTTCACCACGTTAGATACATTTTTATCGACTATTTCCGATTTAAAAAAGGTTCCGTTTTGGGCTCTTATAATGATAAAAATGATTTGTACATCCTATACTTACTGGCACATTACATCGACATTGCTCGTCTGTCCGTAGATAGGTAACTATAAATATATGTTTTATCGCTTACTGATTAAAATTGAACGATCTGCTTATCGAGTAGGACGTCCCCTGGAATGCATGCATTACTATTTTCAAACTTATTTATATTCTTTGTCGCTGTGGTTGTTACAGATTGACTAACTCAACAAGAGTCATGTTATGTAAGTAGAATCTTGCTGTTCTGATTCAGATTCCAAGTCTCCGATCTTGTTACTGGTTGACTAATTTACCAGGAGCTCTCAATGTAGCTTCCCGCTATTCCGATTTAAATGTACCATTGCCGTTTTTGTTTTGTATTGGCTAATTTAACAACAGCTATCATATGTAGGTAGCCTCTGGCTATTTTAGTTCACATCCCACATTCCCTGGGCTGGTCGACTGTTTTATCAAGCTGTATTATGAAGCTTTCTTTTGCAATTCTAAATTTACTGATTCAGATTCCAAATCGTCACGCTTGTTACAAACTGACTAATTTAACTAGAATAATAAAATGTAAGTAACTTCTTGTTTTCTCCTGCGTAATAAACATAAACAACATAACATAAAATAATGTTATGCTTGAGGTGTACACTATTTTTGCACGTTTCCAATGCATTGCACACCTACGGTACTTCTTTTTTCGGTCGATTTCTTACTCTTTTGAACAATTTGAGCCTAGAAGTGCATTTTTGATCACATTTAGTTTTGTTATTCTTTCGACAAATTCATTATTCATCGTATATGCCAGGTGAAACACCCAAAAACCCACTGTCTTCTTAGATTTTTGGAGTCCTGACGCCCTGATGACACCACTGATTTGGTCCACTGTGGCACAAAGAATATTTAAGCAATTTTTATTTAATATTAAGCCTCTTTTGCGATTCATACTCGTGTTTCTGATTTATCGTAATTTCAACACTAAAGTTCTCATGGGGAGCGAACGGTTGGTCCTACAGAGCTCTGAGTGATCTCATTCGGTACTGAAAATTCAATACTATTTTGAATTGATGAAAAAACAATCCCTTCATATCAAAAGTTTTTAAGCTAGGGCGTTTTGAAAATTTCAACCCTTATGTTTTAAAACTTTTTAGAAATTAGGCCTCTTTTGTTAACCTTTGCTCCTACAAAGCTTCGTGTGGTCTCAATCGAATCTGAAAATTCAATACTATCATGAACTGATGAAAGAACAATACTTTAATATTACAATTTTTTGAGCTTGGGCGTTTTACCTTTATTTCTCAACCCTTAGAAGTGACTGACATCAATCAAAAGCATCAGGTCACAACTAGACTCCAAACGGAGCCCATATACCAAATTTAATTAAAATCGGATCATGGGAACTAAGAAAAAAGCTGCGTACGGCTGACGGTTGACCGAATTTTTATTCAATTTTCGGATTCTGTGGACCTTGAAACGTAAATCAACAAATTTTGAAGGGGGTTACATTTTTGCTTCCGAGTCTACCAAGGTAGCGGAAGCTTTGTTTTCACTTTTCAAGGATGAAAAAAAAAGTTCTCCAAAATCAAAATTTCACTCGCTTTTTGCGTTTTAGGCCTTTCTGAACAATTTTGGTTCCGTGTCTGTGTGTCTGTGTGTCTGTCATGAATGAGGAATTTCACCGATTTCTGTTTGGATTTTTCCTGAATAGTTAATGGTGTGGGATAGATGAAATTCGGGCTGATTTCGGAAAATAAGTCTCCTTTTATTTTTGGGAGACAGTCAAAATTTTTAAATTCAAAACTAACCGGGAAAACAGACGTGCAGCGGGAACGCTCGCTGATTGGGCTGTTCGGATCGCCGTCTCCTCCCAGTGTTGCCCATTGGGACGACGAAATCGTGTTTTCTAAGAGAAAAGTTATCAAACAAAAACAGAGGAAACCTAATTTTCCCCATCTCGCTTTTTCTATTTTTTTCTTCGGTTTTTCGATTTCGAACTTTACTGTTTCATGAAATTTTGCATCTGGGGACTATAGATTTCTCGATCTCAGCGCTTCAAGCGGCCATAAATGAATTATTCCAGCATGACGTCATTTTCCCGCTTTTTTTAAACATTCGTATTTTCTACACTGTTTTGTTTATTCTTAAATTAGGAAGTTCGGGCTGAAAGTTTGCCTTAGGGGGTTTTTAGAGGTGCTGAATCCGATTTTGGAGTCAAAAATAGGAAATTCCGACATGGTGAAATTCCTCATTCCTTGTAACGCGCATAACTATACAAAGTTATTGTCCGATTTTGATGAACTTTTCAGGGATTGTGCGGGTTGGCCTGTAGACGGTCCCCTATGAAAATCATCACCTTCGGATTGATAGTTGCCACTGCGCATGCGCAAACGTGATTTTCCTTGTAACGGCCCTAACTTCCACATTTTCTACCCGATTTCGATGAAATTTTCAGGGATTATGCGAATTACGTTGTAGATAGTCCCCTATGAAAATCATCACCTTAGGACTGATAGTAGCCACTGCGCTTGCGCAAATGTGAATTTCCTGGTAACGGCCATAATTTCTACATTTTCCATCCGATTTCAATGAAATTTTCAGGGATGTTGTGGATTAGGTTGTAGATGGTCCCCAATGAAGATCATCACCCCCGGACTGATAGTAGCCTCTGCGCATGCGCAAACGTAAAATCCTTGTAACAGCCATAACACTTACATTTTTCATCCGAATTTGATGAAATTTTCTAGGATTGTCCAGATTAGCGTGTAGATGGTCCCCTATGAGGGTAGTGAAAGGTACTAAGAGATTGGTGTTTTGAGATTAACTACTATGCATCGGATCATCTATATAACCGGGTTATGGATACGAGGAAGCTATGTGCCACACCCACTTGGCAGACTTTTTTTGGTCGATTCCAAAGGTTCTTTATTGAAAATAATAAACGAAAACACCTCCAGTCCGTCAATTACCGATGTTTTAACTGTTTGTGACTGTTGCAGAGGAGGAAATGGCCCAGAGCTCTCTGTTCGGCTGCTCGACTGCCGGACATTCTGGGATCAATCAACTGGGAGGCGTCTACGTGAACGGGCGACCGCTGCCGGACTCCACGCGTCAGAAAATCGTCGAGCTCGCTCACTCGGGAGCGCGTCCTTGCGACATCTCGCGGATCCTCCAAGTCTCCAACGGCTGTGTCTCCAAGATCCTCGGCAGGTAACCTCTCCCCCAACATCACGCACACTACATTCGTCTCACGTGACATTTTGCGTTTTCTTACTATTAGGTACACGAGAAGACAAGATACATAAGCCACGCGGGGTAAATGCTATTTAATCCTAGAGAGATATCAATGAAATGGGAGAAAAAAGTCCATTCATGCAGCATGAGTTAATGAGCGAATTTTCAAATAAATCTATAAAGCTATGGTTAACCTTTTGCGGTCGTATGGCATGTGAGACATACAGCCGCTTTTATCCTTAATTATATAATCCTATGAACTTCCAAGTACATTCTGGGCGTTTTTTATCCATCTGAGATACTTGGACAACAAAATGCTTCAATAATTTGGGCAGCAAAACTTTTTCCGCTCTGTCCAATGAATCAATTGTCAAAAGGGAAACTCGTTGCAGCTGCGAATGTTGCTGTTGTGATCATAACTTTTTGTTTTCCAACTGTTTTATTCAATCAGTCTTTCAAATATTGTGAGAACCTTTTTATTGGTGATCTATATAATCTAAATATTTATTTTCACGAGTTTGCTATTTGCCGACGAAGTTCAATTACCTTTATTCTTTTAATATTTCAAACACGCTGGTTTTGGGCATTTTTTCATTTCCAAATAGTTTTTACGAGCAACTAACAGTTTTCATTTATTATTCTTAATGCTCTTTAATGTATTTATCGTAGTTCATAATAACGGTTTCTCGGATAAATACCCCATAGTAGTCTTGCCTTATCAAATGGAAAATGCGGCTCCTGACCTTGGTGTACTCGTCGCGTTCTAGTAAGTAATTCTACCTAAGCCATACTCAGTTGAAGACAGTTGAAATTCTTGCAGTGTGCATCTAAGATGAGTAGCACAATTTGATCAAAATATGAAAGAAATCCGCCGAACAGTGTCCATGAAAATGGTCCATCGAAAAACTAGTAAAAGGAAGTGTCAAATCTTACCTCATTTTTTAATCATTTTAGAAGAGTTACGAAAAAATTAACTTCATCATAGGGTTCAAGCATTCATTAAGATTATAAATCAGTCGGGGAAATTTAGAAAATTTAACTCAATTTGGATCACAAACAATATTCGGGAATTCCGATGTCGATGTAAATACCACGACGTCCAGGCTAACTCATCATCGCAGAATGAACTTCGTCCTAGGTAGCAAATGGCGGCCGCAACGCTTGATTCACCTTGTTAGCCTTGGGTCCGCAAAAGGTTAAGAAAGTCGGGCAGTCATCACTTGCGCCCTAATCTTCTCAGTGCTACAACATGGCGATAATGAGCTGGGTTGGTCAGTGAATGAACTCTTTTGCGCCCCCAGGTAAAGGAATAAGAAAATACAAGACATGTAGAGGCTTAACAAGACATATCATGACAGGATTACTTTTTAAAATGATTAATAATTGTAACAAATGAATCAATTGATTGATAGATAGATTGATGCACACACACCAACATCAATACATAAAACAATTCAGGATACTCTTAGTGAACTTGTAGGAAAATCTTTCTATAATTCTACTAACTTTAATATTGCAAGAAGTCGTATCGTGAAAATACTAAGGCCCATTTTTGTAACAGTGTCAAGATGAGTTTTCTTTCAAGAATCGCTCGGACGAGTTTCTTGCAGAATCAAATTAACACTCCTTAACGCGAAAATCAATAATAATTGGCTTGTTTGAGGCATTTTTAGTAGAGATACAACCCTAGAACTCCGAAAAATGATAGAAATCGACCCCCAAAACATTCGGGTACCAATAACTCAATTTGATCAAATTTTCACGTTACGACTTCCTGGTTTAGCATGACAGAGTACATAAATATGACATCATGATGTTATAATAATATATCATATTATGGGGTTATAGGTACTGAATAGTTAGATTGATACACACACACCAACATCAATACATAAAATAAAACAATTCGGGATACTCTAAATGAACGTGTAGGAAAATCTTTCTATACTGCAACTAACTTTAAGGGGCCCACTCCACCCAAAAATAGATTAAAAAAAAATTGTTTTCTTTAAAAATAATCTTATTACAAACTACATAATATTAGAAACATGCTGTAAAAATTTCTGAATTCTTTGATAACGGTAAGTCGTACTTGAAGAACACCAAAGTTAGTAATAACAAACACACAAATGATAATAATTGTGATAAACCTATCAGATAGCTGTTGGTTATCGATACTTTTTGTTAGTCCCTTGTTAGGTAACTATGACGGAAAGAAACAAACGGTACATGGATAATAGAAACTAAATAGATTCGTTATTCGATGAAACGAGCGAGCACAGCGACAGACAGCAGACGAGAGGTTGTCAAAAACTCGCTCTTTTGTGAAATTGTGTTTTTCGCACACTAAGGTACACGTATCTCCAAAACCGTTCGGAGGATTTTGATAATTTCTTTAAATGTTCGTATTGAGAAGCTCTGCAAAATCGCCGGAACGAATATTTAAAATTTAGATCGACAAACGTTAGGATTCGTGCGGAACTGGGATAAATGTTGAGAAAAGTTTGTTAGTGAACCAAAAATCAGGATCACGAAATTTTAAATATCCAATTCAGCACATTTTTAGAGCTCAGCAAGACGAATACGTAAAAAAGTCAACATCTCTTATGTGACTGAGGAAATGTAGGTAAGTGTATCTAAGTGTGAAAAGTTGGCACCTACGAACATCACCATTATTGATTTTTTGCATAACCCCTATTGTACTTCCTTTCGTTTCCGTCCTGGTTTTGTGTAACATAGCTTCGATTTAATAAGTGATAAAAATTTCAAGGTCTTGGATTGAATAGGAACAGATATAATGTAGATTCGAGGTTGCGTCAGGCGCCTCCAGGGTGGAGTGGTCCCTTTAAATGTTTGTTAACTATTCGTCGCGAGCAATGGCCGGGTAGACACTGGCGGGTTGGGGGTTGCAGCACGAGCAAATTCAGCTTCGAGCTCACCCCGAGCCGCTCGTGCTCGGCTCGCCAAGTGCCCACGAACATTCGGCTCTCATCTCCGGATCGCTCCCTAACCGTGACGTGTTGCTTTCTGGATTGTGCAGGTACTACGAGACGGGGTCGATCAAGCCGCGGGCCATCGGTGGCTCCAAACCTCGCGTCGCGACGAATGGAGTCGTGACCAAAATCGCCGACTACAAGCGCGAGTGCCCGTCGATATTCGCCTGGGAGATCCGTGACAGGTTGCTCTCAGAGGGTATCTGCACCAACGATAACATACCATCCGTGAGTACCTCTTCCTTTTTTTATGCTTAACTTTATACTTTTCTTTTCTCTTTAAAAGAAAATTTTACCATATCCCAATTGCACGAGGGCAGTATAAAAGAAGGAGGAGCATTTTACAGTATTTCAAAGTCAAGTTCAAGATTTTCCACACCAAATTCAAGACTTTTCCTACTAAATTCAAGATTTTTCAAACCAAGGAATGTAAATTTTGCACAAACTAGGCTTTGAACTCGTTAGAAGAGAAAAGCAAAACAATACATCGATAGTTTTCAACCTTCGGCTTTGGAAGAGATGCGTGTAGAGAAGGGATGCGCGTTTAGAAGGAATGGACATACAGAAGGAATTCTTGGATTCTTTCATTATAGAACTTCAAATTAGGACAAGTAGGTACTAAGTTTTGCGGGCAAAGATCATCGTCAGAAACATTATTTATGTACCTACACACTGAAATTGACTTGTCAACTTGAATTTGGTTTGAAAAAAAAAATCTTGAATTTGGTATGGAAAATCTTGAATATGGTACGAAAAATCTTGAATTTGACTTGGAAATGCTATAAATACTTACCTACGAAAAACATGAACCAGTTGAGACAACGTGATTCTTTGTCAGAACTTGAATCACCTGGATCCTACTCTGAATATCCATTATACAGGATATCCCATGCTAAGAACCGGATAACTTCGTGAGTCAATTCTACAACTAGTTCAAATTGGGAAGTGCCTCGTAGCTATTTTATTTTTACCCCTTGATTCTCCAAGTTTTTTCAGTTTCAAAGAATGTTTTACAATCGAAGTTAAAGAAGAAATTTGTGTTTAAACGTGGAAAACGTGAATTTTTTTGAAGACACAATCGACGGTTTGGGTGGTGGGGGGGGGGGGGGGTTCCGGGGTCAACTCAACCAATTTGGTTGATTTGATTTCGTTTTAGAAAATTGACGTTTAAACACAAATTTCTTTCCTAAGTTCGATTGTGAAACAGTTTTAGATTATAACATTGGAAATCTGAGACGTTTGCTCAGTTTTTGTTGAACAAACCCACGCGGAAGTAAAACCTCAACAACCAAAAGAAAAAAAGAAAATTTCGCAATTTGACAAAAATTACTTCACGAGTTGATTTTTCACCCATCAGGATCCCACAAATAGTTTTTTGTAGGCACTAGAAAGATGGAAAGTTTGACGCCCTTTCCAACGGTGCCCTTATTTTTAAATGTTTACTGTCAATTAAGGTACTTATGGTAATTTGAATGACGTAAGGTCGAAAACACGAAAAATCTCAAAATTGGAAAAATCAAACTTGGAAAAACAAGGGGTTAAAACTGTGTTATTGCTATGAGACATTTTCTTAATTAAATTAGTTGTAGAATAAAATGGGATACTCTGTGTATACCGCTTCACTAGGTTATTAGCCTAATGTTATTTCACACCGATTGGAATCAGGGACCACTCCAGCGTTATCGTACTGCATCAAAGCGACTCGGATAGGGTATTATTGTCAATATCACTCCTATTCATTACACTATCATTATCTTCGTCAGTTGAATGATCCAAATCAACTCACTCTACCTGAGTGGGAGCCATAAAATGCCACAGGGGTGTGAAGTCAACCTATTTTCTTGCGCAAAAGATGAATTAAAATGACACGTTAGAGAGATTGATGCTGTGAATTCGCGTAAAGACGTTGTTTCTGTTATGCTCTATTCATAGAAGCTAACTCAGTGACACCAATGAAACGTCAAAAATATTGGAACTGAGGTCCAAAAACAGGAAATACCTACTTTCCTTCTTCGTGAAGATATACAGTTTCTCACTCGATAATCATACTGGAAAACGTTCGACTTTTCATCTGAGTAGCTGTTTGATCAACTTATAATTTATATTATGGATTCGTCAATCAGTTTCATACCTGGACATAACATAGCTATTTTTCTGTACTTGAATGAATGAATGAAAACGTGTGTTTGACCGAAATGATAAACTCCATGTAAAGCACAATTCACGAAATTAAGGTTTGGCAATTGGATTGGCAATGGTACCAACGATATTTATCGCTGCTAACAAGACAAAATCCGGTTGTTGGGTGTCCTCTGTGTTGTATGTGCTCTCCATAGTGAAGTAAATCGCAAGTTGGATTTCGTCCAACTGCCATTCCTGGGGTCGCGGACTTCATTAGCTGTCTTCCAAAGGGAAGATCAGGATTGATTCTGATGATTTCGCTCATGGCTGCTTATTGCCTCACCCGCTTAAGTGGTATTCACCAACGGCCCAACCCCAAAAATTATCAAGACCTGAGGTGCCGCCCTCGATCGGTCACCGATCCAGACAATCTCCAGGGCCGACTGGTGATCACTTCGGTGATCTCACGGGGCCCGGTTCATTAACTCATTTCCGGCCACTGATGCGTTTTTGCATTCATATTTATTTATTTTTTAATATTGAAAATACTGGTAAATCTTTGCAGGAGAATTTTTTCTCGATCATTCTGTTCCTAAACTTTTCAGAAAGAGTTTTCTTTGATGTTCGGGAGCTCAATGCAATTTTGGAAATTTTTTGAAAAGGAGACTTCTTGGGCGAAGGCATGAGTATGTTGGGATTCTGGACGAGTAAGCTTTCTGGGCCATGAGTTGAAACATATTCCGTTCCATAAATAGACTTTTACATTCTACCAAAACAATGAACTGGATACTGAGGCCTCTCAAATCTCATTAAAAAGTAAAATTCATAAAATATCGAGTAAGTAAAAGTAACGTAAACAAGCATTTCAGGTTGGATTTTCGTCCGACTGCCATTCCTGGAGAATATCGAGTATTTTTGCTCTCGATTGGGGAGCAAATGATTCATCATCCTCCTCTCCTCAGTATTCAGTTATTTCTACCCTTGGCTTGAAATGGGTTAAACCAGCCGTTGGTTGTGTGTGCTCTCCATTCTCATGCAGCGAACAACACCAACCTACTTTAACCTACTTCTCATACACACAAATATATCATAATAGGTAGACTTAGGTGCCTTTAATCAAATTCCGTGTTTGGAAAAACCATGAGACTTGGTATGTGATATATCGGAGCAACTTATTTCAGCTCTTCAAAATGTAAGATTTAATAACTATTTTTGATTTTTGCCGATGGTGCAGAGGTGATGAAAATTTCGACTGGAAATTTCGACTGAAAATTTCGTGACTCCTCTGCTAATAAAATTCTCTTCAATGGAGATCGGTTTCGGGTGCTTGAACATTATAGTCTCTGGACTGATGATGGGGTTATGGCTCGAAACCAGTGTCCAATAAAGAGGATTTTATTAGAAGAGGAGTCACGAAATTTTCTCTCCTTGATTGAATAACTATTCCGATCAGCTCCGTTTTACATGATTCCGAATAAACATTCCCGGTCCTAGCTGAGCCAGTATACAAACCATTTACTGTCAGAATCATCCTATCAATATAGTAACTTTTGAAACCTCTTAAAATTCAAAATTTTCTACAGTTTAATATAATTTAATACAGTTACACTTTTTTTGAAACAACGAAGAGAAAATAAAGAATGTTATGACATTACAACACCAACAACAACAAACAGCTAATATTTTGAAATAGTTTTAATATTATTTATTTTAAAGAAATTTTTCCAACCTGAAATTTTAATTTCATCTCTACAAATTAGGAAAACAAAGTAAAGTAAACAAATTTTCTGGTTGAATTTTCGTCCAACTGCCTTTTCTGGCGTCGCGGACGGCATCATCAAGGAAGATCAGATGGGGTATTTCGGTGGGTCGGAAATTCAGGTTTTTGACCTCAAATTTGGATTCAGCACTCAAACTTTTTGCCCAATGTTACAATACCATGTGGTAGAAAAATTAAGAGTAATTAAAGAGATCACACGCTTGAAAAAAAGGCGGGCCTCCCTGAACACCTGAAGGCAAGCAACTTGCTACGTCACAAACTACAGTCATCGTTCAAATCTTCAACTTTTATTAGCTTCCCTAATTTCTGCTAAAGATTTTCTCGACGAACAGAGCCAATTACCGTTATTCCTGAGCCACACTGTTTAAAAAAATTAAAAAAATTGACTGAAAAACCCCATTGGTTCCGATGATTTCGCTTATGGCTGCTTATTGCCTCACTCGAAAACTTATTAGGGCATGCGATTCCGCCCGCGAGAAGTCACCAATCTAAACTATCTCCCAAATTGACTGTTTCTAACTTCGGTGATCTCACGGGAACCGGTTCATTAAACCACTCAACTCCCGTTGGTAATGAGAAGAGGCATTCGACTTTCTTATCACTTTTTATTTGTAATAATTTATTTATTATCAGGCCGTGTCCAAAGTTTAAGGTTCGGCTATAGACGTTGTACATGTAGATCAAGTATGTTAGAATAATCCAAATTTGGAAAGGTCTTCCTAAGTCGCTAAAATACAATATTGGTTGAAGGGCAGAAGGTAGAAACGCGTATCGCAACACACGTGGTTTTGCGTTGTAATTGTTGATATACTGACATTCAGGGGCTAATTTGGGAAACGTACTTTGGAACTGATTTGTACTGAGAACATTAGCAGAATTCCAACAATACTTTGCTTGAAGGATACGCCCAGCTAATTAAAACCACTCGCTAACCACTTTACATAAAAGTGATATGTCACAACTTGTTCATAAAAGAGTCCGGGAGCTCCCTACAAGTTGACCTCTTGTAATACATTCACAGATGAAGGGCTTTTTACGAGAATATCTTGAGGGGTGTCTGGTCGAGGGGCAGTTGAAGGACATCCGTCAACCCCGAGTCCTTGTTTGCCTCCATAAATATCCCCGAATGAAACTTCATGAAAGAAGCGGCGAACGGCCCTTCCCCAAACATTATTTGTGTTTGACATATTGGGATACAAGGTGTCCTAAAATATATGCCAGGGTCGCTTTCAGTAAATCTTCTGGGGAACTTTCAATCCATCAATTCAACCGTAATTTCACTTGTTCTATCAACACCATTCAATCGTTTCATTTAAACTTGTACGATTCCACCTACCTATATTTTTTATCAATTGGTTTTATTGCTATTTTACGTTTGTTTATTACATGACGTTCGCACATCGAAAAGTAATAAATCTCTCATTATTTTTCTTCACAAACCATTCTTTCTGTTCATGGTCGGTTATCAGGCTTTAAATTGTGTCGTCTAGTTGCAAACCCGACCACCTCCAAAAAAGCTGCTTTTTTCAAAAAAGCTGATTTTTTGTCACGCTGAACTAGATAAGGCTGGAATACCATTCTTTTGCCTTTAAGGTCACATTAGGGCTGGTTGTTTGAAAACATATTCTTGAATGGCTTGGGTATGTGGAGATTGGGAGTTATTCACAATTTCATCTTGGATTTGGCCGTTTTTGAAACTCATTTTGGAGTTGGCCGGTTTTGAAGCAAAATAGAACTGAAATTTCCCTGGATTTGATGTAAATTTTGGGTTGTTGGGATGCAAATGAACTAAAACTTTATTTCGTGTTATATATTCATATTTATTTATAATAAATTGAAATAAGAAACTCAAAATCTTGGTTCGAGATGCATTCAAAAATGAAAATGCAATTTTACACCCTTGAGGCATTATCGTCTTCAATAGGCTCACAAATTTCGTCCAGATGTTCTTCTTCACCCCTATCTTCTTCCTCTTCTTCTTCTCTGGGCACTCCTTCATGAGCAGCTGATGCGAAGATGTTCTTGTAAAAAGCCAGCCTGCCGTCATTATCCCAATTTGGTCCAAAATGTTTTGTCAAAAGGTTTTGGACATCTCGAAGTTTCAGTGGCTTGACGACAGTACCTGGCACCACGAGTGTGAGCTTGCTGGTCATAATGCTCCTCTTATTCTTCAAACAGACTGCCTGGCTCCCACTTCAGATCTGTAGAAAACCTCCCCTTGCACTAACACCTTATTATTTCGTTTCGTTATGAAAAATCTCTTCGTCGGAGCAAATTTGAAATGCCACTGTGCAGGGGGTTTGAGGAAGGCATTACTAGTCTTCTTCCAATCATGATCGGCGTAGTATCTTCCTGGCTTGAACACTGTTCCGCTTTCGGAGAGGATGTTGTCAAACTCTGAAGGCTCAACGAGGGTCTCGATTTTTTTCAATTTCTTTTCGATTTGTGCGAAGACACGATCTGGAGGGATGAATTAATGGCCAGGAATAGGGAAAACGGCCTCAATCTTTTTCAGGTTGTTGGGGGCATGCTTAGCGAACCAATACTGTAGCATAAACATCATCGTGGTATTTTTGTTCTGGCCCCCACAGCCGTCGGCCACGCATCTAAGAACTGTGGTGCCGGTGAAATCGGTATTCTTAAGCCTATGAAAACGCTGAAACAATTTCATTTGAACCTTTTGGGTATTCATGCTCTCCCCACATGTAGATGAACCCCTTGTCAGCGCACTCTCGCGGATTTGGAGATTTGTTTTTCTTTTTGTTCGACGCGGAAATATATCTAGTTGTGCATTAGGTCGCCGGAATGTTGAATTTTTCTTTGAATGGTGAGAGAGAGGGCGTTAATGCTAAAAGCGTTATCGAGTATAATCTTGTGTACTCTGCCCAGGCCTTATTCTCCAACTTATTTGCGCTTTTATATTTTTGATCGATCATAAATCTATCTAGTTGTGCACTACGTCGCCGGAATTTGGAAATTTATGTTTAAGGGGTAAGAAGGGAGGGGGGATTATTTACTGAAAATAAGGTGCTTGTGGACATCTCTAGCGAACTGTTTAGTCCTTAATTCTCAACCAATTTGAGTGCTTCATTTTTTTTCAATACAGAATACTTCCCAGTTTCACATTACTTCACCTGAGTATCGAAATTTTCCTGAGGAGGGCGCGAGTGGGGGAATATATGGCGAAGAGGGAGATTCTTCAATCTTTATTTTCTATTAAGGCTTACTAATGGAACCCAAGCTTACCTCTGTTATAACTGGTGTTTTCTGCTTACCTGGTGTTTTCTGTTTACCTGGTGTTTTCTGCTTACCTGGTTTTGGTTTATTATTTTCAATACTGAACCTTTGGAATCGACCAAGATAAAAAATTGTTTAACACCCCCTCCAAATTTGTAGGTTTACGTTACAAGGTACGTAGAATCCAAAAATCGAAAAAAAATTTGGCCGTCCGTCCGCCGTACGCGGCACTTTTGCCACTCAGCATTGACCGATTTTGATGAAATTTGGTATGTAGGCTCCATCTGGGGTCTAGTAGTGTAGTCTAGTAGTCAGTGCCCCGAAGATTTTGGTTGATGTAGGACTTCTAAGGGTTCAAAAGTGAATTTTGAAATTTGAAAACGCCTTAACTAAAAAATTTCCATATAAAGGAATAAGGAATAAAGGAATAAAGAGTTTCTAGAATTTTTTGAGACTACGCGGAGCTCTGTAGGACAACCCGTTCGCTCCCTACAAGAATTTAAGGGATGGACGTACGATAAATCAGAAACACGAGTGTGAATCGCAAAAGAGGCAACACAATTCTATACATTTTGGCAAATTATTTATCCAAACATGGTGATGAACGAAGCAATTATTGTTCATTAGATGATATTCAACGATGCCTGCTCAGGGAAATACGATTGTTCGCTAGATTACTTCACTTTCGATTTACAATACACCATTTTATTATTTTACCGTTTGAATCATTTGTTGATTTTTCAAATTTCGTTGAACTTTTCAAAATATTTTGTTCTTATTTTTCTATATAATTTAATTTTGATTCCACTGATTTCAATTTATTTGACTTTTCGTAATTTTCCATTGTTTGTCTTGACTGTGTGAGAGAGGTCCCTCTCATCCAACTCTCACGCTTGGCGTATATAGAAAAATCTAGCAGAGTAATAAACAATCTCAATAGAAAAATAGAATACGATTATCAACCAAGTGGAGGAAGTGGGGAGTTGACAAAAGCATCCTACACAACTCCGTGCCCCTGTCTTACTGAGGGCTGGTGAAATTTGACATTTAGACCCAACCTCGGTAAGGACCATCGTAGAAGCTGAAGAAATTCTATCTTGAAATAAATATTTTCATTTCCTGATCTCATTTTGTGGTTTATTAGTAGACTTTCTTTGTCATTCTGTATGTTAGGAAAAGATTTGGTAGGTTTTGTTGTTACAGTAAAACTGAATGTTCGACGAAAAGGTCATAATTCCTGTTGGTCCATTACTGAGATTATTTATAAATGATTGGGCTTCCGGGCAGTTAAAACTGTTGCAGTTGTTATTGATGAAACTCACAGTCTACAGTAGAGTAGTAATTCGGTTAATTGAACTAATCAAGCATTCAGAACCATGTAGGCTCGTGATAATGCTGTCCGCACTATATTGCGACTGCATCACTTTCACCGCAGATTGAACGATGGAGGGAGGTTATGGATTATATGATCATCTCACAATCAAGTCGTTTGTCTCTCCAATATCTACTGGAGCGTTCGAATAGACGGAGCCTTCTTAATTCCTTTCTTCTCAGTTCTTCAGCCTGGTTCAATACACTACCGTACTATCAAATGAAAGCATCAAATTGTGAAGTACCTATGTTCTAGTATGATTTATATTTAGTATGAATATTTGCTATGAAGTTAGGTATATCTATATGTCCTACAAGACAGCACCTTTGTTATCAATTTTTATTGTTTGTCGAGGATTAAAATAATTTTTAACCCTGCATATTCACATACAATGTTCAATAACAGAAAATGTTTTAAATGATAGCTTGAGTTATCAAATCGATTATTTGCTCCACCACAGTTGGATATTTTCGAAAAACTAGTTGCGGGGAACAATTTACCACAAAAATTCCTTGCAGAAAATGAAATAACTGGAAAATAGCCTGAAAACTGTGTACCTCCGCTACACGGAAATTCGTAGAAACCTGAAATAAAAATTTAAAAAACTTATATTTCCCGGGAACAATATTCAAGTGTCATTCTCGTCGAATCGTACCAAGTAAACGAAGCATCTGTTACTCAAGACTTGTGAGTGAGATGCCAAGTGAAATGCGATAGGAGGCGCACGTAATTAACTGCGCTGCGTACAGCTGCGGCACTGTCAACTCAAAGGGGTATTTGAGGTGCTTAGAAACCACCTGACAAATGCAACCGACATATTGGTTGCTTAACGTATAAAGTAAAGAGATCAATATTGTTCCGTCTTTATTCCGAAACTTAGGGTTATCCAGTGAATATAGTTTTTAAGCTCGCTAATTATTGGCCAGTCACAAGTTTGGACCGAAATAATAAGTCAGTTCGTTGCTAGGGATCATCGGAGTTTGCGGTGACTGGGAGTCGAACCTCTTTTCATAATTGAATAGAATAAACTAATTCAGAAGAACCAGAAGCAGCCACATGTTGCCAAGATGTTGTTGCATCAGACAAAAATAATTGGGAAACTCCGAAAACATTACAAGGCTTAGAAAATTGAATAAATCGCCTTAAGGGGGCGCGGGACTCAGTAGTTTCCCTTATCTTCACGTTTCATCTGTGAGTGTTCATTTTCTCCTCTCACAAAAAAATTCATTAAATATTAAATACTTAGAACACGCGGGCCAAAATGAAAGGAAAATTGAAATTTGAAAAAAATAGAAAATTTAAATGTTACTGAAAATTTGTTTTTGATAAAAACTCTTCTTATGGAACGTTGTACGAGACTGAAACCTCTGAAAATTCAAAGAGGACAATTCTAAATTGTAAAATAGCGGAGATTGCGTAAAGACAAAGTGTCTGTGTCGGGTGACGTCACCCTATGCGTTGTTGCAGCATTGTCAAAGATTTGTATTAAATAACATTTGAACCCGTTTTTTTTTAAAGGGGCTATGTGACATTTTCGGCCATTTTCACTTTTTTTTTATTTTCTGGGTCTCCATACTTGGTTGCATCGATTGCGATTAAAAGGAACCTCGTATCATTGAAGCTTCCCATAGAAAAACAGGTTGAAATTTCCGATGTCTTTTGAAAAGGGCTATGTGAGCCACATAACCCCTTTCAAAAAAGAACTTACTCGCTATGTGGTCAACGAGAAGTTTTGAGACTCAAATAATAAACTGTCAGGTTGGTTTATAATAATAAATATGTCGGTAAAGGGAGGGGGTTAATTTTTGTTTCTTGACCGATTGCTAGGCTTTGTTATTGAAAATAATTAACCGAAATCACTTCCTTTTGAATATCCACCTCGCCCTTACTAAGACGAAAATTCCAAGTGGGTGAGGCACGTAGATTCCTGGTATCCATAACCCGACTATACAGGGTCTTTCACGAAAAGGGTACACCCCCCTTCATTTCCGCAAAATACAACGTAAAAAATTCCGACCAACGCAATTCTTCGTGGTTTTTTGTGAGGATCTCAGGAAAAATACTTTTGTCCAAAACAGTTGCGCGCAATTGTGCGCAATTGACACTAACTTCATTTTTTTCAAATAGAACCCTCCCTTTTGTATTACAGATTCGGATTCTACGTCAAATTTCATGAGAAATTCATACCCGAATCGATTTGTTTTATTGCGCGCAACCTGGCTTTTTGAACGCTTTAAGTTGCGCAACTCCACAATTGCGCAAAAATTAGGTTTTGGAGAACCCTTAGTGTGGCACATGTTTTTTCATCATTTTTTAACGCTGAATCACAAGGTGTCATCCGTTTTGAGAAAAACCAAGATTTAAAAGGAAAAATTAACATTTCTTTCCCGAAAACATCAGTTTTGAGGTCGAAATCATGTTTATTTTTTATTTTCTCACCTCCTTTTGAACCACGGGCTTGGGGCCGTCTACGGTGGAGTTAAAAATAAAAACTGACAGCATGATCATGCTTGAACTGAATAAAATTACCTAAAAACTCATACCGATTTAAAAAGAGCGATTTTTTCACTAAAAACAACCGAATTTTTGGCCGCAATTTTGAAAAATTCCAGTCAAATTGAAAAACGGATGTCACCATGTGATTTGGCGTTTGGAAAAATGATGAAAAAACATGTGCCACACTTAGGGTTCTCCAAAATTCAATTTTTGTGCAAGTGTGGAGTTGCGCAACTTAGAGCCTTCAAAAATCCAGGTTGCGCGCAATAAAACAAATCGATGTGGGTATGAATTTCTCATGAAATTTGACGTAGAATCCGAATCTGTAATAAAAAAGGGGATTCCATTTGAAAAAATTAAGTGAGTGTCAATTGCGCACGATTGCGCGCAACTTTTTTGCACAAAAGTATTTTTCCTGAGATCCTCACAAAACATCATGAAGAATTGCGTTGGTCGGAATTTTTTACACTGTATTTTGCGAAAATGAAGGGGGGTGTAACTTTTTCGTGAAACACCCTGTATAGATGACCAGATGCATAGTAGTTACTCTCAAAATATCAATCTCTAAGTACCTAGTACTACCCTCATAGGGAACCATCTACACGTCAACCCGCACAATATCTTAATATTGTTGCAAAACGGAGAAGTTATGGCTGTTACAAGGATTTCACGTTTGTGCATGTGCAGCGGCTACCATTAGTCCGGGGGTAATGATTTTCATAGGGGGCATCTACACCCCCACCCGCACAATCCCTGAAAATTTCATCAAAATCGGATGAGAAATGTAGAAGTTATGGCTGTGAAAAGGATTTCATGACAGACGGACAGACAAACACGGAACCAAAATTGTTCAGGAAGGTCTGAAACATAAAACGCGAGTGGAAATTTTGATTTTGGTTGATTGGATTTTAATGTTGAATAAACTGATCATATAGGTACATCATTTATGTTATGATGTTTTATGTACATATTTGCATCAAAATATGTTTCATTCAATGAATAAAGCTGTATATTTATGATTTCAGTCCTGAAAAATCGATTTTTTTGAAAGGGGGTAAGTGAGAGCATTTCAAATTGCAATTTGATACACTTCCTCTTGCTGAAAAAATCTGAACAATTCTGGAGGATTGTAGAGTATTTAACTGTATTGGAATATTTTAAAAAATGGGATTTTTTGATCGTTTTGACCACTTGGGACGGTTTTTTGCGTTTTTCCCGAAAGTTTCACAAATTACACATAACCCCTTAAAAAAAAAAAGTTCATTTCGATTGTTTGAAACAAACCTTGGGTGAATGTCGTTTGCTTCCGTCATCCCTACCCTTCTGTTTCGAGAGGATTCGTCATTTCGTTCAAGGTTCCGTAGGTTGAGAACCCCCACCTCAGCACAATTGCCTTCGACCCTCATCACATCCCATCCAACGATGGGGTCGCCCTCACAATCACCCACTTGTTGTCCAGCTTCCAAATCTTCTCCGCGGGAAATCCTAATAATCCTCTTCTAATAAGTGTATTACCGGGAATATCGACACAAGTCGCGCTCTCGGGCGCCCCCGCTGTGAATCCCATTAGCTTTCCACTCAGGCTGAAGGACTTCGACTCAACTGCCAATCTGTTCCAAGTTGCGAGGAACGGGTGGGGAAAGCGGGAACGATTTAGGAGTACGACTGGATCCTGGGATTGAGGCAGAACAGCGCACGAGGTCTTAAAATGCGGAAAAACTCTTCTTTGATTCGTCGAGAGAATTTCGGCAGAATCTGAGTTCTACACCTCATATTGATTGAAAGTTTACAACAACATCTTCCCTAACACGTTTTACACAATGAGACGTCCAGTATTTTGCAATCTCACTATGGAAGGTAGGAAAGCTTTTAATTAAATCGTCGAGTGCTGCATTTCACTTAGCTGATTTGCCACATATCCTGTCAATATTGGCGTCTGCTGTTCAAACACAGCATTTTCAAGACTGCCGTTGTAGCATATAGAAGATAATTTAGCAATTTCCGACCATTAACTCATAAGAATTTGAACTTAGATTGCACTAAATGTTATTATAGACTGCTCACACCTGTCTGTCTGATTGAGCTCAACAAAGTTTCTCGTGTCAACTGATAAATTAAACTTTTTGCCTAAATTTGACGACTTATCCGTTGAAGAGTAAAAAGTAAAGTAAACAACCATCTTAGGTTGCATTTTCGTCCAACAGCCATTTCTGGCGTATATTTATTATAAAACATATTTATAATTTTTGGACGATTTTCAGTTTGTAAAATTGTACTTATGTCGAAAATTTGGTGCTGAATCAAACTATGCCATGATATTGTAAAATTATGATGGTAATATTTTAAAAAACACATAAAAACACGTTTTTTGGCCGTATTTTGACCGATTTTTTAAAATTTGGATTCTTTGGGGTTGTCTAAAACTCCAGGCTAACGAATTCGTCGTTTCATTCGTTATTATGAACATTTTGCCACAAACTCGAAATTTTATATTTAATTGTATATTTATGAGTTTTGGAAAAAAAACTTCAGGAATCGTTTTAGAATCTTCCAAAACGAATTTCAGTGAAAACAATTTTCAAATTTGCAATTTTCTTTGAAAATTCGCTAATTCAAAATTCCAGCGACGTAGTGCACAATCGGATAGATTTCCGCGTCGAAATAAAAAAGAACCACGCAAACCGGTTGTAAAGTTCGGCCTGGGCGGTGTACACATGATTTTGGTTTTTATTTTCAATAATGAACCTTTGGAATCGACTATGAAAAAACAATTTTAAACCTCCCCTCTCAAAATTTGTTGGTTTAAGTTTCAAGGTACGTAGAATCCGAAAATCGAATAAAACGCTGCAAATTATTAGACAAAGGTTCATTATTTTTCTATGTAGATCACTCGCAAAGCCACCAACCATCCAACATGAGGAAAAACATCGATCGCATTTCGGTCAGCTATCATTTGAACGGAGATTAGGCCTCTTTTGCGATTCACACTCGTGTTTCTGATTTATCGTACGTCCAACCCTTAAATTCTCGTAGGGAGCGAACGTCTTGTCCTACAGGAATCGCGTGGTCTCAAAAAATTCTAAAAATTCTCTACTATCTTAAACTGATGGAAAACAATATCCACAAACAACATACATAAAAGAAATATGGGTTTTTCGCGGATTTGGATTCAGAGTGGTCTAAGACGGGTTTGAATGTGTTCATGTTTTTGTCCCTTGAGTGTTGTCGTAAGGACGCCCAAGTCTTATCGAGGGACGTTCTAAAAAACGCTTTAATTTCATTATTTTTCTGTAAAGTTCACCCTTCAACTACTTCCTAAGGACCAGAGTTGGGAGGAATTAGAGAGGAGGGTCAAAGCCCTTAGGTCGAGGCTCAATGAACCGCGTGTTCTGACAAATTTCACTATTAACGTGGATTTCACATTGTTGATCGTCTGGGTGGTATCATTCGTTTCTTATAATTAAACACTATCTTCAATTGATGAAACAACATCATGGAACATCCATTAATTAGGTATTTATTATCCTGCAGCAGAGCTGTGGGTGGTGTCAAACAATTTACTAAAAATCGTCGCTATTTTAAATTAAGTAATTAAAACGCTGCAAATTATTACACAATGGTTTATTATTTTTCTATAGCTCACTCGTCTGCAAAGCCACCAAGCATCCAACATGAAGAAAAACATCGATCATATTTCGGTCAGCTATAATTTGAACGGAGATTAGGCCTCTTTTGCGATTCACACTCGTGTTTCTGATTTATCGTACGTCCTAAACTTAAATTCTCGTAGTGAGCGAACGGTTTGTCCTACAGAGCTCCGGGTGGTCTCAAAAAATTCTAAAAATTCTATAGAATCCTAAATTGAAGGAAAAACAATACCTTTATATCAAAATTTTTTGAGTTAGGGCGTTTTCAAAATTTCAAAATTAATGTTTGAACCCTTAGAAGTGACCTACATCAACCAAAATCTTCGGGGCAGAACTAGACCCCAAATGGAGCCTACTTACCAAATTTCATCAAAATCGGTCTATGCTAAGAGGAGAAAGTGCCGCGTGCGACGGACAGACGGGAAAATTTGTATTCGATTTTTGGATTCTACATGGGTACTTTTAAAGTAACCCACCAGAGAGAGGGGGGAATATTGTTATCATGGTCGATTCCGAACTGTCCATTATTGAAAGTTATAAACCAAAAGGTGAGGCTGAGAAGTCGAGATCAATTTAACGCCTGGGAGAAATCTAGCAGAAACCTTTTCCCCTAAAATTGGGAACATTTACCCCCAAGACACCAATAGAGCTCCATACGGCCCTCAGTGAAGGAGGAAATCAGGGTGAATATCGAGAAGGAATGACGCAACTGGAGAATAAAACATGATTTGTAGCCTCCACTAGCGGGAGGGTGTTTGTTTTGAGCCGTTTTCCGCCGAGTAAGTATCTAATGGAAGCGATCTGACTGTTACCCAAACCCCCTGGTCGCGAGGAAACTAAGTGATGTTTTAGTTTCAACAATAGGCGGCAGAGGGAGAGTGGCTGTCACCGACAAATGATGGATCGCGTGTAGCCAATATAATTCGATAAGAGAAGGAAGAAGGAAAGGGCGGGTGGACGTGTGCGATACGGACCCCTACAGGCCACACTCCGGTGATCACCCAGCCCGATACTAATTGCGTCGGCACCCCGTCAAATCCAAACAACTATTTCTAATTCCATCCCTCATTTACTCGTGTTCACATTCAAATTTGCATATCAAGTGAGTGTTATGTCATTAAAATCGGAGGGGAGTGCGAGCGCTTTTGTACCGAAACGGAAAAATGGGTTGTGGAAGTGATGGAAGTCGTTTCTAGGCGGCATTCCGTTGTCGGGCGAACGCAGTGTGGAATGAAATTAGACACGCACGATTTAGTGGCAAGTCTTACGTAGTATTTTCAAATTGAAGCAAACTCCATCCTAAATCGTATTGTACAGAAACCTGAGTTTTGGTTTATTATTTTAAATATACGAACCTTGGGAATCGACCGAGGAAACAAGTGTAACCCCGTCTCAAAATTTGTAGGTTTACGTTTCACGGTAAAATCCAAAAATCGATTACCGGTTTGGCCGTCCGTCCGATGTACGCGGCGCGTTCTTTAGTTCCCGTGGATCGATTTTGATGAAATTTGGTATATGAGCTCCATTTAGGGTCTAGTTGATGTTAGTTGTAACGACTTAAGACTTTCGAAAAAGGAGAAAATGAAAGAAATAAATCGTCCTTAGCAAAATCTCAGCTACCACCCCAGTTCTCCGGGGAAAAACACCCAAAATAGAGCCCAAATAAAACGCTGCAAATTATTACACAATGGTTTATTATTTTTCTATATAGATCACTCGTCTACAAAATCACCAACCATCCAATATGAAAAAAAAAGAAAAAAAAAATCAAAATCACCAACCATCGATCGCATTTCGGTCAGCTCTAATTTGAACGGAGATTAGGCCTCTTTTGCGATTCACACTCGTGTTTCTGATTTATCGTACGACCAACCCTTAAATTCTCGTGTGAAGCGAACGGTTTGTCCTACAGGGCTCCGCGTAGTCTCAAAAGATTCTGTAAATTGTATAGAATCTTAAATTGAAGGAAAAACAATACCTTTATATCAAAATTTTTTGAGTTAGGGCGTTTTCAAAATTTCAAAATTGATTTTGGAACCCTTAGAACTGACCTACATCAACCAAAATCTTCGGGGCACAACTAGACCCCAAATGGAGCCTACATACCAAATTTCATCAAAATCGGTCAATGCTAAGTGGCAAAAATGCTGCGTACGACGGACGGACGGCCAAATTTTTATTCGATTTTAGGATTCTACGTATCTTGAAACGTAAACCATCAAAATTTGAGGGGGTGTTTATTGAAAATTATAAACTAAAAGGGCAAAAGGAAAAAGGAAATGAAGAATAAAAACCAAATAAGGAAAAACGAAATGTACTCAACGAAAATGAGAAAAAAATGAAAGACAAAAATGAAAACTCCTACTGCTTGAGGTAATGAAAAAATGGAAAAAAACGAAAGAAAGAAAATAACGAACCTGAATCCACTGGATTGAATGAAAACAATGAAAAGTAGAAAATCGAACTGAAAAAAGGAAATTGAGACCACGAGGGATTTCAAAAGAAATCCAAAATGGAGAAAAAGAGACAGAGAGAGAAATACTGCGCGAGATGCTAACAGTCTAACTTCTAAGGGTTGTAAAATAAGGGCTGAAATGTTCAAATCACCATGATTCATGAAATTTTGAAGTGAATTTGATTTTTTTTGTTGAATTTTGTCAGTGAATTTTGAAATGTTGATTTTTTAAATCAATTTAAAATAGTATTGAATTTCTAGAATTGAATGAGACCACGCGAGGCTCTTCAGGACCAACAGTTCGCTTCTGTAAGAGAAATCAGAAACACGAATGTGAATCGCAAAAGAGGCCTAATCTCCGTTCAAATTTTAGCTGAACAAAATGCGATCGTTGTTCATTTCTTCGAGTTTTACTCAGTTTTCCATCTTCAGCTACCAGTAATCAAATTTCCTTATGAAGGCACCCACAACCCCCTTTTTGGTTTATTATTTTCAATCATCAACCTTTGGAATCGACCAAGAAAAAAAATTGTTTAACCCCCCTCAAAATTGGTTGGTTTACGTTTCAAGGTACGTAGAATCCAAAAATCGAATAAAAATTTGGCCGTCCGTCCGCCGTACGCGGCACTTTTGCCACTTAGCATTGACCGATTTTGATGAAATTTGGTAAGTAGGCTCCATTCGGGGTCTAGTTGTGCCCCCAAGATTTTGGTTGATGTAGGTCACTTCTAAGGGTTCAAAAATGAATTTTGAAATTTTGAGAACGCCCTAACTCAAAACATTTTGATATAAAGGTATTGTTTTCCCATCAATTTAAAATAGTATAGAATTTTTTGAGACCACGCGGAGCCCTGTAGGACAAACCGTTCGTTCCCTACGAGAATTTTACCTTAAGGGGGTCGCCGTTCGTTCCTCTTTCCGGGCCAGTATTTCGCCAAATCGAAGGGGCAAAAACTTAAAAAGTTGTACTTAAATTAGAAATTTTAAAGGATTTTGGAAATTCATTAGTGCATGGCCCTAGAGAATTAAAAAACTGAAATTTTGCCGCTGGAATCATCAGAATTGAACAATAATTTCCAGAGAAAAATGGGAAAAAGTACTGAATAAACGGTTATTCCCATGTTTTTCCCATAATTAACTGGCAATTATTGTTCAATTTTGATGATTCCAGCGGCAATATTTCAGTTTTTCAATTCCCTAGGGCCATGCACTAATGAATTTCTAAAATCCTTTAAAATTTTCAATTCAAGTACAACTTTTTAAGTTTTTGCCACTTCGATTTGGCAAAATACTGACCCGGAACGAGGAACGAACGTTGACCGACTGAGACTGGGTTGGACTTACGATAAATCAGAAACACGAGTGTGAATCGCAAAAGAGGCCTAATCTCCGTTCAAATTAGAGCTGACCGAAATGCGATCGATGTTGGTTGCGATCAAGTTGGTTGGTGGTAACAATGGCAAAGCCGTGTTCTTAGCAGAAGGGTGATCTATATTGAAAAATAATAAACCTTTGTGTGATAATTTGCTGCGTTTTTCATTACTGTTTACTCCTCTAACACTGGTCCAGGTGTTTGCCTGAAGAATATTCTCACTGAACGCCACTGCCGTCCTCCCTGTCCTACTCTCCGTCCTCCCTGTCCAACCCTGTCCTACTATCCGTCCTCCCTGTCTTACTCTCCGTCCTCCCTGTCCTACTCTCCGTCCTCCCTGTCCATCCCTGTCCAACCCTCCGTCCATCCCTGTCCTACTATCCGTCCTCTCTGTCCTACTCTCCGTCCTCCCTGTCCAACCCTCCGTCCTCCCTGTCCTACTCTCCGTCCTCCCTGTCCTACTATCCGTCCTCCCTGTCCAACCCTGTCTTACTCTTCGTCCTCCCTGTCCAACCCTGTCCTACTCTCCGTCCTCCCTGTCCTACTATCCGTCCTCCCTGTCCAACCCTGTCCTACTCTCCGTCCTCTCTGTCCTACTCTCCGTCATCCCTGTCCTACTATCCGTCCTCCCTGTCCTACTCTCCGTCCTCCCTGTCCAACCCTGTCCTACTATCCGTCCCCCCTGTCCAACCCTGTCCTACTATCCGTCCCCCCTGTACAACCCTGTCCTACTCTCCGTCCTCCCTGTACTACTCTCCGTCCTCCCTGTCCATCCCTGTCCAACCCTCCGTCCATCCCTGTTCTACTCTCTGTCCTACTCTCCGTCCTCCCTGTCCTACTCTCCATCCTCCCTGTCCAACCCTGTCCTACTCTCCGTCCTCCCTGTCCAACCCTGTCCTACTCTCCGTCCAACCCTGTCCTACTCTCCGTTCTCCCTGTCTTACTCTCCGTCCTCCCTGTCCTACTCTCCGTCCTCCCTGTCCTACCCTGTCCTAATTTCTGTCCTCCCTGTCCGGTAGGAAGACTAGGAAGCTATGTGCCACACCCGCTTGAGGGGATTTTTACTTGGAAATATTCAGACAGAATTCGTACAAAAACTGCTAGTGAATCGAACCAGAATACATTCGATTCCATTGAGTCGCATTTTGGAATGTATTTGCAAGGGATTATCTTATTTTGCATCAGATCATTGAGGGAGATTGGCGAGAGGGTTGAGAGCTGATAGCAGCAAACAGAGGAGGTGTGAGGTTGAATACCTCAACCTCAATGTACACCTTGTTCCCGGTTGTTGAGTGCGATGGTGGAGGAAGGAATCAGTGGAGCGCATGCGCATAACTCCCTTCGATATTCCGAGGGAGATAGGAGGACGGGAGGGGGAGGAGGGCTTTACTCCCCTCATAATATCTCTTCCTCCTCCTCCTCCCCCACGAGATTAAAATCTGCGAAATTGTACTGACTTGATGAGGGGGAGGACGGAGGGGGATGTATATTTTCATATAGAAAGCCAGAGCAGGCGGTGTTTCGACTGTAGACTTTGATGGGGGGGGGGGGGTGGCCCTTGGGCTGTTGATGGAAACGCGGGGGTGTTGGGAGGGCAGTTTGGGGGGGGGGGGGTAAACGCAATGCATTATGGATCAAGGGAAGCGGGCACCGCAGAAAATGGCGGAAGCTCAACCACATTGCGCTCTCCCTCTCACTCGTCGCCCTCCCCCTCAACAATCTCCCCTATCATCGGCCCGTCATGAGTGGAAATGGTCCGAGCGAGTACCTACCCCCCCCCACCCCCCCCCCGACAACATCGACACTCCGCCTGTCATCCACCCCCCCCCCCCCTCAAACTCCCCACCTCCCTCGCATTACTCCCACCATTAACCTCGCGTTGCTAATATTATTTTGAAAGCACCGTCCGTCACCTTCTTTCAATCAGCCGCCGCTCATCCGCCACAAAACTCAACAATCAGTTTTTCCTGAACCATTATTTCTCTATCGAATCCTTCCAACGTAATAAACTCTCTAATTTCACGTCATAAAGTTAATGACCTCTAAATTAGTACAATATTAAGTAGCATCGTAATTATGCGGTCATTTTAAGTTTAATCAAGTTAATTTTACATAAAAAACTACTTTAAAAAAATCACTTATACCCTAAGTTATGGTTGTGGCAAGGATTTCATGACAGACAGACAGACACGGAACCAAAATTGTTCAGGAAGGTCTGAAACGTAAAACGCGAGTGGAAATTTCGATTGTGGAGAACTTGTTTTTTCAACCTTGAAAAGTGAAAACAAAGCTTCCGCTACCTTGGTAGACTCGGAAGCAAAACGCTGCAAATTATTACACAAAGGTTTATTATTTTTTCTATATATAGATCACTCGTCTGCGAAGAACACGGCTTTGCCATTGTTACCACCAACCAACTTGAAGAAAAACGTCGATCGCATTCCGGTCAACTTCAATTTGAACGGAGATTAGGCCTCTTTTGCGATTCACACTCGTGTTTCTGATTTATCGTACGTCCAACCCTTAAATTCTCATAGGGAGCGAACGATTTGTCCTACAGGGCTCCGCGTGGTCTCAAAAAATTCTATACTATCCTAAATTGATAGAGAGAAACAATATTAATATAGAAATTTTTTGAGTTAGGGCGTTTTCAAAATTTCAAACCTTATTTTTCAACCCTTAGAAGTGACTTACATCAACAAAAATCTTCGGGGCACAACTAGACCCAAATGGAGCCTACATACCAAATTTCATCAAAATCGGTCAATGCTAAGTGGGGAAAGTGCTGCGTACGGCAGACGGACGTCCAAATTTTTATTCGAATTTTGGATTCTACGTACCTTGAAACGTAAAGCACCAAATTTTGGTGAGGGGGGGGGTTAACTTTTTTTCTTGGTCAATTCCAAAGGTTTACTATTGAAAATAATAAACCAAAATTTGGCCGTCCATCTGCCGTCCGCCGTACCATCAATTTAAGATAATATAGAATTTTTACAGACCACGCGGAGCCCTGTAGGACAAACCGTTCGCTCCCTACGAGAATTTAAGGGTTGGACGTACAATAAATCAGAAACACGAGTGTGAATCGCAAGAGGTTTAATCTCCGTTCAAATGTTGGCTGACCGAAATGCGATCGACGTTTTTCTTCAAGTTGGTTGGTGGCAAAGCCGTGTTCTTTGCAGATGAGTGATCTATATTGAAAAATAATAAACCTTTGTAGTAATTTTGTCGTCCTTAAAAAGTTAAAACAATGCTTCCGCCATCAGTGGAGTGGCTTGCGGTATCGGATGACACTCTAGGAACCAAAAAATGCCAAATAATGTCAAATTTGTTAATTGAAAAATTCAAATTAATCAAAACAATTTAGACAATTTAGTCTGGTTTTTGCATGTTTCGGAGACTCCACGGTAGTTACCAAGCCAAGGAGAAGGGAGTATCAAACAAAACATGCGTGCTATGTGCCACACATGCGTCTTTATTATAACCAGTACCTTGTGATCTGAACCCGGAATAAATTTGTCACCAGCTTTGGCCTTCCAGGGGTCATTCTGTGACGATAAGGAAGCAGAACTGTAGTGAAATGTTTTCAATCTATCGTACTTACTTACTAAATAGCTCTACAGCCCGGGGTGGCCTTGGGCTTGCCTAACAACATTTTGCCATTCAAAATTTTTCTTAATATTTTACGCTCAAATACACGGAGCTTAATGGCGGCAGCTGTACTTACTACTCATGTTTCGGCTCCATCGGTAACAATTGGGCGAATCAGTGTGCGGTACCGTCGAACCTTGGTTGTTCTGAAGAGTAGAGAGGACCTGAATAGCTCAAGATTGGCGTAGTTCGCTCGGTTCCCAGCCATAATTCTTTTTCAATCTATCATACTCGAGTTTATTGATGGGCAGAGTTTCTGTAGGAACTCAAATCGTTCAAATTTTGTTGGTCTTGAAGGTGTTAGACACCTTTTTATCGATTCAACTCGCGGTTGAAAAACTAAAAAAAATTACTCAAAAGATGACCTACCTTTTTTGGGTGGCTGTTTCAGATCATTCTAACAGTTCGCTCCCTACGAGAATTTTGGACGTACGATAAATCAGAAACACGAGTGTGAATCCCAAAAAAGGCCTAATATCCGTTCAAATTTTACCTGACCAAAATGCGATCGATGTTTTTCCCCATGTTGGATGGTTGGTGGCTTTGCAGACGAGTGATCAATATAGAAAAATAATAAACCATTTTGTAATAATTTGTAGCGTTTTTAGAAATGGTTTAACGCTGAAAGAGTTTGGTTTGTTACTTGGTAGCTTGGAAATTTAACGCTCTTTCTAATGATATCCTCAAATTTGAAATTACTTGGTAAATAACAGGAGTTATGACAGTTTTAATGACGTAACGACGAAAACGCGAAAAAACGTCTGCCAAGTAGGTGTGGAACATAGCTTCCTCGTATCCATAACCCGATTATATAGATGATCCGATGCCTAGTAGTTACTCTCAAAACATCAATCTCTAAGTACCTTGCACTACTCTCATAGGGGACCATCTACACGTTAATCTGGACAATCCTAGAAAAATTCATCAAATTCGGATGAAAAATGTAAATGTTATGGCTGTTACAAGGATTTTACGTGAGCGCATGCGCAGAGGCTTCTGTAAATTTTGAGGCCTTGTTTATCACTGGGGACCATCTACAATCTAATCCACGTAATCCCTGAAAATGTCATCGAAATCGGGTAGAAAATGTGGAAGTTATGGCCGTTACAAGGAATTCACATTTGCGCATGCACAGCGGCTACTATCAGTCCGGGGGTGATGATCTTCATTGGGGACCATCTACAATCTAATCCACGTAATCCCTGAAAATTTCATCGAAATCGGGTAGATATTGTAGAAGTTATGGCCGTTACAAGGAATTCACGTTTGCGCATGCGCAGTGGCTACTATCAGTCCGAAGGTGGTGATTTTCATAGGGGACCATCTGAATACTAATCTGTAACATCCCTGAAAATTTGATTGAAATCGGATGGAAAATGTAGAAGTTATGGCCGTTACAAGGAAACTCTCGTTTGCGCATGCGCAGTCGCTTCTATCAGTCCGAGGATGATGAATTTCATAGGGGACCGTCTACACACCAACCCGCACAATCCCTGAAAATTTCATAGAAATCGGACAATTACTTCGTATAGTTATGCGCGTTACAAGGAATTCATGACAGACACACAGACAGACAGACACACACATAGACAGACACGGAACCAAAATTGGTCAGAAAGGTCTAAAACGCAAAACGCGAGTGAAAATTTTGATTTTGGAGAACTTTTTTTTTCGTCCTTGAAAAGTGAAAACAAAGCTTCCGCTACCTTGGTAGACTCAGAACCAAAAGGCATTTTGAGTGGGTTAAGAAAAATGAGGAATTTCACCGATTTCTGTTTGCATTTTTCCTGAATAGTTAATGGTGTGGGAAAATCGGGCAGATTTCGGAAAATAAGTCTCCTGTTATTTTCGGGAGACAATCAAAATTTTTGATTTCAAAACTAACCGGGAAAACGGACATGCAGCGGGAAAGCTCGCTGATTGGGCTGTTCGGATCGCCGTCTCCTCCCAGTGTTGCCCATTGGGACGAAGAAATCGTGTTTTCTAAGAGAAAAGTTATCAAACAAAAACAGAGGAAACCTAATTTTCCCCATCTCGCTTTTTCTATTTTTTTCTTCAGTTTTTCGATTTTGAACTTTAGTGTTTCATGAAATTTTGCATCTGGGGACTATGGATTTCTCGATCTCAGCGCTTCAAGCGGCCATAAATGAACTATTCCAGCATGACGTCATTTTCCCGCTTTTTTTAAACATTCGTATTTTCTACACTGTTTTGTTTATTCGTAAATTAGGAAGTTCCGGCTGAAAGTTTGCCTTAGGGGGTTTTTAGAGGTGCTGAATCCGATTTTGGGGTCAAAAATAGGAAATTCCGACATGGTGAAATTCCTCATTGCTGTGACATTTTTTGTTGCAAATTAGTTGTACAATCGATCCCTGAAGGTATGCCCATCTTGAGTGTAGACACCCTGTATAGTTCTATGAGTTACAATCATCTACAGTTTTGCCAGTTACAAGGATTTGACAGACAGACACGAAACCAAAATTGTTCAGGAAGATATAAAGCGTAAAACGCGAGTAGAATTTTGATCTTTGAGAACATACTATTACTCCTGATAAGTGAAAATAATGCTTCCGCTACCTCGATGGACTGGGAAGCAAAATAGCATTTGCGTGCACTGAGAAAAAAAAAGGGCCTTTTCTCGGTTAAAACACGAATTTTTGCTAGGTCCTATCCTGCCAACCTAGAATTTAATGTATTTTCAGTCACGGGTGGATCTTTTTAATGTCACGGTTGTATATCATCTAACCGAGACTGAAAATACCTGTGAATTTACCGACCACAAAATGCAAACAACCGTGATTTTAAAGGACTTAAAGTCACGGTTGAAGCTACAACCGTGAAATTAAATGTGCCGCCCCCGGATTTAATCTCTAGGTTAGACTCAACTTGTATTTAACAGTGAATTAAAATGTGCCGCCCCCGGATTTCCAGGTCACGGTTGCTAACGATGAATTAAGAGTCACGGTTAATTGCATAACTTATTATTAATGTATCGGTTATTATCATGCTAGTTTATAATCGGGTTTTACTTTCGTGGATGGTGAAGCAACCTAGAAGCAAAAAGTTCTAACCGCCAATTTAATGCACAAATAATTTGCAACCAGGGTGATTCAACCTAGTATTCAATAATTGGAGTATTTTCCACTGGGTTGCCTCCAATTTTTTTCTAGGTTGTGTCCCTTTATTATCAAGGTTGCCTGCCTTATTTTGCTAGGGTACATTCCTTTCTTTAACGGTTCTCCCCATCAAATCTCTCGGTTCTTGCACTTTCTATCAAGGTTGGCTCCAGTAAAACTATAGGTTGTTCCTAATAAATCTCTAGGTTCTTGCACTTTCTATCAAGGTTGGCTCCAGTAAAACTATAGGTTGTTCCTAATAAATCTCTAGGTTCTTGCACTTTCTATCAAGGTTGGCTCCAGTAAAACTATAGGTTGTTCCTAATAAATCTCTAGGCTCTTGCACTTTCTATCTAGGTTGGCACCAGTAAAAGTATAGGTTGTTCCTATTAAATCTCTCGGTTCTTGCACTTTCTATCTAGGTTGGCTCCAGTAAAAGTATAGGTTGTTCCTAATAAATCTCTAGGTCCTTGCACTTTCTATCTAGGTTGGCTCCAGTAAAAGTATAGGTTGTTCCTATTAAATCTCTAGGTTCTTGCACTTTCTATCTAGGTAGGCTCCAGTAAAAGTATAGGTTGTTCCTATTAAATGTCTAGGTCGTTCTGTTTTCTGTGTAGGTTATCTCGAGTAAAAGTATCGGTCTTTCCTATTAAATGTCTAGGTCGTTCCGTTTTCTGTCTAGGTTGTCTCAAGTAAAAGTATCGGTCTTTCCTATTAAATGTCTAGGTCGTTCCGTTTTCTGGCTAGGTTGCCTCGAGTATAAGTCTCGGTCTTTCCTATTAAATGTCTAGGTCGTTCCGTTTTCTGTCTAGGTAAACTCGAGTAAAAGTATCGGTTGTTCCTATTAAACGTCTAGGTCGTTCCGTTTTCTGTCTAGGTAAACTCGAGTAACAGTATAGGTTGTTCCTATTAAATGTCTAGGTCGTTCCGTGTTCTGTCTAGGTGGTTGTCCTTATCGTAGGTTGTCAATTAGTACAATTTCTAATTCAAATGCGTACAAATAAGCAAATTGACAGAACTGATTAAAACAAGAACAATACAACATTAAAAACGAAGAAATCTTGAAAATCTGAAAAAGACAGTAGGTACTGTTATGTGCCAGAAAGCCAACCCTTTTTGATTTTTTTCTTGTAGGAAAAGCTAAATTGTCACAAGCGAATAAAACAAGAAATACAGAAGTACCCTATATGAAGAAATCTTGAAAATACTACAAAACAAATTCTGTTACTAGCTAAAAAGCCAACCTTTTAAGTACTTGTTTTCTTTTTATACCCAAATACAACTTTTGTAAATTGATGTCATTAATAGGTTCCATAGATAACAACAGGGTATGTTATTAATGAGTAATTTTATTTTAATGCCTTGTCTTTACATGGTAAGGTATTGTTTGTAAATAAATAAATAAATTTTAACTTAAACATTTTATTATCATAAAGTATAGCTTTAGGTACAATTTACAAATTAAGTATTAGTAATAATGACAACATTTCAAAATTGCACCCCTTAATAAGTGTTTCTCATTGTTACATGGACAGTTCCATCATTAGCCTTAGTTAAAGTGATTGGAAAGGGAAATGCAGCAACTGGTAGCGAGCTGAAGTCTTCAATTTGACTTTCAACAACATCGTATGCACGGAAGTGCTCGACAAAACCTAACGTAATGAGATTGTAGCCTCTAACGTACACATCGTTAGTGTTTTCGTTACAATACAAATTTGGGATAAGTATGAAGTTAGGATTTCCGTGTTCGTCTATATTTGTGCACAGCACGTAACCAGAGGTGAAATACACGTTGGAAGCGGTTGTAACAAACTCGACCAATTTCAAATCATCACACAGTGGAACAATGAGAGAGTGGCAGATTTGGATAAGTTCGTTAGGAGGTATAAACATAGTTTTACCATATACACTCACAGCAGGCGGGAGTTCATTTTTGAAAAAAAGACTGTTCAGTTGATAAAGGTGTTTATCAGCAGTTGATTTTGGAGTGTTGACTGAGGTGCGAATTGAGGTAACTGCTGTTTTGATAACTGTGCGCTTCGACTCAAAACGCATGCTAGAGAGTGCGTTAAGTGGGCCGTGCCTCATCATCATAGTAGGGTTGTGCGTTAAAAAGTGAAATTTGGGTTGCAACGTAGCAGTTTTGTCACCAATTTCATTGCAAAGGGGCAAATACAAATCCAAAAACTCGTAAATCACAGTAGCTAAGTAAGCGGCTCTTTCGGGAGTTACTGTAGATATAGGAATATTGTAAAAGAGCTTTTGAATAGAAATCCAAATGTGTTCACACTCCAACGTGTATTTCAAATTGAAAGTGTAAAACACTTTGAAGCAGAGGTCCACTCCTGTCAATAAATTATCGGTTATGTATTCGAAATCGAAAACTCTGACAAATACTTGTTATATGTTATAAACATTACCCAAAACAGCAATATAAGGCTGAACAAGGCCACTATTGGCCAATATCAGCTCCTGATGGTGAGCCCCCTTCTGCTCAGGAGTTTCGAAGAAGGCGATGAAGGAGGTCTGAGATCTTGGATCATTTGCCAGCGGTAGGTATGGCGAAGCTAAGTAGGATCAGGAGAAGTTGAAGGCGATCGTGTTCGTCCGCTGAAACACAGGAAGTAGCATTAGGTTCAACGTATTTGCACAGCTTGCATCATAGGTGGTGAGAGGGGGTGGGGGGGAGGGGGGAACTAACTGTTCTTTTCGCATTTTTGGTTTATTATTTTCAATAATGAACTTTTGGAATTGAGCAAGAAAACCGTTAAAACTCCGTAAAAACACATTGTGTTAAAAAAAATTGTACCCCGTCCGCGGCACAATTAGCTCCATTTGGGGTCTAATCGTGCCGCGAAGATTTTGGTTATTATCAGTCACTTCTAAGGGGTGAAAACAAGAAAATGACATTTTTAAAACGCTCTATCTCGAAAACTTTGAATATAATGGTTTTTTTCATAAATTAAAAAACGCTTCAAATCATAGCCCAAAGGTTTATTATTTTCTGTATAGATCACCCTTCTGTATAGATCACTGGTTCTCCATCAATAGCACCTACCACCATCTGTATTCCCCCTTGACTTTCCCTCTCAAATTTCAGCTTCCTGCGTTCAAAAGGATTGAAAATGGCTTCGGAGCTCACTCAGCTAATCAGTGATCTGAAGAGTGAAGAAGATCTTCTCGAATGCTGGAGACGCCTGGAAGAGCACTGATCAGCTGAGTGAGCTCCGAAGTCATTTTCAATCCTATTGAACGCAGGAAGCTGAAATTTGAGAGGGAAGGTCGAGGGGGAATACAAATGGTGGTAGGTGCTATTGATGGACAACCAGTGATCTATACAGAAGGGTGATCTATACAGAAATAATAAACCTTTGGGCAATGATTTGAAGCGTTTTTTATCTACCAACATTTTTTTTACCTGCCAACTTTTTTTTACCTACCAACTATTGTTAGATACTACCTACCACACCATACTGGCTTCACACCTTCACAATCAAGTTTATCAGAAAGAACTAAACGCTTCACACTCGATTCGAAAAATAGAAAGCTTCATAATATGAAGCTTCCATATTATGGAAATTTGGTTACTGTTACGCAGTAGGCAAAACTGTATACAAATCAAAAAAATGAACAGCGATCGCATTTTAGTCCGATAAAATTTGAACGGAGATTAGACCTCTTTTGCGATTCACACTCATGATTCTGTTTTATCGAAGGAAACCTACAAGTACTCGTAGGGACCGAACGGTTTGTCCTACAGAGCTCCGGGTGGTCTCAAAATTTTTTTAAAATTCAATACTATTTAAAATTGGTGAAAAAACGATACCTTTATTTCGAGCTAGGGCACTCTTGAAAATTTCCACCCTTAATTTTCACCCCTTAGAAGTGACTGACATCAACCAAAAGCTTCGCGGCACAACTAGACCCCAAATGGAGCCCATATACCAAATTTGAACCAAATCGGTCCAGTGTTGCTAAGAAAAGTGCCGTGTACGGCGTACGGTGTATGGCGTACGGCGGACGGACGGGAATTTTTTTATTCGATTTTCGGATTCTATGTACCTTGAAACGTAAAACATCGAATTTTGAGGGGGGGGGGGGGGTGTAATTTTTTTTTCTTGCTCGATTCCAAAGGCTTCTTATTGAAAATAATAAACCAAAAAAGGAATTTTTAGAATCGAATGAGACTACAAGGAGCTCCGTAGGACCAACAGCTAGCTCTCTCAGTGGTCCTTGGCGGTTAGGACTAATGATAATCAGAAATATGAGTGTGAATCGCAAGTTAACGTCCATTGTATAGAAACCATTTTCTTTCCTATTCAACGCAGATAGCTAAAATTCGAGAGGGAGGGTCAAGAGAGAATGCTGAAGATGTCTGAGAGATCACTGATCAGCTGAGTGAGCTCCAAAGCCATTTTTACTCCTACTCATCCCAAGAAACTGAAATTTGAGAGAGAGGGTTAATGGTTTTTAATGACCCCTCCCCGTTAAAATTTGATGGTTTACGTTTCAAGGTACGTAGAATTCAAAAACGCTGCAAATTATTACACAATGGTTTATTATTTTCTGTATAGATCACCCTTCTTCTGTATAGATCGCTGGTACCATCAATAGTAACTACCAACCTCATTATTCTCCATTAACCCTCCTTGCTCGAATGCTCGAATGCTGAAGACGCCTGAGGGATCACTGATCAGCTGAGTGATCTCCGAAGCCATTTTCAATCCTATTCAACGCAGGAAGCTGAAATTTGAGAAGGGGGGATAATGGAGAATAATGATGTTGGTAGGTGCTATTGGTGGAAAACCAGTGATCCAAATAGAAGGGTGGTCGTATTTGTTACTGCTTGCAGTGGGGGTGTCATTATGCTTCGGAAATTCCCTAAACTGGGAGAAATGTTGGTTAGAAACATAAAAAACGACAGGATGAAAAACAACACCGATGTGCTCACTTTGTTTGTTGCGGTAGCAGGAGAGAGCTGCGTTGAGGATGGGTATATCCGTATGACACCTCGATCTCTGGCAGTTTTCGGCGGATTTGACGATCACAAGGACGCATTTACGAAGGCCATCATCAGTTCAAACTTCAAATCTTCATAAGGAGCGAACGGTTGGTCCTACAGAGCTCTGGTTGATCTCATTCGATTCTAAAAATTCAGTTCTATTTTAAATTGATGAAAAAACAATACCGTTACATTTGAGTTTATTGAGCAAGGGCGTTGTGAAAATTTCATCCCCTATTTTTCACCCCTTAAAAGTGACTGACAATTAAAACCGCTGCAAATTATTACACAAGGGTTTATTATTTTTTATTTTTCTATATAGATTACTCGTCTGCAAAGCCACCAACCATCCAACATGAAGAAAAACATCGATCGCATTTCGGTCAGCTTTAATTTGAACGGAGATTAGGCCTCTTTTGCGATTCACACTCGTGTTTATGATTTATCGTACGTCCAAACTTTAAATTCTCGTAGGGAGCGAACGGTTTGTCCTACAGAGCTCCGGATGGTCTCAAAAAATTCTAAAAATTCTATAAAATCTTAAATTGAAGGAAAAACAATACCTTTATATCAAAATTTTCTGAGTTAGGGCGTTATCAAAATTTCAAAATTGATTTTGGAACCTTACAAGTGACCTGCATCAACAAAAATCTTCGGGGCACAACTAGACCCCAAATGGAGCCTACATACCAAATTTCATCAAAATCGGTCCGTGGTAACTAAAAAAAGTGCCACGTGCGGCGTACGGCGGACGGACGGAAAATTTTTTATTCGATTTTGGTTTATTATTTTTAATAATGAACCTTTGGAATCGACCCAGAAAATAAGTTTTTTAACACCCCCTCAAAATTTGATGGTTTACGTTTCAAGGTGCTACGTAGAATCCAAAAATCGAATAAAAATTTGGCCGTACGCCGTAAGCGGCACTTTTGCCACTTAGCATAGACCGATTTTGATGAAATTTGGTATGTAGGCTCCATTTGGGGTCTAGTTGTCCCCTGAAGGTTTTGGTTGATGTAGGTCACTCCTAAGGGTTCCAAAATCAATTTTGAAATTTTGAAAACGCCCTGACTCAAAAAATTTGATATAAAGGTATTGTTTTCCCTTCAATTTAAGATTCTATAGAATTTTTAAAATTTTTAGAGACCACTCGGAGCTCTGTACCTAGGACAAACCGTTCGCTCACTACGAGAATTTAAAGTTTGGACGTACGATAAATCAGAAACACGAGTGTGAATCGCAAAAGAGGCCTAATCTCCGTTACATTAAAGGCCTAATCTCCGTTAAATTAAAGCTGACCGAAATGCGATCGATATTTTTCTTCATGCTGGATGGTTGGTGGCTTTGCAGACGAGTGATCTATATAGAAAAAAATAAAAAATAAACCATTGTGTAATAATTTGCAGCGTTTTGGATTCTACGTACCTTGAAACGTAAAACATCAAATTTTGAGGGGGGGGGGGGGTAAACTTTTTTTTTTCTTGCTCGATTCCAAAGGCTTGAAGGATTGAAAATAATAAACCAAAAAACCTTTTTTAAAAACAAGTTTTTATTATTTGTTGATAAAGTGAACTAAAAAGTTAAAAAAAAAACAACTGTAATAAGAATTATTATCCACCTTAATTATTAAACCTTTCCGATTTTATCACAGCCCCAATTTTATAAATACAAGCGTGTTACATTGTGATAGCAAGAGGCAAAAGATGGTGCTAAATGTTTTTATTTGTACCATCAAAATGTAACACACTTTTATTTATAAAATTGGGACTTTGATAAAAACGGAAACATTTGATATTAAAGTGTAATTTTCTTATTTGAGTTAATTTTTTTAACTTATAAGTTCACTTTACTAATTAACAAATAATAAAATGTTTTTTTTTGCTTTACCTAATTTTATTATACATTTACATAATTTTAACGGATAGATGCGGAAAATATTAGATTACACGAAAAAAAACTGGGAAAATGGACAAATTTTACCTCGATATTTCGACGGGTAACCCTCTTCCCACCCCCACCCTCCCTTAATATGCACCTCCTTATGTGGTAATATTGCATTGTGATCCGATTTATACATGCCTGATAAATTTTAGCTAATAGAAAACTGGGAAGTGGATCAAATTTAACTTGAAATATTTTACTACAAACAAACTGGCAACGGGACAGGTGAAACTAAATAAAAGCTTGTAAAAAGACAAAAGTCCTACACACTAGGACTTTTTTAAATCACTATTTCGAGATCACTGTACTCATGTTTTGACGGGGGGATACTCTGCGAACTCGACCGGGGGGATTCTGATACACCTCTCTCTACACGTGGGGGTTTTGACGGTCGCCCGAGTTCATAATGAATAGGTAGCTGTGTGCCTAATTTACATAAAATAAATGAGCAAAATGTAATAGTTGTGTGCCTAATTTACTTAATACTAATGAGCAATAGGTAGGTATTGTAGGAAGTAGCTCACCTCGGAAAATTTCGATGGTCGCAGCTGAGAGGCCCCATTCAGCCAACATGCCTGTCACATCTTCCATATCGGGAGAGGGAGAACCAATATACTCAATCAAGAAAATATTATAACACAAGTCACAACCAAGATGAAGATGATAATGAGTTGAGTATAATAAAAAAGGAGAGCGTTATAGGACGTGACACGTGAGAACTTGTAAACTGGAAGTGGGTATCGGGGTAGGTTGCACGCGCGTTTATATACGGATTGCCCCACCACTGCCAGCAAATAATTTCGGTCTCGGTTGAATCAACCAAGTGAATATTTTACCAACATTTTCAAATGGTTATATCATCAATAAATTAACAATTTTACCTTGTTTTCACGATTGAATTCAACAAAGCAAACGTCACTACATCAAAGGAGACATACTTTCAAAGCAACTTTTCTTGAATAAACGCTTGGAGGATGATTGGGATCGCTTACAATTTCGTTCTCGGTTGTATCTTATTTCATGGACGGTTGTTTCAACCGCAAGGGATAAAAAAATTGCATTAAATTGACTTTATCTCCATGAAATCCGTATGTTTCCATCTTTCTCGCAACAAAATCAGATAGAACGGGTTTCAGTCCCTTCGTGACATATGGAGGACGGACTTAAACAAATTTATTTTTCGAAATGCAGTATATGAACCGTTTGGAGGTTATGTACCACGTGCTTAATATTTGGGATTTTTGGCTAGCAATTTAGTTCGCGGTTATGACGATTTTATGGACGGTTGTTTCAACCGCAAGGGATAAACAAATTGCATTAAATTGACTTTATCGCCATGAAATCCGTATGTTTCCATCTTTCTCGCAACAAAATCAGATAGAATGGTTTTCACTCCCTTCGTGACATACGGAGGACAGACTAAATACAAATTTACCATCTCGAAATGCAGTATCATGAAACGCTTGAAGGTTAAGTAGGATAATAATGCAAAAAACGTTGTATTTTTCTAGAGTTTTTGTGGAAAACATTATCTCCCACGACCTAATGATTTCGGAATCGAATTTTACGCAATTTTTCATGCTAAATCGAATGATGAAATTCAGACTTCCAAGGGCTGGGAGCGACCTTCGTTACTCACTAAAAAGAGGTTGAAAATCTTATATGTACTTGACAGTCGGGGAGGTCTGAAACTGTCACCAGTATGCAAAATATTTCCGGTATAGGTAGGTACCCACACTTCTTGCAATTTTGAGCCGTTCTTCAGGAATATTTTTTCCCCCTGTGCGCCTTCAAGTGGATTTGGCTCATGCATCCCCTAACAAATTTTCAATTTGGAAGATTTATTTTCTGTGAAGATTATGATATGAAATATTAATGTCTACGTGAACCAAAAGCTGGTAAAGATCTCTGTAGCAAATGAAATCCAAAGCCATTATACCGACCTACCAATTTTGATAAAATTCGAGCCTTGATTGGCCCACTTTAATTGATGGGTTCATGGAAAACGGCTGAAACCCATGACAGTGATTTGTGGACGACAGACGGAACAGCACCTGGAATTGATAACGCCTTGGTACTGCTTCCGAATTTCATTGCTTGCTCTGAGATTTGACAATGAAACTATATAAAACATTTAATACTCCAGAAGAGAGACGAGTGCTTGATAACGTGATGGCTTCAATAGAAGAAATCTGTGACAATTTTTTCTCAACATGAGCCAAGAGAGTTTCGCGGTGGAAATGAAATTGAAATTTGAAATGAAAAAAATCCATTTTGCTTTATCAAGCCCATCAAAGAAATGCCGTAGGTATAGTGGAATCTAGTCAAAGCCAAAGAGTTACTTCTGAATCAGTTTGAATCTGCCGCCATTTTATTGGATGAATAATTTATTATCACCGTTCTATCAACCTAAAAAATTATTGCCGATATACCTAACCTAGAACAAAATTATCCAATCGAGAAAAAATTGAAGTACTCGGTTGAATCAGCCAATATTTTATTGTATGAATTAAATATCACCGTTGTTTCAACCTAGAAAAGTATTGCTGATATAATGTAGAACGAAATAAGGTGGGAGGGTGTTTATTGTCTATGATGATCCAACCGTGACCTGATTGGTCAGTAAAGTTCTTCGTTGTAGGTATCAACCGAGTTGTAAATTAGGGGGTAGGGTGGAATAATGTTCGCTCGTGAAGTAACCGTGATCTGATTGATCAGTTTATAAATTTTACGTTGTTTCAACCGAGAGTTAAAGTCGGAGGCAGGTTGGATTAATATTCGCTGGTAAAGTTACCGTGATCTAATTTTTCATCTATAAATTCCACGTTGTTTCGACCGAGAAGTAAAGTTGGGGGCAGGGTTGATTGATATTCCCTGTTGAAGTAACCGTTATTCAATTTCACAGCCTACAATGCTAGGTTGTTATAACCGCGACAATAAACCTGCTATAACCGTGACCAGATTGGGGGCAGTTTCAAATTTCCATCACTGTTGTTTCATCCTGGAAGTCTTTGAAACAACCGTGACACTAAAGTGGTTTTAACAGAGACTGGAAGTCACCTTTTTTGTTCTAGGGTATATGTTTAAAGTAACGGTTGCTTCTTTTAAATTTCTCGGTTAATTTTCGTGATACAACAGTGACTTTAATGAGGGGGAATTATATGGAAGGTCAAATCATTTCGATCTCGGTTCACCCCACTTACGAGCCACGGATAAATCATTAATGTCACGGCTTGCAACTTTTCTTTTCTAGGTCAAAACATTTGGTCCAGGTTGAATTTTTTTCACTCCAGGTTGTTATCAGCAAGTGAACTATATTGGTCTCGGTTGTTTCAATATTGGTCCAGGTTGTATCTATTTTTTTCACTGCTGTATCAACCGGGATTCTTTTTTTCACGGTTGAATCAATGGATTCACGGTTGTTTTTCTTTTTTTTTCACGGATATATCTGCTTTAACCGAGCCCCTAAAAAAAACTTTTTTCTCAGTGTGGGACTGTTGAAGGTTTGAATAAAGTGAAAATATTCCAACAATGGTGACAAGTCAAAAGAAGGGGATGTAGTCGAAGGGAGGAGAGGGGGTGGATACGGCTCGCATTATTCGGGTATCTTATAGCATCCATGGAGGAGGCATCCGTGGGGATGCGATGGAGGGTGAGCTGCCATCTTGCCCGGCTGTCGTGCCTCGGGGCTCGAGATCCAATCTACCCCTCCTCCACTACCAACCATGGCCCTACCGCAACCCCTCTCCACGATACTCAAATTATATTTCTCACCCCAGGCACAAAAAAACCTCTTTTCTCTTTCCGATTTTCCACCCCCACCGACCCTCGGGAATCCACCCCAACTTTCCACACGATCGATATTTTTTTTTCTCCCCCTCGTCTCCATCACTTCTCTATGTAAATCTTGTCCTCTTCTATAAGGGATGTAGCGATGTAATGTTTCATAAACCTTTCATAAATCATTCATCTCGCCCTATTGTCAGAATTACGAGCTTTCTACAAGTCGGCTACCTCATCAAACTAAACATTCATCGTACAACAAGGGCACTCAGGGGCGTAAGGTTTTTTTTTATCTTTTTAATTATTCTTTATTGCACCAAGTATAAATTATTAACAATATTATTTTGAAAATATGGACATATATTCAAAACTACGATACATCACTGAGTTTTGTTGATTATGGTGGATGTTTCACTTCACTGCTTCACAACTAAGCTAGGTCAAGTGGTTTGGTACGCTTCAATCTTCTGATGATATCACTTGCATCAAGGAGTTGGACAGCTTCCTCGTTGATGTGACATCTTAGCCGCTGCAGGTGTCTCACAGCTTGTCGCTTTATAGCATCGTTTATTGTTTCGATCCGAAGCTCATGATGGAGACGTTCATTTCGAAAGTACCATGGTGCATTGACCACCGTTCTTAGCACATTGTTCTGGAATCTTTGGATGATGTCTCGATTTGACTGAGCCGTACAGCCCCAAAGCTGAGCTCCATATGTCCAGACTGGTTTAAGGACTTGGTTGTACAATGTAAGCTTGTTCTGGATTGACAACTTCGACCGTCTCCCCATTAGCCAATGCATTTTTCTGAATTTTAGAAGTTCTTCCTTCTTTTTTTTGACATGGGCTTTCCATCTAAGTTTGGCGTCTAGTGTCATGCCTAGGTATTTGGGTTCATTAGCATTCGGAATAACCTTTCCCATGAAATGTACAGGAATATACTCGATTCTCTTGTTAGTGAAATCGACTTGTACCGACTTAGTTTAATTTATTTTGATTCTCCATTTTGCTGTCCACTTTTGTTTGCTGGATATTGATTGATTTAACTTGTTGGTGGATTCAGTGCAGTGGCGTCTCCTCCAGGCAAACATAGCAAAAACTGTTTGCCTTACTAAAAATATGCAAAATGACTAAATTAATTTTTATTGAGATCCTCCTATATTTCCATTTTTTGCATGTAATATTTAGCCGATTTTGGAATACTTTTATAATATTTGGGGACTATTTCATTATAACCAAGGAAGTTAGATGAAATAAGTACGTGTTTTGTCTTGGATACTAGCACGCGACACACCTGCAAGTTGAAAAGGTTGAAACTACGATGGATTGCGGATGATTCGCGAACTAGCGCGAGGCCTGGCAATGCAAGGCAAGCAGTTAAAAAAAAAAAAATTTTTGCGGGACTGTTTTGGATGAGGAAAGACGATCGGCGGGGGGTCAGTGCGGGGTCCAGTATTCCTATACCCCCACTGTAACAGCGTAAGCAAAGGCAAACAATCGAGTAACTGTTTCGTGACCTTGAAAGAAGAGAAAACAAATTGGAAGATGAGCCATGGGTTACGCTTCCATAGCAACAGTAATCAAGTTTCTTAATGAAGGAGTTCTTTATTTCTTTGAATGGAGTGTGAAGCATTTCATCTAAATAAGCTCGATTGTGAAGCGAAAACATGGTAGGTAGGTAGTGACAATAGCAAAGAAGTCTTCTTGCTGGCGCTTGATCTGTACAGAAAAATAATAAACCTTTATGGAATAATTTGCGACGTTTTTCACTATTGTTTATTCCTCTAAGACAGGTCAAGGTGTTTGCCTGACGAATATTGTCACCTGACGCCACTGATTCAGTGTTACATTCTCCGACTGCCAAAATCGCTGTATCATCTGCGAAGGAGGTTGTGGTGTTCATTCCAATTTCAGGGAGATCACTGGTATAAAGGACATACAAGAGCGGTCCAAGAACACTCCCTTGTGGGACTCCTGCATTGATTAGCTTTGGCTCTGAGTAGGCGTATTCTTGCTTTAGGGGCGTCAGGTGATAATATTCGTCAGGCAAACAGCTTGGCCAGTCATAGAGGAATAAACAATAATGAAAAACGCTGCAAATTATTACACAAAGGTTTAATATTTTTCTGAAGATCAAGCGCCAGCTTTACCCTTGTCACTACCTACCAATCGTGTTTTCGCTTCATAATCTTGTTTAACAAGATGAGATAAACCCTTCACACTCCATTTGAAGAAACAAAGAATTACTTGGTTTAGAAATTTTATTACTGGTAGATTAAGGAAGCAAAACATGTACAACCCAAAGAAACGAACAGCGATCGCATTTTGGTCAGCTAAAATTCGTAATGTAATTAGACCTCTTTTGCGATTCACATTCGTAACCTTCAAGTTCTCATAGAGAGCTAACAGTTTGTCCTATAAAACTGTGGGTGGGCTCATTCGATTCTAAAAATTCAATGGTACCGATCTCAAATTGGTGAAAAAACAATACCTTCATAACGAGAGTTTTCGAGATGGGACACCTTTGGAAGTTACAGCCCTAATGTTTCACCGCTCAAAAGTGACTGACATTAACCAAAACCAAAAGGAAAGTACCACGGATGGAAGGATTTTGTAATTCGATTTTCAAAATATGCGTACCTATCTACCTCAAACGTAAACCATCAAATTTTGAGGGAGTTCAATTTTCAAGTTCAATTTTTTCAAATTTTTTTCTTGAAATAGTAAACCAAAAAATGGAGACTGAATTTAGACCTCATGTGATGTGAAACCTCCTTTCTACAATATGCAATTATTTCCAAGTACCTATCAAGAAGAAAAACGATTAGGTACAGTGAAATGTACACTAAAATCGGGAACGGGACACCAGTCAACGTCAAAAAGCCGTTATTTGTGGCGGCGAAAAAACGAACTGTTTTCCTTCCTTGAGATAATGTGGGTGGATGGACATGTTGTCTTGCCATGCGAGGGTTAACTAGTATCCATGGCTCATCTTCCAAGTTCCTCTGCTTTCAAGGTCACGAAACAGTTCCCTGACTGTTTGCCCTAGCTGATGGTGTGGTGGTGGGGGTAATACTTGACACTGCTTTGACCCCCCGCCACCCCGCCGATCATCGCCTCTCACTCTAAACAGTCCCGAAAAATTCATTTTTAGGACGTCCCACAGTAAGACTTGGGCGTCCCTACGCGATTGATCTGGGGTGAAGCTGGACAACACTCAACAGAAAAAAAATAACCACACACTAATCTGTTTTAGACCATTCTGAATCCAAATCCGCGAAAAAACATAGGTGAATGTCTGTGTGTATGTGTGTGTGTGACAAAATCTTGTGTCGACTGCCCAGGCCTTTGTTCTCAACCGATTTTCCTGGTTCTTTTTTTGTTCGACGCGGAAACCTATCTAGTTCTGCGCTACGTCGTCGGAATTTCGAATTTTGCCTTTAAAGGGGGGAAAGGGGGGGGTTATTGCTAAAATAAAAAAGTGCGTTTTTGGGCATTATCTTGTGTACACTGCCCAGGCCTCAATTTCCAACCGTTTTGAGTGTTTGTTTTTTTGTTCGAATCATAAATCTTCCAAATTGCGCACTATTTCACCAGAGTATCAAAATTCGCTAGAGGAGGGGGTGAGTGGGGGAATATAATATTCACAAAATATCCGATTTTACAATATTTCGGTTCCTTCATAGCTTATAAATTGTATCCAAGCTTTGAAGTTGAGGAAAAATTCTCATTATACCTCCGGATTTTCATGAATTATTCTCTGTCCCACCATGGAACTAATAGTGGTGCAAGAACACCATAAACCGCATATATCATGTTTTTTTTTTGTGTTTAACCTTGAATACGGAAATGAACTGACTGCCGGACGGAATGCCTACCAAAACAAATTGAGTTTGTTCAACGTTACGACGTATTTCCGCTTTGGATGGGGGGGGGGGGGGGGGTGAACTCGAATTGAATGTTGAATTGAATTCGCATGTTGGGTATCGTAGATCGTGGATTTCAAAATGCTCTTCAAATTCGAGGCTCCCATGCCGCTAAAAATTTTATGGCGGATAAGGGTGAGGGGGGGGGATCACTATTTCTTGCCTAAAATGCTCAATAAATTACATCGAGTGAACAGTTTTTTCGCTTACCAACACATTACCAACACATCTTGATTGACCTAATGCTTGCATTACTAAACAACATGTTTTTTCTTATTATTGAAAATAAAAAAAACCAAAACCCGTTGAGTAAAGATTTGCAGCGTTTATTTAATTTTTCATCTTTAATAGTTATTTGAGCGTACAAATAAGGTTAGTGACGAGCTGGAAAATTCAACAAATTACGGATGTACGCCTGCTCCTAGGTACCTAGAAATAAAAAATACCCACCGGACGTTCGCAACCCTGGTTGAATGTCGGCACCCAGCTGTACGGCGAGCATTAATCCCGTCGTCAATCCATGGGCAGATTCGAGAGACAGCATTACGACACAATGTCCACAAACTGAAAGAGCCCCAATGAATCACGATAGTCTCCCCCTTCAGACGAATTTGCCTCGGATTAAAATTTAAAATTGAATTTCCCCCTCCACCACCCCGTTTTGGGGGGACTGGACAAAAAAAAGGGTGAGACAGTACGAGAGGGAGGGGAGCTCCCAGAAGACTATTTCACATGTGAGCGGATTTGAATGGCCCGTCCACGGGTAACTGACTCCATTCAGCGACGCTCCCTCTTCCCGACCCAATCAATGGAACGACCGCTGAAAAAACTACGATGTTCTTGCGGTCGCCTTCATCAAGGCAACGACAGCAATTTACAATGTTCGTCTCTCCAGGCGGCCCAACACGACCAGACCCCTTTCTCAGATCCTTGCCAGCATCCCCTTTTTTCCTTTTCCTAATTGGGTTCATTTCGGATTTAAAGTGAGTTGGGGGCTGACCCTTTTGGCCACCCGCGGGGCGCGCAGGTCTCCACCTCAGCAGTCTCGGACAATCCGCGCGGGCAAATCAACCGCGACTTCCTCCCTCCCTCGTCATTATACGTCGTCGGTGGTGCAGTCGAGTGGCTCCTCCACCGTCATCACGCGGAACGTCCTTCCCCCTTTCTTCTTCTTCCTCTCCTCCTCTTCTTCCTCTCCTCCTCTTCTTCTTCGCGTTGAAGATCGAGGGAGTGGTGTGCATACCCTGCGGCGAGGTAGGCGGCCAACAATCCCCGAGTGAGCTGGAAGGTCTTTTGTACGTGTGAGATGTAGTGCGAGACCTCAAAATCTGAATATCATCATTGCTACATCTGTTTTGTGGTCGTCGTATTCAAAGCCATTCATTGCGGAGAGTGGAGATAGAAAAGAACCCACACCAACATTTTAATGAGAGCGCAAGCACCGCTGACACTTTTTTTCTTTTCCAGCTTAAAGACATTTAAAAAATTTTCATTTGTGCAGCATGAATGAAAGAAAGAATTTTCAAATTTTCTATTTTGGTTTATTACATTCAATAATGAATCACTTGCAATAATGAAACAGGCACCAGGAATATTTTATGAGAAAATGTATTAGCAGAAGAGTGTTTTTACAATTATAGTTTTGTACCTAATTTCGGTGATCGAGATTTTTACAAAGAACACTGACTGAAATAATCCATCACATGACATAACAAAATTGTGGGCGTCATTATGATAATCAACAAAACAAAAATACCTTACAGTTAATTTGAATCCTCAAAAGAATCTATGGAGTCGACGAAGTACAATTTTTTTTAACACCCCTCAAAATTTGTTGGTTTACGTTTCAAGATACGTAGAATCCAAAACGCTGCAAATTATTACACAAAGGTTTATTATTTGTCTATTGTTACCACCAACCAACTTGAAGAAAAACATCGCTCGAAAGAAAGAAACCCTTATTTTTCAACCCTTAGAAGTGACCTACATCAACCAAAAGCTTCGGAGGTCAACTAGACCCCAAATGGAGCCTACATATCAAATTTCATCAAAATCGGTCAGTGGGAACTAAGGAAAGTGCTGCGTACGGCGGACGGACGATCGAATTTGTATTTAATTTTTTGATTCTACGTACCTTGAAACGTAAACCAACAAATTTTGAGGGGGGTAACTTTTTTTTCGATTCCAAAGGTTCATTATTGAGAATAATAAACCAAAACCGAAAAAAACTAACAATATATGTGTGGGTACTCTCAGAGTTCAGGTGACGAGAAGAGTTTTTTTTGTTAACTAAGAAGCTAGATTAACTAAGAAGTAGATTGTATGGTTTTAACGATTGATGCTACACAAGGCTGACTACTCTGTCATATAGCTAATATTTCAATTTTCTTAACCATAGCTTTGAAGGTTTATTCGAAAATTCGCTCATTGACTCATACTGCATGAATGGACTTTTTCAATGGCGCAAGCTACTCAATTTCAATTATTCAAGAAAACTGAATTACCTGCAAATTATAAAAAATTATTCATCGTTTCGTGAATTGAGTGGGACTTGCAGGAATTATTGGCAGGAGAAACGTCAAGGGGGTACTCATATTACGCGCCAAAGTGCCTATATAAAAAAACAACATTTGATGAGCTTATATCTAAATGACTAAGTGAGAACTCTTCGTGAATTGGAAAATGAACGAAATCGCGAGTGCGAGTCATTTTGACTTACATATTTGCTACGCCTACATCACTAGAATGCGTCAGGAAGACCTACAAAACTTTAATATCAAATTCCAGTATTAATCAGACTGGTCTGATCAGAAGGTCTTCTCACGCTAGAACGCCGCAGTTAGTGTCGAAATTTTTAGAATGAGGTCTAGTTTGGATTAAAAATAACAATAAAGAGTTTTTCCAACCCAGGCGCACACCCCATTTGAACAGAAATTAGGCCTATTTTGCGATTCACACTCGTGTTTCTGATTTACCCTACGTCCAACCCTTAAATTCTCGTAGGGAGCAAACGGTTTGTCCTACAGGGCTCCGCGTGGTCTCAAAAAATTCTAAAAATTCTATACTATCTTAAATTGATGGAAAAACAATACCTTTCTATCTAAATTTTTTGAGATAGGGCGTTTTCAAAATTTCAAACCTTATTTTTCAACCCTTAAAAGTGACCTACATCAACCAATATCTTCGGGGCACAACTAGACCCCAAATGGAGCCTACATACCAAATTTCATCGGTCAATGCTAACTGAGGAAAGTACCGCGTACGGCGGACGGACGGCCAAATTTTTATTCGATTTTTGGGCTCTACGTACTTTGAAACGTAAACCAACAAATTTTGAGGGGGGGTTAAACAATTTTTTCCTTGGTCGATTCCTAAGGTTCATTATTGAAAAAAATAAACCATAATGAAATATTGCTCCTAGAATCATCAAAATCGAACAGTAATTACCAGAAAAATATGGGAAAAACAAACTGAATAAACGGGATTTTCCATATTCCTCTGGCACTTATTGTTCGATTTTTCATGATTCCAGCGGCAATATTTCAGTTTTTCAATTCCCTAGGGCCGTACACTGATGAATTTCTAGAATCCTTCACAATTTCAAATTAAGGTACAACTTTTTAAGATATCGCCCCTTCAATTTCGCAAAATACTGGTCCGGAACGGGGAACCATTGGCGACCAGCTGAGACTCCCTTAATCAGGTATATTGTAATTAATCAAACTATATTTTAAACGACATTATCAACATTTACGTCGTGATTAACTCTGTTCTATAAAAGGGACGATGTGGCCCACAAATTCCATAGAAGTGAGTACTATTACCTCGGTAAGTCCGTCTAGATTGATAAGTTAATCCCGGGGTGGGAGGAAACTGACAGATGCAGAGCTGGAGTCAGCTGATCTCATTGTCCGTTCTCGAGATATTCTTCGGAGCACGTCAACCGTGAACCACCACATACCCCCCCCCCCCCCCCCCCGTCATCATCCTCATCTGCCAGGACGGATCTTCTCTCTCCCCTCCAGCTCCCTCAATTAAGACCAGTTTTAAACAAAATCACACATGTGTTCAGCCCCCCTTCGCCTTCCTTTTCCACGTCATTCTAAAACCTCGACGACAAAAACTTTACGCCGCTTTCTCTCTAATAGGATTCCGATTTGTCAATTCGTTGAGAACGGAGGGAGGTGTGAGTGTTGCGTGTTGGGATCCTTCGATTGTTTCCTATTATCTACGACTGCCAGAGTGGAGGTTCGCTCTCTGAAACCGAAATTGTAGTTTTATGTGCGTCTCCTCCGCCTCACTATTTACCATTCTCACGATCGAGGAGGGGGAAATGAGAGATTGGAAGCGGCTGAAAATTTGGGTGATGAGTGATACGGGCGATCATGTAACCAAAGCATCTCCCGTATCACTCCCGCATCATGTTGGTTTATATTTTCAAGAATAAATCTATGGAAGCAAACAAAAAGAACACATTTCAACCTCCTTCAAAATTTGATTGTACGTTAAATAAATAACAAATATAAAAAAAACGCTGCAAATTATAACACAACGGTTCATTTTTATTATTATTTTTTGTTTATTTGTCAATCAAAAATACAACATAGATACAAAGAATAGGATAGAAAACAAAGTCTTATGAAAAAAGAAAACAAATTATCTCAATACCTTGCCCACCAAGGCTTACGTTCTTACGAACTTGTGTCTCCTGGCGGAGTCTTGGTAATTAAGACATGATTTTTTTTTTTTTTTTTTTTTTAGACAAAATTTCGAATTACAGTTATACAAATTACTCCAAATATACCCACACAGCAAATAAATATGCTATACAATATTTATACCCACTCTCTTTAAAACAATAAATTTAAATCATACGCACCACTCACACCAAACTCGAAAACGCTGCAAATTATTACACAATGGTTTATTATTTTTCTATATTGATCACTCGTCTGCAAAGCCACCAACCATCCAGCATGAAGAAAAACATCGATCGCATTTAGGTCAGCTAAAATTTGAACGGAGATTAGGCCTCTTTAGCGACTCGTGTTTCTGATTTATCGTACGTCCAACCCTTAAATTCTCGTAGGGAGCGAACGTTTTGTCCTACAAAGCTCCGCGTGGTCTCAAAAAATTCTAAAAATTCTATAGAATCTTAAATTGAAGGAAAAACAGTACGTTTATGTTTTGAGTTTTGAAATTTTTTGAGTTAGGGCGTTTTCAAAATTCATTTTTGAACCCTTAGAAGTGACTTACATCAACCAAAATCTTCGGGACACAACTAGACCCCAAATGGAGCTTACATACCAAATTTCATCAAAATCGGTCAATGCTGTGTGGCAAAAGTGTCGCGTACGGCGGACGGCGGCCAAATTTTTATTAGATTTTTGGATTCTACGTACCTTGAAACGTAAACCATCAAATTTTGAGATGTAAAAAAAATTTTTTCTAGGTCGATTCCAAAGGTTCATTATTGAAAATAATAAACCAAAAACTACCGACAAATACTTCTTTAATTCAAACACACTACAAAAACTATACACATCAATCTTGTGGTGGAAAAAAAGTTTACAGCAGCAATATGAAAATTCCTTCGATAAAATTCAGTACGCCAACGTGCTAGTGATATATTGGAAGCCGAAGCAGTTCTGCCAGAGGCAACGTTACAAGTATGTTCAGACCTAATGCCCGTTTTGTAAACAAGAATACAAGATTGAAGCAAAAACACATTTTTCACAGTAAATACATTGAATTCAGCTTAAAGTATGGCAGTGGGGTACCTGTAGGGTTTGTTAAGTAATATCTTCAACAATGCATTTTGAGCAGTTTGCAGAGCAATTGGGTGTGTTTTCAGGTTTGTTTTAACATGGGACGTGATATTGCCCTAGGGTGACTATCCGAAAAACGTTACGCGAAAGGGGGACGCGAAAGTGTCATGCGCGTTTAAAACACTTCGATCCTACGCCTTTTCCAACACTCCGATCTTAACGCCATTTTCAACACTCCGGTTTTCGAGTCGCGAAGCGCCGAGTTTCGAAGCACCACGGTCCTCATTGATAGTGGAAACTCTGCCGATCCAGAGTCTGATACCTTCCTGTTGGTTGGTCCACAATTCTTCTCGTTGCATGGCTCAGCATTCCTTCTCTGTGTTGTTGTAAACATGTACCTTCTCTGTTGCCAAGTTCATTTTTCTGTCGAAGGAAGATAACCTGAATGTTTATGCATGGAGAGAACCAACTTCGATTCAGCGGATTTTGGTTTATTATTTTGATGAAATTTGGTATGTAGGCTCCATTTGGGGTCTAGTTGTGCCCCGAAGATTTTGATTGATGTACGGCACTTCTAAGGGTTCAAAAATGAATTTTGAAATTTTGAAAACGCCCTAACTCTAAAAAAAAAATTTCGATATAAAGGTATTGTTTTCCCTTCAATTTAAGATTCTATAGAATTTTTAGAATTTTTCGAGATCACGGGGAGCCCTGTAGGACAAACCGTTCGCTCCCTACGAGAATTTAAGGGTTGGACGTACGATAAATCAGAAACTCGAGTGTGAATCGCAGAAGAAGCATAATATCAGTAAACAATAATGTTAGCTGACCAAAATGCGATCGACAGACAGCGACATTTTTTTGGCCACAAAAAATGCAACGCGAATACCAGTAAACGGTCTACTTATCGGTAGCTATGAAGCAAGGTTCTCCAGAATACTGCGATATATTACGTGCGATCGGAGAGTTTTTTTTTAAGAAAAAAAAAAAAAATCTGTTTATTCATAGAAAGAGTAATAGGTGGGTATGGGCATATCTATGGTCTATTGATTTTCCCTCTAAGGGGGAAATTGATAGTAATTTACTGAATAATCTCATGACACGCCGAAACGGGTACCTCCTTCTTCGCGCCTATGGTGGTTTTGAAGATGGTCTGGGAACATTTACAATAAAAATGTTTAACAAATTTACTCACCAGGCTGCTCTGAGGGTGCGACTACCGCGCCAAGAGTTGCACTGTGGAGCAGCCAAGTTTTAGTTATACTGTGTCGAATTTTCATGTTGGGTATCGTAGATCATGGATTTTAAAATGATGTATAAATTCGAAGCTCGCATGTCGCTGGAAATGTCATGGCGGCTGAGGGAGGAGTCCAATTTTCCTATTTCGAAATTTCAAGTTTCGGGCTCTCATAATGCTAAAAAATGATTTGGCACATCCTCAACATACTCGTACTAACTAAATTACAGTGGGTGACTATTTTGTGGAGTAAGAAAGTTAAATAAGGATGTATGTTTTGTCGCTTACTGGTTGAAATTGAGCTAATCCTCATCCAATAGGACGACCCCTGGAATGCATGCATTACTAAACCATTTTTGCATAAATTACCTCTTTTTAGCCGGTCAGCTGATTGCGTTGATTGAGGAAGAAAAGTGAGGGAAGATTGAGTGCAGGAGGGCACTTTAATAAGGCGGAGATCCACAGCGTGTGAAAATGACCACTTGTCTCGCCCCTGCTCCCTCACGGCAGATTGATCAGGGCAGTTGCCGTCCTGGAAGGTGAAGGGCACAGGGGACTCTGAATCCTGTAGGGGAATCTCTGGCGACCCCCTCCAAACATCGATATCAACTTTCATGTTTCCACCATTTCTTCTTCACTCGTGTTTTGTCGCCACTCCAGTGGTTGCTACTCTCCATCTTCGTGTTTTCTGTAACTCACTAAAGCTCATTTTATTATATATTTTACCATAATATGGTAAAATATATAATAAAATGAGCTTAGTATATAATAAATGACATATTATGTCTAAGGTTAGTATTTAATATATAATAAATAATATATAATATTTAATAATAATAAATAATATATAATAGGTATATAATAAATAAATATAAATAATTATAAATAATTACATTATTAGATAAAATTTTTTTTTTTTCAATTTCCGTTAGAATTTATTGTCATGATCAATGATGGGAAATCATAAAATTATATTATAATATAAATAAATATAAATAATATATAATAAATAATATATAATATTTAATATATAATAAATGACATATGTCTAAGGTTAGTATTTATCTACATGTCATCAGATTCTTTCAGTTATTCATACATGTAAATGTTGTGACTCGTAGGAACGAAAGTCACGCTTTGCATTTGAAACCTCCTTGTTTGCAACTCATATCCGATTTCATCCGAAATAAACAATAAGAATACAGGAGTTAACAGTGTTTATCTACCTACGTACATAAGTAATACTATGTACATAAGTACTAGGTACATAAGTAATATTATGTAGTTGTTTACAAGGTAGGTTTTTGCAGCAGGTAATTAGAGGTAATATAACCAACCACATCACCTACAGTTTTGTAACACTCAATGGTGTGTGCATGGGTCGGAAAAACTGTATTGTTATTTTTAATCTGAACTAGACCTCATTCAGAGAGTTTTGGCACCAACCGCGACCTTCTAGCGTGAGAAGAACTTTTTCCATGATTTTTCAAAGTTTCGAATGTTTATGACGTCGCAAAGTTCTGTACCATCTCCCTCGAAGATACCCCTCTGATAAACTGCAAGACTTCACGAAAACTTTTTCGGTCAGGCAACGTTTTTGTAAAAACTTATTACTATACTATCATAAGCACCAAAATGAAATTGATAGCAGTTTAGAGCCGCAGTACAATACAAGATCCCGTCTAGATGGAAATGTAGTAAATCCTCGCTCAAGGTTGAAACTAACAACTCGGTGTCCGAGATACATAATATGTATCTAATATCATATTATAATATATATACATGTATATTATATATAATATAATATATAATATATATACATATATGTATATAGGTACATATTATAAATATGTTCCTATCTAATATTATTAGCAATGATGCATTGACATCTGAATGATGATCTAAAAAATCCTGGGGAGTACACCAGAACTAAGTATAAAACGAAAATCTACTCCTTCTTGATAAAAGTTGGTACTCAAAAGGTAGAGTCTCTCTTTGTTAGCAAGTACGTGTAAGATTGAATAAATTTAGTAATGTATGTATATAGAATTTTAAAAAATTAAAAAAAAGTAATGGTGAAGTAACAATTATGTTTTAGGGAAATATATAAAACAGAGAAGTAAACAGCTATGATTTTAAGCAAGCCAACTACAACGACTCCCTAAAGCAACACAGACCTAGGTATAGCGCTTTAGCGATATTGATATAGTTTTATTTTGAAATAGATATTTTCTTTACTTCATGTACAAGTACAATAATGTGTATCGTAGATAAAAGGAAATTTTTATCATTTTCAAAAGATGTATTTTATATTGTATGTTCTTTTATATCAATAAATCATTCTCTCTCTCTGTCCGCCCAGGCTGGATGGGTGCGTGACGTCATAAACACTTGAAACTTTGAAAAATCATAGAAAAAAGTCTTCTCATGCTAGAAGGTCGCGGTTGGTGTCAACAATTTTAGGATGAGGTCTACTTTCGATTTAAAATTAAAAAAAAATCAGGTGCACCCCCCCCCCACCCACCATTATTTATTTCTTCAAATATTATAAGTTCATTTACTTTTGAGATGAGTTATTAAAATTATAGCTGAGTCTATTCCATCTCAGCTTTCTACATCCAATTGAGGGGCTGATTGCAAAACCCCATTAGTCACAGAACTCGAAAATGTGTTGGAGGACTATCGTGTTATGTGTGGGATTCCACACACGTGCACAAGCTATTCTGTTCCTTTAAACCGACTAGTCGGACTGCACAGCGCACGAAAAATGTGATGATTGCAAAAACCACACAAGTCAGGAAGGTTTCGAGTAAAAACCCCACTGTTACCTTCCGCCACCTCTAGGGAAGTCTCCTGAACCTGTTGATACGCAAAATCATCACGCATTGGTTCAGTTCTACTTCGTTCGTAGCCTCCCTTATTTTCAATCGACGATGGTGAAAATGGTCATAAGTTATTCTTCAAAACCCAAAGCCAGCCTTCAAACTTCAGGCCGTACGATTGATGCAGTGTGATGAGACACACCGTTCTGTGGTGTTGCGACACTTTTACCGTGCTTGGTCCCGCCAAATCATCACAACCACAGCTCCGAAATTAAAAATACCGAAGACGGTAAAGTTCTTTTTGGAGTGGAACCTGCGCAGGTCATGGATGTGTTAAACATGCCGAGTAGATATCTTGTAAATCCAACGAGCAAAGAGGTCCTCAGAGTTCGCCTCCATTGCAGCAAAGCCCTTAACTTCACAAAACCACGAATGTAACACTGAAGACGACGACAATAGTGGCAGATTAATGCTTTATTAATTTTTGGCTCATTTTTTTTATTTTTTTTTATTTTCAATATTGAACCTTTGGCCCAGTTCCCATGGACCGATTTTGATGAAATTGTCTGTCACTTCTAAGTGGTAAAAATTCGGGGAAAACGTTCTCGAAAAGCCCTGATGGAATGGGTATCGATACTCTATATTTCAAAATATCGATATTTTCGTACCGATACTTGATATTATGGTATCGATACTGCACTATCCGATATTTTTGGATATCGATACTTTGGATCCGATTTTTCTAAATATCGAATATCGATGTAGTTCTCGCGAAAAAATCAACATAATGGCTAAAAAATGAAGAAGGTAGAGAGGCTTTTGGGTCGTTACTCTTTGGTTGCACAAATAACGTTTATATCATGGAGAAAATCACTCTGCTCGGACTCTTGATAGTGAAAAATGAATAAACATAGAAGAAAAAATTATTTTTCTTGATAATATTGATAGTTTGTGACACTAATGTATCGATACTCGATATTTTAAAATATCGATACTCATGCCCATGTTCGATATAAATATCGAATAAATATAAATATAAGAAAATATAAATATCGAATAAATAAATTCGATAAATGTTCGATATACAGGTTTTTTCATTAATTTAAAATAGCGACAATTTTAAAGAATTTGTTGACACCACCCAGAGCCCAGCGGGGACAAATCATTCGCCTAATGAGGATAATTAATTATGTATGTAAATTATTAATGTTATGGATTTACTTGCTCCTGCTAATGGTGTAGCTGTTTTTTCTCCATCAGGGAGAGTTCTTGCTCCCACTCGTTTAATCGAATTTGTTATATATGGAGTGTAGCTGTGTTATCTTTGGATGATTACTTGTTCTTGCACACGGTGTAGATGTTCTCCCCTTCAGGGAGGTACTTGGTCCTGAAGAAGTGAAGCTTTGCCCAGAGCTACAGGGAATCTACTTTTGTAAATAGTAGCATTTAAACGTAGTTATAGTTATTCATTGCTAGGGATCGGATTTTTATGTATTTAAAAATGCAAAATATTTACCATATAAATGTATTTATTTTTGTATAATATACGGTAAATATGTAAGAATGTTGAAAGATTTCAAAAAATGTTTATAAGCTCAAAATGAACAGTTGTTAAAAAGAAAAAAAAAATGGTTCGTTGAAAAAGAGTAAAGGTGAAATTTTCTCTTTGAAATTATTCGCTACGACGTGGAACTTGGAATGTTCGAAGGTGAAACGACGACGATCTGGACGAAAAATCGCCTTGTACCTACTGAACGACCATTCGACGACCACAGAAGTTATCAGTGCGAAGTTATCAGTTTCAGACCCTTTGAGAATAATCGCAATAGTACGTATGGTCAATCACACCCCGTGCAGGTGTTTAACGATCAATTGTCTGATTGAGATTTCATTTTAGCATGGGGCATGCTTTAGCCTTGGACTAACTAACCGAAAATTGTCACGCGGGAGTTATTCTCCATCCCATCCCTACTCCGCTAAAAAGTGCTGCTAAAGTATGTTTCTTGAATTTCAGCCAAAGGCTCTAAGCAGTAAGTAAGGCGAGGCCAGAAGGGCCGAGTTTCTTGTTGTCCAGGTTTTTTTTTTCGCAATATGAAAAATCGCACTCCAAACCAAAAATTAATCCAGAAGAACCAAGAAAGATCGTAATTAAATGGAAATTCATATGATTCACACCCACTCCTTTCGATGTCAGCACAAAAACACAGGCTGAAAATGGGTGAGGCAGCCTTGACTTTGGTTCACAGCCCTTGATCTGTGATTCTCAGCTACCTATGACAACCATCTGTGCACTCTCTACAAATTATCATGTTTCAAACGAAGGACTCTTCCTCAAAATAATAAAAAAAACTGCTCAAAATGAAAAAAAAAATTTGTTTTTTCAGTTAGATATTTGAAATATGTATTTACAGCGAAATATGTGAAAATGTGTAAAATTAAAGTTGGCTTAACCGGTTCAAAAGTTGCTTAATTGAACATTTTTTCTTCAATATAGTCAATATATTAGCTAGAAAAGAACGTGTAAAAACATATGAATCCGATCCTCAGGAACATAGTTAAATTTTAAGAAAAAATATTCATAGTTAGTCACAGTTTTTGATTAGGGACATAAACTCATATCACTCGGATTTGACGTATAATATACTGAACGGTTGACCGTTGAATCCGATCATGAGGGAAGGGAAAGACGAATCTGTAGGCCATCCAGAAGAGAGATGGATGGAGGGGAAATCCTTTGGTGGCCTGGAAACCTGAAGGCTCGGTGGGCTATCAGGAGACGATTAGGAGCGGACCGGGCGATGCGAGGTGACAAGACAGCTCGGCCGGCTCTTCAAAGAGCTCCGCGTCTCTTGCATATTTATACCCGTCCCGTCCGACGATAATATTATAATACAACCGCCTCCACCACCATTAATTACCGCAGGCCTCAAGGCCGTTCGCCGCGAAATCTCGTTATACTTTTTTCCTTTTTGAAACGAGTCGTCTGCGTCGAGCATTTCACCTCGTAGAGGAATCAGTATTTTTCCAGACAACTGAAAAAGTATGAAAGTTCAAGTTCAGCTTGAAAGAACACGCTAATCGTACCAACTGCAGCAGGACCTATTAATAAATCAAGATGAGCATATTGAATTTTGAAAGTCTGTCAAGTTCGTTTTGTATAGCTTCCTCGCATAGAATAACTTGATCGTATTATTGAGCAGTACCACTGAAAAATTCTGTAATAGATATGTAACTCGATTTTTTCGATCATGTGATGATATTCTGAGTTGATAAATAGCAGACTGAGGAGTTTTTTTTTAACGTGATTTATTATTGCAACTGAATATTAAATACAATCCATCCGGCAGTAAAACTATTCTTTGGTTTTATAATAAATGCTGCAAATTATTACACAATGGTTTATTATTTGTCTATATAGATCACTCGTCTGCAAAGCCACCAACCATCCAACATGAAGAAGAACATCGATCGTATATCGGTCAGCTATAATTCGAACGGAGGTTAGGCCTCTTTTGCGATTCACACTCGTGTTTCTGATTTATCGTATGTCCAACCCTTAAATTCTCGTAGGGAGCGAACGGTTTGTCCTACAGAGCTCCGCGTGGTCTCAAAAAATTCTAGAAATTCTATACTATCTTAAATTGATGGAAAAACAATACCTTTATATAAAAATTTTTTGAGTTAGGGCGTTTTCAAAATTTCAAAATTCATTTTTGAACCCTTAGAAGTGACCTACATCAACCAAAATCTCGGGACACAACTAGACCCCAAATGGAGCCTACATACCAAATTTCATCAATAAATCGGTCAGTGCTCAGTGGGGAAAGTGCCGCGTACGGCGGACGGACGGCCAAATTTTTATTCGATTTTTGGATTCTACGTACCTTGAAACGTAAACCAACAAATTTAGAGGGGGTGTTAAAAAAATTTGTTTCTCGGTCGATTCCAAAGGTTCATTATTGAAAATAATAAACCAAAATTGGAAAATTTACATTCACTCACTCACTGATGGCTTATACTCTCCCTCTTTCGAGGCCCCTTTATTTTATACAGAGGATTCCGCCGGCTACCCCATGTTAGTGTCAGTAAATCTTCCGCTTAGATCCGCGAATTTTTTTTATCCTTTTCCAGGAACTTTCGCGTAAAGATCCGCGTTCCACAATGTGGTGACCAAATGCTTCCGTTCTGAATATGTCTAAGCGGTCGCATCTGCATATAAAGTGTTCAGCGGAGTCCTCTTCCTGTTCACAGGAGCACATCGGTAAAACTTGATTGTCCATGATGTTTAGCATTTTACGAAAGTCGTAATGACCCGTTAGAATGCCTATCATTAGCCTGATGGTTTTTCTACTTTTGGAAGTCAGCCATAAGCCTTGTTTGGGATCATACGAGGTGATAAGCATTCTGATCTGTCTGTATTTATCAGTTTCTTTGGACCAGGTCTTGAGGTATTAAGGTCTTGGGGTTCCCATTTTTTGACCAGTTCTTTGCATGCATTTTTTAAGATGCCAATTGCCAGAGAAGGTCCTATAAATTCCTTCTTCGAACCCTCTTTTGCCAAAATGTCGACTTGTTCATTTCCAAGCTGGTTGGTATGCCCGGGTATCCATTTTGTTGAAATTTTGTTGTTTCCAAGAAACAAGTTGTTTATTGACCTTTTCGTTTCCCACACCAGTTTTGATGTGGTGATGGGATTTTGAAGAGCTTTTATGCTTGCTTTACTATCAGTAAAGATTACTAATGCTGAGAAGAAAGGCCTAAAAAGGTAAGAAAACTTACATTCAGCTGATGCGACGCCATTACCACGAAACATGTGGACGTTCAGGTAGATTTGCTGCGCTGGCCTTTGTGATAAGAAAAGGGGGAAAGGGCTGCCAGCCTCTTCACAAGATAACAACCCTTTTGGCACAGAAAAAAGATGGAGGCTCGAGGTATCACCCGTGATACCTGGCCAGAACAAGGGAAAATTCCACACTGAAAATTAATTTTGTCCTGAATTTTCAAGGTCACGCAAGCCGTGGCTCTCGTACTGGTTGGATCGTGGTGAAACCGATGATCATTCGTCTTGGGTCAACATCAAACTACACTCAAAATTTGAGGAAAATCAGGACTATCAGACTGTGGGAAATTTACGTTTAAGTGACAAATCACGTTTGCCTGAACGCACTCACTGATGTTTGTCTGGTGTTGCAAGAATTGACCACAGGGTGACCGCCATGGAACCAAAGTTGCTCTGAAACGTAAAATGCGAGTGACATTTTTATTTAGAAGAACCCTCATTTTCTATATGGTTTTTCTTGAGCTTCAAATTCGTACTCAAAGCTTCCCTAACCTAAATTTTGAGGTAACTGTAATGGAGCACGAGTCAATGAGCTAATTTTCTAAAACAAGACCGACATCTTCAAGCCTGCCTTCTGTAGGCCCTTATGGGCTCCAATGGCTACCCTGAATTTATCAGTCTGATAATCGATTTGCTTTGCTTGTAGTCGTAAAATTCGATTTGTAGGGTCTCTGCGGTGTTCTATAGTAATAACAGTGAGCCTAAAAATGACCAATCATCAGAAATATCTAAACTATGATAATTTTTCATTTTCGATAGGGCATTCTTAAAAATAAATTTGCTAATCGTGCTCTGGTCAAAAAAAAATTTTGGTTTATTATTTTCAATAACGAACCTTTGGAATCGACCAAAAAAATTTTTTTTAACCCCCCCCTTCTTGATGCTTTACGTTTCAAGGTACGTAGAATCCAGAAATCGAATAAAAATTTGGCCGTCCGTCCACCGTCCGCGGCACTTTTCTCAGTTAGCATTGACAGATTTTGACGAAATTTGGTATGTAGGCTCCATTTGGGGTCTAGTTGTTCCCCGAAGCTTTTGGATGATGTAGGTCACTTCTAAGCCCCCTCAGCTCAAAAAATTTCGATACAAAGGTTTTGTTTTTCCATCAATTTAAGATAGTATAGAATTTTTAGAGACTACGTGGAGCCCTGTAGGACAAACCGTTCGTTCCCTACGAGAATTTAAGGGTTGGACTTACGATAAATCAGAATGAATTTGTGAATCGCAAAAGAGGCCTAATCTCCGTTCAAATCTTAGCTGGCCGAAATGCGGTCGATGTTTTTCTTCAAGTTGGTTGGTGGTAACAATGGCAAAGCTGTGTTCTTTTCAGACGAGTGATCTATTTGGAAAAATGATAAACCTTTGTGTGATAACTTGCAGCGTTTTCATAAGCTACACGTTTTCTAATATACATACCTATATGAAAATTTGACCCATTGTTGTCCGAAAGAATTAGCCAACGAAATCTTATGTGCATTTTGGCTCCGGGTTTGATTCATTAGATGGTCCCTCCTGATTTGAAATAGACTTCGTATTTTAGTAGAGAACATTTAACACATTTTTCATCCCAAAATTTTTAAGGTAACTGAAACTGCTTTAGCTGCATCGGAAATGGCCTAAAAACATGTCATCGAATGATTAAAATGATTGATCAAATTTATTCTGAAGCTCCCCAAAAGCGCAGATATCGTGAAGTACTTCAGGCAACACGCCTCCACTGAGAACTATTGTTTTCCACGCAAACTTTTGTAGGTCGCATTTTTATTTTAAACTAAAAAAAAAAAAAATCGGTATGAAATTCGATTTTTCGGGCTTACGAGAATTCTCAGTGATGAAATAGGTTGAGGGTATTTTCGAGAAGATTACGCTCCAATGTTATTCCAAGTTATTCATTATTGGTTATTCATTCTCGATATTTCAAACTGACGTAAAACAAGAATACAATATCTGTCTCAGTCGATGAGAAAGAATACCACTGAATATGTATAACACTTGTGTTAAGTTTTTCGATGGGCAGTTTTTTAAAATGCTAAATATCTCTGTTCATTAGAACAGTAGATAATTTGAATAATTCAGTACGTACGTATTGTTAATGGTAACCACTTGAATGAATATTTTGTTATCGGTTAACCAATTTAAAATTTATTTGTTTTTTGCATTTTCAGTATCCCGCATAAAAGTACACTAATTTCCTTACCCTTATAAAAAAATAAAAGATTATTCAGAAATATATTTTCTGAAGGAGGTCTACGCTGTACTCTTTCGGATGTTTTTCCGACGAACTTGCTTTGTCCTAATCTTAATTCGAAGATCTTCGTTTTAGAACGTGTAATACTTCAAATGACTCAAAAATTAAGTATTTTCGACTCATATACAGGTGTAACTCGATTGGTTCACGACCTTTCTCCCACGTGTGAAACAACTAATTTCCGACTAAAAGTGCTTTTTCACATTTTTGGTATCCCCCACTCAAAATGCCCGGTTTTCACTTGGAAATTATTTTGTGTTTTTGATCTTTGCTCAATAAATCTACCATAACTCCCTCAATGCAGCTCAAATCTAAAAAATCCGTTGAAAAAAGCGTAAAATTTGCAATCTTTTTGATGCCCAATAACATTTTTTAAAGTGGAGTTGAGATGTGCAAACGACGTATGAAAAGCAAAACTCATCAAAATCTTGAAATCGCTTGTTTTTTCAGTCGCCTGGTAACTATATCAATTCTTGACGCAGAATTGTTAAACTTCCATAAAAAGTGTCAGCTTTGCAACGGTGTAATAAAAAAATATTTTAAAATCGAATTTAAGGGAGAAATTTCTGTTTGAACGCGGAAAAATGTGCATTTTTATCAACGAAATTGACGGTTAGACGGGAGGACTCAAATCCCTCGGAGGAGCCGCGGCGGTGAATGCCCCGGAGTCCGCCAGTCAAACCGTCGATTTCGTTGATAAAAATGCACATTTTTCCGCGTTCAAACAGAAATTTCTCCCTTAAATTCGATTGTTAAATATTTTTTTATTACACCGCAGGAAAGCTGAAATTTTGGCGCACTTTTTAGGGAAGTTTAACAATTCTGCGTTAAGACTTGATATAGTTACCAGGCGACTGAAAAAACAAGCGATTTCAAGATTTTGATGAGTTTTGCTTTTCATACGTCGTTTGCACATCTCAACTTCACTTTAAAAAATGTTATTGGGAATCAAAAAGATTGCAAATTTTACGCTTTTTTCAACGGATTTTTTAGATTTGAGCTGCATTGAGGGAGTTATGGTAGACTTATTGAGCAAAGATCAAAAACCAAAAAAAAAAAAAAAAATTTCAAAGTGAAAAAAAGGCATTTTGAGTGGAATACCAAAAACAATAATTGCCAAAGGAAAATGGGGAAAACTACCGAATTAATGGTTTTCCCTAGTTTTCCCCTTATTTCCCCAATATTGCCGCTGGAATCATCAAAATCGAACAATAATAATTATTGTTCGATTTTGATGGCAATTATATTTTATATTTTATTATTTTTTATATTTTGATGGCAATTATTCATTTATATGGCAATTATTGCCATATAAATTAGGAAAAACATGGGAAAACTCGTTTATTCAGTAGTTTTTTCCATTTTTAGGACGTCCCACAGTAAGACTTGGGCGTCCTTATGCGATCGATTTGGGCTGAAGGAGGACAACACTCAACAGAAAAAAATAACCACACAGTAATCCGTTTTAGACCATTCTGAATCCAAATCCGCGAAAAAAAAACCATAGTCACCAAACCATGTCTGTGTGTGTGTGTGTATGACATAATCTTGTGTCGTCTGCCCAGCCCTTATCTACCGATCTTTGTTCGATTTTTCGGTTTGATTTGTTCGAATCAGAAAACTATCTAGTTGTGCACTACGTCTCTGGAATTTCGAATTTTGCCTTTTAAGTGGGGAAAAGGGGGGGTTAATGCTAAAAAAACGTGCGTTTTCGGGCATTATCTTGTGTATTCTGCCCAGGCCTTAGTTCTCAACCTATTTTCGTGGTTCTTTTTAGTTCGACGCGGAAAACTATCTAGTTGTGCACTACATAACCGGAATTCAGAATTTTGAATTTCAAGGGGGAGGGGGGGGGGGTTATTGCTCAAAAAACGTGCGTTTGCGGGCAAAATCCTGTAAAATCTGCCCAGGCCTCAATTTCCAACCGATTTGAGTGTTTCTTTTTTTTTTGTTCGACTCATAAATCTTCCAAATTGCACACTATTTCTCCAGAGTATCAAAATTCTTAAGGGGAGGGGGAGAGTGGGGGATAGTATTCACAAAATATCCGATTTTTCAAGATTTCGGTTCCTTTACTGCTTACTAATTCTACCCAAGCTTTGAAATTGAGGAAAAATTCTCATTACACCTCCGGATTTTCGTGAATTATTTTCTGTCTCATCATGGAACTAGTAGTGGTGCCACCATGGTGCCAGAACACCGTAAACCGCATATGTCGTGGTTTTTTTTCTGTTGTGTGTTTCACGTTGAATAACGGAAATGAACTTCGACGGACTGCCTACCAGAACAAACATATGGAAGTCCAACGTTACGAAGTATTGCCGCTTTGGTGCCAGTCTGGCACCATGGGGGGGGGGGGGGGGGGTTTGAACTCGAATTCGCTTGCTGGGTGTCGTAGATCATGGTTTTTAAAATGCTCTCCAAATTCGAGGCTCCCATCTATGGGACGTCGCCTGGAATGCATGCATTAATAAACAATATGTTTCTCAGGCAATTATTGTTCGATTTTGATGATTTCGGCGGTAATATATCAGCCTTTCAATTCCCTAGGTCCGTGCACTAATGAATTTCTAAAATCCTTTAAAATTTCAAATTTAAGTTAAACTTCTTATGTTTTTGCCCCTTCAATTTCAAGAAATACTAAGAACGAACGGCGACCGACTGAAACCCCCTTAATGGATTTCATGGATTTTTTTCTTCAAAAAAAGTCAATGCTAAAAATGTTGAGTTGCAATAGTTTAGTTTTCATTGAAAATCCGTTAACATCAAAGTTATTTCTCTACAAGGCACTAATTCGTCCAGCTGTGCATTATTAGGCATAAACATGGACTATTACCTCCAAAAAAAACGCTGCAAATTATTACATAAAGGTTTATTTTCTTCTAAATAGATCACTCGTCGGCAGAGAAAACAGCTTTGCCATTGCCACTGCCTACCTACTTACTTCACAATCGAGTTTATTTGGAAGAAATAAATTATTCACAATCAATTCGAAGAAATAGGGAGTTGTGAGTGCCTTCATTATGAAATTTTATTACTAGTTGCTGATGAAAAACAAAACCATTACATCGTAATTTTTTGAGCTCGGGCGTTTTGATAAAGTTAGCCCTTATTTTTAAACTATTAGAAGTAAATGACATCAACCAAAAGCTTTGGGGCACAACTAGACCCAATATGGAGCCCATATACCAAATTTCATCAAAATCGGTCCATGCTAACTAAGGAAAATGTTGCGTACGGCGAACGGAGGAAACATTTGTATTCGATTTGCGGATTCTACGTACCTTGAAACGTGAACCAAAATATTTTGAGGGGGGTTAAAAAATTTATTTTTCTTGGTCGACACCATTATTGAAAATAAAACCGAAAGGAGAAAGGCCAGGCCTGGTCGTCTGAGAAAGACGGATTTTGAGGAGAATAATAATGAATAATTAAGGCACATGTCGTACCCATACTATTCGAAGACTTTTTCGACAAGGTTCGTGTTGGCAGGGTGGTCGTATCCTGGGCCATGTTGCAAGGCAGAGTGAAGTCCAACTAAGAGATGCAGGTGAGGTGGATGGATGACGTCACCAAGGATCTCAGGAAGTTGGGAGTAAGAAATTGGCAGACTGAGGAGCTGAACAGGATGAGTTGGAGAAGCGGAGTCTCCTCGAACTGTAGAGCCAGCTATAGTAAAGTAAGAGATGAATCAGCAATGTAGAAGAAGAAGAAGAAGACGACTTTATTGTGATAAACATACATTTTTCAAGAAATTAAGAAATACAAGCATATCAAATGACAGGCTTGGGTCGAATAATAATGAAATTTAATATGGTTTGAAAAAATGGCATAATAATTATAACATATAACTTTAAGTAAAATCAAATGTAATTAGTGGCAATGGAAATTTTGGACTCATCAAGAAATTGGCAGACTGAGGAGCTGAACAGGATGAGTTGGAGAAGCAGAGTCTCCTCGAACTGTAGAGTAAGAGATGAATCAGCAATGTACAACTTCCATCAAACAACTCCACTAGTTGGTATAAGACCTTGACAAAACAGTCATGGATGGTAAGCTCATTTCGGAGAAATGATTGATTTCTATGATATTACTCGTTACAATAATAATCTAATAACCCACAACTTGATACGAATCAGATCAAACATTTGGTGATCTCGTGGAGCCTCCGACTGAGGGATAGTTGGATGCTCGTGTGGGGGACAGAAAAACGATTGTTTGTGATTGCGTTACAAATTCCGTTATGTGTGGGGGAGGAGAAAAGAAGACTCTTAAAAGGATGAGAAAGCTGAATGCCGACTGATTAGTGAGCACAATGAGACGGTCCGCGGAACGATATTGTATTACAACATTATAATAATATCAGGGCGGCGGCGGACGGGGGCGGGGGACTCAATGACATAGTTCGCTGAGCCCACCCCCAAGGCGGTGCTGTTTACACGGCCGTGGCTTATCTCGTAAAGGGTAACAGCATTAGGTTGATGCAACCTACCACCCCCGGCCGCCACTTTCCCTCGCCAATCCCACAAATCGTGTTACCTAGATGCAATTTCTCTCCCCAACCCCGATCTTCGTCATTCACTAGAGCTCCACTCTATCTACCACTCCCCCATCCCCGTAACTTTCCACACATTTCGCTCCCGTTATTCACGATCTTCAGCGGAGCCACTTCCGTCCCTTCACAATTCCCTTTTCAACTTCCGCCAATTTTGAGGTTATTTGAGTCCACCATGCAGGCTTTGCTACCGTTTTCACGTGTGCATTAGCAGCAACGTAATGTATTTTCCTGGCACTGCGGCTGACTCCCGAATGGGGGTACCGCCTTAATGTTTCCATCAGCTAAAAACGCTGCAAATTATTACACAAAGATTTATTATTTTTCTACATAGATCACTCGTCTGCAAAGAACACGGCTTTGTCATTGTTACCACCAACCAAGTTGAAGAAAAACATCGATCGCATTTCGGTCAGCTAAAATTTGAACGGAGATTAAGCCTCTTGCGATTGACACTCGTGTTTCTGATTTATCGTATGTCCAACCCTTAAATTCTCGTAGGGAGCGAACTGTTTGTCCTACAGGGCTCCGCGTGGTCTCAAAAAATTCGAAAAATTGTATACTATCCTAAATTGATAAAGAAACAATACCTTTATGTCAAAATGTTTTGAGTTAGGGCGTTTTCAAAATTTCATAATTCATTTTTGATGACCTACATCATCCAAAATCTTCCGGGCACAACTAGACCCCAAATGGAGCCTACATACCAAATTTCATCAAAATCGGTCAATGCTAAGTGGCAAAAGTGCCGCGTACGGCGGACGGACGGCCAAATTTTTATTCGATTTTTGGATTCTACGTACCTTGAAACGTAAACCATCAAATTTTGAGGGGGTGTTAAAATTTTTTTTTCCTTGGTCGATTCCAAAGGTTCATTATTGAAAAGAATAAACCAAAATGTCAGCGTCTTATTGTTTAGTACTCGTCATTCACTCATTTCAGAGGTCGTTCCATTGGATAAAGATTAGTTCAATATCAACCAGTAAGCGATAAAACATACGTTTTTGGTTTATTATTTTCAATAATGAACCTTTGGAATCCACCAAGAAATTTTTTTTTTTTAACACCCCCTCAAAATTTGTTGGTTTACGTTTCAAGGTACGTAGAATCCAAAAATCGAATAAAAATTTGGCCGTCCGTCCGCCGTACGCGGCAATTTCCCCAGTTAGCATTGACCGATTTTGATGAAATTTGGTATGTAGGCTCCATTTGGGGTCTAGTTGTGCCCGGAAGATTTTGGATGATGTAGGTCACTTCTAAGGGTCCAAAAATGAATTTTGGAATTTTGAAAACGCCCTAACTCAAAAAAATTGATATGAAGGTATTGTTTTTTCATCAATTTAGATGGTATTGAATTTTTAGACATTTTTGAGACAACGCGGAGCCCTGTAGGACAAACCGTTCGTTCCCTACAAGAATTTAAGTGTTGGACGTACGATAAATCAGAAACACGAGTGTGAATCGTAAGAGGCCGAATCTCCGTTCAAATGTTAGCTGACCGAAATGCGATCGATGTTTTTCTTCAAGTTGGTTGGTGGTAACAATGGCAAGCCGTGTTCTTTGCAGATGAGTGTTCTATATAGAATATAATAAACCTTTGTGTAATAATTTGTGAGTGTTGTCCAACTTTACCCCAGATCAATCGCATAAGGACGCCCAAGTCTTACTGTGGGACGGCCTAAAAACGAGGGAGAATATTTTGTTTAATTTGTAAAGGTACTGCATAAATTCCAGCACAGTGGCGGTCTCTTATCCGTTTTGTTTCAAAAAGTACTTTATCCACTTCGTTTAATTCCAAAAAGTACTTCATACACTTCATTTGATTCCAAAAAGTACTAAACGCCACGTTTTGTTTCAAAAAGTACCTACTATATCCATAAATTGCATAGTTCAAATCTCGTTCAAAATTATTTTAAACTTTGAACTACTTAATTTACTCTTTTCCAAAAATATTTAATACAATTTAGAAATTGAAAAAATAAAATCATTCATTCATAGCATATTTTTCAGGTCGCTATGGTTTTTCGCGTTTTTCTCACTTTTGACAAAAATGGATATAGTAGGGGAGACCGGGGCGGGTTGGCATAGATTTTCGTTTTTGATTTTTCCTAGGAGTTGTGATCAGTCAATCATAAAAGTTAAACTACCGAGTGAAAGTATAACTCATGGGCTACAAAATCCCCTCATCCTCGATGTTCATAATGAACTACAAAAAGGCTGAGATCGATTCAACTAGAGCTAGTCAATCTATGCCAACCTGCCCCCCTTATGGGGCGGGTTGGCATGGCCCTTGGGGCGGGTTGGCATAAGTAATTTTATGTTGGACCTCAATGAAAACAGAACAGTGGTCCTTTTCCAAGTTCGCATCCCTGTGACAAGCAATAGAGCTCTTAAAATAAGTTATATGAAATTTTTGTTCGTTAGGTGTCAATGATAAACCTGGGAGGGGCGGGTTGGCATAAGAAAAACAAAAAATTGGCTTATGCCAACCCGCCCCTCCCAAAAAATGCCATCCCGCCCCGATAGGGCTCACTGACAACAGTGGCCACCATTAGCTTCACAAACAAGGGTTTCCAAACGTTCACTTGCGGATTCTGTTCATTAAATGCAGTAAAATAGGTCTACACTTTCAAACTTACAAAAACTTCAACACACTTAAAACCAAATTGTAGGAGTGTGAAAAGTTACTCTCTTGTCGTAAAATCTGAAATTTGTAATTCTTTCTTCGAGCGAAGGACCAACCTCCATGAAACTTTGTTGACGACTGGGGACCCAACAGGAGATCACGTGACCGAGAGGGAAGGTTTCGCCGCCATTCGGTTTTCATTTTAAAAGCACTGTGCCAACCCGCCCCTTATGCCAACCTGCCCCGGTCTCCCCTACATGGATATGGAATTTACCTTTTGGAATCAAGCTCCTCAAATATGAGATATACGGGGATGATTATGAGGTGACGGAGTAGACCTCGTACGTTGACGTGACGGTGTGGAAAGGGCCAGCGTGGTGGAAACTACTGATGCGATCATCATGCGGTCACAATAGGAATGTGCCGCTAGGGGCGCTGAGGGGTGCGTGGGGGCGGCAGTTGCTCCCTGTCCCGCAGTTTGCCGCCTTTTTGGTCACGCTCGACACGTCCAACTGCCCTCAGGACAACACTCTCTGCATTCCCCAACAGCCCTGTTTTGTTGCTAAACCTCGTCTGTTGTTGTGCAGCCCTCTCCGTGTAGAAGTTCATTGAACGACAAGGAAGGCCTTTCGTACTTCACCGGTTTCTTTTTTTTTCAATTTATTTATTTCTATTTTGGTACAGAAAGTTAAAAAAAAACATAAATAGTTAACGCGAATATTCCCATATGAGCTGCATTAGCTCGTGTTGGGAAATGAGTTGCTGTAAGCTCCTGTTAACAATAACTTGTTGCTGTAAATTATACTATTTAATCCTAATCCATTAATATTATAGAATATAACATATCATACTCTTCTCTATAGTTTATTAACCCATTAACGCCCGGAACTCCCCCCCCCCCTCCCGTATATTTTGAAAATGAATCTGATATTTCGACTCCATTTCGAATACATTTTTAGAACACGGGAAAGATAATTTCAAAAATCTTCCAGTCGAATTTCGTGGGTTTACTTTGCCATATCGCAATGCTGAGCTCCACAAGATCTGATCTTCTTTTTTCAAAACTGAGATTTTAGTAGATCGTATCGTGACCTCACCGGACCTAATAGGAACTTTCTTGGGATATATGATGCGGAATACGTCCAATATGAAGTGATGAATTCATAAACTCATCGTCACATTTATAAATAGTCAAAAACGCTGCAAATTATCACACAATGGTTTATTATTTTTCTATATAGATCACTCGTCTGCAAAGCCCAAGTTGGTATAAAGTATGTATGCAAAGTTGGTATAAATCATCTGTGAGCAATGCTGGTTTCAGCGATCATCAGGCTATTGAATTTAAATTGTTAAAATGTATTGCCACTCCTGTACGAGATACCGTTGAATTCCGTGCTAGTAAACATGAAAACTTACTGCTTCTTCGATCACAACTTTCACCTAGAAATTGGTTTTCGGTATACCAAGCAACCAACATCGACGCTGCTGCAGTAGAATTCCTTGATATATTTCTTTCTAACCTGGATATTGCCTGCCCTTGGGTGAAGAGAAAAGTTTCGAATTTTAAAAAAACAAGGAAGTTAGCATTTAGTACAGAGCTATTGGACTTGCGTGAAAAATACCACTCATTTAGGGACTTAGCTCAATCTACAAGACTTGACCATTTTTTGGTTTTAGCTCGTAATGCCCGGAGATCCTATAGAAAAGCCATCCAAAGATGTCAACGACAAAATAACGATAATACTATAGAAACTTCCAAAAATAAAATGAGAGCTTCGTGGCAGGTAGTGAACGACGTGTTGAACACAAAATCAAAGCGAAACCATCATAAAGGGAATCTTAGCGCCTCAGGGTTCAGCGATGCTTTCTCAGGGGTTTTTGATCAACGTCTGCCTTGCGATGTTTCTGATGAGTTCCACCACTATTTAAGTAGAGCTCCGTGTTTTGTGGACGAGTTTTCTCTTCAGCATGTATCGGTTGAGATGGTGTATTCGATCATCTGTTCCCTGAGCTCAAGTAAATCTGCAGATTACTATGGAATCGATACCACGATGGTAAAAGCTGTGGCTGACTTAATAGTCGAACCTCTGACTTATCTTATCAATCTATGTTTTTCTAGTGGCGTATTTCCGGATTGTCTGAAGATATCAGCAGTAACACCTATTCCTAAAAAAGGAACATGCGCCAAGCATGAGGATTTTCGCCCTATCTCTAAGCTTCCAGTGTTTGCAAAAATAATAGAAAAAGTGGTTATGAGTGAGTTGATCGAATACTTAGAGAATAGGGATATCCTCCACGCCAGACAGTTTGGATTCAGGAAGGGAAAAAGCACTAGCTTGGCAGCTTGTTCAGTGATTATGAATGCCCTTAATTCGCTGGAGGATGGAATGCTGACTAACCTTCAACTATACGACATGTCCAAGGCCTTTGATCTTGTGCCCTTTAACCTTCTCTTGGAGAAGTTGGCTCATTATGGTGTTTCGGCGGCCTCCCTTGGTTTCTTTAAAAGTTACCTAGAGGGTTGGACTCAGGTGACGTTTTATGACGGCCAGCGATCGGAACCAGTATCAATCCCATGCGGCATTAAGCAAGGCTCAGGGCTCGGTCCCTGTCTATTCATAGTTTATATCAACGATCTGGCATACCAGGAGGAGAACCGCCTTTCACTGTTTGCTGATGACATCACTGCGGTTGTCCATGCCTCTTCTTTTGAAGAGTTAGACGCCAATATAGCCCGGACATCCTCTTTGATCTCAGACTGGTGCTCACGGAATGCACTTCGCTTGAATTTGGGTAAAACCCAGAGCCTGAACCTCTCGTTGAATGGTAGGCTTGCTGAATCAGTGAACCTGTTGGGACTTCAGGTAGACAGTAGATTGTCGTGGCTGCACCATGTAGAAAAATTGTCCGCGAAGTTGGCATCGTGTAATTTTATGTTGAGCAGACTTGTCGGAAATGTATCACCAAAAGTTCTACTCTCTGTTTATTTTGCTTGTCTCCAGAGCCATTTGTGCTATGGTGTCCTACTATGGGGGAACTCTCCGCACGCTGGTGCCATTTTTAAACTCCAAAAAAAGGCGGTACGTACTCTAAGACATCTGAAGTTCAACGAGAGCTGCCGCGGACATTTTAAGGAACTGCAGATTCTTACGCTGCCTAGTCTATTCGTGAACGCCTGCTTGGAGTTCGGCTTTACAAGTATTCCCATGTATAGGAGTTCCCAGCACAAATACGCTACACGCAAAAGGATGGATTTATGTATTCCCACCGCTCGTTTGGCGACGACTATGAAATCTAGCCCCTCACAGATTGGAGTGCGCCTCTTTAACCATTTGCCCCAGCACGTTCGAGATCTCAAGTTGAAGCAGTTCAAAAAATACATGAAGGATGCTTTGATCGGCGCGGAACTTTATGATGTTCAAAGTTTTTTCGCCATCACATTTCCATAATTTATACATTTATACATTTCCATAATATTTTGAAGCAAGTAAGATTTATTTCTTATAATCAACTTATTTTTATGACATGCTACTACCTGAGGAATATTTATTAAAAGTACTCAGTTCAGCCTAGCGCAGATGTATTTTTTATGTACTATTTATTCTAGTTGACTCTGTGATCTTTTTTGTGATGAGTAATCTTGCTGTGATATTAGGATAGGATACGTTGCAATATAGGTATAATTATGGGATATATATTTTATTTGGGTGGGTTGTATAGTGTTAAATGTTTTTATCGTCTTTCAAATATCCTAGTCGTCATTAACGTCGTCAACATATTTTCTAGTCATTTTAGTTTAAGTACCCCCGGTTCGAGACCGTCGGTTGCGGTGTCCCGGTCGGGGTGTCTTGGCCGGCCCGGGGGCGGCCCTCCTTGGTGGGTTTCTCTCGTTTGTAGTGTCTGCGTTGCAGACTTGGCCGTTGCCCATTTGGGTATACGGTCTGGGAGCCGCCATGGTGGGTGGGTCTGGGCCCGGCTGGGTACCCCCTGCCGGGCTCCGCTGCTTTTGTGGCTTGGGGTTCTTTTTACCAACTTTTCTTCTTCCCCCCTTTTTCTGTCTTTTTTTTTTACCTACGTTACCTGTCCTAATATTATCACATGTTATATTAATTTGTTAGCCATTGTTTATTATCTATTTTGACTATTGTTATGCACTATGTGTTACAGCAAATAAAACATTCATTCATTCATTCATTCATTCATTCATTCATTCATTCATTCATTCATTCAAGCCACCAACCATCCGACATGAAGAAAAACATCGATCGCATTTCGGTCAGCTATTATTTGAACGGAGATTCGACCTCTTTTCCGATTCACACTCGTGTTTCTGATTTATCGTATGTCCAACCCTTAAATTCTCGTAGGGAGCAAACGGTTTGTCCTACAGAGCTTCGGGTGGTCTCAAAAAATTCTAAAAATTCTATAGAATCTTAAATTGATGGAAAAACAATAACTTTATATCGAAATTTTTTGAGTTAGGGCGTTTTCAAAATTTCAAATTTATTTTTTGACCCTTAGAAGTAACCAACATCAACCAAATTCAAGGATTCAATTTAAGATTTCATAGAATTTTTAGAATTTTTTAAGACCAAGCGGAGCTCTGTAGGACAAACCGTTCGCTCCCTACGAGAATTTAAAGATTTTACGTACGATAAATCAAAAACACGAGTGTGAATCGCAAAAGAGGCCTAATCTCCGTTCAAATTATAGCTGACCGAAATACGATCGATGTTTTTCTTCATGTTGGATGGTTGGTGGCTTTGCAGACGAGTGATCTATATAGAATAATAATAAACCATTGTGTAATCATTTGCAGCGTTTTACTTTACAACTTAAACCACTCATATTATCATCACCTGTTTTATTTTAAATTTCATTCATCTGTCAATAGTATATATTTCTTTATTCATTCATTTCCCTCGAACAGTAGCTTTGTATCTTTGTTTTTGTATCTCGTTTTTATCATGTAAATTGGGCTTGCCCGTATTATTATAAATAAATAAAATTTGTGCGCAATGACAAATAAAAAACACGTATTTGGTTACCAAATAAAACATTGTACTTGGTTTCGTTAAGATCGTGACTGAGAAGTTGCTGTTGGAAACTATTTGACTGAACTTCCTGTGGCTGAGGAGGGCGGAGAATCGTAATCCTCCCGAGGAAAGTTTGACGATGTCAAAATGTGAAGAGTGGAGGCCTTTTGTGCGGAGATGTCCCAACTTGTAGATATTTAGCCCTCAGACTGGAGCCTCGAAACGGCAATGTGCGCACAAAATAGAATGCACTTGAGATCGACTACCTGGCTCTCGGCGTGATCCAACTGTCCGCTGCCCCCTTTGTTGTTCCCCCTGTACGACACAGCCACTCGAAAATCCCCTAAGAAGGAAACGATTAAAGTGCCCAGGCCATCCCATCCGCCCTCGAAAAGGTTTTCACACAGACCCCGAGGTTTCCTCCCAAAAGTGCGCTTTTCAAAAACCCATCGGGGACCCCTCTTGTGCAGCATTATTAGTCCGATCTGCGAGTTGGTCGTCATCAATTCTCCCCTTCTTGAACATCACTAGCGACGCTCCCCCACTCCAGTGTCGTCCATGGGAAACTTCCCTCTGACACCCACCTACCTTTCTTTCTTATTTGACACGTGACATCTATCTGTAGTTAACGGCCTCGCCCTTCAACTGACGACCACTCATGCATGCTTCTGATGCATGCCTCTTTGATGTTAACCACAGACGAGCTGATACTAAGGGGAGCTTCCGGTAACGATCTTGTTTCAACTACAACATTTACATCCCTGTCACGCATCCTCCCTCTCCACCCCGTCCGTTCAGAACTCGTCACCTCTCAGCTGGGCCTTTCTTTATTTCTTCTAACAAATTTTCAAAGGGGATGAGTCGATGCAGACCGTTCTAAAATCGTTATTTTGGAACCAGACCAAAATTTACTTCAGCTCCTTCAAGACCTGATTCTGAATTGACAACATTGGTCTGCAAACAATAAAAAAAACGTCTGCCAAGTGGGTGTGGCACATAGCTTCCTCGTATCCATAACCCGATTGTATAGATGATCCGATGCATAGTAGTTAATCTCAGAACACCAATCTCTAAGTACCTTTCACTACCCTCATAGGGGACCATCTACACGCCAATCTGGACAATCCTAGAAAATGTCATCAAATTCGGATGAAAAATTAAGTGAGTAGGTGTATGTGATTGGAACAAAAAAAATACATAGCCTCGGCAGGGTTTCGAACCCGCGACCTTAGGAGCTCAAATCAAGACTTTATCCTCTGAGCTACCGATAACCTGCAATTAATGAGATTTGAGATTCTCACAGGAGACCATTCCTCTATGAATGAATCCTTCTATGAAAAACAAATCTCTGTGATTTTCATAGGGGACCATCTAAACACTACTCTGTAACATCCCTGAAAATTTCATTGAAATCGGATTGAAAATGTGGAAGTTATGGCCGTTACAAGGAATTCACGTTTGCGCATGCGCAGTCGCTTCTATCAGTCCGGGGACAATGATTTTCATAGGGGACCATCTACAACCTAATTCACATAATCTCTGAAAATTTCATCGAAATCGAGTGGAAAATGTGGAAATTATGGCCGTTACAAGGAAATTCACGTTTGCGCATGTGCAGTAGCTACTATCAGTCCGAAGGTGGCGATTTACATAGGGGACCATCTAAATACTAATCTGTAACATCCCTGAAAATTTCATTGAAATCGGATGGAAAATGTAGAAGTTATGGCCGTTACAAGGAATTCACGTTTGCGCATGCGCAGTCGCTTCTATCAGTCCGGGGATGATGATTTTCATAGGGGACCGTTTACACACCAACCCGCACAATCCCTGAAAATTTCATAGAAATCGGACAATAACTTCGTATAGTTATGCGCGTTACAAGGAAATCATGACAGACGGACAGACACACAGACAGACAGACACGGAACCAAAATTGTTCAGAAAGGTCTAAAACGCAAAACGCGAGTGGAAATTTTGATTTTGGAGAACTTTTTTTTTTCGTCCTTGAAAAGTGAAAACAAAGCTTCCGCTACCTTGGTAGACTCGGAAGCAATATAACCCGTCGCTTATGACACTATTGCTTCCGAGTCTGCCAAGGTAGCGGAAGCTTTGTTTTCACTTTTCAAGGACGAAAAAAAAAGTTCTCCAAAATCAAAATTTTCACTCGCGTTTTGCGTTTTAGACCTTTCTGAACAGTTTTGGTTCCGTGTCTGTCTGTCTGTGTGTCTGTCATGAATTCCTTGTAACGCGCATAACTATACGAAGTTATTGTCCGATTTCAATGAAATTTTCAGGGATTGTGCGGGTTGGTGTGCAGACGGTCCCCTATGAAAATCATCATCCTCGGACTGATAGAAGCGACTGCGCATGCGCAAACGTGAATTCCTTGAAACGGCCATAACTTCTACACTTTCCATCCGATTTCAATGAAATTTTCAGGGATGTTACAGATTAGTATTTAAATGGTCCCCTATGAAATTCATCACCTTCGAACTGATAGTAGCCACTGCGCATGAACGTGAATTCCTTGTAACAGCCATAACATCTACATTTTTCATCCGAATTTGATGAAATTTTCTAGGATTGTCCGGATTAGCGTGTAGATGGTCCCCTATGAGAGTAGTGAAAGGTACTTAGAGATTGGTGTTCTGAGATTAACTACTATGCATCGGATCATCTATATAATCGGGTTATGGATACGAGGAAGCTATGTGCCACACCTACTTGGCAGACATTTTTTGAGAGTATTAACCTTCCACTACTACGGTCGGTCGTATCCGACCCAAGTGAAAAATCAAAAACATCCTGGAGCCTAGCTTAGAGAACAGGCGAGTGAAGAAAAGAGTCTTTAAATTGAGAAAGTTGATATGGGTCATTTTCCCAGAAAGGGCGAATCGTTGTCCAGAGAAGATTCCGAATGCACATTTATGATTTGGGTGTCAAAAAAAAATTCTCCATAAACTATCAACTTTGTTCTAGGCAATCAATAAAATATGCACTTATTCACGCTAAAATATAGAAATTAAAGTTTAAACTGCTAAATGTCCAGTAATCTGCCATATCCGGACCCCTAGGTAGTCAACTTTGCTTGAACACTGTGAATCACCTATGAAAGCAGCGGCCTGAATTTGTAGTGATTCTTTATTGCATATACCTGGACATGAAAAAATAGATTTGCAGATTTTTTCAGAAGCAAATAAAGCGAGCAGGAGGATAAAATGTGCTTGTCCGGAGGTTTCTGTCTTTAATCTGCCTTTTTTGTGTTTTCGTATTTTGGCAGCTTTTTATTGTTTCCCGCGGTTTTACTACCACTGTAAGAGGTGAGGTTAGTCGTTCGGTTATCAATGAAAGCGGCGGGAAACGTATTCCTTCTGTGTGGAAGCGTGCGCAAGTGGAGTCAGTTGCGAAATTGTGGTGTCACAGTCACCGTCTGTCTTTCATCTGCCCTCTGTAAGAACGGCAAGAAATCAAAATTATTTTTTCTTTTTGGTCTCTAGTTCTTGTTTTTACCGAGCTGGTTCCAGCGATATGGTTACTTCAGCAGAACAGCACCAGAACGCGGGAAAAGCTGAAAAACCTAAGTGCCACCCAGGAATTTTGTGTCTTTCATCTGCCGGTGATGGTGGCTTTTGTAGAAATGAAAGACTTTTTTCAAGTTGTTAACAATTTAATTTGAATTTTCCGTTGCAATTTAAAAACTTTACATTTTTCGACCTCAAAACTGTATTCAGCAACCGTAAAAATCCCCTGGTACCAAGTTTTGGCTCGAAAAACCGATAAATTGAGATTACTTGGTTACTTTCAGAGGTTTCTAGGTTGCTATCAGAAAAACCGTGTTCCACGTCGGTTTAACCCTTTTCTACACCTGCGTCCCGCCCTGGTTCAATTTTTGGAATAACTCCCAGTTCTCCCACGCCAATAGGTTTCTTTCGATAGGTTTTCTTCTTTAATTTTTAATTAATTAATTAAGCGTCCCACTGTGTGTTCTTTCGTCGAAATTCAATCAGTATGGTGTGAGGTTAATCCCTGATTTTTGGCAGAACTTGGGTCGAACTTTAAGTTTTCTGAAATCTTGGGATACCGATTGTACCTTTCCAGGAAAATGACCCATATACGTTGTTGCCAAATTAAGAGTTATAGTTGACACGAAAGGCCTACGGACGATTTATGAAGCACTTGTCTCATCTATTTTGCTCTACTGCCTTCCGACCTGGAGTGGTGGTTACGCCACGGCTTACACATCCATAAATACCGCACCGTGTTTGGATTTTGTGAATCTAAATTGTATGATGTATTTTTAGCATCTAGAGAAGTATCTGATATTATTTTTTGTAAGAAATAAAAGTCCATTTTCATTCATTCATTCATTCAAATACCGCACGAAAAACTATTATACGGATAATGTCTCAATGTGGTTACCGAGCGCCTTCTCTGTCCCTCTTCAGAAGGATGACGATTCTCTTCTATGATGGTCGTTAGTTTTATATCACAAATGCTGCGAGAAAACGCTTTAACACCTCCTGCTCATCAACTCCAAATGAGATCAATGGAATCATAATATGATTCCTACTACATATTATGTAATAAATTTGCCACTCTACCGAACTATATCTGCACAAATTAAATTATATATTTGGTAGATGTAGATATATCTGCCAGATATATCTGGCAGACCAAGCGGAGCTCTGTAGGACAAACCGTTCGCTCCCTACGAGAATTTAAAAGTTGGACGTACCTACGATAAATCAGAAACTCGAGTGTGAATCGCAAAAGAGGCCTAATCTCCGTTCAAATTTTAGCTGACCGAAATGCGATCGATGTTTTTCTTCGTGTTGGATGGATGGTGGCTTTGCAGACGAGTGATCAATAAAAAAAATAAAAATAAACCATTGTGTAATAATTTGCAGCGTTCATGTGTTGCGTTCATCTTCCGTTTTATTTATTTTGGTTTTCTATAACTTTTTATATTTTAGGGGAAATTGATGAATTACAGCGGGAAGAAATATAACCACCACAACCGATATATTTGTTTTTCGATATCAATATTTTCCTTTCAATATTCGATAATGTGTCAAGAAAAATATTGATACAAATATCGGAAATATTGAGAAAAAATATCGATATCAATAAATATAGAAAGTATCGAATCGCCACTATCTGTGAAGTATCAACTCAGAGCGTAAACATTGACGAACATGAATGGTCGGTTTGCTAACGAATGGCTTCAGATTATTATTTATCGAAAGGTGGTCGAACTTGGAATCGCGGTAGACGAAGCTGCTCCCCCATTTCCCTATTTGAGGTCCACTCAACCCTGGAGTGGAGTCCAACTATACGGGATGCGGCTCCTTAAAAGCCTAACTAGCCGTCCCTTTTGGGGTCTCATTTAAATGAATTACCTCCGATGAACCGGCTGCGGCCCCCAGCAACCTACCGCCTCCCGAGGGACAGCCGCCCAATCACATCGCCGCTTTTATTAGCGTCACTTCTCTCCTTCTCCGGACGAGCGCACGTTTTCTGCTCGTGTTATCTGCATAACGATCCTTAACCCTTAACGACCCTTTTCACAGCGAGTGTCGCTTCCACTTTTATTCCTTTGGTTGAAAAAATCCTTCCCACGCGCCCCGTTTGTGTGATGACTCAAACAACTTTTCTCTTCCATAAGTGCTAATATCGGAGCGGGAGATTCCTCCGATCCTTTTACACCTACGTTGCGCCATACTTCAATTATTCTTCGTAATATTCCATTTTTTATCACAAGCATGTTTGATACAATTTGTTACCCGATATTCAGAACTTTATTCAACCAGACAACTCAATTTTCTTTGAAAGGCTGCACAAAGCTATTGGTGGTTTCTAAGTGTCGTAATAATCGAATATGGCGCATTAGTTCTTACCTACATACAAGCATTGATTCTGTCAAAAGACCTTGTCAAAAGACTGTTTGTCACAAGACTCTAGTCAAAAGACACTTTGTCAAAAGACGTTTTAGTCAAAAGACTTTTGTCACAAGACTTTTCGTCAGAAGACGTTTTGTCACAAGACTTTTGTCGCTTGACAAATGTCTTTTGACATGTTCTTTTGACGTAGTCTTTTGACAAAAGTCTTGTGACAAAACGTCTTTTTACGAAAAGTCTTGTGACAAAAGTCTTTTGACAAAGTGTCTTTTGACTAGAGTCTTGTGACAAACAGTCTTTTGACAAGGTCTTTTGACAAAATGTTTTAAACTCTTCGGAAATAGCTTTTTAGCTAAAATTAAGCAAATCGCTTCAAATCCAAATCGTTCCAACACTTCTTCGCGTTGCTGATGAGTCACGATATGACGAAAACGGTTTACCAAAATCCCATCGACACTGAAACAAGTCTGACTGCCCCTTCTGCATCAAATGCTTTTGAGTTGAGTCGCAAAGTTTCAAATTCCCACTTTCAGTGGTGACAGTTAAGTTCGGATCTCTTCAGCTAAGCGTGTGCAACTAGCCTTTTCAGGCTGAGCGCTAGTTTAGGACAAAGTTGAGTTTTAAGTTTGACTAAAAGTCTTTTGACAAAGTCTTTTGACTTAAAGTCGCTTGACAAATGTCTTTTGACATGGTCTTTTGACATAGTCTTTTGACTAAAGTCTTGTGACAAAACGTCTTTTGACGAAAAGTCTTGTGACAAAAGTCTTTTGACTATAACGTCTTTTGACAAAGTGTCTTTTGACTAGAGTCTTGTGACAAACAGTCTTTTGACAAGGTCTTTTGACAAAATGTTTCAAACTCTTCGGAAATAGCTCTTTAGCTAAAATTAAGCTAGCATTGATTCATTCTGGTGACCTGAAAAAGTACGTGTCGAAAATTGGTTATACCATCATGCAGAAGAGATGCAGCCGAGAATTTGATGATGGGGTATCGAAAAGATCAAGCAGGGAGGTTGAAGATGCGTCGTCGAAGAGATCGAGCCGAGAGACTGAAGACGTAACGTGGATGAGAGCAAGCAAGGAACTGGATGTCAGGTTAGACGATACCTCCAAGAGATCCAGCAGAGAATTGAGCGAAGAAACCAGATCTCCTCAAACTGAAGAGTTGCTCAGTGCCGGCAGCAAAATTAGGTAAATCGAAATCTATTTGGCGCATGTAATGCAAGCTTGTATTGTACAAGTAGGTCGTCCCAATCTTGAATATTTTGATCTATTGAACATAAAGGGAGTATTTTAACATATCGTGAACCCTGGAGAGGCAATAGGACTACTACTACTGTATGGATTGGGAGGTGTCTGGTTCATCTTATTGCTTCGGGCATGTGAGGAAAAGACAATTAATTTCATTAGCTCTCTGAACTGAAACCAGGCCTAATTGCCACTTGCAGGAGACAGGGTGTTATACGTTTTTTAACTCGACCCGTATGATCATGCATTGATGTAATCCTAATAACCCTAAAATGAAACATTAGCTATTCTGGTAGGACGTGTCTATTCCCAAACTGAAAACACATTTATGACAATTTGAAGCAAAGTTGAAGGGGATCCCAGTCCAAAAGTAGTGTTTATTGGATTATACCAGTTTCCATAAATTGACTGTGGGCGGTTTATCTGACTCCCAGGCTGCAATTGCAGTTGTGAGTTAATGTACCAATGGTCAAACCGTATCCCACAATGTTTTGGAAAGCAGATGGCTTCTGGAACGTTTTCTAGTGTCCAGAGCTACAGTGGTGCACTCGTTGAAACTGGAGAAGTTAAAGAGCCGATGCTCTAGGCAAGGAAGCTCCCATTTTTACCAATTTTATTGCAGCTCAGAGCTCAACTAAAGCCTCTATCATCTCTTCTGACTTCAGAGTTAGTTGCAGCATTCAGGTTAATCACCAGCCACAACTATCTAAATATCCACCTTTGCAAAATCTGGGTGAAAATGCTCTTTGCTCCACACAGTGCAATAGTTCCTTTATTGAGACATTCAACTTTCTTTTAGACTTTCTTCGTCTTGAAGACTTACAGGGATGCACAACAAACGCAACAGTAACACCAGATCTTGTCATTTCCAATGTTTGGTACTTAATGGGGTGAGGTACTTATTCAAATTGTTGCTAATTAATTTATTTTTATTACACTATTGGTTCTACTGACAGATTGAATTCGCATTCATGAATATTTTTTATTTTTAATTATGAGGCGGGGCAACCCCTTAGTCACTTAGACCATAAGTTTGATCTATTGTGACAAAATTCCCTTTTCATTTAAGTACCCGTATGAAAACCTCTTCTCTCAAAAAGTGAAGAAGTTTTTCGGGTGTTTCCCGAGCAATTTCGGCCGGGACAAGAGTACCCTAACCGAAATGCCGGAATCTGGCAGGTGCTACAGCAGGGCACTCACAGAGGATATGTTCTGCTGTCTCGACTCCTTTGCAGCAGAGCCGGCATTCAACTGTCCTGGCCTTGCCCAACTTGTTGAGATGGCATCTCAAGGGGCAGTGGCCTGTTGGGAGGCCTACTAGGGTGCGAAGGTTTTTCCTCCTTAGTGACAGTAGAGCTTTCGCACTATTTTTGGATATGGTGATCAGCTGCTTGGCTTGCCTCTGCTTCGGAGTGTTGCGCCAATATGCAGCTCTTTTACTGTCCTCCCTGGCTGTCAGACATTATGTAAACTCTCGCACCTTTGAGTCGTGGCATGGGTTTCAGCCTGATAAATGGTTGCTGTTGTTCCTAGGGGTTTGGTTAGGCTGTAGTTTGGGCCTTTGATCCCTAGGCCAGCTCTTCATGAAACTTACTCAAAGCCTTGTTAGGCCTGCATTTCATAGGTACTTGAATGTGTGAACAATTTACAAGAAGAAGTACTTAACTGCATGAAGATTCCACGTGGAGAAATATCAACAATAATATAGAAAGTGGTAAATTTCAAGTTGTTTAACCCCCGAAAGTTTTCCTTGCTGGATGTAAAACTGCCTCTCAGAGTTTGAGACGTCTGGTGGACATAAGCGAAAATCTCAGCCCTACATTAAACGGTAAAGAATACAACTTTTTTTTTACCTTTCTTCTGTACAAAACAGTTTCATCGAATGTAATTTAGTTAGTATATAAGGGAAGTGCCATTATAATTTTCAGCATTACGAGAGCTCAAAACTGGATATTGTGATGAAAAGGTACCCAACATGTATTTTACCCAAAATTTTTAGTGAATGACACCCCTCTTCCGCTTATCACCCCTAAAGAAGGGCCTGAAAAGAACACATTGCCACTACCTACCAACCTTATTTTCGCTTCTCAGTCAAATTTATTTTGGAAAAATAACAAACTAATATAAACGATTCGAGTTGTTGGTTCCTTCGCTAAGAAATTTGATTACTAGTAGCCAAGGACGCAAAACTGAGTACAACTCGAATAAACAAACAATGATCGCATTTTGGTCTGCTAAAATTTGAACGGAAATTAGGCCTCTTTTGGAATTCACAGTCAGTGTTTCTGTTTCATCGTAAGTTCAACCCATAAGTTCTTATAGGGAGCGAACGGTTTGTCGTACAGAGCTCTGAGTGGTCACATTTGATTCTAAAAATTTGATACTATTTTAAATTGATGAAAAAACAAAACCTTTACATCGAAGGTTTTTGAGCTAGAGCCTTTTGAACATTCAACCTTTAGAATTGACTGACATCAACCGAAAGCTTCGGGGCACAACTAGACCCCAAATTGAGCCCGCATACCAAATTTCACCAAAATCGGTCCATGGTAACTATAGAAAGTGCCGCGGACGGCGGACGGTGGATGGACTGCAAATTTTGTATTCAATTTTTGGATTCTACTTACCTTGAAACGTAAACCAACAAATTTTGAGGGGTGTTTCAATTTTTTTTTTTTGGTCGGTTCCAAAGGTTCATTATTGAAAATAATAAGAAGAATCACGTGAATTGGTTGGGGAATATGCGGAGTACACAAGATTTTGTCTCATACATACTTGTTCCATCCATCTAATTACTCCATATTCCCTCTTCCATGTTATAATGATACTTGAATAAAAGTCTTCAGTCCCTAATTTTTGACCAAGGCCGTCATTTACTGTTTTCCTATGTCCCCGTTGATCCAAGTTATTTTATAGAAAAACCTTCATTTTTCCCATTACTCGTATGGTTTTTTTTTTCTCGCAGATTTGGATTCAGAATGGTCTAAAATGGATTTATATGTGGTTACTATTTTTCTCCGTTAAGTGTTGTCCTCCTTCACCCCAAATGGATCGCATAAGGACGCCCTAAAGTAGTCCTACTGTGAGACGTCCCAAAAACTGAAGATGTGATTTGTCATAGATTTTTAAAAGCTGGAGTGTAATGTTCGTTGTCGTTTTATTGTAGTGTATATGTCGGCGGCATCGCCAGTATTCAAATTAGGCGCTACTGAAATATAATAAGACATCTGAATCGGCTTCTCGATGGATCGAATGAACGAGAAGCCTGTTGAATCAGCTATCGATACTGGACGGGTGTATCGATGTATCGATTGGGGGACTGGCAGTTCGGGAGAACCCCGCAAAGGGAAGTCGGCCTAGTAATGTTTGATAAGTGAAATTCAATCGTAATGCTATTGTAGAGCAATGAAAGTCGTGCGATAATGTCGAGTTATGATTAGTGAATACGCCCTCTCCGTCATATACTTACTATGCCCCACCATGAAGTCCCTGGAAACTATCCTTCCGTATGCCTTCCTTAACCCCTTAACTCCATTTAAATTCCACGAATCCTCCGAAACCTCCATTCCTGATCATTAATAAAAACATCGATGAAAATAAACCCCCGCGATATGAAATCTAGGAGTCGACTTTGAGAGACGGCCGAAAACCTCCACAAGGACTCTTCATCGAGTTCAATTAGTGAAGTTGAAAGGCCTGGTACAACTATATCACGGTGGAGGGGAGTGTGAGTACCATTAGAGGAAAGCGGGTCCACTTGACGTGCACAATGAAGTGAATGGCGAGTGGGTGGTGGTTGCAGGGAGTGTTGTAAGAAAAAACGATCGATTATGTGAACCCTTCATCAACAATCATCGCGTAAGTGGTCGTGCGTTGTGTGCGATTGTGAACATTGTTTATAGAAGAATTGCTTTCATTTCGTTTAAGAGTTTTTTGTCTGCGGTTTGAAGAGATGTCTCGTTTGTATTATACTATCGCGTTTTTATTGATCCCTTCCCAACTGTGCAGAATAAATGTTTTGTATATATAACTTTAAAACATGAAGGCCATTATACTTTTATTGATCAGATGAAATGATATCTAAAATATATTGTTAAGTATTGCATGGACGTCCCTTGCAATTGCGTTTAGATCACTTTCAACTATCCCACTTTCAAGCTTCAAGCCCCTCCTTTACCACCTTCAAAGCAAAATCAAAAATTCCGGCGATGTAGAGCACAACTAGATAGATTTTCTCGTCAAACAAAAGAAGAATATGACAAATCGATTGGAGAATAAGGCCTGTGCAGAGTACGCAAGATTATGCTCAAAATGAACGTTTTTCAAGTTTTAACCGCCCTTTCCCCCTTTCAAAGACAAAATTCGAAATTCGGGAGACGTAGTACACAACTAGTTAGATTTACGCGTCGATCAAAAAAATGATCTCGCAAATCGGTTGGAGAATAAGGCCTGGGTAGAGTACACAAGAAAATCACATAGACATACAACTAAGGCGTTTTTTCGAGGATTTGAATGGTATAAAACGGATTAGTTCGTGGTTATTATTATTATTTTTTGCTGTTGGGTGTTTAACCCAACAGGAAATAACCCCAGACTAATCGCATTAGGACGCCCAAGTCATACAGTGGGACCTCCTAAAAAGTACGATAGCAAATTTGAGTGAATTCAAAAAATCGGTTTAAAGGAGCTAAAAGCGGGCTCTGGAAGAGCACACTCGTTGTATATATTTGATAACTTTATTAACTAGGTAATTATTTATAATAGCGTACCTTATTGTATATTCCGTCATAACCACCGAGTTGAATACGAAGGCAAGCGGTCTCGATGTTATCCAGATCATTATTGTTGTTAATGAGTTAAAATAAGTTATTGTTGTTAAATTTTGTCTGCAGTCTTGGAAAATAAAATGAAATAGGTTCATTTGGTTAGAAATGATGACGCAGTGATTCTCAAAACTCCATACTGTGATTCAGTGATTCATCTTCGTACATCTAAGGAAGATGGGCCTCAACAACAAAGGCAGAAACGTCCCTCTAATAATTTTTCTTCGACACAATTGACCACAAGAATCTACTTCAATCGTTATTTATTATTGTAGAGTCAGTTCAAACTTCTGAAACATCAAACTAATCACTACTTGAATCAAACAACATTATTGGAATCGCTTAACGCACACACCAAATATGCAAGAAAGCGATCATGTTTCTGACTACTTACTGGCCAGTGAACAGAACATAGTCGTGAATCGCTTTCATTTTATAACTGTCAAAGTTCATCTTCTGCATGGATGAAAAAACGCAACAAATTATTACACAACGTCAGGAATAGTATAACATTCAATCCCTATCCAAAGGGGCACACCATTTCCAAATGATGGAATCTTTTACAAAGAAAAATCCCATTCTCCAACTTCACAGAAAAGACGTCACCCAACTAGTCCGACTACGCACAGGCCACGGACAAGTCAATTTGAGTCGCTTCTTAATTAAACTGGCGGACTCCCCCAATTGCGAATTCTGCGAAGATGTAATAGAAAATATGCAGCGTAAAATAATGGAATTCCCCCTTATATTCCGAGGAAAGAAAGAACAGCACGAGCATATCAACGAATTAGAAGATCTTCCCCACATACTCAAATCGGCATCAAGATGCGACTTCCGACAATTTTAAATTTTTATGAGAAGTGCAGGTATCGTTCTGTTAATTACATCCACACTCGCTATCCGAGTGTGGGAGCCTTCATAACGAAATCTGATCATTGATTGCTAAGGACGCACAACCGTGTACAACACAAAACTCATTTCAATGAAACGATCAATGATCGCATTTAATCAGCTGAAAATTTGAACGGAGATTAGGCCTATTTCCTTCATTAAGCAATCTTTTGTGGGATTGTTCAACAGAGCTCTGGGTGGTCTCATTCGATTTTACATTGGTGCGTATCTGGAGTGACCATATTGATGATTACGGGTGGAGTCTCTTTTTCAAGGGTTTATTACCTCAAAGGTACATGTTTCGGTGAAACTTCGTCGCCTTCATCAGCCTTTGTTATGAATGATGAAGGCGACGAAGTTTCGCCGAAACATGTACCTTTGAGGTAATAAACTCTTGAAAAAGAGACTCCACCCGTAATTATTCGATTTTGAAAATTCAATTATATTATTAACTGGCGAAAGAACATTTACCTATGCATCGAGATTTTTTGAGCTAGGGCAATTTGAACTTTTGAACCCTCATTTTTTACCCCTTAGAAGTGACTGACAGTAACCAAAAGTTTTGCGGCACAACTAGACCCAGAATGGAGCTTACAAACCAAATCAAAATCAAAATCGGTCCGTGGTAACTAAGGAATGGACCGCGTAGGTGCGTCGGACGGATGGATATTGGTTTATTATTTTCAATAATTAACCTTTGGAATCGACCAAGAAAAAAGATAACCCTCCTCAAAATTAGTTGGTTTACGCTTCAAAGTACGTAGAATCCGAAAATCGAATAAAAAATGTCCTTTTCCTGCTTTTGGTTGATGTTGGTCACTTCTAAGGGTTGAAAAATAAGGGTTGAAATTTTGAAAACGGCCTAGCTCAAAAAATTTTGATATAAAGGTATTGTTTTTCCATCAATGTCAGATAGTATTGAATTTTTAGAATTTTCAGGGATCACGCGGAGCCCTGTAGGACAAACTGTTCGCTCCCCACGAGAACTTAAGGGTTGGAATTACGATAAATCAGAAACACGAGTATGAATCGTAAAAGAGGCCTAATCTCCGTTCAAATTTTAGCTGACCAAAATGCGATCGTACGTGGAAGGAAGTATCTATGGCTGTTAGGTGATGAAAATGGCAAAGCCGAGTTCTTTGCAGACGAGTGATCTATATAGAAAAATAATAAACCTTTGTGTAATAATTTGCAGCTTTTTTTAATTCGAATTTTTGATTCTATGTACCTTGATACGTGAACCATAAAATTTTTGAGGTGGGTTAACATTTTTTTCTTGCTCGATTCCAAAGGTTTATTATTGAAAATGATAAATCAAAACTAATCCTATTGAGTAGTATGACCAGTATAAACAAATTTTCCGTATTTAAGTTTCTGTTGTTTAGAACCATGATGACATGTACCTCCGCTTCATAGGAACCTTGATTATAGTACGCCTTTTGGTGGGTCTAGAAGCCCGTTGAAATCGTTTTCCTACTTTCCTTACGCGCAACTTTTATCTCATTGTGGTCTCCCCTCTCGTACTTCTTTTCTATTCCCTATTTCCCTCACTCTGCTTTACTCACTCGCCTCTCTTTCTCACCTCGAACTACATTTTTGATCTAAATACTTTTCTCTCAAACTAGGAGTGGAAAATTAGCTATAAAAATCAACTTTTCTCGTCTTCTCCCATGCTATTCTTATTCCTTATATGATTTTAAACAACATCAGACAAATTAAAGTAGTGTAGCACTGCAACTTTAAGAACTATAGACATTAAAGTTCGTCACTAGTGTGCTAAGAGCTCGTATTCATTCATTGGGCGAGTCACCCTACTTCCCTTACCAAGACGTTTCTCAGTACATTCGTTCCGAACTACTTTACTAATCACTATCTTCCTCTCCCACGTTTTTCCTTACCATCCTGACATTTTCAAATCGTACAAATTTTTAGGGATGGCATATCCTTGATCAAAGCTAGGCATGAAAACGAACGGTTGCTAGCAGATACGATTACCTAGGTTGAAGTACATCAAAAAATGGACACCAATTAGGTCAGTAAAACTGAGTTCGCGGGGTTAATTTTTTTATACATCACTGTAAGATCAGGATGTTGATTCGATTAATATGCTCTCCATCGACACATATTTCCATTTTGCAGTAACATAAATAATGAGAAATTGTCTCTCACCGTCTCATGTTCGGGATTTTTACTATTTTTTAAATATTAATTTGTATTAATTATGTTTGTTGAAGGTGTCTTCAATCAACCGAGTACTGAGGAACCTCGCGGCCCAAAAAGAACAGCAAGCGAGTGCGCAGGCGCAGAGCGAATCGGTCTACGACAAGCTGCGCATGTTCAACGGTCAAGCGGCGGCGGCGGCGGCTGCGGGGTGGGCGTGGTACCCTGGCACTCCTCCGGCGCCCCACCTCGCCCTTCCCCACAACGCCCCTCCCCTCCACCTGTCTCATGAGGACTCCCATAAAGCTGGTGAGTCCTAACATAAATATAACATTTTACCTTTTAGTTGAACCTTTATCGTTCCGAATTTAACCTTTTTTCCTTTGAATTAAACCTTTTTCACGTCCATTTAAACCTTTTTGTATTTCTTTCAAACCTTTATGACTTTAATTCAAAGTGAAAAAGGTTTAATTAAAAGAGGAATAGGTCTATTTCAAAGTTAAAACGTCTGCCAAGTGGGTGTGGCACATTGCTTCCTCGTATCCATAACCCGATTGTATAGATGATCCGTCGCATAGTAGTTATTCTCAATACACCAATCCTTGCACTACCCTCATAGGTGACTATCTACACCCTAATCCGCATGAACCTTGAAAATTCGTCGAAATCGGATCAGCAGTGTAGAAGAATGGCTGTTACAAGCAATTCATGTTTGCACATGCGCAGAGGCTACTGTTAATTTGGGGGCCGTGATTTTCATAGGTAACCATCTACACCCCTATCTGCATGATCCCTGAGAATGACATCGTAATCAGAGGGAAAATGTAGAAGTTGTGGCTGTTACAATAAAATAGACGTTTGCGCATGCGCAGTGGCAACTATCATTCTGGGGGCAATGATTTTCATAAAGGACCATCTACACTGCAATCCGTTTGATCCCTGAAAATTTCATCGAAATCGGATGGAAAATGTGGAAGTTATGGCTGTTACAAGGAATTCACGTTTGCGCATGCGCAGCAGCTACTATCAGTCAGGGGTGATGATTTTCATTGGGGGCCGTCCACATGGCAACCCGCACAATCCATGAAAATTTGATCGAAATCGGACAATAACTTTGTAAACTTATGCCCGTTAAAATGATTTCATGACAGACAGACAGACACGGAACCAAAATTGTTCAGAATGGTCCGAAATGTAAAATGCGAGTCGAAATTTTGATTTTGGAGATCATTTTTTTCAACCTTGAAAAGTGAAAAACGCTAACTTGGTAGACTCGGAAGCAAAAGGTTTAATTCAAAGTTTAACTAAAAGGTAAAGTACTATATATTATAGTAGTTTGTAGTACCTAGAACCTAGTTATAATAGTTGGTGACCTCTATAAATTAATAAAGATGTATTCTTAGGTACAAGAGCGATATATTCATTTTCCTATGCAAAATAAACACTACAAAATTCAATAACAATAACAATTCAATACATTCTTTATGCAATTCAACACATTCAATAACAAATAATAACTTATTTAACAAATCAACGAAAAGTCACGAAATTGCGGTTATAGCTCTTTTTTGATGAGGTAGGTGTAGGATCGAAAGCCCTTTTAATGTACGATACTCGTAAGTGCGAACGGAGAATTATGGTGATTTTTTTTTGTTGGAAGGTATTGTGAATTTTTGTGTCACTTTTTCATTTCTCCTAATTATAGTTCAAACGCTGAGCTTACCAAAAAAGTGCATGCACTGCAGTCGGAAATTACCGAAAGTGGATGAAACAGGAGATGGGGAAAAGGCGTAGAAACGAATTGACATGAGAGCTGAAATCTTGAGATTGCACGATTCTACTGAACTGTTCGGATTTTATAGCTCAACATCGGAGTACAGGGGTTTTTGAGGGAGCTGAATTCCATTCTGAGGTCAGAAAGAACCAATTCCAACCCATGACAAATTGCCTGTTGAATGCCAGATCATGTGTCCTCAGTCTGGCTGAAGACGATTCTCATTACGATTATATTCTCAAGGATTGTTTGGGTATCCGTGCAGATGGTCCCATATGAAAATCATCACCGCCCAACTAAAAGTAGCCGCTGCGCATGCGCAAACGTGAAATCCTTGCCACCGCCATAACTTGCACATTTTCTACCTGATTTCGATGAAATTTTCAGGGATTGTGTGGATTGGCGTGTAGATGAAAAATCTACCTCTGAAAATCATCGCCCTCGGGTAGCCTATGCGCATGCAAACGCGCAGATGTGTAACCTTGTAAAAGTGTGTATTCTTTTCCAGTTAACTTGAATTCACTTTTCAATATGTAACCATATTTTCTTGTTTCCCCCTACCAGCTCCTTATGAGTATTATAATTTAATTTAATTTTCTGTAATAGTTAGTTCTCTTATTTAAATGATGTACTACTTTGATTTTAAATTGAGTAGTACATATAGATTGATTTTTTGAGATTAACTACATTGCATCTGATCATGGATCGGGTTATGGATACGAGGAAGCTATGTGCCACACCCACTTGGCAGGCGGTTTTATTTTGCTTCTTGTGGATGTCCACAGAATTCTCACCAATTGGTCGCTGGCGAGCTGATTCAGAGTCATGTTCAATGTTTCGTAATGGGAATGTGATAGCTCATAGCAATATCCTTGTTATGCCCTTCCTTGTAACTTGTATACATACACATTAATCGTGATAATCGAGCGGACGAATTGAGCCATCGCACTGGAGGACGGCATCTGCCGGGTCATTCTTCCCAAATATGACAAGTGGTTGACCCTGCAGAGCGGATCCTATTAATCATTGACGGCTCCAGATTTGTGGCGCGTGCCGTCCGGAAAACCTTTGTGTGACTTGCGTCTGCCACGCGGCACTTTGCAGAACATACTCCCTCCTCCCTCTGGAAATAATGTTGTTATCTTCGGATAATTCGAACGGTGGAAAACGATCGCGTCGAGTCCCGTTGAGAATGTATGATATGATGTCTCAATTTAAAAAGGGTCCGCTGAGTGGGTGTGGCACATAGCCACCTCGTATCCGAACACCATTGTGCAGAAGATCCGATGCAAAAAAGATAATCTAGACTGCGCTCTCCAAGTACCGACTTCCCGCTATAATTGATTATCAGATGATGATGACATTCCTCAACTTAACGAGATCAGTTTCAATGCACTGGTTCAAAATTGTGTTGATTTTTATCACCATTTCTACATAAGTAAAATAAGAAATTTTTAGAATCATACTGAGGTCTCAGTATTTTTTCCTGGACGAGTTTCAATTGAGTGTGCGGTGTAGTGAGTTCATCCAAGAGTTCCTTGGCTACGTATGAAAAGGTTTCGTTTGAGGTCGCGAGTCGGAGTAACACGGAAATTTGTTGGTATGCGGCCAACCGCTGGAATATTTGTTTGTACAAATGTTCATTCATCCCATTTAGGAGATGAAGTTTATCAAGGAACTTTATACGAGTCCACGGGTTGTCAGTCACCAAGCGTGGTGCCTTAACAATTTCGTTTTCGATGTAAAATGGAATTTTGTCTTTAGTGGCCGATTCTGAACGTAACATAGCACCTTGTGCTGAAAGATCCAATTTTTTACGGGCAGTCGTTTCCAAAACTACGATTCGCGCTTTCAACTAATTATTTTCCATCTGGAGTTTGCCCCTGTCAGCTCTTATAACGCTGATCTCGGCTTGGAACTGGTCAATGCGAGATTCAAGATCGGATCCCGCACGAATCGCATTTCCAAGTTTGTCGGCGTTACATGTTCTTTATCATCCAAGAAGTTACGGTTTGTAAACGGGTAAATTTTGCATGGAAATATTTGGTACAATTCGTGCATAAGACATAGTCACTTGTTTCCAAGCCGCACTCGTCGCAATCCATTGTACACGAATTGTTGCAATGAATAATGCGTGCAATCGCTGAATAACCCAAAGCTCGTACCTGTTGGTTATTGGTTTCGCTCTCCTACCTTTTATATTGCCTAAGTGATTATTAGAAACACCTGGGGGTGATTAAATAATCAAGTTTCGTTTTATGAGAAAATAAAAGATTTATTATGAGTAGTTGTGTATTCCTACCGACACAAAATCGGTAACAGGAAAATGTAGGTGTTCCAGGGGGACCTCCAAAAAGATGACAACTTAAAGTTTTAAAGGCTTCGATATCACCGCACTTTCGAAGAATCCAGCAGAGACAATAAGAGGAACACACTTCCAATACAACTTCGCGAGACGTACTGAACGTCCCTCTCGGTTCGGCTCGTGGACTCCTCGGATCCGAGTCCGTGAGATCAGGGGAAGGTTTGACGTGTCTGAACGGCCGTGATAGTCCCAACCATGCAATCCCTAAAAATGCCATCGAAATCGAATTAGAACATACTTGTAAACAGATAGTAGTCTACAATCTGTTTCTCCAGAGATGGCTGCCATTTTTGAAGAATGAGGAATCAGTTGGACAACATTAGCTCTGTGTGTGTGTGTCGGGGGTCATCATTAGCCTCCCTGTGCTCGCCACCTTCACTTCATTTGTCTCCCCATAGTGATATACGATAGCCTCCTCAAGTCAAGTGTAATACTTTTACAAGTACATAATTTATTGACCGACTTCAAAGCGCCGTAGGCGTGCTGGTGTATCATGGGATGACGATTTTTTGTTGTTGTACGAGTATGTCTGAACACCTTGCATTTCTTTATTATGGTACCAATCTGCCTGATTCTTTTTGAAATGTGTTCTACCAGTATACATATGAGGGGGATTCCGATAACTAAAAGGTGTTCCGAGGGGGATAAAGGGAAATTTACTAGGTTATTCGCTCAGAACCTGCATGAGCCACATCAAACGTGTTTATGAATGTGCAAGTAGGTGAGTTATCCTACCAAATATGAGGGATAAAGTACAGTTGAGTGTAGAGGGTAGTCTACCAAGTATGAGAGATAATAGTACAGTTAGGTGATGACCGCACACGTCGCTACACTGCCAATAATTTAACATTCGCTGTGGAAGCATGATGGGAGGCTAGCTATAAAACGAAGACTTTGAAACACGAGGGCTTCTGATGAGTTTTCAGACTATATCGTTCTACTTCTGTTGAGTGTCATATATAGCGCAATGACATTGTGGTTGCATCTTATACAGAAAGTTGAGCAGAGAAATTCCAATGTATGATAGTCTTATTAGACATATCTACCCTTCAGGTCAAGTAAGGAAAGAAAATGATGAGTGACTTTGCGAAGGGAGGATTCTGAATTAAGGTCTGAAACAAAACGGCCGATCCGAAATAATAACGCTACAGTTGTTGGTGGAGAGGAGAGGAGAGGATTGATGGGACACACGCCCCTTCCCCTTCTTCACCATCTCCACCTGCTTCCGTCATCATTCGTTCTCTTATCTCTTCCATTCTCGTCGCTTTTCCCCGAAGTCCGACCGCACGCATCTACCAGAGCTGCAGCTGTGAAGCCCTCATACTGGGAGGAGATTGGAACATCCCCTTCTGCCGTCCTGTACTTCATCCCACCGGTGATAACCTATCTGTGGTGGCCGACCTCCACATACACCACCCCTCAGGTCTCGTTCGTTCATTATTAGAGCACGCTGAGTTATTGCTTTTCTCCCGACAAGTTCGGTCCATCCGACGGTATTGGCTTCCCATATTGAACTCCTCAAGCAAAAGAATGACACTGGCAAAACCAAGGATTGCTCCAAATATCTAGAAAACTCTGTGGAGTCAGCAGACACCACCCATTCAGCTGCTTACGAGCAATCTTAAACGAGGAATTTTTCATTCTAAAGAACGATGTTGTTGCTTCTTGACCGGCATCCTTGATATTCAGTTCCACTTTGCTCAGGGGTCAACCAACGTTAGTTCTCTGAGTAATAAAAAATGGTATCCTGGTTTATTATTTTCAATTATGAACCTTTAAAATCGAGTATAAAAATAAAAAACGTCTGTCATGTGGGTGTGGCACATAGCTTCCTCATACCCACAGTAGTTAGGTAATCTCAAAACATCAATATCTACGTACCTTGCATTACCCTCATAGGTGACTCTACACTTCAACCCGCAGAATCTACGAATATCGTTAAAAAATGTCGAAGTTAGGGCTGTTACAAGGATTTCACGTTTGCGCATGCGCACAAAATACTTTTACTTTGGCCATGATTTTAATAGGGGACCATCTCCACCCCAACTCGCACACTTCCTGAAAATTTCAACAGATCAGATGAGAAATGTAGAAGTTATAGCAGTTACAAGGAAATACACGTTTGCGCATGCTCAATGGCTACTATCAGTCTACGAGCAATGGTTTTCATAGGGGACTATCTAAACGCTAATCCGCACATACCCTGGAAATTTCATCGAAAGCGGATGATAATTGTAGAAGTTATTGCTGTGGCTAGGATTTCACGTTTGCGTATGCGCAGCAGCTACAATCAGTCCAGGAGTAATGATTTTCATACAGGACCATCTACACGCCTGAAAATGTAATCTAAATCAAAAGAGAATTATGGTTGGGGCAAGGATTTTATTACAGACAGACACGGAACCAAAATCGTTCAGGAAGGTCTGAAACCTAAAACGCGAGTGAAAATTTTGATTTTGGAGAACATTTTTTTTCCAACCTAGAAGAGTGAAAACAAAGCTTCCGCAACCTTGGTAGATTCAGAAGCGATAAGTTCTATCTTCCAGAAATTAAGAATATTATTCATCATATACCAAGTATTCTGCTTTGTAATTAATTTGAACGTATAAATTTTGACAGTGAACTCAACCACTTGTTTTGGTTAAGTTGTTAGTGTTGTTGTTATGGTTGTTGAGTTTATAAGTAAATATATATTGATTGATCGAATAATCACCAGATAAATAAAACATTTGAACGTATAATATTGATATATTTCTACAACCAAGGGACGTGTTTGAGTCTAACCGTTCCTACAGTTCTTTACTCCAACCTCAAAGGTTGAACATAAAATGAATCAGAAACACGAGGGTGAATCGCTAATATTCATCAATGACGGAAGTAGGCAAAATTTCCGTTCAAAATTCAGCTGATCAAATGCTATCTTCATTAAATGAAGATTTAATGAAGAACAAATTTATTTGATTTATTTGAAGAACTATTTGATTTATTGAATATTTATTGACTATTTATTTGAAGAACAAATTTTGTTTCTTCAAATAGAGTTTCTCGTCTCAGTTGTGCTTCCTTAGTAACCCAGAGCCAAATTTTGTAATGAAGGCACCAAAACTCTCGGATATTGATGATATTTCTGGTAGGTAGGATCCGTCAAAATCGAGTTGCTAATATTAATGGAAAAGCTGTGTCATTAGCAGATTGGTGATCTGCACAGAAAATGAACCGTTTTGTTATACTAACTTGCAGCATTTTCTCCCTCCTCAACCAAAGATCGAAAAAAACATATAATTATGTGTAGGATATATGAATCACCGAAATTTCAATATCACATCGTCAAAATACTTATAGTTATCTCAAAAAACATTAATTAGATCTCGCTCTGGGAATTTCCATATAACTATTCCCTAAAACTATGAGTCCTGCCGTTGTTCCCTTCGCTACTTCAAACTTTGAGTCCCCAGTGGGTACTTTTCTACGCTATGGTCAGATGCAATGTTGTGGGATTGAATAGTACTAATGATTATATAAACATTTTCATTTTGTTAGTACGCAGGGTCACTCCTAACTCAAAAAAAAGATAAACTCCATTTTTTCAAACCTACACAAGTCAGGGAAATTTGAGATACCGAGCACAATTAAGTTGTGGAGCTGGGTCGTTGGGGAACTCGTGTCGTCGGGAATTACCTAATAAGATTTGAAGTGAGTACTCCACCTTCTCACTACCAACAATCATGAGTAGGTGAACAATTTTGAATTCTTTAATATCGAAATTTCCTCTCGCATTTGAAATTCACAGCTTTCTAAACAGTTTTGATTCCATTTCTGTTTGTGGATGATTCCATCTCGGAAAGTCTGATCAGATTTTGATAACATTTTGAAGGGTTTATGCGGGTAAGGAGATTACTTATTGACCGATCCGATCAATACTGACCATTATTACTATGTCAATTGATCGGGATTAGGGTCAACTGAAAAACAACACCTTCTTCGCCGAGCTTTCGGTAAATATATTACCTTCTTCAGAGCTCGAAGGTTGTCTATTTATTTATTTATTATTTTATTTTTTCGAGCCCTGAAGAAGGTAATATACGAAGGTAATATACTCGTATTTACCGAAAGCTCGGCGAAGAAGGTGTTGTTTTTCAGTTGACCCTAATCCCGATCAATTGACATAGTACGTTTTGTTGGGTCGATCTACATAGTTACTGACCATTATACACGTGGAAAGGAGAGAACCCACATTTTTCAGACCTGCTGTACGAGAAAAAGATTCACCGCACTTTGGTTTGATGGAGAAGCTAATGCTAATTCAACCAAAAAGTCCAAATAATTCTTTTTTGTTCAGTGTCGATGTTTTTTGTTTGACAACCGACAGATTTTTTCAAAATGTGGATATTATGCTCTTGAATAATTTTATAAGGAAATTGCAGGGTCGGGGGAACTTGCATCGTTTTTGGCAATAATGGAATACGTATCAGGAAATGATTAATTTCAGATTTGAGGCCACCTTTTTTCAGTTTTTACGTCGAATATATAATCTTACATGATAGATGCCCTTTTAATTTCTCATCAGGACATATTTTAGGTAACTCTGAGTAGATTGGTGTATAATATATTATGGTACGTGTGATTCATAGTTGTTGGATATGGCGGACAGATTAGGAGCAGGACGGACCATGAAAAATAGTGGGGTCGAGTGTTGTGGAAATTTGAGGAGTTGACGTCGTTAAAGAGCGGATAGCGGGAGGTCTCCCATTGAAACAGGGAATACAGGATGGCGGGACTGAGTGTAGAGATGGCCAACAGGATTACACCCAAAGCTGCTTTACGCGCGTCGCGTCGCTCCTAAAACTCTCTTTCTCTCTCCCTCCCACGTTCCTTCATCGATCCTTCCTTCTCCCACTCTTTCGTCTTCTTGTTGACGAAGAATCGATTTGACTTTCCTTCACTTCCACCTTGTCACTGCCTCAAAGATCGTCATACATCCTTCAACTTGAGAATAATCTGTCAAATTTGTAGATTTTTTTGTATTCGACTTCGTGGTAGTTTTGGATCTGGCTAAATAATTCCCACTCATGAGAGTTATAGGTCGATGCACAAGGAATTCGAACGGAATTATTTGTTAGTGAGTGGCACATAAATAATACCAATGATAGGTACGTATTATGCCAACCATTAAATGGCTCTCAGGGATCCTGAAGTGTCCAAAAAATTGAATTTAAATGGATGAAAACAGTATAGCCAAACATGCACTCATCCTTTCTCTTTATATTTCATCTCTGCTGCGTGGAGATGAACCCACCAAGGTCGTTAAACACAAGGAACTGCGGACACTCCAACTAACATTGCATACCGAGAGTATCATGTAAAGACTCCACTACCCACTTCGATATCATCAGAAGAACATAGGAAAATCAACTAACATCAGTCTCTTCTGTGGAACGGAAATATCGCATATATCATGTTTGAAGCTCTGGAATGATCTGTGTAAACTATCCATTGAAGCAGTGGCCTAACCCCTGACACTATTTATAATGAGGCCTTTATGATGTGAGCTAACTCCTCTCCTTTGCTAAAAACGCTGCAAATTATTACACAATGGTTTATTATTTTTCTATGTAGATCACTCGTCTACAAAATCACCAACCATCCAATATGAAGAAGAAGAAAAAAAAAACAATACCCTTGTATCAAAATTTTTTGAGTTAGGGTATGTTTGTTAGGTTGTATGTTTGACCTACATCAACCAAAAGCTTCGGGGCACAACTAGACCCCAAATGGAGCCTACATACCAAATTTCATCAAAATCGGTCAATGCTAAGTGGCAAAAGTGCCGCGTACGGCGTACGGCGGACGGACGGCCAAATTTTTATTCGATTTTTGGATTCTACGTACCTTGAAACGTAAACCATCAAATTTTGAAGGGGTGTTAAATTTTTTTTCTTGGTCGATTCCAAAGGTTCATTATTGAAAATAATAAACCAAAAGTGGAGAGAAAGTGTATTCAACAAATCCCTCTCAGTAGGCTCTTGCACCTCCCAAGGTCAGAGTGGGGGTCGCCTGTCAATCAGTCCCCACAGTCATACAATTGGGGAACAAATTTAAACAAAAAAAAACACTTTGTTAAACCCTTTCCTTTCGGTTCATTATTGAAAATAATTTGGATCGAGCAAGAAAAAAAGTCCACCCCCCCCCCCTCAAAATCCCCCCCCCCCGTTTCAAGGCACGTAGAATCCGAAAATCGAATTTTAAAAAAATCCGTTCGTCCGCCGTACGTGGTATTTTTTGTTACCATGAAACGATTTTTATGAAATTTGGTATATGAGCTTCATTTGGGGTCTAGTTGTACCGCGAATCTTAAGGTTGGTCAGTCAATTCTAGGGGCTGAAAAATACGGGTTGTAATTTTCAAAACGCCCTAGCTCGAAAACTCTCGACATAAAGTTATTGTTTTTTCTCTAATTCAAAATAGAATTGAAATTTTAGAATCGGATGAGACCACCTGGAGCTACGTGGGAAAAATCGATCGCTTCCTTTGAGGACTTAACCCTAATTGGACCATGGTGTCACCAGTGTCACCTAAAACATCTCAGGAACTCCACAGATGTCCCAGTGTCACCGGAGTAACCAAAATTAAATTGCAATTTTAAATCTAATGGACAGCAGAATTTTTTGTGGGCTATTGGAAGTCTCAAAATAGAGTTATGACAAATATTTCCAAGGAAATCGATAGAAAAAATTTTAAATATTTTTGTCCTAACATATTATTGATTTGGTGACACCTTGAGAGATCTGTGGAGTTCCCAAGATGTTTTCGGTGACACTAGTGACACCATGGTCCAATTTGGGTTAATGGTTGAACTTGCAATAAGACAAAAACACGAGTGTGAATCGCGAAAGACTATTCGCTGTCGGAAATTCGCTCAATCCGTTCAAATGTTAGTTGATCAAATGTGATCATTGTTTGTTTTTTTGAATGAAGTTCGTCCATTGTGCGTTCTTAGCAACCAAGAACCGAATTTCGTAACGAAGACACCCACAACTCTCGGATAGCAATTTATTGCTAGCTGGTAGTATTAATGGAAAAGCCGCGATTTATGCAGACGGGTGATTTATACAGTAAAATAATAAACATTGTGTAATAATTTTCATCGTTCTCTAAGTGTAATTTCTCCTCTCTAAACACCTGTACTAGCTCCCGAGATTAAATTGAATTCCCTCTTGAAGTAAGTAGTAGAAACTTTCAAAGATAATTAGTCACGGACTACAACGATGAGCCTTACCCCTCTTGAATTAGCCTATTCTATTGATATTTGCATTTCAGTACCTACCCATTAGGATCTTGTTTGGATTTTGTTAAGGGTACGTTGTTGCATGGTTCCTGATCCTTCGTTGTGAAAACATCAATAATTAACTCAGATGCACCAGTCTGCAATTAGATCACAAATTAGTTATTTGCAACGAACAATTTTACTTAGCCACGAGGATTTTGCCCATCAAAGGTCTGTGAACTACAATCAAATGCTAATCGTGTTGACGTTAATTGAATACATGGCCGCAGCACCCAGCCTTTGCATGTCAGTTAATTTCCTTGGATCAACATGGACGGTATACTTCCTACTGTCCAACACCCTTGAAGCGTGCGGCGGATGTTGAGATGCAATCCATGGGTTCGACAAAGAGTAATTGTTTTTGTGACTCTGTAATTATTACGAAAAGAAGTTGAGATCCAAAAATACAAAATGAATAAGGTATCATGACGAAGAGTTCTTCATCTAGTTCTACCACATCTGACGAAAAAAAAAAAAAAACACTTTCGCATATCATGGAAAACAATAATCATATCAGAGAATTGACAGGTTTTTGATAATTCTTGTTTCATGGATACTGAAATCTCGTCATAATAATCCGATGGACACAGCCAATAACTTTGTATTCGTGTATAAAAGCATTCAGAATACATCACATCAAAATAAAAGTTTTTGAAGGTAATATTTAGTTCAAATACAAGTTTAAAAAACGTCTGCCAAGTGGGTGTGGCACATAGCTTCCTCGTATCCATAACCCGATTGTATAGATGATCCGATGCATAGTAGTTAATCTCAAAAAACCAATCTCTAAGTACCTTTCACTACCCTCATAGGGGATCATCTACACGCTAATCTGGACAATCCTAGAAAATTTCATCAAATTCGGATGAAAAATTAAGTGAGTAGGTGTATGTGATTGGATCAAAAAATACATAGCCTCGGCTGGGTTTCGAACCCGCGACCTTAAGAGCTCTAATCAAGACTCTATCCTCTGAGCTACCGATGACCTGCAATTAATGGGATTTGAGATTCTCACAGGACACCATTCCTCTATGAAAGAATCCCTCTATGAAAAACAATTCTCTGTGATTTTCATAGGGGACCATCTGAACACTACTCTGTAACATCCCTGAAAATTTCATTGAAATTGGATTGGAAATGTGGAAGTTATGGCCGTTACAAGGAATTCACGTTTGCGCATGCGCAGTCGCTTCTATCAGTCCGGGGGCAATGATTTTCATAGGGGACCATCTAAAACCTAATCCACATAATCCCTGAAAATTTCATCGAAATCGAGTGGAAAATGTGGAAGTTATGGCCGTTACAAGGAAAATCACGTTTGCGCATGCGCAGTGCCTTCTATCAGTCCGGGGACAATGATTTTCATAGGGGACCATCTAAAACCTAATCCACATAATCCCTGAAAATTTCATTGAAATCGGATGGAAAATGTAGAAGTTATGGCCGTTACAAGGAATTCACGTTTGCGCATGCGCAGTCGCTTCTATCAGTCCGGGCATAATGATTTTCATAGGGGACCGTCTACACACCAACCCGCACAATCCCTGAAAATTTCGTAGAAATCGGACAATAACTTCGTATAGTTATGCGCGTTACAAGGAAATCATGACAGACGGACAGACACACAGACAGACAGACACACAGACAGACAGACACACAGACACACAGACACGGAACCAAAATTGTTCAGAAAGGTCTAAAACGCAAAACGCGAGTGGAAATTTTGATTTTGGAGAAATTTTTTTTTTCGTCCTTGAAAAGTGAAAACAAAGCTTCCGCTACCTTGGTAGACTCGGAAGCAAAATCAATCGTAAATCATTAAAATAAACATCTTCTGATAGGATATTGAACGCGGTTTGGCTCATGTTCCGAAGTTCCGTTGTTGATTTATGTTCTAAACTGTTAATCAACGAGATTTTCCCGGAAATCCAACACTTATAACATGGATACAAATGCCATACATGAATTCTCTAAAAACCGGTTGCGGGGCCGTGAGTTCAAGGCTCGCCTCGGTAGCATTGCGCTCCTAGTCTCATACCGGAAACCTGATTTAGTTTTTTAGTTTGTTAAAATTTCAAATTTCTTATTTTGAAAACTGATTTCTCTTTTTTTCGAGTTAAACTTAGATGTTTTTAACGGAGCTCATTCATTTTACAATTGGTGATATACAAAATCGAACAAAAATTCAAGTTCAGGCTAAAAAAAAAAAAAAACATGTTCACCTGACTTGGGTGGAAAAATTAAATTCAATTGAAAAGATTATCGAATACAAAAATGAAAGGCGATTTAATGCTCTTCCCTTATCCTATCCTTATGCCATCCTCATATTTCAGCATATCTTGTAAATTACGGAAGTTATGGCTATTTTAGTGATATAAGGTCAAAAACATGAGAAAAAATCTTCAAGTGTAAAAACGTGGAGTAACAAATGTAATAGGATAACAGTGGTTGCAAATTAGTTGCAAAATTTATCCTTGAAGTTTCGTCGCACTTATACCGAACACCGTGTATTATGGAACTTTTCGGAAGACAGATATTATCGTCCGTCTGGTATATTAGCACCTGGAAATTGGGGTCGAGCGCACCAATGTAAATTGGAGCTAGCCCTAGGGGTTCTAGCCAATAAAGGCAAGTTGGGGGCTAGCCCACTGAGAGAAGTTAGCGTCGTCTTTAAATCTTTTCGAATTAAAAGGAGAGACCGGTAGCAAGGAACAGTAGGAGGGCAGCCAGAGCAAATTGAACGGTAACAAGTCCAAATATGATGACAGTCGGTAACCGAGAAAAAGAAGGGAAGAAAGATCCAGGTCTAAATGGACAGAACTGACAGGGGAATGAGAGACTCATTAGACCCCTGTGCTCAATGGACGGGCCTCTTCAAAAGCCTCGGAATGAAATCACTTTGCCGCAACCTTCGTTCGCTGAGATAGTTGTCCGTTTTCAGTATCCTCTTCCATCTCCCAAGAGCGGCATCTCAGAAAAAGAGCAACAGGTAATATTCATGAGGGGGCTTGTGCGTACCTACCTCGGCCGGTGAGATGCTTTCCATCTCACTCACAAAAGCGGAGGACTCACCGCCGTCGCCGGCAAAATAATACCAGGATTAGTTTCAATATCAGGTAAAGAAGTGCAGGAGAGAGCAAACCGGAGGGAAAAAATCTTCCAGAGATGAAAAAAGAGGATAATTTCAACCAGCTGATGTGGGAAGAGCTTGGAGAACGGACTACCGAAGCGGCAGATAACAATCCGGCTGTCGCTCTGAAATTAGTTATCTACGTAAGATCGGGTGTCAAAAAACGGGAGCCTTTTTTTCAGTTGATTTTTTTCCGCTTTTTTGCTCGACGGATTGATCCTCTTTCTTCAGAAAGAGCGCGGGGCGCGTTTCAAAAAGTATCCCCTGCAACGCCCTGTTGTTCCAAAAGTGTATCTTAGGCGAAACCGCACCTAAGGCAGGGGATCTCGACCTTTCTTTCCCAATCCTACCACTTGCGCAGGCCCGTGTGAAATACTCGAAAAAAAACTATAAACTGTTATATTCTTTTGAGAGTGTCGTAATTTTTTTGGGGTAGAGGCTCATACCTGAAAATCTCACAGAATGATGGTTTGATATAGGTTGGTGTACTAACGCACATTGAAAACGATTTACATAGAGAAAATCATGTTGATCAGTGATTTCAGAGGATGTTCTTTGGATGGGTAATGGAACGTTAGATTCCAACCAGTCAGCGATAAAAATATGTTGTCAATAACTACTTACATCAAACCTCAATGTTCAGCTCCATCATGACAGCCCCCGAAATACTCAGAAGATCGTTCAAAATCAAAGATCAACAAGACGTGAATTCAGTGCTTCAGGAGGACACCACGACGGTAGCTCACGGTATCGTCAGACGCGTAGGTGGAGGTTTGGGAAGTCAGTTTTTACGAGAAAACCCGTCTAAAACAATGTGAATATTGATTAAAATAACTGAATCTTTTTTTTAAAGGGCGTAGTTCCACTAAAATTCATTTCTTCCATTTTTCTGTTCTTTAACCCTAGGCGCATCGTTTGACCCCTAGGGCATGCGAATGACTTCGCTAACATGAAAAAAATCGCATTTGAAAATCCTGGTTTCTTTTAGAAGGGCCTAAGTCCGAACTTACTTTGGTTGCGGAAACTTTTATTGTTTTCACATTTCAAGGTTAAAAAAAACATTCGATTCGACCGAATTCGATTAAATTTTCGGGGATTATGCGGATTGTGGTGTAGACGGTACCCTAAGAGGGTAGTGCAGGGTATTCAGAGATTGATGTTTCGATCATCAATCTCTAAATCGGGGTTATGAATACGAGGATGCAAAAGTCTACCACTGTGTTACACAGTTACTGTGTTCCATTATTTTACGACTTTCCGGGTTGCCAATGATAAATAGATTAATTTATCATGGTTTCAGAAAGCCTGCATAAAAAGTGAGATTGTACACGATTTTTTTTAGAAGGGCGTAAGTCCATGGAATAGATTCGCGAATTTGGAACCCCTAGGTGGGGGATAAAAATCTGGGAAAATACTTAAAACGCGTCAAATTGATTGCTCAGACAGGGAAAAAAGTTTTCCTCTCACAATTTTATCAATAGCGTTAATACAAGAAGTTTTTCTTGATTTTTCGAAAGTTTGGTTGCAAGGACTTACGCCCTTTTAAAAGAAACCGATTCAACTATAACCAGGTTATTCATGTTCAAAAAATATTCTTTCGCCACCCAAGTCCAAGAAATAGTTTCCGCCACCTTTTCCTCCGTCGGCCCCTATGGGCATCCCCGGTAATGCGTGCAACAAACACAATACAACAACAGCAAACAAACAAACGAAGAAGAACATCACTACAAACAACCACAAAAAAAGACCAACAACACAAAACAACAAACAAACAACATCTACTAAACAGTATCTTTTAAAATGTCTTCCTTTTGATATCATAAACATCTTGGTACAAACTTGAAATTTTCGTAAGATAATGGCTCTGAATATAGGCCTGAGTGACAATTCATAGAGACATGAATAGAAAAAATACAGAGGCAACCGAAAAAGTATCATTCTGAGACAGCGTAATACGGTCGACAAATCATAACATACTTACATAGAGCTGTACGTCGACATGTACCTAGCAGGATTTTCATAGCTATCGGGGTGCAGTCAGGTTTAAGAAAACATTTTCAAGAAACGTCCACGACCAGAAAGAAAAAAACCACCTTGGTAGACTCGAAAACAAAATCAATCTCTGAATTGGAGAGAGTAATTAAACTTGAAAGCCGACAGGATTATTAATGTGTTACTAAGTGTGAAATTAAATAAATGTGCAATGAACTAACTTACATTTGAGTAGAGTATATTTAATTACTCTCTTCAATTTAGTGAATAATATTTTTCCATGTTGGTCCAGACTTTTGTTAAAACTTATGAGCTAAATAATCGGAACGTCGAAATATAACAGCAGCAGTTCATTGAAACACAACTACCCCTCTACAACCAAGCAAATCTTGCTGTACATCACTGTTTAATATATTTTGACTACGGTGGAAACCAACCAACCACATTATGGAAATGCTTAAATGTGAAATAAAGATTACCTACTCTTCGGGAATCGTTTTAGAATGTTCCAAACGGATTTTGATGTCATCGCAATATCTTTTTTTATTTTGAAAATTCGCTGAAACTTCTTATTTAACACATGGAAAACGCTACAAATCATTTCATAACGGTTTATTATTTGCCTGTGTACTCGTAGATCACACGTCTCACAGAACAAAGGCTTTTCCATTAATAGTAACTTCCAACCAATCTATCGCTAATAATTTTGAAGGAAAGTAAACGAAATTCGGTTCTTGGTTGCTATGGTAGGACAACTGAGTGACGTGAAACTGTGTTTGAAGATATGAAAAAAATATTTTAGAGAGATTACAGAGGCCTACTTTTGCCAGTGAACGTTCATTTGCGATTCACATTCGTGTCTCTGATTCATTATTCGTCCTACACTCAAGTCTTTATAGGGAGTGAGCAGTTGGTCCAATACAGCTCTGGGTGGTCTTTTCGATTCTAAAATGTCAAAACTATTTTGTATTGATGAAAAACAATTCGTTTATAACGAAAGTTTCCGAGCTAGGGCGTTTGGAATATTGCAACCCTCTTTACCTCTTAGAATTGACTGAAGTCAGCTGAAAGCTTTGTGGCTCAACTAGACCCCAAATGGAGCTCACATATAAAATTTCATCAAAATCGTTTTATGGTAACTAAGGAAAGTGCCGTTTACGGCGCAAGGACGGAAAATGTTTTGTTCAATTTTGATTTATTTTTTTCAATAATGAACCTTTGGAATCTACCAAGAAAGAAAGAATTGTAACCCCCCCCCCCCACAAAATTTGTTGATTTACGTTTCAAGGTACTTAGAATCCAAAAATCGAATAAATATTGGACCATCCGTCCGACGTACGTGGCTCTTTCTTCACTTATCATTGACCGATTTTTATGAAATTTGGTATAAGGGCTCCAATTGGGGTCTAGTTGTAGCTTTTGGTTGATGTCGGTCACTTCTTAGGGTTGAAAAATAAGGGTTGAAATTTTGAAAACGCCCTAGCTCAAAAAATTTTGATATGAAGGTATCGTTTTTCCATCAATTTAAGATAGTATTGAATTTTTAGAGACCACGCGGAGCTCTGTAGGACAAAGCGTTCGCTCCCTACGAGAACATGAGGGTTGGACTTACAATAAATCAAAAACACGAGTGGGAATCGCGAAAGAGGCCTAATCTCCGTTCACATTTTATCTGACCAAAATACAATCGCTGTAGGTACGTGGTAGGTAGGTAGTATCGATGGTGGTTGGTAGGTGGTGATAATGGCAAAGCTGAGTTCTTTTCAGACGAGTGATCTATAGAGAAAAATAATAAACCTTTGTGTAATAATTAGCAGCGTTTTGGATTCTACGTGCCTTAAAACGTGAATCATCAAATTTTGCGGGAGCGTTAAATTTTTTTGTTTCTTGCTCCAGAACATTGAAATTTGGTTTTTGTCCGCGAAATTTCTAGGCGTTTAACATGTGAAGTCCTTTTAAGATGGCTTCTCGAAGATCAAGTGACGATGTTACATGCAATTATTATACACTGCATTGGATGATTATGCATGAACGTTGTAGAGGTAATCCGTTAGAGGACTGTTGAGTTGTCCAGTTTGAGGAGGCGTGTCGACAAGCAAAGGAGTCAGTCGAGAGCGGTTCAATTACGGAATGCCGGTTATAGTTCAGTGATTTAGGGCTATAATCAACGCTTCAAGGGCAATTCAAACGGAGGTTGTATTAGTATTCAGGAGATTAGGTGCTCAGGAGGTAGGTATGGCGGAAGACAAAGCCGCCGCCATCAATTCAAGCTCCAGGAACGGGACGATGCGGAGCAAGTCTGTTCACGGCTGAGGGCACCACTATCGGTGCACTCCCTCTCAGCGTACCCATCTCCGTCTCTCTCAAACGCCATGTGTTAGTCGGGGCAGATTGTCAGTGGAGCCGTATCTCCCACGGCATCTATTACTAACAGACCCCTATCGCAAAGTGACCGTCTGATGGGTGCGCGACACCAGAAAACCTTGCCAGGATCACGTACCATTGAACCCCTTTTGTGCTCTAGTCGCTTGATAAATGTCACATATAGACAGCTGATAAAGCCTTCTAGATAAAAAGCTAGATTTTTCACAGTGCTTTCTGTTTTCTTCGAAACAAACATCCTACGAATGAATCAAAAGCGGCTTGAAGTATTACTGTGTGAGTTACTTATTACTGAGTCTCATTTTTGTTCCCCGTGGAGGTCTACCATGACGACTCCATTTTCAATCTGATATCGCTCTGGAAACTAGAGTGTCGTTCCAAGTATCCAATAGGTATGTTCTTGACGAATGATGAATGATGATGTTCGACGGAGTGAATAAAAAAAGTCTGCTAAGTGGGTGTGGCACATAGCTTCCTCGTACTCATAACCCGATTGTATAGATGATCCGATGCATAGTAGTTAATCTCAAAACATCAATCTCTAAGTACCTTCCACTACCCTCATTAGGGGCCATCTACACGCTAATCTGAACAATGCTGAGAAATTTCGTCGAAATCGGATGGAAAATGTAGAAGTTATGGCTGTTACAAGGAATTCTCGTTTGCGCATGCGCAGCAACTTCTATTAGTCTGGGGGAAATGATTTCCATAGGGGACCATCCACACGCCAATCTGAACAATCCTAGAAAAGTTCATCGAATTCGTATGAAATGTAAGTGTTATGGCTGTCTCAAGGAATTAACTTTCGCTTATGCGCAGCGGCTACTATCAGTCCGGGGGTGATGATTTTCATTGGGGACCATCTAGACGCCAACCCTACACAATCCCTAAAATCTCATCGAAATCTGATGAGAATTGTAGAAGTTATGGCTTTGAAAAGGATTTCATGACTGGCAGACAGACACGGAACCAAAATTGTTCAGAAAGGTCTGAAACGTAAAACGCGAGTGGACATTTCGATTTTGGAGAACTTTTTTTTCAACCTTGAAAAGTGAAAACAAAACTTCCACAAAAATAAAATGATCTGTTTATTATTACAACTGTATACAATACATCTAGTAATTTCTCTTTAATATGTAATAAACGCAGTTTAGTGGTTCATAGATCACACACCTACTTCCACATCACATTACACATTAGGTCCAAGGGCTAGGTCCTCTTCAATCGTCGTATGTCCCAGCTGTTGTCCAGCAGGTTCAACACTTCAACGTTTAGATGTTTGTGGAGCCGAGTTTCGTGGTCCACAGCTCTTGTTTCTATGACCTCATTTACCATCTCAACTCTGTGGTCGCGGTGGATGTCATTTGCTCGAATGTACCAGGGGGCATTAACTAGGCTCCTGGGAGTTTTGTTCTGCGCCGTTTGCATGATTTTCACGTTGCTCTTTTTGGTGAATCCCCATATAGGAACAGCCGTAGAACAATATTGGCTTTATTACTTGCTCGTAGAGTAGCACTTTATTGTGCACAGGGAGTTGGGAGTCTCCTCCCATACACATACATTTTTCTAAATTTCAGGTTGATTTCGTCTTTCTTCTCCTTCTCCTGTTCTTTCCATCTCAGTTTGGTATCTAAGGTCATATCCAAGTACTTAGCTGTATTTGTAAATGATATAGCTTGAGAATTAATTTCAACGGGAGTAAGGTTTACTTTCCGATAAGAGAAGTTTATATGCATTAGAGTGAACGATTATGAGTAATTTCTTTATCTACGGCCAACTGCTGGTCCATCAATATTACTTTTACGTAGGTATTTATTTGTCTTGTAATAGTATTCCAAAGCAAAATCAACCATGATCAATACCAGTCACTGTATTGATCATTGAAAGCTTGTCAGGGAATATGGTACCAAAATCGGAACGTTTATTAAACATCTGCTTTTAGCGCATTTTCAAAAGAAAATAATGAAGCAAAAGCAATGGCCTCAAAATGTCTATCACGGTTAATTTTCGACATTTTTTTTCCTTTAAAATGTACGAAATATAATTATATGTGAGTGTGTGTGTCACTCCAAACTATAACTTACACAATTATCAAAAATTCCAAGTTTTTGCCTAATTGTTCATAAAAAAACGTCTGCCAAGTTGGGTGGGCAGTATAGCTTCCTCACTCATTGTAACATGGACGTATAGAATCAGTTGGCGAAAAACAGGAGAGGAAATGGCCTTGGAGCTCACTCAGCTGATCAGTGACCACTCAGGCACCTTCAGCATTCTCCATTGACCCTGCCTCTCAAATTTCAGCTTCCTGCGTTCAACAGGAGAGAAAATGGCCTTGGAGCTCACTCAGCTGATCCGAAGGTGCTGAAATTTATAGGGGACCGTCTAGGACCTAACCCGCACAATCCCTGAAAATTTCATCAAAATCGGACCACAGGTTAGTATAGTTTTGCCCGGGACAAGGATTGACCACAGACAGACAGACAGACCGACAGACCGACAGACCGACAGACAGACAGACAGACAGACAGACAGACACGGAACCAAAATTGTTCGGGAAGCTCTAAAACGCAAAAAACAAGTGGAAATTTTGATTTTGGAGGACATTTTTTTTTTTTTTCACTTCTTTCACGAATACAAAGCTTCCCTACCTTCGGTAGTGAGGAAGCAAAAACAAACTAAAAGACGAATTCGTTAGCTAGTATTTAGGACAACTCTATGGAGTCAAAATTGAAAAAAAGGATAAAAAATATGTTTATAGGGTTTCCTACGTTTTAGTGGGAATTACAGTCCTAATGAATATAATAAAATTATGGTAGGGAGTAGGCCATTTTCGAACAAGCAGTGGTGTGAAACGGCTGGGCCAATTTTGTTGGGAGTTTTCGCATTGTTGCTCATTACGCTCTTTAAAGCGGAAAAACTGAATAGAAAACGCTGAAAACATTGCTCAAAGGTTTATTATTTTCTGTATAGATCACCCTTCTGTAAAGATCACTGGTTCTCCATCAATAGCACCTACTACTATCTGTATTCTCCCTTGACCTTCCCTCTCAAATTTCAGCTTCCTGCGTTCAATAGGATTGAAAATGACTTCGGAGCTTACTCAGCTGATCAGTGATCTGAAGAGTGAAGAAGATCTCCTCGAATGCTGGAGACGCCTGGAAGAGCACTTCCATTCAATAGGATTGAAAATGGCTTTGGAGCTCACTCAGCTGATCAGTGATCTGAAGAGTGAAGAAGATCTCCTCGAATGCTGGAGACGCCTGGAAGAGCACTTCCATTCAACAGGATTGAAAATGGCGTCGGAGCTCACTCAGCTGATCAGTGATCTGATCAGTGAGCAATGATTTGCAGCGTTTTTTACCTACCAACATTTTTTTTACCTACCAACTATTGGTAGGTACTACCTACCACACCATACTGCTTCACACCTTCACAATCAAGTTTATTAGAAAGAACTAAACGCTTCACACTCGATTCGAAAAATAGGAAGCTTCATATGGAAATTTGATTACTGGTTACGCAGTAGGCAAAACTGTATACAAATCGAAGAAATGAACAGCGATCGTATTATAGTCAGATAAAATTTGAACGGCGATTAGACATCTTTTGCGATTCAAACTCATGATTCTGTTTTATCGAAGGAAAACCAAGTATTCGTAGGGACCGAACGGTTTGTCCTACAGAGCTCCGGGTGGTCTCAAAATTTTTTAAAAATTCAATACTATTTAAAATTGGTGAAAAAACGATACCTTTATTTCGAGAGTTTTCGAACTAGGGCACTCTTGAAAATTTCAACCTTTAATTTTCACCCCTTAGAAGTGACTGACATCAACCAAAAGCTTTGCGGCACAACTAGACCCCAAATGGAGCCCATATACCAAATTTGAACCAAATCGGTCCAGTGTTGCTAAGAAAAGTGCCGCGTACGGCGGACGGACGGAAATTTTTTTATTCGATTTTCGGATTCTACGTACCTTGAAACGTAAAACATCAAATTTTGAGCGGGGGTTAAACATTTTTTTTTCTTGCTCGATTCCAAAGGCTTATTATTGAAAATAATAAACCAAAAGAAACAGTTTTTAAGTGATTTTTGCATTGTTAGTGGAAAATACCTCAATCTCATAAATGAGATATACCGGGTGTCCCAGAAGTTATGGTCCACCCTCCGGCATTTCCGTATTTAATTACGTAAAAAAATGGGTTCAACGCCATTTTACATATTTTTTTGTAAAGAATTCAGGAAAAATACTTTCGCGCAAAAAATTTGAAAATTGACACTAACTTTGTTTTTCAAATGGGAACCCCCATTTTTTATTGCAGATTCAGATTCTACGTCAAATTTCATGAGAAATTCATACCCGAACCGACTTTTTCCATTGCGTGCAACTGGTACTTTTCGCGTGCAAAGTGACCAGGGTGCGCAAAAGTACATTTTTTTAAACCCCAAGTGTGGCACATGTTTTGTCATTATTTTTTGACGCTGAATCACGAGGTGAGGTCCTTTCTTCGATTTCATCGTTATTTTTCCAAATTTAGAAGGAAAAATTATGTTTTTGGGCTTTATTTTCCCTCCCCCTTCCGCAACAGGGGCTGGGGACCGGCTATGGAGGGATTAAAATTAATTCCTCACTTCAAAATTTTAAAACATGTTCGAAAAGTAGGAAAATGTTGTAATGTTGGAAAATGTTGGTTATGTAGGTACTTACCTACTTTAATGTGAACAAAAATAAAAAAGCTTCTCATCTAACGGTCTTTGACCAGTCGGGAGCCGACCCCCAACCCAAGGTGAAGAATGATAAGACATTCATATTTATTATTACTTTTTTGAGCTTTTGTAACTTTTAATTTTTTTTAAAGGTTTTTAGATGAGAAGCTTTTTTATTTTTGTTCACATTAAAGTAGGTAAGTACCTACTTAACCAACATTTTCCAACATTCCAACATTTTCCTACTTTCCGAACATGTTTTAAAATGTTGAAGTTAGGAATTAATTTTTAATCCCTCCATAGCCGGTCCCCAGCCCCTGTTGCGGAAGGGGGAGGGAAAATAAAGCCCAAAAACATAATTTTTCCTTCTAAATTTGGAAAAATAACGATGAAATCGAAGAAAGGACCTCACCTCGTGATTCAGCGTCAAAAAATAATGACAAAACATGTGCCACACTTGGGGTTTAAAAAAATGCACTTTTGCGCACTCTGGTCACTTTGCACGCGAAAAGTACCAGTTGCGCGCAGTAAAAAAAAGTCGGTTCGGGTAAGAATTTCTCATAAAATTTGACGTAGAATCTGAATCTGCAATAAAAAATGGGGGTTCCCATTTGAAAAAACTAAGTTAGTGTCAATTACGCGCACTCGCGCGCAATTTTTTTGCGCGAAAGTATTTTTCCTGAATTCTTTACAAAAAAATATGAAAAATGGCGTTAGACCCATTTTTTTACGTAATTAAATACAGAAATGCCGGAGGGTGGACCATAACTTCTGGGACACCCGGTATTCGGAGTCAGCATAATAATTTCTGATTGGGGTACAACTAGACATTTCTCTCCAATTATGGCTGAAAATTGGTCTTTTGAGGCCAACAACGAGTACACTTGTCGTACCCAAAACTGTAAAAAAGTCAATAATATCCGATTGGGTACTCCATGAGTCCACGGTAACAATTAGAGTATTTTTTAAAGTCGAAAACTGAACAATGAAAATTCGCCCTTTCACTCATGTTACGCTAATGTGGCTTTTTTCTTAGTTTTCCCCCGAAATATTGACACGGAGGTTCTAAATTGTTTTTGTTTACGGGAATATAATATACTTATGTACAAACAGCTACAATTCCTTCAGGAATGTGCCTCTGAAAAATAAATAAAAAAGTACTAAAGTGGCAGTTTTTCTATCAACGGTGGCTACAGCTTTTGTACAAGTACGCAACCACGAGAGACATTTTATGTAAGCAAAAATCATCAGAAATTTCCGCGTGACGCTCCCCGCGAGACGATTTTTCATTTATGTGCCATAGTAAAGACATAAAATGTCAAAAAAGCTAAATACAATCTTTGTCGCAGTAAAGTAAGCAACCATGTCAGGTTGAATTTTCGTCCGACTGCCATTCTTGGCGTCACGGACGTCATCAGCTGTCTCCCTAAGGGGAGATCAGAACTTTGTCGCTTTACAATTTTCTCCTAATTATTGAGTTTGAGAGCCGAAATGGTTTCTACGTCAATTACATTTATGGTATGTACTCGTATTATGTGAGAAACGAAGCCTCCAAATCTTCGTTTTGATGTTATAAGGGCCTTGTGCACCTTATATGCATCGCCACAGACATTATGTGTAAATCGTATATCCTAAGTTGTTCAGCTCCATTCTAACGAGAGAAAATTTATGTTTCCTGCCAATACTTGCCATTCCACGTTTTAGTGAGGTTGAGGAAAGTGAGCGTAGCGCAGTTTTGTTTCATCCAAAGCTTGCAAATATTTGAAAACGGCCCTCCGACTATTTTCATCGGAAATTGTCAGTGTTGCTGGGAGATTTAGAAGAAGCGACAACAATGTTTTAATAAGCGCCCGGTTGGGATCCATAAACCGTGAGAAGCGGGAGACGGATGGAGTAGGTAGCTGGGAATGATTGAAACCAGCAGGGGGGTGATGTGAAGCTGAGGCTCAGCTGTCGGAGTCTGAGATGATATGAAACAATTTGCTTCTGTGAGGCTACCTTACCCGACCCGAAAAGAAGAAACGGGTTACCCACCTACGTGTGCTCGTGTTTCTAAGTCATGATTTCGACGAGCAGGTACCTTCAATTTAACGATCCCTAATTGCAAATTCTCTCGAGCAGATATACCTGATAGAAAAACGTAAGATTCGTTTAAGAAATATGGTACACCTATACAAAAAATTCACGATCTCAATTTCTCAATTTCAGGTGACATTAGCCAGGAAACGGGTTCGGATGTAAATTCCGAGCACAATTCTTCCGCTGACGAGGATTCCCAACTCAGGCTGCGGCTAAAAAGAAAACTGCAAAGAAATCGAACGTCCTTCACCAACGAGCAAATCGAAAGCTTAGAAAAAGGTCAGTTACAACTTGTTAATTGTCTCAGTAATCAATTTTAACACTATTTCACAGAAGTATTTAATAACAGTAGGGACGAAGGTAGGTATTCTCTTCTCAAACTGTTGTTCATACATCCAGTTGATATCTACTACTAATACTACAACTACGGAACTACGACTTTATATTACTACTGATTCTACTACTTTCGATTACTACTACCATACTACCAACTCTACTACTACGGAATTACCGCCCCTACTATTACTACGGAACAACTGCTTTCTTTCTTTTACTTCTTTTTTCTTTCGATTAGAGGTTTTCAATTTTTAGGATCGAATGTGATGATGTTCGGCTCAATAGGACCAACCGTTCACTCCCTATTTAAGAACTCAAGTGCTAAACAAAAACAAGAGCAGAAACACGAGTGTGAATCTCAAATCAATTTTCACTAGATAACGGAAGTAAGCCAAATATCCATAGAGAATCAAATGACCAAATGTAAAATCTCTTTCTTTTGTTCGGATGGAGTTTCATGTCACTCCGTATAGCTTCCTTAGCAACAAAATTTAGTCATGAAGACACCCACAACTCCCTGAAAACATTTTCCTTGATTGTAAACTTATAATAAACTTGCAGTCTGGCACCAAATCGGAAATACGTCGTAACATTGAACTTTCATCTATTAGTTTTGGTAGGTAGTCCGTCGAGGTTCACATCCGTATTCAAGGTGAAACACGAAAAAAAAAAACCACGAAATATGCGGTTTATGGTGCCCTGGCACCATGGTGGCACCACTACAAGTTCCATTGTGGCACAGAGAATAATTCATGAAAATCCGGAGGTATAATGAGAATTTTTCCTCAATTTCAAAGGTTGGGTACAATTAGTAAGCAGTAAAGGAACCGAAATATTGAAAAATCGGATATTTTGTAAATATTATCCCCCCACTCGTCCCCTCCCCCTGCGAATTTTGATACTCTAGTAAAATTATGTACAACTCGGAAGTTATTTGAGTAAAAAAAAACAAAAAAAAAAAACACGCAAATCGGTTGGAAATTGAGGCCTGAGCAGAGTTTACAAGATTATGCCTGCAAACGTACGTTTTTAAAGCTTTAACCCCCCTTCCCCCCCTTCAAAGGCAAATTTGGAAATTCCGGCGATGTAGTGCACAACTAGATAGTTTCCCGCGTCGAACAAAAAAAGAACCAGGAAAATCGGTTGAGAACTAAGGCCTGTGCAGACGACACAAGATTTTGTCACACACACACAGACATACACCTATGGTTTTTGGATTCAGAATGGTCTAAAACGGATTACTGTGTGGTTATTTTATTTATTTTTTTCTCTTCTTTTGAGTGTTGTCCTCTTTCACCCCAGATCGATCGCATAAGGACGCCCAAGTCTTACTGAGAGACGTTCTAAAAATGATGAACCGTTACTCGATAATTTTCGGCGTTTCAATTGTTTAGCATATTTAAGAACCAACCGGTACAACCTATCGTAAGTTGTTTTAACAAAATCTGGGGAAATTCGAGAATTAGAAGAATGTGGTGGGTACCTAAAAACACTTTTCAATAATCCAACAGGCTTCTATCCTCCTACCTCATACCTAGGGGTGCATTCGAACACTCGAACTGCAGATGCCGAAGTATCCGAACTTAAACTCTCGAACTCGAACTTTTCTGATGGCTACGCAGACTGGACTAGTTTCCCCACAAGGTAAGAAGGTGGGTCTAACCTAGTGATGAGTAAAGTCATCCGAAGTAGGTAATGAACACAGTATGAAGTGGAAATAATAATTATTTTGATTACATAAAAAAATATTTCAGAGCTACGATTCGAAATTTGAAGATTTCAGCATCCTATTAGACCTAAAACTTACGATCCAATCAAGTTAGTTGTTGGCCTCATTCGACTCCGAGTTGAAAGTAATATTGGCACGATACCTACCTTCGTTAAAAGACATGAAAACGTACTTGCACTTTTGTCGTATTTCAAGAAGTACTGGTCATATTCATAAGCGATTGGTGGCATTCGATTCTACGTAACAATTCTGTAGATTATCGAAGTTCCAATGAATGCGCGATTCTGAGATTATTTTTGGGGACCTATTATAATGTGTCCTGTTCTTCACTGAATACGAGCCGAGGTGACCAAAAAATGTTCTCACAAATGAACTCTTCAAAGTTGGGGTTCGACTTTACCTGTATCTGCAACATACTTGCAGGTATTTCGTAGGTATTTCGACTCCGGAGCTATGGAAAATACTTTAAATATCATTCTAAACGCCGGAAACAAATTATATTGGTCGTATGGAAGAGTACAGAGCACGTTAACTTATGGGAGGAATGTTTGTATTTGTGGTTTTTCGAAAGGGGAGTGGCTTGCGGCATCAGTCGACCTAAATATTTCTTATTGTAAAAGGGAAACAGGCAGGCTCGAAAAGATTGGAGGCGCCTCTGCAAGACTACACCACAGGGTGGCAGAGCTAGCCTATTATGAGCTACTAACCTAAGCCCTATTGTGGGTCACCCCTTGATCCGACCACACAGTCTGGGGACCGGAGAAGTTCTGTCCTCTTCACAGAAGGAAATAACAGATGAAAAAGAAATCGGACGACGTCAACTTCTGAAGGTCGGAGATCAGTTTTCGCAATAACACTTTGAAATGTGACATCGTCGAGGGTGGTCCTAAGTCACCGTGGGAGTTGGGATGATTCCTCACTTCTTTCGAATACAGGCTCCGGCAGATAGTGGAGAATTACCTTGGCAAAAATAATTGGTGGTACCAGTTAATAAGAAATACACAATTCTGTACCTCAGAGGTCGATTATCGTAAGTGACATTTTGGCGATCTTACAGCAGAGCCAAAAGAAGTTGTGGGCACACCTATTTTGATCCCTATGGCCCATTCTGATGACTTTATCATGCTCAAATTAATTCTGTAGAATCTGTTTATGCCTACCAATACAATAGAATACAAAATACAATAGAAAGAATGCATATACAAAACAAAAATCTCGAAAACGAGAATTTCGGACATACGATAGTTGACCTCTGAGGTACAGAATTAGACACCGATTTATCAATGTCAGTATTTCCATATTGAGACACGTGAAACCCACATTGGAAGAACTGGCTGTTCCTTTGGCACCATGCAGAGAGGAATCCAGAAATATTTTTTAAAACTCAGTTGTAAGAGACATGTTCACTACGTGATTTATTATGTTATACTAAGATTCCTGACTCACGAAAACATTTTTCTAACTGTGCATTACTTCCTTAATCATCGAGATTCGCGTTGAGAGAGGTAGAAAGAGTGTCGTTTAAAGGCAACACAGCTTGCAGACGAGACGACCACACAGGTAAAAGATTTTTCCACAAGACTTGATCAAAAGCGGAGAGCTGTCATTAATTCTTCGATCCAGAAGATTGTGTAGAAAATATATTTAACGGATGTTGAGTATTTCAATCGGTGCGAGGCAATGAAAAACACGTCTTAAACAGGTTAATGATGGAGCTTACCAGTAGAAATTTTCGTGTGAAGTTCTAGAGTCGAGATACGAATATGGGAATTTCTTGGAAGATTTTCCGTGAAAACGAAGTCAATAAAAAATTCTTTGAGAAAAATTTCCACTCTTTCATCCAGAAATTAACGAAATGAAAAGGAGTTTTCGCTTGTAGGCCGGTAGACGGCGATACTTGTACAGACAGCCACTGGATCACCTGTTGTTCAAGATTCAAGAAGAGAATTCAATCGAAGGCAGAAATTCTAAAATTTCTCCACTCAACAATACATATAAACAATTTATATATATGTACCTATACATAATATAATGAAAACTAGCATATGCTCGTTGTACCCAAAAATGCAACAGCCGAGTGGGTACTCTATGAGTTCGGGGTGACGTGGAGGGTATTATTTCTATTTTTAACCAAGAGTTGATTGTATAATTGTGATGATTCATGCTATATGCCACACCCACAAGGCTGAGTCACTCTCTTTGTAGCTAATATTTCGATTTTGGTTTATTATTTTCAATAATGAACCTTTGGAATCGACCAAGAAAAAAAATTTTTAACACCCCCTCAAAATTTGATGGTTCACGTTTCAAGGTACGTAGAATCCAAAAATCGAATAAAAATTTGGCCGTCCGTCCGCCGTACGCCGTGCGCGGCACTTTTGCTACTTAGCATTGACCGATTTTGATGAAATTTGGTATGTAGGCTCCATTTGGGGTCTAGTTGTGCCCCGAAGCTTTTGGTTGATGTAGGTCACTTCTAAGGGTTCCAAAATCAATTCTGAAATTTTGAAAACGACCTAACTCAAAAAATTTTGATATAAAGATATTGTTTTTCCTTCAATTTAAGATTCTATAGAATTTTTAGAATTTTTTGACACCACGCGGAGCTCTGTAGGACAAACCGTTTGCTCCCTACGGAAATTTAAGGGTTTATATTGAAATATATATATATATATAAATCAAAACACGAGTGTGACTCGCAAAAGAGGCCTAATCTCCGTTCAAATTAGAGCTGACCGAAATGCGATCAATGGTTGGTGATTTTGAGTTTTTTTTTTCATTTTTTTTTTTTTTAGTTTTTTTTTCTTTTTTTCTTCATATTGGATGGTTGGCGATTTTGTAGACGAGTGATCTATATAGAAAAATAATAAACCATTGTGTAATAATTTGCAGCGTTTTTTTAACCATGGCTTTAACGATTCTTTGAAATTTTGCTCATTAACTCGTGCTGCATGAATGGAATTTTGGTTTATTATTTTCAATAATGAACCTTTGGAATCGACCAAGAAAAAAAAAATTTTAACACCCCCTCAAAATTTGATGGTTTACGTTTCAAGGTACGTAGAATCCAAAAATCAAATAAAAATTTGGCCGTCCGTCCGCCGTACGCCGTACGCCGTACGCGGCACTTTTGCCACTTAGCATTGACCGATTTTGATGAAATTTGGTATGTAGGCTCCATTTGGGGTCTAGTTGTGCCCCGAAGCTTTTGGTTGATGTAGGTCACTCCTAAGGGTTCCAAAATCAATTTTGAAATTTTGAAAACGCCCTAACTCAAAAAATTTCGATATAAAGGTATTGTTTTTCCTTCAATTTAAGATTCTATAGAATTTTTAGAATTTTTTGAGACCACGCGGAGCTCTGTAGGACAAACCGTTCGCTCACTACGAAAATTTAAGTGTTTATATTGAAATATATATATATCTAAATCAAAACACGAGTGTGAATCGCAAAAGAGGCCTAATCTCCGTTCAAATTAGAGCAGACCGAAATGCAATCGATGGTTGGTGATCTTGATTTTTTTTTTGATTTTTTTTTGATTTTTTTTTTGATTTTTTTTTTTTTTTGATTTTTTTTCTTTTTTTCTTTTTCTTTTCATATTGGATGGTTGGTGATTTTGTAGACGAGTGATCTATATAGAAAATAATAAACCATTGTGTAATAATTTGCAGCGTTTTTTTTTATTACGTCAAGTCAAATATTGGAATTTTGGATTATAGACTGTTGCGGGTAGAAAGACAATAATCTTCTCCATGTGGGAGTGGCGCATAGCTCCTTCTTACTCATAACGAAATGGGATGACAACTTTAGTGGTTATTTTGTAAATTTGCGGAAACGGAAACCCGTTATAGGTATTCAGGGCGGTCTGAAGAATCAGCTGGTTTTCAATGCGAATTTGGTTTTCTACCCTAACTGCATATCGATTTACGATTCGTAATCACGGTTACGTTCATTCCTTTGTACAACCCGATTTATAGACCATGCAATGTCAGATTATTTATTCTGCTTCGGATCGATGGAATTTGAAGTGGAAACGAATCACAGTTTCGAATGTCCCTTTCGACAAGTTTCTTGGGCAAGAGTGGGGTTTATTTGACTTCGCCAGCCGTTACATGAGTCGACGCCGCAAGGTTCCATTACTTGCCAGTGACAGATTGCGGGGCCCCATTGACGGAAAGTCGACTGTGAAAAATCGTAACCTGAGGCGAGGAGCGTGTTGAGCAGTTTGAGAGGATTTCCGAGGGAGCCGACAGTTGTTGTTGGACCCCCTCGAACAATAAGGAATCCGTTCAACTATCGTTATTAGGGGGTAAATAGAGGAGATGCCGCCCTCTTCGCCGCTAACTGTAACAACTTCATTATACCCTGCGGGATAATACCTACTCAACTGCTCACGTCACATCCCCTATGACTGAGAACTACTTCAGACTTACGTGAGAAGATGGGAACTTAATATCAGGTAAACGACAGAGATCTCCCAAAACACTACTTATTGCTAAAATCCTACCTTGAAAACAGACATTTCAGGGTGAAGCAAGATGACCAATACTTTGGCTTGAAGCCAATAAAAGCTGGTGTCCCGCAAGGGAGTGTCTTTGGGCCAGTCCTTTATCTACTGTACACACGAGATGGTACAACTGTTGAAACCTTTGCAGATGATACGGCTATCCTCTCCGTCGATGATGATATCGAAGCTGCAACTAGTAATCTACAGAAGTCAATCACTGAGGTTTCTAAGTGGACCAAGATGTGGAGAATAAAGTTGAACCAAAATCAGTTCACATCAACTTTACAAACCGGAAAATTACAGTTATGGATGTTGAGATCAATTCAGATAAAATACCCCATACCGATGCAGTTAAATACTCGGGTATGACCCTCGACTCCAACTTAAACTGGAAAAAACACATAGACAAGAAAAAAGAGGAAATTAAAATTAAATTCAGAAAGATGCAATGGTTCAAGGTAGTACGTAGAATCCAAAAATCGAATAAAAATTTGGCCGTCCGTCCGCCGTACACGGCACTTTCCCCACTTAGCATTGACCGATTTTGATGAAATTTGGTATGTAGGCTCCATTAGGGGTCTAGTTGTGCCCCGAAGATTTTGGTTGATGAAATTTTGAAAACGCCCTAACTCAAAAAATTTTGATTTAAAGGTATTGTTTTTCCATCAATTTAAGATAGTATAGAATTTTTAGAATTTTTTGAGACCACGCAGAGCCCTGTGGGACAAACCGTTCGCTCCCTTCCCGAATTTAAGAGTTTTACGTACGATAAATCAGAAACACGAGTGTGAATCGCAAAACAGACCTAATCTCCGTTCAAATTATGTCTGACCGAAATGCGATCGATGTTTTTCCTCATGTTGGATGGTTGGTGGCTTTGCAGACGAGTGATCTATATAGAAAAATAATAAACCATTGTGTAATAATTTGCAGCGTTTTCTTTCTCAATACCAATCAGGATTCGTGCTGCAGGCCAACAAAATAAAAATTTCCATAAGCGTCTTTTGAATAGTACCGTAAAACCGTCAAACTTTACACCAAGATTTACTCCAAAACAGTTCCAAATACGATTTCTCCCACTCAAAATGGGTTAAATTGATTTTTTTTAATACGTGAATTGATCTTCAGGGCTTCCTGAACATTTTGAGTGGTCGAGCTCATTGATCAGATAATTGTAACCCCCCTATTTAATTGTTTAAATGTTGGAGTAAGGTTACCTACGAGTGCGTCTATCTTTACTCCACTCTGAAAAACTCACGGTTATCGCTACAGAAACGGGCAGTGGTGCAATGTTACTAGTCGGGATTGAATTCATTACCCCAGAAATACTTGATAATATCAAGTATTTATAATATTATTATAAAATATATTCTGAAAAATTGAACTTTTTAGCTTGAAAAATACAAATTATACCTAAGAAAAATATAAATTCCAATGATCATTTATTCATCATTTATTTCAACGAATTTGCTTGAAATGCAATATTTCTGGTTCAGAGATCACAATTTCAGTCTTCCAGTATAGACAGACTTATGTAGGTAATCGAGCAAACCTTTCTACAAGTAAAGAAATATTGAAGGACAATAAACGATAAACGAATGACTTAACAAAATCACAGAAAAAGTCTGTTTCACATTCGATAACTTTCAAATGAATTGCAATGGTAAATTTCAAAGTTAACCCACGAGTAAATAATATTGTAAATCACAACTTATGAGACCAAAGCACGTTTATGTTCATATCATTGTTGTAAAGTTTCGGTAGGGGCGCGTACCAAGCTTTTTCTCATTTCTTCTCCCCATCTCTTACTTCTTCAACATGAGATACACTAGAAACCTTACATTCAACACTGCGAAAATTATAAAACTCAAATATTTTTCGAGATTAAATAAGAAAAATATGAGTGAGGCTACCTTTATCCCAACCTTTATAGTGGAGTAAAGATACCCGGTTTTTGGAGTAAAGTTACCATCAAATTTTTGGTAAACAAAAGCATAACTAAGAAAACACTTTTTTGAGAATATGATTAGTGTATTTTGTTCAAAATAAGATATTGAAAGTGATATGATGAGGGCTTGCCAGGTAAATCCAATCCAAACACCTGATATGGAAGAAATTTTGGAGCACAAGAAACAGGACAAAAACAGCTGAACAGGAAACTATGACTGATAACAGCTGATAACATGGATAAAGGCGCCATCGCAAGCCCCATTGATTCTCTGGGATGTGGAGTATAACGAAAACACAATAGCTAACTTTCATCCAAGTTTCACCACGCTTATGTCACAATTGAAGATTCTCACTTTTTGGGGTAAAGTTACCCCTGGTGGGGTAAAGTTTGACGGTTTTACGGTAGCTTCCAAAACAATTTTGGTTCCAGGTCTGTTCAGGTTCCTTGTTCCAGAAAATTATGATCTGAAGATTTGAATTTAGTTGAATTTAGTTACTCCTTATAAGAAATATTCTTTTACTTTTTCACCGTCCCATTTCAATAATTTCTGTACAACTCAGCATTGGCTCTGTGCCTAAATATCCACTCTTTGTCCCGAGTAAGACTAGCCTCACGATTCGTTGGGTAGTATTGGAATTTCACAGATACCAACAGCTTCCTATTGAATTTGTTGCCTCAAATCATCGATAGCGTGTTTGACCAATAATTTTGAAATGTTGGGACTTTTTTAGACAAAAATTAATTTGACCCACTATAAATTTATTAAACAACTATTACCTACGCAAATCAATTTAGTTATTCCAGCCGATTCATCTTCCTCCTAACTATTCCTCGTTTCTTCTGTCCCCCTTCTTTTCACCACCGCCCTATCCCACCTCCTCAAGAGTTCACACCGTTGAAAGTACATAAAACCGTTGAAAGTTTACAACTTTCCCTACAAACAAAGGAAATTTCAAATGTACTAACGCCAAAACCAGACCACATTTCACTGGAAAAAACCCAGACATCAGTTAATTTTGAGAGAATAATACTTGTTCCAATGAAGAAATCAACATCAGAAGATTAACTGAACAAAATAAGTCCTTATACGAGGAGCAAACGGTTGGTCTTAAAGAGCTCAGAGTGGTCTCATTCGATTCTAAAAATGCAATACTATCTTAAATAGATGAAAAAAAAACAATACTTGTGCATCGAAAGTTTTCAAGCTTGAGCATTTTGAAAATTTTAGCCCCTATTATTCACCCCCCTAGAAGTGACTAGAAGTGAAAATGGAGCCGATTTACAAAATTTTATCAAAATTGGTCCATGGTGTTAAAGGAAAATGCCGCGTACATTTTTAAAATTCGATGGTCAGATTCTACGTACCTTGTAACCAAAATCCATCTTTGGGGGGGGGGCTACATTTTTTCAACTTGGTCAATTTTAAGATTAATTGTTAAAAAATATGAACCAAAAGCTAAATTTTCCTTCTGTTCTGATGTTTCTTTGTTCCCATGTTCGATATCTGCTGATTTTTGGTTTACTATTTTTAATAATGAACCTTCGAAATCAAGGAGGAAAAAACAATTTAACCCCCCAAAAAACCTCTCCATCAAAATTTTATGGTATGGTTTCAAGGTATGTAGGATTTGAACATTGAATTTTAAAGAATGTTCCCTCCGTCCGCAGCATTTTCCTTAGTTACCATGGACGGATGTTGATGAAATTTGGTATATGGGCTCCAAAAGTTGTGCCACTAAGTTTTTGGTTATTGTCAGTTACCTCAAAGGAGTTAAAAATGGGGGTTGTAGTTTTCAAATCAAAAAATTTATTGAGGCCACTCAGAGCTCGTAGGACCAACCGTCCGCTCCTCTTTTAAGGACTTACTTTTTTCAATTATTCTTCTAATGTTTATTTCGTCATTAGAACAAACATAATTTTTTCTTAAACAATAATAGATGTCTGGGGGTTTTCAGGGTAATGTGGTGTGGGTTCGGTGTTTTAATAAATTTTACATTTCCTGTGTTTATAGGGAAAGTTGTAATCTGGTCTATGGCTATAGAGTCAATGCTTAGTTGTACAGAAAGTATTGAAATGAGACGGTGAAAAAGTAAAAGAACATTTCCAATAGAGGGGGACATTTTTATTCTTTGGGCGAATATGAGGCTTTTCAATTTCATCGGTAGAACACTAGTAAATGAAAAGAATGGCGAAGAAGACTTGTGAATATTACAATTTAATCGCAAATATGTTACTCAGTTGAGACTTATCATAAATTTATCACTGGGAGGTGAGGATATTTGAGTTAATATTTGAAAGTATTCATTTTTTGCTCCAATTTGTTTCAGAGTTCGAACGAACGCACTACCCTGACGTATTCGCCCGGGAGCGACTAGCCGAAAAAATTGGTTTACCCGAAGCTCGGATACAGGTAAGACTGCAAAGATAAGCATGTTAATGATGGTGTCGATTATATGTCGTCAGAAAACTTCAAATACGAATAGTATGACCGTTTTGCTTTCGTCGCCACAAAATCGGAGAAGAAATTTAGCTTGAAATTCAACTACCTAGCAACTGGTAGGTATGAAGTCGTTAGAGGTCGATAAGTGCCGACAAATATTCGGTAATGATTTTGGTTTATATTTTCGATAATTTTCAAATTGAGCAAGAATAGAATTTTAATCCCCTCAAATTTTTATTTTGAGTTTCACTTTTCGAATCTGAAAATAGAATAAAAACAGTATTTTTGTTAAAAAATAGTGATTATCTGAGACTTGTGAGAAAACAGTGACTGGGTGAGACCTAAATTGTTCCAGAATAGGGAAATTTCGTTAGTTGGTCTTTCAACCTCCAAACTGGTATGAAAATAAGAGAACTGAACGGTTTTTGATTAATTGCGACGAAAATTAAAATAATGTAAAGTAATTTTGCTCCCTAGTCTATCAAAGAAGCAGAAATTTGAAGAAATTTCAGTCCATCGTGCGTGGCACTTTTCTTACATTTTGATGAAATTTGGTATATCGGTTCAATTTGGTGTTAAGTTGTGCCCCGAAACTTTTGGTTATTGTTATCGATGGAAAGGTCTCGGAAACAGAAATTTCAAGCTCACAAGTTCAGTTCCGACAAAAATTGAGTCAATTTGAGTCCCTAGAGATGTTCTGCTTATTAATCAACCTAAACAAGATTGACTAATCATCAAAACTATTTGGTTTTGCGCCTTTAGTGTCACGAAATGTTTTTCAGTCACTGACTAACCTCTCCGGAGAAATAACTCTCCATTTCTGCACCTATGAATGATTCTTGGAAAAGTGGATAATGTCATCCGGTGAAGCATATCTTATCCGAGTTTAGCTCCTGAGGTACCTACTAATTATAATAAGCTGATGGAAGAAGAAGACTAGTATGCAACTTTACTCTACTTGATGGTGGAGTTTCCAGCCAATACTAACACTTCCTCGTTCCGCACTCAATCCACCCAAAGGATGCGAAAAATTAAGTGCAGAACCTACATCTCAAACACTTCAAGCTTATTCTATATTAGTCTAGCACTGCTCGAACAGAGGTGATGATGCGCTGCAGACCTTTTGGTTTATTATTTTCAATAATGAACCTTTGGAATCGACCAAGAAAATTAATTTTAACCTCCCCCCTCCCCTCAAAATTTGTTGGTTTACGTTTCCAGGTACGTAGAATCCGATTTTGATTAAATTTGGCATATCGGCTCCGTTTGGGGTCTAGTTGTGCCCCGAAGCTTTAGGTTGATGTCTGTAACTTCTGAGGGATGAAAAATAAGGGCTGACATTTCAAAACGCCCTAGCTCAAAAGCTTCCTGTTCGAACCGAGAACTATTGTTAGTGAAGAAGGGAAGAATTAAAGTTCACTATACACTTCCTCTTTAAATAAAACGGCTAGATACATATTTCTCCTAACCGAAGTAGGTACAGTACAATTAGTTTTCACGGAAAAGAACACAGATCAACATCGGTTATAAAAACAAAATGCCATATCGCTGATGGGGTTGAAAGCGTCTCTTTGAGGTCTCTTCTGACTCGCTACTGACGCAAAGGTCCCGTAAATGAAATTGGGAACCAAACACTTCCAATATAAATGTATTGTTTCTTCATCAATTTAAAATTGAATATTTAGAATCATGTCAGACCACCTAGAGCTTTGTAGGACCAACCATTGGCTCCCTATGAGTACTTTAGGGTTGAACTTAAGATAAATTAAAAACAAGAGTGTGAAACGCAAAAGAGGCCAAATCTCCAAAGCTCAAATTTTAGCTGACCAAAATGCAGTCGGTGTTCGTTTGTTCCAGTTGTACTCATATTTGCGTCCTTAGCAACCAGTAATCAATTTTCCACATCGCTTTATTTCCTCAAATTAATCTTGATTGTGAAGCGAAAATATGGTTGGTCGGTAGTGGAAATGGCAAAGCTGTGTTCTTTGCGGGCGAGTGATCTATAAACAAAAATAATAAACCTTAGTTTAATAATTTGCACCGTTTTTTGATGTACGTATGGACGGCTGAGATAAATCAGCTACATGCAGAACTGGGGTTGATGGTCCAACTGGCTCGACTCCGCTGGTTCAACTCCAGAAGCTGTTGTTAGCTACATGCTGGAAGGTGAAAAGAACTGGAGTCTAGTATCAAAATACACTGAGAGTATCCTGAAAAGGAAGATGTGCCTAGAACGTGAGAGAGAGATGGACGTCTCCGGTTCGTTCCTCAACCAAAACTGATGGAACACCATAGGACCCAGCCAGAAGCAATGTTACACAGTCCCGGTCTTGGATCCGACGTCGTCCTTCTGATGTCGAACGAAAAGTGTCGATCACACAAAACAGGACGGTGCTTTGTGAAATTACTGCCAGCTTTGGCAATTGTCAATGGATCCAAGAAGAAGCTCCACATCTGGATGGCGAAAGATGCTGACCACCATGGACTTGGTTTTCTTGATGTTGACTCTCAATTCTGCTGATAGACCAGCTGAGTCAACCTTATCGAGCAAAGTTTGCCGGTCTCCCACGCAGACTCCATAGGTTATTGATGGAAACTCATGTACTTTTATGCTCGGCTCACTAATGGACTCTGTGCTAATTAGTGGTGAAAAGCTCAAAATTGGCTGTTGGGATTTTCCATGAGCGCGGAAAGTTTCGAGAATGAAGTAACAGAACTGAGGCGGAACTCATGCTGGAATTTCTGTTCAGATTCACAGTTAGATTCACCGTATTGGTTTATTTCATTCAATTGCATGTACCACGAGTACATCAATGGCGTTTGGTATCGAAGGACGCAGAATAGAACACTACAAATTATCTAGGGTTCATACGGTGAGTTTACAACTTCATATTCGACCACTTTCGAATTAACTTTTCAGTGCCGACCTTTATTCAGGGGTTTTCGTCATTGTGAGGATAAAACGAGGGTATTCGAGTGGCCGATGGGGAGGCAGGTAGTTCTTTCATAACGGGAAATGCGATGTTGGGAAGCAGCAGAGGAATGCGGGAGAGTCGATTTCTGAAACCCTGATGGATGAGTATTGGAAAATATCCGGATTTTCCCCGACTCGGGAGCGTAATTGGAGAACGTAGGTGAAGCGTGGTGGGTCCGTAATGAAAAGGTTGCCTCTGAAAGGGATACATTGCGAAGGGATGGAGGCGTGGAAGAAGGGAGGGTGGTGGTAGTGGTCGGTGGCGCGGCGGTGGAGGAACTGAAAAGTTGCCCTCTCTTCCTCCCAGCCTGAATGGTGGGGGTAAAAGCCAGGCCGCAATATATATTTCCCTCGTTCTAAAAAGGCCATGAATCAAAGGCCGGCCCAGACTCATCAGTCTAAGTAATATCGGAGTGATTGAGATGAGTAACAGACTTGCATTTATCTCTGCCCCACGGCCGCCAGAATTAGCGGAAAAACCCCCTCCCGCCTTTTTCTAAAAGACCGCCGTTTTTTGTAAATGAACCCTGTACCTTCCTCTGATCTCTTTCTTCAATAGCGTTTCCTCTTACTGGCACAGCATTCCACCCTCTGCTGCTATCCTCATCGTATTAGATAGACTAGAAACCAAAACGTAGGGTTTGAGCAGATACGCGATAATACTTACCTGAAAAAAAACACGTTCAAAATATTCAGCGCGAGTGTGCATAGCTTCCTCGTTTAATAACTTGAACCAAAATTTCGCCATTACGTTGATATTTATTTAGGATGACAAAGACTGAGTGGGAATCGTTCTTCCGCCGTCACGCTTAAAAATGTTGATTTTCAAAAAAAAAAAAATAAATAAATAAATAATAATAATAATAATGGATAATATTTTCCATCTTCAAAAATTATGATTCGTGAAAAATTAAGTGTACCCATTATTAAAATTGAAAATAAATGTCAAGTGGGTGCGGCACATAGCTTCCTCGTATTGAAGATCCGATGCATAGTAGGTAGTTAATCTCAAAACATCAATCTCTAAGTACCTTGCACTACCCTCATAGGGGACCATCTACACGACAATCTGAACAATCCTGAGAAATTTCGTCGAAATCGGATGGAAAATGTAGAAGTTATGACTGTTACAAGGAATTCACGTTTGCGCATGCGCAGCAACTATCATTAGTCTGGGGGAAATGATTATCATATGGGACCATCTACACGCCAATCTGAACAATCCTATAAAAGTTCATCAAATTCGGATGAAATGTAAGTGTTATGGCTGTTACAAGGGTTTAACGTTTGTGCCTGCGCAGAGGCTTCTGTACATTTTAAGGCCTTGATTTTCATAGGGGACCATCTACAACATAATCCGCATAATCCCAAAATTAATAAAATTTTAATTTCTTAAAATTACTTTTAATTTTTTTTTTTTTTTTTTAATTAAAATTTCATCGAAATTGAATAGAAAATGTGGAAGTTATGGCTGTTACAAGGAATTCAAGTTTGCGCATGCGCAGTGGATACTATCAGTCGGGGGGTGATGATTTTCATAGGAGACCATCTACACGCCAACCCGCACAATCCATGAATATTTCATCGAAATCGGATGAGAACTGTAGAAGTTATGGCTGTGGCAAGGATTTCATAACAGACAGACATACAGACAGGGAACCAAAGTCGTTCAGGAAGGTATAAAACGTAAAAAGCAAGTAGAAATTTCGATTTTGGAGAACTTTTTTTCTTCAACCTTGAAAAGTGAAACCAAAGCTTACCTTGGTAGACTCGGAAGCAAAATAATAAAATTTAAAACATATAAATTAAGTATAGCACTTTCTTATTTAAAAATATAAATGAATGAAAACGATTTTATATTATGTAAAATGTATGTTGCTTCCACTGTATTTGGTTGCGGACCACTGATATTACAACTTAAAAATTTCTGCCTAGAGGGTATAAAAAGTTTTCTAGTATCCATAATACAGTTGTACGAAAAGTATAAAACTGATGATGTACCTCTGAGCCATATTTAACTAAAACATATTGTTGAAAGGATCAAATGAATCATAGCTTCCCTAATTGTGGGCTAAATATAGAATGTGCGTATTAGAAAATAATAAAAACTGAGAAAGCAACTTTTTTCCAATTTTTTATTGTAACGTTTGATACGAATAAAATCACTCACGATGAAATTGTGGAAAACCATTTTAATGAAAACGGAGTTGAGTAGAACGTTGTCTATTTCCACGAAAATAATGAGTTACAAGTTAAATCGATTTCAACGGTTAGGTCATCATCAGTAACAAACAATAACTGAAGGTACATCACAGAGAGCATAGCTTATACAGTCACAAGTGAAAGGGAGCTTGAATCCCATTGGTCGAGAAAGTGAAAGTCATACATGTAAGATAGGTCTCCTCTTTCTTCTATCTCGACAAATCAACAGATGCAGTATAATACTGTAATTTCAAAATAAAAGGCAAATTACAAAAACGAAAATAATAATACTCATACTTAAATAAAAGTAGGTACATAATGGCTTACCTGAATCTATAACATAAGTCACTTCCAAGTCTTAGGTATATTAAACAATGACAAACTTCAGGTGGTAACACTTCGGTGGATCAACCACAACTGAACTCTTCACAAAGGTACATAGATGTTTACAAATACCTAATCATCTTATCTTACTTAAGATTGAGGGTAAACTCAATGTTACATACATATCACTCATCTGATTGGGTTGAACTAACCGTTGAAATCGATTTAACTTGTAACTCATTATTTTCGTGGAAATAGACAGCGTTCTACTCAACTCCGTTTTTAGTAACGTTTGAGACTTCAGTTCAAAATTTGAAACGTTTGGTAGGTATTGTAAAGTGAACAAAAAAACGCTGCAAATAATTACACAATGGTTTATTATTTTTCTATAGATCACTCGTCTGCAAAGCCACCAACCATCCAACATGAAGAAAAACATCGATCGCATTTCGATCAGCTAAAATTTGAACGGAGATTAGGCCTCTTTTGCGATTCACACTCGTGTTTCTGATTCATCGTACGTCCAACCCTAACTAACCCAGTTAGTACGTTTCAACTAAGATTGGAAAACTCAATGTTGAACTACGTGAAAAAATAGCCCAAAATGGCCTCAAACGAACATTTTTCAATTCTGAACCAAATTTTGTAGGTTTATGCAGTACATTCGCCGAAAGGGAATAGGACATTCATTTATACTTATAACTAAACTTCCAAACGGCTACAACGATTTCGATGGAAGTTTTTTGCATCGAATCCACTTGAATAGAGGTTCCTGTGGTCAGAACCCATTTTTTACCTGTATGTTGCCACGGAATCGGGCAATTAGAGCAACCGATCAAACCAAAGTTGGTACGTGTAAGCAGTATGCTATACTTTCTAGCTGGAAAGTAGTAGGCCATTTTGGAACAGGCAGTTTGTTGTGTTCAACTCTCAAACGACTGGGCCGATCAAATTTGATTGAAACTAGTTGAATCGAATTCAGTATGATTTTGGCACAATAATTGCGCCAACAACGTACCAACAATACTTCTTGAGAGATTAAAAAATGCCGTAGATACGTTGTTAAGGGGGTCCCAGTCGGTCGCCGTTATTTCCTAGTATTTCTCGAAATTGAAGGGGCAAAAACTTGAAAAATTTTACCTAAATTTTAAAGGATTTTAGAAACTCCCTAGTGCACGGCCCTAGGGAATTGAAATACTGAAACATTGCCACTGGAATCATCAAAATCGAACAATAATTGCCAGAGAAAACGCTGCAAATTATTACACAAAGGTTTATTATTTTCTCTAAGGAAAATCGGTCAATGCTAAGTGGGGAAAGTGCCGCGGACGGCGGACGGACGGCCAAATTTTTATTCGATTTTGGGATTCTACGTACCTTGAAACGTAAACCAACAAATTTTGAGGGGGCGTTAAAAAAAAAATTTTCTTGGTCGATTCCAAAGGTTCATTATTGAAAATAATAAACCAAAATGGGAAAAACAGTTAATTCAGTTATGTTTTTCCTATAAAATGTAGCTAAACTTGAAATTTTCAAGGATTTTGGAAATTCATTAGTGCATGGGCCTTGGGAATCGAAAAACTGAAAGATTGCCGCTGGAATCATCAAAATCGAACAATAGTTGCTTAAGAAATATGGGAAAAACACGGGAAAACCCGTTTATTCGGTAGTTTTCCCATTTTTCTTTGGCAATTATTGTTCGATTTTGATGATTCCGGCGGCAATACTTTAGCTTTTATATCCCCAAGGCCTTCTTCTGAAGAATTTCTAAAATCCTTGAAAATTTCAAGTTCAGCTACATTTTATGGGAAAAACATAACTATGTTAACGGTTTTTCCCATTTTTCTCTGGCAATTATTGTCCGATTTTGATGATTCTGGCGGCAATATTTCAGTTTTTCGACTCCTTATGGCCGTGCACTAATGAATTTCTAAAATCCTTTAAAATTTAAAATTTAGTTACAACTTTATAAGTTTTTGCACCTTCAATTTCGTGAAATACTGACCTGGAACGAGGAACGAAAGGCGACCGACTGAGACTATGTTTCATGCTCGATTCCTGAGGTTCATTATCGAAAATACCTAGTAAACCAAATTGGTTGAACATCGCTTAGAATGTGCCTTTTACTCATGCTGCACAAATGGGACCTTTTGTTTCCCTGTGTTAATATTTTCGTTTTCGGAGTGTACATTAAAAAAACGTCTGCCAAGTTGGTGTGGCACATAGCTTCCTCGTATCCATAACCCGATTATATAGATGATCCGATACATAGTAGTTAATCTGAAAACACCAATCTCTAAGTACCTTTCACTACACTCTTAGGGGACCATCTACACGCTAATCTGGACAATCCTAGAAAATTTCATCAAATTCGGACGAAAAATGTAAGTGCGGTAGTGATTGGATCAAAAAATGTCTTATCTTATCTAGGAGTCGAACCTAGGACTCCTGGGTAGGAGTCCAGAGCATTGCTATTTGATCTACAAAGGGGTTGGAAGAATGGGGTTTGAGATCCTCAGGTCACACGCGACTGTCACGGCTGTTACAAGGATTTTACGTTTGCGCATGCGCAGAGGCTACTGTAAATTTTAAGGCCTTGATTTTCATTGGGGACCATCTACAACCTAATCCACGTAATCCCTGAAAATTTCATCGAAATCGGATGGAAAATGTAGAAGTTATGGCTGTTACAAGCAATTCACGTTCGCGCATGTGCATCGGCTACTATCTGTCCAGGAGGTGATGATTTTCATAGGGGACCATCTAAACACTAATTTGTAACATCCCTGAAAATTTCATTGAAATCGGTTGGAAAATGTGGAAGTTACGGCCGTTACAAGGAAATTCACGTTTGCGCATGCGCAGTCGCTTCTATGAGTCCGAGGATGATGATTTTCATAGGGGACCGTCTACACACCAACCCGCACAATCCCTGAAAATTTCATCGAAATCGGACAATACCTTCGTATAGTTATGCGCGTTACAAGGAATTCATGACAGACACACAGACAGACAGACACGGAACCAAAATTATTCAGAAAGGTCTAAAACGCAAAACGCGAGTGAAAATCTTGATTTTGGAGAACTTTTTTTTTCGTTCTTGAAAAGTGACAACAAAGCTTCCGCTACCTTGGTAGACTCGGAAGCAAAATCCAAATTCGAACACACGACTCACTCAACCAGTATTCGGAACTCTTCTCATCTCTCTTTCATTCATTTTATCTCTCTCGCTCCTCCATCCAGAGTAATTTCTTCTACTGACATCCCAGCAATTGGTGGAGCGTAATTGGGGGCGGGTGGCGAGGAGGGGAGGAGGACTTAGTATGATGGGCTGTTTTTAGGCTTTCGTCGGTGACTGCGGTGGGTGGATCGAGCGAAGAGGAGTTTCGACGGTGGAGGCGGAGGGCTGCACTCTTCCTAACAATCTTACCAGAAAACTCCCCATCGCTTTACTGTTGGGGAGTTGCAATGACGAGGGCGGGGAGGAGAGAATGGAAATGAACAGCGGTGAAGATGAGATGGTGACGGCGAGGGGAGCGAAGGAAAAGGGAGAAACCCGAATTTCGGGTTCCATAAAAGACACTCCCCTCGCCGTAACACCAGAAACGTCCCTCCCTCACACCAGAGCCCTCTTCCTTTCCCTCCCCGAACCAACCAACAGCCGCCCCCGCTCCCACCAACATCCCGGCAACTTGCCTTATCCTTAACAGGGATGAAAATGGGAAAGGGTAGGAAGATAGGTAGGACCGGAATGGAGCTTTCCCCGCCACCCCGCACCCCTTCGTCCACCCCCCTTTTACTAAAATCAATACTATGGGTGGAGGTAAACGAGGCTTGAAAACATGCGTCAACTGTGCAAATGTTTGTCCTTCCCAAACAGTTTTATCCCTTTCTTATTTGAACAGCCAAAAAATGGACCCGCCGTCTGTTTGGACATAACCTTTATACCTTTCTTCCCGAGGATTAAGTGTTAGCCATATCCTCCTCCTCCCTCCTTCGCCGTCCAGCGTCAACGTAAACATCTCACTTGACATTCCCTGCTCCTCCTGCTCCTTCCGGGACTCTCCCCAAACGCCAGCTTCCTAGAGGAGGCACTCAAACTCCATCCTGAACCGTCTACTCACGCACATCATTCTTCTTCTACCGCCTCATCATCTCAAACTATTATTAATATTTCGAGTCATAACTTTATTGATATTGTTGTGATCTTCGGTGGGTCCCTAGAACTGTACCCTAGGTTCTTATATTAACTATTTTATCGGAAACAGAAACACGTCACTTCAAGACCAGAACAGAACTCAATTTTCTATTTCGCAATCAACTCACATTTATTTATTTATTTTATTTATTTATTTAAATTACGGGCAAGCCCAATTACAGTATAGGTTCAGCAGAACAGTTAAATTAAACGAACATAAGAAATAGAAAATAACCGAACACCATTTCCTCAACACCTGATTTATCACAGTAACAGTAATAATCCATGAAGTGCCAACTCAACTCCCTAACAATATTCTTGGACAATTTAAACAATTAATTCTCTCCAATGGCTCTGTGAAGGAATTCTCTACTTTTGGGTTTTCCAGATGGTTTTTGACTAGATCACCTAAAACATTTTGACAGAAAGTACCAGCGAAACCGCGAAGGTGTACAACTGAGCGACATGAAAATATATTCGGAGGAACGTTAAAAATTCGTTGGTCAGTGAGTTCATATGAAGACTACATGGGAAGAACGCACCATGTCCCATTTTGTAAACTGTTCAGGAAATAATTTTTTCCGGCAAAAACCCAATATTAGTTCGAATTTGGTCGATACAATTTTTTAAAACGGGATTTGTATCTCAGCGTACTGTAGAATGCGGTGGTATAATCAAAACTACTGCAAAAAGTATTTTAAAACTCCATATTGCTATCCAAAGTTGCAAAGGTCCATCTGTACAGAGGAAGAACGCACCATGAACGTGTATTGCTGGTTTTATTCATAGTATCCTGCCATAAGATTTCTCTCTTTTTCAGGGCATAACGGTTTCGTGACATTTTAATAATATGTATAATGATTTGGTATTTTCAAAAGTTCACTCACGAAGAAGTTTTGCAAAATATTTTAATAGAATAAAATCCAGGAAATTCATTTTTAATCCTGCAAAAAAGGAGTAGGTATGACAAAAACAATTAAGAACATTAACATTGATTTTGAAAAAATTTGCATTTAATAAAATTTGAGGAAACTGGTGTTTGTATTTTTAAAAATCAAGAAAAACCCTTTGTTCTAAAAAAATTACCTAAAAACTAAGGCACGTGTTTTGATTTTTTGATCTTCAACTTCTTGAAATAGGACTGAGCCACATCCCCCATCCTTCCAGTAGATTTTCTCTTCTTGGTGGTAACAAGATTAATCCCATCTTCCTCGCTTTCCTGTTCCATATTCCCTTCCACGAAAACAAAACAGTTTTCGCCAACAAAAACAAAAACATTTTCACCGTTTTCAAGAAAACAAACACTAGTATCTATCTCAAATAAACTTATTGGAATGAAGAAAATAATATTTATCGCCGCTAACAGTCAGAATAATACTGTGAAACCCAGGAAAACCGCATGAATGCGTAAATCACAAAGATCCATCAGGTAGGGGAATACGACCTGGGGGAGGGAGCTTGAAAGTTGGCACGTTCTTCACGGTTGCGCTCGGCTTGGTGCGTTCTTCCCCTGTACGGTGTTTCGTTTCTCGCATTTTTCTCTTATATTGGATCGTTTTTGCCCATTTTGATTGTCACCATCGAGTCCGCCGTGAAAAAATCTATAAGGAACCGTCATAACCTATTTTTCGCAAAAAAATCGACTTGGTGCGTTCTTCCCCTGTGGTCTTCATATGTGATTCACACTCATGTTTCTTATCAATCTGCCAACCCACAGAGTAACGGAGGCAACCCCTTAAGTCTCTCAAGTCCATCAACCACAAACGGCTCCATCAAACGGCCCAGTTGTGTACCACTGTGGTACTACCACACAGTTGCGAGAGAACTGGCTAACCTGGGTAACCTGGTGGTAGCTAGGGCTCGCAGGGTGCCACGGGTAGTTCTAATTGAGGAGTTTGATTCCGAAAGGTACTAAAGACCATTTTTATCGAAATTGAGTTAACACTTTCCCAGGGTTTTATGGGGGTAGTTCTTCACAAAAATGCGATCGTTTTGGAGAGAAAGACCTTCTATCTCTATTCCCATGAAAAACGAGGGTGAATATTCCGTTAAATTTCAAAAGGTACAACATCCAGCACAAAGTCGGTCTTTTATCCGTTTTGTTTCGAAAAGTACTATATCCACTTCGTTTGTTTTCAAAAAGTACTACATCCACTTCTTTGATTACAAAAAGTACTAAACGCCACGTTTTGTTTCAAAAAGTACTACATCCATAAATATGAAATTTCAAATCTCGTTCAAAATTATTTTAAACTTGGAATCAATTCACCTTTTTTTGCAAAAATATTTGTTACAATATAGATATATATTAAAAAACGCTGCAAATCATTACACAATGGTTTATTATTTTTTATTTTTCTACACATATAGGTCACTCGTCTGGAAAGCCACCAACCATCCAACATGAAGAAAAACATCGATCGCATTTCGGTCAGCTAAAATTTGAACGGAGAATAGGCCTCTTTTGCGATTCACACTCGTGTTTCTGATTTATTGTACGTCCAACCCTTCAATTCTTGTAGGGAGCGAACGGTTTGTCCTACAGGGCTCCGCATGGTCTCAAACAATTCTATACTATCTTAAATTGATGGAAAAACCTTACATCGAATTTTTTTGAGTTAGGGCGTTTTCAAAATTTCAAACCTAATTTTTCAACCCTTAGAAGTGACCTACATCAACCAAAATCTTCGGAGCACAACTAGACCCCAAATGGGGTCTACATACTAAATTTCATCGGTTTTTTCATTTTTTTCAAAATCGGTCAATGCTAAGTGGGGAAAGTGCCGCGTACGGCGGACGGACGGCCAACATTTTCTCACGTTTGACCAAAATGGATATAGTACCTTTAAATTCCATTCCTTTAAATGGATATAGTACCTCCTCATTTAATTCCACAATCAGCGCTCATTTAACAACAATTGATCACATTAGTCGTTTCATTCGGTACTAGAAATTGAACACAATCTTGAATTGCTGATGGAAATCGTCAGTAAATATTCACTACTAGGTAATTAATTACATTACATTACAAACTTTAGTTTATCCTCTTAGGAAACCAACGGTTGGTCCTATATAGTACTCCTAATAGGTGGTCTCTGTAGGAGTTTTTTCGACCTGAGGCGTTTTGAAAATTCCAACCCCCACTTTTCGCCCCTTAGAAGTAACTGGCAATAACCAAAACTTTCGGGAGATGATTAAACCCCGAATAGAGAGAAAAAAATCTCCTTTTCATTCAATTTTTGGAGTCTACGTCTTTTGAAACATGAACAGATGGGGTTGTTTTTCGATGTGGGGTTGGTGTTTTTTTTCTTTTGTTGGATTCCAAGGGTTCATTATTGAAAATAAACCAAAATTAGCATAAAATACTTTGGAGTCACCGTGCTGAAGAAGCACTCAACATGATTTTGTTGGCTCCTTTCCTCCATTTTGGCTTATTATTTTCAATAATGAACCTTTGGAATCGACCAAGAAAAACAAATTTTTAACACCCCCTCAAAATTTGATGGTTTACGTTTCAAGGTACGTAGAATCCAAAAATCGAATAAAAATTTGGCCGTCCGTGCGCCGTACGCCGTACGCGGCACTTTTGCCACTTAGCATTGACCGATTTTGATGAAATTTGGTATGTAGGCTCCATTTGGGGTCTAGTTGTGCCCCGAAGCTTTTGGTTGATGTAGGTCACTCCTAAGGGTTCCAAAATCAATTTTGAAATTTTGAAAACGCCCTAACTCAAAAAATTTCTATATAAAGGTATTGTTTTTCCTTCAATTTAAGATTCTATGGGATTTTTAGAATTTTTTGAGACCACGCGGAGCTCTGTAGGACAAACCGTTCGCTCCCTACGGAAATTTAAGGGTTTATATTGAAATATATATATATATATATATAAATGAAAACACGAGTGTGAATCGCAAAAGAGGCCTAATCTCCGTTCAAATTTTAGCTGACCAAAATGCGATCGATGTTTGGTGATTTTGATTTTTTTTTTTCTTTTTTTTCTTCATATTGGATATTGGTGATTTTGTAGACGAGTGATCTATATAAAAATAATAAACCGTTGTGTAATATTTGCATCGTTTTTCATACTTCGTTCGTAATCACCGTAAAAGGAAAAGCCTTTTTCCTGCATCTTGTCTGCCATTCTTTTCAAGTCTGCGTCTCTTTCCGTCTCAAGTCTAACTAGCGGAATGGAAACTCACGTAGCCATTTTCTGCCTTAGAACGAATCTCCATACTTCTCATTACTTTTTCCCCGAGTATTATATTCTTCCTGCAATCCTTGGTGTGCTCTATCATTCGCTAGAAGCGTATTCCTTCTTATCGTCCTGCCAGAAAATCCTATTGTAGTTCCAATATGCAGGTCATTTCATGCTGCCAACTTTTTCCGTTCTATTATAAATTACCAACATTACTAGACCTCTTCGTGTTTTACATACGATTCAAGTCCATTCTTATCCTTAGTGCTCTTAATTATATAAATTTCCAATGCGCATATTAGACGCACCCACATATTATGTATTGGTATTTTTGCTTTCCACTTGTGAAAAACCTTATTTCACATTAGATACTGAAATTGAATACCCTTTCTACTACTTAAAGGTTTATTCGGTATCATTGCCGAATTTCCTGTACAGAAAAATAGCCGTTGGATGTGCGTGCTGAACTGTTAACCTATTAATTCAACTCTCTGGCAGCCAGTTCTCAGGTCGTACATGAAAGTTTGTCCTTGAAAACTCGAGTAAGACTTTCGAATATGGTTCCCTCGAGTTTGCCATACCAATTTTAGAGGATCTTAAAAATTCGTTACTACACGGCGCTAAGGAATTGAATAACAAAATATTGCCGCTGGAATCATCAAAATTGAACTATAATTGCCAAAGAAAATGCTGCAATTATTGTACAATGGTTTATTATTTTTCTATATAGATCACTCGTCTGCAAAGCCACCAAACATCGAACATGAAGAAAAACATCCATCGTATTTCGGCCAGCTATAATTTGAACGGAGATTAGGCCTCTTTTGCGATTCACACTCGTGTTTCTGATTTATCGTACGTCCAACCCTTAAATTATCGTAGGGAGCGAACGGTTTGTCCTACAGGGCTCCGTGTGGTCTCAAAAAATTCTAAAAATTCAATACTATCTCAAATTTATGAAAAAACAGTACTTTTATATCAAAATCTTTTGATCTAGGGCGTTTTCAAAATTTCAAAATTCATTTTTGAACCCTTAGAAGTGAACTACATTAACCAAAATCTTCGGTGCACAGCTAGACCCCAAATGGAGCCTACCTACCAAATTTCATCAAAATCGGTCAATGCTAAGTGGGGAAAGTGCCGCGGACGGCGGACGAACGGCCTAATTTTTATTCTATTCTTGGATTCTACGTACCTTGAACAGTAAACCGTCAAATTTTGAGGCGGTGTTAAAAAAATTTTTTTCTTGGTCGATTCCAAAGGTTCATTATTGAAAATAATAAACCAAAATTTGGCCGTCCGTCCGCCGTACGCGGCACTTTCCCCACTTAGCATTGACCGATTTGGATGAAATTTGGTATGTTGGCTCCATTTGGGGTCTAGTTGTGCCCCGAAGATTTTGATTGATGTAGGTCACTCCTAAGGGTTGAAAAATGAATTTTGAAATTTTGAAAACACCCTAACTCAAAACATTTCTATATAAAGGTATTGATTTTCCATCAATTTAAGATATTATAGAATTTTGTGAGACCACGCGGAGCCCTGTAGGACAAACCAAAATAGTTGGAACGTACTAACTGGGTTAGTTAGGGTTGGACGTACGATAAATAATAAACACGAGTGTGAATCGCGAAAGAGGCCTAATCTCCGTTAAAATTATAGCTGACCGAAATGCGATCGATGTTTCTCTTCATGTTGGATGGTTGGTGGCTTTGCAGGCGAGTGATCAATATAGAAAAGTAATAAACCATTGTGTAGTAATTTGTAGCGTTTTTGCTTTCTGATGGGTATTAAGGGATAAACGCTGCAAATTCCGAATCTAAAAGTTGAACTCCATCTTATAGTTGTTGAAAAAAGTCATGGAAGATTCATTAATTATTTATCCTCATTCGCGAACGGTTGGGCTTACAGGGCTCAGGGTGGCGTCAAGAGACACAAAATCTTCTTCAAAATGTTGAACTAATGATAAAACAACACCTGTATATCAAAGGTTATCGAGTATAGCATTTTGAAAATTTTTTCCTTCACTTTCTACCCCTTGAACATAACTGACAGTAAACAAATCGTTATTGAAAATAATAACCCAGAATTTAAAAAAATAACAATAAATATCCTACTTTCCATCAAATTTCGTAGTTTCAAGGTTCATCATTTTTATAAATGGAGGGGAAAAGTCTCGTAATATGAATTTTCATCATTTTTTTTTGGATCTCAAAATTCTTGGACATTTTTTATTCTCATTTAAAGAAAAATGTTAAGGTCAGTATTTTTGTATGATTTCCTTGACGAAAGCTCAAAACTTCTTTATTTTCAACAACTGGTTTATTTACTTACTTACCTCAATTATTTCTGTCACGGGGGTCTCAACGTCCACAGCAACAGGTTGACCATATTTTATCATTTTTCGTTCTGATGGTAAACCTAGACATCAATATTCCATGCAGTCCTTGTAAAAACGTTTACATACCCTTTAACTCTCTTGATACATCATTTCCACAAATACGTCCGATCCTTGCGTAAACAGGTGGCGGGAACGTAGGTCGAGGGAGTCACTGAATCGGTCTTGCACTGGCATCTAGCGGATTCCCTTCCAACTAAAGCGAGCACCTGTCGATCGCAAGTAGATCCTAGCGCTTTCTATTTCCCTCCTCTCGAACCTCAACCAGCGGCAAAGGGCCTCCGTGGGAGTATGATTAAAATTCAATTTCCACTTCCATGACTTTCTAGCCCTGTCAATTTATACATTTAACATTGCAATAGCCGCGGTATCAACGATTTTTAAAAATGTTATTATCTAAGGGTAGTTTGTCCCGAAGTTTGCAACCTTGAAAACCCTATGCAACTGACGTGACTAAAAACCGTGAAATTTTTTACTTTTATACAGTTTAGACTATATCATCTAACCAATGATGATTTCAATCATTTGAAATCATCAACTGTAACTTTATAAGGTGAGATAATTTTTTTTTTTTTTTTTGAGAGAGAGAGAGATGTTTGAGAACTGGGGTCCTGTAGGTTGAGCAAATACGGAAATAGGTACTGAAATTGATAAATAAATAATTTTTTCCAAAAAGTGAAGAACTAGCTTAAAGGCCGTGTTTTCAGCCTTTCACTCGCAAAACTACTCACATCAGAAAGAAGTTAAAAGAGAGAGAGAGAGAGAGAGAAATTTAAAGGAAATCTAATCAGCTTAGTGCACGGACCTAGGGAATGGGGTATTTCGGTGGGTCGGAAATTCAGGTTTTTGACCTCAAATTTGGATTCAGCACCCTTGAAAACCAATATACTGCAACTTTAAGCTCAATGATACTATAACATGTGGTAGAAAAATTAATTAAAGAGATCACACGTTTGAAAAAGGCGGGCCGCTATAAATGCACACACACACTAGGCAAGGACTACGCCGCGCGCGTGTGTGAGTGATATTTTGTAGTATACAAGACGTCCTCCAAGGGTTTCTGTGCATGGATACTTTTTTCAAAGACAGTTGGCTAGCTACGTCACGATTGGCTAGCTACGTCACACCATTCAAATCTTCAACTTTCCTTAGCTTCTCTGATTTTTTAAAAACATTTTCTCGACGAACAGACCCAATTACCGTTATTCCTGAGCCTTACTCTTTTGAAAAAAAAAGTCTGCCAAGTGGGTGTGGCACATAGCTTCATCGTATCCATAACCCGACTGTATAGATGATCCGATGCATAGTAGTTAATCTCAAAACACCAATCTCCAAGTACCTTTCACTACCCTCATAGGGGACCATCTACACGCTAACCTGGACAATCCTAGAAAATTTCATCAAATTCGGATGAAAAATGTAAATGTTATGGCTGTTACAAGGATTTTACGTACGCATGCGCAGAGGCTTCTGTAAATTTTAAGGTCTTGATATTCATTGGGGACCATCTACAATCTAATCCGCGTAATCCCTAAGAATGTCATCGAAATCGGGTAGAAAATGTGGAAGTTATGGCTTTTACAAGGAATTCACGTTTGCGCATGCACAGCGGCTACTATCAGTCCGGGGGTGATGATTTTCATAAGAACCGTCTACACGCCAACCCGCACAATCTCTGAAAATTTCATCGAAATCAGGTAGGAAATGTGGAAGTTATGGCCGTTACAAGGAATTCACGTTTGCGCATGCGCAGTCGCTTCTATCAGTCCGGGGATGATGATTTTCATGGGACCGTCTACACACCAACCCGCACAATCCCTGAAAATTTCATAGAAATCGGAAAATAACTTCGTATAGTTATGCGCGTTACAAGGAATTCATGACAGACAGACAGACAGATACGGAACCAAAATTGTTCAGAAAGGTCTAAAACGCAAAACGCGAGTGGAAATTTTGATTTTGGAGAACTTTTTTTTCGTCCTTGAAAAGTGAAAACAAAGCTTCCGCTACCTTGGTAGACTCGGAAGCAAAAATTGACTGAAATACCCCATTGAAAGACTGAAATATCGTCGCCAGAATCATCAAAATCGAACAATAATTTTCAAAGAAACATATTGTTTAGTAATGCATGCATTCCAGGGGACGTCCCATTGGATAAGCATCAGGTCAATTAATACCTACCAGTTGGTAAGCGAAAAAACTGTTCACTAGATGTAATTTATTGAGCATTTTAGGCAAGAAATAGTTATCCCCACCACTCCCCCCTCTTCACCATAATCCACCATAACATTTCTAGCGGTAAGGGAGCCTCGAATCTGAAGAGTATTTTAAAATCCATGATCTACGATACCCAACATGCGAATTCGAGTTCACCCCCCCCCCCCCCCCCCTACCACCACCAATGATGCCAGTCTGGCACCAAAGCGGAAATACGTCGTAACATTGAACTTTCATCTATTAGTTTTAGTAGGCGGTCCGTCGAGGTTCACATACGTGTTCAAGGTGAAACACACAAAAAAAACCATGAAGTAAGCGGTTTATGGTGTCCTGGCACCATGGTGGCACCACTATTAGTTCAATGGTGGCACATAGAATAATTCATGAAAATCCGGAGGTGTAATGAGAATTTTTCCTCAATTTCAAAGCTTGGGTACAATTAGTAAGCAGTAAAGGAACCGAAATATTGAAAAATCGGATATTTTGTGAATGTTATCCCCCACTTATCCCCTCCTCTTGCGAATTTTGGTACTCTGGTGAAATCATGTACAACGGGGAAGTTATTTTAGTCAAACAAAAAAAGAAACACAAATCCGTTGGAAATTGAGGCCTGGGCAGAGTTTATAAGATTATGCCCGCAAACGCACGTTTTTTAAGCATTAACCCCCCCTTTCCCCCCCTTAAAAGGCAAAATTCGAAATTCCGGCGCCATAGTGCACAACTAGATAGTTTTCCGCGTCGAAGAAAAAAAGAACCTCGAAAATCGGTTGAGAACTAAGGCCTGGGCAGAGTACACAAGATTATGCCCAAAAACCCACGTTTTTTGAGCATTAACCCCCCCTTTTCCCCCCTTAAAAGGCAAAATTCGAAATTCGGGCGACGTAGTGCACAACTAGATAGTTTCCCGCGTCGAACAAAAAAAGAACCAGGAAAATCGGTTGAGTACTAAGGCCTGGGCAGAGTACACAAGATTATGCCCAAAAACCCACGTTTTTTGAGCATTAACCCCCCCTTTCCCCCCCCTTAAAAGGCAAAATTCGAAATTCGGGCGACGTAGTGCACAACTAGATAGTTTCCCGTGTCGAACAAAAAAAGAACCAGGAAAATCGGTTGAGTACTAAGGCCTGGGCAGAGTACACAAGATTATGCCCAAAAACCCACGTTTTTTGAGCATTAACCCCCCCTTTCCCCCCCTTAAAAGGCAAAATTCGAAATTCGGGTGACGTAGTGCACAACTAGATAGTTTCCCGCGTCGAACAAAAAAAGAACCAGGAAAATCGGTTGAGTACTAAGGCCTGGGCAGAGTACACAAGATTTTGTTACACACACACACACATACACACACAGACATACACCTATGGCTTTTTTCGCGGATTTGGATTCAGAATGGTCTAAAACGGATTACTGTGTGGTTATTTTTTTTTTTCAGTTGAGTGTTGTCCAACTTCACCCCAGATCGATCGCATAAGGACGCCCAAGTCTTACAGTGGGACGTCCTAAAAATGGGAAAAACTATTGAATAAACGGTTTTTTCCATGTTTTTCCCATATGTCTCTGGCAATATGATGGATTTGATGATTCCAGCGGCAGTCTTTCAGTTTATCAATTCCCAAGGCCCATGCACCAATGAATTCCTAAAATCCTTGAAAATTTCAAGTTTAGCTACATTTTATGGGATAAACTTGACTGAATTAACGGTTTTTCCCATTTTTCTCTGGCAATTATTGTTCGATTTTGATTATTCCAGCGGCAATATTTCAGTTTTTCAATTCCATAGGGCCGTGCACTAATGAATTTCTAAAACCCTTCAAAATTTCAAATTTAGGTACAACTTTTTAATTTTTGCGCCTTCGATTTCCTTAAATACTAACCCGGAACGAGGAACGAACGTCGACCGACTGAGACCCCCTTAACCTATTAACGCCCAGTGTTGCCATACGGCAACATAGAGGACCTCTCAGTTTGGAGGCTACTAGGTACACCTTCCTAAATCATTGAGATCCTGGAATCCTTTTCTCCAGATCTGTCTGATCACAGTGATTAATTTTTTTATCTCCAGCCCTGAGGGTGTGACACATAGCACAAAGCTTCATCTGCAACTGGATTGGGTAAATGCCCTGATAATTCTGATGATAGATGTCATCAGAATTATCGATTATTCTACCAAATACGCGGTAAATCGAAGTAGCCTGACAAATGGGTGTTGCACTTAGCTCACTGGATGCTCACAAAGAATGGTGCGTCTTTTTCAAGCTGACTGGGTACTTGACCTGGCTAGAGGTTGTAAGAACTAACAAGTACCCTACCCAATACCCATGTTCCTTGTGATAATCAGGGCAATGGTACTTTGTCTAATGCTCCCTTTAGTGGTATTTTTTGACGAATTACTTAGTTGTTGACTTACCTAATACCTATGGGACGTATTCCGCATCCAATATTTTAAGAAAGTTCCAAGCAGATTCGGTGAGATCATGATACAATCTACTAAAATCTCAGTTTAAAAAAAACAGTTCTTGTGGCGCACAGCGTTTTGATATGGCGACGTAAACCCATGAAATTCGACCTAGAGATTTTTGAAGATATTTTACCCCTGACTACTCAGGGTCGAAATATCAGATTTATTTTCAAAATACTTAAACACAGAAAACAAGTTTCGGGCGTTAACGGGTTAATTAATACTCTACTTCCCATATTATGTATATTCCCTTATTATTATCATCATTATTTCGGTTGTTATAAAGGTCGGGTTGGATTTAAAAAATTAGTTCATACTTCCCTTCCACATTAACTGGCTCTTAACCAGAGTGTCCTTGCTTCTCAAATGATCAATAATACGTTTTCTCTAACTGTAGATTCTACCGCTAATGGGGTGTGCGCGTGGGTAGGAAAAACTGTTTATTGTTATTTGTAATCTAAGGTAGACCTCATTCTGAGAATTTTGGTACCAACCGCGACCTAAATGCGTGTAAATCTTTTGCTATTAATTTTTAAAGTTTCGACCGTTTATGACGTCACAGTGGGCTGGGGGGTCCCGCCCAGGCGAGGGGGGCGCGTGACGTCATAACCGGTCGAAACTTTGAAAAATCATAGAAACAGATCTACTCACGCTAGAAGGTCACGGTTGGTGCCAAAATTCTCAGGATGTAGTCTACTTTAGATTTAAAATCTTAAAAAAATTAAGGCGCACCCCCATTCTCGCTTTCCGGTCTACCAAAGCATTGTAGTCACGTCGGAGAGTTGATTTGGAAGTTCCCTCCAACAAATCGAGTAGAACACCTTAGAACTCCCAGAGCAATTTCGATCGGGCATCTTTTGTGGTGGGAAACCTTGTCCTGTTCTAAACTTTCCCAATTGTTATCCATGTATTTTTGATTAAATTTATAGAGAGAGTACGGAATTAATTGACATCGTCTTTGAATTGTATTGCTTTACGCTTTGCTATGCGCATTGATAAATTCCTCAAATCCATACTCGTGAATTTCGTCGAGCTAAACATTAACATTATTCATAGAATTGTTAGTATGGAAACCGCTCAAATAGGACGAAGGTTCAAATAAGTAATTGAGTTATCATGGGTTTACGAGAGAGAGAAAACATGATTATTTAATGGAAACGACAATACATACATCTTTAATCCGAAGTCATCGTGCGGACTTAGAAAATGAAACTTTCAGCATTATCAACTAGGTATCAAACTCGTACATAAATATGCGCACGTATCACTATTTATCAATGTCAAATATCAAATGCATACCTACATTTTCATAATTTAATATGATATATGAACTTTTTAACTCATAAAATTAAATTATTATGAATTACAATCATTAATACTAATAAAAATCATTATTATTAATGAAAAATACAACACATATTGAAAAATAATAGCAAAAAAATTAAATGTACCTTATAAATATACCACGTCTTTGACACCTACTTTATGCCTTCCCCTCTTCCCACGTCTCCTCCCTACTGCCTTAGTAATTATTAAATGATATTAATCGAAGAAAGATAACCCATTGCCTAATCTCGGGGACGGTAAAGGAGCGCTGGGGCCCTCGGCCAAAATCAGGCCAGACCGGATTGGGGCTTAAGCTCCCATTGAATGGGGAAGCGATATTCGAAAATGGATTATTATCATTGTGTTTCGAACCAGAAAATCTCTTTTCATTTCATCCTCATATAATTTAGCATATTATAAGTTAGTTAGGATTTCGACTCTATAGATTTCTTTTATATTGTTTCTCCAAACTTTCATTCAATGGGCTGAAAGTATTACGATGAGTAGATAATTTCAAAAGAAAAAAATTGGCAGTAGAACTCCAGACGGGAGTGTTTCACGACACTGGAGATGAATCACCAATGATATGAGTATTACCCTAATAGACGTCCTCGCAGAGGAAGAATCGGGAATAAGGGCAAACTGGCCCTGCACGTCCGGTGACATATGGAGGTTGAGTGTCATTTATCACAGAGCTTGGGACGGACTTTCATCAGCTTCTCTCCCAGCGGTGGGTAGCCATCATTTACCAGAGGGAACCCCCTTTTTCCCCGTTATGGGACTCTTCATCCAAGACTCGGCTTGCTGACGTGGACGAGTAGAAAACATATTGTTCGGCTCACCGACTACCTTTCGCAATCATTCTTCTCGCCCTTCGCATGTGAAGAGCTGAAAACGCATCAAATTATTACACAAAGGTTTATTATTTTTCTGATAGATTTGGTATATATGACGACCACAAAATGTTTTGACTATTTTCAAAACGTTATGCGACGCTCTCATCAACCCACCCTTATTGATAAAATCATTGAATCTTGTATAATGGCGTAACTTTTCATTTTCCTATAAAATGAAAAAAAAAAACAGCGTTCTTTGCTTCGTATTTTTCTCTTTTTTTATATCCAGAAATATAATGCAATACATTATTTCTGTAGTATGTGTTAGCATTGTCTTTCATCATTTAAGATAACATTGGAACATTATCTCCTTCCATTTCGTTTGAATATATTTCATCACATGGATCACTTCATTGAAGGGGTAAGAAACTCCGTATTGTATCATTGCTAGCGGCCAAAATCAAAACAATTGCCACTATCATTTGGTCTAATGCTGTTACGAAACATACGTTTTCTAACAGCCCATCTGGACGTTAGGGTTGACATTTATCTCATCAGCACTTCTTACGTGAAAATTATTTCGACTTATCTAGCTAATAAATCAAGCAGATGCAACGAAACATCTTCAAACGAATAGTAAACTTTTCACCGCTTACACGGAAACAAATCATGGCATGGATTATTGTATCCATATAAACCAGGTGAATAGCTTATTGTATCCCCGAGATACAAGTTCTTGTCGTACTATTTTCTGCTGATCGGAAGGCAACCGGTAAAGGCAGCGGGAAAGTTTTCCTTTTCTGGGTGGCAATCGTACATTTTCATTTCTCTCGACCGACCTATGCGGGGGGCAATCGTCCTTCACCTTTTCTCTCTTGGGTGGCAATCGATTGTCGCCCATCCTGAGATCGAGGGTGACCATACACCACGTAAAATCGATCGATTTTTTTGTAAAACACACGTTTTCTTCCATTCACTCTTGATTTACTCTTCTAATTTGAATTTAAAAAAGAAAAATTGATATACCGTTGAAAAGCTGATCATTTAAGCAAGTTTTTTCCGAAGAGTGCCCATCGAAATAAGGAGGGATTTAGAGTTAAAACTTCGATAAGAAAAAATCAAATTTCGAAAAAAATGTAAGGTGTGCTTCTTGACTTGATGTTTTGGAAATATTTTATTGCTAAAAGATTTTGTTTTTACACTGAGTAGCTAGGAAATTTAACGCTCTTTCCAACGATATCCTTAAATTTGACTTTACTTGGTAAATAACAGGAGTTATGACAGTTTTAATGACGTAAGGTCGAAAACGCTAAAAAAAAAAACTTCCAAGTAAAAAAAGGCACTTTGAGTGGGTTAAGAAAAAATTGCTATGATATATTTTTAGTTGCAAATTAGTTGTAGAATCGATCCATGAAGTATATAATATATATAATATTATATTGGCTGTATATTCAGCCAAACCTGTACAAATGGTACCGAATTGTACCTACCTTGATGAAAACAGTTTTCATGTATTTCACTTCTCTCTCTTGACAGCGACCGTCCTTAAAATTTATTTCATGTGATTCAGTCCTATACTTTATTAGCCACCGATTCAAACATCCTGAACTTATCAGCAAGTTTCTCCGTAAGCATCAACCAACTACTTGGGCGATCCGTCTGCTGCTGAGTCTTTTTCTCCTTGTTCCTCGCAGACTTTTTGATTCTCTTCTTATCCCTCTCCAGTTTTATGATTATCACCTTGTTTCTGTCTTCTTTTCCAATCGTCCCTACGTTTCTTAACCTCTTCAGAATCTCTGATCTTTCCTTCTGATCACCTCCTTGTTGGTTTCAGCCCTTCTGTTTTTGTTCTTGCTGAATGTTCTGTGCCTTGAAAGTGTCACATGCTGTTGTGATCATGGTGAGGAGGCCAAGAAGAGAAACTTTCTTCACTTGACCTCCTCACTTGGATCACAACAGCTTGTGTCACTTTCAAGGCACTGAACATTCAACTAGCAAGTTACTCAATGAAAACAACATTCCGTACTCCCTGCACATACGAAGTCTCATCTTCTTCATCAACCACGAAGTACTTGGTAGTTAGAGGGGAAAACTGTCGGTCTTCTCTATCATTGCTGACGTATTGTTTTCTGGCCTCTCTGTTCAGGACCAGTGATTTCGCTATATTTCGCTTACCAAACGGCCAACTGTTACTTATAAGAACTGGCTGAAGAGGGAGTGGCTTCCTCGCACTAAAACTCGTACTGTCTTCTCCCTTTTACGCTCACTCACTCTCCACCCGTAGAGATAGGTCGCTACTTGGTGGGCTGGCTGGAGGGAGGAGTGCTGAGTCAGCATGGCTCTTCCTCTCACTGGTGGTTCTACTCCCTCCACCCACTCTACAAATGACGACCTAAACTGACTCTCCAAATCGTTCAGCAAATGAAATGAGAGGTTTAATTCATCTTGAAGAAGGAAGGCTAACCGACGCTTGGGAAAGGGAAGAAACAGGAATGCTGAGACGTTCTTCCTCTCAGCAGACTTCCTACCAACCTCTCCCTTTTGATCACTCACTCTACTGTCCCTACAGTCCTGGTGTCTTTGAATCTACTTATTGATTAGGTTCGAATCTAAATTTGAAAAAAAAAACAATAATAAGAAAAGGTCCAAAATAAATGTATTTTGAAAGATAACTCATTTATGGGAACAATGAGCTATAACTGATCGATATAAATATAAAATTTGTTTTAAGGTCTTGATGTCACTCCAGTTCGTCATTATCATTCAGAGTTCTCCTTGTTAAGGATTTATTTGAGAGGTTCCGATACTGTGAAGACGCATAAAGCTTCAAACTTGCAATAATACGACTAAATCCAAGAACCTCTTTACGTTACCAAGAACTTGGTGATGTTACTCGAAACTGTCAGCCCCCAACTTTCTAATTTCTATCACGGAAATTGCCTTATTGTGAATCCACATCCCTCAATCCACTGACTTGGCTCTGTCATCATCTCCACTTACCATGTCCTCGATGAACCTTAGAATCGACGTGGGCTTGTTATGTGGGATAAAGAATCTGCAGTCAAATAGATGCGTTTGGAATTGTCATATACCCATGTGCAACAAATTATTAATCATTATGTGCGCTGTTCAAATCGAGCCTCCTTCATTAGGGTAATCTGAATCAATTACTGAGACATTTGAATAACACCATGCGTTGAGGTTCAATCTATCTTTATGGATTGCCTAACATGTTACCTACGTTGATATCAGTCTTAATTTTTCATTCAACATTTGAGATGAATAAAATCATCACCTGTTTTACTCTTTTATGCCTGTTAATCCTGTTATTCTCCCAGTTACGTGTTTTCGCCAGTCTCCCCGTTTCTTCGTTAGGCAAGTTTATTCAACAGGAGGTATTACTGATCGTTTATTACCTGATTCAACAGGAGGTATTTAATTCTGTTGGCAGGTTTGGTTTTCGAATCGTCGAGCGAAATGGAGAAGAGAAGAGAAGCTGAGGAACCAGCGACGCGGCGGTGAGGCTGTGGGTTCCTCAGCGAGCCCTCCCGCCCGCCTCAACATCAACTCTGGCTTCAACTCCATGTACTCCTCGATACCTCAGCCCATGAGCGAGTCCTACGGGTCAGTGCTATGTGAATTTATATATTATTTTCCATAACATTATGAGAATACTAACGCTATGTGGCTGATCTTCGGACGATTGCAACCACCATTTTTGAATCGTATAAAATCACGAATTTGTTTCTTTTCAAAGTTATCGATGTTTATTATCATCTTTGTTATATTCTGTGGTCTTTCATTCGTACCTGAATTGTAACCCCCAGTCTTACGTGAACCACCAAAACGATTCTCTGGCTGGTTTCAAAGTCCACAGATAATATGAAGATAATGATTAAAGGTTCTATCCAGAAGGGCTCTCCTTTTGGCTTGACGGTAAAGAATTGTTATCTGTTGCCAACAGCAGCCTGAGTAGTTCCTGTCTCCAGCAAGCGAGGGAGCACCACAGCGGGTACCCTTACATGTTCCACGATCCTCTCCACTCGCTATCGTCCAGCTACAGTCCGAGGGTATCGTGCAATCCGACGGTCGCTCACCAGCCGCCGCCAACGGGGCCTTACGCCGCTGCGCCTGCGCCGACAACACCCACCACTGGCACTGGTAAGCCTCGAATGATCTCAACTTGTCGATATTTTCCATTCTTCAGAAAACCTTTTCGTGACCTATAACTCTGCTCCGTTTTTAGATCGTCCCACAGCAAGACTTGGGCGTCCTTATGCGATTAATATGGGGTGAAGGTGGACAAAGGTTTTTCTCAACGGAGGAAAAAACAAATAAGAATCCGTTTTAGACCTTACTGAATCCAAACCCGCGGAAAAAAACTCATAGAAGTGTGTGTGTGACAAAATCTTGTGAACTATACCCAGGCCTTAGTTTCCAACCGTAATTCTATTGTTCGACGCGGAAATCTATCTGGTCGCCGGAATTTTGAATTTTGTTTTTGACGGGAGGGTAGGGGAGATGGATTGATTGATTATCGATTTATTTGATCTCGCTAATATTGGTCGTTATCAACCATTCTTACTATTAACGAGAGTGGATGAGTCAGTCATATCAATTAGAACAAAAAAGTCTGCCAAGTGGGTGAGGCACATAGCTTCCTCGTATCCATAACCCGATTGAATATATGATCCGATGCATAGTAGTTAATCTCAAAATATCAATCTCTAAGTACTTTCTACTACCCTCATAGGGGACCATCTACACGCTAATCTGAACAATCCTGAGAAATTTCGTCGAAATCGAATGGAAAATGTAGAAGTAAAGGCTGTTACAAGGAAGCCACGTGGCAACTACCGTTAGTCTGGGGGAGATGATTTTCATAGTGGACTGTCTACACGCTAATCTGAACAATCCTGAGAAATTTCGTACAAGGATTTCATGACAGACAGACACGGAACCAAAATTGTTCAGAAAGGTCTGAAACGTAAAACGCGAGAGGAAATTTCGATTTTGGAGTGAAAAGTGAAAAGTGAAAACAAAGCTTCCGCTACCTTGGTAGACTCGGAAGCAAAAAACGAGAATTAAATACATATCTACATAACAAAGAAAATCTCCTTTCTCCTTTTTGTAGAAATATCATGATATACAATGATAAACAAAAATGAGACATAATCTTCTTTTCTGAAGACAGAAAGTCACCCTAGTACAAAATGTACCTACCTAGTGATTATTTGATTTTATTATTTTGCTTCCTAGTCTACCAAGGTAGAGGGAGCTTTGTTTTCACTTATCAAGGATGGAAAAAAAATTCTCCAAAATCGAAATTTCCACTCGCGTTTTACGTTTCAGACCTTCCTGAACAATTTTGGTTCCGTGTCTGTCTGTCTGTGTGTCTGTCTGTCTGTGTGTCTGTCATGAAGTCCTTGTAAACGGCATAACTATACGAAGTTATTGTCTGATTTCGATGAGATTTTTAGGGGTTGTGTGGGTTGGCGTGTAGACGGTTCTTATGAAAATCATCACCCCCGGACTGATAGTAGCTGCTGCGCATGCGCAAACGTGAATTCCTTATAACGGCCATAACTTCCACATTTTCTACCCGATTTCGATGACATGTTTAGGGATTACGCGGATTAGGTTGTAGATGGTCCCCAATGAAAATCAAGGCCTTAAAATTTACAGAAGCCTCTGCGCATGCGCATACGTAAAATCCTTGTAATAGCCATAACATTGACATTTTCCATCCGAATTTGATTAAATTTTCAAGGATTGTCCAAATTAGCGTGTAGATGGTCCCCTATGAGGGTAGTGAAAGGTACCTAATTGGAGATTGGTGTTTTGAGATTAACTACTATGCATCGGATCATCTATACAGTCGGGTTATGGATACGATGAAGCTATGTGCCACACCCACTTGGCAGACTTTTTTCTCTTTTTTTCAATTGGCTGGGGGTTCACATGCGCCTGTGCTCAGTAGCCACCCCTGATACTTACCCCCATCAACCTTTCAACGAAGGATGGTCTGAGGTGGAACGCCTTCCACAAATGCCAATGACTGGTACCTAAACGTACTGTACATCGTACAATGGTACCACCTGTGAACGGGACGTCACTCTTCATTTTTAGCCATGCTGATCACTTTCCATCAAAATTGTCCATATTACAATGCATGGCATGACCAACCGCAACAACTCGCCTTTTTTTTCAGGTGTCATCTCGGCAGGAGTATCAGTCCCGGTGCAAATACCCAGCCAAACCCCCTCCGAAATGGCGACCAACTACTGGCCCCGCATCCAGTGATCACAACTTCTCGGGTTTCATCATCATCTCCTTATGGAGGGAACCCAGCGTGATTAGACTCTTTTCCAGTTGAAACAAAACGTTCATACTCGTTCACAAAACATTTTCTATAATAATAGTGTAAGCTTTGGAGACATGTTTGTTTTGTAATGTACAGTTTCATGTAAAATTAAGTAGTTGTGTATTTGATTCGCAATGTTTTGAACTGAAATATTGTTAAAATTAAGATGATGTTCTAGCGCCCTCCGAGCTAATTTTGGTTTTTAAACTCAAACTGTTTCTTGTAAATTACCTATAAGTTCGGACACAGGGTTACACAATCGACCTCCAGCCACAATCATGTAAATCGGACCTACGAGTAAATTTCAAAATTAGTTAAGCTTTTCCTACTTCGTTCCAACACGCAATAATCGAGTTTCAATGATGTGTACTGATCGAAAAGTTTAGTGAACGGATTGTTTTCTTTTCTTGTATAATTTGTGATAAGGAGGTGTTTGTGAAGTGTTGATAGAAGTTTGACTTTTCTGCTATTGATTTCTCCTAATGAGGTACTACGGCTGACACGTGTGATGGGTGTATTTTGAATCCCTCGTGGGGTCTTTTTGATTGACGTGTATCATACATTTAGTTCGTATGAGACGCAATTAGGCAATAAATTGTTAATCAAGCAATGTCTCCCTCCACTCTTTGTCCTCTGTTCTCGATCATTTTGATGGTTGTGTTGATGTTTGTATTATTTTTTACTTCTTAGTACCTACTCGTCTAATTTTCTGAGTTGGTGACGAAACGTGTGGCACATTCGGCGCTCAAACCAAGTTGCATGACAGAATTCTTGTTGACTGGAGCCAAGACTGATCTCATCAAAACACATAACGGCACCTTATTACCCACTCTGTGGTGTAGTAGGAAGGTATACGCACTCCAGAAATGGTGCTACATACAATGTGTATGATTTTTTGTTTATAAGGTATTATTCAACTTTGTGTTCACTTAGGTACATTAGGTGAGGTAATGAAGCACTGTTTCGTTGTTAGAGACTCAGAATTCTTTCTCTCAATCAGTCAAGTACCTACTCTTCGGTGATTTTTGCACTCTTGATTAGTCAAAAATGATGATTGAACTAGTCAAGCATCGAAACTATTGTATTGGATTGTGTGCAATATGGATTATAATTGTGTTCATTTTCTGCAAATTAGTATCTATTCTTTCAAAGTTGCTTGCGTTGAGCTCTTGTATTGTATACTTTTTTTTACAATGGAGATGGATTCCACAAACGGTGGCTTAGCTGAAGTGTTCTGGTAAGAAAATTTACATACCTGCACTCAGTTATTTTGGAAATGTTTAAAACTCAATGTGATATTTGTTCTTTCTCCCGTTTGTCTTATTCAATAACAATTTATTAGGCAGACCCGTACTTACTCCTCGTTAATTGTAGTTTCGTAACAGTGTCATGATGATGTGTATCAAGTCACCCAGCCTTCATAATTTGGAGCGAAAAACCATGTTTGAGCTAGGCGACATTTGAGTACTTGCACTCGAATGTTCTGCACTGAACATTCGAGTACAAGTACTCAAATGTCGCCAGAATCAATATTGTAGTGGCTTCCATCCCGGCCACAAGGCCGCGCCGTGATTGAAAGACAACAATGAGAAGGTCAAGGTATTATTCGCGACCACAAATTTGGGCTCAGTGCCGGTGAAAACCTCTTGCTAGCGGATTTTCCTTCGAAATTGTTTAAGTTGGCTCTAAAGCGAATGAGAGGCTCGCGAATAGTCACGAGTAAAGTTCAGCAAATTCATCGTGAGTTACAAAGTGCGGCAGCTTTGATCGCTAACACATCGATTGTCCCTTATATTGCAACTTTATGGAATATGCCGGAATGAGATATTTCTTAACTGCCATCGTTAATAGTTAAAGACAGGTTAGCCCTGGAAAGGTATCACAGCTGTTTCTACGATTTTTCTCGTCTTTCTACGATAATCTTCTGGGAGCCAAATGGCTACTCCGTCCTCGGACATGTTTCCTTGGGCCTTTTAACCTCATGGAAACCTCTCGGTGGATGGAGAATTGAGTTTTCACTCGAGCCCACATCATCACTTGGGCGTTGGATTTGGACCATTTGCAGGCAAGGCGTAGGGAGGCATTCTTGAGAAAAGCGTCATACTGTAGTAATGTAGGGCTCCATCGCATGAAATTACGAGTGGCGTGAAATACCCTCTCAGATCTTCGGCGCTTCTGTCGTATTTTGCGTGTTTGGCTTGGACAGCATGCCGAGAGATGGTAGGCCAGTCCATGGAGAGACTGCGTCAGCGGGTATCAAATAACGGAGGTATTTCACGGTCCCACACACCATGAACCTTCATGTCTGCCACCAGGCCGGGGCTGCTATCAGCACTTTCACACGAAGAACTGGTTCTGTGACTACACCGTTCCATGTGAAGCTTGCTTTCTTGGAGCATTCGTCTCGAGGTCGTGTCCTGTTTGATCAGGGATGTGGTTCAGGTCCATGAGACTCCCGCATCCGTCAAACTAAACAGGCAGCCCTCTTGGTTCTCAACTACACCGAATGGCTAGTGCATCACTGAATTGGGATGACGAAAAGTCGAAGTTGTCTGCCAAGTGGTAGGACGCTGAGTCATTGCGATGCCTCCCTAGTACTCCGAATGGTCCTCTGCTGCCTACTGGGTAGTGATGCCAAAAGCTGCTCGCTGGCTCCAAGCTCAGTGGTTTTACGTCGTATTGCCATTTCTCGCAAATTTGACACCACACCTTCTTCGAACTGTGCAACATCCAGCATTCTACCACTCCTAACCGCATCAGAGAGTGGCGCAGTGGCTTCTCTGGATGTCTGACTCTAAAATCGAAGCACCTGAATTTTGGACATCTGTTTCGATGTACGTCGATGCAAAATCATGAAATTATTGAATGGGTGGGTATCGAATATAAGCTCATGATGTTCTGAATGGATTTAATTAGATCTGTATTTCTCTCTACATTGGCCCCAAGACATACATTGAAACAAGTAACCTCGGGGTTGCGGTTTATGGTACCTAAAACCAAAATCCTGACAAACTGGACATCTCCTTAGTTCAAGTGGGGAAAGAAAAGTTGATAGCACTCACCATACCGATCTTCTTCCTTCGGAAATTCGAATATTTCGGTACATTCGTTGTTGCGAGACTACTTCATAACGGAAAACACTTAAAATTCTTTATATTAGAAAACTCTGTTCTGACCAATTGGTTTGATTTCGGTGCGTTTTCATACTAACTTTGTTATACTTCTTTTCAATCTACGCCCTGAGATAATTTCAGAGAGGAAAAGTTCTTGGGAATTGCGAAATTCCACAAACTTTCTTCTGATGTTTTTTGAGCAGAAGCTGTTAGTCAAGACACGTTACGGGAGAGGCCAAGTGGTGTATTTTCGGTTTTCTTCTGGTCGCAGTGGGTAGAACAATGAGGAATTTCACCATGTCGTAATTTCCTATTTTTACTCCAAAATCGGATTCAGCAACTCGAAAAACCCCCTATGGCGAACTTTCAGCCCGTACTTCCTAATTTACGAATAAACAAAACAGTGTAGATAATATGAACGTTTAAAAAAAACCGGGAGGATGACGTCAACCTGGAATAGTTCATTTATGGCCACTTGAAGCGCTGAGATCGTGAAATCCATAGTCTTCATATGCAACGTTTTACAGAACCAGTGAAGTTCGAAATCGAAAAACCGAAGAAAAAAAAGGAAAATGCAAGACAGAGGAAATTAGGTTTCCCCTGTTTTTGTTTGATAACTTACCTCTTAGATAACACAATTTTGTCGTACCGTCGGGCAACACTGGGAGGAGACGGCGATCCGAACAGCCAATCAGCTAGCGTTCCCGCTTCACGTTGAAGAGGTCCTTTTTCCCGGTTATTTTTTGAAATAATAAATTTTGATTTTCTCCCAAAAATAACAGGAGACTTATTTTCCGAAATCAACCCGATTTTCCCACACCATTAACTATTCAGGGAAAATGCAAACAGAATTCGGTGAAATCCCTCATTCCTGAACCTACGTTCAGACCAGACCTATCAATCCCACTGAATCTGGATTATGTTTTATCCCGCACGTTTAAGGTTATGTTTGGGATATCGCTCTTCGGATCACGTGATTCTGATATCTCGAAAAACCAAGAGCACCGAGAGTTCACATGACGAAGTGTGAGCTCCCACACTACAATCGCAACCCCCTGTCAGCCACTTGAACCCACGGAACCCAAAGAAGAAATGGTATACAAAAATAATGATATACGCGCATTTCCCCATAGTAAGATCATCCAGTGAGCAAACACATTGAGTAATGGAGCCGTACATCACCTTAATGCGAATTTCCATACAAACCAACAGTTTTACTTCATATGGAGTATTTTTTTAAAATTACCTTGTTTAAATATGGGATAATATCACCTGTTCAAAGGAATTTGTCTTTGCTCGCGTTACAAATTATACCTAATATTGTTTCCTAATTGCGTTTCTAACTGCATAGCAAACCTTACTGAAGAGACTTTGGGTTGCTTACATTAACTCAAGCAATAGAATCATATGTGTATCCGAAGTACTTGTATAGAACACATTCAAAGTAAATTTTGAAAGGTTGGTAAGATCTTTGAAGAGTAGGTAGGTACTGGACGTACGAGTGCAGGATTGATATCAGGCGGTATTGAAAAATGAACCAGACTGATCGACTTCCTCCAAACAGAAGTGCCAATTTGTAGTCTCAAACCCGGAGAAAAACGGAACCAATTTCATCAAACGACGTTCTCGGTAAGCAGAGTTGATCATCATCTGCTTCTGACAGATGAATTGCACTGTAAAACAACATTTCAATTTATACCTGCGAACCTTAAAATTGAGAAACTTAATTCAATTCAATCCTCAAAACAATGTACAGAATAGGAATGAATGCGATACGTCATAATGAAAAAGTACACATAAGTTAATGAATTATTTACCTGTTTAAATATAGCAGTAATTTTTTTTAATGCGTTTCTTCGTTTCTTGTGATTTCGTGAACGGTGCCACGATAATATTTAAATACCTACCTACTCTTTTTTCGCTTAGTAGCGAAGATTTTTAATTCCTAACAAATCGAAATGCAACATGAAATTTACTAAGGTTGCTGAGTTCTTAAAAACAATAATCTTTATTACCTCATAATGATAACGGTATTCATGGACAAACTCCAAATGCAACAAAGAATCCTCGGTTCATCTGGAATAGTAAAGTAAATAAAACAACCAATTTTGCAATAATTTTGTCACTTGCTACAATCTTTTTTTTAATAACTTGTGTATTAGTAGGAGCCAGCAATTTTCCAATTATTTTCTCAAACTATTGTAGATATTTTACATTGGCAAACGTGTGCTTAACTTGAATATTTTTATAAACGTGAAATGACAAATAAGTATCGTAAATACTTGTAAATTTGTTTAATTGTCACAAACTAAAAAAAAGTGTTCTTACATTCAATTTCCAATTGATTATACGAAGAAGATAACTAAGTACTTACCCATGTATTGGCCGGTTAATACCATTGAAAATTCTGAAGCAAGGCACTCCATGTTACGATGTTTTGGGTTTTGTAGAATGTTTAATATGTTCAAACTCTTCATAGCAAAAACCTTCCGTACACTTGTAAGAATTATAACATGAATGTATTGATATATCTGTAGTTCTCGTTTAACATTGTTTTCTGTGATTTCATTACGATCCTTTTAAGATTATATTTTAGAATTGAGTAAGGACATAATTGTGTATGCTAGAATAGTACCAAGAAAGAATTACTTAGAATTTAAATAAATTTAGTGATATTTCAGATAAATTTGACTTTTTTATTCGCTCAGGGTGTATACCTGCACCACCAATCCCCCACAACTATCACCGTTTACTAAAATTTGTCACATAATCTGAATCAAATCGAGTGGAGTAATCTTGGTAAAAAAAATTCGAGAATTTGGAACAGGATTGCTCAATCATCTAGTTGAACCGGAATCACTTCTGGAAAGTCACAAGGACCAAACGATTTCATGAAAATATGTTTTCCATTTCGTCAGATATCAAACTCTCGGATTATTCCAGAAACTTCACCTACTTGGCTGCAGAGCATCGTAGTTCTCGCAAATGGAAGGTAAATGCACATGTTTATACTATACTATACCACCATATGTTTATACCATACTATACTATATACTTTTACCACAATATCGGAAACAAATTGGAGCATTAGACGCAACTATATTCAACAACTAGGTTGCGCCTGTCACTTGTGAATGCAAGGATCGTAACGTTTAAGTAATGCGGGCTTTAGTATCTTCTGAAACGCTGGCTGATAACACGGATGACTATCGATGACAAAAATGTTGGAGTTCGACGCTGTGTAAAACATACTTGACCATTTTTGACAAATTTTGGAACCAATGGAGTCGGAACATGATTGTCCAAATAATTAGCTTTCCTATTTGGAATTACGGCCCATTTTCCAATAAAATGTGTGAAAGTTTTTTGACCGACTTCAACGCGCCGAAGACCTTGCATTTCTTTATTCTGGTACCAATCTGTCTGATCCCTTTTGAAATTTGTTCTACTAGTATCCGTGGTGGTCCCGTTTCAAACGGATTTCATTTTTCTTTGTTGAAAGTATCGAAAATTTGTGAAAGAAGTTGAAAAGCGTGGTTCCCGTTGTCAGGAATACTGGTCCGCATTCACTTTTCTTGCCCTGTGACTTTCGACTGAGCCGATGAATTGAAGGTCTGATTGCAAGCTTTAAAATGATATGCTATATAAGGGGGGTTCCGATGACTAAAAGGTCCTGCGGGGATGAGAAAAGGGGAAATTATGGTGGGTTATTCGCTCAAAACCTGCATGAGCGATATGAATGCTTACTCTGTTCCGTGGTACTCACTCTTGTAATACTACAGATGGGCAGGGCGGCGGCTTCAATGCGTACCTACAGACCTATCTGGATACGCTGTGGTTATTAAGTAGGTAGTACTCACACGATCTGGTGAGTATAACAACATGCGTCGATCGTGCAATACAAAACATGAATACGAGTGGAGATAAGTGCTCCAAAACTATTGAGTAGAATGTCATTGCTATCGTATGATGGAGGATATGAGTGTGACAATAAGTGTGAATCTTGACTGGATATTTATGTCCAACAACCTACTACATCAAGTATGTTTTCGCTGAGATTATTATTTTTCCCTTTTTGGTGTTTACGGACACCATTTTTGAGGTCGGTCCATTTTTGTATTAAAAAGGTTTTTATTTTTTAACTGTCCGTTCAAATTTTGCGGTTTTCCTTTGATACCCAAAATTTCCATTTTCATTTCATTTCGGTCCTATATACGATTAAAGAGTCAATCTATGTATAAACCACACTCCGATTTGTTATTGAACCATACCCTATTCATATACATATATATTTAGTTAATTAATAACTTTAAATTATATTTGAATCATTGGGTAGAAATGCGAGCTGGTTATTCCATTAGAATATGTCCAACTCTATTTCAAATGCAAGGAAATTTGATGATTTTCAATGATTTGAAATGCGATATACTCCTACTTACACTCCAAAAGACATAACATGTAATAATAGTTTATAACTATATAGATAACTATATTATAGTTTTTTTCGGCAGGCAGGTGAGAAAATCTTTAAGATTCACAGGTGGAGTTAGATCTCGAAATGATACCTTGAAGGATCCGCGACTTCAAGGTTATGTGGGATTCAAACCCACTAAAAAAGCACCTCCTTTTCTCCCACGTTGGATGATCAGCCTGGAGCTGTTTAACACATTACTTCAGGCTGAGTCCTGGGGCACTTCATCAGTTCTGGATGGCGGGACGGACCAGGTGTTCCCTTCTCTGTCTCTCTCGTTCTAACAATGTCTTCCTTGTCAGGATACTCTCTGCGTACGCTGCCACAAGACTCCAGCTCCTCTCACCTTCCAGCATCTTGCTGACGACAGCTTCTGGTGTTGGAATTTGGGGAGTTAATCCCAGCTCTGCCAGCAGCTGGCTTCTTTCAGTCGCCCATTTGGTGCATTTGAAAAAGGTGTGCATTGCATCATCATCTTCTCTCTTCTGACAGTGCGGACATGTTGGGACAGTTACCTTTCCCATTTTATGTAGATAGGCATAAAACAGTCCATGTCCTGTGAAGAATTGTGTGAGGAAAAAGTGCAATTCTCCATGCTTCCTGTCCGTCCATTTCTGGATGTTTGGCACTAGCCGTGCGGTCCACCTTCCTCTATATTCTCTTGTCCATATCTCTTGCCAGCTTACCATCGTGCAATCTCTTTCTTCCTTGGCTATGCGGGACCTGTCTCCTTCATCCCTTCTGTCGAAAATTCTTTTTCTCTCTGAAGCCATCAGCTGAATGGGTACGCTGGTAAGCACAAAGATTCGTAGAGCTCCTCTTCGCTGCACGGCTATATTATAGTTTATTCAATGTTCAAGTTGATGTCTTGGTGATGAACAAAAGTCAGGAAGACTTGTGAAACAGCTAAAGTTCGTTCGTCGCTGATTTGATATGCGGCCTCCAGGGATGATGCAGCGGTTCCAAAATTGCAGAATCAGCAAAGGCTTGAGATAATTCTTGTCTGTTGGAAATTTAGAACGTTATGAAACGTTGAAACCAGGTTTTTTAATACTCTTCCTCACGATGTTAGGCAGCTCTCTTCAGTGGCATTCCGACGGCGAGTGAAGAGTCTCTTGATCGATGCAGAAATCTATAATATTAATGATCATTTTACTCTATTGTAATGACTTATTTCTTTATCACTGATGTTGTTTGTTGTATCTATAAATTGTTACGTGTTGCTAGATTGGTAGTATATTTATTTATGTATCATATATTCATTCCGATTAGGTTCCTACATTAAAAACTTTGATTGATTGATTTAAATTCGGATTATCCGCTATGCATCGAATCTTGTATAAATCGTGTTATGAATACGAGGAAGCTATGTGCGATAAGCACCAATGTGCTTCCGAGTCTACCGACTTTTCACTTTTCAAGGTTTAGACCTTCCAAAAATTTTGGTTTCGTGTCTTTCATGACAACTGTACAACGTTATTCACCGATTTCGATAAAAATTTTCAGGGATTGTGCAGGTTGTGTGTAAATGCCCCCCCTCCCCCAACCAACCCAATGAACATCGTCGCTCCCGAATCGATAGTAGCCTCTACGCATGCGCAAACGTAAAAACCTAGTAAAAATCCCGTAACTCCTACATTGTCCACCCGAATTCGATGAAATCTGCAGTGATTGTGCGGGTTGGCCTGTAGATGGTCTCCTATGAGGGTAGTGCAAGATACCTTGAGGAGGATGTTTTGAGATTCTATACTGTTCCGTCGTGTTTAGGATTAAAAGTTATTTTTCTCAGAAGATCTGGTTATTGCTTCAGAGTCTGCCAAGGTAGCGGAAGCTTTGTTTTCACTTTTCAAGAATGAAAAAAAAAGTTCTCCAAAATCAAAATTTCCACTCGTGTTTTATGTTTCAGACCTTCCTGAACAATTTTGGTTCCGTGTCTGTCTGTCTGTCATGAAATCCTTGCCACAGCCATTATATCTACAATTCTCATCCGATTTCGATGACATTTTCAGGGATTGTGCGGGTTGGCGTGTAGATGGTCTCCTATGAAAATCTTAACCCCCGGACAGATAGTAGCCCCTGCGCATGCGCAAAAGTATATTTCCTAACAGCCGTAACTTCTACATTTTCCAACAATATTCAGAGATTGTGCCGGTTGTCGTGGACATGGTCCCCTATAAGTTTTTCTTTGGAGAGGTAACTTTGTGGCAGCACTGAGCTAAAAATAGGTAGATTCGTTCACTTCGTCCCCTATTGTGATCAAGTTAATGTGCGCTCCCAACAAAATTAAAATTTATTCAATTTGCCGGCCGGCTTCCCCCTCAAGGATTTGTTCCTTTTAGTTTATTATTGTCAATAATGAACCTTTGGAATCGACCAAGAAAAAATAATTTTTAACACCCCCCTCAAAATTTGATGGTTTACGTCCGTCCGCCGTCCGCCGCTCTTTCCCCACTTAGCATTGACCGATTTTGATGAAATTTGGTATGTAGGCTCCATTTGGGGTCTAGCTGTGCCCCGGAGATTTTGGTTGAGGTAGGTCACTTCTAAGAGTTCAAAAATAAATTTTGAATTTTTAAAAACGCCCTAACTCAAAAAATTTTGATATAAAGGTATTGTTTTCGTTCAATTTAAGATTCTATAGAATTTTTAGAATTTTTTGAGACCACGCGGAGCCCTGTAGGACAATTCGTTGGCTCCCTACGAAAATTTAGGGGTTGGACGTACGATAAATCAGAAACACGAGTGTGAATCGCAAAAGAGGCCTAATCTCCGTTCAAGCTGACCGAAATGCGATCGATGTTTTTTTTCTTGTTGGATGGTTGGTGGCTTTGTAGACGAGTGATCAATATAGAAAGTTCCCTTTTCACTGGTGGTAACTGCGGTCCCTGGAAGCAAAATTCAGCGATGAGAAAATCGAAATGTTGGAGAGGACATTTTGAATTTAGCACGTGTCAAATGTGATAAAATCAATTATTTGTTAGATAAATGCTAGACATCCAGTTATGGATACGAGGAAGCTATATGACACACCCACTTGGAAGGCGTTAGTCAATTTATAACCAAGTTTAATACCTCCACAAAGAGTTTATTTCTGGTATGAACCCTAGCGTGATTTCGTGGATGTGTCCGATGCAGGAAGTAAACTAAAATAATAATTTTTAAAATGGAGGTTTCGCCGACCGTCGACGTAATGTTGGAAGACTACAATCACCAGGAAGCTGGTGGTATAGCTTGTGAGGGGGGTCATTGTTTGGGAAGTTCAGAGACCCGAGGTTTCCCTCCCATTCGGGGTTCGGTGGTGGTACTAACATAATTGGTCGCGCGAGCCCTCACAATTGCAAAGGATATGACCATCAGGACAACTGCTGATGGGGGCCGGGGAAATGGCTTGGAAAACGTCCCTTCTCTCTCACCCCCCCGGAGCATTTCAATTGATTTTGACGTTTTATTTCCTCCAGTAATTCATTCGGTAACCAACATAAATTGCCCAATTCCAAAATACGCTGCCCCTCCAGCTGAATGGTTTTCTTCTTGGTTACTTGCCCAAGTCTCTGTTTACGCTACCATCTTTGGCCCGTTTCACACTTGTTCGGTTTCATTCGGCACTTTTTAGATTCAATTCGGTTTCGGTCACCGTGGAAAACCTCGCAACGTCTTCACATTTCCCGGTTTCAATCAGGTTTGCTTTCGGTAGCCATCCGAAACTCACCAGTAGCCATCGCCAAGGAAAGAAATATGTTGGCACCTACTGATAGCTATGCTTGCGCTGCACATGCAGAACAAGGGTAGGGAGGGGAATAATAAATTATTGGGCTCGACTTATTCTCACCAAATCCCTGGGATTCGGAGCGTTTCATGTGCGTTTCCGGGAGTTGAGAGGAAATTAAAGAAATTCTTCAATTAGTTTTGTATGTCAACCGCTTTTCTCGACGCTTATAAGCCAAGCGAAGAAAGTACATGGTCAAAACATTCGGAATTTTGAAAAATCATAGAGAAAGATCTACTCATCCAAAAAGAGAACGGCTGGTGTCAAAATTCTCAGGATGAAGTCTACTTTCGATTAAAAATTAAATAAAAAATAAAACAAGGCGCACCCCCCATTCTAGTAAATCCCAAGGGGGCGGTACATGCTTTTCCATCATTTTTTAACACTGATTTGCTTGATGGCATATCTTGCTTCCGAGTCTACCAAGGTAGCGAAAGCTTTGATTTCACTTTCAAGGTTGAAAAAAAAAGTTTTCCAAAATCAAAATCTCCACTGGCGTTTTACGTTTCAGACCTTTCTGAACAATTTGGGTTTCGTGTCTGTCTGTCTGTGTGTCCGTCATGAAATCCTTGCCACAGCCATAACTTCTAAACTTCCCACCAGATTTCGATGAAATTTTCAGTGATTGTGCGGGCTGGCGTGTAGATGGTCCCCTATGGAAATCATTTCCCCCAGATTGAAAGTAGCCCCTGCGCATGGGCAAACGAGTGTTTCCTTGCCTTGTTTCTACATTTCTCATCTGAATTCGATGAAATTTTTAGGAATTATGCGAGTTGGGGTGGGGATGGTCCCCTATGAAAATTGTGGCCCCCAAATTGAAAGTATTTTGTGCGCATACGCAAACGTGAAATCCTTGTAACAGCCATAACTTCTCGTTTTCCAACAATATTCAGAGATTGTGCGGGTTGACGTGTAGATGGTCCCCTATGAGGGTAGTGGAAGGTACTTAGAGATTGATGTTTCGAGATTAACTACTAGGCATCGGATCATTTATACAATCGGGTTATGGATACGAGGAAGCTATGTGCCACACCCACTTGGCAAACTTTTTTAAATTTTACCCGTTTTTAACGGAATAATGCTTGGAATTTGGTTTTCAAGTCAGTTTTTATTCATTTAAATGCCTATTTTCAGGTGTTTACTGGTATTTTGCTTCCGAGTCTACCAAGGTAGCGGAAGCTTTGTTTTCACTTTTCAAGTTTGAAAAAAAAAATCAGACCTCCCAGAATTCAGACCTTTCTGACTCGGACCTTTGACAATTCTCATCCAATTTCGATGAAATTTTCGGGGATTATGAGAGTAAGCGTGTAGATGGTCCCCTATGAAAATCATTGCCCCCAGACTGATAGTAGCCACCGCGCATGCGCAAAAGTATATTTCCTTGTAACTGCCATAACTTCTACATTTTCCAACAATATTCAAAGGTTGGGGGTTGACGTGTAGATGGTCCCCTATGAGGGTAGTGCAAGGTACTTAGAGATTGATGTTTAGAGATTGCTATGCATCGGATCAATTATAAAATCGAGTTATGGACACGAGGAAGCTACGTGCCACACCCACTTGGCAGACGTTTTTTGAGGTTTGGTTGAAAAATGCAATTATTGGATAATAACACCGTCTCCAGCGATCAAGTGAAAAATCATCTTAATTCTGAGTGTTGAAAAAGGCATAAAATATGTTTTGAACAAACAACAATAAACCATCGTTTTCGGGACACCCCGTATATCGATCGAGGGAGAGACCATGTCACGTTGAGTAGGTAGCTACTCGACTAGCGGTGTCACATTTAATGTTTAAACCAATTAATGTTCAATTTCATTGGGGATTAAATGTGACACTGCTGGTCGAATAGGTACCTACTCAACTCTTCGTGGTCTCTCCCTTTGTCGATGTTGAGTGGGCTGATGAACGATTTAGGCACATTCAGGAACCGGTACCCGATATAATGACCCAGCAGATGGCATCGTATGGTCCAACACTTCACTCGAACGGTTCAGGTCAGGACCTTCGAAGTGAGTACTTTTTTAAGACGTTCCTTAGTAGCAGGTACGAGCAGGTCCCTCATGGCATTGATCTTGATTGTTTCTGGACAAAATCCATCAGTGGAAGTTTGCTGGAGTACACAGATTTGAATTGAATGTGGTGGGATGGGGTTATTGAAATTCAGAGAAAATTATCAATAAATTCGTAGGTTTTTATCAACTATTCTGTGTGTAACTGTGACTCCAGGGAGTGATCAATCACTCTTACTTCCAAGATCAACTTCTAAATGTCCGACGACACCGTGGACTGCCATCGTTATGACAGACTGTACCGATGGCAAGTGTAAGTGGCAAAAGTGCCGCGTACGGCGGACGGACGGCCAAATTTTTATTCGATTTTGGTTTATTATTTTCAATAATGAACCTTTGGAATCGACCAAGAAAATTTTTTTTTTTTACACCCCCTCAAAATTTGATGGTTTACGTTTCAAGGTAAGTAGAATCCAAAAATCGAATAAAAATTTGGCCGTCCGTCCGCCGTACGCGGCACTTTTCCCACTTAGATTTGACCGATTTTGATGAAATTTGGTATGTAGGCTCCATTTGGGGTCTAGTTGTGCCCCGAAGATTTTGGTTGATGTAGGTCACTTCTAAGGGTTCCAAAATCAATTTTGAAATTTTGAAAACGCCCTAACTCAAAAAATTTCGATATAAAGGTATTGTTTTTCCTTCAATTTAAGATTCTATAGAATTTTTTGAGACCACGCGGAGCTTTGTAGAACAAACCGTTCGCTCACTACGAGAATTTAAAGTTTGGACGTACGATAAATCAGAAACACGAGTGCGAATCGCAAAAGAGGCCTAATCTCCGTTCAAATTAAAGCGGACCGAAATGCGATCGATGTTTTTCTTCATGTTGGATGGTTGGTGGCTTTGCAGACGAGTGATCTATATAGAAAAATAGAAAATAATAAACCATTGTGTAATAATTTGCAGCGTTTTTTTTTTTTTTTTTTTTTTTTTTGGATTCTACGTACCTAGGAACGTAAACCAACAAATTTTTGAGGGAGGGGGTGTTAAATTTTTTTTTTTTTTTTTGGTCGATTCCAAAGGTTCATTACCGTCAAACTTTACCCCAACGGGGGTAACTTTACCCCAAAAAGTGAGAATCTCCAATTGTGACGTAAGCGTGGTAGAACTTAGATAAAAGTTAGCTTTTGTGTTTCCCAGAGAATCTCTGGGATGTGGAGAAACACAATGGCTAACTTTCATCTAAGTTCTACCACGCTTACGTCACAATTGGAGATTCTCACTTTTTGGGGTAAAGTTTGACGGTTTTACCGTATTGAAAATAATAAACCAAAACCCTCCCGTGATTTTAGTTTGCTCCGATCAAATAAATACCGACTGAGCAGGCACTTGTGTTGTTCCATTAAAAATTAACTTCCCTCGACTGGGGATCGGTCTTCAATCTTTCTAAACTTTATTTACACTCCTATTCCAAGATAGCAATAATTGTCAGGGTTACCTCGCGAATCTAGGGTTTAACCAAAGAGAAATCCATTCAATCATAATTGAGTATTATTTATTCACAAAACACAAAATACATACATCAAAGTGGCCGACTGTTACTATCAACATTGTCAAATATATTGATACCAACTTCAGCAATAATTGTCACATTAAGTAGACTTGTTTCATGAAATAATGAAGTATCAAAAGTAAGTAGCTACTAAAAAACGACGTATACTAATAAGGTACACACCATCCAGGCTCAATAGTACTGGCAGTACTGACTAGAGCACGTAGGAAGTACTCTGACTAGGTAGAATAGTTACCTAGGTATGTACTGAACAACTGACTCGAGTACTCTCTCGAAGGCCTGATGGTGATGTCCTTAGATCAATGGCACTCGCTTCCTGTACTCGACTTAATGGTTACTAAGGAATCTCCAGTACGGTACCTACGTTAACCAATAATAACTTATTCTATGTAAGTAGGTACTACTTCTCTGGGAGCTTTGGTTTCACGGTATCGTCTACCCGTGATTGATAACCTTTTCTTAATCTATTTCGATTTTTCCTTTATTTCAATGATATGTATTCGTTATAAGGAGCTCTCACTGATTTTCAACTCCTCTTCATGCAACCATCAACAAATTATCTACTATATTTTTAAATCATGGAATATAACATTAAAATGCGTACCTCGGTAAGTAGTGATCAAAAAACACAATGAGTAGTTGAGAGAAACAGGATTTTTACCAACTTATTCAGCTTTTTGTAGCCTGAATTACATAAGAAATCACTTGGTTCAATAGATGTTCACGAGTGTCTCAAATAAAAACCAACTAATAAAAATTACAATCATAGTAACTAAAGATATTATTTAAAAAATTATTTTTGAAGAAAATTGCATATAAAACAAATAGAAAGCATTTCTCCTCATATTCGCACCAGTCACAAAAGTGCATGATACTTTTTTAAACGATCGTGGTTATTTTTAATAAACGTGATTTTCTTGTTCTCTTCAAGGACTATGGAGCTTCATAGTTCAAACATCTTCCGCTTGAAAGGCGGAAGCGGCACCACAAGCCAATTGTCGGAACTGCCGAAAAGCTCAAGAGGGTTTCGCTTTTGTGATGACGTGAGAATTTCATCGCCAAAATGTCAAAACATTTAGTTAAGCAATTACGTTTATTACTCCCACAGTTTCGCTTACGAGTCTACCAAGGTAGTGGAAGCTCTTTTTTCGCGTTAAGTAGTTTTTACAAGTCAGATCTCTAAAATAATACAAATAATGGATTTTATTTCAAATACAAACCCCCATTGAAAGTGGGAAGGATGGCACTAAACTAAAACCTGTATATCTAAGCTATAAGCTAAAATCTTTAAACAAAAAGCAAATGTGATACAAAGCTTTAATGTTATGGAATTTGATGAAAATAAATTTTCCATTGTCAAGTATATAGTTAGTCTAGAGAGAAAAAAAAATCAAGAATGCCTAGGTAGTAGGTACGATACTACCAAAATCATATAACGATGGATCTGGTGTGTAAGTAGATCTTCAGAGGGCATTGGCACGGTTCAAAAGTTGGATCACGGGAAATCGGGTACCTCGCGTTCATTCTTTTCATCGGTGGAGAGTAGAAGGGGGCGACTCTCCTCGGGGGATCGAGAGAATAGACGTGGCGGTGGCGGGAGCGGCGCTCTACCTCGTGCGCGGCGCCGTTGCTTTTCAAACCCGGAAATCGCGAGAGAGATCCACAGACCAAACATGACGATATCTGTAAGAAAAAAGTCCATTCATGCAGCATGAGTTAATGAGCGAATTTTTAAAAAAATCGAAAGTTATGGCGTATGGCGTTCATCAGATAAGATTTTTTTTAAAATCCGATTTTGGTTTATTATTTTCAATAATGAACCTTTGGAATCGACCAAGAATTTTTTTTCAACACTCCCTCTTTTTTAACCCTCCCGGTTTACGTTTCAAGGTACGTAGAATCCAAAAATCAAATAAAAATTTGGCCGTCTGTCCGCAGTCCGCCGTACGCGGCACTTTTGCCACTTAGCATTGACCGATTTTGATGAAATTTGGTATGTAGCTCCATTTGGGGTCTAGTTGTGCCCCGAAGATTTTGGTTGATGTAGGTCACTTCTGAGGGTTCAAAGATGAATTTTGAAATTTTGAAAACGCCCTAACTCAAAAAATTTTGATACAAAGGTATTGTTTTTCCTTCAATTTAAGATTCTATAGAATTTTTAGAATTTTTTGAGACCACGCGGAGCTCTGCAGGACAAACTGTTCGCACCCTACGAGAATTTAAGGGTTGGACGTACGATAAATCAGAAACACGAATGTGAATCGCAAAAGAGGCCGTTCAAATGTTAGCTGACCGAAATGCGATCGATGTTTTTCTTCATGTTGGATGGTTGGTGGCTTTTGTAGACGAGTGATCTATATAGAAAAATAATAAACCATTGTGTAATAATATGCAGCGTTTTGGATATTACGTAGGTACCTTAAAACTCAAACCATCAAATTTTTGTGGGGAGGGGGGGGGGGTATAGTTTTGCTAACGAGTCTACTAAGGCAGCAGAAGCTTTGTTTTCACTTTTCAAGGTTGAAAAAAAGTACTCCAAAATCAAAATTTTTGTTTTACGTTTCAGACCTTCCTGAACAATTTTGGTTCCGTGTCTGTCATGAAATCTTTGTAACGGAAAAAACTATACGAAATTGTTGTCCGATTTCAATGACATTTTCAAGGAATGTGAGGGTTGGCGAGTAGAAGGACCCTTATGAAAATCATCACCGTAGTTGCTGCGCATGTGCAAACGAGAATTCCTTGTAACAGCCATAACTTCCACATTTTCCATCCGATTTTGATGAACGTTTTAGGGTAGATGGTTCCCAATGAAAATTATCATGAGAGTCTAGCCCCCAACAATCCTTGTTAGGTTTCAGTGCTATTACCGTTCTAAAGATTGTTGTCTCGTTACACATATTTCTATAACATGATTTTGGAGATCAGCTTTGAAATTGAATGACTTTGGGCACGTTTCGTAACATAAAACGACACTTGGCATCTTTTTCACGTCCATAACTGATCAGAGAGACAACAATCTTTAGAATGGTAATTATGGTAATCAGGAATGGTAGTTCGTTGAAGTGGCAGGAGGTAGCGCTGAAACCCGACAAGGATTGTTGGGGGCTAGACTCTCATAAATTATCGCCCAGAACTGATAGTAGTCAGTGCGCATGCGCAAACGAGAGTTCCTAGTAAAAGTCATAACTTCTAAATTTCCGATCTGATTTAGATTACATTTTCAGGGATTATGTGGATTGGGGTGTAGATGAAAATCATGGCCCCTTATCTGACAGTGGCCTCTGCGCATGCGCAAACGTAAAATCCTTGTAACAGCCATAACTTCAACCATCCGATTTTGAAGAAATATTCAGAGATTGTGCGGGTTGCAATGTAGAGCCCCCTATGAGAGTAGTGCAAGGTACTTAGAGATGGATGTTCCGAGATTAACTACTATGCATCGGATCATCTATGCAATCAGGTTATGGATACGAGGAAGCTATGTGCCACACCCACTAGTCAGACTTATTTCTTGCTTGATTCCAAATCATGGTAAACTATCAGTTTTTCCAAAAATAGAATAACGGTGTTTTTTTAATTGTTTAAATATAGATTTTTGAATGGGCTAATTGATAAGCACCTTAAATAAGGGGAGGAAGCTGACCGAGGGGCCAGAAAAGGGAAATAGGTTACATTCCAAACGGTACTGGGGAATAAAGGGTTAATGTGAATGCCGCACGTCTTGAACTCACATTTCTTCACTCACATCAATCAGCTTTTACCGTAATTCTCTAGGTAAAAACTCGTATTTTTGACATCATGAACTTGTTTTCGTTCGTGCAAGGTACCTACTCAAAAAAATATTTTGGATCATCACTAAATTCAAAATTTTACTCGTATTTTGCGTCTGAACAATTTCAGTTACGTGTCTGTTTGTGATCAATAGTTCGCTTTGAGCGTAACTATACGGAATCATAGTCCGAATATAATATATGACCATATTATGGTCATTTGGGACGTTATAGTTTAGGAGTAGCTCTACTGATATCATCACGATCCGATCAGTAAGAGCCACAGTATTTATAAAAAGAAAGAGAAATATCGTCCACCTTTTTGGGACTTAACAATCATATTGATGTTTATATACAGACAACAGTAAACATGATCGTGAAAATCATAGTTCATGTTCGGAGAATTTATCACAGGTACTCCTTTTAAACATAATCTATAATTATTACACAACGTAATTATATACGCTCAAGTTATTCTAAGTGAGAAAGCTATATTGTTTGGTTTTTTTTCTTCCAATTCAGGAAAGAGAAATTGTCTAGGTGAACGAATAAGGGAAATGGTTGATTGGTAAGTAGGAAGTAGGTTCATACCTGAAGTCTCGAGCGGTGGAGATGTGATAGCTGAGTCAAATCCTTCTACAGTTAACCTCCTTACGGGATTGATCGTCACATAATGGAATCGAGTGCCCATGATTTGACTGATAACATAGGCAACGAGGTAGCTTCCAATCAAAGCGAGAGAAGCAATACATCCGTATGCAGGCACGAAGACGAAGAGTCCAGCAATTCCCACGGTGAGGGCAATGAGGACACCCCAGTAGGTCGGTCCGCTTGAAAACTGCGCCAAGTTACCTGTGAGAAACAGAAAACCATTTTAGAGCTTGATCCTTGCGGCCATTTGTGGATTAGTGTAAGTAGTATGTACCAAACCAAGATGTTGGTAATAAGCAATAAGTAACATGACTTCCGCCTGGGAAATTTGAAGTTCCCACTACACCCACTGAGCTAAAATGAGACACGAAGAGACAAGATAAATTACGCTAAATATCGTACAAACTAAAAACCGAAAAATTGTTATAAAAATATGTTAACCTGGTCGAGCAATACATATACTCAGTTTCATGTCGTGGACGACTCCTGAGCCTAATCAACAGTTCCAGATATGAAAATCTGAGTTATAAGGGAGAATGGTAGGTCCCAGAAGAACACACGTACTCATAATACGTACACAAAAATACCTGCTCAGGTACAGGAAGGAAGATCCCAAAACACATCTACTCATAGTACGTACCCAAAAGTATATCCTGAGGTACAGAAAGGTAGGTCCAAAAACATAACTACTCATAGTAAGCACCCAAAAGAACCTGCTCAGGTACAGGGAGGTAAGTTCCAAATTATACATACTCATAGGAGGCATACTCATGACTCAAACTCATATTGTACATACTCTATATTATTTTGCTCAGGTACAGGAAGGTAGAGCCCAAAATATGAAGAAAATATAAATATTTATGATAATACTAAATACCTGCAAATAGGAAGTACGCAGCAACAACAAGTAAGTAACCAACGGCTCCGGCGGGTATGACGAGCCAGAGGAGAGGGAATGTAAAGGCTAGGAGGAAGAAAAGAACCACCACTGCTATGCCCACGGCTATGAAAAAGGCCCAAGAGTAGGCATCTAAAACAATAATACGAAAAACTATAAATATGGTTCAATCGTGATACGTAGGTACGGAGACAGAAGAACATGAAACATGAAGGTTTCTTATTTCCAGTAATAGTAATTGCTTATTATAATAAAGCAACGGTTTAGTTTTGAGTAAGTAGGATCGAATGATAGAGTTCATACAAGGAATAACAGAGACAAAGGGCACATTAGTCAAGTTATCTACCAAGAAGTGGTGGAACATTATCAAACTCAATACAGATTGGTTTGAGACATCCATCTCAAATAATGAAGACTTTTACAATTTTCGAGCAATTTAGAAATCAGAATGTATCAGTCTTTTTTATTATTACAAGAAATTTATTACATATGAATTGCTACAGTCTAGGCAAAACAGGTTTGTTTTGACCATTGAGTATCACTCGGAAGATATAGGGAAGTATCAGAAATATTGAGATGAAGTGATGCGCCCACCTTCTGGAGAAAATCCGCTGTCAGTAAGACCAACGTAAGAGAGCTGATATCCCGCCAAACCAGTCGTGCAGAAGATGCTAAACGGCAACACGAACACCGAATGACCGGCGAAGCACAGAATCAATCCAATTGGTAGAAGAGTTGCCAACAGCGCTTTGGTGCCTATGGACACTAATTTACAAAAGAACGTAAACATGGGAAGTTGGAATACATGAGCAGGAAGGTCATCGTCAGCAGCAAGGCGGAAGGATTAGGTGAAACATTAGACATTAGGTGAAAAATACTTCTTTTTATAAATATGTATAAATTTAATTCTCACTGAAGTAAATTTTCAACCAGAAGTCTGTTGTACATGGTGTCCCATGTTTCAAGGACTCATAGCAATTTTGTTTTAACCCCTTGTTTTTCCAAGTTTTTTTTCAGTTTTACCCCTTGTTTTTCCAAGTTTTTTTTTCAGTTTTAAGATTGTTTTCCTGTTTTCGACCCCATGTCACTAAATTTACCATAACTACCTCAATTTACCTTAAAAATGTAAAAATAAGGGCATCTTTGGAAAGGGCGTCAAATTTCTCATCTTGTGGCAATTTTTGATGATAATTTGTAAAATTTGTTGTAATTTTTGGTGAATGGAGTGATCATGTTGTTGATTTAGAGTTGAGGTTTATTTTTCAATTTTTCATTTGTTGGTACATGTTTTGGAAAAACCTCGTGGCCTTTCTCAAGGTTGGTGAACAAATAATGGTCTGCTCGTTAATAATGGTCTGATGTTTGGCGGTGTACTTAGGACCGACCTCTGCGGGGATCGTGGGTCCAAGGCTCATCGCCGGCAGCGTGCGGTTTTCGGCGGCCGGGGCTCTCATCGCCCCCCTTGTTCCAACGAGCGAAATCATCATAATAAATTCTGATCTTCCCTTTGGAACAGCTGATGACGTCCGCGACGCCAGGAATGGCAGTCGGACGAAAATCCAACCTGAAATGGTTGTTTACTTTACTTTAAATGGTCTGCTCCATGATTGGCACTAATAACGAAGTAAACGCAACAGCCCATGGGATGATCCTCAGGCCAGTTTTTGGTTTATTATTTTCAACTAGCTGAAAAGCCTACTAAAAGTAGGCAAAACGCTTCTTCCGACTCTCCCCGCATCCCACTCCCTCCGGCTCCTCCCGCCTCCGATTCCCCCCCTCCCGCCCCTCCGACTCGTCCCGCCTCCCACGACCCCTCCGTGCATACGTACGTACGTACGTACGTACGGTTGGCGTTTTACTATAGCATTTTTCAGTCAAATGAAACCTTTTTTCAATCAAATGAAACTTCTTACCAACCAAATGAAACTTTGTTCCAATCAAATGAAACCTCGTACCAATCAAATGAAACTTTTTGTCAAACAAATGAAACCTTATTTCAATCAAATGAATCTTATTGGTCCAACCATAAGAAATAATTTTATTTAATATTGTTGCGAAACAAGTTAATACAGAAGCACTAGGTACAAATTAATTTAATGGAGTGGGTGTCCAGCAGCTGCAGCAGGCAGTTTCATCATCATGTTAATGACAAAGTTGGAGCAGTCTGTCGAGGTGATTTTTTCGACGCTCCGAACTATGACTTCCTCGATGTCATGATTCTGACTTGCTCCAAGCAAGCCTCCAGCCTCAGATTTGATTTTAGAAAACGCATTTTCTACCGGATTCAAAGTCGGTGAGTATGGTGGCAGGTACTTCACCGACAAGGGCAATGCTTCAACTGCTTCTTTCACTGCTCTGCTGGAATGGATTCTTGCGTTATTCACTACCGAAATAGAGTTTTGAAGAGAAAAGTCAAGTTTAGCAGCAACTTCCCTCAAGAAATCACAAAAATGTGCTGCCGTACACGTACTTGCAGTGACTATTTTGTAGTGGATTACTTTCTGATTATTAATGGCAAGCACCAATTACGTATTTCGTCCACGAACAGTTGGGACCGTTATAACTGCCCTAGTATTTCTTCTTGACCGAGCTCGACTACGGCGGAGGTGTAAGTTGAAACCAGCTTCATCTACAAAAATCAATTTCTCACGATTTTTGGGGGCCCACACTTCGAACTGGATGGCGAAGTCCTTCCTTAGCTGAATGGTTGCAATGGAGTTCATTCTGTCCACTTCTTTGCTGGCTTTTTTCAAAGTAATTTTAAGCTTAGTGAGAGCTCTATGGATAGTAACTTTACTGATATTAATGTCCTCTACCGAAAGAGCTTGCTTTATTTCTGACAGTGTGAACCCGTTGTTTTGTTCAACTATTTGCTCTCCAAAACAGTAGGGTTCAGAACTTTTCGCCTCGTCCCCCTTCTCATTCTGCTCACCAATTCACTTCCCGCTGCTTTGTAGCGACGCAGAATCGTTTTTGCAGAATTGTAGTTGACATTTGCTTTTTGTGATGCTTCTTTTAGGTCATAGCCTTCCTCATAAAAACGGAGTAATGTGCCCTTTTGCAGCTCTGTAATTTTAGTGTAATGCCCTACCCGATTTCTAGCGCGATGCCTTCGAGTTTGTGTGGTACTAGATTCTTATGAAGATGAAGTATTCGAAATGTCACTGACGATACGATTACTTCTCCTTACATATGTCCGGCCAACTTGCGACGGGGCGTAACTCGAATTGTCACTGTCACTCATTATGAAAGAAAGCGAAAGGAAGTACAGAAAAGGTAGGTGATTAGAGGTAACACGGGTGAGACGAAGGAATGCGAGAGACGCAGAGAAGCATTGCGAAATCTACAATGTGCAGTGAGAAGGAATACGAGAGTGACATTGCATAGGAAAATAATGCTGGCGGCGCTGCGTTGAAAAGACACTGTGACATTGCATAGATAAGAAATGCTGGCGGCGCTGCGTTGAGAAGGACTGAAAGAATACTCGACTCGATGTCACAGTGATCAGTAACATGGTTGGACCAATGAGTTTCATTTGATTGAAATAAGGTTTCATTTGTTTGAAAAAAAGTTTCATTTGATTGGTACGAGGTTTCATTTGATTGGAACATGGTTTCATTTGATTGGAACAAAGTTTCATTTGGTTGGTAAGAAGTTTCATTTGATTGAAAAAAGGTTTCATTTGACTGAAAAATGCTATATATTAGATAATGAACCTTTGGAATCGACCAAGAAAAAAAAAATTTTAACACCCCCTCAAAATTTGATGGTTTACGTTTCAAGGTACGTAGAATCCAAAAATCGAATAAAAATTTGGCCGTCCGTCCGCCGTACGCGTCACTTTCCCCACTTAGCATTGACCGATTTTGATGAAATTTGGTATGTAGGCTCCATTTGGGATCTAGTTGTGCCCCGAAGCTTTTGGTTGATGTAGGTCACTTCTAAGGGTTCCAAAATCAATTTGGAAATTTTGAAAACGCCCTAACTCAAAAAATTTCGATATAAAGGTATTGTTTTTCCTTCAATTTAAGATTCTATAGAATTTTTAGAATTTTTTGAGACCACGCGGAGCTCTGTAGGACAAACCGTTCGCTCCCTACGAAAATGTAAGGGTTTATATTTAAATATATATATATATATATATATATATATATAAATCAAAACACGAGTGTGAATCGCAAAAGAGGCCTAATCTCCGTTCAAATTAGAGCTGACCGAAATGCGATCGATGGTTGGTGATTTTGTAGATGATTTTTTTTTTCCTTCATATTGGATGGTTGGTGATTTTGTAGACGAGTGATATATATATCACATATTTTTCTATATATATATAGAAAAATAATAAACCATTGTGTAATAATTTGCAGCGTTTTTTTCTTCATATTGGATGGTTGGTGATTTTGTAGACGAGTGACCTATATAGAAAAATAATAAACCATTGTGTAATAATTTGCAGCGTTTTTAAGTCTGAAAAAGGCACCGAAGTGATTTTTTTCAAATTGGCAGAATTTCCTATTTCTTCTTTTGGTTGTTGAGGTTTTCCTTCCGCACGGTTTTTCACGTATCTCAACACCAAAAACTGCGCTAAGATCTAAAATTTCCGATGGTATGATCAAAAAATGTTTTATAGTCGAACTTAGTGAAAAAATTTGTGTTGAACGCGGAAAAACGTGAATTTTCTCAACGAGATCGACATTCGAAATTGAGGACTCCGTGGTCTACTCATCCGCCGCACCTCGCACCCTCCATCCAATTCGCGAATTTGACAAAAATTACTTCACGAGTAAATTTTCAACCCATCAGGACCCCACAAATAGTTTTTCGTAGGCACGAGAAAGATGGAAAATTTGACCCCATTTCCAAATGTGCCCTTATTTTTTTACATTTTCACGGTAAATTAAAGTAGTTATGGTGGTAATTACAGTGCCTGAAGGTCTGAATCACGAAAAAAATCTTTAAATTGAAAAAACTTGGAAATCTAAGGGCTTAAAGCAAAATTTCTATGACACATTTTCTTACTTAAATTAGTTTAAGAATCGACTCCCGAAGTTTTCCGGCCCTTAACATGGGACACCCTGTATATCTAAATTGCAGGTAACGCAAGATTACTAATTCACAGATACCGCCATACATGCCATTTTCCGTTGGTAAGTTATGTTTCAATAATAAGTTATTATGAAATGATTATGATCATCGAATACACGCTTCTACAAAATAATTCAACTCGTATTTTCAACGACTCGAGAGAGTACTGAATTCGAAAATGACTCCGCGGTATTGAGGAAGCTATTACTGTAAAAGAATTTTCGAGAACATCATTTGTAGCAACAATGCAGCTAATATAGGGAAAAACGCTTATGGTGAAAATTATCTCTTGTCTCTTCTACGTCAATTCTTTTAAGGATGAAACCAGGTTAGGCGAAACACGAAATGAACAACTAAGATCAATGGTACACAAGGTGTGAACACAATGTAAATAGGTTGCGGTATCCCTAATCAGAAACTTCTTTATACTCTCTTCCCTACCAAAATCCCGAATTTGCTGATGAAAGTGATGAGCAGATATAACAGGCAAATAGGTTGTATACCATCGAAAAACCATGCATCCAGGGTGGTCTGCTCTTAGATGCAAAAAAAGCGTAAAACTACTTACATCACAAATGGAGTGAAATGCCGCCAACCTCATTTTTGCTCCGAATACGTGCACTTCTTCTTATTTACAAAATAACCTTTCATTTTCATCATTCTACTTGCAAAACTCATATTGGTTTATTTTTAACCCAATCCGTTCTCGAGATATGATGTTTAAAAGGGTTTGAAGACCATGCTAACAGCTCAAACATAAATGAATTTGAAAACGTAAAATTTTTAAATTACTACTTTTCAATTAAAAAAAAATCCTGTAAACTGGCAAAGCTCTTGAACTTAATGAGCATTTATTGAATGCAATTTAAATTTGATTTTAATGAGCTATTTCATGAATGCAAAAAACGCGATTTAAGTTGTTTTGTCATCAGCGGTATTCATTTTTTAAAATTTAAATGGAAAAAATGAGTTTTAGCGAAATTTCAAGGAAAATGAAGCTATTGCAATGGCCTCAAAATTTTTAGATTGGACTTTTTCGAAATTTTTCTTCACTGAAATCCGTATGGGAACATTCGCAAACGATCCCTGAAGTTTTACAAAAATCATAAGTATATATGTGTATCATGTACAGGGTGTTTAACGATTTCACGATATTAAAAGGGCGTTTCACGATTTCAGGATATGTATATCATATACAGGGTGTTACACGAGAAGGGTTGGACGTACGATAAATCAGAAACACGAGTGTGAATTGCAAAAGAGGCATAATCTCCGTTCAAATTAAAGCTGACCGAAAAGCGATCGATGTTTTCTTCATGTTGGATGGTTGGTGGCTTTGCAGACGAGTGATCTATATAGAAAAATAATAAACCATTGTGTAATAATTTGCAGCGTTTTTGATGTATGTATGTTTTCTGTATTTACGAGTAGACGACCCTGTATTGATACCGAAGATTATTTTTGCACAGGTTAGAACCAAAGAAATCTGAAAATGTCAAGGCTGAAAATTTGAGCCGCCTGACCAACTTGATCAAAAACTGAGCAGCCATAGCAAATCCTTCCCAAAACCTAGCAACTCACCACGCCCTCGCAATCTGACACCCAACAATTTCCATTTACCTCTTCAATCATTCCCTGAAAACCGATAACTAACAGTCATGTGGGGTAAGATGACGAACAAAAAAGGCATGTGGGGTAAGTTGACGAACTCCAACCTTTCGTTTCATCGACATGCAGAAATAAACAAAAAACATCATTTTCCAATGGAATTGTAGCTGTTGAGTTCAGATTCACAAGATTGAAGAGAGACATTCAGAAGACTTACCGAAAAATCGTGGTCGCTTCGGAAACGAGGAGCAAAAATTACATCACATACCCGAGAAATCGAACTTGCACTGATCATTTCTGGGGACGCGTGTATGAATTTTTGCCCAACGAGGAGCACCAAGAGAGTTCATTGGAGTCACTAGAAGGGTAGCTCTAGCTTGTTTTAATCAGGCAAAAATCATGATTCGTCATCTTACCCTCTTCATCCAACATATCCCCCGATCATCACCACGACGATACACCGATGTTTGGAACAACGCAACCATCGCGCGACTATTTTTTAAGGGGTCGTGTGGGTTTAATATAATGGAATATTAGATGTGCAAACTCACTGACTGAAATTTCTTCCTGTCTACACAGCATGGAACTAGATGGAGAGTAAAGGGAGACTCGCCCAAGCTTGTTCTTCACGGCCATCGCGTAGTATGTGCACACTCCTGGGTACTTGGCAAAAACCCTTTGAGTAGGCGAACCACCCATCCAACGAGCCTGAAAAGTATGTTTTCGCATGTCTATACCTAAACTTGATTAAATATGGAAAATAGGTATTGAATAAACGCAACAACGAATAGGGTACTCGACTCCAAAAACATTATAACCACTTGGCTTATAGTTTTCTTCATAGACAATCATTAGTCATAGTCTTACAAATTCATTATGTTTCTGGCTGCAATTGAAATTAACCAGCAAGCTACAACTTATTTCTGTAGAAACAGGATGCCCAACAGGAAATACTTAGTCAAAAGTCGCTATCAGATAAACTATCACGTATCATAACTACGGATCAAACTGAGATAATGAAAACGAAGTAAACCAGCAATGTAGTACCCAACTACTGTCACTTACGTAGACACTCCGCCGTCTAAAATTTTGACGAAAATTGAATTCCTTCAGTTTCCTTTCGTTATTTTTTATTTTTTTTTTTTTCACATTTTGGTTTATTATTTTCAATAATGAACCTTAGGAATCGACCAAGAAAAATTTTTTTTTAAACTCAAAATTTGATGGTTTACGTTTCAAGGTACGTAGAATCCAAAAATCGAATACAAATTTGGCCGTCCGTCCGCCGTACTCGGCACTTTCCCCACTTAGCATTGACCGATTTTGATGAAATTGGGTATGTAGGCTCCATTTGGGGTCTAGTTGTGCCCCGAAGATTTTGGTTGATGTAAGTCAAGTGGTTGATGTAAGGGTTCAAAATGAATTTTGAAATTTTGATAAAGGTATTGATTTTCCTTCAATTTAAGATTCTATAGAATTTTTAGAATTTTTTGAGACCACGCGGAGCTCTGAAGGACAAACCGTTCGCTCCCTACGAGAATTTAAGGGTTGGACGTACGATAAATCAGAAACACGAGTGTGAATCGCAAAAGGGGCCTAATCTCCGTTCAAATTTTAGTTGACCGAAATGCGATCGATGTTTTTCTTTATGTTGGATGGTTGGTGGCTTTGCAGACGAGTGATTAATATAGAAAAATAATAAACCATTGTGTAATAATTTGCAGCGTTTTTCTATTTAAACAAGATGGGCTACAATTTAAGCAACCAGATAACCTGTTTTGAATAAAGCAATTTGATCCATTGAAACCCTGTCTTGAAATTATCTACAAGTAATTGGATTAACCTACTTTCGACCAAATCGGAGATGGGCAGTGTGACCACGTGAATGACAGTATTATGTGGGGGTTACCCATGTGTTGTACAGATTCACAAGTTAAGTAGTTGTATGTATTGACTGAGGCTTAGGCTGTTGGAATAATCGTTACTTTATCAAATTTTACCATGAAATGAACGTAAACTGTGCTGACTTAATCATTAGAGTTGGTATGCTATACTGATCGCCCTGCCGTAATAAAGCAAATTACATTATTCAGCTTGATCATACTATCATGTAGTAACTATCTTATTAACAATCCGTTCCCCCAACGATTTTTCTATTAGTAGTTTCATCCTGTCAAAAATACAAGTGCACCTTTTGGTTAGTACTAAATTCTGAGTAAGGACTTTCAAAGAAACAATAGGAAAATAATCGCCATACCAAACTCCTGGAACATGTGTTGAACACGTTTTCTATACAGGGAGTAACACCTATGTTCCTGTCATATCCTGAGGATTGATTATACAAGTAATTTGTGACTTTTTCATCTCTTGAGACGTTACGAGACTATATACTCGTACGTCAACTACTAAATGAGACTCTCACTTCATGACAAATATTAATCAAGAAATGAGATAAATAATTAATGATGGTGAATTATATTCTTGAAGTAGTAAGGAAAGTAGGTATCAATGTCTTTGGTTGTTTGAGTCGTAGAAATATTCAGCTTGGAAGTCTTCTCTGCTCTTGTCGGTCTTGTTGTCTGCTGGTCTCGGTCTGGCTTCGGTGATAGATGGCAGCTCCTCGACTTCATTCATTTAGGATGCACTCTTCACCGGAGGAAACAGCAATCAAGATTGAAAAGTATTCTCGTAGGAAAAACTGTTATTCGTCAATTGAAATCGAATTCGAATGAAGAATTTTCAATTCTCTTTGCCCATCAGTAGCCAGCCGCTCGTCCTTTGTTCTTCTATCACCGATAGAGTGGTGAAGCCAGACGGATGCTTGAACTGGTAGGTATTACCTACCGATGCCGACTTCCTTATTTCGAGTTATTAACATCTGTGTTTCGTGAGAATCCTCATTCAGTTGTAATGGAACGTCACACTCTTGACTTTTTTTTAACCCCCTTAAAATCCGACTTTTTTCACTTTTAAGATTTTTTCGTGTTTTCGACCTTGTTTCATTAAAATGTTAATAACTCTTCAATTTACTATATAAACTCAAATTTGACGATTCCATTGGAAAGAGCGTTAAATTTCCTATCTTCCTGATGGAGAACCAGTTTTTTAAATGGGCGAAACGGGTGAAAAATGAACTTGAAGAGGAAAAATTGTCAAATCTTGAAAATCTCAACTTTTTTCAACCGCTCATAAATCCCTGCTTTCCAGCGGGTAAATGCTTGCCAGTAAGCCTAAAAGTTGCACCAAAAGCTCACCTTTCCAACGGTTTAGTCATTTTCATTTTTAAAGTAGGATTTCTTACAGATATTTGTGTTTGAACGCGGAAAAACGTGAATTTTTTCAACGGAATCGGCGCTCTGGCGCCGAAAGGGAAGAAATCAGGGTTTCGGGAGGCCTCGCTGGCTCCTGCGCCTCAAATCGCCTAACAGGAGCGAAGTGAAAAAATTCACGTTTTTCCGCGTTCAAACACAAATTTCTGTAAAAAAATCCTACTTCAAAAATAAAAATTACTAAACCGTTGGAAAGGTGAGCTTTTGGTGCAACTTTTAGGCTTACCGGCAAGCATTTACAGGCTGGAAAGCAGGGACTTATGAGCGGTTGAAAAAAGTTGACATTTTCAAGATTTGACAATTTTTCCTCTTCAAGTTCATTTTTCACCCGTTTCGCCCATTTATTTATTTAAAAAACTTTGGTTCTCCATCAGGAAGATATGAAATTTAACGCTCTTCTTTCCAATGGTATTGTCAAATTTGAGTTCATCTAGTAAATTGAAGGAGTTATTAACATTTTAATGATACAAGTTCGAAAACACAATCTTAAAAGTGAAAAAAGTCGGATTCTAAGGGGGTTACAAAAAAAGTCACAAATTACTTGTATAATCAATCCCTAGGCTATGACAGGAACATAGGTGTTACACTCTATATACTCGTATAGTATAGATCCATGCGCACAGACCAGGTTGACTGTTGTGTGTTATTAGCAAAGAGTGTTGGGCAGAAAAGTTTGTTGGGACCAGATTAGGGTGTGCGCCTGGGTAGGAAAAACTGTTGATTATTATTTTTAATCTAAGGTAGACCTCATTCTAAGAATTTTGGTACCAACCGCGACCTTCTAGCGTGTGTAAAGCTTTTCCTATGAATTTTCAAAGTTTCGACCGTTTAATACGTCACAGTGGGCTGGGGGGTCCCGCCCAGGCGAGAGGGGCGCGTGACGTCATAAACGGTCGAAACTTTGAAAATTCATAGAAACAGATCTACTCACGCTAGAAGGTCGCGGTTGGTCCCAAAATTCTCAGGATGTAGTCTACTATCGATTAAAAATCTAAAAAAAATCAAGGCGCACCCCCCATTGATTCTGGTACTCACACCGTCCAACAGGCAAGTTGGACCATAGACGATCCCTCAAAAACAAATTCTTAGCATCACAAATAGGTATGTAAAGTGGTAATAATAAATAGTATATAATATAAATTAAGTAGGTACCTATAAAAACCAAGTTTAAAAAAAGTACAAAATTTGCAAATGCAAAAATTCGACACCGGAATGCGGAATTTTTTTACGATTCTGAACAGGCCCCAGAATAAATAAAGGGTTTTACGCAATTCAAAACGTCAATTATCGTCTTAAATAACCATGTTTAACGAGAAAAAAAAGTTATTTAAATACGTTTGGACGAGATTTCACCGTACGAAGATAAAACATACGATACAGGTACCTATACCTATAGAATCTATGATCGAATAAAGTTTTTTTGGAGGGATTTCTTTCAATTTCAATGAGCGTAATGATGAACATACGAAGCAATTCAAATCATTGCACATTACTCAAGGCTACTTACTTCATACGTCCAATCAACTATTTCCGAGTAGTTCAGGATGGATTGCAGACGATTGAAATGTTGGTTGGCAGTTTCCACCGTTTCACTAGTGTACGAGTAGTAAAATTCATATTCCAGATCGTTATTCAGGCATAAGTGGTCATTGATGGTCTCAGCACCTTTTTGTCCCTTGACGGCAATAGTTTCATTCCCTTTTTGTACCACCAAATATGGAGCGATTTTAGTTGGGAACTCCATGGCACATCCACCTGGTACTGAATCTAAAAGAGGACAACCCAAAATCCAAGTCGATGAGTATGTCTGAGCATCGTTCAGAATATTATAGATTATTTCACATTTAATATACCCCTAAAATCCCCAGATTTAAACGGAAATTTTTTTCTTACAACTTTTAAATTTTATAGAAACAAGCCAACTACAGGGTGCTGTAGGACCTAATGGGCAAGGAATTAGTTAGTAGAACATTCTATTTACAAATATGTAAATAAAGGCTGTTACAGAGAACAGCGAGCAAAATAAGAATGATCCCGATGTAAGAATTAATTTTTATCTTTGACTTGGCAGGAAATGATCGACAATAAGTCATCTTCCTGAATTGCAAAATCGAACTGGTTGGAGGTTTTATTTTTTTCCATTAATCATTCCGGGCAGTTTTATAGACCTAAGATGCTGGACAGTAAATTCAACTGAGAGAGCCAACAGCATAAACATCAAGGGGCACTGACGATGTAAGTAATATTCCATTTGAAGTACAGCCCACCGAGGTTACGGATCACTGGCACCTCTTTACAATGAGGAATTTCACCGAATTCTATTTGCATTTTTTCTGAATAGTTAATGGTGTGGGATAGATGAAAATCGGGATGATTTTGGAAAATAAGTCCCCTGTTATTTTTGGGAAACATTAAAAATTTATGATTTCAAAAAATAACCGGGAAAATGGACTTCTTCAACGTGACGCGGAAACGCTCGCTGATTGGCTGTTCGGATCGCCGTCCCCTCCCATTGTTGCCCGAAGGAACAACGAAATCGTATTATCTAAGAAGAAAGTTACTAAACAAAAACAGGAAAAACCTCATTTTCTCCATCTTGCTTTTTCTATTTTTTCTCTTCAGTTCTTCGATTTCGATATTTACTGGTTTTATGAAAAATTACCTCTGAAGACTATAGAAGTGAGATTTCACGATATAAGCGCTTCAAGCGGCCGTACATGAACTATTCCTGGTTGAAGTCATCCTCCCGGTTTTTTTAAACGTTCATATTTTCTACACTGATTTGTTTATTCGTATTTCTAGGTGCTGAATCCGATTTTGGGGTCAAAAATAGGAAATTCCGACATGGTGAAATTCCTCAATGAGGAATTCTTTCTAGAGAATGAGTTTTTCGTGTTTTCAACTTTTATTTGCATTAATACTACTTCCGCATAGATCAAGTGACCTGGACACTCGCATCTCCGGAAAGAAAAACAAACCTCATTAAATCGATTAGGTTAGATGATTTCTAGTTTTGAAATCAAAACTATAAATAAAACCGCGATTCTGAGTCACTTAATAATTAGTGATATAAAGAAACGTTCTCATATTATGTTATTTAAGCCATGTTATGAAAATAATGGTGGCAGAAGAAGGACAATACCGAATTAAACGCCTTTGTATGAAGAGGTATATTGAATTCAATGTCAGGTTACTATAGGCGTGCTTATAAAATACGTTTATATCCAAATAAATTGAATTTCGTACTCACAGGACTCATCGTAAGTTCGAACGACGATCAAAACTTCAACAGACCATGGCAAAGGATTGGTGAGGTTAACGACAGTCGAACCCAGGGCAACCGGATACACGAAACCAAGGTCTGAACCAATGAGGTTCGTAGCATTGTGTTTCACGACGATGTCCGACAAGGGCGGGAAACAATGAATGTGAACGACACTGAAACCGCTAGAAATCGGGAAATCGGTGACTCTGACTACCAGTTCTTTGAGAGATGGCAGAACAAATCGAGAACTGGTCACCCAGATGTCTTCCGAGGCGGTGGCATTCGAGAGGTTCAGCTCGACGACAGAATCTGGAAAAGACAACATAAAACAAAACTGTTGCTGTCTTACATCCGAGTTCGTTACGAAGGACAAAATCAATTACTGTGATTATGAATTTAATAATAATTGCAAGAAAATGTAGCTCCAGGGGATGAACGGATCTACACAAATGTTCGCAAACGCGAGGCCACAACCAACTGTTCAATTCCCAACATTAATTATCAATATTTAATTGATTGAAAATGTTAAGCTCTAAATGAGTGATTCGGGGTGATAACTAAAATCTGCATCCACGATTCAAAAACAAGGGGGTGTGGCACATAGCTTCCTCGTATCCATAACCCTATTGTGTAGATGATCCGATGCATAGTAGTTGTTGATCTCAAAACATCAACCTCTAAGTACCTTGCACTACCCTCATAGGACCATCTACGTCAACCGGAACATCTCTGAATATTGTTGGAAAATGTAGAAGTTATGGCTATAACATGGAAATTTACTTTTGCGCACACACAGACAGACAGACGCGGAACCAAAAAAGTTCAGGAAGGTCTGAAACGTAAAACGTGAGTGGAAATTTTGATTTTGGAGAACTTTATTTTCAACCTTGAAAAGTGAATACAAAGCATCCGCTACCTTGGCAGACTCGGAAGCAGTTACTACACATACGCAGTAAAATTACTACACAACGGTTCATTATTGCTTCCGAGTCTACCAAAATAGCGAAAACAGTGTGTTGGAGATTCAACTTGTAAAGATTTCTCAAAACCAGAATTTCCACTTACGTTTTGCGTTTTAGACATTCCTGAACAATTTTAGCTTCATGTCTGTCGGTCGGTCAATACCCAAAAATACTTGTAATGGGTGAAGTCATATGAAATTGGCGAGTTATCAAGTTTTAATGCCGTATTCAGAGATTGTGCGGGTTGGTATCTAGGTGGTTCCATATGAAAACTGATTGTCAGCAGCCTCTGAACATGCGCAAACGTGAAACCCGTGAAACAGCCATAAGTTCTCCATTTTGGTTCATTATTTTCAATAATGAACATTTGGAATCGACGAAGAAAAAAAAGTTAACCCCCCCCCCCCCTCAAAATTTGTTGGTTTATGTTTCAAGAAACGTAGAATCCAAAAATAGAATAAAAATTTGGCCGTCCGTCCGCAGTACGCGGCACTTTCCTCAGTTCTCAGGGACCGATTTTGATGAAATTTGGTATATGGGCTCCAATGGTGTGTGCGCATGGGTCGGGAAAACTGCTTATTGTTATTTTTAATCTAAACTAGGCCTCATTCTAAGAATTTAGGAACCAACCTTCTAGGTGAGAAGACCTTTTTCTATAATTTTTCAAAGTTTTGAATGTTTATGACGTCACGCTCCCCTCCTCCCAGCCCACTGAGACGTCGTAAACATTCGAAACTTTGAAAAATCATAGAAAAAGATCTACTCATCCAGAAATAGAACGGCTGGTGTCAAAATTCTCAGGATGAAGTCTACTTTCGTTGAAAAATTTTTTAAAAAAATCAGGCGCACCCCCCATTGGGGTCTAGTTGTGTCCCGAAGCTTTTGGTTGATGTCGGTCACTTCTAAGGGTTGAAAAACAAGGGTTGAAATGTTCGAAAGTGCCCTAACTCAAGAACTCTCAAAATAAAGGAATCGTTTTTTTTTCACCAGTTTAAATATTATTGAATTTTTAGAATAGACCTAGTATTTAGAGACCACGCGGAGTTCTGTAGGACAAACCGTTCGCCCCCAACGAGAACTGAAGGGTTGGACTTACGATAAATCAGAAATCGCTAGAGAGGCCTAATCTCCGTTCAAATTCTATCTGACCAACATGCGATTTGGTACGTGGTGATGATTGCGTTTTAATCTGAGTTGCCATTGCACTTTCGCCAACCCGCACAACCCTTGAAAATTGAATCGAAATCGGACGGTAACTTTTACAAGGGCGTGCGGACACCCAGACAGACTAACGTACACACGGACAGACAGTCACGAAACCAAAATTGTTCAAGAAGGTCAAAAACGTAAACGCGAGTGGAAATTTTGATTTTGGAGGAATTTTTTTTCAACCTTGATAAGTGAAAACAGTGCGTCCGCTACCTCGGTAGACTATGAAGCAAAATCATTAGCTCAAACGTTTCTGGAATGTGGCCTGTTCTGCGGGTGAAGACCACATCCAGCAAGTAAACTGTAAACAATTGGTGACCTTCTATTGATGACCGCTGGGCTCGCGGTGAGCCACTGATATTTCATAGTAAATTTACAATCAACCTTCAAGTCCTACAAGGAACGAACGGTCCTACAGAGCTCTGAGTGATCTCATTCGTAAGCTATTTTAATTTGATGAAAAAACTATAACTTCACGTTAAAAGATAAAGAGCTTGGACACTTTGAAAATGCCAACTAGGTATATTTTTGACCCCTTATAAGTAACTAAATAACCAAAATCATCGGGGCATAAGTAAATCCCAAATGAATCTCATAGATATACCATAATGCAACAAAATCGGACCATGGTAAGTAGAGATTTATTTTTCAATTCGATTTTTGGTTTTTGTACCTTGAAACACTTGAAATTTTGAGGGGAGAGAGGGATTATTGTTTTCTTGCTGTATTCCAAAAGTTGTATTATTGAAAATAATAAACAAACATAGTGTTTCGTAATGTATGCATTCCAGGGGGCATATTAGTGCAACGTTCAATTTCAACTGGTGAGCGATAAAATATACATTTTTATTTACCTTCCTACTGCACATATCAGTTTCACGCAATGTAATTTAGTTAGTATGTTGAAAAAGTACCATGTCATTTTAGCATAATTAGAACCCAAAATTGGATATTTTGAAATCGAAAATAGCACTCCCCACCACCACCCTTAGCCATTTTTACATCTCTAGCGACTTGCGAAACTCTAATTGGAACATCATTTTAGAACCCATGATGTAGAATGCCCAAAGTGCGAATCTATTCTTTCCCCAGCGCCAGCCTGGCACCACAGCGGAAATATACCGTAACGTTGGCTTTGGTAGGTAGTCAGCAGGAGGTCTGATCTGTATTGAATAATAATGATAATTAAAGGTGATAAACCAAAAACCCATGCGACACGCGGTTCCTGGTGTCCTGACACAATGGTGACACCACTTATTCGTTCCACGGTGGCACAAAGAATGGTTCATGGAAATCCAGAGGTATATGGATTACGTTCCCTGAATTTCAAAACTTGGATAACATTAGTAAGCCTTCATCAGAACTGAAGTATGGAAAACCGGGTATTTCATTAATACAATACCCCTTCCGCAACCTACCCATGCAAATGTTGATACTCTGATGAAGTCATATGTAACTGAGTCTGTGTCGAAAAAAAACGCTGCAAATTTGCATACAAAGATTTACTTTTTTTATAGATCTATCGCCTGCAAAGAACACAGATTTGCCATTGACACTACGTACCAACCATATTTTCGCTTCACAATCAAGTTTATTTTGAAGGAATAAAAGCTTCACACTCAATTCGAAGAAATGAAGAGTTGTGGATGCCTTCATTAGAAATTTGATTACTGGTTGTTGAGGAAGATAAAATGTGTACAACTCAAAGAAACGAACAACTATCACATTTTGGTCAGCTAAAATTTCACGATTTACACTCGTGTTTCTGATTTATAGTAATTCCAACCCTTAAGTTCTAATACTATGCGAACGATTTATCCTACAGAGCTCTGGGTGGTCACATTCGATTCTAAATCTTCAATTCTACTTTAAATTTGTGAAAAAAAACCTTTATATCTAGAGTTTTTGATCTATGGCGTTTTGAAAATTTTAGCCCTTATTTTTCACACCTTCATCAACCAAAAGCTTTATGGCATAACAAAACCCCAAATGGGGCCCATATACCAAATTTCATAAAAATCGGCACATGGTGACAAACGAAAGTGTCGCGTACAGCGAATGGACGGAAATTATACTAAGGCTTGCGCTGTATGGAGTACAATCAAGTTTGACTCAAGAAGATATTGAGGAATGTTTGGTGAAGCTCAACAGTCTGGATGCCTATGACGTTGGAGATCAACTGCATTTCGTTTTCAAATTCGACAGAAGAGATCAATTGACCACTATCCATTTGATTGAGGTTTCGCCTTACCTTCGCAAGAAGTTATTAGTACAGCGAAAAATCTTCCTTGGATGGAGCTGATGTCATGGACTCTATCCGCATTTCAAGATGTTTCAAATGTAAAGGTTTTGGTCATGTGGAGATATTTTGTAAAAACGACAATCAGAATTGTGGTCATTGTGCTGGTAATGATGACTTCAAGGAGTGCCCTAAGAAAAATGAAACACCGTGCAGCGTGAACTGTAAGAAGTTCCGCATGATCATCAGGCTAGTGACTGTGCATGCCCCAGCTATCTCAATGCACTTTCTGGTCTAGTGAACGAAATTGATTATGGGATTTAGTGATCTGGGTAATATTTTGAGAACCTTTCAATGTACCACAAGATTGATGTGTCTAGTTTTCGTAGTGTGTTTGGATTAAAGTGCAGATAAGAAGGGAACAATTGTCGACAGAACATGGTAGATTCTGGCTTATGCCGATGACATTGCTTTGTTGGGGCGAAGTCTTGATGCCTTGCAGGAGGCTTTGGGGGTTTCGCATGAAGGGGGAAAGCCAATGGGTCCACGAATAAATGAAATCAAAACTAAATACCTCAAGATATCTCCCCAGAGCCGTGTCCAGTGGGTGCCCAGAGGGGTGACGTTTGGTTCTTATAAGTTTGATGAAGTCGGGTCCCTCACCTATCTGGGGAGCTTGGTCACGAATAGAAATCAAGTACAGGATGAGATATGCTCACGAATAATGGCAGGCAGCCGAGAATTTTATGCCAATATAAAACTCTTCAAGAGCCCTGTGATCTCCAGATCAACGAAGATGAGGCTGTATGTATAGACCCCGCATGTAGAGATGGGGCTTTGTGGCCCTGGATCTTATGGATCGGAGGCTTGGGCCATGCGGGCTGAGGATGAGGCTAGACTACGGATATTTGAGAGAAAGATTATAAGAAGGATCTATGGAGTGGTCAGAGAGGGCCAAGGTTGGAGAGCAAGGCAGAATGCCGACTTTGATGAATTATTAAAACATGAAGACATAGTCCGATTCATCAAAGCTGGGCGCATCCAATGGCTGGGACATGTCGACCGCATGCCAATGGAGACCTGCCCGAGGATGATGCAGCGAGCTAGGATGGAAACTAGAAGACGAAGAGGTCGTCCTCAGAGTCGCCGGCTTGATGATGTCTTGAGGGACCTCCGGGTGGTGGGATTGCGGAGGTCTCAGGCGGGTGACCGTGGTGCGTATGATCGAAATTTATTGTTTTAAAGAGTATATTTATTGATTGTGTGGGTATTATTATGTCTGCATGTCGCGGAGTGAAGGAGGTGACCTAATCGATGTGGCTGGTGTGTTTTCTTTAACCCCTACTCAACAAAGAGAGAAAGTCCCTAACCTAGCGACTGTACTGTCACTCTGGCAGCGTGAGCCTGACCATAAAGTGGACTACCAGGAGATATGCTGGCCCGCCGTCTCATGTGAGACCGACCATGAGGAGGCGGGACATTTTCCTAAATGAACCTAATTTGTGAGGAGAGCTCTAGGCGAGAAAGATGCAGAGGTCGGCGCCTTTTGAGGGGCAAACCGGCGTATCTGAGGAACTAGCTAGTGATTGAGGGCGAATGTAGAGAGTGAGATGAACGAGGCAATTGACTAGACTAGACTGCATACTGGATCACACCTGAGTGAGCTTATATACTCTAGGTACAGTACCTAGTACTAGTAACTAGTACTTTGCGTGGGGAGAGAGTGGTGGTAGGGTGACGTCACCTTGCCGGGTTTCCCCCATACCTCACTCCCTCCTGGTTTCTGTATCTTTTTGCTTCCGAGTCTACCAAGGTAGCGGAAGCTTTGTTTTCACTTTCAAGGAAGAAAAAAAAAGTTCTCCAAAATCAAAATTTTCACTCGCGTTTTGCGTTTTAGACCTTTCTGAACAATTTTGGTTCCACGTCTGTCTGTCTGTGAGTCTGTCATGAAATCCTTGTAACGGGCACAACTATACGAACTTATTGTCCGATTTCAATGAAATTTTCAGGGATGTTGCGGATTAGGTTGTAGATGATTCCCTATGAAAATCACCACCTTCGGATTGATAATAGCCACTGCGCATGCGCAAACGTGAATTCCTTGTAACGGCCATAACTTCTACATTTTCCATCCGATTTCACTGAAATTTTCAGGGATGTTACAGATTAACTTGTTTTGATGTTTTGAGATTAACTACTATGCATCGGATCATCTATACAATCGGGTTATGGACACGAGGAAGTTATGTGCCACACCCACTTGGCAGACGTTTTTTATTTGAGAACTATTTTATTACAAACTAGCTGAAAAGCCTACTAAAAGCAGGCAAAAACGATTCCTCTGACTCCTCCCGCCCCAACCCCTCCAGCCTCCGACTCTCCCCACTCCCAAGAGATATAGATGTGGGATAATAAATTTCTTTGTCCGACGTTTGGATTCTACGTTCCTTGAAACGTAAACCAACAAATTTTGAGGGGGGGTTAAAGTTTTTTGTTCATGGTCGATTCTAAAGGTACGTTATTGAAAATAATTAGCCAAAACACGCAAATCGGTTGGAGAAAATGGTTTGGACCAAATACACAAAATTTTATCACAAACACACACACAAACATACCTACACAACTAAGATTTATGCTTGCGAATCTACCAAGGTAGCGGGAAGAGATTTTCACTTTTCAAGATTGAAGAAAAAAGTTTTCCAAAGCCAAAATTTCCACTCTGGTTCTGTGTCTGTCTGTCTTTCAGTGTGACATAAAATCCTTGTAACGGGCAAACATATTATAAGTTATTGTCCGATTTCGATGATATTTTCAGGGATCGTGCGGGTTGGCGAGTAGACGGTTCCCTTATGAAAACCATCGTTCCCGGATCGATAGTTACCTCTGCGCATGCGCAAACTTATATAAACCTTGTAACAGCCATAACTTATACGTTTTCTTCTCAATTCCGATCAATTTAGCTTCCGAGTCTACCAACGTAGCGGAAGCTTTGTTGTCACTTTTCAAGGTTGAACAAATAGTTCTCCAAAAGCAAAATTTCCATCCGCGTTTTACGTGTCAGACCTTCCTGAACATTTTTGGTTCCGCGTCTGTCTGTCTGTGTGTCTGTCATGACATCCTTGCCACAGCCATAACTTCTACAATTCTCACCCGATTTTGATGAAATTTTCAGAGATTGGGCGGGTAGGCGTGTAGTTGGTTTCCTATGAAAATCATCACTCATGAATTGATAGTAGCCATTGCGCATGCGCAAACGTGAAATCCTTGCCACAGTCATAACTTCTATATTTCTCACCAGATGTCGATGAAATTTTCGGGGATTATGCGGGTTGGCATCTAAATGGTCCCCTATGAAAATCATTGTCCCCAGATTGATAGTACTTACTGTGCATGCGCAAACGTGTATTTCCTTGTAACAGCCATAACTTCTACAGTGCTCATCTGATTTCGATGACATTTTCAGGAATTGTGCGAGTTGCAATGGAGATGGTCCCCTATGAGAATCATGGCCCCCAAATTGAAAGTATTTGTGAGCATGAGCAAACGTGAAATCCGTGTGACTTCCATAACTTCATCACTCTCCACCCGAAGTCGATGAAATTTTCCGAGATTGTACGGGTTGACGTGCAGTCTCCTATGGGTAGTGAAAGGTACTCAGAGATCGGTGTTTTGAGATTAACTACTATGCGTCGGATCATCTATACAATCGGATTATGGATACGAGGAAGCTATACGCCACACCCACTTGGCAGACGTTTTTTATGATTTGTGGGGTTGGCGTGTAGATGGTCCCCCATGAGGACAGTGCAAGACACTTGGAGATTGATGTTTCAGATTGTATACTATCTATACGATCTATAAGATCGGGTTATGAACACGAAAATGCTATGTGTCACACCCAGAAGATATTTTTTCGTGGATTTGGATTCAGAATGGTCTAAAACGGATTTTACTTAGTTGCTTTCTTGCTTCATTTAGTTTCGTCCTCCTTCACGTAAGGACGTCTAAGTCTTCTGAGACGACCATTTGAATGATATAAAACATTCTACCTTACATGGTCGAGGGTAAAAGGATTATTTTCTTGATATTGTATGGGATGACCCCGCAGTGTGTTTTCTCGACTGGTTATATTCAAATACTCAAAAAACCTCGAATGTTTCGTACTTTTTTCGGTTTTCTACCAATAACTTCTAAATTATGATAATTTCAATAATTTATCCCTGCTAACTTTTTAAAATAGGTTAAATTTGCCTAAATTTGAGATCAACTTATGCTCTGTAGGTTGAATAATAACAGAGATATCTCAAGTGAACATCCCACCAAACGTGAAACTTATTGAAGAAGTTCTCCCCTTTTTTTCTTCCCACGTGACTTGTATTGTTCCTGCCCCCCTCCAGTGGATGTGATACCACTTCGGCTATTTTCTTGCAGGGGAGAACAACATTTTGCAACACATTCAAGAAGAAGGGGAACCGCTGGCAACGATTTACATGAAGCCACACTACAGTCAGGACGAAGTATCTGATTTTGGATACCTAAAAAGCCAATTAGAGTTCTAAACTTCTACGAGTATTTCTTCTTTACAGAACTCCGTACGTTCGCAGTTGTACTTTAATGACTTAAAGGGGGGTCACCTAGCATGGACAAGGGTAGAACTTTTTTTTCCTGATACTGTATAGGATGATACCGCATTGTGTAATCCAAGTTTTCGAACTTGAAAGCATCTCGAGTCAAGTTCAAATACTCGAAATCCTCGAAAGTTTCGCACTTTTTTCTGTTACCTATCTAACTATACCAAATATGTGGGATATCAAACAGTTAGGTTTTGAGAGGGTAGTCCACCAAGTTTGTGTGACACATAGCTTATAACGTCATCCTCAACATCATGCAAATTAACGGTGTCATTCTGTGCTTTAAGGCTATGTAGGGAAACTGATGGAAAGTACAAGACCTGAGACAAGTTACGGTAACAGTTCCACAGTACAAAAACGGATCCTAAGCTGGGAAACTGGACCACAGTACGGAAACAAATCAACTTGTGGAAGCTGATCCGAATTACATATACTGGCCCACCTTGTGGAAGTCGGACGTAAATCCCACCTGAAATGGTTGTTTACTTATGATATACAGTACGGAAACATTATCTGATTTTTCACACGAAAAAAAAGTGGGTGTGGCACATAGCTTCCTTGTATCCCTAACCCGATTTTTTAGATGATCCGATGCATAGGAGTTAATCTCAACACATCAATCTCTACCTTGCACAACCTTATTAGGGCATTACGCGTCAACCCGGACAATCTCTGAATATTTCTTCGAAATTGGATAGAAAATGTAGAAGTTATGACTGTTACAAGGAAATACACGTTTGACAGAAGCTACTTTCAATTTGGGGACCGTGATTTTTATAGGTCCATCCACATAACGTCAATCCACATAACATAATCCACATCAGATGGGAAATGTAGAAATTATGGCTGTTTGCGCATGCGCATCAGCTACTATCAGTCCGAGCGTGATGATTTTCATAGGGGACTGTCTACACGCAATCGGACAATAACTTCGTACCTATAGGATTTCATGACAGACACGAAACCAAAATTGTTCAGGAAGGAACGTAAAACAAGAGTGAAAATTTTGATTTTGGAGAACATTGTTTTTCAACCTTGAAGAGACTACCCAGAGCACTAACATAGGAGCAACCGTTTGTTTCCTGCATTACTAGTGTACAAGTGGCTAAGCGAGTCCAGCGATCATCATTGGAAGGAAATAGTTCTTGAACTATACGATAACACTTCGTTCGCTTGAAGGCTGAGCCTTTTCCCCGTTTTGGTATCCATGTGGAATTTTGAATTTTCAGACCACTATACCTGCTTGATGTTGCCTCGAAAGGCGTAATTCCTCTAGGCGTTCCGACCTCTAATTATGGTGAATTTTCTTATCCGGGGGTGATGGTTTTCATAGGGGTCCATCAACACGCCAACCCGCACAATCCATGAAAATTTCTTCGTATAGGAAATATTCTTGCAGACAGACAGACATGGGACCAAAATTGATCTGGAAGGCCTAAAATGTAAAACGCGAGTAGAAATTTTGATTTAGGTGAAAATTTTTTTCAACCTTGAAAAATGAAATTTTTTTTAAATCAACGTTACTCCCGAGGCTACCTTAGTAGACTCGGAAGCAATAATTAATATGCTGTACTTTATATTTATCCTGTATTTCTTCTTTTCATTATTTAAAAAATCTCCGTTGTGTTTTATTGATCTACATGGAAGTATTATGTTCCCAATCGATCAATTACTTGGTATAGTAAGTTCGTCATTCTATGTTTTCTAACGCGTTATACATGATTATAATGGACTCCATCAAACTTATAAAATTTATAAGTTTAATGGATCATCCATTTAATGGATCATCCATTTAATGGATCATCCATTTAATGGATCAACCTGTCTGATGCGGACGTCCCATCACCACAAAAATTCACTGAGAAGAGGATGAAGGTCACGAATTCTACCCCCAAGCAGTTTGCATTTCACGGTTCTCTATGTGGACTCAATTGGCTGTGTATGAGCAAGGGTCTCTGGATCGACGGAATTAACTTAATTTATTGTTTATTTATTTTTCTCAACTTCTAAACAACTTATTTGTAAATTTCCTCAAATGAAATTTGCCAGGTGAGGAGAGGCATGAAACATTTCAATTTTCACAGGTGGTTAACACTAATAGCCATTGGGAAGCAGTTAGTACTAAAGTTTTACATTATACAGAAACTTGAGTACAGCCCCGCCCCCTCCTAAGTATTTTATCTGACGAAAAACCCTACTTAGGCAAAATTTAATTGGTTATCCGTTGAAAACTTATTAATCAGCTGAGAGTGACGATTTTGAAATCACTCATCTAAAAGAATGAGGTTTATGAGGAGAAATCTTAGTTTGAAAGAGGGGGCAGTACTAAAGAACACCCTAAAGCATTTTAAAATCCTTGGTATAATACCCAAACCCAAGACGAAATCGAGTTCCCCTATCATCCAGGATATAGTTAACCTGGCACCTCAGCGGTTATACATGGTCGTTGGACTTGTATCAATCTGTTGGTTTAGGTAGGTAGATGACCACCCAGAAAAAACGTCTGCCAAGTGGGTGTGGCACATAGCTTCATCGTATCTATAACCCGATTGTATAGATGATCCGATGTAGTTAGTCTACAAACATCAATCACTAAGTACCTTCCACTACCCTCATAGGGGACCATCTACACCCCAATCCGCATGAACCTTGAAAATTTCGCCGAAATCGGATGACAAATGTGGAAGTTATGGCTGCTACAAGGAATTCACGTTTGCACATGCTCAGTGATCACTATCATTCTGGAGGCAATGATTCTTGTAGGGAACTGTCTACACGCCAATTAGAACAATCCCTGGAAATGAACAACAGCTATAGCTGTTACAAGGATTTTACGTTTACGCATGCGCAGAGACTACTGTCAATTTGGAGGCCATGATAGACCATGAACACCCCTAACCGCATGATCCCTGAAAATTTCATCGAAATCGGACAATACCTTTCTTATAGTCATGCCCGTAACAAGGATTTCGTGACAGACAGACAGATACGGAACCAAAATTGTTCAGGATGGTCTGGAACGTAAGACGCAAGCGGAAATTTTCATTTTGAAGAAATTTTTTTTTTCCTTGAAAAGTGAAAACAAAGTTTCCGCGACCTTGGTAGATTTGGAAGCAAGAAAACGCTGCAAATTATTACACAATGGTTTATTGATTTTCTATATAGATCACTCATCTACAAAGCCACCAACCATCCAACATGAAGAAAAACATCGATCACATTTCGGTCAGCTTTAATTTGAACGGAGATTAGGCCTCTTTTGCGATTCACACACGTGTTTCTGATTTATCGAACGTAAAACACTTAAATAGGGTGTGCGCCTGGGTAGGAAAAACTGTTTATTGTTATTTTTAATCTAAGGTAGACCTCATCCTGAGAATTTTGGTACCAACCCCGACCTTCTAGCGTGTGTAAATCTTTTCCTATGAATTTTTAAATTTTCGACCGTTTATGATGTCACGTGGGCTGGGGGGTCCCGCCCAGGCGAGAGGGGCGCGTGACGTCATAAACGGTCAAAACTTTGAAAAATCATAGAAACAGATCAACTCATGCTAGAAGGTCGCGGTTGGTGCCAAAATTATCAGGATGTAGTATACTTTCGATTAAAAATCTAAAAAAAATCAAGGCGCACCCCCCATTCTTGTAGGGAGCGAACGGTTTGTCCTACAGAGCTCCGCGTGGTCTCAAAAAATTCTAAAAATTCTATAGAATTTTAAATTGATGGAAAAACAATACCTTTAAAACACAATTTTTTGAGTTAGGGCGTATTCAAAAATTCAAAATTTATTTTTTGACCCTTGGAAGTGACCTACATCAATCAACATCTTCGGGACACAACTAGACCCCAAATGGAGCCTACATACCAAATGTCATCAAAATCGGTCAATGTTAAGAGGGGAAAGTGCCGCTTACGGCGTACGGACGGCCAAATTTTTATTCGATTTTTGGATTCTACGTACCAACGTAAACCAACAAATTTTGAGGGTGTGTTAAAAAATTTTTACTACCCTCATAGCGGACCATCTACACGCTAAACTGAACAATCCTGAGAAATTTCGTCGAAATCGGATGGAAAATGTAGAAGTTATTGCTGCTATAAGCAATTCACGTTTGCGCATGCGCAGCAATTACCATTATTCTGGGGAAGATGATTTTCATAGGGGATCATCTACATGCCAATCTGAACAATCCTAGAAAATGTCATCAAATTCTGATGAAAAATGTAAGTGTAATGGCTGTGGCAAGGATTTCACGTTTGCGCATGCGCAGTGGCTACTATCAGTCCGGGGGTGATGATTTGCATAGGGGACCGTCTACACCCCTACCCGCACAATCCCAGAAAATTTCATCGGATGAGAATTGAAGAAGTTATGGTTGTGGCATGGATTTCATGATAGACAAACAGACACGGAACCAAAATTGTTCAGGAAGGTCTAAAACGTAAAACGCGAGTGGAAATTTAGATTTTGGAGAACTTTTTCTTCAACCTTGAAAAGTGAAAACAAAGCTTCCGCTACCTCGGTAGTGTCGGAAGCAATAGATAGTTGCATGACATTTCGATACAACATAGAACTTCCGCTTCGACAGACATATGGTAGGTATCGATGTATCGGTGGAACGATTTATTTATGCAGGAATGTTTTGTTGTAACTTCCGTACTAAAACTTGTACCATCGAGATACAAAGCAGTGGAGCCAAGAGAACAGCAGAAACTCTGTCACAGCGTGGGTTTATTGCTTCCGAGTCTACCAAGGTAGCGGAAGCTTTGTTTTCACTTTTCAAGGTTTAAAAAAAAGTTCTTCAAAATCAAAATTTCCCCTCGAGTTTTACGTTTCAGACCCTCCTGAACAATTTTGGTTCCGTGTCTGTCTGTCTGTGTGTCTATCATGAAATCCATGCCACAGCCATAACTTATTCAATTCTCATCGGATTTGGATGAAATTTTCTGGGATTGTGCGGGTAGGGGTGTAGACGGTCCCCTTTGAAAATCATCACCCCCGGACTGATAGTAGCCACTGCGCATGCGCGAGAGTATATTTCCTTGTTACAGCCATAACTTCTACATTTTCCATCAATATTCAGAGATCGTTCCTTTTGACATGTAGATTCCCCTATGAGGTATACCTTCCACTAGTATTTAGAGATAAACTACCATGCATCGGATCATCTATACAACCGGGTTATGGAAACGAGGAAGCTATGTGCCACGTCCACTTGGCAGACATTTATTATTTCTAATTAGGCGATCAAAATTATTCATCCACTCTAAAAACCTTGTGATCAGAACCAAGACCTAGCCAAGGGTCTTTACTAGTGTCTACGAAATAACAGCCTTTTTCGACCCTGAAAGTGAGTCCCTATCAATTATACTTCCTATAGGTTGGTGTGTAACCACCACCGGAAGTACGGACTTGCTGGAGTTGAACATCTTAGAAATTATATGTAGATTTAAAAAGAAGAAGTCCGCGATGCCAGGAATGTCAGTCGGACAAAAATCCAACCTGAAATAGTAGTTTACTTTACTTTTTACTTACTTTTTAAAAGAAGAAAATAGAGTAGGAACGATATAATGATTACACAAGCTTGGATTTACTTGGCGAGTACTGAGTACAAGATAGTAATTTTATGTGATTCACAGTTGTGAGCTAGGTCAAGCTCTCTATTCATTGTTGATAGTTGAACACAGATAATTTCCATTCATATTAAGGTAGGTACAGTTGTTGTGGTACTTGGTTTCAGGGTCCTAACCAATCAGACGTGATAGTATTTCGATAATCGAAGGATATGAGTACCTGAGATACGGATAACGAGTTATATTTACTTACCGGAGCCGACCAAAACAGCACTGGAACATGATACGAAGATAAGGAAAGCGACCGACAGGCGTACAATCGGCGAAGTGTGCACCCGGAACAGTATCCCCAAGCTATCAGGCATGGCCTGACCACTTTTTCCGACAGATTAGAGAATCAAACGAGTGTCAAAAATATCGAATAACAAAGTCGGAGTACGGGTAAGTTGACACCAAGGATTTCGAGTTTCGATCACAACTTGAACCTTGCAGATAAGGGTGATAACAAACTGGTGTTGGGGAGGACGGTGGGCGGAAACAGCCGAAGGCGGACGGACGAGCACGAAGCGATCGTTACCAGTTCGAGCGGCGCTCGAATTCAAAACCGCAACGTACACCTGAATGAGGGTTGGAATATTTTTGATAGGTATCGATTTCCAGTTTAATCGATTGTTTCTATCATTACTAATTATTTTGTGGCCTTTTTGTATGCCAGTTATAATCGTAAAATCGATCATAGTACTTACTGGTTTTGATTGGAAACATTCTTTGTTTAGAAAAGCATGCATTCAAGTGGACGTCACTTCAAAAGAGGAGTGAAACTTTGAATTCCTACCAGTTAAAAATCGCTACTGTATACAAGGTTGAAGGCTCAAACCCATTCACTAAGTCAACGTTTCAGTGTTACTGAAGGAGAACCTAAAAATAGTAGAAAAATTAATAAAATTTATTAATTTTTTTTACTATTTTTAGTAAAAACTATCTTTCTACTCAAGTAACATCTATCTATCTCTAGTAATTTTACTATTTTTCACATTTAATGTAAAATAATACACGGACGTCCTTATGCGATTAATTTAGGGAAGGAGGACATTACAGAACGAAGAAAAAAACCTCATACGAATCCGTTTTAGACCATTCTGAATCTAAATCCGCGAAAAAACCCGTAGGTTTAGGTATGTCTGTGTGTATGTGATAAAAGTAAATGTTGTGTACTCTGCCTAGGCCTTAATTTTCCACCAAACTGCGTTTTGCTTCCGAGTCTACCAAGGTACCTAGCGGAAGCTTTTTTCTCTTTTCAAGGTTGAAAAAACGTCTGCCAAGTGGGTGTGGCACATAGCTTCCTCGTATCCAAAACCCGATTATACATATAGATGATTATACACCCGATTATACATATAGATGATCCGATGCATAGTAGTTAATCTCAAAACACCAATCTATAAGTACCTTTCACTACCCTCATAGGGGACCATCTACACGCTAATCTGGACAATCCTAGAAAATTTCATCAAATTCGGGCAAAAAATGAAAGTGCGGTAGTGATTGGAATCAAAAAATTTCTTAGCAACACTGGGATTATAACCTGGGACTCCGGGGTGTGAGTCCAGTACTTTGCTCACTGATCTACAAAGGGGTTGGCTCAATGGCTTTGAGATCCTCACCTCAGACGCAACTGTTATGAGTGTTACAAGGATTTTACGATTGCGCATGCGCAGAGGCTACTGTATTATTTAAGGCCTTGATTTTCATTGGGGACCATCTACAACCTAATCCGCGTAATCCCTGAAAATGTCATCGAAATCGGGTAGAAATTGTGGAAGTTATGGCTGTTACAAGCAATTCACGTTCGCGCATGCGCATCGGCTACTATCAGTCCGGGGGTGATGATTTTCATAGGAGACCATCTAAACACTAATGTGTAACATCCCTGAGAATTTCATTGAAATCGGATGAAAAATGTGGAAGTTACGGCCGGTACAAGGAATTCACGTTTGCGCATGCGCAGTCGCTTCTATCAGTCCGGGGATGATGATTTTCATAGGGGACCGTCTACACACCAACCCGCACAATCCCTGAAAATTTCATCGAAATCGGACAATAACTTCGTATAGTTATGCGCGTTACAAGGAATTGATGACAGACGGACAGACACACAGACACACAGACACACAGACACACAGACACACAGACACACAGACAGACAGACAGACAGACACGAAACCAAAATTGTTCAGAAAGGTCTAAAACGCAAAACGCGAGTGAAAATTTTGATTTTGGAGAACTTTTTTTTTTCGTCCTTGAAAAGTGAAAACAAAGCTTCCGCTACCTTGGTAGACTCGGAAGCAAAAAGCGGTTGCTATCAAGTCCATAGGGGACGGCAAGTGTGCAAGTGAGAGGGAATATTCCAAAAATGTATTTATCTCAGCTGTCGGTTGATTGATTTTTAAATTTCATAGTGATCTGAGTTCATCTTAACCAAATAGACGTTGATGTAATTGCCGATTTTGCAAAAATTCCATTCACCCAATCTAGATAATTTTATATTTCAACAGCCGTCGCCAATAATGGTTTGTTTTCATTAGGGATGATAAGAATGCTCATGGTAATGGTATTGGCTCGACCTGATTTATCTCTAACACTTAACAACAAAGAGGTACAACATTTTTATCGCAATTGAAGTGGAATCTCAAAAAAAAAAAAAAAAAAAAATACAGCTACCTTGGGCATTCCACCTAAACGCACAACATGAAACAAGGGTGTTTCCGTGTCTATTTCCGATTCCAAAATATCAAGTTTCGTACTTTTATAATGCTAAAAATAATATTGTTCTTTTTCGACATAGGTTCCCACTAACTGAACTACATTGGGTAAAAAGGTAGTAAATGAAAAAATGAAATTTCACGTTACTAAGCAGTATGTACCTATTATGTTTCTATTCGAACAGCGGAAACAGTTATTGCCTAAATTGAGGATTTTAAAGATTTTTAATAGTAACTAAATAATAACGGTAGGTGCGCCGATTAATCCGGGTCATCTATGTTAAAACGGTTCTTGGTTGAATCCATACTTAGTTATTTGTAAATTGGTAGACTGCAACTGCAACTGATCATAAATCGTCAACTGACTGCTCTCTTTTTGAGTTTTGATGGGTCTATTTATAGTTCTAACTAAGTTATAACTTAGCTTTAAATAGAGCTGTCTGAGAGAAGATATTAGTCGGAAAAAATAAGTTCTGGCACCTTAAAAATGCTTTAAAATATAACTTATAATTTATCGTAACCTACAAGTGTACCTATTGTTTTGATTAATTTCCGTAGAAAATGGTTTTGTTCCAAAATGTCAGTTAAAGGCCAAATTTATGAAAACCATTCTAGAACAATTCCTAAATTGTTTCATATTCATTTATATTAGTAGGTTGATAACTACATAGAGATTTATAGTAATTTATGTGTCACTCTGACAATATCGACCCAATGAATAGTATACAAATATAAAATTTAATATCGAAAGAAGGGCAAAGTTCTTTGGCCAGCATTCTTGGAGCAGAGCATGATGTGGAGTTAGAAATGTTCTTAGTGAAAAATACAATCTTCAACACGTTATTGAATCGTATAATTCAGAACAAAATTTGTATAAGAATTGTGATATACTTGGGATTTATTAATAATCAATTGCTTCCGATGGAAAGCCTTTCTGAATAATTTCCTACAAGCCTGAGCAACTTGAGGATTTTTCCAGACGGTATTTTCATATCGATGACTCAATACGAAAAGTATGTCAGCCTTGTCTATATCTGCTTTTACAAACTAAGTCGCGGTCATTGGTTCCAGCTCAATTCTGTACGCATGGGTTGGTATCTTTATCTTGACGTATTTGTCATCAAACTGAAGCCCAAAACCTAGTTTCCTAGGGAATCACATACTATCTTATCCTCCCCTATTGTAAAGCCGTTGGGCCCCAGGAGGTCAAACCGATAGCTCAACCGCCACATCGACCTTTCCCGAAATTATCATTCCACCCCACCACATAATGTACCCCCCTCTCTAATTCTTGATGTCTATGATAGTATGTTGTAGCATAGAATTAAGACAGTCTTGAGTTTCAACTTGTAAAGTGTAATTCTTGTTAATATAAGTTTCTCCTTGAAACTTGCGAGTCCTTTCTTTCTATCACCTGCACGGGCTTCCAGTGAACACGAATCCATTTTAATTTTATATGGACTTAGAGTTCTAATTGTTTAGATCATCACAGAATAGCCGAACAAATATTTATGTTTTTCGAACTGGAATCGAAGATGACCCAAGTGTGCAGTTATCTCCGAATGAGAGATTGAATAAACCATCAAGACCGTGAGATCAGCGCAGCGTTACTTTGTTTATCAGTTTCCCTTAAAACAATAAACTGTATCAGTTATGTACCAACCGGACGAAAACAATCAGTTTTGCTGTGATCACGTCAGTCCCCGCTTAGAAATGATGGGAAGTAGAAGGGGTGTTGGGAGAGGGTGAGGTTAGCGCTCCGATGAATCACGACGAGGAGTTAGCATCCTGCGGGCTGTGCGTAGAGCCGTGAGAGCAACAGATAGCCCAGTGCCCTCTGCCGAGCCTCCGCTAGTTACCTCCTGTTATTGTTGGATCAATGAAGTGCTATAAAAATGTGATAAATACTATTAGGTAGGTGCGTGATTAGTTTAGGTGTCTAGTGCGAGAAGGCCGAGATGGGGAAGGACCAGGAGCTGTTGGAAGCCGCAAGGAACGGCTACATACAAGTGGTCGAAAAAATACTAGGACAGAGAGCCAAAAGGAGTGGCCCCCTAGCCAGGTAATTCACTACTTATTTGTACACTATCTTATCTACCTACTCTTCTATTTACTTTAGTACGACCTTCTTTTCGAGATGATTCAGTTGCGAATTCGCCCAGATGCACCGATTATCCGTTCAAACGTCACTCGTAGTCGTCGTCGGACTGGAGATTATCAATGATAATGGATGTGATAACAATGACTCTGCCCAGTATTTCGATCTAATCCTGGTTACAAACCCTTTTAGTCAATCCCCAGTTGACATTCATTCAGTATTTGATTGGAAATGAAGAGGATACGGCTGACATTTCTATAAATTCGCGAATTATTCGATAACATATTGTAGCTATTGTTTTATAGAGCATACTATAACCCCATTACCCCCCTTGCTCACAAACCCTGTTGATTTTCCGATCATGGTCGTCCGAAAAATTTGGCTACTATCATTATACATCTGCCAAGGATTAGGTAGGAACTTGTCGGTGTACATAACCTACATATTTATTCTATTGTTTACCTTCAATTTCTCCATCGTACGGGCGTTCAGTTGTGTCTTAGATGCACCTACTTCCTCATTCCCTTCTGTCGTCAATGAGTCTCATCGTTGGTGGGAACTCTCGATTTTAGGCTCTCTGAGGTGAAAGCGATTCTCAATGGTTTGATTATAACCTAATCGAACATGAGAACAAGGTGTCGTGGGATGTCGATCACTTTCTCATGACAGTCCTGTCGGCTGAGCTGCTGGCTCACCTACATTCCCACGGTGTTTGTATACACTACAAGCCTCCTTCGTTCTCATCGTGCTTTTGCAAATAATTATTATTCAATGTTAGTGAACTTTCGTTTTCTGTTTGAAAACTGACTTTCAACTTGGGTGGCCAGTTGGTATTGGAACCTACTTAGTTTCTTCATATCATGGATGTAAACATGAACATTCAGTTATTCAGTTTTCGTATTGGCACTGGGGAAGGGGGGGGGGGGTTATTGGGTTTTCGAGTTGGTACGTGTGAAATAAAAAGTCTGCCAAGTCGGTGTGGCACATAGCTTCCTCGTATCCATAACCCGATTATATAGAGGATCCGATGCATAGTAGTTAATCTCAAAACACCAATCTCTAAGTACCTTTCACTACCCTCATAGGGGACCATCTACACGCTAATCTGGACAATCCTAGAAAATTTCATCAAATTCGGATGAAAAATTATGTGAGTAGATGTATGTGATTGGATCAAAAAAATACTTAGCCTCGGCTGGGATTCGAACCCGCGACCCCTGGGGGACAGTAGAAGTTACGGCTGTTACAAGTAATTCACGTTTGCGCATGCGCAGTCGCTTCTATCTGTCCGGGGATGATGATTTTCATAAGGGACTATCTACAACCTAATCCACATAATCCCTGAAAATTTCATCGAAATCGGGTGGAAAATGTGGAAGTTATGGCCGTTACAAGGAAATTCACGTTTGCGCATGCGCAGTGGCTACTATCGGTCCGAAGGTGGTGATTTTCATAGGGGACCATCTAAATACTAGTCTGTAACATCCCTGAAAATTTCATTGAAATCAGATGGAAAATGTAGATGTTATGGCCGTTACAAGGAAATCATGTTTGCGCATGCGCAGTCGCTTCTATCAGTCCGGGGATGATGATTTTCATACGGGACCGTCTACACTCCGACCCGCACAATCCCTGAAAATTTCATAGAAATCGGACAATAAGTTCGTATAGTTATGCGCGTTACAAGGAATTCATGACAGACAGACAGACAGACAGACACGGAACCAAAATTGTTCAGAAAGGTCTAAAACGCAAAACGCGAGTGGAAATTTTGATTCTTGGAGAACTTTTTTTTCGTCCTTGAAAAGTGAAAACAAAGCTTCCGCTACCTTGGTAGACTCGGAAGCAATAAAAATATTATGTGTCTCCTCTCCATGCTCAAGTTAGTATCAACCAAGATCAAGTTTACATAGAAGTTGTATGATTATGGCAATGTAGGGGTTAGGATATTGGACAAATATTATCTGTGTGAAATCAGATAAAGATCCCCAGCCTTAGATTTCGAATGCGCGTTTACACTGACCCGCAATACATCCTGATTTCCGCGGGCGTCTCGTTCCTTTACAACATACCTTCTAATCCTCTTAACTTCTCAATCTATCCAGAAACAAATCTCTTCTCTGTTTGAAAATAACTTATGGCTATAACGACAATTTTCATCAGTATTAATTCATGCTTTTAACTAGCTAGGCTACAGGCACAAAAGATCTGAAGAGCTGAACATACTTTTTTGTCCATTACTTTTTTTCTTCAATAACCAAATTCCGAAACATGTTAGAAGAAGATACTTACTAAAATATGGTGGGTGAGAATTTTGAAGAAAAAAATAATCATATAAGAGGTTCCCGAACCAATCGTTATGTGGCCGTAACACATGTTCTCACGCACAAATAATCTATGGTCGGGTACTTACGACTGAACTACATGCACCAAATTCTGCGATATGTCTTTTACATAACTGATTGGCGTTGTACTGAAATTTGGTCGAGTTCGGTTCTATGTGAGAAAAGTTATGAATAGCTTAGTTTGGTAACAGGAGATTTTAGCCGAAATTAATATTTTTGCACTTAACAAAAATTTTTTCTTCTTCAAATCGCACCAAACTCTAGTACATGTTAGAGCAACATGTTCTTAACAATACACTGAAATTTTCCGAGTGGAAATTTCGAAGAAAATAATTAATTGATATCAGAAATGTTCCACAACCACCAGTTTTATAACCGAGGTTCTGTAATCACAACTATCACAGTACAAACCTTTCGCACTTTACACAAGAGAGAGAGATTGGAGATCGGAGGGATTGGATTTTTCCTTTGAGATTGGTTTGTGGATAGATTGAGAAGTTAAGAGGAATAGAAGTTTTGTTGTAACGGAACGAGACAGCCGCAGGAATCGGGATGTGTTGCGGGTCAGTCTAGTCGCGCCTAAAATATACATGGCTGATTTCACACAGGTAGAATATAGATTGATGTGATGTGATGTGATGTGTGTGTGTGTGTGTTTTCAATATAGATGTGATATATATTTCATGTAATCAATATGCGTTTATTTAGCGATATTTGACCGATTCAAAACTCCCCAAAACGAATAAGGTAACCCAGTCTCTTTTGTCGTGGAACAAGTTCTTTTTTGGTTTATTATTTTCAATAATGAACCTTTGGAATCGACCAAGAAATTTTTTTTTTTTTAACCCCCCTCAAAATTCGAAGCGCCGTCCGCCGTACGCGGCACTTTCCTCAATTAGCATTGACCGATTTTTGATGAAATTTGGTATATGGGCTCCATTTGGCGTCTAGTTGTGCCCCGACACTTTTGGTTGATGTAGGTCACTTCAAGGTTAAAATTTTAAAAACGCCCTAACTCAAAGAACGTCGGCCAATTGGGTGTGGCACATAGTTTCCTCGTATCCATTACCCGATTGTATAAATGATCCGATGCCTAGTAGTTAATCTCAAAACATTTTTCTTTTTAGTGGGTTTGAATCCCACATAACCTGGAGGACGCGGACCCTTCCAGGTGTCTTACGAAATCCAACTCCACCTATGGATCTTAAGGGGCGTGCAGACGACGCCAGTGGCAGGCCAAGTAAAAGGACCAAGTAACCTGCTCCAAGTTACTTGTCTCGTGTAAACAATACTTGTAAGGTCAGTCAACTTGGCTCAGTGGCAGGCAAGTTAATTGCCCGGAGTTCTATTTTCGGGGCAACTTGGCCGGTATAAATTGCGATAATGATGGTTTCGACATGCGAAAAAATTTTTGTAAGCATCTGTAGCTACTGCCCGTGGCTAAAAAAGATAGAGTTGCTTCCAGTTTTATCTTTGAAGGTATGGCTTCTCTCATTACAGTATCCCTCCATTGAATATCAGTAGCAATGAGACCGTGTAATACATCAAATAACTCAGGTGACATTCTCAATAAAGCCTTATATTCTCCTGGGTCTTCCAATCGAAGTTCTTTCAAAAGCATTGCCGATGCTCCATGCGTACTTCTTCTATCAATCCAATTTCTAACCCATACCTTCTTTCGTGAAAACCGTTCATCGACATAATGTTCAATGGGGTATTTCGGTGGGTCGGAAATTCAGGTTTTTGACCTCAAATTTGGATTCAGCACCCTTGAAAACCTATATACTCCAACTTTTAGCCCAATGATACTATAACATGTGGTAGAAAAATTATTTAAAGAGATAACGCGTTTGAAAAAGGCGGGCCGCTATAGATGCACACACACAAGGCAAGGACTACGCCGCGCGCCTGTGTGAGTGGTGTTTTGTAGTATCCAAGGGGTCCCCCAAGGGTTTCTGTGCATGGATACTTCTTTCAAAGACAGTTGGCTAGCTACGTCACGATTGGCTAGCTACGTCACACCATTCAAATCTTCAACTTTCCTTAGCTTCTCTGATTTTTTAAAAACATTTTCTCGATGAACAGACCCGATTACCGTTATTCCTGAGCCATACTCTTTTGAAAAAAAAAAAAAAAAAATAAAAAAAATTGACCGAAATACCCCATTTCCTCTGCAAGAAGTGATACCACAACACTTGAAACATTTTTCATTACTTTTTTGAAACGTTTTTTCCTCTCAGTCATACTTGAAACTTCCGCACTTCACCCCGCTCCGGAAAATGAATAGAACCTGCTTGCCTGAATTCCCTTGGGCCAAGTTATAAAACGTCTGAATACTACTTGGTTCGGCACTTGGCCAAGGTACTTGGATGGCCAACTTGACTTGCCTCCGAACTGGCGTCGTCTGCACTAGGCTTTAAAGATTTTCTCACCTGCCTGCCGGAAAAAAATCCATTACCCGATTGTATAGATGATCCTAAGCATAGAAGTTGAGCTCAAAACATCAAATACTTTAATACTTTAAATACTTCGTACTACTCCCATCGGGGACTCAACACGTCAACCGGCACAATCTCTGAATATTGTTGGAAAATGTAAAAGTTATGGCTGTAACAACGAAATATACTTTTGCGCATGCGCAGTGGCTACTATCAGTCTGGGGGCGATGATTTTCAAAGGGGACCATCTACACGCCAACCCGCACAATCCCCGAAAATTTCATCGAAATCGGATGAGGGTTGCAGAAGTTATGGCTGTGGCATTGATTTCACGTTTGCGCATGCGCAGTGGCTACTATCAGTCTGGAGGCTATGATTTTCATAGAGGACCATCTACTCGCCAACCCGCACAATCCCTGAAAGTTTCATCGAAATCGGACGAGATTTGTAGAAGTTATGGATGTGGCAAAGATTTCATGACAGACAGACTCGAAACCAAAATTGTTCAGGAAGGTCTAAAACGTAAAACTCGAGGGGAAATTTTGATTTTGCAGAACTTTTTCTTTCAACCTTGAAAAGTGAAAACAAAGCTTCCGCTACCTTGGTAGACTCGGAAGTAAAATTTTGATGTAGATAGTATTGAATTTTTAAAATTTTTAGAGACCATGCGGATTGAAACGGTATTACAAACCGTTCGCTCCCCACGAGAATTTAAGGGTTGGACTTACGATAAATCAGAAACACGAATGTGAATCGCAAAAGAGGTCTAATCTCCGTTTAAATTATAGCTGACCGAAATGCGATCGATGTTTTTCTTCATGTTGGTTGTTGGTGACAATGGCAAAGCGTGAGTGCAAAGAGTGATCGATATAGAAAAATAATAAACCTTTTTGTAATAATTTGCAGCGTTTTGTTCAATATAATCAGTTTTAGAACATTTTTGAAGATCGTAATTGATTGAAAAACAACCTGATTGTTTATGGCGATGAGCTCAAGAACAAGAACAACATGAACTGATATTTATGAGAAATTTTGCTCGATAGGTCGTTCATCAATCTAACTGGCTCCATTAGCCAGTTCAGCTCTTCTGTTTCCAAATTCTTTAGAAAACGTAATTCCCTAAAATACTCACATTATTCTGAAGAGAGAAGGAGTTGAAAAATTAATATTCTATGTTATTACACGTGTATCCAATCTATGTTAGGTACATGTTTTGAAGGGAAAATATAGGTTTTGGTGTAGCAAAATAATGATCGATGTATCAAAATAAGTGTAATGTTGTATTCGCAAAGAATCAGTATAAATTGGTGCTTATCTCAATTTTTGGTAATTTTTTGTCGGCGATGTTCGGTCATTGATAGCTTCAAACTTTTTGTTTTCGTAAAAAATAATTAGTAGTTTTGCATCGCCGACATCATCAGCTGTCTTCCAAAGGGAAGATCAGGATTGGTTCTGATGATTTCGGCTATCTATTGCCTCACTCGCTCAATTGAAGCGGGGTTCACTAACGGCCCCACCAGGATAATTATCAGAACCTGCTATACCGCCCACGAGCCTTTGATTCATAGCTCAATCGTTAAAAATTCGAAAAATTTGTTTTAATAAAAAAATCAAACGGTCGTAATACGTCTACTTCCATCACAATTTTCTTTCCAATCGCTAATTTTAATTTCTGAAATTTCCGAAACAGAAAACTGTTTAATCGAAAATGGAAATTAGTTCTAACATCTCCAGTCCTTTATTCAGTTCAGTTTTGTTGTAGAAGTTAGGTAAGATTCACTTTATCCGGTAATTGATATCTAAGTTGTAAATCTAGATATCTATAGTTTTTACATCTGTATTCGATACTTCAGATCTGAGAAAAGTTCAGTACCTATTTAGTTAGAATAAATGTTGAATAAGTTTTAGAGTGTCCATACTTAAGAGGAAATGAAGTTTCTCTCTATATGGTGTCGCGAAACAAGCGCATAATTTCTGATAGTCGTACAATTTCAGAAATTTAAAATTGTTTAAAAATAGTTGAAAATAGTTATTTTGGGGTCCAGCGACGCGTACATTAGTAGTACCTATCTTAAAACGTAAAGATTCAATGAAAGTCTATGAGTCCGTCGAGAAGAGTAGAACCTGATCATTGACTACTCACATTTATTAACGTACCCACCTTGCGCTTTCAGTATGTCAGTAGGAATGAATATGGTGGGTGTTCTGGAAATTGAAAAAATTAATAATTCACGTGTGGGTAGAATCCTTTGAGTTGAGTAGAGTATTTTTCGAGGGATTTGGAAGTAAGATAAAAATTGAAACTGAAAATTCGCTCATCTGCTGCAAGAACGTCTTCTTACTTTAGCTGATTGCTGCCTGAATTATCTCATATTAGAGATGAAAATTAAAGAAAAACTCTTTAATATACAATAAAAAACTCTTTAAAAAAATAAAACTCTTTAAAAAAATAAAAAAACTCTTTAATTAATCAATTAAAGAGTAATTAATTTCGCACCGCATTTGGTTTTGAATAGCCCATTACAGTTTGGCAGATCCAAAACCAACGGTTATCCATAATCAATATTCGGCAGTTTTTTGTAGAAAATTCTCCAAAAATCCCTGGCTTTAGGCAACAACAAGGGGGGGGGGGGGGGGGCTATCGCTCAAAAAATACTCGATTAATGGAATCGTCGATTATTTTATCTAAGTTTTCAATCGATTCACCTTTTAATCGGCACCTTTAAATTCGATTATTTTAGAAAAGGTTGGTAAATAATTGGTACAATCGAAACAATGAACTTTGAGTGAGAAATTCATTCACGAGAAGTGAGAAAAAACATTGACTGAAGAAGAAGAAGTAATTAATTCTAACGTTAACAATTTCGTTAAGAAAAATAAGTTTATTGTTGTTACTGATTCAGTAGGATCTGGAATATAAAGATAATACTATTTTATCATCCATAATTTCAACTGATTTGCCTTGATGATTGGAAACGCAACAATCTGAAATCTCAGTGAATACAAAGGTCTTGTAAATATCCGTTTAATCTAGCCCTACAAACATCCTCCATATTATTCGAGGTAGGTACACTGAACTACTCGAACAATATGATAAACCGAGTTTTCGAATAATGATGCTATAACCAACGTAACTTTAGTCGTCCACTGTTGAACTGGAATCAACGAGCCAGTTCTGGCTGTTACGTTAGTCGGCGCTGAGTAGACCAGTGAAAGCGGGAGATTCAGCTGAGAGGGGGCTTCCGCGAACAGGCGGGTTGGATGACTCATCGGACCTCACCGATCATCTCATCCCGGCTCTCAGACTTCCAAATTGCGAGTCATGAGTCATCCATCTGTATCAGGAGCACTTGTTAACCATGGAAAACAGTATGGGGTGTCCAGCGACCTGGAAAACCGGGAAAACCTGGAATACCCAGGAAATTTTACTCTACTGGAAAACTCGGGGAATTTCAATTAATTTACTTTGAAAAACCCTGGAAAAAGCCTGAACACCGAACATTTTTGTGGGAAATTCCGGAAATCAAGGGAGAATAGTTTAAGTACGGTTTTGGTAGTATTTTGGATTATTATTTTCAATAATGAACCTTTGGAATCGACCAAGAAAAAAAAATTAACCCCCCTCAAAATTTGTTGGTTTACGTTTCAAGGTACGTGGAATCCGAAAATCGAATAAAAAATTGTCCGTCCGTTCGCCGTACGCGGCCATTTTTTTAGCAACCCTGGACCGATTTCGTTCAAATTTGGCATATGGGCTCCATTTGGCGTCTATTTTTGCCGCGAAGCTTTTGGTTGATGTCAGTCCCTTCTAAGGAGAAAAAATTAAGGGTTGGAATTTTCAAGAGCGCCCTAGCTCGAAAAGTCTCGAAATCAATGTATCGTTTTTTCACCAATTTAAAATAGTGTCGAATTTTTAGAGACCACGCGGAGCTCTGTAGGACAATCTGTTCGCTCCCCAACCCAAGGGTTTTTCCTTCGATAAAACAGAATCCGAAGTGTGAATCACCAAAGAGGTCTAATCTCCGTTCAAATTTTATCTGACTAAAATGCGATTGGTGTTCATTTCTTTGAGTCGTATTCAGTTTTGCTTCCTTGGCCTTTGGGATCGATCAAGAAAGAAACGTCTGCCAAGTTGGTGTGGAACATGGTTTCCTCTTTTTCGTGACACAATTGTATAGATGATCAGATGCTTAGTGTAGTAGTAATCTGAAAACATCAATCTCCAAGTTTTAAGTATTATCTACCCTATTAATTTGATTGTCACTGAACGATGACTTTTATAGAGGACCAATCTGCGTCTGGAATCACTACCCTTGAAAATCCCATCAAAACGATCAAGTTATACTTTTAAAGGAATTACTGATCGTCACGGATTTCATAGGGTCATCTTCTCCCCAATCTGCACAATCCCAGAAATGTTCATCGAATTCGGATGGAAAATGTAGAAATTATGGTTGTTACAAAGATTTTAACAGTACAAGTTTTGGAAATTTCATCAAAACCGAGAGTGTCTTTTAGAGCTTCACAATAAACGCGTATATAATGATAGTAGAAGGGTTATATTATTCGTTTCTAAAAATTGATCACTCTTGAATTTATGAAAAAGTCAGTGAACATTCATTAATTAGGTGATTATTATTCTCATTAAGCTGATGTCTTTCTGTTCTAAAAAGCTGCAAATCATTACAAAAGGTTCACTTTTTCTGTAAAGATCACCCGTCGCCAAGAATCAATCATTCTATCGCGCAAGGTTAACTATCAAGATTATTTTGACTGAAAGTAACTACCAGCAAAACATCGTTATCCCTTGAAACGTAAACCACCAATTTTGTTTCTTGCTTTATTTCAAAGGTTCATTTTGATAGAAAATGAACTATATTGGTTATTGGTTGGTACCTATTCACAAATAAGTGACAGGAAACTATATTTGAAGAAACGAGAGGAAAGTGTCCACGACGGGGTGGACGGGATTTTTTTTCCATTCCATTTCGGATTATTACATTATTTCCAGTCCATTTTTCAGATTATTGATAGTTACTTCTAAGGGTTGAAAAATATGGGTTGCATTCTCATAAATTAAAATAGTATTCATATTTTAGAATCGGTTGAGACCTGTGACTCCTGACCGGTGAGACTGTTTTGGAACAACCGATCGCTTCGTCGAGAGACTGAAGGATTTGACTAATAATAAATTAGAAACAGGATAGAATACCTTTTCGTTCCTGCGAAACATTTTGAGGAAGGATCCAAATTTGAAGAAAAAAGGGTAATAGCGGCGAAACGGATTCCGAGGTTCAACGGATTTGTAACATTGACCATTTTGCCCGGAAGGGTGCGACACAGTTGTGTGTTCGGAATCCGCGTGATATTTTCCTATGAAGCGTTAAAAAGGTGATTAAATCTCGTTCAGACCTCAAAATCTCACTCTGAGCTGGTATGACATACAACACAGTACTTGATATCATAAGTAATAGGTCTCGCAATCTCACCACCTTTCTTTATGATCACGAACGGTTGTTGGTTTGTGAAAGCACGTCTCAGTTGGACGTCGTCTCACCACAAAACATTGTTTGTTGAAAAATTCAGAGGCTCGTAATCGAACTTATGATTTATTTTTATTTTTGAAACAACAACGTTTCAAGGCTTTGTGACGAATATTTTGCTGTTACCTTTCTGAAGACCTTACCCATGACCTTAATAACAACCTTAACATCTTTTCAAGGCTTTTTGTCGAAAATTTTTTTGAGGACCTTACGACTAATACTTACGACCTTACGACAGAATATTTTTCTGCAACCTTTCTGAGGACCTTACTCTCAATAACTGGACGTTGTCGGTTAAAGCAATCAAAATATTCAATACGCTAAAATATTCTGTTTTGAAAGAAAATTATATTATAGTCCGACCACTTATCGACTGGTATCACACGTCATTAATTTAGCGGAAGGTGTCGTAAAATTGTGAAGATATCGACAATTGTAATGGTGCTCAACTTTAATTCAATAGGCTGGAGCAATTTCGATGGTACATTTTGCTTCGTGCTCATTATCCTCTTCAATGGGGAATTGCGGCATTAAAATTATTAGCCGGAGAGTAAATTAAATGTGCCGTATATCGATTACTTTCAATCAGCTCATCGGAGTTCACAAAACTCGGTACACGGTTCTGTTTACTTCAGGATGGGCTACATGAGAACTTCGATCTCGCGAGGTTATGATAGGGTTGGTTGTCGATTAATCGATTATTTTGTCAAATAATCGATGTCAGTATTCAATTGAATGGACAATCGGTTATTTTATAGCGATTAGTTAACTTTTTGGTTTATTATTTTCAATAATGAACCTTTGGAATCGACCAAGAAAAAAAAAATTTTAACACCCCCTCAAAATTTGATGGTTTACGTTTCAAGATACGTAGATTCCAAAAATCGAATAAAAATTTGGCCGTCCGTACGTCGTCCGCCATACGCGGCACTTTTGCCACTTAGCATTGACCGATTTTGATGAAATTTGGTATGAAGGCTCCTTCTGGGGTCTAGTTGTGCCCCGAAGATTTTGGTTGAGGTAGGTCACTTCTAAGGGTTCCAAAATCAATTTTGAAATTTTGAAAACGCCCTAACTCAAAAAATTTCGATGTAAAGGTATTGTTTTTCCTTCAATTTAGGATTCTATAGAATTTTTAGAATTTTTTGAGACCACCCGGAGCTCTGTAGGACAAACCGTTCGCTCACTACAAGAATTTAAAGTTTGGACGTACGATAAATCAGAAACACGAGTGTGAATCACAAAAGAGGCATAATCTCCGTTCAAATTAAAGCTGACCGAAATGCGGTCGATGTTTTTCTTCATGTTGGATGGTTGGTGGCTTTGCAGTTGAGTGATCTATACAGAAAAATAAAAAATAATAAACCATTGTGTAATAATTTGCAGCGTTTTCTTCACTGGGATTTCGGATTTGAAGATCGATGAATTTTGCTTCCTCACTACCGAAGGTAGGGAAGCTTTGTATTCGTGAAAGAAGTGAAAGAAAAACTGTCCTCCAAAATCAAAATTTCCACTTGCTTTTTGCGTTTTAGAGCTTCCCGAACAATTTTGGTTCCGTGTCTGTCTGTCTGTCGGTCTGTCTGTGGTCAATCCTTGTCCCGGGCAAAACTATACTAACCTGTGGTCCGATTTTGATGAAATTTTCAGGGATTGTTGTGCGGGTTAGGTCCTAGACGGTCCCCTATCAATTTCAGCACCTTCGGACCAATAGGAGCGAGTGCGCATGCTCAAACGTGAATTTCCTGGAACCTCGGTTTCTAATGGACCGATTTTGCTCAAATTTGGAGGTTAGTTAGGGACTAACTTCTAAGAGAGACCCTATAAGTTTCAATCAAATTGGTCAAGCAATAGCTGCTGCGCATGCGCGAACTCTTTGAATCATAATTTTTTCGCCAACTGATTCTATACGTCCATGTTACAATGAGTGAGGAAGCTATACTGCCCACCCAACTTGGCAGACGTTTTTTTATTTTGAATGGTACCATGAAATTATGACAACTTCTAAATAATGTATCACATGTTAGATGATACTCATGTCTATCGCGGGATTTCCCCCTGTGGAGATCACTTTACTTTACTTTCTTCTTGAAAATGAGGAGTATGCAACATCATGTTCTTCAGGAGGGCTTTTATCTGAGGCTGGCTAAGTTCTGACGGAATTGAGAAGCATTCTGACCACCAACATATCCAATAAACATATTTCTCAGCGGCATTGATTGCAAGTGTTGGAATTAAATATTACTTTAGTCCTTTGTGAAGGTAATGGTTGGTTTTGCTTCCGAGTCTACCCACTTGGCAGACATTTTCTCTTACGTTTTAGGACGACTCACAGTAAGACTTGGGCGTCCTTATGCGTCCGATCTGGGGTAAAGTTGGACAACACTCAACAGAAAAAACGTCTGCCAAGTGGGTGTGGCACATAGCTTCCTCGTATCCATAACCCGATTATATAGAGGATCCGATGCATAGTAGTTAATCTCAAAACACCAATCTCTAAGTACCTTTCACTACCCTCATAGGGGACCATCTACACGCTAATCTGGACAATCCTAGAAAATTTCATCAAATTCGGATGAAAAATGTAAGTGAGTCACTACTCAAAAAATCAAAAAAATTCTCTGTATGGCTGGGAATCGAACCCGTTACATCTTGGTTAGTTGTTTGACTCGCTGCGAATGTGCTACGGGGGCCTGACAGTAGGCAATGTGGGATTTGAGATTCTAACGTACGCACGGCTGTTACAAGGATTTTACGTTCGCGCATGTGCATCGGCTACTATCAGTCCGGGGGTGATGATTTTCATAGGGGACCATCTAAATACTAATCTGTAACATCCCTGAAAATTTCATTGAAATCGGATGGAAAATGTAGAAGTTATGGCCGTTACAAGGAATTCACGTTTGCGCATGCGCAGTCGCTTCTATCAGTCCGGGGATGATGATTTTCATAGAGGACCGTCTACACACCAACCCGCACAATCCCTGAAAATTTCATCGAAATCGGACAATAACTTCGTATAGTTATGCGCGTTACAAGGAATTCATGACAGACGGACAGACAGACAGACAGACACGGAACCAAAATTGTTCAGAAAGGTCTAAAACGCAAAACGCGAGTGAAAATTTTGATTTTGGAGAACATTTTTTTTTCGTTCTTGAAAAGTGAAAACAAAGCTTCCGCTACCTTGGTAGACTCGGAAGCAAAAAAATAACCACACAATAATCCGTTTTAGATCATTCTGAATCCAAATCCGCGAAAAAAAACCATAGGTGTATGTCTGTTCGTGTGTGTGTGACAAAATCTTTTGTCGTCTGCCCAGGCCTTAATTCTCAACCATCCTAACCTAATTATCGTGGTTCTTTTTGGTTTATTACACTAGATTACAAAATTTAGGGGTGGTCTGGCTGCCTCGTTCTTTCACCGCTTTTCTTAAGGTATTTGGTGCGCTGAATCCGAATCTGACGTTGGTTTTTTTGGTTTGTGTCGGATTTTCAAGTTATAGCTAGTTTTAAGATGTTTCTAGTTCTCACTTTTCTTCATTTTTTAGTGAGCACTCATCTTGCTCAAATCTCCTCTAAAAGTACTCAGACTTATTGGAAATTTCATGTAGAATCCGAATATGTACTTTGTTTTTGAGTAAAGTTGTGTTAAACCCCCTATTTTCCACAAAACATATCAAATAAACAGCGGTTTTCAAAGTTTTTTCTTCGGGTTTTCCCTTACATTTTGCCACTTGAAAAAACAAACGAAACACAATAAACTGCAGAAAAGTTAACGGTGTAAATCTGTTTCATGAAGGCTCAGATGAATCAATAGTTGGTACAATGTTTGGTTATTCCTCCATCTCAGAGGTTTTATCGCCGGCATCTATGTAGAGAAAACTTCGCCGCCTGAGGTAAATCTCTTTTTAAGGTCCAACAATAGTCCGCCATCATGTGAACTTCCCTTTGTACCGTTCTTCCTTGGTTGGAACCACATATCTTGGTGGAACCTCTCAGGTGGAGGAATAACCAAACATTGTACCAACTATTGATTCATCTGAGCCTTCATGAAACAGATTTACACCGTTAACTTTTCTGCAGTTTATTGTGTTTCGTTTGTAAAACTGAATTAAAATCACAACAAAACAATAGTTTCCCAATTATGATTTACTCCGCCTATGAGTACCTATTTTCGATCTTACTCTTAATAGGTGACAAGTATAAAAAATATAGAAGAAAGGAAAATCCATTTGAGGAAAACAGATTTAGGAACGCACATACTTAGCTCGAAAAATTAATTAACGGTTTTTGTGAATTTTCATCTCAGTGCCATGAAAAAGCTCATTCCTTCGATATTAATGGGTTTAGGAGGCTGCGATTGGTCTCATTCTCCTCTGGGGTGTCCCCCCTACAAAGTAAAAACCCGAGAACATTTTTGCTTCCTCACTACCGAAGGTAGGGAAGCTTTGTATTCGTGAAAGAAGTGAAAAAAAAAATGTCCTCCAAAATCAAAATTTCCACTTGCTTTTTGCGTTTCAGAGCTTCCCGAACAATTTTGGTTCCGTGTCTGTCTGTCTGTCGGTCTGTCTGTCTGTCGGTCTGTCTGTGGTCAATCCTTGTCCCGGGCAAAACTATACTAACCTGTGGTCCGATTTTGATGAAATTTTCAGGGATTGTGCGGGTTAGGTCCTAGACGGTCCCCTATCAATTTCAGCACCTTCGGACCAATAGGAGCGAGTGCGCATGCGCAAACGTGAATTTCCTGGAACCTCGGTTTCTTGGTTTCTAATGAGCCGATTTTGCTCAAATTTGGAGGTTAGTTAGGGACTAACTTTTAAGAGACACCCTATAAGTTTCAATCAAATTGGTCAAGCAATAGCCGCTGCGCATGCGCGAACTTTAAATTTATTGTTACAACCAAAACTCCGCAACTATCAACCAATTTCGATGAAATTTTCAGGGATTGTGTGGGTTAGGTCCTAGACGGTGGACCGCTAAATAAAGAATCATAATTTTCTCGCCAACTGATTCTATACGTCCATGTTACAATGAGTGAGGAAGCTATACTGCCCACCCAACTTGGCAGACGTTTTTTTTTTTTTTTCAAGTAAGGGAAAACCCGAAGAAAAAACTTTGAGAACCGGTGTTTTTTGATATGTTTTGTGGAAAATAGGGGGTTTAACACAACTTTACTCAAAAACTAAGTACATATTCGGATTCTACATGAAATTTTCAATAAGTCTGAGTACTTTTTGAGGAGATTTGAGCAAGATGAGTGCTCACTAAAAAATGAAGAAAAGTGAGAACTAGAAAAATCTTAAAACTAGCTATATCTTGAAAATCCGACATAAACCAAAAAAACTAACGTCAGATTCGGATTCAGCGCACCAAATAACTTAAGAAAAGTGGTGAAAGAACGAGGCAGCCAGACCACCCCTAAATTTTGTAATCTAGTGTTATTTTCAATAATGAACCTTTGGAATCGACCAAGAAAAAAAAACTTCAACACCCTCTCAAAATTTGATGGTTTACGTTTCAAGGTACGTAGAATCCAAAAATCGAATACAAATTTGGCCGTCCGTCCGCCGTACGCGGCACTTTTGCCACTTAGCATTGACCGATTTTGATGAAATTTGGTATGTAGGCTCCATTTAGGGTCTAGTTGTGCCCCGAAGATTTTGGTTGACGTAGGTCAATTCTAAGGGTTCCAAAATCAATTTTGAAATTTTGAAAAGCCCTAACTCAAAAAATTTTTATATAAAGGTATTGTTTTTCCTTCAATTTAAGGTTCTATAGAATTTTTAGAATTTTTTGAGACCACCCGGAGCTCTGTAGGACAAACCGTTCGCTCACTACGAGAATTTGAAGTTTGGACGTACGATAAATCAGAAACACGAGTGTGAATCGCAAAAGAGGCCTAATCTCCGTTCAAATTTTAGCTGACCGAAATGCGATCGATGTTTTGTGTAATAATTTGCAGCGTTTTTCATTAGACGCGGAAATCTATCTAGTTGTGCACTACGTTGCCGGAATTTCGATTTTTGCTCTTTAATGGTGGGGGGGTAATGATTAAAAAACATGCGTTTTTGGGGTGAGAACTCAAATTCGCATGTTGGGGATCTTAGGCACTATTTCTTGCCTAAAATACCAAATAAATGGGGGGTGCGCCTTGATTTTTTAAAGATTTTTAATCGAAAGTAGACTACTTCCTGAGAATTTTGGCACCAACCGCGACCTTCTAGCGTGAGTAGATCTGTTTCTATGATTTATCAAAGTTTCGACCGTTTATGGCGTCACGCGCCCCTCTCGCCTGGGCGGGACCCCCAGCCCATTGTGACGTCATAAACGGTCAAAACTTGAAAAATTCATAGGAAAAGATTTACACACGCTAGAAGGTCGCGGTTGGTACCAAAATTCTCAGAATAATTGAAAATAACAATAAACAGTTTATCCTACCCAGGCGCACACCCTATTACATCGAGTGAAACAGTTTTATCGCCTACCTACTGGTTTAAATTGACCTAATGCTTATCCAATGGGACGTCCCCTGAAATGCATGCATTACTAAACAATATGTTTTATCAACCTTTTACGATGTCCCACTATAAGACTTGGGAGGTCTTGAGAATAATCTTGGGTGAAGCGGGAGAAAACAAAAATAACCCCGTACAAATCCGTTTTAGACCATTCCGAATATAAATCCGAGTTATGTGCGGTTATTTTCCTTAGTTCGACGCAGAAATCGATCTAGTTATGCACCATGTTGCCGGAATTCCGAACTTGTGTTTAAAGGGGGGGGGGGAGGGGGAATCGTTTATTGAAAATAAGGCGCATTCACATGGTACCTTGAGCGCGCTACCTAGTACTAAATTCTCAACCGATTTGCGTGTTTATTGGTTTATTATTTTCAATAATGAACCTTTGGAATCGACCAAGAAATTTTTTTTTTAACACCCCCTCAAAATTTGATTGTTTACGTTTCAAGGTACGTAGAATCCAAAAATCGAATAAAAATTTGGCCGTCCGTCCGCCGTACGCCATACGCGGCACTTTTGCCACTTAGCATTGACCGATTTTGATGAAATTTGGTATGTAGGCTCCATTTGGGGTCTAGTTGTGCCCCGAAGATTTTGGTTGATGTAGGTCACTTCTAAGGGTTCCAAAATCAATTTTGAAATTTTGAAAATGCCCTAACTCAAAAAATTTTAATATAAAGGTATAGTTTTTCCTTCAATTTAAGATTCTATAGAATTTTTAGAATTTTTTGAGACCACCTGGAGCTCTGTAAGACAAATCGTTCGCTCCCTACGAGAATTTAAGGGTTGGATGTACGATAAATCAGAAACACCAGTGTGAATCGCAAAAGAGGCCTAATCTCCGTTCAAAATTTGAACGAATTGAATTCGGTCAGCTTTAATTTAATTAAAGCTGACCGAAATGCGATCGATGTTTTTCTTCATGTTGGATGGTTGGTGGCTTTGCAGACGAGTGATCTATACAGAAAAATAAAAAATAATAAACCATTGTGTAATAGTTAGCAGCGTTTTTTTTTATTCGACTCAGACAACTTCCCAGTTGCACATTACTTCTCCAGGGTATCTAAGTCTGCATGAGTTAGGGGCGAGTCGGGGAATTAGATTCACAAAATACCCGATTTTTCAATATTTCCTATCCTACTAGGGTTTACCAATGGAACCCAAACTTTTCGAAATTCTGGGAACACAGTAACCATTATAACTCTGAATTTTTATGAATATGTTGGGTTTTGTTCATCTACGTTTTCCGATTTGAAAGTATTAAGTTTCGGGCTCTTACAATGCTGAATATATTGTTAAATAATACATTACTAAATTTCGATCGGATAAGGTTTAGATCAATTTCGACTAGTAAGTGATAAAATATTAATTTTCATTCGCCTTTCCACCGTACAAAACAGTTTCATAAATGTAATTTAGTCGGAAATTTTGGACCCCCCATTCTCAACCTTAGCCACCATTCCATTTCAAGCGACATGTGAGCCTCATGTTTGAAGAGCATTTTATAATCCGCGACCTGCGATTACCAAAAATCGATTTCGATCCCTTCCCAAAAGTTGCCAGCCTGGCACCACAGCGTCGTAATACGTCGTAACTTTGAAGTTTCATATGTTATTTTGGTAAGTAGTCCGGAGAAGATCACATCTGCGTTCCAGGTGAAACACCCACAAATTCACAAAATGAATGTGTAAACAAAAATAAATAAAAATATGTGTTTTGTCATTATTATCCCCCTCTACTTATTATTTCCAATACTCTGGGGCAACTGGGAAGTCATCTGTGTTGAACAAAAAAGAAACAAGCGAATCAGTTGAGGATTTAGGACTAGGTAGTGCGTTTAAGGCCATGGGGGACAGCAAGTGTGCGAGTGAGAGGGAAGATGAAAATAATTTTCTCGATTTATCTCAGCTATCAGTTGACCAATTTAAAAATTTCAAAGTGATCTGAGTTCATCTTGACCAAATAGACGTAGCTGTAATTATCGATTTTGCGAAAAAATTTAATTGAATACATGTTTATTTTATTTCTAGGAATTAATCAAATATTTGACAAAACATGTCCAGCTTGTATGAATACTTATTAATCCAATCGTTTGCAATAATTAGCACATGGAAATGATGATTAGCTGAAGCAGCTGTTGGTTGAAATATTACTGAATCGGCAAGTAGCAAGGGGTGACAGCCAGGAGAGGACTGGGAGGAAGGTTGGGTCCCAACTAGGTAAACAGGTAGAATCACTTCCAAGACTTGGTCAACCAAGAACTAGAAGGAACCTACTTCCTATAGGTTTGAGATGTTGCTCTGTCTTTGACAAATATCAATATTTTTGTTCAAGTTGACAAATTACAGAGTTTTGAGAGTAACCACTAGGATTGAAAACACCGAAACTCGAGTTGATTCACTCGAGAGAAACGACCACATCAAAGACTTGTTTCCACCTTCAATTCTTGGAAAAAGACGAGGCAGAAGGTTAAAAATACCAAAAATTATTGGTTCACTCGAGAAAAACCACCACTTCAAAGGCTTGTTTTCACCTCCAATTCCTGGAAAAAGTCGAGAAAGAAGGATGAAAACACCGAAACTCGCTGATTCACATCTTATCGTCAGAATGCACTTATTTTCAGTAAATAACCTCTCGTTTCTCACCCCTTAATTCTAATTTCGAATGTCTGACGACAAAGTGCACAACCAGATAGATTTCGAACAATAGTCGAACAATTATAACCACGCAAATCGGTGAGAAATTGAGGACTAGGCAGAGTACACAAGTTTTTGTCACACACATTCACGCACTCACGTGAACGTGTTTTTGTCACACACTTATGGGACGTTTCCTGGAATGAATGCATTGATTAACAATATGCTTTTTAAAAAAATCGATTTTTAAGGCCTCGAATAATTTGTTAGTGAATCGACTGGTCAAGATGAAATTATCGTTGATTCTATTAATCGATTATTTTTTAGTCGATACCTGTCCTTAATTGTAAACTCACGACACCACAAACCCGCTAAACTACTACCGAATCCAAATTAATAACACCTCGAGACTACAATCCTGTGAAACAGTAAATTATTGCCAGGTGCTTGGCAAGTCCAATGATCCTTACACTCACCTGAAAGAGCGAGCGGACATGCTGGTTCAGTGTGTACATACGTACACACCTAAAGTATGGGGCATAAGTAGATGTGCCAGTATAGTGTGTATTCTTTGCTCTCACATATTTTACGACATTATTTTACTTAGTAGTAATTAGGTGAATCAAACGAATAATTCCTCTGTTCCAGCTTGCGCCGAGGACCCGGGGCCAACGTGCAAGATACCAGTGGCTATTCCGCTCTACACCATGCTGCTCTGAATGGTCATCAGTAAGTATCTATATTGCATTCTATCACTTGTTACGTACCCATCTCTCAATTTCGCCCCAACTTTGTTTGTGGAATGAATTAAAACCGTCTTTCGCATTCATGGTCTTCGTGCATGAGACCATGCACTTGACTACTGTCAAGATGATTTTCTTGGAAGTTGATACGAATTCCTAACCTAGCTGAGTCTACCAAAATAGCGGAAGCATTGTGTTCACTTTTGAAGGTTTAAAAAAATGTTCTCTAAAATCCAAATTTCCACTCGCGTTTTACGTTTTGAACCTTCCCGAACAATTTTGGATCCGTGTTTGTCTGTCTTTTTGTGTGTATATCATGAAATCCTTATAACTTGCAAGACCATACACCCGATTTCGATGAAATTTTCAGGAATTACGCGGGCTGGCGTGTAGATGGTCCCGTATGAAAATCATCGCACCCGGATAAATAGTAGCCTTTGCGCACGCGCAAACGTAAAATATTTGTAACAACCAAAAATTTTAGGTTTTTTCACCCGAATTAGATACAATTTGCCGGGATTGTGCGGGTTGTCATGTAGACGGTCCCCAGTGATGATGGTGCAAGGTACTTAGAGATTGATGTTTTTGAAATGATCTATTTTTATCTATGTTTGATTTGGGTACGTGGAAGCTATGTGCCCAATATCATATTTAGCAGATTTTTTAAAAATTGCTCTCATGTTGTCAAAGTGAACAAATCTTTGTAAAACAGGGAAAATCGTATCACACAATCGTACGTATCACTATGTAGGGTAGGTGGGAGGTAGTTCCCTCACCTTTCGTGATAAGGCGTACTAAAGAAAGTCTGCCAAGTGGGTGTGGAACATAGCTTCCTCGTATTCATAACCCGATCGTATAGATGATCCGGTGCATAGTAGTTAATCTTAAAACATCAATCTTCAATACATCTTCACTCTACACGTCAACCCGCATAATCTCTGAATATTTCTTCGAAATCGGATGGAAAATTTGGAAGTTATGGATGTTACAAGGAAATTCACGATTGCACATGCACAGAGGCTACTGTCAATTTGGGGGCCGTAATTTTCATAGGGGACCATCTACCCCCAATCCGCGTAATGCCTGAAAATTTCATTGAAATTGGCCATTAACTTCGTTCAGTTTAGGCCGTTACTAGGATTCGTTACTAAAACACAGACACGGAACAAGAAATGTTCAGGAAAGCCTGAAACTGAAATGCGAGTGAAAATTTTGATTCGGACAATGCTTCCGCTACCTTGGTAAGCTCGGAAGCAATACAATTTATTGATATCGTACTGGCTAAGCATTTCGAATGGAACAAATTTGAATGGGGAATTTGCCTCACATTATTTCAATTGTTTTTCGGAAGTGGGCTCACCGATATGGAAGAGATTCATAGTGTGCTACTCGAAAAAGTATCCAAAAAGTTTGAGTACGCCCCACTTATTTTCACTAATTGGGTACGATAAACAATCTGACCAACGCTATTCTTCATAATTTATTCCGTAAAATTAAAAAATGACAAAATTGTTTGATGATCAACTTTGTTTTTTCAAACTAGGACACTAGGAAAAACTAGGATACTCGGAAAATCGATAATTTCCTCCTCAAAAAGTGACTTTTTCGGCTGTAAATGCGGTAAAATGAAATCAAATCAAGTAAGGGGTATCACCACGCGATTCAGCGTAGAAAAATAGTGCTAAATAATGTGCTACACTTGAGGTCTACCTTCATCTCAATTGTGGCACATCCCAGGGTTGCGCATCTTTGAGCGCTCCCAAAGCGGGTTGCGCGCATTAACAAAAAAAAGTTGTCGAAGTGGGGGGAGCCTAAATACTTGGACATATGAAATATGAAAATGGAAAAATAGGGAAGATGGAAATCTGCCTAACCAATCTGATTCCAATGATGGAAGAGTCACTTCATAGGGAGATCTGTGCCGCTTATTCACCCTAATTGGACCATGGTGTCAGCAGTGTCTCCGAAAACATCTTAGGAATTCCAAAGCTATCCCGAGGTTTAAATAGATTTAAATTGCAATTCAATTTAATGAACAGAGCAGCATTTTTTGAAAGGTGTCAAAAGACACCAATTTTGAAAATGTTTTCTTTTATTTCCTTGAAAATGTTTGTCATAACTCTATTTTGAGACTTCTAACAGCCCACAAAAAAATTCTGCTGTCCATTAAATTTTAAATTGCAATTTAATTTTGGTTACTCTGGTGACACTTTGGGACATGTGTGGACTACCTGAGATGTTTTCGGTGACACTAGTGACACCATGGTCCAACTTGGGTTAAAGTAGTGCTACCTCTGAAATCGTAAATGAAACTATTAGCTTACGAGGTCGAACACAGGATTGCGCGAACTGGGGGAGGGAAGAAAACAGACGAAAAGCGACCAAAAGAAGCAATTTTACTCACTCTTTTTTACAAGACGATTCTACTTATTAGTTTAATAAGCATTATTAGTGTCAATCTTATCTTATCGTTGCTTATGAGATCATTTGTTTTCGAAAGTCGTGCCATTGCACGAAATTTCGGGGCACAACAAGGGCGCCTAGACGTTCTCTGATACTATTTGCTGAGAATGACAGTAGGGATAACCCCGGATAGAGGCAGTTGTCGCAGTAAGGAGTGTGTCATGAAAGCCTACTACCCTACTTTGATCCAAACAAGCCGATTACCGTTCAATAAGATAGAGTTAGAAATATTATGATGGAATAACCAGCTCGTATTTCTTCCTAATGATTCAAATGTAATTTAAAGTTATTAATTACCCAAATATATATATACTTAGATATGAATTGGGTATGGTTTAATAACAAATCGGAGTGAGGTTTAGTTATATAGATTGACTCTTTAATCATATATAGGTCCGAAATGAAATGAAAATGGATTTTTGGAATCAAGGGAAACCGTAAAATATGAAATATCTTGAAGAGATCACTTGCCAGGAGCAAGGCAGGAAAGTGACTGACTGCCGAGCTCGTTCCCAGTCTATGAGTGCATCGATACCTCCACAGGCAGAGATGGGCGAATTCTTATTCATAAATACGATTATGAATACAAATCATATCTGCGATTTTATGATTGTGAATACGAATACAGGTATGAATATGAATACGAATACAATCGTATTAACACTTTGAATACAATTTTCCCTCGTATTCGTATTTTAAATACGATTTTATGATATTTTCTGATTTCTCTAAAAATCGATTTTCATCATAATTTCTTATGATTTTCTCCCGAACTCTGGACATATTTATGACCTAACATTGTCAATATAATCAATCAAAATTCGAAACGCTCGCCACGACCAAACGTATTGAAACTACGACAAAATTTCCGCTAAAAATCGTAATTTTTTTACAATTTGTATTGAAAATCATTTAAAAGATTATGATTTTTACCGGGATTTTGGCCGTATTTATTCCCTACAAGTGTCAAAATAATTCATAAAAATTCGAAACGCTCACCAATTCTTATAGGATTTTTCACGCAGGATCGAATGAGACCAACACCAGGTCGCTACGACCAATTGAATAAAAAATACGATGAAATCTCCGGAAATTTCTTCGTATTTTCTATTCCGTTGGTCGTAGCGACCTGGGTTTGGTCTTATTCGATTCTGCGTGAAAAATACTATAAGAAATGGTGAGCGTTTCGAATTTTGATTGATTATTTTGACAATGTTAGGTCATAAATATGTCCAGAGTTTGGGAGAAAATCATAAAAAAGTATGATTTTCAGGAAGAATCGTAAAAAAATTCAATTTTTAGGGAAACCGTAGGAAAAATCATAAAATCTTATTCAAAATACGAATACGGGGGAAAATCGTATACAAAATGTGAATACGATTGTATTCGTATTCATATTCATACCTGTATCCGTATTCATAATCATAAAATCGCAGATATGATTTGTATTCATAATCGTATTTATGAATAAGAATTCGCCCATCTCTGTCCACAGGCATAGTTCGCGGAGCAGTTCGCGGAATTGCTACAAAATAAACTTGATTGTTGACCATGCACGTTAATATGAGTGTGCAAACTTCCTCAATTCTGTTTCAATTAGTTGAGGTCATTGTCAGTCACAAGTATTTGAGGAATTCCATGTCTGCAAAAATTATTTTGTCACAATGTGATGATGGAGCGAACTTATGATGTCGGGAACGTGTTCAATTTCAAAAAGTCTGAGAAGTAATGCACCATTAAAATGTATTGATGTTTCTCGAATTCAAAAGAATCTTGTGATACTCGCTTCCAAGGTAGTGAGGGAATTCTGTGAGTTTTCATACGCATTTTGGATTGGTTCGTAGCCTGTTCCTTAGATGCATCAAATGATTGAGATTGTCTTTGGTCTGAGAACTCATAAAGGCCAAGATAGCGTATCTCTTGCTCATCGAAGTGATGCACTTTGTCCTGTGTGTCAGAGATGAATTTTAATGTTTGAATTCTGCTTGGAGAATGTGAAGGACGACTTTACGGTTTCCTTTGTACATTATGTATAATGTATACCGTCTTGGATACTCAAGTCATCTCGGAAGTCCCTGTAAACTAATAGACACGAGGGTAATCACTCCTTGTGAGGCCAACCATCTTGTATGACTGATACAATTAGGGATAGAACATCATCCTTCGCAATTCCTGTTTTCACCTTTCCTAGGCTCTCTTGGAGGTTTGTTGTTATCAGAGGTCATGATCGATTTCAATTCATCGTAAATTGGGTCCATGTTATGAACTTCTTTTAGTCGAAGATCTTTTATTGTCTTCAGTTGCAGCTGTAAAAGTGCGTCAGCGATATTTATTTTCGAACCTTTCTGAAATTGAACTTCCAAATCTAAGCGTCGGAGGCGTAGCATTATTCTTTGTAGCCTGATCGGTGCTTCGATGAGAGGTTTTTGGAAAATGTTCACCAGTGGGCGATGATCGGTGTGCTCAATTTTCTTCTTGCGCTATATAGAACAGGCGAAAACGAGACTCAAACATTCCTTTTCGATCTGACTGAAGTAAGACGCATCCAAGTCCACGATGCGATGCATCTGATTGAACGGTAATTGGCTTGTTTGGATCAAAGTAGGGTAGTACTGGGGCTTTCATGATACACTCCTTGACTGCGTCAACTGCCTCTATCCGGGCTTATCCTTCTCCGTTTTTGAGTTTTCTTTGTGAAATGTTGAAGATGTTCGCAAATTGCAGTCTACTGTGGGACGAACTTGGATATATACTTATATATACTTGGATATATACTTGAATTGGAACTTGGATATATACATGGATATATACATTTATATCGCGAGACCAATAAAACAGTGATTTCGGTAGGGTTTCCCATATCCACAACAACAACTCAGTTTCTCAAATGCACTGACACGATTCCGATGGTTCTTCATCAGTTTTACCTCTGCCAATGACCGAAACATCGTATTGGATTATCATTACGTCTCTGAGGTTAGGTTTTGTTGAGGTGCAATAGATCTAAGCAAATTCGTAGGTTCTTTAGTGTTTTAACAAATACGATGATTTCCGATCTTTCGATCGATTTCCGATCTCTCGACGATTTTCGATTTAAAAATACTTTTCAGTTTCGGGATATGATGCTAAAAATGTTATGGTTCTTCCTTAACATACTAACTAAATTACATTGGGTGAAACTGTTTCGTCCTGTAGAAAGGTGTTTGAAAACGCCCCAAAAGATTAAACAACGGTTTATTATTAAAAACGCCCCAAAAGATTGAAGAACGGTTTATTATCTTTGTTTAAAGAACACGGCTTTCCTATTTATAGTATCTACCAAACGTATCATCGCTAAATGTTAACAGTCAGCATTATCATGACAGAAGTTACAACGTACTAGTATGTCATGATTGCCAAAGTGAACCGCACTTCTGCCCTATTGGGGAGTCTTGGCGACAATACGTTTAACTCGGAGTGCATTTTTTTCATACCCGGCTATCAAATTTACAGATCTGACCATCCTAAAAGCCCTAAAGCAGGTTTGGCCCTTCTCATAAAAAAACCTTGCAAATTATTACACAATGGTTTATTAATAATTTAATTAATAATTAATATTTAATAATAATTTCTATATTAATCACTCGTCTGCAAAGCCACCAACCATCCAACATGAACAAAAACATCGATCGCATTTCGGTCAACTAAAATTTGAACGGAGATTAGGCCTCTTTTGCGATTCACACTCGTGTTTCTGATTTATCGTACGTCCAACCCTTAAATTCTCGTAGGGTGCGAACGGTTGAACAGACCTCCTCGTGGTCTCAAAAAATTCTAAAAATTCTATAGAATCTTAAATTGAAGGAAAAACAATACCCTTATATCAAAATTGTTTGAGTTAGGGCGTTTTCAAAATTTCAAAATTCATTTTTCAACCCTTAGATTTGACCAACATCAACCAAAATCTTCGGGGCACAACTAGACCCCAAATGGAGCCTACATACCAAATTTCATCAAAATCGGTCAATAAGTAGCAAAAGTGCCGCGTACGGCGGACGCCAAATTCTTATTCGATTTTTGGATTCTACGTACCTTGAAACGTAAACCATCAAATTTTGAGGGGGTTTAAAAAAAATTCTTGGTCGATTCCAAAGGTTCATTATTGAAAATAATAAACCAAAAGTATAGTTCATTGGAAGCTGCTGCCGATTTGTGAGGATGAAGCGCAAATGGCACGTATAGGAATCAATCTCAACGGACACGTACGTCAAATACGAGCATTTTACTCGGCTCCGGATAGACCTGGGGCACGACTTTTATTGATTTCAATTTTGGGAAATTGTCCATGAAATGCAGCAAAAATGTCTACTAGGAGGTGCTTTTAATGCAGAGCATCTTACCACAAATCTACGCGGAAGATCGATGCATGAAGCAGTACAACAACTGGGAACCGTAAAACTTACACACTACCCAGATGTTTCAAACCACTCTTCGGATGTTCTCAACATATTCATAGGAAAAGGGCTAGACAATATGATCTCCAATGCAACTGTTCTCCATTCTATGACCTCCGACCACTATCCGTTACTAATATCTCTTACAAGCTCTACGTGCTACCTAAAACCCAGGGTACTTGTGCTTTAGGGTGCTTTTAACGCAAAGGCAACCTCAAATCCACGCGGAAGATTGATGCATGATGCAGTACAACAACTGGGTCTGAGGGCAATATACCCCGTAGAAACTACACACTACCCAGACATTTCAAACCAATCTCCGGATGTTCTCAACATATTCTTAGAAAAATGCCTAGACATTGATTTCCAATTGGGTAGAACAAGTAGAATAAGTAAATTGATTAGTAGTTTTGATTTCATGGTTTGATTAATCTGTTTCAGGGAAATAGTAGAACTGCTCCTCACCCATGAAGCCTCTCCAAATATCGTAGATGACAAAGGTTGTTCACCACTACACTTAGCTGCATGGACAGGAAACGTGAATATTGTTAAACTGCTCCTGGACCATGGACCCTCTGTGCCAAACGTTAATTTAATGGTAAGTCCAGAAAAACTATAATACCTTTTCATTGGATGGATTTCTTTCATAACGGCTGCATCACTTTTTATGAATGATTCAATTTGTAAAGGACTAGGAAAAGTTCTAAACTATGTACAATTAGTAGTGACATGCTTTCATGATCTCTCTGCTCAACTAATAGGAGCAAGATTGCAAGATTGTGCAAGATGTTTACCATACAAACGCGTTTCGTTATTTTTACTATTTTTCATGGTAAACTTGATATTGTTCCTCAGTAAGCCGGAGGAATATCAAACATTAGACAATAAAACGCAATTATATTATGAAAAGACTTTATTGTCACATTACTTAGTAAACGTAATGTTGTAATTGTAATTACACTGTTCAATAAACTGCTACTGTTGTAATATCCCATGATCAAAAATCACACCTATAATGAAAAAAAGTCTGCTGAGAGGGTGTGGCTCACAGTTTCTTTGTATTCATAACTCGATTGTATATATGATACGATGCATAGCAGCTACTCTCAAAACATCAGTCTCCAAGTACCTTGCAATACTCTTATAAGGGACTCCACACGTCAAACCGCACAATCTCTGAATATTTCGTCGGAATGGGATGGAAAATGTAGAATTTATGGATGTTACAAGGAAATTCGCGTTTACGCATGTGCACTGACTACTATAAGTTCCGAGGCGATGATTTTCATAGGGGATTATTTACACGCCAATTTGAGCAATCCTGAAAAATATCATCAAATTCGTATGTAAAATGTAGGTGTTAGCTGTTAACAGGAAATTCAGGTTTGCGCATGCGCACTGACTACTATCAGTTCCGAGGCGATGATTTATGGGTGTCACAAGGTTGTTGCGTTTGAGCATGCGCAGAAAATACTTTCAATTTGGGGGCCATGGTTTTCATAGGGGACCATCTACACCCCAATCCGTACAATCCCTTGTAGCAGTTCCGCGAACTTAGCCAGTGGAGGCGTCAATGCACTCATAGACTGGGAACGAGCTCGGCAGTCAGTCACTTTCCTGCCTTGCTCCTGGCAAGTGATCTCTTACGATATTTAATATTTTGCGGTTTCTCTAGATACCCAAAATCCACTTTCATTTCATTTCAGAATTATAGACGATTAAAGAGTCAATCTATATAAACCACACTCCGATTTGTTATTGAACCATATCCTATTCATATATAAGTAGGTATATACATTTAGGTAATTAAAAACTTTAAATTATATTTGAATCATTGGGAAGTAATACTGGTTATTCCATCAGAATATTCCTAACTCTATTTCATGATAACAGGGCGTGGTGGGATTTTGGTATTCACCCAGAAAATAACTTCAAAATCGTATGAAAAATGTAGGTGTTATGGCTGTCACAAGGACATTCACGTTTGCGCACACGCAGTGGCTACTATCAGTTTCGGGGCGTTGGTTTTCATAGGGGATTATCTACTCGCTAATATAATACTAATCTACTCCTGAAAATATCATCTAAATCGGACTATAATTCGTGTAGTTATGCTTGTTACAAGGATTTCACGACAGACACGGAATAGTTCAAAAAGGTCTGAAACGTAAAACGCGAGTGAAAATTTCGATTTGGAGAACATTTTTCTTCAACATTGAAAAGTGAAAACAATGCTTTCACCTCGATAGTCACGGAAGCAATAGACTGTTACAAGGAAATTGAAGTTTGCGCATGCGCAGAGGCTACTATCAATTTGAGGGCCGTGTATTTTCATAGGGGACCATCTACACACCAACCCACACAATCCTTGAAAATGTCATCGAATTTGGGTGACAAATGTTCTAAGGTTTTCACGTTTGCGAATGCGCAAAGGCTACTATGAATCCGAAGCGTGATGATTTTCATAGGGGACCATCTACACGCTAACCCGCACCATCCCTGAACATTCCATCGAAATCGGACAATGCCGTCGTACAAAACTGCCTGTTACAAAACTCAAGTGGAAGTTTTGATTTTGGAGAACAACCTTGAAAAGTGAAAACAATGCTCCCGATACCTTGATAGACTCGGAAACAAAACAGCTATTTCGTCATACAGCACAGGAACTCCATTTGATAATGATTTACCCATTTATGACTGTTCATTATGTTTTTAGCGTAATTAAAGTCACCTCATGTACACAACTTTCCGTTCATTCGTCTGCAAACTCAGAATATCGGATTATAGGCTACCTAGCGATCTGAGGTTTTCGGTAAATCTTAGTTTGTGAGTTTATTTACGTAATAAACATTTCTTAGGTCTGCTAACCAGGTTCGAGAACTTCAATACGAGTATATGGCTTGTGATAGACACTTTTCATGGTTTATAAAATGGGGAATATTTATTGATTAGGGTTATGCGGAAATATCAATATCATGAGCTAGAAACATTTTTTAGCGCAGCCAGACAGATACCAAACCAAAATTGTTCAGAAAGGTCCGAAACCGAAACGCGAGTAGAAATTTTGAGCTTGGAAAACATTCTTTCGTCAACCTTGAAAAGTGAAAACAATGATTCCGCTACCTTGGTAGACTCGGAAATAAAAATAAGTAAATAATGATGAAATCTAGAATTTTTCTCTGCAATCATCGCTGTGGGCGATTGGGGATACGCATAAAAACCCTTGAGTAGCTAGTCAGTAGTTGAATATTGTGCGGCACAATCTTCATCATGTCGCTGGTAAACCAACACAGGTCGTGGGAGTTTTCCATTTTATCGTTGATTATTTTTTAGTTCAACTTGCGCAAGTACCACTCTTCTTCTTGGACGCTTATCCAGCCAATAACCATTATAGATATGAGTGTCCCGATCCAGAATGTCACCGCACGTAACCAGAATTCCAGTTGAGGGATATGGGGATATCGCAATTGAATGCACAGCCTGATGAGAGGAGACGAAATGTGAATCATACTCCAGAGTAGTTGACCCGGAAGTGGTTGTTAGTAGAGAGGTTTGGAGGGTTATGGTAATTAGTGATAGCTAGGTTCAATCCTAAGGGGGTAGATGGTGAGCTGGTAGCCAGATGACGAGTCGGCCACCCTATCATCCAACAAGTCAACTGTCTAGATAGGTGCGGACGGGGGTAAATAAGTATTCTCTAATTACGGATAGGGCAAGCTTCAAGTGGCTAATCGAACAGGAGAAGTGAATGCGGTGGAGGGGGTTGGAATCCAAGTTCTCAATGACGACCCTGCCAATTACAAAGTAGTATAAAAGGGAGCCGAACTTCCCTATCAAGTTCACCCATTCTTAAGCTCTAGCAAGTACTTTGGCACTTGACCCCTCCTCACCACCTTGCCGTCCCCCATCTAATTATGAGATACAATGCCGTCTTGTCGTCAATTACCTATCAATCCCTCCTATTCCCAGTTTCACGACGGGGCGTAAGTTCCCCCACCAGCTCAATCCAGCAAACTTGTAACACCTCTAATGATATTCTATCTCCCTTTACACTAGGTATCACCCCACTAGCGGGAGTAAATTCTCCAAGTTAGAATTTGGCGAAAACAAATTTCTTTCCTAGTGACAATTGTCAAACTTTTCCAGAACGAAGCGCGAGACAATTTTCCTCCCATTTGGAAGATATTGTGATCAATGTTCCCAAACTACCTTTCAAATTTGAGCAAAATCGGACTATTGGAAAGTGAGAAAATTATGTCTGGTGTTATTCACGAGTGTGTGCTATGGCTGTAATGAAATTTACAGGGAACCATCCAGGGCTAATCCAGTTCAATCCCTAAATATGTCAACGGTCTGCAATTATTAATGAGGAAGTTATGCGTTGTTACATAATAAGGTACAGTTCCGCTGGTATTCATGGAAATCATCAAAACATCAATCACATCAACATCAAAGTCAACTATCTAACAAGGCTTCCCGAAATTGTGCTCTGATGGAGGCAGTTGAAGGATTCGAAGTTGTCTTGCGCAGAAGTTACAATTAATCCGGCGGCGTTGACATTCAAATTAGGCGACCCGACCCAATTCTCATCAAAATCAGATAAAAACTGTAATAGTTATGCTTGTAACAAGAATTCGATGCTTGCGCACGTGCTATGGCAATAAATGATCCTAACGCGATGGTATGATCGGCAGTCCCGACTATCCTTCGAATTTGTGTGAAATCGGTAATGAGAGCATAATATTTTTACGCTTGCGCATGCGCAGAGGTTTCCTCACATCCGCGAGCGATGAACTTCATAGGGGACCATCTAGAGCCTAACCTGCATAATCACTGAAAAGGGGAAACCCGGAATCAAAACTGTTCAAGATGGAGACGGTTTTCGAACGTGTGATGCAATAGTTGTTATTAAGCGCGACCTCCCCCCCCCCATCTATCTTCCTTATTTTATATTCCTCATACTAAGTATCTCTAAGCATAGTAAGTACTTCAAAACGTACCAACCTTAATTTTGGTTTATTATTTTCAATAATGAACCTTTGGAATCGACCAAGAAAAAAATGTTTAACCCCACCCCCCTCTCAAAATTTGTTGGTTTACGTTTCAAGGTACGTAGAATCCAAAAATCGAATAAAAATTTGGCCGTCCGTCCGCCGTACGCGGCACTTTCCCCACTTAGCATTGACCGATTTTGATGAAATTTGGTATGTAGGCTCCATTTGGGGTCTAGTTGTGCCCCGAAGATTTTGGTTGATGTTGGTCAAATCTAAGGGTTGAAAAATGAATTTTGAAATTTTGAAAACGCCCTGACTCAAAACATTTTGATATAAAGGTATTGTTTTCCATCAATTTAAGATAGTATAGCATTTTTTGAGAACACGCGAAGCCCTGTAGGACAAACCGTTCGCTTCCTACGAGAATGTAAGGGTTGGACGTACGATAAATCAGAAACACGAGTGTGAATCGCAAAAGAGGCCTAATCTCCGTTCAAATTATAGGTGACCGAATTGCGATCGATGTTTTTCTTCATATTGGATGGTTGGTGGCTTTGCAGACGAGAGATTTATATAGAAAAATAATAATCCATTGTGTAATAATTTTCAGCGTCTTTGACTTAGAACCCGTATAGGGTAAATCCAAAACGTTGTTTCTGTTTTCTTATGTTTTTTACGAACTAAAATTTCGCTTCCGAGTATACCAAGGTACCAGAATGTTTTCAATTTTCTAGAATACTAAAATACCTTCTGAGAAACAGGAGCAGGTGTGGCGGAGGAGTGGATTTGATCCTCCAGGCTAGGTACTAAGCCTAGCTGGCACCCACGTTTTCTGATAAATTCCACCATCTTAAATTGATGAAAAAAACGTAGTGAATGTTCAGTAATGTGGTAACTAATTAATTATCCTCATTAAGGGATCGGTTGAGTAGTAGTTCCCACAGTGCTCTGGGTGGTGTCATTACATTCTTAAAAATTGTATTATTTCAAACTAACGAAAAAACAACACCTGTATTTCGAAAGTTTTATAGCTAGGGCATTTTAAAATTGTTTTCTCCGACTTTTTACTCCTTAGAAGTGACTGACAATAGCCAAAAGCTTTGGGGCACAACTAGACCAGCCGATGTACCAAATTTCATAAAATCGGCTCAGTGGACGGACGGCAATTTTTTTAATTCGATTTTTGGACGAACCTTGAAACGTAAACCATCAATTTTTGAGGGACGGTCTGAGGATGACACTTTTTTCTTGCTCAATTCCAAAGGTTATATTATTATTGAAAATAAAAAACCAAACACATTAACCCGTCATACATCGTGAAAAGATACGTTAAAATTTAATATAATCTTTGTTGTTTCTTTTCGTCTGAATACTCAAGCTTTTGCTCTGAATGTTGCGTGTTGTTATGTGCTCTGAAAATTCGAATAGTGGCTAATTTTTCACCGAACTCAAAATCAGAAGAAAGTCTCTCATGGGTAATAGGTACGTACAAAAAAAAGTCGAACGAAAACGTTCGTAATATAAAAAACAAGATAGAACAGACGCGCATCTTTTTTGTTCTTTCAAATTGTCAATATTATGGGAATATTTCCGAGAAGTTGCAATATTTTCGGGAAGAAAATTAGCAGGCGTGATATAAATTTTAGAGTGAAAAAAGCGTGATTTTATAATTCCATCTTATGGTGGAGGAATTGTGTGGGATCCTGGTAGGAGTTGTGTTCCGATTCCTTGGAAAATCTCAGCCAGTTAGGTGGTTTCTCGGTTACCACTTCGTGAGGTTGAGATTCCAATAGATCGAGATTCTGGAATCGCCACAAGCTCATTGCCGCCTAACTACTCGGAAAATTCAAACCAAAGGGTCAGGGAGGGAGAGCTCCAACCGATGTCTACACCTTATTGGGTAGTCCCACTTTACGTTTCTGTCCCTACTCACAACAACTTATAACTGAGTATCGCCTAAAGGAAAGATTGATTGTAGGGAACCACAAAATTGGAAAACGCAATGTGAGCAGATTATCGCTAATTCGGATAAATGGCCTCAAGTTTTTTTTTTCGAATCGGGTCATCAGTATGATGATCGCGTATGGTTTTCCTCCAATCCTCTCGCCTGAGAAATGTCTTTTCCGTTACCAATTTTCAACGCAAATTACTCAAAACCTTGAGTACATTTTGCACCTTTTGTTCCTTCTTACAAATTGAATCATTTATGCGGTAGCAATGCTCATGAACAGCTCAGTTGATGCTGCTGATTATGTTGCCATGTCCAACGTCTTCGCGAATCTTTATTTGAACCATCGAAATGTGATGTTTCCCAAATTGCAGAACAAGGACAAGGAGACTGCCCTCCACTGCTCAGCTCAATACGGTCACACGGCCGTGGTTAGTTTGCTTCTCGAACGCTGCTGTGATCCAACAATTAGAAATATTAAGCAAGAGAGCGCACTGGACCTCGCTGCTCAGTATGGAAGGTGAGTAACATATTCTTAACTAAAAACACCAGCGTAACATTATAGAATGATTTGAGAGTTTTATGTTGTCGAGTTTGATGAATCCAGTCCGATGATGATACGATGCAGTCGATATTGCTGATGCTCTTCTCGATAAGATGGCCATCATTTTACGCGTTGGTAGATCTAAATTCTCAAAACTCATGAATTCTCAATTGTACACTGTAGGGAATAAAAAAAAGTTAGTTATGCGATGACCCACTATTTTTCATGACACTGTTTCCGTACGTACGAAGCTCCGCTCAGCGCGTTAAATAAATGGGTAGTTTCGGCTTGATAAAGTTTGTGTTTGGTTTTCAAACCTATGAGGCAGCGAGATTGTAGGAATGGTGTGTTTTGTTACAGGCTGGAAACTGTAGAAACATTGGTGCGGACCCACCCTGAGCTGGTTGCCGGCTACAATAGCAGAAGTTCCGGGGGCCTCATGTCCATCCCCCACACACCTCTTCACCTCGCAAGTCGCAACGGCCATAAGTGAGTAGAATCTTTCCACAGTATTCTATTAATTCTAATTATTAACGAATGGCAATAAGAGTACCGCCTTGGTTCTTTGTGGAGATTTATATGGATATGATATTAGTGTAGATGATGGTTGGCGTTTTAGAAATATATTGCGTAGTTATTAAAAGTTTTGATTTCATAGTTTCAGAACGTCAAAAGTTGGTGTTAAGTTATTACGTTTTCAGTTATTATTACGATCCAATTCAGAAAAAATTCATCTTGCATTTTCGGATTCAGTGATCTCGTACGCCTACAGATTCATCGTCGCTTTCCATGTATTATCTCAGGTTTATGATTGTCAATAATGATCCTTAGGAATCTGACAAAAAATGAACAAAAAAATTCAACCCACCCTCAAAATGTTCCTTTGTACGTTTATAATAAAAATAATGATAATAATACTCTTTATTCTTCACCTTATACAGGTATGAATGCGTAAAATAGAATGAGAAAAATACGAGTTTGTCAAAAATAAACATATATAAGTTTAAATAATCCGATTGTATAGAAGATCCGATGCATACTACTCTTATGTAGATTCTCACTGTGTACATTTGACTTTTCGAACTCGAAAGTAACATAAAATGGAATTTTGAAGTTTTGAATTTGTGATTCGAGGGTTCGAATGCAACCACAGAAATGATTTAGTTCCGCGAATGATAAGTTTTGTAATAGGTGAGCCTCCTAGACCACTGTTGCACTCAATACTATGGATTACATGTAAATTGTATTCTGCAACATCAGGTATATGAAGTGGGGATTTATCGCCGTTACTTGAAAGTAGAGACATTGTCTTGTATGTTTTAGGGGCGTTGTAGAAATACTGCTGAGTTCAGGGTTAGACGTAAATGTAAGGACTACCTCGGGTACAGCATTACACGAAGCTGCCCTCTGTGGAAAACTGGAAGTTGTGAGAACGCTGCTGGACAACGGTGCTGACTTGTCTATACGAGATATCTCCAATAACACTGTCTACGATTTGCTGAAGCAGTTTCCACCTCACGTGGTCCAAGATATCACCACTCTAATTAGAAGTAAGTCACCATTCTACCAATTATTCACTAAATCTTGTGTATTTAATACACTTATTCGAATTCCTGCACAAATTTCACTAAATTATGCACGTGACTAATCTTTAAATGAGTCAAAAGTGCTGGAATGTCAAAAAAAAAAAAAAAAATGTCATCAGTTAACATTTATTTAGGAGAGTGACTCGTTCATTTAGCGTAGAGAATTACATGGAAAAAGATGAGTAACATCCCTTATCATGGTCAGATCGGGTCAACTCTTATAACCCTAAATTTCTCTAAAACAATGGATTTCATTTGAAAACCGAAAAAAGAAAATTCTTCCGTTCAAAAACACGAATTTCTCCCTCAATTTGTACAATAAAAAGCTGAGACCTCAGAATCGTTTTTTCTGACACCGACTAGTTAGATAGAGTAGTAGAGCTAAGAGCGCCTTGAAGTTTTTCGCAGTCCTTGATGATAACTGATATTTTGCAAGCCGAATAGGACTTTTCCCTTTCTGCGGTTTTCAGTAATGACTATAACTTTTCCGTGTTCTCCTGGAAATCGCGGGAAGTTGGTTTTCCACGTAATTACCTTACATGAAAGGCGGTTGTCCTGGCTTTTTTATACGTTGTTTGGGACTATTAGGAGGTAACAAATCCTGGTTTCCACATGCCCCCTCCTATCGCGTCCTCCGTAATTATCGAATAACTTTAAAATGTTGTCACTGTTTTCGGTTTAGCCTTTAGCTCCTTCTTGTTGCGTTTTTAGATTTTAAGTTCTTGTAAGAAATGGCAGAGCATAAAATTTCCTACATTTGTTCTATGACTTTTTTCGTAGAAGCGATTGTTTCGGAGTTTCGGGGGAGCGAAAAAGGGCTAAAAATATCAAAAATGCAAAATTTTAACTTTTCCTCGACTTTACACTGCGAAAAAGTTGGAAGACATCGGCTCAGAGAAAAATGTAGTCAGTGAAAGGTGTAGCGAATTTATACGGCTTTCTAACGCTTTTTCTGAAAACATCTCTTGAACCAATCTGCAGGAGTGGGAATATGTGAGAAGAAAATTGTATAAGGAAGAAGAAAAAAAAGTTTATCTAGTGGGTGTGGTACACAGGTTCCTCGTAATCAATACCCCCCCCCCCCTTCCCATTATGAAAAGCAAAATTACGGCGACGTAGTGCACAACTAGATAAGAACACCGCAAATAAGCCGTACACTCACCTACAGACGTACACCTATGGTTTTTTTCGCGGATTTGTTTTGGTTAAAAACGAATTTGTATGTGGCTATTTGTTTTCTCCTTCACCCCAGATTGATATCGCATAAGGACTTCATAATATAACCAAATCTTTATAATTTGTTTACTCAGGGCATCGACAGGAATCTTGCTGCGACATGGAGGACTCCCTGCCTCCCATCCCAGTTCCCTCGCTGGGGAGTCCGTACGAAAACGTAAGGTTCCAACCTCGTCACAACTCACCGTCTTCCTCGCCTACTCATTGGCCCTTGGACCATCGACGGATATCCCAGGCTTCCGCCATATCCCAGTAAGTACTCGTTCAGAAAGTATATGCTTACCACCTATTTACATGGAGTAGTACTCAGATTAATGTGTTTGCGAGTTAACCAGTTCATATCCTTTTGGTGCATCTCAAATCGTTTCCATTTATCGATTCACAGTTCGTCAGGCTATTCAAACTAGGCAAAAAATTCTGAACGGGGTGTCGGGATCTATGTCATTGTTGATGTCGAGTATCAGCTATGCCCTCGTTATCGGGACGATTGTACTCCTAAACAACCCCTCCGAGATCCGAGAACAATAGCTCCGTTCATGTCCTCTCCCAGCCTCTCGCCAGTTGTATAGTGCGGTTGCGAAGGTGAGGTACGACTGACCCTGTGTTGCACCAACTACTTTTTCGTTACCTATTGATTCTATGGGGATCGGCTTTGAGGTTTTCCACCACGTAAGTCGAAGTCTTTTTTTTTTATATGCTCCATCCTTCCAATCAGTGGCTTTTGATCCTAATTTATTGTTTTCTAAGGTTTTTATGTACCTGATCAATGGGTCTCAAACATCTGTTAGTGTTTGACTCAAATTTATTCAATTTCCACTGGGTAGGTTCAGCCATTCTGTGCACGTATTTTTGTATATGCATTTCTCTTTTTCTTTTAGAACACCCCACAGTTGTACGAGACGTCTTCAAGTAACCTCATTTAATCCGTTTCAGACCATTATATATCCAATTGTTATGAAACAAACTATGGTATTTCCGATTTTCCGCTGCTCAAAATCCATCTGATTGGATAGCGCCCTCGAGTGGTCACTTACCAGGACAATCTCCCGTGCCGACTGGCCTTAACTTAGGTGATCTCACGGGAATTGCTTAATTAAACCAGTTAACGGCACATTGATAACATCAACGTTTATACGAGTAATAATTATCTGGCGTGGGTTTTTTTTTGTTCGACTCGTACTTCAATCTAGTTGATCTTTAGTTTCGGAATCCCATTCAATTTCGAGACTGTCATGAATGATGGATATACGCATCCCGAAACATTCTTGCCCAACACAAATATCACCGACAATCTTGATGAGTTTTATAAACTTGATAGGCAAACTTGTTGAGTTTTATTGACTAAATGTTTGCCAATTTCACCCTCCCTCGTGAAACACGCCAAAAAAGTCAAATTATAAACCCTCATAATTTACAGATCGCCGAAATATTGATCAAGTATAGTGGTAAGCGCACCGTAATTAATCCGTAATAATCCGTCGAGACGTAAATGAAATACATGGTTTATCGGCTGATTGATGTATTTGGCTAAATATCGACCATTAGCTACTAAACACATATTGTGCAAGCAATCATAAAAATAGCCACTAACACTATAAGAACGTCAACCCGAATAATTTCAATTCTACAACTAATTTCCGATCGAAAGTTCCTATTAGCAATTTTAGTTTAACCCCTTGTTTTTCCAAATTTTTACAACTTGAAGATTTTTTTTCGTTTTTTTTTTTTTGGTTTTTTAACCTTATGTCACTAGAACGTCCGTAACTCCCTTTGGATACAGTACAAGATTAAAACTAATTATACCGTTGGAAATAGCGTTAAATTTCCCATCTTTCGGTTACAACATTAAAATTTTTCAAGTACAAGGGAAAAACGCTGCAAATTATTACACAACGGTTTATTATTTTTATATAGATCACTCGTCTACAAAATCACCAACCATCCAATATGAAGAAAAAAATCAAAAAAAAAAAATATGTATTTAAAAAAACAAAATAAAAAAAAATAAAAAAAAAAAAAAAAAAAATAAAAAATAAAAATCACCAACCATCGATCGCTTTTCGGTCAGCTCTAATTTGAACGGAGATTAGGCCTCTTTTGCGATTCACACTCGTGTTTTGATTTATATATATATATATTTCAATATAAACCCTTAAATTCACGTAGGGAGCGAACGGTTTGTCCTACAGAGCTCCGCGTGGTCTCAAAAAATTCTAAAAATTCCATAGAATCCAAAATTGAAGGAGAAACAATACCTTTATATCAAAATTTTTTGAGTAAGGGCGTTTTCAAAATTTCAAAATTGATTTTGGAACCCTTAGGAGTGACCTACATCAACCAAAAGCTTCGGGGCACAACTAGACCCCAAATGGAGCCTACATACCAAATTTCATCAAAATCGGTCAATGCTAAGTGGCAAAAGTGCCGCGTACGGCGTACGGCGGACGGACGGCCAAATTTTTATTCGATTTTTGGATTCTACGTACCTTGAAACGTAAACCATCAAATTTTGAGGGGGTGTTAAAATTTTTTTTTTCTTGGTCGATTCCAAAGGTTCATTATTGAAAATAATAAACCAAAATTGATTTGAAGAGTAAAAATTGATAAATCTTCTAAATTTGAGGTTTTTTCAATCGTTTGAAAAAACTAGAAATCATTCTCGATTGTTTCCCACTGTAACCCCAAAAGCTTACCTAAAAGCCCAGCTTTCCAACGGTATGGTCGGTTGTTTCCAATATTTTTATTATTTAAGAAAACCGCGCTTGAATGCGAAAAAACGTGATTTCTTTTCAACGAAATCGACGGTTTGAGTGTAGGATTTGGGGTTGGATGGAGAGTGAGCGAAGCAGCGGCGGAGGAGACCTCCTGAATCCTCCCGTCTAACCATCGATTTCTTTGGAAAAAAAATCACGTTTTTTCGCATTCAAGCGCGGTTTTTTTAACTATTATTAAATATTGGAAACAATTCTCACCATGTCGTTGGAAAGCTGAGCTTTTAGGTCAACTTTTGGGGTTACAGTGGGAAACAATCGAGAACGATCACTAGTTCTTTCAAACCATTGAAAAAACCTCAAATTTAGAATATTTGTCAAATTTTACTATTCAGGCCAATTTTACCCTCTTATTATATACTTGAAAAATTTCAATTTTGTAACAGAAAAATGGTAAATTTAACGCTCTTTCCAACGGTATAATTAGTTTTAATTTTTCACTGTATCCAATGGGAGTTACGGACGTTTCAGTGACAAGGTCAAAAAAACGAAACACATCTTTAAATTTTAAATATTCGGAAAAACAACGGGTTAAACGAAAACTGCTAGGAGGCATTTTCGATCGGAAATTAGTTGTAGAATCGAAATTCTTCGGGTTGACGTTCTTATAGTGTTACACCCTGTAGGTATACTGGTAATTCATTGTGTGTTTGATTGTTTGATGCGTAAATTCCAAGAAGGATCGACGTCAACAAATCGATCACAGTTTTTGTTCAGAACTTAATAAATACTCCGGTATATTTCAAAGCCAGCTCCAGATTTGTGTTCCTCTCGCCGAGTATCTTGGTGAATACATAACAGTGATAAAAACGTTGATGACGCAGCTATCTTTACCCTCGGGGGCGGCAACAGGGATATTTATTCGAAAAAACATTTTTCAGAGACGAGAGAAAGAGAAAGAACAGGGTGGAAGAAGGCTTTATTAGGGCTCACGCTTGGACGAGCACCACCCACTAAAAAACAAACAAATCGCAAATGAAAACGAACAAGAGAAAAGCACATGGCTCTTCAGCTCCCTCCCTCCACTTCGACTATGTACCTACCCACTCTGATTAACATCCCGACCCCTCTCTATTAAAGCAAATCTTTTGTGCCCCCTTGATTATTCTTTGCTCATTTCTAAAATGTGGATTGAAGGTCTTTTCACAAAGAATGCTTTAAAACCTTTAGCTGGTTTGAGGGTTTTCGCTTCTACATTAACGAGAAGATGGGAGAACAAGAAAAACTGTGGTGTAAAAACATCTTGTTGGCGGTTGCTTCCGAAAGAAAAGCTTGCTTCGACCGGATTGGTTCTGACTGTAATTATGGTTGTGACGTAAATTTTATAACTCTTCCCACCACCTGACTCGGTCTGAATACACACGTCATCACAGCCAGAATTGGAACCAAATTTGTCATTGTTCACGTATTCATGTGTTTTGTTGAATCAATCATTTTGTTCGGAAAAAATATAAGTTCTACGTGTCTCTCTTCTCTTTCTGTGGCCGTTCGAAATCATCTTCAGACCGCTGCAGCAGCTTGATCAAATTCAAATTCAAACCATATTTGACATCTCCTTTACAATACATCGAAGGCTCAAGTGAACTTCTTAATTTTGAATTTGCGCTTCTGCAGTTTTCTTTTCTCTCTTCCTTTCTGTCTGATTTCTTCAAATCTCTTCCGATTCCTTCTTCATCTTCTCACAGTTGGGTCTGGTTGTTCTACTTCGATAAACTCTGTGCTGCATCAGGGTAGAATCAATTATTCGCGATTATACAAAGTTAGGTCTGATGAGAGCAGAACTCGGAAATAAAGACAAAGGACAAAAAGGAAATAAAGGCAAGGTTGGATTTCCTACCTTGCAAGCGTGTTGCGTTTGTCCGAGGTGGGCGATACTTCTGGACACCTATGAGCCGATACAGGTGGAGGGTATATTCCTGATGAGATCTGAACATACTTTTAACACAATCACCTTATTTATAGGATGCCGTTGTTATGGAACTCACAAACCAAAATTCCTGACAGAAAGGACCGTATGTCTTCAATGTCATGCTGTTTCCTGAACCAATGGCAGCATGACGCTGTGTCTTACACCAAATCTTGTGTGGAGAGATTCCAACATTTCGCCAGAGCTACTCTCTGTTTCTAAATCAGCAAGTACGACTAGAGCAGGTCCTGCTAAGGCACTTACCATCGCAGGCACATTTACTAACGTAAAAACCGCCGAATTTCCTTTAAAATGGAATCCTTTCAGTTCTTAATTCGGGACAGCAATCGCTCTAATTTTGTCAGGTGCAGGTGACTGTTTTTTCAAGAATCCTTGACCCAGTCTCGTAATCCATCCGTTGAAATTATCTTGTGGTTCAAGTCTGGTTCTCCTGAAGTGTTCTCAGTTTGCGTAAAATTTGGTCTGATTGATTGGTGCATCATTCACCATTCACTACCTTTGTCTAATGTACAATATTGCGGTAATTACTTTATGCTTCGTTTTTTATTACGCAGGGAGTCTGATGGACTGTACCGGTGCGTTGACAATAGACATCATCAATGGGTCAACTCTTGCGGACTCTCCAAATCCATGATGGAAGGCAGCTTTCTCAGCGAGGACTCCTACAGCCACGGTCGCGACCTCGACCAAATCTCCATATCATCCACATCCAGCATCGGCGGTCCCACTTCCAGAGATAGACGCTCTGCCGACATTTACCTCCCAATGACCCCCAGCCCGGGATCTAACAACAAGGTTTCTGTGAGTATCCTCACTTGGTTTGAAACTCTTCTTCTTCGTACACTGATGCACTTATTCACTCTCTGTTATTTATTTCAACTGTATGACTGTGGGTATGTTTTCTTCACAGCCTACTCCTCCTAAGAAGCCGCCAAGAAGGAACCTCTCCGTATCTCCCACGCATCTGACTCCTTCTGGGATGGGGGCGTACGAGTACTTGTTCCTTGCTAGGAGCGGAGTAAGGAGTCATGGTGACCTGGACGACATCAATGTTGGCAGCAAACCTCACAGAGAGATGCTGCGGAGAGGCAAGTCAGCTGATCAGTACGTCGACATGAAGCTCAGGTACAGCATTATGGGAGAGGAGTTCAGCACAGAAGACGACCCAAAGTTCCAACCCATTGCCATCACCTCAGTGTACGAGAATGTCCACTTCCGTAATCCTAACCCTAAGCGGAAACTTAGACGCCTCCAGACTGATAAAAGTTACGAAAATTATGACCCATCTGTGATACTCTCCCGTGGCGATCTCCCTTTCAAAAAAGTTGAGACCCTATCGATCTCTGGAATGGATCATTTGGAGATCATCAAAGCGACGCCCACGGGTTTCGTGCCAGGTTTCGCCCAACACAACGACATTTATGGAAGGAAACTCAACGGTAGCATAGTTCCAAACTGCCCACTAAGTCCCACCAATTACCAGCAGCCTCCAACGCCTGATCACCCTCCTCCTTCGGCGAGTCAAGCCGAAATGAGCATACACGAAAGAATTCGGCCTCTCAGTCAGGTGACCACTCTTGAAGCTTGATTTTCCGCCTTAAATTTCACTTGAGTTCTGTGTTTTTGGTTAGCTTGAATGTTGTAGCTGTGCTTGTAGACATCCTATTTTTATTTAATTTTTAACATTTCGAAATTCATTATAAACATGATCATTCAGCTTATTATTCTGCATGTTAAAAATACCCATTATTGGTTGGTAGGTACCTACTTTATTACCTACTTTGGATGTGCTTATGGTCACCTATGTTTTGCCCTTGGTTTTAAATTTCAATAAATTTATTTATTTCATTTCGTTTTTATTTCTTTATAAGTATTCTCCCATCCTTTACCATAATTTTGCTTCCTCTTCTACTCTCGTGACCGTCTAAGAGGTAAATCTTCCAAATGATAGTAATCAATAAATTATATTAGTACCTAATAATTATTGACTTGTTAAGTGTGAGGGACCATATAGTTGGTTTGCTAACTTCTTATTTTTCACACCACTTAGGGTCATTTAAATATAGTTTTTCATTTATCATTCTTAGTGTTATTCAAATTTTAGTGTGTTCTAGTAATTACTTTTGACTATCGCAATGGCCTCAAAATTTTCGAAAAGAAAAAAATTTTGTTTTTTGGAACATTTTAACTTCGACAACTTCATACTATACATATATGTGTATGGATGAGTAGTCTAGACCTTACCCTAGGAACTAGCTAAAAATCACAAAATGGTTTCAAAATTTAAATAGTTACTGCCCTACTTAAGTTTAAATACCTACTTAAATTTAAATAGTTACTACACAAGTTCTGCCTACTTATGTAGCTGATTTTGAGGGTCGGTTTAGGAAGCGAATTTTTATTGTTTAGTCTTGAGTATACCTAGAAGAAAGACGCCGTAAGCGGACCCTTAATTTTGTTTTTTGAGAATTAGGTGACTTCTGTTTATTTCTAAAAAAAACTAAAGATTTAGAGGAAAAACTCTATTGTTTTCCTAGGAAAGGTCAAAATATCCTATTGTAAAAGACAAGGTCCTCGATGAGTGATTCCTATTTTTGACATTTAGTCGTTAATAATTCTATTTTGAATTGATACGTTTTTATATCCTATTGTTTTATTGCCCTATTTTCACTTTGGAACTTGGCATGCCCACCCATATTTTATGGCTTTTCCCACCATAAATGATAGGTTTGTTCTGGTAGTTGTTCTTTTCAGGGATACGGGTCCTGTTTTGTTGACCTGTACCTTTCTATAGTTAGCATTTGTTTGGAAATTTCCATCTTGCGAGTGTGTTCCTCGCGCTTGATTGATCATTCCATCCCGGAATCTACTGATCTTGAAAGTAAAGCATACTGATGAAGTTATTTTGTTTGAATACAAAGATTTAAGTGAAGAATCAAAATCGTAGTGTTCTTGGACGGTTACGGTAGTTGGTAGAATATTCATAGAATGTGCGCGCCTTCTGTATGTAACAACACAGCTTTATTTTTACTGATGCAGCCAATGTGTTACTGACTAATTTGCTACAATGGCTTCTTCACACCATGCATTTTTATCTGGGATTGAAATGGTTTCAGATAGAAGGAAGGTCTCGCAGTTCGGTTTACACACTGACGGCTTTTATTTATTTATTTTTTCTTAAATATTCAGACTGCTCGGTTTGAGTGAGATTGTTGATTAGAAATAACAATTAGAAATATAATAATAATTTCGGACAGGACTGGTTCAACAAACCCGTCTAGAAACAAGTTGTGTTTGGATTTATCGAGTAAGATAATTATTAGGAATTCAAGTAATGACATTTTAGTTGACTTTATTAAAGTTGTGGGAATGAATATGAATTCGTTTAGCCAATATGAATTCAACCGTTTGCCTTTTGGATGGAAGAACTCTCCTCCAGCTTTCCAAAGATTCATGGTTTCCACTTTGGGGGACATATTGGAGGATCCTTTCATATGGGTTTACGTGGATGATGTTCTGATAGGGGGTAAAAGCGAACATGAATGTGCCCTCAAAACCTATCAAGTCATAAAGCGACTTGAAAATGCTATTGTTAAACTAAACTTAGATAAGAGCGATTTTAACCAGTCAAGCGTCACATTTCTGGGGAGAGATATCGATGGCAAAACAAAGACAACGAAGCAGGAGTCTGTAGAAAAAGTGAGAAACACGAATCGCCCAAAAGATGTTCATACCCGCCGCATATTTACTGGTCTCACAGGTCATTTCCGCGCATTCATGATTATGCAAAAATTTACTCATCAGTTTAATACCTTTGGAGCACAAGACTTTGATGTGCGAACAGTTAGGAGGAATTTGCGTTGGCACATGTGAGCAGTTGCTGATACTGAAATGCAAGTGTGGACATTTTCGAGGACCCATCTGAGGTCTAACGCGTAAAATCGCTAAAAATTATCAATCAATCGAATGAGATATGAGTGTGGCAAGGACTTGTGGACTGACAAGAAACCAAAAATTTTTACGACGGCCTATAACGTGTACCAATCCAATCAGATTGAGGAGCAAAACTCGCCAGGGGGTACAGGATGGTTACTGCTTGGAGCCTCCAGCTAAAATTCAAGAAACATGGAACATGCTTTAGCCGTGTTTTGTTTGCTGTAACCTTTTACTAGGAATTTGTTTTCTGTTGTTGTAGTTTAGCTCTTTATGGGCCTGCTTTTCAAATTGCTCGTCATTTCATTCACCTCTTGATGTCCCAAAGGTATTGTTATTATTAAGAAATCCAAAACGTCGAAGAGCACATCGCAACTAAAAGCCTCGCCTAGGTTTCAAGATCCTTTGATTACATTCGTAAAAACCAAGCCCACCAACAACATCAATATAATCCAATAAAACGATGTTGGTTTTTACCGCGAATGTTGTTTACAGTCCTTTTAAATCAGAGGTATATCTCAGTTTCGTCCATATTTACAACTGTTTTGGCAGTATATAATTTACGCATAAATTGAGGGCTTTTCAGCGAGTGGCGAACGATTTTCGTGGGATGAAAACTAACGGCGATCCATTTCCCTAGAAACGAGTCGGTTGTATGTGAAAATCAATACAAAATCCCGCGCTGCTTTCGTTCCACGGTTTCGTCACGTTTTTGCCCAGTTAGGTAATGGCTAAAGCATGTTCCATGCTAAATATGTACCTCTAAAGAAAAAAGAACACGAAACTCCAAGTCGGTCAATAATGAACACAATGTCGGTTGTTACTCAAAGGTTTATGATTCTCTTGAAGATAACCCGTGGATGTGCAATAAATCTACCTAACATTTAAATGTTGACGTTGCATTATAACTAATAGCTCGGTACCTACGCTTTCTGGCCCCACCGAACGTTCGTACTGACGTCAGGTAATTCGAATTCCATTATCTGCAGTCGGTAATCCTGCTGACTGGAGCCAAGGAGGTGGGCAGTTTAGAAGCCAGTTTTTATCAATTTTTAAGGAGGTACCAGCTGAGAAAATGGCGGTAGAGCCGAAGAATGGTTCTGAGATGCAGATGTTTAAAGTTTTCATCAGGATAGCCTGAAACTCGGGCAATTATTCCAATGTATTTCCATACTATTCATTCCACTGACTCGCGCAAACGAGATTTTCCAAAAACATCAATTTCTTAAGATCTGATCGGACAATTTCGCTCAACTATGGAGATTAGTTTAGTGCTGGTACCAAGACAACCGCTAATTGACTTTAACACGACTCTTATGTATTGACATATACCGATTGGAAACACGTTGTATATGTGAAACATATTGTTCAAGAATGGCGGCCAAACTAACCTGAAAAAAACCAACGAAACTATCGGACCGAATAAAAATTGTCCTCATTCCGTATCGAAGATCTTATGTAGGTACCTTGACGATGAAATTGGTAGGTAACTGATGAAGCGTATTAAAGTAGTATGAAACTCAATTTAACTCGGAGGAAAATTACTGCACTGGATAAATTGACAGCTGAATGGAGATTCGGCTTACTTCTGTCAATTAAGATCTTTTGCGATTCATAATCGTCTTTCTGCTTCTCCTTCCGTACAACTCTCAAATACTTGTGGGGAGCGAACGCTTCAGTCTTGCACTGTAGAACCGATAGGGACTTTGAGTGTGAGGAAGGGATAGAAATTAATGATAGCATTTTAGGAAGAAACAATGGCCATTTTCAGGAATACGTGGGAAGAAGAAATGAAACATTGCGTATTGGACAACATTGGGTGGAAAGATAGGACAACGTTGATCGATAGTTTTTTTTTTGCTTCCGAGTCTACCAAAGGTAGGTCTACCAAAGATTTGTTTTCATTTTTCAACGTTGAAAAAAAAGTTCTCCAAAATCAAAATTTCCACTCACATTTTACGTTTTAGACCTTCCTGACCAATTTGGGTTCCCTGTCTGTGTGTCTGTCATGAATTCCTTGCCACAGCCATAACTTCTACGATTCTCATCCAATTTCGATTACATTTTCAGGGATTGTTCGGGTTAGCGTGTAGATGGTCCCCTATGAGGGTAGTGGAAGGTACTTAGAGATTGATGGTTTGAGATTACCTAATATGCATCTGATCATCGATACAACCAGGTTATGGATACGAGGAAGCTATGTGCCACACCCACTTGGTGAACTTTTTCTTACGGGAGTGGGGAAACTCTTTAAGAGCGAAGGGGAAGTTCACCCCAACAGCATTGGGCCTACCAACTAAAACCCCACTCCCTCTGCTTAGGACTCACCCCGGAACCACTTGTACAGCATTACTTCAGGGTGAACGTAGATCGATTGTAAAAGAAGATGTAAAAACGTATTAAAATTGAAGTAAGAGAAAAAGAACAGTAGTACGTAACTGGCAAAGTATTGTAAACCAGTTTCCCATTTTAGGTGTTTTGGAAACACTCTTGTGATTCAAGTGACCTCATTCGCTGCATGAATCAGCGTTGTCTAGTGGAGTTTTGAGACACTCGATCTGGAGCGAGACACTCAATCGATACACAGTTTCGAGACACTCGATCTGTGTGGCTTCTTCCATTGATCTAATTTTGGAAAAGTGGTGACAGTTTTTTTAGTTTCCTAAAGATGAAGATACTGCAATGAAGTCAATGCAATAGTAATAGTGATTAATTATGCTCCTTGTAGTACTGAGAGGTTTTCAGGGAAGATTTACCGATCTCTCAAATATCGTTGTTTTTTTTCCGTTGGAGGTCTTTTTTCGAGCTGATCTTCAGACTCCTTCCACTGCGACCTAACGAGGTCTATCGTGGAGTGCCTCCAGGCTATATTAGCCTACTAAGAAGGGTTTACTGAAAACCCCTTCTTCCCACTTTTTAGCAAAGCAAAGAAGATAAGTGATGATAATGATAAGTGAAAGATAACATCACTTTCAAGGGTTGTGAATCTAGCTCGACTCAGTGCTTCACAGTAGCACATATTATGTTCGGTATCTTCCGTTTCCATATCACAGAAGCGGCAGGTGTCCGTTGTTAGTTTGCCTATCATTCTTTAGGTGATATCAAAGTGGGCAGTGGCCTGTTAACAGACCCACAAGTATTCTGACGTCCTTTTTAGGCATAGCTATGTAAATATGTAAATATCGTTGTTTCTTGAAAGGCGAAATTTTTATATCATCTTTTGTAACTCCACTACAACATCCTTCAGATCCACTCCTGAATAAGTCATGTCTTTGTAAAATGAGATAGAGTTCTACGTTTAAATGTTGAAAGTTCACATCGCGAGTTGAAAAAAATAACTTTCTGGATTGAGTTTTTTGTATAAAAATATCGAACAACTCATACATCTTCACTTCTCTATCAAGAGAAGATCTGGCAAATAAATAGTGAGACTGGTCAAAAGTTTGTTTCCGTCCTCTTCCCCTCCTCAATACTTGAGACAACTAATTAGAGAATTTTATACCAAATAACTGTGAAACATAAAATGAAACTGTGGATTTTTAACTACTCAGACTTGCGTGGGGAGGGCGATCCTAGTTACATTCTTACATTTGCAGGACATTAAGTGATGGTACTACTTTGACTGTAATGCTGGTAAATTGTATAAATAAGTGCATTTGAAAAACGATAGTTTGAAATCCAGGGGGCATAATATACCTATTACCTTGCTGGTTCGAACAGTTTTATGTAAGACTTTGGCTACCTCCATGTTGATTTGTAAGTATACTCTTAAAAAAATCCCAGAGCATGCCACCTAACTGATTTCATGATTTCATTATTAATCACTTACGTCATCCACTCTTCTCAAATGTTGTTGCCCCGCTTGCATTTTTGTAGGATGAGTTTGATCTTCCTTTGTACCGCACTGAAGGCCGTGAAGGTCCCTACTGAATGAAATGGAACGCTATCCTTTTTTGTCACTTTCTTAATGTTTCTACTCCCACAACCCCTCCCTGGTGATAAGGTCATTGTTGCGGGGAAGTCGCCCTTTAAATGTCGTCTAGGAGCATCAAATCCGTGGGGCCAGAGCCTCAGTTTGCATCAGTCTCTTCGGAATCGGCTCGCGTATTCGAAGCACGGGCACCGCTGTGTGCTCAAACCCGTCATTTTGGTGTGTTGATCAATACCTGTGAGTCCAGTTGATGGTTTCGAGTACTCCTCCCCTCCGTCCCAAGTTTTGCAAGACCTCTGATTTCCAACTTGAAAAAGGAAACCAAGTTCTGTTACCAAATAGCCTTGTCAATACGGATGTATCTCGTGCAATACTTGAAGGATGCTCAGCTGACCAACATACCCGTTAGGATGTATACGTTGTTAGTCATTCGCACATGATTTTCGCAGATCTAGGTGGTATCAAACATTATTAAAACAGTGTTGAAAAGCACACATCGCACTATATCAGATATCAGAACAGAAGTAGAATCATTGGTCTACTATAAAGTTGAAAGCAATTACAAGGTAAGAACGTACACCACTTAACATCACAATGCTGTGTTCAGGTAACAGTGCACTTACTTATTTTGAAGAGGCGTTTAAGCAAATGAAAGTCAAACGTTAATCCGTTCATTATAAAAGATTATTAGATTCATTAGCCAGGCTGCTTCGTCATCTATTCGCAAAACTTTGTATTCCAGTTACACCTGTTTTCATTTTGGAACAACTGTGACTGATCTTTGTCAAAGCTGGCGTCAAAAAAAGTCCCTCGCGAGTTTCCTAGTTTCATCACAATGAATCTAATACCGGCGTCGATGGATGGGTGCGGAGAACTGGTCCAGAAGTTAGTGTGTATGAAACGAGGGAGTAGCGCAGGTGGTAGTGGAGGGTCTGATAGCCCAGAACCATGGCTGATGGAAGCTCCTTGGTACCAGGCACTCGCCCCTCTCCAGAGTCCCTCCTCCCCACAACCACCGGTAAGTCTTCGCCGAAACACTCAATCCAATCCAATTTTGCAAAAATTGTACTAGGGAAGGCACAGGTCGCAGATGCAGGCTCTGGTTACAGAGGGTTTGTGTTAGGAGTTCAAGTTTGGAGAAGACTACGAGCCAAACGAAAAGGATGATAATGATTCATTCCCACTAAAAAAAAGAAGACATTTCATCATGAAAATTCGGCTGAGGACTGTCATTGTGGAGTGAAGCAAAAGATTACAAAGCACAGATCTTCCAACAGCGGGATAGCATAGTGAATTGCTATTGACGATGTTCACGTCGGTGAATTTGATCAATTGCAAAACCAAAATGTAGTTGTTCAAATTTGTTATTTTTGAGGAACTCGTTCGTCACTGATACGCACCCCTACTTATGAGTTCCATCTATTTGTATGCCGTGAGGTGTTGCAGACGTTTCTTTTGTCAACGTCTTTTTTAAGACATTATTTATGAACGTGTGTGGTGCAGGAGTACCTGAGCCTGATGAAACGACGCTCAAGAGACATGGAAACAGAGACTGAAGAAGAGCTCTTGCTACTTGTCTACCCTTCATCTGCCATGGATCATCATGGAGTGGAAGAGTACGTTAGCGACGTACCTTTCGCAGGTAAGATATTTCTTATTATTCCTTGCATTAATCATATAGCTAGGTTGGTAGTAACGAGGTTGTATGAATCCCATAAACTCATAGAACGACTTTTAATCGATGCACCTAAATATAATTGTCTTGAGGGTATCGCCGAGGTATTTATCTTATTTATTAGTAAATTGCAGAATTTCCGTTCCAGATAAACAGAGGATCGGAATGAGAATGAACTCCGATTCGGGATTTGAACGTGGTAAATATTGGGGTAGGTGAGCATGCAGCTGTGGGAACATCTAGCATGGTTTCCTGGTGCACTTACCTCGAGCTATGCTTGCCTATCTAGCTCCTCCATAGTGCCCATCTGTTTGGCAATAATTGGTCAACATGAGACTGGGCTGATTGCTGAGCTGCAACCATTTGCTAACAAATTCGAAAAACACGCATTTGACACGGTAAACAAAACACCATGTGGCGTTAACGAATTTGCTCCCAATTCCTGCAGCTCATTCAACAAAAATATATTTTTCCAATTATTACCAGCAGAGGTAGGCACTCCCTCTATGTTGCTAGAGCCATCAAGCCAAGTCTGTCCCTTGCTGCCATTGAAATGAACCTTCCAATAAATAAGTTCTGCGGTCTTGAGCAGGTGATGGAACAATATTTGGGTATATTCGAATAAGGTAATTATGTTCTTGTATAAATATTAGTTTCATAAATCTCAAAACTATCTCAAATAATAGTGCTAGGGTATCTACCAATTGAAATTTATAAACTCTTGGACCCGGAACATATTTATTGACTGGTACTTTTTGTTAACAATCTATGTTTCACTAGTCCCGCAGTAGTAACTGCACATTGACGTACACAATCCAACTTCACACCAAAGATTTCCGAGTATCGAGGACCACCGTGTACATATAAATTTGTACAGTTTTTACCTTGGGTGTGGAATCCGTTTTCGGTACTTATCCCTAAGTCGGTACCATTTTGTCGCACAAACTGTTCAAATCAACATGTATAGTCAGTCAATCTCTAATCGTAGGTTTCTACGTACAATAATTGCCTTTTACATTAGGAACGCATTATAAATCTTCAACTATGTGAAAAATCATTCTCGTTGTTTGTATTTTTTTCCTCACTCTTTCACCTTTTTGAAGTCGAATCCCGATTTTCAAAAGAATTTTTTAACAATTCTTTATCAGTAAGGCAATAGTTTAAATTTCCCCCACAAGAGCTTTCTGAAGTTAAAAACTTCCTGTTTGGCAAAAATGTGTATATTCCGGATTATTTTGACCGATGAAGAAAAAAGTATAGCGAATTATTACATAGCAGTTTATTATTTTTCTGTAGAGATCACCCGTCTACAAAGAGCAATGGTTTTCCTTTACAAGTACTCACCAACCATATTATCGTTATCAAGTTTGTTATGACAGAGTACCTCTCAGCAAATATCGATATCACTAAGTTGTGAGTGCCTTCATTACAAAATTTAGTTTTTAGATGTTGAGAATACACAACTGAATAACTTGAAATTTTATGCGAAAAAACGACAAAGATGGCATTTTCGATCCAGTTATAGGCGATATTGAAGGACCCTCGGTCGGGAGGTACAAGCTGGTGTAAGCCAAACTAATTTCACAATAAACTTGGATCGTAAACCACCAAATTTTAACAGGGGGTTACAATGTTTTTCTGACTCGATTTCAAAGGTTCATTATTTTGTGGCGGATCCACTGGGCACTCTATTGTTCTAACCACATAGGTGGTTACAACAATATGAGGGCTTTTTCTCACTTCAAGTTGACACAGCACTTTCATTGTTAATCAGTCGTTGTCTACACCGTTGGATGTGTTTCTCCATTATGTACCCACGTATGCAATCAAAAGCAAACCTCGTTTTACGATCTCTACGGGGGCGATGTGATGTGTTTTGGTTGATAGTTGTAAAGAGATCCGTAACACCAAGCGTTCCTTTGTGTTTGATAAATAATGTCTCTTTTGTTTCGTTATATTGAAGCTTATCTAATCCTCGTATTGGTTTTATATAGGCACCCATGGAATATCAGCTTATTCCACAACTTAACTCGGAGAATATAAATATTGTTTGATACTAATGCTTGAATTCCAAAGGAAGCCCCTTTTCTGCAGCAATTTGAAAAATATTCATAATGTCATCATACTGCGCCCATTTCATTGGTGTAAATTGCACCACTACACATATGACTGCTCCAAGACTGAGTAGCATTTTTGAAATCCACGTTCATTGATACACAACATGCAAATCAAAGGACCCCCCCTCCCCTCCCTTACTGTTCGGCACCGTGTTGATTTCAGATGTAAGTGAATGATCAACAAGGTGAACTACCAAAAATCCTAAGCACACTGTTCCTTGACAGTTACGGACGTTTTAGTGACATAAGGTCAATAAAACGGAAAAAAAATCTTGAAATTGAAAAAAATGGAAAAACAAGGGGTTAAACGAAAATTGCTAAGAAGAATTTTCGATCGAAAATTAGTTGTAGAATCGAAATTTTTCGAGTTGACTTTCTTATAGTGTCACACTGTGTATACTTAGAATAATTATGTAACATTAGTATCTTAGCTAATGTTTGTTGAAAATGTTTGCTGACCCAACTCCCTTGGAGCGTCTACTCAGGGTAAAATAAAACTGGAGAATTACAATGAAACAAACTGCACTGTTTTGAGTGAAAAAACAACTATAAAAATGTACAATTTAAAATATTGGCTAGGTAGTAACTGAAGATCAAATGAGTTGAAAGGTATCAGGTTGGTTATGTCATATAATTAGGACAAATTTTTTATTAATAAACTGATATCAATGCTATCAAATAAGTACGTAACAATTAACATTTTCTTAATTTCATTTTCTATCTTTCACAAAATTCTACAGATATTAAAGTTTGTCTAAATAAACTTAAGCAAACATCTACTCAAAACACATACCGTTCTAAATATTCCTTGATAATAGCTAAAAATCTATCAAAATTGGTCTCAAGTATTGATAATAATGTTTAAGAACAAAATTCTATGTTCGAACGGAAAACGGAAGGGGTGGTTTGGAAGCTGGAGGAGCGGAACATGACTATGCTGACTATTAGATTTTGAGACAAATGTACGTTTGAATAGTGGTACCTTAAAGTGAATTCGAATTGTTTATCTGGTGAAAGGTTAACATATACCATGAAGCAACTCCCTCGTGGCTGAAAGGCGTAGTTACAAGAAGCTTGAAGAGCTCACGCAGCTTTTTGATGCTGTTGCTTCAGCTATCAATGTTGAAATTATGGCGTGCCAATAGATTGAATTCACGAGTGGAAGGAAGGTGTTTTCATTGAGGAAGTGTAAACTGTTTAAAGTGAAAAATTGAGGCCCTTGAATGATTATGATAACTTTAATGATTATTACCTCAATTGAGTGCTTTGTCAATCAAGTTCTGCAAGGGCCACATGTTTTCAAAAATTTTGGACCTACCGGTAGGAATAGGTTAATTCCAGCAGGTGTTTTGTCACTATTTCGTGAAAATTGAGGTCATTACTACAAGTTTCTGGGGGTGCTCGGGGGTCTCCAGACTCCAAAACCATCAAGTTCGGGAACTGTAGGAAATTTAACATCTGCGACCGAATGATGTTATCATTTAAGTGTAATGATAATGATTCTCGGGTAGAAGTGGGATACATGAGTGAACATACATTTTTTTGAATCTCTCCTTATTGAACCATTGGAAATGGAGGGGGCACGGTAGAAAGAAAACTAAATACCAGTAAACTGAATCAGTAAATAGTGAGAAGAACCCCCTGCTACCTCTCGACGTTCCTAGGATTCCAGGACATAGTGGGTTGTAAGGACGTTCCGAGCAAGACGCGGATGGTGACGTCACTGAGCACTCCTGCAGAAATCCCTGTAATCCCTGTACCTTCACTGGCAATATTTGAAGCTCAGTGACGCTATCCAAGTAGGGGGTTAGTGAAGTTAGTGAGCATTTAGTTTCTATGTATCTGGTTGGGGAAAAACCAAAAGCTGTTAACTTGGGAAAATTCAAATTTAGAACCTCTTTCTCGAAAATTGAGAGGGTGCTTATGTTTTGTAATACCACAAGCACTTTCTTCCACTGGTGTCTTCAATTTTGAGCTTTAGCGTAGTTGCCAAACGAAATAATGCAAAGAAAGCCTGGTTATACAATTGTTTACTTATGTTTGTTTATTATGAAGCATTAGAAATAGTGTGTCGGGTAAATTATTCACTGACGAGCCTCAACTAGAATAATTATATTATGACTGATGTAGCTTGGATTGTACCTACTGTACCCTGCACCTCTTCAAACCCTCGGAGCGGGTTTGAATTTTGCCTGTACTGGCCACTACTGATCAAACGTGATAGCAGTATTATTCTATAACCCGTGGAAAACTCACAAGAAACAAGTTGGGGAACGATAGTTTACTTGGACGTAAGGCAAACTGGTAGTAACAAAGAGTAAATTGTTGCTCGGCAGTTGAGTTGTTTTGTCCATATAAGACGAAAATGTCTGCACCTACTCATGTTCAACATCCTGAGAAAGGTGTTCATTCTTCTAGCTGGGTGTTCTGTAACGAAGTAACTCTTCATCTTGTTATTGGCCACCTTTTTTTGATTTTGAGGTCGTCCTATAACTTCCCACTCTTGTTTTCTTTCTTCCGATGCTCCGTGTTGGTCCTATACAAGGTGTCCCTGCTATTATAAACCAAGATGTAATCTACTTTTAAACTAGTTTCAATAAAAAGCTTCAACTGTCACCACAGTAATTTTTTGCGAAGAATCCAAACATCACATTACATGTATTTCTTATTGCTGATTTAAATTCTACTTCTTATTTTATTTTTAAAAATTACCCCCTACTCGATCTTTTTGACCGCGAACAACCCGTTCAACGCGTGAGTAAATTTGAGCACAGTGCTGATTTTTGGCGAAATTGACTATGACCGAACAGATCGTTCTTCGATTAGCCTCGAATTTCACCAAGAGAACTTTAGGTCATAATTGTGCTTGAATGAGGGCTCAACGGAAAACGGATATCACCATTTGATTCAGCGTTGAAGATAGTTTCAAATCATGTACCACACTTGGGCTCTACGGTCATAGTCAATTCCGACAAGAATCACCACTGCGCGCAAATTAACTCACGCGTTGAACACGTTGCGCGCGGTCAAAACAATCGGGTAGGTGGAGACATTTTAATAAAATTTGACTTAGAATCTGAATCTACAAAAAAAAGCTGCAAATTATTACAGGAAGGTTTATTATTTTAGATCACTCGTCTGCAGAGAACACGGCTTTGCCATTGTTACCACCAACCAACATGAAGAAAAACATCGATCTCATTTCGGTCAGCTAAAATTTGAACGGAGATTAGGCCTCTTTTGCGATTCACTCTCGTGTTTATGATTTATCGTCAGTCCAACCCTTAAGTTCTCGTCGGGAACGAACGGTTTGTCCTACAGAGCTCCGCGTGGTCTCTAAAAATTCTAAAAATTCAATACTATCTTAAATTGATGGAAAAACAATACCTTCATATCAACATTTTTTGAGTTAGGTCGTTTTCAAAATTTCAACCCTTAGAAGTGACTGGTGACTGACATCAACCAAAAGCTTCGGGGCACAACTAGACCCCAAATGGAACCCATATACCAAATTTCATCAAAATCGGTCCTTGGGAACTAAGGAAAGTGCGTACAGCTTACGGCGGGCGGACGGCCAAATTTCTATTCGATTTTTGGATTCTGTGTACCTTGTAACGTAAACCAACAAATTTTGAGAGGGGGGGGGGGTTAAACATTTTTTTCTTGGTTGATTCCAAAGGTTCATTATTCGAAAACAATAAACCTAAAGCTGGCGTGCGTTTCTTCGCGCAGATGCGACGCGCAAAACTCTCACATTTGAATTCCTCGTAAATAATTATTTGGTGTCACAATTAAACATTATTTAAAACCATTCAAAAGTGGATTAATTAATATTTTAAATAATAAATTAATAACTTCTCACTAACTTTATTATCAGTTTCTGAAGGTGTTGCGTTCACTTAAGTTTAAAAATCTTGTAACAATAAACAGGGACTTGTCTCTTGTGGGCTTGTCTTGTATTCAAAACGCCCCCGTTGACTCTCAGTCTTCAGTAGACTATATAAAAATGTTGACATTTTCACGAAAACTTGTAGACCCTGCTTTGGACATATTAGAGCTAGTAGGGGCTACTTTAAACCTTTAAAAAACCTAAATTTATTGAACGTGGCCTGATGGAGATATTAAACTAATGGTGTTTCAAACCGAACTTGTTATAAATTCAAACATATCGATACCTTAAAGCACAAAGGCGCTATGTCCATCCATCTTCCAAATTTTTATTTTTTATTTTTTTAATTTCAGAAAAACTCAAGTTTAACAAAATTATTAATCCCTTCTTGACGATTATAGCTTGAAAATTTGTTGAAGAAATTAAAGAGTTTAGCGTAGTAAGCCATTATTTTAGGAATTGTGCACTGGTGAAAACTTCTTTTGCGTTTTTCTGAAAACTCTGTTATTGGACATAGTGCCTTTTTGCTTTAAGGTATGGATATGTACTGAGCGGAATGTACTAGGTCTGCCCCACGTTGCTGGGATACGATGTTCTGACACGCTTTCACGAGGGGAAACGCTCTCGCCCTGTATACCTTGTTGGATAATAATCGATCGATGAATGTCGGTCGAGAGAAATAGATGTCATGAAGTTGGGATTGGATGTAGAAGCAGATACTCTTACTATCTGAGAGCTTTGTTGTCAGAAATCGATGGGAACGACGCGGTTTGCGAATTTCCGGCCGGACCCAGAGCCATTTCCTCGACCGATGCCTCTAGTTCGGTCAACGCCAGGCGCTGTTCGCCGCACGCACGGTACATCTCACGTTTCGCGTGACCGGCCACAATGCCCTCTCCCCCACCTCATCACCCCAAAGACATCATTTGGAGTCATAAATTTGTCGTCACGGGCTCCACAGTGATTTGTCGATGTGTGCAAACAGCCCGTTTACATGGGGTTGACCACTAGCACTCATGTCAACTTCTTCCTTCACTTCGTTTAATGCAGAGTTTAAACGAGCCAGAGCTCAGAAAGTCGAGAACCAATTTTGTATAAAGATTCCATCTGTGGTCAGTTTTTTTGGGAGACTGTTTCTTTGTCGGCTTTGTGTTAGTTGAAAGCACAACCACCTTTACAGGGTGGATAAGACCGAGTGTGGCAACAAAATTTAGGTGAAAGTACATACGAATTGGAGTAGAATGCCACCAACCGCACCGTCCTCCTGGGTCAATCCCCTGCCGGGATATGATTTTTACTTGAAACAACTTTTTCCAACTATCAATCTCAGTATAGAAATCAGCATCAAAAATTCTGTGAGACTAGTGTACCGTCCTTACTGGAAAGTATCAAGTAAGAAGTACGTACAATAGCAGCTCAGACAATGACAATTTTAAAAGACGTAAAGTTTCGAAGAACCAGACTTCCAATGGTGCACCCAACTTTTCGATTATTTTCAAATTTGGTCAAGTTATTGCTTCCAAAAGTTGAAAAAATGTAACCTGCTTCAAGGATACGTATCGACATTATTTCAATTTCGAAGTAACAAATTTTTCACTTTTCATCGAAATATCATGGCTTAGGTAATTTTATTTCATTTTATTTTTATTATTATTATTATTATTATTATTTTTTTTTTGGTCAAACTCGGTCGTATCTACCCTGTAATTCAAGAAAAGTTCTCAAAACTTTTCGATCGATCGCAGAGCACGCGCACACGTTCTAGAGAAGATGTCACCTGGATCGATTTAGATGCAGCTGACTGAGCCAGAAAAGGTGGAATACCTCCGATAACTATTGGACAATCCACCAAGAAAATAAACAACCGGACAAACGGAACTCAGAAAACTTGAAGGTTTCAACACTGAACGTGCCAGGGCGTAATGCGATTCTTTTTCCTTATAAAATCAGTGCAGATCCCAGTTTTTTTTTTTTTTTTTTTTTTTTTCGGCAGGCAGGTGAGAAAATCTTTAAGATCCACAGGTGGAGTTGGATCTCGTAAGATACCTTGAAGGATCCGCGACTTCAAGGTTATGTGGGATTCAAACCCACTAAAAAAACACCTCCTTTTCTCCCACGTTGGATGATCAGCCTGGAACTGTTTAACACATTACTTCAGGCTGAGTCCTGGGGCACTTCATCAGTTCTGGATGGCGGGACGGACCAGGTGTTCCCTTCTCTGTCTCTCTCGTTCTAACAATGTCTTCCTTGTCAGGATACTCTCTGCGTACGCTGCCACAGCAGTCCAGCTCCTCTCACCTTCCAGCATCTTGCTGACGACAGCTTCTGGTGTTGGAATTTGGGGAGATAATCCCAGCTCTGCAAGCAGCTGGCTTCTTTCAGCCGCCCATTGGGTGCATTTGAAAAAGGTGTGCAGCGCATCATCATCTTCTCTCTTCTGACAGTGCGGACATGTTGGGACAGTTACCTTTCCCATTTTATGTAGATAGGCATAAAACAGGCAGATCCCTGTTTTACGGGCCCCTCAAAGCAAAAGCTAGAGCCACCTCGGCACCAAGAGAAGGCTGCTTTCTTTTTTGTAAAATGTCGGGTAGTTTTAGCTGGTAGCTAAAATATTTTTCATATCGTCAGTGCCTATTATAGGATTGGGATCTGAGTTAAGCAAGAATTGATAATACTGAAAAGAGTCTTAAATATTTTCCTTTATTATTAACAATCCCCCCTTTTAACCAATTATTTAAATCCTAACACTCTAAAGTCTCTCCTCGTGGTACCTTCACGTCGACGTCCGATGATACTTCGAAGGGGCTTGACGATGAAGTAGGTAAAGTGGTCTCCTCCGGAACTTACTGGAAATTACAGCGCATAGTTCGTCATGTATGTATTCATGGTTATTAAAGTATGGCACATTACGGGTCATCAAACATTTTTCTGTTTCATCTTGAGAAAAGAATGATTTTCTTCTTACTGTCTTCAAAAATGTGAGAATATTGGGACCAAAAACTATTCCATGAGGTCGTAATTCTCATGTAATCGTAAGGGGGGCTTAATTAGTTTATCTTCATTGGCGGTACCAACTGAAACGATGGCTGTGGTTCTCTCAGGTCTCTTCAAAGGTTCAACTTCAATCGAAACTCGAGCTGAGCGACCTAAGACTTTGAGGAAGCTAAGGAACGTCTATGAGCACGCCAACATGATGGTGTCATGTCCGACGTCGACTGGAGGTGACGAAATGGGGTACGAGGAAGCAAAATGTACGTCCGATGCGTCTAGCAAGAGCGCAGGTGGAGTACTAAGCCCATTTGACGAGCAAGAGGAGTGGGCCAAGATCTCAGAGATCATGGCTTCTTTTGGAACGGGACTGGTTCGTGAGTCAGTATTCGTCAGCGAGCTTGAGAAGGAGTTCCAGGCCAGACTCGGTAAGCACTAGATCATAAAGTAAAGTAAGCAATCCTACCAAGTGTATCTGCTGTTTCCCAAAGTGAAGATCAGAAGCGATTTTGATGATTTCGCTCATGGCTACTTATTGCCTCACCCGCATTGCACTAGACCTCTCACAAGTAATTCACACTCCACAGACTCTTCGCTGATCTTAGTTATAACCTAATAAACCAGTGACCTTACTAAGAGAAGGACGTTCATGGAAAAGCATACAGGTTCATGATTATTGTGTTTTGCAGGGCTTTTGAATCTAGGAGATGGAAATACTAGCAATGTAGATCCGTTGGCATCCCCAATCGGGAAGTGGCTAGCATCAATCAACCTTCCTCAATACGAACAAACTTTCATCAACTTTGGTTACGACAATCTAGAGTTTTTGGTAAGAAACCATAATCGGGATGTATTTGTAGTATGTATATACAACATGGTAATCACGATTCGGGATTAACATACAACGTTTTGATTTGCAGAATGGTGTACTAAATGAAGCTGATTTGAAGGAGATGTGTGTGAGCAATGATGAAGATCGCTCAAAGATTTTGGACAGCATCAAAGACCTTCCCAGCAAAATCAAAGACATCCGCGTCTCACCTGTTAACAATAACAACAATAATAATAACAATAACAATAATAACAACAATGAGACGAAAGAAGGAGGTGACGAACCGGCTAGCGTTGACGAATGGCTGGAAATGTTGGACTTGAGTTGCTATGCAGACACTTTCAGGAAGCACCTCTACACAGAGATGGAAAGAGTCAGAAATATTTGGGAGGTAGAGCTCACGGCAGTTCTGGAAATCACAAAGCCAGGGCACAGGCACAGAATGATGGCTTCTCTTCCTGATAACGGGTCTCAACCCACCATCCAGGATATCAATCAAGAGTTATCCCATCTGGTAATTTATACTTCATAATACTGTTTCATCTTAATCGTCGAATTAATCCGTTTTTCCTTTCGATTTGTGAAGAGACCGAGGATTTTCCAGGGGCTAGTCTTTCTCAGTCATTCAAAATTTGAAGAAGTAATTACTTACAGTATTTACGACTAATAATACGGGAATGATTCACAGAAGAGTTCGATGCAGGAATTGGAAACTAAAGTGGTACCTCAATCATCTGGAACCGGCACTCTGAGACACAGCCACAAGAAAAATCGACCAGCTCCTCCTCCACCTCCCCCACCAGGTGGTCCTGTAGCTCCAGATCTCGAAATCCGCGATCCATCTTCACTTTTGGTTGGAGTTCCTCCCACGCTTACCGCCACTTGGCGTCATAGACCACACGCCCTTCTATCAGGACACCTCACCTACCATGCCAGAGTAATCACTATCCTACACATTTTCTCAATTAATATTTTGTTCAGTTACGATGATTATTACTGTTGTGGGGTTAATAGATGAAGATTATCAACATTAATAGATCTGCCTTGTGTTTACCTACTCAGTAGTAGTAGCAATATTAGAAGCCCCTAAAGGAGAAATTCAAAATATTGGTGTTTGTTGGGCTGAATACTACGCAATTCTGATCTCGATAGTCGAGGTTCTAACTAGTTATTCGGATCGTCATCTCTACCATCATTACTGGACACTGATATATTTAATACTTTCAATAGCTATGAATGTTTCTAACACTCCATGGATCAACCATTTTCTATTTCCAGTACCTGGGATCGACGGTTGTGCTTGAAATGCAAGGAAATGAAAGCACAAAGAAGTCGATTCAGCGGCTTAAAAAACCTCAAAGCGAGCAAAACTCACCCAGAGATATATACTTGGCCATATCGTACAGAGGCGTCAAGTTTTTGAGCGGCGACACAAGAGTTCGTTATTTTTATATATTTTTTAAAAAATGAATGGGGAACATTCGTTGATGAAGTTTAAATTATAAATCGAAATAATAATGAATAGTTTGAGTCACATCTGCGTTCATTGCATTATCCTCTCCATATAGTTGACAAGGTTGGGAGTACAGTTTTTCTGCGTTTATTTCTAATTTTCTCTACTTTATTGAGCTGTCAGTTCGATCGTCACACTCGCTATCATCTACTCTTTCTTCTATTCGTAACTTAGTGAGCATCACCGCCTGGACATTTGCCGGTCACACAAGCCTTGAAAATCACGAAGAAAATTATTCTAAATTTTACTTTTTTCTCCTTTATTCAACGAATTGCTGGACGACAGAAGGGGTGAGCTTGATTGCCCCCTGCGTTGATTTGGCCACACTTGCTAACTCAATTTGACTGACACATCAGCCACTCTGTTTATTGCGAATGAAACAACCTTTACAATTCGATTGTCGCATTCGATGATTAAATTTTATTCTGAGCAAATGAAACAAATTGTTGCAGTTCCCCGTAAGGCTCTCACAATTAACATTTCGCTCCCCTTGACATGGATTAACAATAATAATTCCCTGAACACGGATATTCCCCATTACAAGAAAACGATTGATTTTTATTATGTAATCCGTCGTCTCTAATAAGATTAAGTCATCAAGTTTTTAACCGTTCAAATATTTTTGTAGGAGCTCGTATGTGAACACGAGATCAGGAATATCCATTGCGCCTGCCAGGATGCTGATGATCTGACATTTTTCGCTTACATTACTAAGGATCATGCATCGAAATCCCATTATTGTCACGTGTTTTCCGTTCAGAATTTGGTAAGTAGACTCAGCGCGAGATTCAACTAATTCAAGCATTTAAGAATCTTTTATATTATTAATTGGGTGGACTTCTGCCTATGTGATATGATAATTAATCAATAAAATAAAGATGATTGCACGTGCGCTGGTTAATGGAAAAATAAAATTACATTATTTAACCAGTTTTCAACACTTTCTTCATCGTAAACGTAAAATAGTAGTTTGCAACATTAACATAATATGTTACCTACTAGATAAGGTTCTCATTTTTCGATTGCTTGGTTATGACAATAAGTGTTGAGGCTCTTGAGGTTTAGTCAGTTTTTTTAGGCCGACGTTTCGGTATATTATATAACATCTTCAGGGCTATAATGAACGTTAAAAAACCAGAGGGGTATAGGCATTCAGCAGCATCGTTCTTGCATGAATCATTGAAACTCACATTTTATGTACAGATTATCATGATATTTTTATATAGGTACCTTGTAAACGGTGTAAATGTACTTCTTTTGGCTAGGTACATCAGAACTTCAAAACAGCACTTTTTAGAGTGGAAACTTATACTTTTTGTGAGGTATTAGGTACAAAGGCAGATATATTCGAAGCAGTTTATTATCACAATAGGGTATTTCGGTGGGTCGGAAATTCTGGTTTTTGACCTCAAATTTGGATTCAGCACTATTGTAAACCTCTATACTTCAACTTTTTGCCCGTTGGCAAAAAAGATGATTCTTTATTTAAAAAATTAAATAAAGAGATCACACGTTTGAAAAAAGGCGGGCCTCCATGAACGCACACACACTACGCCGCGGGCGTGTGTGCGTAGTATTTTGTAGTAACCAAGGCCACGAGGCGTTCGAGACCGCACGGGATTAGTGGAATGTCTCGTTCCAAGGTCAGCAAGTTACTACGTCACATCATTCAAATCTTCAACTTTCATTAGCTAATTTCTTCTAAATATTTTCTCGACGAACAGACCCAATTACCGTTATTCCTGAACCACACTCTTTAGAAATTTTTTTAAAAATTGACTGAAATACCCCATTTTGCTATCTGGAAATCAGGTTAACAAACAGAAGGTACATACGAAAGAATGTAGGTAGCACCAGGTGGTAACTGAACTTCTGGTGGTGAATGAACTCAACACCTATTGTCATTACCTACTAGGACCAAACCTGACTTAGATTTTTTCTAATCATGAGCTGATCTTCAAGGAAAGATCATTTCACTCCAGCTTAGGCATTGTCTCATCCTCTTGTGTCTCATCTCTCATCGTCTCACGGAACCGATTTTCTCCACGAGATGAGACCATTGGCTCAGGCTCGTAATATCTCTGAACAATAGAATGGAATTGTTTTTCAAGGGGGGTCTCCACAGGGCGTTAGGAACACGGCAGTTTTTATTCTAGCTCAGTTGCAACTCACCTCATTTCTGATATTTCTGGGACTTCCTACAGGATCAGGCTACGGAGATCATACTAACGCTGGGACAGGCCTTCGAAGTCGCGTACCAAATGGCTCTCAGAGAGACAAGCGGCAAAGGAAACGGGCATACACGTTCACACTCGGCCAACTTGGCTCCCATCACCACTCAACCCAATCACAATCGATCTCACTCCGTCAACGAAATCAAACTCAACGGCCATACAACAGCAGCCTCTCCAACTCTTGTAGCTGAGGACGTTTGAACGTGAAAGCTCACCCAAATTTTAAATCGACGTTCGTGAATGTTTCATAGGTAGGTGTATACAAATCATGTTGAATGGGGGTATTCATGATATCTGGATGGCGACTGCGTGTCAGAGAACAACCATGCGATGGCTGACACCAATTTTGGATAAAATCCAAAGTAACCTTAGTCTCACTACAGCAAATTTGATACTCAAGTTGAGAGGCAAACTAGACAAGATTTGGAAAATTTTAATACGCCATATCACGGACGAAGAAAGCAAGGTTTACTATTATGTGCGTCTGGAACATTTTTTCATTCTTTTTTAAATTTATTATCTATCTATAACATATAACCAACTTAAAATTTATAAATTTAAACTACGACTAACGAAATTGGACCATAATAATTTCACCGATGTCTCTGTGACTTGACATTCTACTGTTGGTGATACCTACTATATTCAGCTGATGAGTAGCTAAATCTTTTCGATGCATAAAAATTAATTAAATGTTATCTTCCAGCATCATCATTTCGTATTGTCTTCCATTCGGCAATAATTTTTTTGATTCGTAGGCATTCTAGATACTATAATTTTAAAACATAGTAAAAGTTGAATATTCCAATTTGATGTGGGCCCAAAGTATCCATTAAGCTCATTTAAATATAGCTTTAAAAAGTAAGCTTTGTATTCTGCGTGCTCTCTACTGGCTGATAAGAACTGAGGTTCGTATAACAGGTCATTCTCGTAAGTTGTATATAAAATATTTTGATCGGCGTTTGGCAGAAGGTTTCTCCATGGATGTTAGATCAAGATAATATTGAAAAGTACGATCTCTTATTCTCCTGGAACGTTCATTGGCTCATTAGTCTTACTAAGTTTGATGGAAGAACCTACTATCGCGGAAAGTGATTGTTGTATTTGTGTCATAGGAGTAGTGTTGTAGTGTGATATTTCAGAGAGCCGTTGGTTGTTGGTCTAAGATAAAAATGTCATTAGCGTTTTTAGTGGGGAAGAGTGAACAATGAAAATAAATTCGACATTAAGAAATGTAATCATTACTGTCAACACTAAGGGCGAGCAGTGACAACCTTGACCTTGAAAAGTAAATTGTCCACAAATGTCCACAAATTGTCAAACAGTTGGTAAAATTTAAAGACGGATATCTGTAGTGAAATGTGATTCAAAGGAACGCACAGGGTCGGCACAAGGGGTTTGCGATGTTCAGAGGATTTTTTGAGTGCTTCATGGGAAAGAACCCACCTGCTAGTTACGAAAATTAGAATATAGAAAATCACATATCCATCGTACCTTTTATGCTGCAGTTTTGTTACATAAAGCAGTTTGCTCAGGTAACTAATCATTTGCGATGTACGGAGTCAATTCGTTGAGTACACAAACTCCTGAAAAGCTTGCTTCGCTGTTTGTAATTTTACTTTCTGTATTTTGTGCAGAGTTGTATTCGGACGACGTATTAGGGTTATGACAATTTGAAGTACAATGTGACTTTGGTGTGCGTTTTATTACGATATTTCTGTTCCATTTCGTTTTAAATCCCCGTACCGAGAGCTATTTGTTTAGAAGGACAACCTCACCAAACAAATGGATATAAGTCTGATCCTTATTGGAGAAATCGTTCCAAGTATTCTGTTGTCATAAACCCCCTGAACCACCATTATCGTGGAAATAAAATAAAACTCCTTTGGAAATGTATCTTGTTAGAAGTCGATGTAAAGTCGCAATGCTATCGAATAGTGTATTTGATTTGCCTGGGGAACTGATTCCAATCCAATCCAATTCAACTCATCTTCAGTATTTTATGGTATCAGGGTGACATTTTTTGTATTGAGAAATTTATCGTTCTTAAAGGTGAAAAGATGTTATGATGTGTAGGGCACATTTCAACCGAAAGAAGTATCGACTAATAATGTATCAGGAGGCGTGTAGCCCAATAAATTTATACATCCAACATAAGAAATATAGATATCCACAATTCTTTTATATATTGTTAAGAACTCTAAAAGTAGTTTATCCCCAAATTTGAAACCCTGAAAACCCTATGCTACTGACGCGAAGCGCTAAAAACCGTGAAATTTTTGCATTTCTTACTGTTTTTTTAACTATAACTTCTAAACTATGAAAATTTCAATAATTTGCTGAAAATTTGAGGAAAATATGAGCTCTTTAGTTTGAATAATTATGTACAACACAAAACCCATTGGCGAACATTTACCCGACTAGATGAAACGATTCATGAAAACCGCTGCAAATTACTACACAAAGGTTTATTAGTTTTCTATATAGATCACTCGTCTGCAAAGAACACGGCTTTGCCATTATTACCACCAACCAACATGAAGAAAAACATCGATCGCTTTTCGGTCAGCTAAAATTTGAACGGAGATTAGGCCTCTTTTGCGAATCACACTCGTTTCGGATTTATCGTGAGTCCAACCCTTAAATTCTCGTAGGGAGCGAACGGTTTGTCCTACAGAGCTCCGCGTGGTCTCTAAAAATTCAATACTATTTTAAATTGATGGAAAAACAATACCTTTATATCGAAATTTTTCGAGCTAGGGCGTTTTCAAAATTTCAATCCTTATTTTTCAACCCTTAGAAGTGACCTACATCAATCAAAATCTTCGGGGCACAACTAGACACAAAATGGACCCCACATACCCAAGTTCATCAATATCGGTCAATGCTAAGTGAGGAAAGTGCTGCGTACGGCGGACGGACGGCCAAATATTTATTCGATTTTGGATTCTACTTACCTTGAAACGTAAACCAATAAATTTTGAGGGGATGTTAAAAAAAATAATAATTTTTTTGGTCGATTCCAAGGGTTCATTATTGAAAATAATAAACCAATAGGTAGTCTGTGATGACTGATGGAGTTAGTATATTTAGTTTGTTTAACTCGATGATCATCTCCCCTGTATGTAATTTCAGTCAATAAATTATTCCTAAGATATATCAATGTTCATGGTTTTTTTGAGTTTTCTCAAGTTTTTTTCAGCAAACATTGTTTGTTTTATTTCTTAAATATTTTAATTCATTTTTGAGAAAACTAAGAAGGCTACAGTGTGATAAATGTTTAAGATTGAAGCTGATTACATTTTCTTCAAATTCCTCCCTCTCTTTACTTTTCTCCAAATTTAGTCGTTTTGCGAGTGAGAGGCAAAATACAGCCTTAACACAAAAATTTCCCTTTTTGGTAAAAATTAATTAATTAAGTCTGTCTCACACTGCAGCAAATTTAACCTACTTTATAAAGTTATTGAGCATAAATTATTGAAATCATCATAGTTTAAAAGATATAGTTAAAAACTGAAAAAAGTGCAAAAGTTTCGCGGGTTTTAGCGCATTACGTCAGTTTTACACACAGGGTTTTTAAGGTTGTGAATTCGGGGATAAACTACCCTTAGAGTTCCTGACAACATCAAAACTCTTAGATACCCCCGCGTTTGTAATGTTCGACCTTGACTGGCATGTTTCAGTTCGGACACTCACAAAAGAAGTGTGAACCTTACATGAAGTAAGTGTTACAAATATCAATAATACAGGAATTTATATTACGAGTATATCCATTTAACCCTAATTGGACCATGGTGTCACCAGTGTCACCAAAAACTTCTTTGGAATTCCCACAGCTGTCCCAAAGTGTCACCGGAGTAACTAGATTTAAATTGCAATTTAAAAATTAATGGACAGAGCTGAATTTTTTAACTGTTTTTGTAAGTTCTTAGAAGTCAAAAAATGATGTTATGATATAAATTTTGGAAATTTGTTATTTATTTCCTTGGGAATGTTTGTCATAACTTCATTTTTTGACTTCTAATAACCCACAAAAACTGCTGTAGGTACATTTGATATTGCTATTTAATTTTGGTTACTCCGGTGACACTTAAGAACATCAGTGGAGTTCCTGAGATGTTTTCGATGACATTGGTGATACCTTGGTCAAATTAGGGTTAACATCAGCCAATTTCATAGTTCAATGGAAATGTCTTCTAAGATACCATTGAGCGTATTTGGCAACTCCTTCTCATGATGCGATAATTGCGCGATGTTCTTTTTCAAAAGATTTCAGGAGGTTTAATTACAACAACAATAAATTAATAATATGCAAGAAATTAACCCCGAAATTATTTTAAAAAATTTAACAACGAATGAAAGATACAACAACCTATTAATCATACATTTCTCTCTAGATTTCATTGAAAAATGAAACGGCGATCTATTTTTTGTATAATTATTCATTAGTTTTTCGATGTCACAAGGAATGAATAATGTTGAGCACTTCAACCTTGAGTTCCAACATCAACAATATTGTACTGTTATGTGTAGGGTGGTCCAATTTCGTAAATGTATGTGTTTAAGAACAGGAGGAAAAATAAATTGAATTGTTCATAGGAGTTTCTAGTATTCGTATAGAGACTGTTGACAACGGAATTAAAATATATATGATAGATTTAATAAATTATGTTGTTCGAAGATTTTAATTACCTACTAAGCGAACCATTAGGTGTATTAATCAGCTTTTAATTATTGTACCTAATAAAAAGTAGGCACTTTTGGAGGAATTAAATGGTGGATATTTCATACTTATAGCATATCTTTAACTGAGATTCGTAGTCAAAAATTAAGTGGTGTTAACTTATTATAGAGATGAAACATTAGTATTATTGGATTTTTTGTCTCGTGCTGACTTGATTTAACAAAATGCACATTCTGAATAGAGGTAACGTTAGGCATTATTGTACTCGTAAACGAATTTGAGCTTTTCGAATTTTCATTTTTTACCTAATTTTCTTGGCTTTTTGACCCCTGAAAGTATATCTATGGTTGAGATTTCTTACTTTACACACAACAGCTTTTCTATGTTTTGTATCGTTTAGCTAGAAAACTGTGAAATGATGTGATCTCGATTCTTCTTTTCCACTGATTGATCAATTTTAAGCTTTTGTACATACATTTTACATTGTATAAATCGCCGCTGTTTTTGTTTCTTAACAGCAGAGTAAGATTTTTCGCTACCACCAATTTTAGAATGATGATAATGGTGATAAAATATATTTGATATGCACTTGATAAGTTTTTTATCAAGTTGTTTACAATTAGATATGTGAAATTATTGTCAAAACCATAAGAAAATGAGAATGAGTGTCTCACCCAAGATTTGTATCATTGTTATATATGCTTGAAAGCGAGGCATATCTGCATTTAACATCTGTAAGTAAAACCCTTGTTGACACTGTAGTAGTTGTTATTGTATACATCAATGAAGAAACGGTACCTACTTATATTGAATTAATATTATGAAGTGTAAGAGTATAATGTACTATGTTAACGAAATTGTTTCCTATATTGTTCTATTTGTCAACCAACTCAGTGTTAACCCATTGTAAGTACCTGTAGGTATGTAATCCACACTATCAGAAGATGTCCTGTGAATCGCTCCTTGATCTCATAGTTTGATCTTAATGGTTATATCAACTCCTTCACAAAAAACCATATCGTTGGAATGTAGGTAAAGCGTGTGTTTTTGTTGTATAGGTTTAATTGAGGCGCTGGCCTTTTCTTGTAGATACAGCAGTTTCATCCATCCTGTTCTGTACCACAAATACTACGATGATTCGACTACTGTTGTAGTGGGAGTAGTCAAATGAATGCACAATTGGGAAGGGTTCAGTCGTATTTCAAGATCACTTAATCTGTAGTACTTCGTCACAACATCGATACGAAGTCAGATTAGTGAGGGTACTGCTGCAAGTCTCTCATCATCACATAACTGCAGTTCAGAATGATCAGTTAATTATGATGAATGGGTTTTCGCGCGCAGTCTCTCTGGAAATAGCATCCCAGTCCTGAGGAGAGGTGGCGTCTGCATTGCTGCAGTCCTGGGATCATGATAGCCGCTTCTCTGCATCCCTTGACTGGTTCGATTCCCCAGTGAATACCTGTACCAATACTTGCCAGTCTCGCACATTCGTTTTGAATTGCATAGTTCTCTTGGATAACCAAACCATCTCCCAGTCGGCTAAGAGTAGATATATTATGTGGTGCCCACGGCCTCGCCGCAGCCCATACAGGAGGAAAGAAGTCCTCTAACCTCCTGCCATATCTCATTGCAAGTGCATCCATGAACAGGATGCTGGATTCTGAACTACGTACGATCGTATGTTCTACATCGTACATGTTTATAATAAGTTGGATTCTAGTCAGGAATTGCAAGGTGTGCATACACTTTACCATTGCTCACTTACCACCACCTCAACAAGCGAACCGTGTGTCCATTTCACTGATTTTTGGACATTTTTTCCACTCGTAATTCGAAAAAATTCTCATAATTCATAGATCATCGTGGTGAGAAATCAGTGCTGAAGAATGTTTGAGCGAAACTGCGAGATTTTTGGCAGGTTCGGTGGTTTGTTGTCCGTCTCAACCCCTCAGTCCAATCGCGGAATGCAGAACTACAGTCAAGAATGATCTATCATAAAACTGACGGAAATTACTTTAATCCATAGAACGTCGCAATGAGAGCTGATGAAAAAAAAAAAAAATAAAAATAAATAACTCCCCTCAAAGACGGAGGGGGCGGGGCACGCCATTAAGGGGGTTCATGAGTCAAAATCGAAAATTTGTCGACTTTTTCGTTTTTATTTTTATAAAATTCTCAGGTTTTCTCAGACATTTTGGTATATAAAAATATTAAACTTGAGCAGTGGAAATCAGAGATATGAATTTTCAAAGATTGAGGATCCAATCGCTCCGGGGGATAGCAGTTTCCCGCTCCAGGTTCATAGTTTCTATATTTCTGTAACTACCTACCGTTCTTTCGCTGTTCATAAGTTCTGATTGATATACTATGTCCTACTCCATGGTTCCAGCACAGGTTACCATGCCACCAAATAGTACAAAAATAGCATAGCACTAGACTAATAAAGAAATCAAGTGAACCAATAGTGTATAACCATTATTCTTATCAGTACTACGTGATATGAAATACCTTACCTAACCGGTGCAAACACTGACTGATAAGAATCATAGATAAGGATTAATCAGACCTCATTTTCAATTCCTTCAATATGAAATAATTACGAACTATCGATCAAATACCTCAGAAAACGGCAACCTTTCACAAATCGCCGTTTTTCTTTAAACCGGAAAACCCTTGTTCTTCGTCACTTAGGTACCTGTTTCTCGACAGCCAATAGAGCTGGCAACTTAATTTTTTTTATATTGTCGAGAGGGGTTTATTACAGTCATTGAACAAGTTTGGACGGAAAACTCCCAACAGAAACATGGCTAGAATTAAAAAATCATAAGCATGAAAAATATGAAAAAGTATTTTACTATATTGTCTCTAGGTAAAATAATATTTACACAACAGAGTTGAAACTCGCTCAGTGGATATGTGAAGAGTAGATAAAGAATTTAAAAAAAGTATGAAGATATCATGAATATACCCAAAGAAACAGGTACATGAAAAAGTGTTAAATTAGAACCGACTCATGAACCCCATAAATGGGGACGCCCAAGAATCACCCGACGCCGGCCCTAGGGATGAGCGAAGATAAGAAAGGTGGTGGTGGGAGAGAGGGATGAAGGGAAGTGCCTCTTTATAAAGACCACTAGTTCTAATATGAGCCGAGAAGTATGCGTCTGGTGACACCACGGAGTACACCTACTGAGATGCCCAACTCGCGCACTCCGTGACACTTTTCCCTCGCCACACTCCGCGCCGTGACAAGGTTGCAGCCATCACCCTGATGTTGTTGGGTGCTACTCCTTTTAGCTCCGATACCGCTTGCCGTAAATCATCTCTATCATACTTTCTTACTCTTAGCCCGCCAGGTCTGCTCCATGTCCAAGCTGCCATTGACAAGCTGGACATCCAGGATAATGCAAGACCTGTCCGGCTTGACGGCTACGATGTAAAAAACTACGTCGGGTCGCACCTTCCGACCTCATACGACATCGCTCCCACCTGATTGTGCTTGTTGGAAAAGCCTAATCAACTCAAACTTATTCATAATCCACGGATGAACTCAAAATCAAGCAAGAGGCTATCCTGTACAGTTTTGCTATAATTTCAATTTTTTAGTTATTGTATGTATTTGATGCTCACGTTGTTACAGTTTGACTTTTACTCGGCTTCTGCTTGAGCAAATCGTATTCCTTGATGTCCACCCTGCTTCATGTCTTTCCTTTTTGCCTGTAGTATAGGTATAGGTCTTGTGTCATATGGGCATAAAATTATCTATTCGTATACCCCATTTCGACCGCTAAGCTTACATGTATGTACATTATTTATTGATTTTAGTGAGGCGTCATGAAACCGCGTTGTTATTTTTGGCTGTAAACTAGAGTTATCAAAATTTGTTTGGTTCATCATGAATATGAACAGTTAATAATTGTTTTTGTTACGTGTACATAGCTTGTCCCTTCTTAAAGTGTTACGTTGGTATATTATATTATTCGGCTGTATATTCATACTTAAAACAAGGTTGTGTGATATGTAAAACATGCCCTTACGGGCTATGGTACATACTAAGGCGTTATGAGGATCATAGTTTATTTAAAATTTTAAAGAATGTTTCATCCCACATGATGGGAAAGGAGCAAAACAACTAGGCTGGTGTTGAATAATGCCACGTTAAATAATCCTACTCTTTTAATATTATGAAACTATATTTGAAGAAAAAATCACATTTATAATCCTGAACTTCCTGAATCAATTGAAGGATCGGTTCCGTTATTAAACTCTTCCTCCTTGTTTTTACATAAATGCACAGAAAGTGTAGAGTACATTTTGGTGAGCGGTACATGAAATATACTCATGTTGCCGTTTTAGTTCAACATGGTTTTTCTATTGAATTCATATTTGAAAGTTCGTACAAACACAATAATGGAATACCGTATGAATAATAAAGAGTTGCATGGCAATAAAATCTTCTTGTTTATCCCAACTTTTCACCTTTTGCTACATCCGTCACAATTAAGAAACAAGTGGAAGAAACTCAAGTTCTACTTGATTTTTTCTGTCATGTGAACTCAACATCCAACCCAATAGTGAAACGGCGACTGAAAAGTATGCTCTGGATCACAAATATATAATTGCAAAGCTGTATTCTCGATTACAACATAGGGATTGCGATCAGGAATCTCAAGATCCCGACCAGATTTAGTAGGCTATTCCAAAATTTCGGGGATTCCAGTAGGGAGGCAAAACAATACTAAAGGTTCCTCTATTATTCTTAAATACAACTGCTACTAGAATGTAATTATTGAATTTTACAAATCGTTGATCTGCATTGATTTTGGGAATGTTGTTGGAGCCTTCTGCTAATTTTTGATGGGCAAATTTTCTATAAACATTCGAAAAACTCGAGGATATCTACTTACGTTTTAGAGGCGTCCACACTAAGCAGATTGAGGGTGAGCACCTTTGCAAATCCGAAAAAAAACCCTAGTGTGGACGCGTGCGGGGGTTAGTGTAGAAGGATTGCCGACCAGGGGATATCCCAACCCAAATCGTGTCGGTCCGGTTCAAAGGAAGGCAGTGTGGACATTGTAGTCTGTGTGTACTTGCTGATCACCTTTGCGGATGACCGTCAGTCAGATTGCAAATTTCTTGCAAGCAATATTTCTTGTATAGTGCATTTTAAAAATTTTATGAGGCATATTTGATAAGGTATTTTCATAAGAGATTCTACGATGATCACAAATATAGGTACCAAACGTTAATACGTTTAGGATAGTGAGGGATGAAATTCCAATTCACTGGCTGTAACACCGATGTTCCTGCCATAGACTAGGCATTGATTCTACAGCTAATTTGCGACTTTTTGTCTCTTGATTTTTTCAACCCCTCAAAATCCGACTTTTTTCACTTTTGAGATTCATTTCGTGTTTTCGACATTGTATCATTAAAAGATTGATAACTCCTTCAATTTGCTAAATAAACTCAAATTTGACGATATCGTTGGAGAGAACGTTACATTTCCTATCTCCCTGATGGAGAACTAAAGATTTTGAAATAGGCGTAACGGGTGAAAAATGAACTTGACAAGGAAAACGCTGCAAATTATTACACAATGGTTTATTATTTTTCTATATAGATCACTCGTCTACAAAATCACCAACCATCCATAATGAAGGAAAAAAAAATAAAAAAAATTAAATAAATAAAATTAAAAAAAAAATAAAAAAAAAAATAATTAAAAAAAATCCAAATCACCAACCATCGATTGCATTTCGGGAAGCTCTAATTTGAACGGAGATTAGGCCTCTTTTGCGATTCACACTCGTGTTTTGAATTATATATATATATATATTTTTTTTTTTTTTTTCAACATAAATCCTTAAATTTTCGTAGGGAGCGAACGGCTTGTCTTACAGAGCTCCGCGTGGTCTCAAAAAATTCTAAAAATTCTATAGAATCTTAAATTGAAGGAAAAACAATACCTTTATATCGAAATTTTTTGAGTTAGGGCGTTTTCAAAATTCAAAATTGATTTTGGAACCCTTAGAAGTGACCTACATTAACCAAAAGCTTCGGGGCACAACTAGACCCCAAATGGAGCCTACATACCAAATTTCATCAAAATCGGTCAATGCTAAGTGGCAAAAGTGCCGCGTACGGCGGACGGCGGAGGGACGGCCAAATTTTTATTCGATTTTTGGATTCTACGTACCTTGAAACGTAAACCATCAAATTTTGAGGGGGTGTTAAATTTTTTTTTTCTTGGTCGATTCCAAAGGTTCATTATTGAAAATAATAAACCAAAATGGTCAAATCTTGAAAATCTCAAATTTTTTCAACCGCTCATAAGTAACTGTTTTCCAGCGTGCAAATGCTTGCCTGTAAGCCTAAAAGTTAACCCAAAAGCTCAGCTTTCCAACGGTACGGTCAGAATTGTTTCCAATATATTTATCAGTGGAGAAAACCGCGCTTGAATGAGAAAAAACGTGATTTTTAATTTCAACGAAATCGACGGTTTGACGGGAGGATTCGGGGGTCTCCTCCGCCGCCGATCCTCTACTCCATCCAACCCGACCATCTTAACCCCAACTCGCATAATTCCTGAAAATGTCAACGAAATCAGATGGGAAATGTAGAAGTTATGGCTGTAACAATGAAATACGCGTTTGCGCATGCGCAGTGGCTACTATTAGTCTGAGGGCAATGATTTTCATACGGGACCATCTACACGCCAACCAGCTTAATTCCCGAAAAGTTCATCGAAATCGGATGGAAAATGTTCCAAAATTGTTCAGAAAGGCCTAAAACGAAAAACGCGAGTGGAAATTTTGATTTTGGAGAACATATTTTTCAACTTCCACGAGTGAAAACAAAGCTCCCGCTACCTTGGTAGACTCGGAAGCAAAATATTGCTTGTAGGAAAGCTGCAATCTGACTGAGGGTGATCCACAATACAAATGTGGGTGCCCTCGCTAAATCTTGTAGACGCCATTCCGGAGAAACTAGGATGGGATCGCAATGCATTCGTCGAAAACGTTGGGATGAAAAATTTGATGTACAAACCTGCCTATCGTACAAATGGATTCTCGAGGTAGGTACTCAAAGTAGAACCCCCAATATTTTCCAAAAAGTTTCTTGGGTTCTGGAATGCCATAAAGAAGTCTGAAAAGAAGTCAGGAACAAACACCAGGATAGAACTCATGGAGACAAACTGGTAAGATATCGGGGTTTACATGTATACTTGAGGAATTTGGAAATACATGTGCATGTGATTAGGGGATTGTCAAAAGATGGATGCAATGTTCGTGTTCATTTTGTAGGTAATCCTGGAGCAAGCCAGTACTTTGATGAGCTGTAGAAGAACCGCTAAATTATCCATACCATCCATATATCATCATATCATCCATATCATATCATCATATCATCCATATATCATCCATAAGGTATCATAAATATCCATACATTTATGATACCTTGAAAGTATCATAAATGTACCAAGAATCCAGGTATATTTAGATAGCGGAATACAGGGTGACTAGATACGATTCTACAACTAAATTGCAACAAAAAATGTCTCTTAGCAATTTTTTTAGATGCTTCGTTTTCGAGTTATTTCAGTTTTACGAATTTTGTTTTGCGTTTTCGATCTTATCTCAGTAAATCGGCTATTTTTCATTTAATTTTTTATAACTATAATTTTTTTTATTTTTATAACAGTAATTTAATTTTTTTATAACTCTACCTACTTAGTTCGGCTGTATAAATAACTGTTCAAAGCCAATAAATATATTTTTAAAAAAATCGGCTATAACTCATCTAATTTTTATGAAAAATTTAATCTGATTAAACCGTTGGAAAGAGCATAAAATTTTGTATCTCCTTGATGGAAAAAAAAACATTTTTTTTTAAGTAGGAAAAACGGGCTGAAAATTGGACCAGGAACGAAAACGCTGCAAATTATTACACAAAGGTTTATTATTTTTCTATATAGATCACTTGTCAGCAAAGAACACGGCTTTGCCATTGTTACCACCAACCAACTTGAAGAAAAACATCGATCGCATTTCGGTCAGCTAACATTTGAACGGAGATTCGGCCTCTTTTGCGATTCACACTCGTGTTTCTGGTTCCAATGAAGTCCAACCCTTAAGTTCCCGAAGGGAGCGGACCGTTTGTCCTACAGGGCTCCGGGTGATCTCTAAAAATTCTAAAAAGTCGATACTATCTTAAATTGATGGAAAAACAATACCTTTATATCAAAATCGTTTGAGCTAGGGCGTTTTCAAAATGTCAACCCTTATTTTTCAACCCTTAGAAGTGACCTACATCAACCAAAACCTTCAGGGCACCACTAGACCTCAAATGGAGCCCATATACCAAATTTCATCAAAATCGGTCCATGGGAACTAAGGAAAGTGCCGCGTACGGCGGACGGACGGCCAAATTTTTATTAAATTTTTGGATTCTACGTACCTTGAAACGTAAACCAACAAATTTCGAGGGAGGTTAGAAAAATGTTTTCTTGGTCGATTCCAAAGGTTCATTATTGAAAATAATAAACCAAACTGACTCAAAAATCAATCTTCTTGCATGAAGTAAAAGCTTTGGTAGTTTTGCATTCAAATACTCAACCACCTCGTGGAAACCGTTCTAATTTAACTTTCAAGATAACGGAGCTATTGATTCCTCTGATAATAAATTTTGGTGGATTTCGGGGGCAAGTCAAAACTGGGTGGACTAAATTAGGTTGAAGAAATCAATTCTTAGTGATAGTTACAAAAGTCACATTACTTGAGAGTTTATTATTATGACAGTTATTGGTTCTAGTGTGTTGAAATATCACCTCAGGGTGGAAAGTTGTTGACATGGGGTGAGTTGGGGACGTCACTGAATATTGTGCGATAAACTGATTGTGTTGCTGAGAGTCCTCGGCTGAGGACCTCTTGAGAGCCAGCAGCTCAAATCAGAGGCGCCACTCGAAATATTATTGCTTTACTTCCTCTCCGCCGCCCTGAGCGCTAATACTTCATCTGTCAACTGCTGTGAAAAACCAATCACCTTCTTCAGTGTGTCGGAAAGCGGATTGCCGAGCCTCTCAAAACGGATTGGGGGGAGGTTCAGGCGAATCACGAGTTGACAAACGTTTCGCTAGGAGATATTTAGCAATTACAGATAGAACCTTTCTATTCCATCATGTTTATTGTGACAAGACGCGTGTATTTAAGAGCGTTAATCAAATAAAATACGAATAAAATCACTTGCGACGAGATTTTGAAAACCCATTTTGATAAAAAACGGAAACAACTAGGCCCCAAATGGAGCCTACATACCAAATTTCATCAAAATCGGTCAATGCTAAGTGGGGAAAGTGCCGCGTACGGCGTACGGCGCACAGTGAGGCCAAATGACCAAAAATCGGAAAAAAGTCATTATCTTTTGAACGAGTTACTGTATCGTCTTGGGAATGGTTTCATTCGATTCCGAATACGAAAATACTTTAGAAAAATATGTTTTCTGACGTTTAAATTTATTATTTCAGTACTGTCTTGAATTTTGAAAAAAAATAATGTTACTCAAGGTGGAAAAGCGTGTGAAAAAAAAAACAGAAAAGCGGTTTTACAGGCGATGGGTGTGTGTTATTTTGTTTTTTTCTTCGTTTCAGAGGTTATAGGATACGATAAAGATGATTGAATTGATGTTTCTTTATATATGTATGTAAATATATATATATGCATATTTAATTTTTACAAAATTTTGAGTGATAAAAACCTCTGAAAATTGGATAGTAAGCGATCGAATATTGGAACGAATCCAAATTAAACGTTTGCTAAATCCGAATAAGAGATTTTCAACGATGACATGTTCTCGGTGTCACGACAGTACGAACTGACCACTGCGAATGCCAATCCGAAGAACCAGGTTTGTTCAAACAGAACCTTGTTGACTCTTAGCAGAAATATTTTTCGAAAACGTCGCTATTTACATCATTCTGTTTTCCAATAAAAAATAAAACAAAAAATGTCTGCCAAATGGGTGTGGCACATAGCTTCCCAGTATCCATAACCCGATTGTATAGATGATCCGATCATCTTAACTTGTCTCCGTTACTCTGTGATTGTAGCTAACAGCCCACATAGGGGACCCTCTACATGTCAACATTCACAATCCCTGGAAATTTTATCGATTTCGAGAGGAAAATGTAGAAGTTTTATAGAACCTTTAGAAGGGTTTTACTCTGAAGCTGCGGTGACGGCAGAGACGGCGTTCTTGATGTACCTTTAATCACATTTTAACCCACTACATCTGAATTCGGTGAAATACGGCTATGAAATTTTCACAGCTTCTTGATAATGGTCAGATTTTCAAGAAAAAAAATGAGCCAAACCGAAGGAAGGCGAAGCTCGGTTTTTCCACTCCTCTAAAGTTGTATTTCGCTATAAAAACCCAAATTTGGAGCTAATGTTCAAGCTAAAATGTTATGAAAAAATAATTAATATTTTTTAGAGATACTAAATGTATATATTCAACATTATATAATTTTATTTCAATTTTTTGAAACACAGAGAACGTGTTAGGAAATTTTCAAATTCCACTCTCAAAATTGCGTAAAATCTCGAAATATCAGGTTTGAGCCCCCATTTAGCAGTGAAAACAATTTTTAAACATTGAAAGTCCTTCACACCCTAATTCTACAGGTAAAAGACTTTGAGAAAACCACATTACATTTCTTTTTTAGTCACTTTGCAAAAATGGAGTTTTTTCCACTCCGGCCCCACTGTGCGGCGGACGGACGGCCAAATTTTTATTCGATTTTTGGATTCTACGTACCTTGAAACGTAAACCAACAAATTTTGAGCGGGTGTTAAAAAAATTTTCTTGGTCGATTCCAAAGGCTTATTATTGAAAATAATAAACCAAAATATGACACATCGGAAAAATGTTGAATTTAAGAATATTGTGAACTAGTTACTTAGGTAGGTACCTACCCAATGAACAAAAAATTAATATTATAAATGAAAAAGTAACCCTGAAAACGTTCACTACTGCGATGATTAATTTGCTATAACTAAATATCCTCATTATTGAAAATAATAACCCAAAATCATGAAGGTTCAAAACAAATTTTTTTTTTACCACTACCTGGACGATTTTAGCAGGGGGGGGGGACGTTTTCGGGGACACCCTGTATATGATTTTTGGGAAAAACTTCAGGGATCGTTTCAGAATATTCCAAAACGAATTTCAGTGAAAAAAAAATCGAAAAGTCCATTTTAAAAATGTTGAGGCCATTGCAATAGCTTCATTCTCCTTGAAAATTCGCTAAAAGTTGCAGTTTAGAAAATTTGGTTACACCCTGGATATTCATAAAGAGAGACGATACGGATTTGATTAATTTCAAGTGGTTTTGTGGAAAAGTAACGTAAGTTGGTCACAGGTCTAGTTTGAACCAAATCCTATTGTGGGTGATACGAAAGAAATGTACAAGGAGAAAAAAGTGCAGCAGCCACCAACGAGCTCCTTCCCAATGTCTCTTCCTTGAGCATCCCAACATCCACTGAGGCGGACATAATCAAGAGTAAAAGAGAAGAAAAAATCCATCCGACTTACTAGATCAAAGGAGGCTACAAGTGTGTCGTTAGCTTTGAACTAGAAAAGGTCAAAGCGAGTAGGATTCTCTCTTCATTCAAAGAGATATATTAATTAAAATAAGTGTAAGGATTAAGTTGAGGTCGGGTGACTGCCAATGGACTCGAACTCGGGTCAAAGAAGTTAGAGAACACTCGAGTGCGCCATTCATTGTCGCAGGGGGGTCTCCCCATTTGCATCCCCGCTGACATCATGTTAAACCTCATTCCAGGACTTTGATCTCTTCTTTTTTGCACTCAACTAATAATTATTACGAATCTATTGCACATGAATAACGTGTCATTTCATTGAAATATAAAGGAGCGGGGTTTCCAAGGTTTTTCCTTTGATGGTGTGTCAGTTTCCACTCATTTCACGATGTCAACGCGAAGCCGTTTCAATTACTGACGAGAGGGTGTTGAAGGAGTTGAATTGCTTTTGGAGGTTTCAAATCATTATAATGTTGAAAATCTTCCAAGGATCCATCGTTATGATTTGACATTATAAATGGAAGTGCACAATGGTAATTGGTTGCATAATACTCCCTGAGAGTAGGTGGAGAACTATTCCTAGGTACTCTCGTCGATATTTGTGAGGCGGAAAGCGAAAAGGGACCTCTGCAAAATTATGCTTTATTTCGGCCGCCGTTCTGTAAAATAGTTCATCCTCCTCCTCCCATTACTCTGTTATTTCTACCCTTGGCTAGAAATGGGTTAAATCGATATTTTCTTATTTAAGTTACTTTCGATTCGATTCGATCTTTCAGGCCTATACACTTGGGTTCTAGAGGGTCCAAGGATCAATAATCGATAGAAAGTGAAAAATCGATACTTTCGACCTTCTTCCAGTTCTTAGGACGTCCCACAGTAAGACTTGGGCGTCCTTATGCGATCGATCTGGGGTGAAGTTGGACAACACTCAACAGAAAAAAAAATAACCACACAGTAATCCGTTTTAGACCATTCTGAATCCAAATCCGCGAAAAAAACCATAGGTGTATGTCTGTGTGTGTGTGTGTGTGTGTGTATGTGTGTGTGTGTGTGTGTGTGTGTGTGTGTGTGTGTGTAACAAAATCTTGTGTACTCTGCACAGGCCTTAGTTCTCAACCGATTTTCCTGGTTCTTTTTTTGTTCGTCGCGGAAAACTATCTAGTTGTGCACTACGTCGCCGGAATTTCGAATTTTGCCTTTTAAGGGGAGGAAAGGGGGGGTTAATGCTCAAAAAACGTGCGTTTTTGGGCATAATCTTGTGTACTCTGCCCAGGCCTTAGTTCTCAAACGATTTTCGTGGTTCTTTTTTCATTTGACGCTGAATACTATCTAGTTGTGCACTACGGCGCCGGAATTTCGGATTTTGCTTTTTAAGAGGGGGAAAGGGGGGGTTAATGCTTAAAAAACGTGCGTTTGCGTGCATAATCTTGTTAACTCTGCCCAGGCCTCAATTTCCAACCGATTTGCGTGTTTCTTTTTTTGTTTGACTCAAATAACTTCCGAGTTGTACATGATTTTACCAGAGTACCAAAATTTGCAAGGGGAGGGGGTGAGTGAGGGGATAATATTCACAAAATATCCGATTTTTCAATATTTCGGTTCCTTTACTGCTTACTAATTGTACCCAAGCTTTGAAATTGAGGAAAAAATCTCATTATACCTCCGGATTTTCATGAATTATTCTCTGTACCACCATGGAACTAATAGTGGTGCCAGGATATGGTGCCATGATGCCATAAACCGCATATTTCGTGTTTTTTTTTTTTTTTTTTTTTGTGGTTCACCTTGAATACGGATGTGAACTTCGACGGACTGCCTATTAAAACTAACAGATGAATGCTCAATGTTACGACGTATTTCCGCTTTGGTGCCAGACTGGCACCATTGTTGGCGTTGGGGTGGTGGTGGTGGTGGGGGGGGGGGGGGGTGAACTCGAATTCGCATGTCGGGTGTCGTAGATCATGGATTTTAAAATGCTCTTCAGATTCGAGGCTCGCATGCCGCTAGAAATGTTAAGGTGGATAATGGTGGGGGGGGGGGTCAGTATTTCTTGCCTAAAGTAATAAATAAATTACATCGAGTGAAACAGTTTTATCACTTAACAACAGGTTAAACTGATCTAATGCTTATCCAATGGGACGTCCCCTGGAATGCATGCATTACCAAACAATATGTTTAGCCTTCTCCTCGAAATCAGCTTTGCCGACAAGAGGTCTCTTTTCGCTGTCCGCCTCACATTTGGAGGTACGTAATACAATTAAGTGGTTACAAGTGGGCATAATCAAAACACCGGGCACAGAAATTCACAAGCACCATATCCTATAAGGGGGTAGGGAATAATGAATATTTTTATGAACTAAGTACGAGGACAAGTCAAGACGTACAAAACAAGACAAGTGTTTAGGAGTCCAGAAACAAGAATGTCATTTTTATTCAACAAAAAAACGACCATCCTAACAATACCATGGCTACAGGGTAACACATGTGAACTACGAATATAACACTCTGGGGAGTCCCCTACGATATATATAGTGAACTTCTCCCGTTGACACACTATGATATGACTGTGAATGATATAGAAATTACGAGACTCGTTCAGTTTTCAGAGTTGAAATCACGTATTTTGAATTCAAAATTATCCAAATGGCCATCATAATTAATATTGGGCATAGAACTTAACACAATGGTTTCAAAAGAGAGATATATAATTTTAAAAATCATAACGATACATAAGTAATCATCTAACGTCATCACATCCTTCAAAACGTACCCAAAATTTTGGCGAGATGAGAATTTCGGTTTATTATTTTCAATAATAAACCTTTGGAATCGACTAAGAAAAAAAAGCTGCAAATTATTACACAAAGGTTTATTATTTTTCTATATATAGCTTTTCCAAATTAAAATAAACATTTTCCAAATTGAATGAAACATTTTCCAAATTGAATGAAACATTTTACAAATTGAATGAAACATTTTACAAATAGAAATAAACATTCTACAAATTGAATGAAACATTTTACAAATAGAAATAAACATTTTCCAAATAGAAATGAACATTTTATTACTAATAGAAATATTAAACATGAAATTTTAATAGAAATGAAACAGTAAATATGAAATAAAGAAAAAATAACGTACAATCGAATCCAAAACTGGGTACTCAGCATCACATGGTTATCCTCATCAGAAGAACTGAAAAGAACATTACTTCGTCGTACATACCCAATCCTTCTCACTGGTGCTCATGAAGATGAGTCGGTATCCGAATTGTCAATCATTTTGGTAATTATTCTCGTAGTGAGTTGTTGAAAATGAGCACTGACAGTAAATAGGTTGATGAGGACTATTTTGGATATGTAATGAAAGCTAGGATAATATCGTTACGAACCGGCACAAAGATATTGAAAATCCAACGGCGACAACTAATGAACAGGCGAACAGAACATTGTTGACTACACGGCATTGAGAAGAGATTCCGTAAGACAAGCTAAAGAGTGTCACCATTCAGTAGTTTTTCAAACGGCGGGGAAGCCGTCCGTCGGATGGGAGGAGGATTGCAGACCAAATCCTTCAGTCTGTCATGGACATAATCGAGCGTGAGCTGCCGCTATACGAATGTTTATTTCTATTTGTAAAATGTTTATTTCTATTTGTAAAATGTTTATTTCTATTTGTAAAATGTTTCATTCAATCTGTAAAATGTTTCATTCAATTTGGAAAATGTTTCATTCAATTTGGAATATGTTTCATTCAATTTGGAAAATGTTTATTCAATTTGAAAAATGTTTATTTCAATTTGGAAAAGCTATAGATCACTCGTCTGCTAAGAATACGGCTTTGCCATTGTTACCACCAACCAACATGGTCAGCTGAAATTTGAACGGAGATTAGGCCTCTTTTGCGATTCACACTCGTGTTTCTGATTTATCGTAAGTCCAACCCTTAATTCTCGTAGTGAGCGAACGGTTTGTCCTACAGGGCTCCGCGTCGTCTCTAAAAATTCTACAGAATCTTAAATTGAAGGAAAAACAATACCTTTATATCAAAATTTTTTAGTTAGGGCGTTTTCAAAATTTCAAAATTTATTTTTGAACCCTTAGAAGTAACCTTCATCAACCAAAATCTTCGGGGCACAACTAGACCCCAAATGGAGCCTACATACCAAATTTCATCAAAATCGGTCAATGCTAAGTGGCAAAAGTGCCGCGTACGGCGGACGGACGGCCAAATTTTTATTCGATTTTTGGATTCTACGTACCTTGAAACGTGAACCATCAAATTTTGAGGGGCTGTTAAAAAATTGTTTTTTCTTGGTCGATTCCAAAGGTTCATTATTGAATATTATAAACCAAAATGCACGTTTTTTCGCATTGAAACACCATTTTCTCCCTCAAATTCCACAGTGAAACTAAAAATTGAGTGATCGTTGAAAATCTAATGAAATGGAGAAGTTTTTAAGCTTTTGAGCCTCTCTAGCAAATACCTTGTTTGCATGGGGAGAAATCATCAAAATTTTTGAAAAAAAAAAACAGAAATTGACAAATTTTAAAGTTTGAGGTAAAAAAACTACTCTAGCGTTTTAAAGGTGTAAGGTCGAAAACACGAAAAAAATTTCAACAGTAAAAAAAGTCGGATTTTAAGGGGGTTAAAAGAAAATTGCTCAGAGACATTTTTCGTTGCAAATTAGTTGTGAAATAGACTCCCAAAGTTTGGTGGATAACATATGGGACACCCTGTATATGGAAAAATCATAAACCTTTGTGTAATAATTCGCAGAGTTTTCCTGAAATAATGGGAAACCTTTGCATTTCGGTGCCTCAAATGTTGCTCATTGGTGTTCTCTTCACTGAGCGCTCTCTCTCGACTGGACGATGAATCAGAATTTATGTTTTGAAAATATTCCACACTGCAGCGCTTCCATATAAAACGTATTAATAACGCGACTCGGGTATCAAGTTTTATGCAGAACTGGAGGGAGAGGGTTTTATGATGCTCCTTCGCCTTTCATCGCCAGCGGGGGGAGGAGAGATAAGTGGGGTTCCGGGGGTGGAAGATCAATTAAAAACTCGAGTCCGGAACTGCAGTCGATGACCGTGGAAGACAACAATGTGATGGGTTTGACACACAATAAGTAGAAGAGGAAAGCGAGCCCCGGAGTTTCAAAAAGCGCGAGGGGCGTCACAAAAAAGGCGGAAGGGATGACGATGGGGCGGCATCATCCCCTCGGCGTGAGCTGCAACAAAGATATCTGAGCTGTGAGGCGCCCGCCTCTGCCACGCTCCGGAACCGGAAGAAGATCCTAAGAACCTTTTCTGTCTTCGATCCCCCCAATTAAACCTTCAATCCTCCTGTCATATGACGATAACTGCTCACTTGCGCTACAATGGGGAGCCTCCGCTATTACAGCGAGTCATATTTTGACGCATAATCGCTGTAGCCCCTCGTGGTGAGAGCCAGCGCTGAGGACGCGAACTCTTCAATACGAACCTCCGACTCATCTGACCAGCGCGCCGCCCTCATCTCCACCTCCTCCTCTCCTCGAATCAAGTGCTCCTCATGGACAAAACCCTGCAAATTATTACGCAATGGTTTATTATTATGATATACAGATCACATTCTACTTTGACCATAGAAATACTACAAACTTGCTGCCTTCAGACATATGATACACAGACTCAAAACCATACCATTGACTAAACAAAACTACAAAACAGAACTAGACACAATCTACTCTATTGCCCAAAGCAATGGATACACAAACAAAACCATAGACAAACTACTCCGACAATACAACAACAAACAGAAGAACCCACAACCATGAGACACAAACACGAACCAACGCTGCATCTTCACGTACACTGGACCAGAGACCTATAAACTCACCAACCTTTTCCAGAAGGAAGGACTTTCGACCACATTCAAAACTGACAACTCACTGAACACTAACATTGACAAAACAAACACATACGACAGAAGTGGAGTTTACAAACTGGTTTGCAGCTGTAATCACACATACATTGGACAAACAGGAAGCAACTTAAAAACAAGATACACCGAACACATCAGATCTTTCCGACTCAACACTAGACGCTCCAACTACGCAAACCACGTATACGACCATGGACATGAACTATCCGACATAAAAATCTGCATGACACTCCTCCACCCACAACAGAAAAGACGTCGATTGAACATACTTGAAAACATGGAAATATACAAACTACGTAAATTTGACGGACGTATAATAAACAAAAACCTACTTGACACTACCTCAGACACTATATTCAAACAACTGGACAAACTCATTCAAAAACGAAAAACACCCACGTACGGATTTACTGACAACCTGAACAACAAAAGACAACGTACAGAACACACTACCATATCTCCTTACAAACGCAAACAGCACCCCTATGACTCCACTAACTTCCAGACAACCAAAGGACCTATGATATCATAATTTCAAACAATAAATAAAAAAACGTCTGCCAAGTTGGGTGGGCAGTATAGCTTCCTAACTCATTGTAACATGGACGTATTCCACCTGACAATTCCACCAGGAATGATGTTTTTATGCTGGTGAGTCGGGCGAATTCGCAATGACCTGAGAACACATTCGTGAAATGTATTTTCTGTCATGAATAAAATCAAATGTCCGAGGTTTCGACGGATGAATGGACGAGTTCAGGAAAATAAATGTATTTACTTACATAAAATCAATGGAGTGTAAATTCGCATTGTAAAATCCTAGTTCGGCGCATTCAAAAAACGCGAAGTGCCAATTTTTATCTCAAAACTGACCTGTGGACCACTAACTCGATGACAGAAAGAAAGATGCAAAAGAGACTGTGATGAGGGGTCAATTTGGTTTCAACATTAATTGACCTGCAGACCACAACATTTTATCACACAATAAAAGAAGCAATTTACACGGGAACCTGGAAGTAAGTGTGGGCACGAGTAGTATGATATTTGTATTTTCAACGTAGAATTTTATTTAGCGGTCCACCGTCTAGGACCTAACCCACACAATCCCTGAAAATTTCATCGAAATTGGTTGAATAGTTGCGGAGTTTTGGTTGTAACAATAAATTTAAAGTTCGCGCATGCGCAGCGGCTATTGCTTGACCAATTTGATTGAAACTTATAGGGTGTCTCTTAGAAGTTAGTCCCTAACTAACCTCCAAATTTGAGCAAAATCGGTTCATTAGAAACCGAGAAACCGAGGTTCCAGGAAATTCACGTTTGCGCATGCGCACTCGCTCCTATTGGTCCGAAGGTGCTGAAATTGATAGGGGACCGTCTAGGACCTAACCCGCACAATCCCTGAAAATTTCATCAAAATCGGACCACAGGTTAGTATAGTTTTGCCCGGGACAAGGATTGACCACAGACAGACCGACAGACCGACAGACACGGAACCAAAATTGTTCGGGAAGCTCTAAAACGCAAAAAGCAAGTGGAAATTTTGATTTTGGAGGACATTTTTTTCACTTCTTTCACGAATACAAAGCTTCCCTACCTTCGGTAGTGAGGAAGCAAAATAATCAACTAACCAAAAATAATAAAAAACACTGCAAATTATTACACAATGGTTTATTATTTTTCTGTATGGATCACTCGTCTGCAAAGCCACCAACAATCCAACACGAAGAAAAACATCGATCGCATTTTGGTCAGCTTTAATTTGAACGGAGATTAGGCCTCTTTTGCGATTCACACTCGTGTTTCTGATTTATCGTACGTCCAACCCTTAAATTCTCGTAGGGAGCGAACGGTTTGTCCTACAAGGCTCCGCGTGGTCTCAAAAAATTCTAAAAACTCTATACCTACTATCTTAAATTGATGAAAAAACAATACCTTTATATCAACATTTTTTGAGTTAGGGCGTTTTCAAAATTTATTTTTGAACCCTTAGAAGTGTAACCACACACACAGACATACACCTATGATTGTTTTCGCCGAATTTGCTTTTCCATTTTGTTCTAAAATGGATTAGTGTGTGGTTTTGCTTCCGAGTCTACCAAGGTAGCGGAAGCTTTGTTTTCACTTTTCAAGGACGAAAAAAAAAAGTTCTCCAAAATCAAAATTTTCACTCGCGTTTTGCGTTTTAGACCTTTCTGAACAATTTTGGTTCCGTGTCTGTGTGTCTGTCTGTCTGTCTGTCATGAATTCCTTGTAACGCGCATAACTATACGAAGTTATTGTCCGATTTCGATGAAATTTTCAGGGATTGTGCGGGTTGGTGTGTAGACGGTCCCCTATGAAAATCATCATCTTCGGACTGATAGAAGCGACTGCGCATGCGCAAACGTGAATTCCTTGTAACGGCCATAACTTCTACATTTTTCATCCGAATTCAATGAAATTTTCAGGGATGTTACAGATTAGTGTTTAAATGGTCCCCTATGAAAACCATCACCTTCCGACTGATAGTAGCTACTGCGCATGCGCAAACGTGAATTTCATTGTAACGGCCATAACTTCCACATTTCCTACCTGATTTCGATGAAATTTTCAGGGATTATGCGGGTTGATGTGTAGATAGTCCCCTATAAAAATCATCACCTTCCGACTGATAGTAGCTACTGCGCATGCGCAAACGTGAATTCCTCGTAACAGCCATAACTTCCACATTTTCTACCCGATTTCGATGACTTTTTAGGGATTACGCGGATTAGGTTGTAGATGGTCCTCAATTAAAATCAAGGCCTTAAAATTTACAGAAGCCTCTAGGCATGCGCATACGTAAAATCCTTGTAACAGCCATAACATTTACATTTTTCATCCGAATTTGATGAAATTTTCTAGGATTGACCAGATTTGCGTATAGATGGTCCCCTATGATGGTAGTGAAAGGTACTTAAAGATTGGTTTTTGAGATTAACTACTATGCATCGGATCATCTATATAATCGGGTTATGGATACGAGGAAGCTATGTGCCACACCCACTTGGCAGACGTTTTTTTTTCTGTTGAGCGTTGTCCTCCTACACCCCAGATCGATCGCATAAGGACGCCCAAGTCTTACTGTGGGACTCCTTAAAATCACAAGAGGCCATATTGGGAGATCTGGCCGCTGAAAATTGCCCCTGATGAGGCGTTCTGGGAAGTGTTCCCTCAAAACAGCCATCTTGTTGTTATTGGGTTTTACAGGAATTTTTACATAAGACGGTGCAACAGCACGCATCGCAAGAGCACCGATGGCTGTTTTGAGGGAACACTTCCCAGAACGCCTCATCTCATTCAGGGGCGATTTTCAGCGGCCGGATCTCCCAATTCGTGACTTTGGTTTATTATTTTCAATAATGCCTTTGGAATCAAGCAAGAAAAAAAATTGATGTTTTACGTTTCAAGGTACGTAGAATCCGAAAATCGAATAAAAAATTTTCCGTCCGTCCGCCGTACGCGGCTCTTTTCTTAGCAACCCTGGACCGATTTGGTTCAAATGTGGTATATGGGCTCTATTTGGGGTCTAGTTGTGCCCCGAAGCTTTTGGTTGAGGTCAGTCACTTCTAAGGGGTTAAAAGTGAGGGTTGAAATTTTCAAGAGTGCCCTAGCTCAAAAACTCGGAAATAAAGGTATCGTTTTTTCACCAATTTTAAATAGTATTGAATTTTTAAACATTTTTGAGACTAACCGGAGCTCTGCAGGACGAATCGTTCGCTCCCTACGAGTACTTAAGGGTTTTCCTTCGATAAAACAGAAACACGAGTGTGAATCGCAAAAGAGGTCTCCGTTTTAATTTTATCTGACTAAAATGCGATCGCTGTTCATTTCTTCGATTTGTATTCAGTTTTGCTTTCTGAGCAACCAGTAATCAAATGTCCATATGAAGCTCGCTATTTCTTCGAATCGAGTGTGAAGCGTTTAGTTCTTTCTAATAAATTTGATTGTGAAGGTGTGAAGGCAGTATGGTGTGGTAGGTAGTACCTACCAATGGATGGTAGGTAATAAAAAAAACGCTGCAAATCATTGCTCAGAGGTTTATTATTTTCCGTGTAGAGCACCCTTCTGTATAGATCCCTCCCTACCAACCGTGGGTACCTACTAGGGCATTTTTGAAAATTTCAACCCTTTATTTCCATTTGATTGGTGGTTGGGGTTGAAATTTTCAAAAATGCCCTAGTAGGTACCCACGGTTGGTAGGGAGGGATCTATACAGAAGGGTGATCTATACAGAAAATAATAAACCTTTGGCAATGATTTGCAGCGTTTTTCTATGGTTTTTTTTAATCTCTTGTTTATTTGAACCGTCCAAGAATACTTTAGGATTTAAAGAACGGCATCAGGAAGGAATTTCCAACATAAGGCCTGCTGTACTTGAAAGAGTCATTAAAAACGTCAGAAATCGGTATACAGGGTGTCCCCGAAAACGTTCCCCCCCCTGCTAAAATCGTCCAGGTAGTGGTAGAAAGAAAATTTTTTTTTTGAATCTTCATGATTTTTCACAAGGATCTCAAATATGACCACGGTGCGCATTGCGCACGTGCGCAACGCACACCAACTTCGTTTTTTCAAATGAGACCCCCCATTTTTTATTGCAGATTCGGATTCTACGTGAAATTTCATGAACATTTCACCCCTCAGGCGATTTTTTTTGTTGCGCGCAACCGATATGTCTTTTGGCTGGGGGTCAAGGAATTTTTAGCAGCACTTTTTTTTATCACAAAAAATGCAACGCTGCAAGAAGTAAACAAAATCATAGCTACACATCGGTAGCTATGAAGCAAGGTTCTCTAGAATACTGCAATAAATTACGTGCGATCGGAGAGGTTTTTTTTTAAATGTCAAAACATAAATTTCAACATGTCCCACAATTTATTAACAAGGATGAAGTTAACGGATGGGCACAGAAGATGCGTAATGAGTAAAAATGCAATTTTCCTTTTTTTAAAAGTTCATTTTTCGTCGATAATTTGATAAAAATGCAGTAAAATCAAGAAACTAATATCACCACGTGATTCAGCGTAAAAAAATACTGAAATATCATGTGTCACACTTAGGTACTTCGTACATGCACATTTTGACACAACCTTGCGGTGGCGCATCTTTGAGCGCGCACTGAGCGGGTTGCGCGCAACAAAAAAAATCGCCTGAGGGGTGAAATGTTCATGAAATTTCACGTAGAATCCGAATCTGCAATAAAAAATGGGGGGTCTCATTTGAAAAAACGAAGTTGGTGTGCGTTGCGCACGATTGCGCACGTGCGCAATGCGCACCGTGGTCATATTTGAGATCCTTGGGAAAAATCATGAAGGTTCAAAAAAAAATTTTTCTCTTTACCACTACCTGGACGATTTTAGCAGGGGGGGGGAACGTTTTCGGGGACACCCTGTATTCAATAAACTGAGAATGAGGGACGTCATCTAAGTGATTTTTATCTTCAAAACTATGTAATACAAAACTTTCGTAGTGCACCTACATTGTAAGAACCAAATTACAAACTTTCTGATTCAAATATTTCGTTTTATTCATTTTTGAAAGAGGAAGTTGTGTTGCCGCTGTTGAGGTAACTGTTTGTGTTGATCAGCGATCAACGACAAATGACCAACAATCAACGACCTTGACCAGGAGGCGAACTGAACCCCCCTTGTCTTCTTCCTTAATCCATGATATCATGTACATTCTGGATAGAGCTTCAGTCCACCAGTATCTCCCGACCGGTCAATTTAAAACGTTTTTCCTGCGGATTTTGACTGAAGCATATTCTGCACACCTTGTAACAACCGTGGAACTGCAGAGTCCTCAACCAAGGCCTTGGGTGCAGCACGTCGGAATCGCTGACTACTTACCTACCTACTTCATACAGGAAGAAGAAGGACAGGTATTGTTTCCTTTTGATACCTATCGTCGAGGTGCACGTTTTGGGGCCATCACGGATATGACTTCCATCTGCTCCAGTTTTTCTCCATATTTTTAAAAATTAAAAATACTTTATTTTTGGGAGATGTGTTGCCCTCTTCCGAGGAATCACAGAATTATTCGCAGATGGGGTACTGGAGGGAGGAGAGAGAGAGTAGGGAGGTGGAGGCGCGAGACCACTTCTTCTCCAGCAGTCGGGGAGTAAATATAAAGACCTGATTAACCGATTAAAGGGTGTTTTGGCACATGGTTGCCTCCTGTATCTTTAATTGTGTTTGGGGAAAATTTTGAATTTGGAAAGACCTGTCAACGAGCATTTAGTCGTCACCATCTCATCCCGTACTGGAGCTGGAAATCAAATTTGCGAAAATTTCAATGCATAGATGTTAAAGATCCATGCACAAAGTAAGTGCCATGTTATATTGCCATTTATATTTGAATAACGTCCCTTTCTCTTTTCCAAATAATTTGTTTGTAGAGAGTCGCTCTGATTGTAAAATATTAATTGAAGAAACAATTATTCAAATTGTGAAAAGTTCTATCAAATTAAATTTGAATTGCCATAATTTGATTTTCATTTAAAAACAACACTCCTGAATGACCCCCTGTTATATTGTATGTTGTTGCTGGACTCAAATTTGCTTTATTTCTTTAAAGGGTAGCCTGCTCACGCGCTAAATAAGTCCCACCCCTGAAGATAATGAAGCTCTGTCGCCGTAGTTCATTTCTTTAAGTATTTTAATGGGAAAGCGAAGATTTTAAAATATATACATTTTCCATTTAAAGAAATTGGAACAAGGGGCATTGCAGTACCTATTTATTGTTATTTTTTTCTTTTACATAATACTACTCATGTAGTGAAAGATACTTTTCCGTGGGCCCACATTACGTACGTTTTGTTAATTTCTACTCTGTCAAAATATAGTTATTCAGTTGGTTTCAATTTTCGTTTTTTCTTTCATTTTACAAAATCTACAGTTCACTAAATTTAATAGGGATCATAATGATCCTTCAGCCGCACCCTGTATTTAAGAAATACATGTTTTTATAGAACATAAAATACGTTCTTGTTCCTCAATTCCGAATCTAGGTGGCGGCACTGAGCAATTTTCTGAATCACGATGAGTTTGAAGTGCCCCCTTCCGACTCTTACCTGTTGTGAGCGAGCACAAATGAGAATGGCGAGGTATCCACTGAGGCCACTGTCGCCTCGGGATGGAGGTACCTTCTACTCACGACGACGTACGCGTTGCATTCCATCCGACGACGAACATCACCCTAATGATTAGAGTGAGAGCGGAGGTTCCAATTAGTGGTGGTAGAAAAAGAGAGATGTAGCAATGGGAAGGAAAGAGGGGGTTTAATAAAGAAGACAGCGGATTTTTAATAAAGAAGACAGCAGCACAGAAGTAAGATATTTTGTGGAGCGGTTGAAAGGGTTAAAGGAAGCGGAAGAGAGGACCCCAACCACCTCAGTTACACTACCTTCCATCCCGCACGATTTCTGAACTACATAAAACCACATCTACCGCGCACAACCTGGCATGTGTTCTACGAGCCGAGATCTTCAGTGCTTTGTGCAGCTTAAATTGCCCCGAGTCTCCAGTGTTCTTTTAAATATATCAGTTCACATTGTTCCGATGATTTTCGTAACTACCGAGGTAATCAAAGGGAGAACAGTTTGAAGATTCGAGGACGTTAAATAGATCATTATAATCTCCTTTGTGTATCAAAACCGATGTGACAAATGATTAATAGCTGTATTATTACAAAAGTAAATATATAGATCACTCGTCTGCAAAGAACACGGCTTTGCTATTGTTACCACCAACCAACATGAAGAAAAACATCGATCGCATTTCGGTCAGCTAAAATTTGAACGGAGATTAGGCCTCGTTTGCGACTCACACTCGTGTTTCTGATTCATCCTAATTTCGACCCTTAACCCGCGAGAGGTGATTCCTGAGCGCAGTGCTTAGATCATTCACATTTTCTGAAATATTTTCGAAAACGGGACTCCTATTGCCAAAACCTCTTTAGTATTTTCCTAGAATGTGCCCCTAATGATTCTAACTGTCCCTGAGCGCGACGCTCAGGTATCACCTCAAGGGGTCTATTTACTCACGTATAAATAGAGCAAGTCAGTAACAACCCAAATCATTATTTTTCAAGTTTCTTTGCAGTTTACATAGTTTCTAGTCGAGACATATTTTCTAGAAGGGTTCCAGTCTTCCAGTGCATTTTTGCTACATTTTATAGGCACTTGATGCTATAAAAAAAAAAAAATTTTTCACCAACGCTATGTGCTATTTATGTCTGCAAAATAACTGAAATTTGTTTATTGCCTGAATGCTAAGTCATCATACCGTATTATAATCTTGTCAATATATGAGTAATGAGAGCTACCAATTTTTCTGAGCTATATGATAAATTTATGTATATACTGCATACGCGCATTGCTTTTTGATATAACCCCCCCCCCTACCAACATTTTGTTAGTAAACTATCTGAGAGTAAACATACGGGATTTCAGGTCGGTAGGACGAACAATAGCAGAGTTATAATAGAAAATGTACGGAAAAACAGGGCCTGGGACATGAAACAATTTTTATAAATTTTATTAAACATTTTTTAATATACCCCCACTCATATATTTTGTCATTCAACAATCTGAGAGTATACATACGAATTCGTAGGTCGATAGGACAAATAATAACGGAGTTAATGCAAAAATTGTACGAGAAACCTGATAAACCTGGTGATACCTGAGCACGGCACTCAGGTATCACCTCCAACCCTCGTTTAAGGGTGATCACCTCTCGCGGGTTAAGGGGGTCTCAGTTGGTCGACGTTCGTTCTTAGTAAGAAATGCATATTTATATCACAAAACCATTTCTCAGACATTTAATCATATTTAAGATATTATTCGATATCCGCATCTTCTTACCGTGGTCATTGGACGTAAGTAAAAAGAATAAAATGAGAAAGAAGCAATGATTGTGTGGTCCCTGATCAGCTGGGTCTATTTTCCCTACTGGGTAGTCATAGAGGCTAGTACTCGAAATAGAACCTTTATAGGTAGGAATGCTTCGCGAGAAAAACACAGTGATGACCTCAATCAGCTGGGTGTGCTTGCAGGATCAAATTTCATATTCGCTATTAAGGAGTCACCGCTCTTTGAAAATTTTATACAATTTTCGTAGAAAAAATGGCGTAAAATTAATGATTGTTCAATTAATGATTAATTAAAATAAATGATCTGACTGGTCTATTTCAATGTAGAATCACCTCTAGTTGTCTCATCGATATTGATGACGTTTAGGAAAGTTCCTGTTATCCATTTGCTCCCCATTCCCGGCACAAAACTCGAATATTTAGTACCATAGTTAGCTATTTTGTACCTACTAATGGTAGTGAAGTATTGAGTTTCTTTGGCGGTCCACAGGGCTGAACAGGTGGCCCAAAATATCGTCAAGATCGTAAAAAACGGCGAGCGATCGGGAACGTTTCTCGTTGAAAACGGCAATTTCAAGAAAATCGATCTGCCAGTGGCGTCTGCGAAACCTGTTTAGATGTAGCCATGAGAACTTCCCAACATGAACTATAAAATTGTCATCCTCTCCTACCTATCGTATTTTATCCGTATGATGACGTGAAATTGAAGGCGCAAAAACTTAGAAAGTTGAACATAATTTGAAATTTTAAAGGATTTTAGAAATTCATTAGTGCACGGCCCTTGGGAATTGACAAACTGAAATATTGCCGCCGGAATTATCTAAATCGAACAATAATCGCCAAAGAAAAATGGGAAAAACTACTGAATAAACGGTTTTTCCCATCTTTCTCTGGCAATTATTGTTCGATTTAGATAATTCCGGCGGCAATATTTCAGTTTGTCAATTCCCAAGGGCCGTGCACTAATGAATTTCAAAAATCAGTGATGCTACATTTTATGGGAAAAACATAACTGAATTAACGGTTTTTCCCAATTTGGTTTATTATTTGCAATATGAACCTTTGAAATCGACCAAGAAAATTTTTTTTTAACACCCCCTCGAAATTTGTTGGTTTACGTTTCAAGGTACGTAGAATCCAAAAATCCAATACGAATTTGGCCGTCCATCCGCCGTCCGCGGCACTTTCCCCACTTAGCATTGACCGATTTTGATGAAATTTGGTATGTAGGTTCCTTTTGGGGTCAAGTTGTGCCCCGAAGATTTTGGTTGATGTAGGTCACTTCTAAGGGTTCAAAAATGAATTTTGAAATTTTGAAAACGACCTAACTCAAAAAATTTAGATATAAAGTGTAGAATACTCAGAATAGAAATTGAGCTTTATTGAACGAAAACCATGCTAGTAATGAACAAATGTGAAATTGGGAATTATAGTATACAAGACGTTACTACGTAACAGTTGACAGATAGTGGAGTATCATAACATTTTCCCCCCTTTTATTCCCGTACGTAGTCTGCCAGTCGATGTTTGTGAGTTTGGGTCAGCTTCCAGTCTGGCTGGACGAAGTAGGCGGTCCATAAATTGGTTTTCGTTCAATAAATTGTAGAATACTCAGAATAGAAATTGAGCTTTATTGAACGAAAACCATGCTAGTAATGAACAAATGTGAAATTGGGAATTATAGTATACAAGACGTTACTACGTAACAGTTGACAGATAGTGGAGTATCATAACATAAAGGTACTGGTTTTCTTTCAATTTAAGATAGTATACAATTTTTAGGATTTTTTGAGAACACGCTGAGCCATGTAGGACAAACCGTTCGCTCACTACAAATTTAAGGGTTGGACGTACGATAAATCAGAAACACGAGTGTGAATCGCAAAAGAGGCCTAATCTCCGTTCAAATTATAGCTGACCGAAATGCGATCGATATTTTTCTTCATGATGGTTGCTTGGTGGCTTTGCAAACGAGTGATCTAGATAGAAAAATAATAAACCATTGTGTAATAATTTGCAGCGTTTTCTCTGGCAATTATTGTTCGATTTTGATGAATTTGTTCGACTAGTGAATTTCTAAAATCCTTTAAAATTCCAAATTTAGGTACAATTTTTCAAGTTTTTGCCCCTTCAATTTCGCAAAATACTTACCCGTAACGAGGAATGAACGGCGACCGACTGAGACCGAACCATCCGTGTACATTGCTAGGTAGCCTAGCCATCTGGTTTGGAAGTACTCTATGGCTTGTGTTTCATCGAACCAGGGGTTTCATAGAAGCATGTGGATTGTGGATTTCAGAATGCTGAATGGAACCGGTAGGGATAAGGCTTTAAGGTACGGATTTGAACAAGATCACTTTTCTCAGTTGGGCGTCGTCCTGCTCCAACCCAGATCAATAGCGTAAGAACGTCCTGTACCTAAAAAGTTGAACACTCCTTCTAATTTTATTGCAGTAAAATAGGTACCGAATATGATGAGCTTCTCACAGAGGTCCATTACATGTTAACGAGTGAGGACGAACATTTTGAAAAAATGTGACTTTTCTTTGTGCCATCGCAGGAAAAGCAACCCCTTCCAGGTGTTTTATTGCGGAGAACACAAGGGGGCAGAGAGGATGGGGGAAGGTTTGAACAAATGGGGTGCCGATAGGACGTCATCTAACCATGACTAGTAAACTGGGCTCACATGATGGATGAGCGGAAGGTTTAGGTGACACATAATATTTACTGTGTTTAGAAGGGCAATGTGTCCCTGCCCCACCCCCGCTTTATTGTTGAAAGGCTTTTAAATAATAATCGCCCTTGCGATAAAGGCGAACACTACAAACGGGGTGACGATCACAATGCAACCTTAGACGATTGTTCATTACGACCCCTTTCGAACTCTCACCCCAACGCAATCACCACTACTAATATAAATGTCTATTCACGCGAAAGAATATTCAATACGATGTAAAGCGAGCGATTTGTCCTTACGGTGGGCAGTTCGTCTATAATGTCGGGTTCACACCGAGTGGAATTCTATCATCGCACGTTCTGTTTTACTTTGTCACTGTTGAAGATCGAGAACTTTTTATTCGTGCAGCAGGTCAAAAAACTGTGGGTCCTTCAGGTTCCGTGTCTGACTATCTGCGATTAAGAGTTAATCCATCCAGTCCACGAGCGAAGTTTCCTGTTACGCTGTTATTTGGATGGTTTCCTCCTCTTCAACTCTGGACAGATGAATAGATTTCGCTGCTCTTCCTTCTCTCTCATTTGTATTGTGGAATAGCTGCGTGGTTTATGATTTGATGAACCGCTCCTATTGTTGAAAAGTAGTTGCTGATTGTGTTAGTTTTCTCATTTTTATTAGTAACCCATCAGCTTTTGGTTTATTATTTTCTATAATGAACCTTATAAAACGACCAAGAAAACTTTTTTACCCCCCCCCGCCCCCGGAAAATTTGGTGGTTTCAAGGTTCGTAGAATCCGAAAATCGAATAAAAAATTTTCCGTCCGTCCGCACTTTCGCCACTTAGCTTTGACCGATTTTGATGAAATTTGGTACAAAGACTCCATTTTGGGTTTAGCTGTGCCCCGAAGCTTTTGGTTGACGTATGTCACTTCTAAGGGTTGAAAAATAAGGGTTGAAATTTTGAAAAATGTCCTAACTCGAAAAGTTTTGAAACTTAAAAGTCTAAAAATTCTATACTATCTTAAATTGATGGAAAAACAGTACGTTAATTCGAAATTTTTGAGTTAGGTCGTTTTCAAAATTTCAAAATTCATTTTTCAACCCTTAGAAGTGACTTACATCAACCAAAATCATCGGGGCACAACCAGACCCCAAATGTCGCATACATACCAAATTCATCAAAATCGGTCGATGCTAAGTGGGGATAGTGCCGCGTACGGCGAAATTTGTATTCGATTTTTGGATTCTACGTAACTTGAAACGTAAACCATCAAATTTTGAGGGGGTTTTGAAAAAAAAATTTTCTTGGTCGATTCCAAAGGTTCATTATCTATATACATTAAACGCCAACCGTACGTACGTATGCACATCGCCGGGTTAGAGGGGTCGTGGGTGTGGGGAGAGTCGGCGGAATCGGAGACGGGAGGAGTTGCTGGAATCGTTGCCTACTTTTAGTAGGCTTTTCAGCTAGTTGAAAAAAATAAACCAAAACAATGTCATAAACTTCCACCGAATTCAGTTACTATTATCGAGTCCAGGTTGAAAGGATTGATGACTAGTGCCTGTAGCTTGCGAAGGAAGGGTTCTCTCTCTTGTGAATATACCATGGAACATGCCAACACTATGCTCGTGGGTTTCCTCTTCAAGATCAAATCCTATATCGACACCTGAGCGCCCAAAGGGCCAAACTGCTTTTTCTTGTTCAAAGGGCCAAACTGAAATCGGTTTCAAGGTCAGAAGTCCGAAGGGCCAAACTGGAATTTAAACGAAAAGTGATTAGGGCCAAACTGCATCTATCTACGTGATTCATAGGGCCAAACTGCTGATCTTACCAACTAAAACGCAGCCACAAACTACTCTGATTGCTATTTGCGTGTCAGAGACGAATATAATGGCACAGAACCACAACAACTGACTAGAAAATCGATCTCTGACCCTTTATTATGTTCACGTCCACTACCTACCAACTTGTTCCATCCTATGTTTTTGTTATATCGACACCTGAGCGCCCAAAGGGCCAAACTGCTTTTTCTTGTTCAAAGGGCCAAACTGAAATCGGTTTCAAGGTCAGAAGTCCTAAGGGCCAAACTGGAATTTAAACGAAAAGTGATTAGGGCCAAACTGCATCCATCTACGTGATTCATAGGGCCAAACTGCTGATCTTATCAACTAAAACGCAGCCACAAACTACTCTGATTGCTATTTGCGTGTCAGAGACGAATATAATGGCACAGAACCACAACAACTGACTAGAAAATCGATCTCTGACCCTTTATTATGTTCACGTCCACTACCTACCAACTTGTTCCATCCTGTGTTTTTGTTATATTATATTCAATAATGAACCTTTGGAATCGACCAATAAACCATTTTTTTAACCCCTCCCCCCTCAAAATTTGTTGGTTGACGTTTCAAGGTACGTAGAATCCAAAAATCGAATAAAAATTTGGTCGTCCGTCCGCCGTACGCGGCACTTTCCCCACTTAGCATTGATCGATTTTGATGAAATTTGGTATGTAGGCTCCATTTGGGGTCTAGTTGTGCCCCGAAGATTTTGGTTGATGTCGGTCACTTCTAAGGGTTGAAAAATAACGGTTGAAATTTTGAAAACGCCGTAACTCAAAATATTCTGATGTAAAGGTATTGTTTTTCCATCAGTTTTTGCGTTCGAGTCCACCAAGGTAGGGGAAGCTTTGTTTTCACTTTTCAAGTTTTTAAAAAAATGTTCTCCAGAAACAAAGTTTCCACTCGTTTCGGACCTTTCTGAACAATTTTGGTTCCGTGTCTGTCTGTCTGTCCGTGTGTCTGTCATGAAATCCTTGCGCACCCATAACTTCTACATTTTTCATCCGATTTCAATGAAAATTTCAGGGATTGTACGGAATAGCGTGTAGATGGTCCCCTATAAAAATCATCGCCCACAGACTAATAGTTGCTACTGCGCATGTGCAAACGTGTATTTCGTTGTACCAGCCATAACTTTCACATGTTCAAACGTGAAATCTTTGTAACTGTCATAACTTCTACTTTTTCATCCAATTTCGGCGAAATTTCTCAGGATTGTTCAAATTGGAGTGTAGATAGTCCTCTATGAAGGTAGTGCAAGGTACTTAGAGATCGATGTTTTTTGAGACTAGTACTATGTATCGGATCAACTATACCTACAATTGGGTTATGGATACGAGGAAGCTATGTGCCACAACCACTTGGCAGGCGTTTCTTTTGATTGTCTTTAGTACAATCTATTCTCCCTCCACTCGTTCTTTTTCGAATGTGGTTTTGGAAAAGGTGATTTCAAACGATGGCTAGAACTCGAAGGGGGAACCAAGGGAAATTGTTCTCAACCAGATCTCAGCTCATGGTTTTTCGGGCCCTACAACAACTGAGAGAGGTATAATATACCTTTATACCATTATACCTCATTATATTATAATGATTATTCGAATAGTTTCGATTAAATTGACTAGAATATTTTTATGACTTATGGCTCTTGAATCAGTAAGATTTGGCAGAATCGAGTTCGTTCTTTCAAGTCCTGAAGTTTGCTTAGGTACAGACGATTCAGTTAAACAACTAAATCAATCAAATTGCATTGAATCAATTGAGTTGAAGTCTGAACACCAGAAAGATAGGTAACTTGTCAAGTGTAATGATAATTTTCTTGCCGTCCAGTTGTGTCAATGTGACCAACTGCTTTTTCCTCCAGTTTGTGTACAAAAGGGGCGATTCCTCACCAGTACCACGCAGAATACTTCCAGATGAAGAATAAGCTCAACATACGTGATGAGCTCATTGAGACAAATGAAGAGGAGAATGCTGAATAGATGACGATAAAATCAATGATTTTTAGATTTGTTTCAAATGCTATGCTGTTCATTTACTATTGGAATAATTAAAATTTCGTTATACGTGTTTCAGAAATTACTTAATTTCTGTGTTTTGGTAATAGAATGGCACTATTCAACCATACCTACGTGAGTTAAAATCGGGGTTTCAAAGAAAGACGAAAATATAAGTGATTGGACAGGTACAAAATACCCAGAGAGTTGTAAAAATGGGTAGTTAATTATAATAATTTATTAACGTTTAATTTCAACTGATGTATTAATTGAAGAAGAAATTACAGATTGACCAGAGCAATTTCCAGGTGAAGGAAAGTCGCAAACCTTAGGGCCAAACTGGCAGTTTGGCCCCTTGTCGCTCACAGATCTCAAGGTCAAATTATGCCCATAGGGCCAAACTGGACCTCTTCCCAGTTTATCTTTTTTTCTTAATATTACAAATTGCGGATGATTAAAAAACGGTTTGGAATTCAATCTTACATAGATTTTGGACCAATTACAAAAAAAAACCTAGTTGACTTCATGTACACTGGCCTCGCTACAATCGTTCGCGTTTTAGAAATAGTAGTTCCGAAAGCAGTTTGGCCCTTCGGGCGCAGAGGTGTCGATATATTTATGCAAATACTAGCTGAAAAGCCTACATAAAGCAGGCAAAAACGATTCCTCCGACTCTCACCGCCTCCCACTCCCTCCGACTCCTCCCGCCACCGATTTCTTCCGACTCTCTCATCAGTTAGGTATTTGTGTGTTTCCCCGGAAAATATCATGTTGTTCACCTCTCGAAACCAACTGCTCATCACGAAAATTCTGTAATCTTCACATCAAGTTCATGGTGTAGGTACTGTGCGAACTGTATATTGTCTCAATGTACAATGAAATTTCTGAATAAATTCCGTGTTTTTCATTAAATGTTGTACATTATTCCATTATCTATCAACACACCTAACTATAGATCTACAATAAACAGAATATCAGTTCACGTAAGTAGGGAAACAATTTAAGGTTTCAAGGAAAGAAGTTCGTAGGTACAACATTTACAAAATTTACCTTTGAAAAATACCGTCTTTAGCAGTTAGTTGTCTGTAAGTTCGTATATCACTATATCTATCGTAGTAGCTTTGATCTGTACTTCCTCGTTTGTGAAAGTCTATACGTCCGTGATAGGTAGAAACAAAACACCTCCTCTTAACTATCCAGAGACATGTTGTTGAACAAACAATGAACAAGAAGACAGAGAGCCACTGCAAAATCAGTAGTTGTTATATTTGAGACCCAAAAAAATGCAGTAAAAACTCTGGAAAATCTAGGTTTCTGGTGTTCACTAGGTACTTTCTAAAGGTGAATACGATCAAAATCATCAAAAGGTAGGAATGTTTTATATCAACTATGTAGGGTCAAAAAAGGACGTAAATAGGCACTTGTCTCCAGTTCTCTATATAAATAGGTAACCAAGTAGTAATACATTTGTTCAATGTGGCGAATAAATATTCCAATTTTCATTCTGAAAAACTTATTTCGAGTGTTTTTAATTGACAGTGTTTGTGTAAGCCTGGTTTGCTTGTTAGCATGACAGTTGACACCTTACATGTCCCTGTTCTCGAATAGTGTCAAGACCCCTCAGAGTCTGTATCAGCTGTTTGCAATCTGATCGCTACTTACGATTACATAATTGCTTTGAAAGAATAGAAAGAAGAAAATAATGAATATACCACCATCATTCTGTTTGCATACCAAGAAATATTTGGTGTGTGAACAGAATGACCTTGCTGGACAGAGGTGTGAAAATGGCTTTTCTCAGATTTTTTTTCAGAACCACTAGTACAGAACATCCCCCCACTACCTTTTTTAGCCCCCTCTCCACTGATTTCTCACTTGGCCTTCTGACTTTCTTGAGGTAACAACAAAGCTGTGTCTGATAAGAGCTGGTTGTGATTTTTTCGGACAAGAAGATTACCAAATATTCATCAAATTGAGGGTGCTCAACGAAATTGTTTTCATTGAAATTGTTCCACAGCTCCTTCAAAATACATTAATATACACAATTTGTTAATTTTACTTGTTTTTTCCTAATTTTTTTTTCTTTTTTTTTTCTTTTTCATTTTTTGGTTTTTATTTGTTGTTGAGAAAACTTTGATAGCTACAGGTATTTATGTGAAGCTGGTTTACTTCAAATACCTCTCTCTTCACATTTTTTTAAATTTAGCAGTAATGCAAATGGAAGGATCAAAACTACCTTAACACGAAAATTTCGCTTTTTGGAAAAATTACTAATTTTTAAATTGCTGTATCTCCATTATTATTCAACCTGCAGAGCTCAAGTTGGTCGAAAACGGTGAAAAATTCAATCTTCTTTAAAATACTTGTGACAGTAAAAGGGACTAAAAATTTTCATAAAGCGGGGATGAACCCATAGAAATGTAAGTAAAGAAGATCTGACCCAGGCTAGTAGGTTGAGTATGAGAAAAAAACAAAACAAATTGATATAAGTGCTTTATTAAGCAAAATGAATTTGAAACTAGAAAAATTTTTATATACCTAGTCGATACTTGACTCAATATTCAGGGATGAACTTGTCACAGGTATATCCACGAAACTATAATCATAGGTACTACATCCAAGATAATTATAGGTACTATCTACGAATTTCGAATCGGCCGTCGAATTTAGTAATGAACGAAATTAAATATAGCCCTAGACCCTTTGGGTACTTATAGTTGTTACTTATCAGATTCGGAATGGGAAGGACGGGAACCTCTGAAGCGGTCGGTACTTTCTGTGTACTGAAATCACCGAGTTAGGACGAGCGGGCAGTAAAGATTCAGGCTCCGACCTAAAACTGATCAAAATAGGAAGGGATTCCTCATTATTTTGCTTTATGGTGCTCGAAGAGGTTGTGAGGTATGGTAGATTTAGCGTACTACCTACCGGTACGTGAAGTGTAGGTCGCTCGTCGTTGACATCCACGGCGAGGACTCACGGAGACGGTATATAGCACTCCGGGCGAACGGCAGAGACGAACGGACGAAGGAAGACTTCTGAGAAGCTAAGAACAGAGGTATCGGATGGTAAAAATTTCATCTCGTTTCAGACGGCATGAAGGTGGAATCCAACAGGTATGTAGGTAGGCTTACCAAAACGGTGGTGAAGAGCTGCCGACGGTAAATGCTCGTTCCACAGGCGATCCGAGAAAGGCGATCAATCCGATGAACTTAATTTTTTTCCCACGAGGAATAAAATTAATTTCGGACGAAAACGGTAGAACGGGAAAACGAGGTAGGTACGGCATTCAGCGATGGCGAACAAAAAAGGAGGAGAAGGACGTTGAAGCTGAGATTTTGTCCTCCGCTCCTACAGGTGGCAGCACATGACGGGATGTACTAATTTGCGATAAATTCGTCCATGAATTTTATTCGAGATTTAGTTCATTATATCCCTTTTCATGGAGGATAAAATTTGTAGAGAACGATGATCCATTTTCTTCTTAGTTAAATCGGAATAATTGAAAGGAAACCGATCTGCATGGAAGTGTTGCCTGACGACTGGCGGAAGACAGGAACGGACAGCACCGAGAACCGCGTTAATATGAAAGTAGCGGGACGTTTAAATAAATTCACGGTACACACCCCTCTCCAGCGGTTGAGGTGGGTAGGTATTTCTTCAATTTTGAAGGATGCCAGGAACCAGCTCGATTGCCTCGGCTGTCCTTCAGAACGCATGTACCTCCAGGACTGACTGACGTTACCGTAAAGGGACCTTCATACTTGGGGTTCAGCTTCGCTGAAATTCGGTCGGCTGCTGACGATAACGAGAAGGTTTTCCGTAGGACCAAATCTCCGACTTCGAAGAGTTCGGGACGACGGCGTAAGTTATAACGACGACTCTGGCTCGAGCTGGCTTGCAGGAGATTCTGCTCGACGAGATGAGTAAGCTCTTCGAGTTTTCTCATTCTCTCGGCCCATTGTCCGGTAGTAGCAGGATCGGGAGAATCCTGAACAGGCGAAACTCTTCTAGACAAAGAATGTACTGGAGCTATCTCTCTGCCGTAGTTCAAGAAGGCAGGAGAAAACTTGGTTGAACCATGTACGGCACTATTTAAAGCAAATTGCAGTTCCCCAATAAAGTTGTCCCACTTGCTATGTGATTCCTTGTCCAAATAAGTTATTATCAGCTGTCTAATATCTCTGTTAGCTCTTTCGGTGGGATTCGCCTGACAATGGTACAGGGGAGTTGTCCTGTGCTCTATCCCATAGGATTCAGCCAAAGATTTAACAGATGAACTAACAAAATTTGTCGCATTGTCAGAAATCAACTGAGCAGGTGCACCATATCGATTCAAAATGACAGACTTGAACTTATTGAGGATTACTGACGATGTTGCTGATCTAATGGGGACAAGTTCCACCCATTTTGTGAAAACATCTTTAAAAACGAGAAGATACTTGTTTCCGGATGAGCTCGGAGGAAATGGACCCATGATATCGGTTGATACGGTATGCCATGGCATCGAAGAGAAGCGAGGGTACATGAGACCACGCGGCGTTGAGTTTTGAGGCTTCACCCGTTGACAAATATCGCAGTGCTGAACATAACGTACGATATCCTGGTACATACCAGGCCAATAATACTGTCTACCGACACGCCAGTGTGTTTTTGCAATGCCCAAATGACCGGATTGTAGGTCGTCATGGCATTCACGCAAAACCTCAGACCTCAAGATACATGGTACAACTAATTTCCAATCCTCGCTTGGATCATCTAATTCTCCCTTCAAAAAGGATTTACGGAAATAGAACAAATTGTTCCCCTCTACTTTCCAATCAGGATGAAGTTCTGGGGACTGGCGAACTTTATATAACTTTCGATTATACCACTCATCTTGTGTTTGGTTTGTCATGGAGACATCGGGAGACGAGACAGAAGCGAGATGTTCAAATTTTGAAATACGGGACAAAGCATCGGCAACACAATTTAGTTTGCCTTTACGGTATTCAATACGGAAGGTATATGGCTGCAAGCGGAGAATCCACCGAGCTAAACGTCCTGTCGGGTTCTTCAAACTGAACAACCACTTCAGACTTGAATGATCAGTGACTACCACAAACTCTGATCCTTCCAAATACTGACGGTTTTTCTCAATTCCCCATATGACGGCTAAACTTTCCTTTTCGGTAACTGAATAATTCCTTTCAGCAGCTGATAGAGTACGAGAACAATAAGTGATAACTCTCTCACAACCATCTTGTACTTGTGTCAGAGCTACACCGATTCCATAGTTACTAGCGTCCGTTTGGAGTGTGAAAGGAATATCAAAATTTGGACGGGAGAGAACCGGAGCAGAAGTTAGAGCCCTTTTTAACGTCTCGAACGCATTAGTCTGCTCTTCTGACCAATTCCAATTCTTCTTTTTGCCCAATAAAGCTGTCAATGGAGAGACGATAGTAGAAAATCCACTAATGAAGCGGCGGTACCAACTGGCCATCCCAAGGAAACGACGAAGTTCGGTAACATTAGTAGGAGCTGGATACGACATAACGGCCTTAGTTTTGTCGGGATCGACGGTAATACCCTCGGCGTTTACTCGATATCCCAAATATTGTACCTCTTTGCAACCAAACTCACACTTGTCGGGATTAATTTGGAGGCCTGACTCCTTGAGTCTACGAAATACCTCCCTCAACAAATCACAGTGTGACTTGAGATCGAGAGTACAAACCAAAATGTCGTCAAGGAAGACTACCACTTGAGGGTAAAGATCTAAAAAGATAGAATCGGCCAATCGTTGAAATGTAGCGGGGCTGTTCGTCAAACCGAAGCTCATTGTGCGAAATCGAAATAGTCCGCGACCAGGTACAATAAATGAGGTAACATCTCGACTACCTTCATCTGCTAAAGGTACTTGAAGAAAAGCTTGGCGAAGGTCAAGCTTAGAAAGATACGCAGCGTTACGCAATGAATCCAGGAGAGTACTTATATTTGGCATTGGATACGAGTCTTTAAGAGTACACGAGTTCACTTTCCTGTAGTCAACACAAAATCTATAAGAGTCACCCTTACGGACCATCACGACAGGTGATGCCCAAGGAGATTGACTAGGTTCAACGATACGTGACTCTAACATTTGATCCAGTTGGGTATGCATAGCTTCGAGGACTTTGGGTGAGTAGTTGTACGCACGTTGCCTGATCGGACTTGCATTACCAACGTCGATTTTATGCGTAATTTTTGTTGTTAGGCCAGGAGAATCTTTCAATGACTCAAGACCTGCAGAAACTACTTTTTCCAACACCATACGTTCCGAGCACTCCAACTGTTTAACACCACAACATGCAGTTAAAAGTGGATTTGGACTCGACGGAATATATTGTTTCTGAAAATTAAATTTTTGATCTGGATTGTCCGAGTACCACCACACTTTGGTATGTACGTCGGTAATGACTCGATTTGCTGCCAAAAAGTCCAATCCAATGACGATAGGAAAAGATAAGGAACTTAAGTAGTACAAACATAGTGATTTTAACTGATCCCCTATGAAGAACTTGAAGCGGTAACAGTTATATACTGTAACGTTATTACCGTTAGCCATTTGAACTATAAATGGTTCAATTGATTCACAGATATTGTCTCTATTTACACCAATATCGAGCATTTGTAACCCAATATTTCCAATAAAAGAGAGACGAGAACCTGAGTCACACAAGGCCGGTATAATTGGAGTTTTACTCGTAAATTCATGGTAGTAGACTAACTCCATGACCAACAGGTCTGACCACATGTTCCGGGAAGACACAATAGGCGAAACAAACGAAGAAGGCACACTAGGAAGTGACGAGGGTTGACAGGTCGCTTCAGGTGAGACGGACGGAACGGCAGGCTGCGAGAGCGAGAGAGAAAATCGACGAAAAGAGACAGAAGACGGTACGGTATTGGGTGCGAAAGTAGGCGGTAAATTGAGGTCTTCATTTGTAGAGGGAACTAGGGCGACCCCTGAGACTGGTTCCCTATTACTTTTTTTGAATCGTTATTGCATTTCGGACATGAAAAAATATTAACATCTTTGTATCCACATCGATAACAAAATTTCTTCCTAGGTTGGTTACACGAAGAAAAGACATGCGGGCCTTCGCAGTTCCAACACACTACGGGAGTTACAGCGTAGGTAGAAGTATCTGGTTGAGAGGACGAGATTGTTCTATTCTTAGGAACCATACCCTTACGAAATGACGAAACAGGCAAAATTTCGCTAGACGAATTTACATTATAAAAACCCACTACTTCTGAGTTTTTATTCATTTTACCACTTGTATTAGAAGAATTTGAAAATTTCGTCCGGTCCTTGTGGTCTTTAGAACGAAACTGAGTTGTAGTAGATTTACATTCGATGGCCATGAGTTCCTCTCGACGCAAGCGATCGGTGACATGCTTGATGAGCGAATCATACGAAGGAAACTCAACATCTGAATGTTTATCTTCAAAGGAACGGCGAGTTGACGGATCTAAATGACTCAAAGCTATCTGAAGTTTCACGAAGCCATACACATCAGTTAAATTGAGCGCAGCTAAGGAATCAAAATTGGACTGATGCACGCTGAGAAATTTCTGAAGTTCTGCTGATGACTGGTTTTGAATCGGTTTGAATTCGAGAATTTTCGAAACGAAATGGCTAGCGGGTCTACGTTTATTGTTATACCTTGCTTTTAAGGTATCCAAAGCTAAGATGTAACTTTCATTCGAAACTGGAAAACTCGAAACCAGAGCAAGTGCATCGCCTTTCAGACTACTTTTGAGATACTGAAGCTTCTTTACAGGAGACAGTGAATCGTCCTTATGTACCAGAGACTCAAAAAGAGAATAGTAACTGAGCCATTCTTCTATATTTCCAGAGAATTGAGGAATAGGTATACGAGGTAATTGGGAAGAGGAATTACTAGGTTCAGTACTAAGAGAAGGATTCGCTGACCTAATAGTTTGTTTGGAAAAATGAAGATAATGAGACTTAACGGAATCGATAATTTCAATAAAACTTACATGTACCTTAGCAATTTCAATTTTCAATTTTTCATCAGATACTTGTGCATTAAATGATCTCATTTGATCAGCTAGACCATCGAGTTTTTCCTCGATTTTATTCAATCTTTCATATTTTGGTAGAAACGACTGAACATTAGAAGTATTTATCTTAGCACTAGTATCTTTGATGTGCTGTAAGGCAACAAACAACTCTTCCCTTTCAGCAATAAGCTGAGCTCTAATGACGCTAGGGTCTTTAGAAGACATTGCTACTAGATATGCACGAACGTATAAGTACTTGAAAATTTGAGTACTATAATGTTAGTTGACACAGATTGTAATAGGTACTTAGTCGATTATCGAAAATTTTGCAAAATTATACGTCGTGAACGGAAAACAGTAAATTTCAGTATTATTGTGAAATTATACCATACATAGTACTACGTTGGGCGCCATGAGTATATCTGTGACAGTAAAAGGGACTAAAAATTTTCATAAAGCGGGGATGAACCCATAGAAATGTAAGTAAAGAAGATCTGACCCAGGCTAGTAGGTTGAGTATGAGAAAAAAACAAAACAAATTGATATAAGTGCTTTATTAAGCAAAATGAATTTGAAACTAGAAAAATTTTTATATACCTAGTCGATACTTGACTCAATATTCAGGGATGAACTTGTCACAGGTATATCCACGAAACTATAATCATAGGTACTACATCCAAGATAATTATAGGTACTATCTACGAATTTCGAATCGGCCGTCGAATTTAGTAATGAACGAAATTAAATATAGCCCTAGACCCTTTGGGTACTTATAGTTGTTACTTATCAGATTCGGAATGGGAAGGACGGGAACCTCTGAAGCGGTCGGTACTTTCTGTGTACTGAAATCACCGAGTTAGGACGAGCGGGCAGTAAAGATTCAGGCTCCGACCTAAAACTGATCAAAATAGGAAGGGATTCCTCATTATTTTGCTTTATGGTGCTCGAAGAGGTTGTGAGGTATGGTAGATTTAGCGTACTACCTACCGGTACGTGAAGTGTAGGTCGCTCGTCGTTGACATCCACGGCGAGGACTCACGGAGACGGTATATAGCACTCCGGGCGAACGGCAGAGACGAACGGACGAAGGAAGACTTCTGAGAAGCTAAGAACAGAGGTATCGGATGGTAAAAATTTCATCTCGTTTCAGACGGCATGAAGGTGGAATCCAACAGGTATGTAGGTAGGCTTACCAAAACGGTGGTGAAGAGCTGCCGACGGTAAATGCTCGTTCCACAGGCGATCCGAGAAAGGCGATCAATCCGATGAACTTAATTTTTTTCCCACGAGGAATAAAATTAATTTCGGACGAAAACGGTAGAACGGGAAAACGAGGTAGGTACGGCATTCAGCGATGGCGAACAAAAAAGGAGGAGAAGGACGTTGAAGCTGAGATTTTGTCCTCCGCTCCTACAGGTGGCAGCACATGACGGGATGTACTAATTTGCGATAAATTCGTCCATGAATTTTATTCGAGATTTAGTTCATTATATCCCTTTTCATGGAGGATAAAATTTGTAGAGAACGATGATCCATTTTCTTCTTAGTTAAATCGGAATAATTGAAAGGAAACCGATCTGCATGGAAGTGTTGCCTGACGACTGGCGGAAGACAGGAACGGACAGCACCGAGAACCGCGTTAATATGAAAGTAGCGGGACGTTTAAATAAATTCACGGTACATACTACTGAGCATTATACAATTGCAATTAGAGTTCGGAAGTGATGGTTGAAATATTTGAAAAAGTGCAAAAATTAGCACCAGATTTTCGAGGTTGCAACTTTGGGATCATATCAACACAAACAAATCGTAGATCGCGTTTGCAATGTTCAATGTAAAAATTGACTATCCGCACTGCGTTGGAGAATCCATGAGATTTTAACTGTGCATTTTTTGTTCTTCAATGAGAAAGTGCATTTCACGACGAGTGATCAAAAACTGAGAGGTAAGGAGGACGCGTAGAATAATTCCGTCGAGGTAGAGTAGGTACCTAAAACAATTAGTATGTGTGCGTCCAATGACGAATGCACCTTGGAAGAATACAGAAATTCAATCCTCATTATACCTACTGATGTGTACTGGTGTAGTCTATTCGGTTCCTGTTGGAAAGTTCACAACAAAACCTCAGTGATTTTATTTTTAATTCCTCCATTTATAAAGCAGATGGTTTTATCTTGTTTTTGCTATAATTCATGCATGTCTACTAAGCAATTTGCTGTGAGTTGTCCTATTCTCACCTGTGAACCTTCAGCCCAATTTCCTTCGATTTTATTATGATGAATACCTATACACTTTGAGCAACATAAAGATCCAAATATGCTCTGTTGGCGTTAGTTTATTTCGTAAAAGAAACGCAGGGAAAAAGCCTTGGTAGGTACCTAAGCAACATCAGAACAACAACAAATCTTATGTATTTTTTGATAGATGATTAAAATGCAACGAAGTAATTAAATACGAAAAAAAACCTGGGTTATCCTGATTTGATATTGACAAGATATCAGCAGAAAGTTAAGTTTGCTGACTTGTTCTTCTTTCATTTTGTCTGTCACGTCGAAGGACAAGACGGGCAGGTGTCAGTTGTAGTTCTGAATTGGTTCTAAACGCGTATGGACAGCTAGGGAGTTCCGAACGGTTCTCACCCCCTCCCCTTTCAGTTCTGTCTCGGACTAGTTCGATCCCGAACTGTTTCTGGACTGACTGTCTAAACAAACCTAGCAATACAGCGAACCTTCGCCGAATTTTCCCACCGGATCCATCTCGGGCTGCTCGGCGAACGGGCCGAGGCAGTTTGCCTCGCCTCGAAACCCCGTCCACATCTGCACGCTTGCCGCCTCATGCGCTGCCTCGCACTGGTGTGTACGGAGCTTTGCCAGGTTGGTGAGATTCGCCGAGCGAGCTTCTCCAGCGTGCACCTGCACCTGCACCTCCACGAGGTCCATCAAGTGGTTGTGACAGCTCATCCCAATTTGTTAGTGCGAGTGTCTACCCTCGACGAGGCGAGCGCGGGAGGGTTCTGGTCGTGAAGGCGGCTACCCGGCGGGGGTGACTCGCTGGGGAAGCGTGTGAAGAGCAGCGAGTGTGCGAGGAGGGTCGAGGGCGAGGGGATTAATGAATTGGGGAAGTTGCTGGCTGACTCTGAGTCGCAAAGAGTGGCAGGAGGGGTCCTGCGAGGGTCGGCCTTGTCAGAGGGACATTACTTCCGCTAGAGAGAGCCGCTAAGTCAGTGTGAAATGGAAGGAAGCGAACGCACGTAGTTTTTCGAGTGACGCAGAAGCGCGCTGTAAAACGCCAACATAAACTACTACAAAGCCTGCTCCTGATATTCATTCAGCTGACGTCATCTGTCCCCAACATTCATCGAGAACCGACCAAATTGAAAGCCGAAAGTGGAACCACAAACTCTATTCAAAATAGATAATTATAGAACGCAAATGAGGAATTTCGTCATGTCAGAATTTCCTATTTTTGACCCCAAAATCGGATTCAGCAACTCGAAAAACCACCTACGGCGAACTTTCAGCCCGAACTTCCTAATTTACGAATAAACAAAACAGTGTAGGAAACATGAACGTTTAAAGAAACCGGGAGGATGACGTCAACCAGCAATAGTTCATGTACGGCCGCTTGAAGCGCTGAGATCGTGAAATCTCACTTCGTATAGTCCTCGGAGGCAACATTTCTAAAAAACCAGCAAAGATCGAAATCGAAGAACCGAAGAGAAAACATATTGTTTAGTAATGCATGCATTCCAGGGGACGTCCCATTCGATAAGCATTGGGTCAATTAATACCAGTTGGTAAGCGAAAAAACTGCTGAAATAGTGACCCCCCCCCCTCACCATTATCCACCATATCATTTCTAGCGGCATGGGAGCCTCGAATTTGATGAGCATTTTAAAAACCATGATCTACGATACCCAACATGCGAATTCGAGTTCACCCCCCCCCCCCCCCCCAATGATGCCAGTCTGGCACCAAAGCGATAATACTTCGTAACGTTGAACTTTCATATATTTGTTTTGGTAGGCAATCCGTTGAAGTTCAATTCCGTATTCAAGATGAAACACAAAAAAAAACTTTTTAAAACCCATGAAATATGCGGTTTATGGTGACCTGGCACCATGGTGGCACCACTATTAGTTCCATGGTGGGACAGAGAATAATTCATGAAAATCCGGAGGTATAATGAAAATTTTTTCTCAATTTCAAAGCTTGGATACAATAATTGTATACTAATTATTAGTAAGCAGTAAAGGAACCGAAATATTGAAAAATCGGATATTTTGTGAATATCATCCCCCCACTCACCCCCTCCTCTTGAGAATTATGATACTCTGGTGCAATTTGGAAGAATTATGAGTCGAACAAAAGAAACACTCAAAACGGTTGGAAATTGAAGCCTGCGCAAATTTTACAGGATTATGCCCGCAAACGCACGTTTTTTGAGCATTAACCCCCCTTTCCCACCTTATAATTCCGACGACGTAGTGCACAACTAGATATTTTTCCGCGTCGAACAAAAAAAGAACCACGAAAATCGGTTGAGAACTAAGGGCTGGGCAGACGACACAAGATTTTGTCACACACAGACATTCACCTATGGTTTTTATTGCGGATTCACAATGGTCTAGAACGGATTACTGTGTGGTTATTTTTTTTCTGTTGAGTGTTGTCCTCCTTCACCCCAGATCGATCGCATAAGGACGCCCAAGTCTTACTGTGGGACGTCCTAAAAAAGTCTGCCAAGTGGGTGAGGCACATAGCTTTCTCGTATGCATAGCCCGATTATATAGATGATCAGATGCTAGTAGTTAATTTCAAAACACCAATCTCTAAGTACCTTCCACTACCCTCATAGGGGACCATCTACACGCTAATCTGGACAATTCTAGAAAATTTCATAAACTTCGGATGGAAAATGTAGAAGTTATGGCCGTTACAAGGAATTCACGTTTGCGCATGCGCAGTCGCTTCTATCAGTCCGGGGATGATGATTTTCATAGGGAACCTTGGAGAAGACGGCGAGCCGAACAACCGATCAGCGAGCGTTCCACCTTCACGTTGAAGAGGTCCGTTTTCCTGGTTATTTTTTGAAATCACAAATTTTTAATGTCTCCCAAAAATAACAGGAGACTTATTTTCCGAAATCAACGCGATTTTCATCTATCCCACACCATCAACTATTCAGGAAAAATGCAAACAGAATTCGGTGAAATTCCTCATTCTTTAAATTGTACTACTTTCTTTACCACCAACATAATAATAAACCGTGCATTCAGCAGAAACCTCAAACAAAAAAGTGCTACTCATCGATCATGTCGAGGGGGAGAATTGGGTGATTTCGGGAATACAGACCCATCTCCATGTTGAGCACACTATCAAAAATATTAGAAAAATTTGTCAAAAACCAGTTGTACTCATACCTTAAAGGAAATAAATTATTAAACCCCGAACAATTCGGTTTCCGTAAAAATCTGGAAGTAAACGATGCACTATTTTCCTTAACCCTGAATTACCACCCTTGGATATTAATCGCTTAATACTACCTATACGTCTGTCAGACGTGTACACTCAATAAATGTCTCCAATCTTTATAAAAGTACTGGAATTCGGGAAATAATTGAACAAGGTCATTTGAAAACATAAGTGTATTTCATATAAACTCGAAGCTTAGTTCTTCTTCAATTTCGTCAAATTACCAAAAAAACAAAGGTTCTGTTTTATAACCGACCAAACGTTTCTATTTCTTACGAAAAAAAAATCAATAATTATAAAAACGTTACAAAATAATCGTTTGATTCGTAATAAATCAGACGTTAGATAGTAGTCTTAGTAGGTCATGGTTTCAATCAAAATCATGCTACAATGTTATTTGATACAAAATGGTAGTCCTCTTAGTTGGATGAATAATTGAAAATATTATAATAAAATAAATCAGGAACTTCTTTTACCTACTAGAAGAGCCACGTGAATAACCAACTTTTCTATAAAACGTATTGTTAAGTAATGCATGCATTCCAGGGGACGTCCCATTGGATAAGCAGTAGGTCAATTAGAACCAAGTGGTAAGCGATAAAACTTTTTCACTCGATGTAATTCATTTAGTATTTCAGACAAGAAATAGCTGTCTCCCCCCTCCCATTATCCACCATAACGTTGTTAGCGGCATGGGAGCCTCAAATTTGAAGGGCTTTTGAAAATTCATGATCTGCGATACCCAACATACAAATTCGAGTTCTGTTTATTGTTATTTTTCATGTAAACTAGACTTTACCCTGAGAATTTTGACACCAACTGCGACCTTCTAGCGTGAAAAGACCTTTTTCCATGATTTTTAAAAGTTTCGAGTGTTTATGACGTCACAGTGGGCTGGGGGTCCCCGCCCACTTCTTGCTTTTTCTATTTTTTTCTTCAGTTTTTCGATTTGGAACTTTACTGGTTTTGTGAAATGTTGCATCTGGGGACTATAGATTTAACGATCTCAGCGCTTCAAGCGGCCGTAAATGAACTATTCCAGGTTGACGTCATCCTCCCGGTTTTTTAAAGGTTCATATTTTCTACACTGTTTTGTTTATTCGTAAATTAAGAAGATCGGGCCGAAAGTTTGCCTTGGGAGGTTTTTCGAGGTGCTGAATCCGATTTTGGGGTCAAAAATAAGAAATTCCGACATGGTGAAATTCCTCACTCTGACGGCTAGGAAGTGGATTTTTCGAAGAAATCACGGAATGAACTATAACTGATGAAGAACTCATGGATGAGTTTAGATTGATTCCATCCAAGGGGAGGGGACGAGTAGGGGGATACTATTCACAAAATATCCAATATTTATTATTTTCAATATTTCGGACCCCCAGCCCACTGTGACGTCATAAACACTCGAAACTTTAAAAATTTTAGAAAAAAATCTACTCATCCAAAAAGAGGATGAGGTCTACTTTCGATTAAAAATTTTGAAAAAAATGAGGTGTACACCCCATTTTTCCTCAATTTCAAAGCTTTGGTACAATTAGTAAGCCATAAAGAAACCGAAATATTGAAAAATTGGATATTTTGTGAATAGTATCCCCCTACTCGTCCCCTCCCCTTCCGAATTTCGGTACTCTGGTAAAATAGTGTGCAATTTGGAAGATTTTTGAGTCGAACAAAAAAGTAAACACGCAAATCGGTTGGAAATTGGGGCCTGGGAAGAGTTTACAAGATTATGCCCGCGAACGCACGTTTTTAAAGCTTGAACACCCCTTTCCCCCCCCCCCCCCTTAAAAGGCAAAATTCGAAATACCGGGGACGTAGTGCACAACTAGATAGTTTCCCGCGTCGAACAAAAAAAGAACTAGGAAAATCGGTTGAGAACTAAGACCTGTGCAGACGACACAAGATTTTGTCACACACACACACACAGACATACACCTATGGGTTTTTTTCGTGGATTTGGATTCAGAATGGTCTAAAACGGATTACTGTCTGGTTATTTTTTTTCTGTTGAGTGTTGTCCTCCTTCACCCCAGATCGATCGAATAAGGACGCCCAAATCTTACTGTGGGACGTCCTAAACATCACAATCGGCAAACTCAATTGTCTTATTCATTTTCATCCTTCGAATCCATCATCTCTACTTGCTCTTCATCAGCCTCAATGTCTGTTGATGGAATCATTCTAAACTCATCCATGAGTTCTTCATCAGTTATAGTTCATTCCGTGATTTCTTCGAAAAATCTACTTCCTAGCCGTCAGAGTGAGGAATTTCACCATGTCGGAATTTCTTATTTTTGACCCCAAAATCGGATTCAGCACCTCGAAAAACCTCCCAAGGCAAACTTTCGGCCCAAACTTTTTAATTTACGAATAAACAAAACAGTGAAGAAAATAAGAACCTTAAAAAAACCGGGATGATGACGTCAACCTGGAATAGTTCATTTACGGCCGCTTGAAGCGCTGAGATCGTTAAATCTATAGTCCCCAGATGCAACATTTGGCAAAACCAGTAAAGTTCGAAATCGAAAAACTGAAGAAAAAAATAGAAAAAGCAAGATGGGGAAAATTAGGTTTCTCCTGTTTTTGTTTGGTAACTTTCCGCTTAGATAACACAATTTCGTCGTTCCATCGGGCAACACTGAGAGGAGACGGCGATCCGAACAGCCAATCAGCGAGCTTTTCCGCTCCACGTTGAAGAGGTCCGTTTTCCCGGTTATTTTTTGAAATCATAAATTTTGATTGTCTCCCAAAAATAACAGGAGACTTATTTTCCGAAATCAACCTGATTTTCATCTATCCCACACTATTAACTATTCAGGAAAAATGTTTTAACAGAATTCGGTGAAATTCCTCGTTATTCGAGAGTAGGTATCACCATTAGATTCAGTGTGAAAAATAACATAGAAAATGATACCAAACTCGTCAATTCTTCTTGAGATCGAGAGTGCCTTCCGCGTAAAACACTCGATTTTCTTTAAAACACACGTTTTTTTGACATTCAAAGTTGATTTACTCTTCTAGTTTGATTTTTTTAAAGTCTGCCAAGTGGGTGAGGCACAAAGCATAACCATAACCCGATTGTATAGAAGATCCGATGCATAGTAGCTAATCTCAAAACATCGATCTTTAAATTACCTACCACAATCACAACAATCAATCTGCACAATCTCTGAATATTGTTGGGAAATGTAGAAGTTATGGCTGTTACGAGGATTTCACGTTTGCGCATACGCACAAAATACTTTCTTGATATTCATAGGAGTTCGAACTCACTAAGGGTACTGAGAAAAATAGTTTCTTCTGTATAGGCAATGAAATCACAGACTTGTAGCTACTCAAGCAGGATGTTTGACTTGTGTCAGACGTGGTTTCCGCGCCCCCTCTATCGGCGCATGTTTGAAAATCGGCGAGATCGTTGAATGGCCAGCTGTTGGCAGAAAGAAGGAATGAAAGCGACAAAGAATTTGAGGACGGTGGTTGGCCACGTGGCCGGCAAGCATTACACTCACACACGCACTCACAGACTCATCTTTGAGGGACCATCAAGTTTTGTCGCCTCGTTGTTTTATTTCAAGCGCACGCTCTCGACACACGACTGTTTTCCTGATACATTTCATTTCCTCATCGACCGGACGCAAAACGTTTCGTTGTTCAAACTCCTCCGTCGTTTCACGTCTCAATAAAGGGCGAGTCGTAATGACGACATTATATTATTTATGTGTGGAGTAACATATCGCCCCCTTCTCAGCAGACAATACTCCATATTTTACCAGCTATTTATCTCTACGTATTCATTACTCAGTAGGGATGTTGCGATTTGGCACCAATTCGCGAATTCGTCAAGTAAAGATAGTGAGAAGCATTTATTTTTGCACATTTTATTTCATCACAATTCAAATAACAGTGTTTCAAATTAAGTAATTAACAAACAATTATCACACGACTCATAACAATTTAACCCCCAAATTGTTCTTTTTGTTTCTTTTCTTAATGCTTCCGAGTCTACCAAGGTAGCGGAAGCCTAGTTTTCACTTTTAAAAGATAAAAAAAAAGGTCTCCAAAAATCAAAATTTTCACTCGCGTTTCCGTTTCAGACCTTTCTGAACAATTTTGCTTTCGTGTCTGTCTGTGTGTGTCTGTCATGAATTCCTTGTAACGGCCATAACTTCCACATTTTCTACCCGATTTCGATGACATTTTCAGGGATTACGCGGAGTAGGTTGTAGATGGTCCCCAATGAAAATCAAGGCATTAAATTTACAGTAGCCTCTGCGCATGCGCAAACGTAAAATCCTTGTAACAGCCGTGCATTTGTCGCCCTCCCCATTCTTTCCCCGCGTAATTTCACATAAATGACGTGAGAATCTTAAGGGGGTCTCAGTCCGTTCGTTCTTAGTATTTCGCAAAATTGAAGGCGCAAATACTTGAAAATTTGTACCGAAATTTTAAATTTTAAACGATTTTAGAAATTTATTAGTGCACGGCCCTAGGAAATTGACAAACTGAAATATTGCCGCCGGTATCATCAAAATTGAACAATAATTGACAGAGAAATATGGGAAAACCCGTTTATTCAGTAGTTTTCCCCATTTTTCTTTGGCAATTATTGTTCGATTTTGATGATACCGGCGGCAATATTTCAGTTTGTCAATTCCCTAGGGCCGTGCACTAACGAATTTCTAAAATCCTTTAAAATTTCAAATTAGGAACAACTTTTTAAGTTTTTGCGTCTTTAATTTCCCGAAATACTAAGAACGAACGGCGATCGACTGAGATCCCCTTAAGCGATTTTTCTAAAAATTGATTTTTTGGCGATATTTTTTGCCAACTTCCCCTAAAGAAAAAAAGATTTAGAAAGTCCCAAATTGATTTGTCAAACGTCAAAATGCCCCCGGCGAGCTCTTGAGGGCATCTCACCCCGAGTCAGAGGGCAGGGGATGATGGTCCGATCCCCCTTGGACCTGGACGAAGCCGTCGTGACCCCTTGGCGAGGGAGGGGGGCCCCGACCGCGGCCCGCGGCTCCTCTGCCCCTCAGAGTGAGCCATGATCTGCTCCAGACCCCACCATGATCTGTATCACCGTCGCTATCATCGTACTCCTCCGACCTCCGTCCTCCGCCGCTCAGGCAAGTTGATGTCAAATTTCCATACAGTCAGCACTATTTCTCCAGGCGCCTGCCTGTAAAGCCGATTTGTCACTATTTTGTACAGTTCGGGCAGAATCAATTTTGCATCAAGAATAAAAAATTTAACAAACCTTAAGATCTAGTGGAAACTGAACAGGAGCCTACTACCTATGTACAGAATTTCTAAATTGATTAAGACTCTCACAACATAGTTTTAAACCATTAAGATTAGGATCAGACCTTTCTCATTAAGGTTGTGACTTTTATGAAACAAATTCTGTCTCTTTGTGGCAAAGGCGGCTGGACACTGAACAGCATAGGGAAGGTAGGCACTACCTAAGTGCCTATCCTATGTCCTAGGACAGATTTCAAGAAATAGAATCCAAAACATTTAGAAAATCGAGAATGTAGCAAAGTTATTTTCTCTACAAGTAGGTATTGCTGAATCCTATATTTTAGTACTCAAATTGCATTCATCATGAATTGGGATTCAGCAACTTGAGTAGTGGAGGTGTGCGGCTTCAATGGTTAGTTAAACCTAATTGAACCATGGTGTCTCTACTGTCACCGGAAACATCCTAGGAATTCTTCAGCTGTTCCAAGGTGTCACCAGAAATAGATTTAAATTGCAATTTAAAAATTATTGGACAAAGCTGAATTGAGAAATAAAATTAGAAATTAGAAATAGAAATAAAAACGCTGCAAGTTATTACACAATGGTTTATTATTTTTCTCTATAGATCACTCGTCTGCAAAGCCACCAACCATCCAACATGAAGAAAAACATCGATCGCATTTCGGTCAGCTAAAATTTCAACGGAGATTAGGCCTCTTTTGCGATTCACACTTGTGTTTCTGATTTATCGTAAGCCCAACCCTTAAGTTCTTGTAGGGAGCGAATGGTTTGTCCTAAAGGGGCTCCGCGTGGTCTCTAAAAATTCAAAAAATTCTATACTATATTAAATTGATGGAAAAACAATACCTAAATATCTAAATTTTTTGAGTTAAGGTGTTTTCAAAATTTCAACCCTTAGAAGTGACCTACATCAACCAAAATCTTCGGGGCACAACTAGACCCCAAATGGAGCCCACATACCAAATTTCATCAAAATTGGTCAATGCTAAGTGGGGAAAGTGCCGCGTACGGCGGACGGACGGCCAAATTTTTATTCGATTTTTGGATTCTACGTACCTTGAAACGTAAACCAACAAATTTTGAGTTGGTGTTAAAAAAAATTTTTCTTTGTCGATTCCAAAGGTTCATTATTGAAAATAATAAACCAGAAATGATGATTTGACAAAATTTTGAAATTTTGTTCATCTATTCTCTTGAAAATGTTTTTCATAACTCTTTTTTGATACTTCCGATGGCCCGCAAAAAATCTTGCCGCATTAAATTTAAAATTGCAATTTAATTTTGGTTACTCCGGTGACACTTTGGAACAGCTGTGGAGTTCCTGAGAAGTTTTCGGTGACACGAGTGACACCATGTTCCAATTAGGGTTAACGAGATTATTCCGAAAGATGATTAGAACGGAAGAAACCGAAGGTAGATGTGCAACATTTCAAAACTTGGGGGATTAGAATTCAATGCAAGAGGATATTTTTTATACATTTAGCGATAAATAAGTGGTACTTGATATATGAGTGTGGCTTAATAGGTTTATGTTTTGAAAAATATCATTTCTTTTAGAAATATTATGATACATTTAGATAGGAAACTATTACAATCTGACACTTGTTCTTTATAGTTACATCGGAGCCGGTTTCGAAATAACCATTCTCTTAACCACGGCACGATAATTATAAATGATCTACCATAAAATGAGATACTTTTACCTTTGATTCAATACAGGGTGTCAATACTCTTAAGGCGGGTATAACTTCGTGTTTTTCCTTTTTTTTCACTTTAAAGTTTTTTTCCGCGTTTTCAACCTTACGTCACTGACATGGTCATAACTCCCTTATTTCTCCTGAAAATTCGAATCTGACTACACCGTTAGAAATAGCGTTAAATTCCTAAGCTACCTAGTGCAAAACCAACCTTTCAGCAATAAAATAGTTTCAAAAAATCAAGTCAAAAAACAAACTGTAAAGATTTTTTGAAACTTGACTTTCTTGAACCAAAGTTTTCACTCTGAATTTCATGGGCGCTCTCCGGAGAAAACATGCTCAAATTGTCAGCTTTCCAACAGTCTATCAATTTTGGTTATTTTCAATAGTGTACCTGTGGAATCGACCAAGAAAAACAAATTTTCAACACCCCCTCAAAATTTGTTGGTTTACGTTTCAAGGTACGTAGAATCCCAAAATCGAATAAAAATTTGGCCGTCCGTCCGTCGTACGCGGCACTTTCCCCACTTAGCATTGACCGATTTTGATGAAATTTGGTATGTAGGCTCCATTTGGGGTCTAGTTGTGCCCCAGATGGAGCAAAAGAGGCCTAATCTCCGTTCAAATTTTAGCTGACCGAAATGCGATCGATGTTTTTCTTCGTGTTGGATGGTTGGTGGCTTTGCAGACGAGTGATCTTTTATAGAAACATAATAAACCATTGTTTGATAATTTGCAACGTTTTCTTTCCAACATTCAAATTGGAAAAGTAAATGAAGTTTGAATGCCAAAAAACGGGTGTTTTACAAGAAAATCCAGTGTTTTAACCGGGTTATGGTCCCCCTCGATCTCAAGATGGCTTGACGAGTTTGGTATCCTATGTAATTTTTTATGCTGAATCAAAATCAACCAATCAATCAATCATTTTTTATGCTGCTTTTTGGTGATACCTCGGAATAATTCTGACTGCTATAAAGTGGATTTTTCGAAGAAAACCTTCGTTTATTTTTATGTTTATTAGTTGTGTTTTGGTAGAAGTACACGCACCATATTGTCTACCTGTAGTAAGGGAATTTTCCTTCCGCCAAGACGAATTCATTTGCCCTCCTGTTGCAGTAGGCGCAGAAGCACATCCGGTTGAGGATGGGGTGCAGTTTAGGTAGTGCATTCATTCTCTCTCCTCGACATCTGAGTGTCCATGAGACGTCTTCCAGAGCAGATCCATGCGGGATTACATACCTATAAGAGTTATCATAACTCTAGTATATTTGTGTAGGGTGTGTTTATAGCCCTGCTGATAAGAATCCACTCTCGCGTCCATCGATTCCAGTAATTATCGACGAAATCAAAAAACTCATTTCCGGCTGTTTGGTAATCAATGCCTTCACATGTACAGGGATGTACTTGTCTTGGTCACAAACATAACCACCATTTATTTTAAAAAAACTGCTTTCGGTCATTTGTTCTTAAACTTAACAAGCGACGAGTTATTTGAATACGCGTGCTACACCTTATTCGTAACCTTCAAATGTACCACTCGTGGTAAGCAGTACAGCCAATACAAGCCTGTGAAACTCAAATCCCGCCGTCACCCAGTCCTTACGAAAGTTTATTTGTGGTTCTTGCACTTGAAAAGCGTTGTTATTCATATTTCGGAAGGCAATGAGCTACTTCTTGAGTGCTTAGTACTGGTGCAGCTTACTGTGCTGGAACGGTGAAGGTCCGTTCCACTCAAGATGGTTGAGGTTTTGACGTTATATCATCAGTAATACAGTTCTTTCTTATTATTTTGGTGATGATTATTCAGTTAGTTATACTTGTATTTCGCATTGAAGATTCCTATCCAAGACGAGTATCTGCCTTTCTATTCAAGATTCCATATTGCTTTACTTATCAAGGTACCTCAATTCACTTTTCTTTTTTTTCTGCAGGGAGTGGGGAATTGTTTTAAGAACGAAGGGGAGGTTTCACCCCATCAGTGTTTTTTTTCTGTTACGGAAGTGGGGAAACTCTTTAAGAGCGAAGGGGAAGTTCACCCCAACAGTGTTGGACTCCCCATGCATTGGGCCTACCAACTAAAACCCCACTCCCTCTGCTTAGGACTCACCCCGGAACCACTTCTACAGTATTACTTCAGGGTGAGCCCTTTTTTTGTGCAAAAAGGCTGCTCCTACTTCTGGTCTCTCTTTCAATTCTGTTTCTCATCTTCTTCCTCCCATCTTCCGTCCAGCTTTTTTGCTTCACCCCCCTTCACCACATCAGTGTTGAACTCACCCGCTTGGGCATAGCAACTAAAACCCCTACTCCCTCTGCTTAGGACTCACCTCAAATCACATAAGTTTAATTTCCTTTCACTTTAAATCATACCGGTTCAACATTTCATTCCCCTGTTTTTATGATTTCTTTGGTTTTGGTTTGGATTAAACCAATAGAGGTTCAGTAAATTTTAAATATTGTTTTCTGTGAGAAACTAGTGATTCAATGGAATCGTAGTCAAAATTTCGCAACGACATTATCGAAGCCAACCCTTGAAGGATTCGAATACCCAATAATGGTACCCATAATATGGTTCGTCTACTGTTGATATGGCTTCGTCTGCTCAGGATATAGAACCCATTATTAGACTTTTTCTACCCATGATATGATAATCATACCCATATCTGGCTTCTTCATCTTCTGCCAATGATATTGGTACTCATAATATTTCTTGTTTTACTAAAGATATAGCCTCTTCTACTCAAGATATGATACCAATGAAATGGCTTCTTCTACCACTGACAAAATACCCATAGTATGGTTCATCTATTATGGTTATCATAATATGGTATCATCTATTATGGTTCATAATTATGGTTTATCTATTATGGTTTCTATTATGGTTCATCTATTATGGTTTATCTACTATGGTTCATAATATGGTATCATACCCATAATATGGTTCATCTATTGTAGCCAGATATGGGTATGATTATCATATCATGGATGGAAAAAGCCTTATAATGGGTTCTATATCCTGAGCAGAAGAAGCCATATCAACAGTAGACGAACCATATTATGGGTACCATTATTAGGTATTCGAATCCTTCAAGGGTTGGCTTCGACTTTTTTTATTTTATTTTATTGTTGATATGGTTTTTTCTGCTCAGGAAAGACAGAACCTATAACCTATAACCTTTCATATCTATAAGAGTACTCAAAATATTTTTTATTTTACTGAAGATATGACCTCTTCTACTCAAGATATGGTATCCATGATATGGCTTCTACTATTCTCGATATGGTACACATGATATGTCTTCTGCTATTCTTGATATGGCTTTTTCTACCACTGATATCATACCCATGATATGGTTCTTCTACTGTTATATGGCTTCTTCTGCTCAGGATATAGAAACCTTTCATATCTATAAGGGTACCCATAATATTTTTTGTTTTACTGAAGATATGGCCTCTTCTACTCAAGATATGGTATCCATGATATGGCTTCTACTATTTGTGATATGACTTCTTCTACCACTGATATCATACCCATAATATGATTCTTCTACAGTTGATATGGCTTCTTCTGCTGAGGATATAGAACCCATTATAAGGTTTTTTCTATCCATGATATGCTTATCATATGTATGTCTACTTCTACCCATATCTGGCTTCTTCATCTCCTGCCAATGGTAATGGTACCCATGATATTTCTTGTTTTACTGAAGATATGGCCTCTTTTACTCAAGATATGATAACCCCGATATGGCATCGACTATTCATGATATGGCTTCTTCTACTCATCATATGATACCCATAATATTTCCAGTTTTACTCATCCCCATAAAAGGGGTTCCCATAATAAGGCTTTCATATTAATTGGTGATTAATCGAGGAGCAAAATCCCTCGGACTAGGATAAGTTTCTGATCTTCCTTTCAGTTCCGCAATTCAACTCACAGATTAGATCAACAGCAAGATCTAAATTACTTTTGGAGCTTCATTCTTGTTATTTGGATTTCATGTGATCCATAAGTGGTATATTATTCACTGGTACCTGTACTGCATATTTTTTTAAACAAAAACAAAACAATTTATTTTTTAAATAATCACATATGGACTATTGTCGTTTTATCAATATGATGATTTGACAGGCATGAAGACTTTGACACTTCTGGTTTGATGGAAGTTTTTCTGCCCAACTTTTTGATCAGAATGTTTATTAGTCTGAGTAGAGGAAGTGGTGATCCGTCTTCAAGCCTCAGACTCCTAGAGGTATCGTGGCACCTTAGCTCCTGTCGCGTTCCTCGTACTGCATATTGCTTGGATTCTTACCTCCCTACTTCCTAGCCTATACCCGACTCCCTGCAAATAGCTGGTAAAAGAAGATTTAGCGTTTGATTTTTTTTTTAAATCATTCTGGTTCACGAATATTTCTATTTTGCAAAAACCAAGAGACAGAATAGTTTGAACAACGAATTCATTTAAAATTCAAAGGAAATTGGACTTTTAGAGGAGGGAACTGGGGTAAATCAGGATTTATCGTTCATAGCAGTGCCATGATGGATGTAATCCCTAGAAATCAAAGAATCATTCTCTATGAGAGCCATTTTAGATTAGTGGGCCTTTGTAAATTATTCAAATCTGACCTGATTTCGGGAGACGAGACAGAAGTAAATAGATTTCGCCAAATTTCGGCCGTCGCCAATCACGTTACAAAACGAAATGACGTCGACTATATTTCGGTGCAAAGCACGGGTTAAACAGCTAGCCATAATTCTTTCACATGTTCCTCGCACACATTTAACACTCTCCTAGTTATCACGTTATACTTATTCTTTGAAATATGTAAATAAACTAAGTCGAATCCTGCCTATGCTACTGGTAATGCCCCAGTGAGCGAGAATTTGCATATCTTGATTACGTGTTCTGCCAGGGCGGGAGCGTTATAAGACTTGATTTAGAAGGCCCGCGCTATCCTCTCGTTTCCGTAGCTCTCAAAACCATTCGCACATTCCCAGTCTAGTTTGTTGGAGTCAGAGCCAGTATACCTTCATTATCACCAGGGTGCCTATCTAAGCATCCACTCAAATATATTACTAGTTATTTTCCTAATACGACTCCTAAAGACGACAAGCTAAAGATGAAAACTAACGTTGGGTTGCACAAAAATTATATTTTAGTCTTCACATTTCAATATAAAATGGCGTTCTTTGGTAAAGGTAGCAAAACAAAACGACTTCGTTTTGTTGTACCTGTTTTTTTTCTATATCTTAATTGGTATTAACCAGCCTATTCATTTTTCGTCCGTTACGATAATATTGATTTTATATTTGATTTTTTTTACAAACATGGTTGGATGATAGAATTACAGCCATTGTATTTTCTAAGGGACAGAACAGGTTTTGGAGAAGGGGAGTAAACCTAAGGTTTAGGGAGCAAGGAGTGGTAAACTGGGAACTGATCTTAAAATTAAGAAAAGTTGGTTCTCAGCTTGATGGAAAAGTGGTTGAGATACTGGAACAAAAAAGGAAGACTTTCTGGATTGGACTTATTTTCCAACCAGAAGTAACTTAACTGATCCAATATCTTGACGACATTTGTTTTGAATCGATTAAATGACAATATTTGAGTGATGATAAGGTAACATTATATTCGTGTAACAAAATCCATGGGGTACCAGTATGTATCTTTCTAAGTATGCATCAAAATCTGTGTACATCGTCACGGTCTAAAGATTGGTTTGCGTGGTCGGCGTGAGTCTTACATATAAACTGTTTCACCGTGTGGTACAGGAGAATGTTTCACTTCCACGGGCGGAGCATATTATATCCATACCTAAGATGTACATGCCAGCAGGTATATCCATACCAGATGTATACATACTAGTTGTAGACTTATACATACCATACATATACATACTAGCAGTAAACCCTTACCATACACATAATATGTGTATAATAGTACAAATTATGTACTAAGTGAAACATCCATATCAGATGAATAGTTACACACTGGCAGATTGATATAACTATACCAGAAATGAATAGAGCAGATATAAATATACCAGAGATGTATATTATACCAGCAGATAAACCCATTCCATACATATATCTTCTAGCAGATATATCCATAACATACATGTACATACTAGCAGATACAACTATACCAGATATGTACGTACCAGCAGAAGTATCCATACCAGATATGTACATACAAACAAATATATCCATACCAGATATGTACGTACCAGCAGACGTATCCATACCAGATACGTACATACAAGCAGACATATCCATACGAGATATACCCAATCATACTTGCAGATACATCCATACTAGATACGTACATACAAGCAGACATATCCATACGAGATATAATCATACTTGCAGATACATCCATACTAGATACGTACATACAAGCAGACATATCCATACGAGATGTAGTCATACTTGCAGATACAACAGAGATGTACATACCAGCAGAAGTATCCATACCAGATATGTACATACACGCAGACATATCCATACGAGATATACCCAATCATACTTGCAGATACATCCATACTAGATACGTACATACAAGCAGACATATCCATACGAGATATAATCATACTTGCAGATACATCCATACCAGAGATGTACATACCAGCAGATATATACATGATATGTACGCACCAGCTGAAAGGTGCCCCATGAAAGGTTCTTTTTTTCACTAGTCTCTTGATGCCTTACGAGAAACTAGTTTGTTCGAAAGCAAACAATGCGATATTTCACCCCCAACAGAGCTAGTCCAACATTAGTTCTCGAGCTAACGTGTGTGAAAAGGAACCTAATTTCGTGGGTTGTTACCGATTCGCCGACGAGGGACAGGCTGATGGCAGTGGCCGGATCGTGAAACACAGTAATTGGTTTCACCTCTTTGTTGGGTTTATTTACCTTCCAACATCATTCAAGACACGTCTATGGATGAATGCAGTGTAATATGAGTCCAGGTAAGCAGATATTGGTAGTGCGATGTGAACGTCAAGTTGATGAGGCGCTCAAAGTTAACTTTGTGCTCTTTCGCCTCAGATATATTTCAAATATGTTAGAAACAAAACATTGGAACAGCCTCTCAAAAAATTATAAATAATAAAATAAAAACCTATTTAACTAGAAAACGGACCGACCTCAAAACTGATTATGGCAAACCACTAAAAGGAGAAAATAATAACAATTTTCAGATTTTGCCATCTTGGCCCGCTTAGTAGTGGACGTGTGGGTTAGTCAGGGCACCATCAGAACAAATATGTTTCTAACTTAAACTGGTGGGAATTATTTTTTGATGTGTGAGACGAATTTCCATCGTGAACGGATACAGATCTTAAAATTTTACTCACGTGGGTTGGTATGAGAGCTGTGAGAGATCAGAGGAACTAAGAACTCAAACGGCATGAATATGATATAAATTTTGATTAACACTTTTTCCACTGAATATATTGGGGTACAATGATCTGTTTCTTTCCGATGACGCCTGATTGGCAGGCACCGGGTACGACAGTAAATTGATGAGTAGCTGGTCAATGATATCTACTGATTGTCAAAAAAAAACTTAGCCTAAAATCAATTTGATAAATAGCTTAGCTGGAATCCAATTTTGATAATTCTGCATTTGATTTGACCAATAAATCAATATTTGATTGGATATATTCCGTTTAAATTCATGTAAGTACCTATCAACATTAAGTACCTACTTACGTATCTAGTATGTAAATAGGTATGGATGTATACGCTGGTATGAACCTGCATATCTGATATTGATGTATCTGTAATTATGATTATATCTCTTATATATCCTTATCTGATATGGATATTTCTGCTACACCGACAGAAGGACACACAACAGACACTCAGACACGGAACCAAATTTGTTCAGGAAGGTCTGAAACGTAAAACGCGAGTAAAAATTTCGATTTTTGAGAACATTTTGTTTTCAACCTTTGAAAGTGAAAACAAAGTTTCCTCTACCTTGGTAGACTCGGAATCAAAAACTAATCTAACCCTGTGTGCTATCTGTTGACATTGAGGCCAGGAGGACGACATGCACCCAAAACGGCACTCCGGGCTCTTTCAGCTATTTGCAAATCAACCTCAGTACCGCCTTACAGTGGGTGCTCAGGAGTTGGTACGCGCACATATCCGATCCACAGACCGCCGAACCAACTACTGGATAGATAGTGCGTGTGTTGTTGAGGAAAGTGTAGTCTCCGACACAACTAAACTGCACAACTTGCATCCAGGGCATTGGCATGGTCTCAAACCTGTAGGGAGACGCTCCTGTTGAGTCTGCACATTGGATCGGTGTACTGCCGTGCTAAGCCAGAAAGTCGTATCTTGACTTCACCCAACTTTCGGGAAAACGGCCTAATAGGTTTCGTGGCGAAATGACTCTTTCGCGGAATTATTTTTCCTCCTTTTACCACAATTAGAGGTTTTTCTTGAAAGAAATTAGTAGCCGAATCGATTTTTAGAGTCAAAATTAAACATTTTTGAGTGCAAATTGTCAAAAAACGATGATACGAGATTACGCTCTCGTAAACCCGAAGTTACGACTATTCTGTTCATTTAAATTCTTGAAACATTAATTCATTTGAATTAACATTAAAATTCAAGAAACCATTTCACATTGATTATTTTGTCATCCTACTTGGCTCAAAGTCAATCGTATATCATATCTCTGTTCAGAGTGTAAGAAAAAACTGCTGAATCAATAAAAATAAACGATTATTCACTTAGAGTATAAACGTAAAGTCACCACTAAATGTTGAGTTTTCAGAGGCAAAAAGTCGTATCATGCCGATTTAATGCAAGAATTCGTATCGTCGAAATGGGCAAATTCCCGTATCAGTGTCAAGATACGAGTTTTCTTCTTCTGAATCGCTCTGATACGACTAGTTTCTTAGCAAAATCAAGTTAACACGCCTTAACGCGAAAGTCGGGAGGCTTTTTTGAGGCATTTCTAATAGAGATACGACTCTAAAACTCCAAAAATCGATAGAAATCGACCCCCAAAACCCCCGGGTACCAATAACTCAATTTGGTCAAATTTTTACGTTACGACTTTCTGGCTTAGCACGGCAGTGTAGGTACCTTACGCAATTCAATGTTTTCTATACTCGGACCAGGTAGATAAGCCACAGTGAAGCATACCGTGTCAATGAATTCGCTGCTTTGATTTTTTTTTTTTTGTATGTACCTCTACCGGGTGTCCCAGAAGTTATGGTCCACCCTTTTTATCTCCGTTGTTTTGAAGGGTAGACAAAAACTTCAAGCGATAACCCCCCTTAATTTTTTACGAGGAATTCAACTATCACACTTTCGCGCATTGCGCACCTGCGCAATCGTGCGCAACGCACACCAACTTTGTTATTTCAAATAGGAACCCCTATTTTTTATTGCAGATTCGGATTCTACGCAAAATTTGATGAATTTTAGACCCCTCAATCGAGTTTTTTGGTTGCGCACAACCCGTCTAATGAGCGCGCAAACATGCGCAACCCCTGGATTGCGCCAAAATTGAGATGGAGGTATACCTCAAGTGTGATACATGTTTTTTTCATTAATTTTCGACGCTGAATCACGTGGTGGTATCCATTTTCGGATTTTACTCGAATTTCTCGAAACGGCGGCCGAAAAATAGGTAGTTGAGCCTGTTTTATCGTCAGAATCTGACTGGCGGAGGGGTGACCTGTCGATACAAGCTTCAAATTATCTCATTTGTATTAGGCAACTATCCACTTATTCCAAAGTAAACATTGTAAACAAGAAATCAAGGAATAAACCCCTGAATGCCTGCTTGCTCTCAAATGATTCAAGTCGCGATTTCTTTGAGTAACCATTTTCAATTACTAATTATTTTCAAATTATTACTCGATCCACATTGAGAGTTAAATGACCGATAAATGGTGAGTTTTGATTAGAAAAATTGATTATTCCGCCAATAGTTGAATAATAAAACGGATATCATGCCCTGATTCAGGGTTGAAAAATAGCGCTGAAGCATGTTGCGCGCGATGAAAAAATTCGTTCAAGGGGTGAATTGTTTATGAAATTTGACGCAGAATTCGAATCTGCAATAAAAAATGTGGTTCTCATTTGAAATAACAAAGTTGGTGTGCGTTGTGCACGAATTTGCGTACACCCTGTATTAAAAACTACTCATTTTTCGGCCGCCGTTTCGAGGAATTTGAGTAAAATCCGTAAATGGATACCACCACGTGATTCAGCGTCGAAAATTAATGAAAAAACATGTATCACACTTGAGGTATACCTCCATCTCAATTTTGGCGCAATCCAGGGGTTGCGCATGTTTGCGCGCTCATTAGACGGGTTGTGCGCAACCAAAAAACTCGATTGAGGGGTCTAAAATTCATCAAATTTTGCGTAGAATCCGAATCTGCAATAAAAAATAGGGGTTCCTATTTGAAATAACAAAGTTGGTGTGCGTTGCGCACGATTGCGCAGGTGCGCAATGCGCGAAAGTGTGATAGTTGAATTCCTCGTAAAAAATTAAGGGGGGTTATCGCTTGAAGTTTTTGTCTACCCTTCAAAACAACGGAGATAAAAAGGGTGGACCATAACTTCTGGGACACCCGTATATGTATAGTTGTGTTTTCGGGTATCGACTGTTAATTGATATTTGATGAAGCAATGCTGCTATTAGATGTCGAGGTTCGGTCTGAATGAAGAAGACGATTGTTTCCCAATGTCTCAATGGTTTATGCCATCATTTTCAAGGGATAATCTTGAGTGCTGTAGGAGACTGAGGAAAAACAACTTTTTCTCCTCTGTGTCCTACAGCACTCAAGATTATCCCTTGAAAATGATGGCATAAACCATTGAAACATTGGGAAACAATCGTCTTCTTCATTCAGACCGAACCTCGACATCCAATAGCAGCATTGCTTCATCGAATGTATATACATGTATATGATTGAGGTTTGATTGACCAATACTACACTTGTTTTTGTGCTTATTTTTTACATCAAATTCTTTATGTTAAAGAATAAAGAATAAGCACAAAAACAAGTCTAGTATTGGTCAATCATACCTCAATCATATTTCACGTCGACTAGACATCATATCACTCTTATACAGGGTGTCACCCTAACTCGAGGACCAAACTCCAAGGATCGATTCTACAACTAATTTGCAAACTTTTTTGTCTCTTGACATTTTTTTTAAACGCTTTAAAATTATACTTTTTTCACTTTTAAGATTTTGTTCGTGTTTTCGACCTTGAGCCATTAAAACAGCAATAACTCCCTCAATTTACTGGATAAACTCAAATATGAGTATACCGTTGGAAAGAACGTTAAATTTCCTATCAGTTCATCAGGACACAAAAGCTTTTTAAGCCTTTCGTATAAGTGAATAAATTGGTCAAAGTCAGAAATTTAAAACTTTCTCGAAAATCACAATTTTTCAGGCTGACTCATCTTATGTAATAAACAGCCGTATCGGCGGGCACTTAACGGAAAAAACTTGCCCAGAATCTCAGCTTTCCAACGGTCTATCAATTTTTCTTTTTAACATTCAAATTAGAAGAGTAAATGAAGTTTGAATGCCCGAAAACGTGTGTTTTACAAGCAAATCCAGTGTTTTAAGCGGTTTCTGGTCCCCCTCGACCTCAAGATGGCTTGACGATTTTGGTATCATTTCCTATGTAATTTTCTACGCTGAATCTATTAGTGATACTTCCGAATGGTTCCGACTGCTAGAAAGTGGATTTTTTGAATAAAACCTTCGTTTTTCGTACATAAAATACGCATTATTCTTAAATGTGGTAGTGAGCATGAAGTAACACCTTTTAACTCAATAAAAACACCGAATTTCTAGTTGATTGAAGTTTTTGTTGAGTTCAAAGGTGTTACATCTTGCTCACTACCACATTTAAGAATAATGCGTATTTTATGTACGAAAAACGAAGGTTTTCTTCAAAAATCCACTTTCTAGCAGTCGGAACCATTCGGAAGTAACACTATTCGATTCAGCGTAGAAAATTACATAGGAAATGATACCAAAATCGTCAAGCCATCTTGAGGTCGAGGGGGACCAGAAACCGCTTAAAACACTGGATTTGCTTGTAAAACACACGTTTTCGGGCATTCAAACTTCATTTACTCTTCTAATTTGAATGTTAAAAAGAAAAACTGATAGACCGTTGGAAAGCTGAGATTCTGGGCAAGTTTTTTCCGTTGAGTGCCCGCCGATACGGCTGTTTATTACATAAGATGAGTCAGCCTGAAAAATGGTGATTTTCAAGAAAGTTTTAAATTTCTGACTTTGACCAATTTATTCACTTATACGAAAGGCTTAAAAAGCTTTTGTGTCCTGATGAACTGATAGTAAATTTAACGTTCTTTCCAACGGTATACTCACATTTGAGTTTATCGAGTAAATTGAGGGAGTTATTGCCGTTTTAATGGCTCAAGGTCGAAAACACGAACAAAATCTTAAAAGTGAAAAAAGTATAATTTTAAAGCGTTTAAAAAAAAATGTCAAGAGACAAAAAAGTTTGCAAATTAGTTGTAGAATCGATCCTTGAAGTTTGGTCCTCGAGTTAGGGTGACACCCTGTATACATGCATATGTGTAGGTATCAGCTGTGCGAAGTGCGTTGCTGTATGTTGTTTTATCGAGGTTCGGTCAGGTAATTATAAAATTGTTTCCAAGCTTTCGAGTTGAAAATCAAACCTTTGCTAGTGATGTTAACAACGACTTCCTAGTCAGCGTTTTTCCATTTTCCAGCTCAATAATATTTTCCCTGAGGATGATGGAATAAACCGTTGAAAGCTTGGAAACAATTTTATCAATTACCTGACCGAACCTCGATCAAACAACATACAGGAACGCACTTCGCACAGCTGATGCATACCTGTAAACCAACGGTCGATAACTACACTACCAGCTATACAGGGTGTCCCATATGTTATCCACCAAACTTTGGGAGTCGATTCTACAACTAATTTGCAGCAAAAATATCTCTTAGCAATTTTTTTAACCCCCTTAAAATCCGACCTTTTTGACTTTTAAGATTTTTTTCGTGTTTTCACGAATTTTCAAATTAAAAATAAGGATACCGTTGGAAAGAGCGTAAAATGTCTCAATAGATGAGCCTTTGACAAATTGAGAAAAACTGAACGCTACAGTAGTGTTTTACCTCAAACTTTAAAATTTGTCAATTTCTGTTTTTTTTTCAAACATTTTGATGATTTTTCCCCGTGGAAACAAGGTATTTGCCAGAGAGGCTCAAAAGCTTCAAAACTTTTCCATTTCATCAGCTTTTCAACGGTTACCCAATTTTTAGTTTCACTGTGGAATTATAGGGTGAAAATGGTGTTTCAATGCGAAAAAACGTGTTTTTTTTTCGACTTAATTGACGGTTGGACGGGAGGAATCCGGGGTCTGCTCCGCCGCCCCTTTTCCCAAGCACCACGTCCCCACGTCAAACCGTCGATTTCGTTGAGAAAAATAAACGTTTTTTCGCATTGAAACACCATTTTCTCCCTCAAATTCCACAGTAAAACTAAAAATTGGGTGACCGTTGGAAAGCTGATGAAATTGAGTATGCAGTTTTTAAGCCCCTCTGGCAAATGCCTTGTTTCAATGAGGAAAAATCATCAACATTTTCACCAAAAACAGAAATTGACTATTTTTCAAGTTTGAGGTAAATATACTACTCTAGTGTCTTGTTTTTCTCGACTGGTCAACAGCTCGTGTATTGAGAAATTTTACGCTCTTTCCAACGATATCCTTATTTTTAATTTTTGAGTCTAATTTGAGGTTATGACCGTTTTAAAGGTGTAAGGTCGAAAACACGAAAAAATCTTTAAAGTAATAAAAGTCGGATTTCAAGGGGGTTAAAAGAAAATTGCTAGGAGGCACTTTTTGTTGCAAATTAGTTGTAGAAACTACTCCCGAAGTTTGGCGGATAACATAAGGGACACCCTGTATATGGATGCTGTATGTTAGAACTACCGATGAATCTGGTAGAGGGAACGAGAAATGCAACTCTAAACCGGAAAAATGAGATATTCGTAGTTGCAAATGCGAGGTTGAAATGGTGGTTCTTCAATAAATTGTACAAATGTTCGATTGAGTTGCTTGTCGTCCTGAACCTCCGGTCGGTGTTGTTTGTGGCAAGTTGTTGCTAGCTTCTCCCCATGTGGATCGGCGCAGTGTCATTGTAAACAAATGAAACTCACCCACACAGCGCATTGCTATTCTCTTTACCGCTAAACAATACGACATTAGCACATGAATAGGACGGCCGATCCATAGGGACGAGAAGGCGTAGCGAGGTGGGATTTTTCCGCGACCGATCCACCCCGATGAGGGAAGTCTCAAATTAGACGACCGCACGGTAGGGCATCGGCAGGGCAGGCACTCGATATAATATTTTAATGAGTTCGAGTAGCGTTCGTAGTGGCGTGCCGTCGCGAACAATGGCCTGACGACGGAGGAGGCCGGAACACCCTCCCTTGTCCCACTGCCCTGTCCCGTCCATTGTCCCGCGTCCGTCCCGCTCGCACCGGCTTATCAGTCATTATTTTTCATAACTTCTCTCTGCGTATTGAAGCAGACCTGGCGTTGTTCGCCTCGATTTTTCGGCAAGGCGGCAAAGCACGGGGAAGGGGACCGGTCTGGTTCGGAAGGCCGCGGGCGGTTGCTGCTCTCGAACCTCCGCCATCCTCGCTTCACGCGACTATTCGTGAGCCATCGCCTGTGCGCCAGTCATTGCACCCTACGCAACAACTAGATTCGTGCATCCCCCCCCCCCCTATGTTCGGAAAGAATTGGTCAGTTGCCAAAGTCCTGAGGCAGAGTTGGAAATTGGTAGTCAGCAGGCAACAACTGTAATGGAAAATCGCTCCGAATTATTACACTACGGTTTTCTGTAAATACGAGTCACTCACTTACTTAAATACTCGTCTATCCCTTTTGAAAAGAACATGGTTTTTCCATTTGGTTTATTATTTTCAATAATGAACCTTTGGAATCGACCAAGAAAAAAAAATTTTAACACCCCTCAAAATTTGATGGTTTACGTTGCAAGGTACGTAGAATCCAAAAATCGAATAAAAATTTGGCCGTCCGTCCGCCGTACGCCGTACGCGGCACTTTTGCCACTTAGCATTGACCGATTTTGATGAAATTTGGTATGTAGGCTCCATTTGGGGTCTAGTTGTGCCCCGAAGCTTTTGGTTGATGTAGGTCAGTTCTAAGGGTCTCAAAATCAATTTTGAAATTTTGAAAACGCCCTAACTCAAAAAATTTCGATATAAAGGTATTGTTTTTCCTTCAATTTAGGATTCTATAGAATTTTTAGAATTTTTTGAGACCACGCGGAGCTCTGTAGGACAAATTGTTCGCTCCCTACGAAAATTTAAGAGTTTAAATTGAAATATATATATATATAAATCAAAACACGAGTGTGAATCGCAAAAGAGGCTTAACCTATAAATTAGAGCTGACCAAAATGCAATCGATGGTTGGTGATTTGGAATTTTTTTTTTTTTGATTTTTTTCTTCGATTTTTTTTTCATATTGGGTGGTTGGTGATTTTGTAGACGAGTGATCTATCTAGAAAAAAATAAACCATTGTGTAATAATTTGTAGCGTTTTTTTGCTTCCTCACTACCGAAGGTAGGGAAGCTTTGTATTCGTGAAAGAAGTGAAAAAAAAAATGTCCTCCAAAATCAAAATTTCCACTTGCTTTTTGCGTTTTAGAGCTTCCCGAACAATTTTGGTTCCGTGTCTGTCTGTCTGTCGGTCTGTCTGTGGTCAATCCTTGTCCCGGGCAAAACTAAACTAACCTGTGGTCTGATTTTGATGAAATTTTCAGGGATTGTGCGGGTTAGGTCCTAGACGGTCCCCTATCAATTTCAGCACCTTCGGACCAATAGGAGCGAGTGCGCATGCGCAAACGTGAATTTCCTGGAACCTCGGTTTCTCGGTTTCTAATGAACCGATTTTGCTCAAATTTGGAGGTTAGTTAGGGACTAACTTCTAAGAGACACCCTATAAGTTTCAATCAAATTGGTCAAGCAATAGCCGCTGCGCATGCGCGAACTTTAAATTTATTGTTACAACCAAAACTCCGCAACTATTCAACCAATTTCGATGAAATTTTCAGGGATTGTGTGGTTTAGGTCCTAGACGGTGGACCGCTAAATAAAATTCTACGTTGAAAATACAAAATATTATAAACTATAATACCTTATAAAAATATTATAAACATTAATACCTGCAACCCTATCCCGCATATTATCGCCAATATTTTGGTATTCAATAACTCTTTGAATCATAATTTTTTCGCCAACTGATTCTATACGTCCATGTTACAATGAGTGAGGAAGCTATACTGCCCACCCACCTTGGCAGACGTTTTTTTAATTGGCATTAAGATTTTATACAGCCATAATATTATTTTACATTAGTTTATATATGTACATTCACTGAGCTTAAAAATTTATAAACATTCTTATATATTAAATAGTTTCCACTTTGTATTAAACTTATGCAATTGAAATTATTATTATCAATAAGCTCTACAGTCTCTTCAAAAAACTTCTCTCGTTGCGCGCGGAGAGTGGGGCACTCCATAACTAAATGTTCCAGGTTTCCATTTGTTTCACCACTTCTGCTGCATTCCGTCGATTCCTGCACTCCAATTCTGAAAAGGTATGAATCGCAGACTCCGTGATCCGCTCTTAGTCTGAATATGGTTCTTCCAAAGTTCCTGTCCACTTCTTTCCTATTAAACCATGGTCTAACTGGGATGATCGGCTGCCACCTCTTGTAAAAGGCACCCTCCGTCGATGCTGAGAATAGCGTCGACAATCGACGGGAAGAAGTCTGCCACCTCAGCTGCCAAATCCAACGGAAGTCCTGAATGCGAGCCCTCCTTCGCTAAGCGGTCGACTATCTCATTTCCATTGATTCCTGCGTGCGCTTTTATCCATAAGAATTGAATATCTATGCTGTTGCTTTGGTACGTATGTAGCAGATGTAAAAGTTCTTTTGTTAGTCCATTTGAAACGCGCTTGAAGGATGATGAGCCAATTTTCCGCAGAACACTTAGGGAGTCTGTACATATGATTTTCCCTTAAGAGAACATATCAACCATGTTTTCGCTGAGGGATAACAATCAAATTTATTTTGACAGCAAGCTTCTTCCAGCAAAACATCGTTATCCCAAAATTGAGGGTTCTTTCATTTGAAAATTTGGTTTGTAGAGTGTTTGAGAAAGCACGACTTTATGAAACAAAAATCTATTCGGAGAAACGAAAAGGATCGCATTTGATCATCTGAAATGCCGTCGGTGAATGGTTCTTGTGCTATTCACACTCGTGTTCCTAACTAACTGACATCGACTGGGATGATGCGCTCCGCAACGCCGATTCTCATCCCTGCGTCCCCGTTGAGTCCAATCACCCTCTCTACATTCTCTACACCTCTGGAACAACAGGTTGGACCTTCAAAATCGTTTTCTATTACGAGTAAATTTTGTTTCATGGTTTTTGGCAAGGGTGGGTAATTATTATTGAACTTGTAAACACTGAGACAACTAAGGAGGTATCATTAAGGGGATCTCAGTCGGTCACCGTTCCTCGTTACGGGTTAGTATTTCTCTCAAGAATCGGCACTCGAAGTTTAAAATTGTACTTTAAATTGTAATTTTCAAGGATTTTCGAAATTTATTAGTGCATCTACTTAAAGAATTGAAAAACTAAAAGATTGCCACTGGAATCATCAAAATCGAACAATAATTGCCGGCGAAAAGTGGGAATTCAGTTAGTGAAAACGGTTTTTCCACAATTCGCCGGCAACTATTGTTCGATTTTGATGATTCCAGATAGATTCAATGTATTGAGTGAATGCACCTGTAGTACACAGCACTACAGGCCGATGTGGCCCTTGGCTTCCCGAACTCCCTTCCGCCACCAGGCACGGTCACCCGCCTGAGCCCTCCGCAATCCCACCACCCGGAGGTCCCTCAAGACATCATCAAGCCAGCGACTCCGAGGACGACCTTTTCGTCTTCTAGTTTCCATCCTAGCTCGCAGCATCATTCTCGGGCAGGCCTCCACCGGCATGCGGTCGGCATGTCCCAGCCATTGGATGCGCCCAGCTTTGATGAATCGGTCTACGTCTTCATATTTTAATAATTCATCAATTTCTGCATTCTGTCTTGCTCTCCATCCTTGGCCCTCTCTGACCGCTCCATAGATCCTTTTCTCAAATATCCGCAGTCTAGCCTCATCCTCAGCCCGCATGGTCCAAGCCTCCGATCCATAACAAACCACAGGCCGCACTAGATATCTATATAGCTTCATCTTCGTTGATCTGGAGATCACACGGCTCTTGAAGAGTTTTATATTGGCATAAAATGCTCGGCTGCCTGCCATTCTTCGTGAGCATATCTCATCCTGTACTTGGTTTCTATTCGTGACCAAGCTCCCCAGATAGGTGGAGGACCTGACTTCATCAAACTTATAAGAACCAAACACTCGTGTTCCGGTAACTTGAAATTCTATTCGGAAAATGAAAAAGATCACATTTTTTGCCCAACTGTAGGTAGGTACCTTGGCGACGGTCAACAAAAACGCTGCAAATTATTACACAAAGGTTTATTATTTTTCTGTATAGATCACTCGTCTGCAAAGAACAAGGCTTTGCCATTGTCACCACCAACCAACCTTAGGTACTACCTACCTACCACATAATAAATACTTCACAATCACATTTATTTGGAAGAAATAAACGCTTCACTCCCAGTTCGAAGAAATAAATAGTTGTGGGTGCCTTTCTTTAGGAAATTTTATTACTGGTTGCTAAGGACGCAAAATTGAGGACAATTCGAAGAAACGAACAACAATCGCATTTTGGTCAACTAAATTTCATCGGAGATTAGGCCTCTATTGCAACTCACACTTGTGTTTTTGATTTATCAAGAGAAAACCCTTAAGTTCATATAGGGACCGAACGATTGGTCCTATAGAGCTGTGGGTGGTTTCATTCGATTCTAAAAATTCAATACATTTTCAAGTTAAAGAAAATACAATACATTTATATTGAAAGTTTTTGAGCGCGTTTTGAAAATATCAGCCCTTGTTTTTCAAACCTTAGAAGTGACTGACATCAACCAATAGTTTCGGGGCACAACTAGACCCGAAATGGAGCCCATAATTAGCCTAATTTCATCAAAATCGGTCCATAGGAACTAAGGAAAGTGCCGATTACGGAGTAAGGCGAACGGACAGAAAATTTTTCATTCGATTTTTGGATTCTAAGACGTACCTAAATCAATACTTTTTTGAATCGATGAAAAAACAATACCTTTAGATCCAATTTTTTTGAGTTAGGGCGTTTTGAACATTTTAACCCATATTTTTCATCCCTTACAAGTGACTGACATCAATCAAAATATTCTGGGCACAACTAGACCCATAATGGAGCCCATATACAAAATCTCATCAAAAACGGTCCATGGGAACTAAGGAAAGTGCCGCGTACGGCGGACGTCGGAGGGACGGCAATTTTTTAATTCGATTTTCGGATTTTACGTATCTTGAAACGTAAACTAACAAATTTTGAGGGGGGATTACATTTCTTTTTCTTGGTCGATTCCAAAGGTTCATCATTGAAAATAATAAACCAAAAGGAACCTTAGGACTTATGGAAGGGGAGAAGTTGGGGAACCCTCGGTCGGGAGGTTCAGGCTGTCAGGTGTAATCCCAATTAATTTCGCAATCAACAGTCATTATTTAACCATGGTTCATTGTTCAGAGCTCTGGATGGTCTCAATCGTTTCTAAAACATAACTACTATCCTAAATTTATGCAGAAATATAGTATTTAATTCTTGACTGATAAATAAATAATTATCCTCATAGGAAGCGAACGGTTGTTCCCACAGAAATCTGGTAGGGTGCCAAATGTTGTATACAATACATAATAATTTTTATACATCAAACAAAAGCTTCGCGGCACATGTAGACTCCAGAGGCAGTCGAACGGATATACCCAAATTAATTTAATCAAAATTGGTCCATGGGAACTGGGCAAAGTGATTCAAAAGGTTTATTATTGAACATAATAGCCATGGATTATTGTACAATAAAAGTACATTTAGCCATAGATTATTGGACAATAAAAGGCCCAGTTGGCGTTTCTGGTTTCAAATTATGATTCGGTAAAATATTTTTGAAAATGGGGACCTAATAGTTTGTTATAGTCAACAAATTTTAGTCAAGACATATAATAAATAGTATTCACCGTCAAGTATTGTATAAAGTATGTCAATGACGGATGAGTGGAACTCAGAGATGTTGCGCCAATAACCCCCTGAACCGCCTGTTGAACCCACTTACGTCTCCTCTGAGTGTCTCCTGATTGGGGTTTTCCTCGACAGCTCCACCGATCTTTCTTCCTGAAACAAACCCTGTGAAAACCAGTGAGTCGACGCGGGAGGAAAGGTTGGGCATTTGGGAAAGGTCGGCTCTTTGTTCCGGCTATTTGTGTTCACGCTCATTCAGCTCAAACTCCTTGGCTTTCTTATGACAGCCACCGCCGCCATCCCGTTCCTTGAGCCGAGTTTCGAGAACACTTTCCCTATCTCTTCACCTCTTCTCAATGGAAGTTGCGACACAGAAATACCGAGTTTTTTTTTCTCACCTCAGTTTCGTGATGCACAGCTTTAGCAGGTGTAAGATGCTTTATGGACGAACAATGGAAAAAACCTTCCGTACCTCTTAGAATGCGTTCGATAGATTGGAACTTCATGGGCACACTTTATACTTGGTATATACATCAGGGTTAAGGTGTGAAACAAAAATTATGGCACCTACACGCTTCTCCTCATAGATTCTGAAAGTCATTGGGAGCCCTGTATTTCAAACTCCGAATTTGTCTTGCTACCTAGAGCTAGTCAATTTTAGATTAAAAAACGGCCTTTTTAAACAATACAAATGTTACACTATCACTAAAACTACCATAATTTTGATAGATTAAAAACCTCTTGAAACTATAAACGTCTGCCAAGTGGGCGTGGCACATAGCTTCCTCGTATCCAAAACCCGATTGTATAGATGATCCGAAACACAGTAGTTATTCTCAAAACACCAGTCTTCAAGTACCTGGTACTACCCTCATAGGAGTAGTACCCTCATAGGGGACCATTTATGACCCCATCCGCACGAACCTTGAAAATTTCGTCGAAATCGGATGAGAAATGTAGAAGTTGTGGCTGTTACAAGGAATTCACGATTGCACGTGTGCAGTGGGTACTATCAATCTAGAGACAATGGTATTCGTTTGGAACCGTCTACACGCCAATTAGAACAACCCTACAAAAATTCTAAAAATTTGATAGTATCATGAATTGAAGGAAAAACAATACCTTTATATCAAAATTGTTTTGAGTTAAGGCATTTTCAAAATTTCAAACCTTATTTTTCAACCCTAAGGAGTGACCTACATCAACCAAAATCTTTGGGGCACAACTAGACCCCGAATGGAGCCCACATGCCAAATTTCATCAAAATCGGTCAATGCTAAGTGGAGAAAGTGCCGCGTACGGCGGACGGACGGCCAAATTTTTGCTCGATTTTTGGATACTACGTACCTTGAAACAAACCAACAAATTTTTAGGGGGTGTTAAAAAAAAATTTCTTGGTCGATTCCAAAGGTTCATTATTGAAAATAATGAACCAAAATTTGCCTGTCCGTCCGCCGTCCGCCGTACGCGGCACTTTCCGCACTCAGCATTGACCGATTTTGATGAAATTTGGTATTTGGGCTCCATTTGGGGTCTAGTGCCCGAAGATTTTGGTTGATTTAGGTCACTTCTGAGGGTTGAAAAATAAGGTTTGAATTTTGAAAACGCCCAAACTCCAAAAAATTTGATATAAAGGTTTTTTTTTCCATCAATTTAAGATAGTATAGAATTTTTAGAACTTTTTGAGACCACGCGGAGCCTTGTAGGACAAACTGTTCGTTCCCTACGAGAATTCAAGGGTTGGACTTACGATAAATCAGAAACACGAGTGTGAATCGTAAAAGAGGCCTAATCTCCATTCAAATTTTAGCTGACCGAAATGTGATCGATGTTTTTGATCATGTTGGTTGGTGGTAAAAATGATAAAGCCGTGTTCCTTGGAGTCTAGTGATCTATATAGAAAAATAATAAACCGTTGTGTAATAATTTGCAGCGTTTTTATCACCCAAAATCCAAGTAAATTTTTTTTTTAATCAGACTTGATGAGAGAAAAATTGGTCTAAATAGTACACTTATTCTTTTGCCAAATTTTACTGACTTTTTCATTCGGCTTTGAGACCAGAAACTGACTAAAAAATTCGCGTCCGTCACAGAACTTCCCAAAATTACAGCTTATAAACATTTGATTAGATGTTTTGTAGTTTTAAACCACTGATTACGGGAGAAAATGACGTCAAAATTGTAAAACACGTGAGTTTTTTTTTTTTTTTTAACAGGGTGTTTCAGAAAGGTGTAACAGATATGTTCGTAAATTTTTTTCAGCACAGAAAACATGCATAAAGGGTTGTGGGTGCTTAACGGGTTTTTTGATCTTTTGGATAAATTAGGTTTATCTTGGTTGGTTTCGTGACTACAGTTCCTGTAAAAAAATATATGATAGGTTTACAGGTTTGAGAAATTATTAGGTCGCCGTTCGTTCCTCGTTCCGGGTCAGTATTTCCCTAAATTGCAGGGGCTCAAACTTTAAAAGTTGTACCTAAAGTTGAAATTTTCAAGGAGTTGAAAAACTAATAGATTACCGCTGGAATCATCAAAATCGAACAATAATTGCCAGAGAAAAATGGGAAAAGTAAACTGAATATTTTCCCATTTTTCTCCAGCAATCAACGTTCGATTATGATGATTCCAGCAACTATATTTGATTTATTTATTTATTTTTTACTTATGGCGTGCCCTCTCCGTCACAAAAGACAATTTGAGTTTGAGAGGAGATGTTTAAAAAAATGAAATACAAAAAGTAAAAGAATAAGAAAAAAAAAATAAAACAAAAATTATACTCATCGGATCATTGTTAGTAAACTGCGCTTGACCAAACGATATATCTTTGAAAAGCATAACTCCAACAGTTTCATTCGTTTTAGTGAGCTTCTCAAGGGTTTTGAGGTTGAGACTCTGGATGGTTCTCTATAATAAATTGTCATTGCCACGTGATTATCAGATTTGGAAAGTACTGGTAGGTACTTGGAGATTGAAGTTTGAGATTATTTACTGTGAATCTGATCATCTACACTACCGTGTTAAGGATACGATGAAGCTATGTGCCACACCCACTTGGCAGAGTCTTTTTATTGTTGATATTTTTACAAATCTTGTTTTTGATTTGTAAAAATTGCACGTGATTACTTAAGATTCGAGTAAATAATTTAAATTTTGGTTTAATACGGAATGAATTTCTGGAATCAGGGGACGGTGCTGTGTACGCCACCGTAGGAATGCAGAAGCAAGGAAAAACATACAATAAGGTGTTCGGAGAGAGTTTTCTCGACTGTAGTAAACCCAATTGTGAACTGCGAAAGGATGGTTCTGAGAGTTCCGGATACACCATTGGGAGCTACGTCCTGACCATCACACCTTCATTTGCATCAATACTGCCAGCATTATGTTAATTTCGGTTGCCCGAATTAAGCGTTGAGTGCGCCTCGCGGTCCTGAAGGATGGACCTTCTCCGTGGGAACGCTCGAGAAGAAGACCCGGAAGCCATTTCAGCGGGTGGCGGCCGAGCTCGTGAACTTCCTTAGCCTCAAAAGATTTTGATCTCGTTTCAGTTTGGCTGGCAGGGCCCCACATCCTCGTCTGGGTCGGGTGGCCACGCTGATCACTGGAGTGGCCAGAGATGTGACAAGACCTAAGCAGGGCGAAACCTCGCACTCCCCTCCTTCCCAACCAGAGTGAATGAGGCGTTGGGACACTAAGTATTCTACTTCTGAAATAAGTTGTTGGAGGGATAGAGAGCAAGTCAAAAGGCTCGAATCCATGTTTTCGGAGAGATTAGGGTTAATAACTGGGAATGCATCAAACTATTCCTTACCAAAACTAGCTGTATAAATCTATCTATCTGTTTCAACATATTACGGCTTAGCCTATATTACCTGAAATAACGTTTCCTTTTACAAATTTTTTAGAACAACATCAAGGTATTGCAATCGCCTCCAACTTGTTAGTAGGCACCGTAGAACGGGACAACTTTTCCACTTTTGTTCTTTCGACGGGAGCGCGAACTAAACTTGGAACTGAACAATTCGTAACCACCTAATCTAACTTCTCGTTGCAGAATCTGGGTGAAAATTTAATTGACTATTCAATTGAACCCTACAAGTTCCCAAAAATTAGCGCTGGCAAAGTTACTCCGGCAACGGAGCCAATGCCATAACTTCCCACCGGTGTCAAAGTCATTCTAAAACACCAAATTCAATGGTGTTTTTTTTCTCGATGTAGGTAGGAACCAAATTTAAATTTCTGGTTTAGAACAACAAAAAAACTTATGATGTTTCATCTTGTTGGCTTTTTGATGACCCCCTTTTTAGGACGTCCCACAGTAAGACTTGGGCGTCCTTATGCGATCGATCTGGGGTAAAGTTGGACAACACTCAACAGAAAAAAAAAATAACCACACAGTAATCCGTTTTAGACCATTCTGAATCCAAATCCGCGAAAAAAACCATAGGTGTATGTCTGTGTGTGTGTGTGTGTGTGTGTGTAACAAAATCTTGTGTACTCTGCACAGGCCTTAGTTCTCAACCGATTTTCCTGGTTCTTTTTTTGTTCGTCGCGGAAAACTATCTAGTTGTGCACTACGTCGCCGGAATTTCGAATTTTGCCTCTTAAGGGGAGGAAAGGGGGGGTTAATGCTCGAAAAACGTGCGTTTTTGGGCATAATCTTGTGTCGTCTGCCCAGGCCTTAGTTCTCAAACGATTTTCCTGGTTCTTTTTTCGTTTGACGCAGAATACTATCTAGTTGTGCACTACGGCGCCGGAATTTTGGATTTTGCTTTTTAAGAGGGGGAAAGGGGGGGTTAATGCTTAAAAAACGTGCGTTTGCGTGCATAATCTTGTAAACTCTGCCCAGGCCTCAATTTCCAACCGATTTGCGTGTTTCTTTTTTTGTTTGACTCAATTAACTTCCGAGTTGTACATGATTTTACCAGAGTACCAAAATTCGCAAGGGGAGGGGGTGAGTGGGGGGATAATATTCACAAAATATCCGATTTTTCAATATTTCTGTTCCTTTACTGCTTACTAATTGTACCCAAGCTTTGAAATTGAGGAAAAATTCTCATTATACCTCCGGATTTTCATGAATTATTCTCTGTACCACCATGGAACTAATAGTGGTGCCACCATGGTGCCAGGACACCATAAACCGCATATTTCGTGGGTTTTTAGGACGTCCCACAGTAAGACTTGGGCGTCCTTATGCGATCGATCTGGGGTGAAGTTGGACAACACTCAACAGAAAAAATAAATAACCACACAGTAATCCGTTTTAGACCATTCTGAATCCAAATCCGCGAAAAAAACCATAGGTGTATGTCTGTGTGTGTGTGTGTGTATGTGTGTGTGTGTGTGTGTGTGTGTGTGTGTGTGTGTGTGTGTGTGTGTGTGTGTGTGTGTGTAACAAAATCTTGTGTACTCTGCCCAGGCGTTAGTTCTCAACCGATTTTCCTGGTTCTTTTTTTGTTCGTCGCGGAAAACTATCTAGTTGTGCACTACGTCGCCGGAATTTCGAATTTTGCCTTTAAAGGGGGGGAAAGGGGGGGTTAATGCTCGAAAAACGTGCGTTTTTGGGCATAATCTTGTGTACTCTGCCCAGGCCTTAGTTCTCAAACGATTTTCCTGGTTCTTTTTTCGTTTGACGCGGAATACTATCTAGTTGTGCACTACGGCGCCGGAATTTTGAATTTTGCTTTTTAAGAGGGGAAAAGGGGGGGTTAATGCTTAAAAAACGTTCGTTTGCGTGCATAATCTTGTAAACTCTGCCCAGGCCTCAATTTCCAACCGATTTGCGTTTCTTTTTTTGTTTGACTCAAATAACTTCCGAGTTGTACATGATTTTACCAGAGTACCAAAATTCGCAAGGGGAGGTGGTGAGTGGGGGGATAATATTCACAAAATATCCGATTTTTCAATATTTCGGTTCCTTTACTGCTTACTAATTGTACCCAAGCTTTGAAATTGAGGAAAAATTCTCATTATACCTCCGGATTTTCATGAATTATTCTCTGTACCACCATGGAACTAATAGTGGTGCCAACATGGTGCCAGGACATTGTGCCATGATGCCATAAACCGCTTATTTCGTGTTTTTTTATTTGTATTTCACCTTGAATACGGATGTGAACTTCGACGGACTGCCTACCAAAACTAACAGATGAAAGTTCAATGTTACGACATATTTCCGCTTTGGTGCCAGACTGGCACCATTGTTGGCGTTGGGGTGGTGGGGGGGGGGAACTCTAATTCGCATGTTGGGTATCGTAGATCATGGATTTTAAAATGCTCTTCAGATTCGAGGCTCCCATGCCGCTAGAAATGTTAAGGTGGATAATGGTGGGGGGGGGGGTCAGTATTTCTTGCCTAAAGTAATAAATAAATTACATCGAGTGAAACAGTTTTATCACTTAACAACTGGTTAAACTGATCTAATGCTTATCCAATGGGACGTCCCCTGGAATGCATGCATTACTAAACAATATGTTTTTTTGTGTTTCACCTTGAATACGGATGTGAACTTCGACGGACTGCCTACCAAAACTAACAGATGAAAGTTCAATGTTACGACGTATTTCCACTTTGGTGCCAGACTGGCACCATTGTTGGCGTTGGGGTGGTGGTTGGGGGGGTGAACTCGAATTCGCATGTTGGGTATCGTAGATCATGAATTTTAAAATGCTCTTCAGATTCGAGGCTCCCATGCCGCTAGAAATGTTAAGGTGGATAATGGAGGGGGGGGGGGGTCAGTATTTCTTGCCTAAAGTAATAAATAAATTACATCGAGTGAAACAGTTTTATCACTTAACAACTGATAAACTGATCTAATGCTTATCCAATGGGACGTCCCCTGGAATGCATGCATTACTAAACAATATGTTTTCATCGTGTACATCTAAGTTGCGTGAAAAATTCTGAAAAGTGTTTTATTTGAAATCCCTCTCGGAACCTCTTTAAACCATTTCTGAAGTTTTCCCGAAATGTTCTTGATAACAAACAAAAAATTATGCCAATTGGGTGTGGCACATAGCTTCCTCGTATCCATAATCGAGGAACAATGACGATGATTTTTATCGATATCGGACAATAACTTTGTATAGTCCGGTTACAAGGATTTCATGACAGACACACAGACAGACAGACATGGAACCGAAATTGTCCAGAAAGGTCTGAAACGTAAAACGCGAGTGGAAATTTCGATTTTGGAGAACTTTCTTTTTCAAACTTGAAAAGTGAAAACAAAGCTTCCGCTACCTTGGTAGACTCGGAAGCAATAGAGTTCGTTTAGTAAGGAATTTTGAGCTCGATGGATTCTCTCTGAGTGTTCAGCATTAAAAAAAAAAATCTTTCCGTCTTAATCATAATAATATTTCCCTTTTGGAGTAAAAACGCTTTATCTCAAAAATCAAAATATTTCAGAAATTAGCTTCAAAGTTTTTCGTAGGAACCTTTACTATAGCCCTCCTTCAGGTTGTTCTACGTAGGTACCCAATTTTTTGGACATACTTCAACAAAACTTATATTCACTAAGTTATCGATAAAAAGTACTAAAACAAGTAACCTAATTGTTTTGCCATGTTTTGGTTTATTATTTTTAATAACGAACCATTGGTATCGACCAAGAAAAAAAATTACCCCCTCCCACACACAATTTGTTGGTTTACGTTTCAAGGTACGTAGAACCCGAAAATCGAATAAAAATTTGGCCGTCCGCCGTACGCGACACTTTTTTTAGTTTCCATGGATCAATTTTGATGAAATTTGGTAGGTATGCGGGCTCAATTTGGGGTCTAGTTGTGCGCCGAAGCTTTTGGTTGATGTCGGTCACTTCCAAGAGTTGAAAAATGAGGTTTGAAATTTTGAAAACGCCCTAACTCAAAACATTCAGATAGAAAGATATTGTTTTTCCATCAATTTAAGATAGTATAGAATTTTTAGAATTTTTTGAGACCACGCGGAGTCCTGTAGGACAAACAGTTCGTTCCCTACGAAAATTTAAGGGTTGGACTTACGATAAATCAGGAACACGAGTGTGAATCGCAAAAGAGGTTTCATCTCCGTTCAAATTTTAGCAGACCGAAATGTGATCGGTGTAGGTTCGTGGTAGGCAGGTGGTGACAGTGGCAAAGCCGAGTTCTTTGCAGACGAGTGATCTATATAGAAAAATAATAAACCTTTACTGTGGTAATTTAATTTTTAAACCTTTAATGAAACGATTTGACGGTGAAATGCCTTATCTCCCCTGTGAGACGCTTTGCCTTCAATAACAAATTAGTTTCAAGGTGATGTTTTTGAGTGTGAAATATCTCAAGTAAGTTGGTAGAAAAACCTAAATTGTAGGTAGTTAGGTACTTGATCAGTAACTGAACACTCCACACCCCAACCAGCTGTGTATGAAAGTGAAGCGTCTCACGATTTCCTGATAATTGCCACATCATAAAACTGAAGTCAAAAATTACAACGATTTGAAGGTAAAACGCCTTATCTCAATTTTTACCTAGTTTAGGCGTATCATATTTAAATTGCTGTCAAAAAATTGCTGACAGCAAATTGCTGACAACCTCTGAGGCGGTTTTAACCAGAAGTCAAGGCGTTTCACCTAAACTCAAAGATAAGGCCTCCATTTTTCTGAATTTAGGTCGTAAATTCCTCCCAATTCAAAATTAAATTTTGAAATTTTGACTCCACCATCGAAAACAGCGAGTCAAAATTATGGTGGAGGGGGGGGGTGAAAATCTTATTTTCGTAAACATTGAATTTAAGGCGTTATCCCTTCTACCGTTAGTATTATGTAGCTCATTCGGGGTCAGCGATTGGAATGCATCTCCAAAATTAAAAATTGTCCCAAAATGACTGAAAATTGAACCTGCGAAGACTACATGTATGGTAGATCAAAACCATTCTAGTAGATATTCGATGAAGCTATGGAGATGAGTAGAGTAAGAATATTGAGTACTCTAACATTTTAAAAACGTATCATGGGCATACATAGTGGTTTGGTTAGTAGGTAACTATTTGAAAAATTAACAAATTACTTGTAGGTATTCTATGACTCCGTGAAGATGAATGTTGAAATTCGTACTCGGAGTTTTATTGAGCGTTATTGCTCAATTTCCAAGCCTGAATTCCCAACCGCTTTGCAAAATTGGTGTCTCATTCGACTCGTACTATGTGACTAGTTATGCACTACCTAACCGAATTTATAGTTATGACATATATGAGGACAAGTTCGAAATAAGCTTTCCATTCCGTCTTCTTAAGTGACGTTATTTCGAACGTATCACTAACATGTTTCAGTATTTGAGTTGATTAAAACAAAGAGATCCGTTAGCGTACTTGACTTGCGAATAATGCTAAAAGCCATCCGGTTATGATCCATAGATTTTTTGAACAATTATATTCGTAACAAAATAACAAATGATTTATGATTATGCCCACCAGTCATGCCTACTCTTAGAGTTGGATATGAAATACTTCACTGGTCTTATATAGGAAAAACTGAGGCAATTTTGAAGCCAGAAGTTATATAATTCGAGCAGGCGCATCCCACCGAAAAGCAGGGATGGGTTTTGGAGATTGAATAATTCAGACCCAATAACGCTGCTCACACTAAGAGAGAATATGTTGCGAGAACGTCCTAATTAGGAGAGGATATCCTTTTCCACGCTGGAAACCTATCTGCTGACTGATCGCGGGTGGCTACACGTCTTTGAGATCTACCAGACGTCTCTCCACAGTTTGTTCCGTTCCAGACCAAAGAATACCATTTCTCATAGTTCCACTCCAACATCGTTCATCAGTCGATGAAGTAGGTAGCTGTCTTCGTTGCGCGAGATCTACTGACAGGCTAGATGGAAAGGAAATATGCGTCTTCCCATGAGGATGCTCAACTTCCTGCTGCTCATTCTTCAAATCATCTGCTGAATTCCTGTATCTTCCGTCATATGAACGAATACCCTCCGAATTATCGTTTAAAACAACCCACCTTTGAAGATGTTGGCATTTCAAGTCGCCCAAAGATAACGAATTCCTTGACAAGTGTTTAGTCATTATCATATCGTAAGCGTTGATCGTAGGTGTTTTGCCGTTGCTCTCGGAGGAGAGATGGAATGGGAGCAAGGGGCGGATATTGAGAAAGGTAATGACTCGAACAACCATCGAGCGACCTGATAATGGCAATACACGTCAGGGTAGAGGCGCTGATCAAATTATTCCAATACAAAATTAATTTTATGTTTATTCGTTATCTACCCAAACCAAAATTGCGAACGTAATCAAAGTGTCTCTTTTGTAATAATTAGGTAAAGGTATTCCTTAATTGGATGGCATTAAGCAGAAGTGAACCAAGTAAAAAACGCTGCAAATTATTACACGAAGTTTTATTATTTTTCTACATAGATCACTCTTCTGAAAAGAACACGGCTTTGCCCTTGTTACCACCAACCAACTTGAAGAAAAACATCGATCGCATTTTGGTCAGCTAACATTTGAACGGAGATTAGGCCTCTTTTGCGATTCACACTCGTGTTTCTGATTTATCGTAAGTCCAACCCTTAAATTCTCGTAGGGAACGAACGGTCTGTCCTACAGGGCCCCACATAGTCTCAAAAAATTCTAAAAATTCTATACTTTCCTGACCACGCGGAGCCCTGTAGGACAAACCGTCCGCTCCCTACGAGAATTTAAGGGTTGGACGTACGATAAATCAGAAACACGAGTGTGAATCGCAAAAGAGGCCTAATCTCCGTTCAAATGTTAGCTGACCAAAATGCGGTCGATGTTTTTCTTCATGTTGGATGGTTGGTGGCTTTTCAGACGAGTGATCTGTATAGAAAAATAATAAACCAATCTGTAATAATTTGCAGCGTTTTTGTACGGAGTTAAACGTCTATTCAAGTTCCACTGCAGTGCTCTGCAATAATCTGAATAGTCTCAATATTAGGTGCTAATTTTTCAAGTCATAAAGACATTAAATCATCATTATTAAAGAGATTGTATAAGTATTGTATAGGGCACAGGTATTGTGATTGTTGAGAGCACGCAGCAAACCAGCAACTGGGCAGAGCCAGTGAGCGGTGTGGTTCCCTCTTGCTAAAATCGGTAGGGTCGTGTCCTACTCGTATTCGAAAGAAGAACCAAACGTCTTGGTTCCCTTTTGCTGAATCACGACACGCCATCTGTTCAATTAAAAATGGTGTGGTCCTTTTTTGTGAAACAGATAAAGCCATTCTGGATTCAAAAACTTTTTCTAATTCAAATTTCGGAGGGAAAGCGTTATCAAAACAATAGCTCCTTTACAATCCTTCTAGTTAGGCTGAAAACGGACCATCAGCTCGGGAGGAAGAAAATAAAATTTGGAGGTGTTTACGTTTGCTGCTCTTGAGACCAATGAAACTAACAAGGAACAAACAGGAGATGTCTTCAAAATCGCACGGTATCTGTCTGTCAAAGCGATCGGGACTGGGTTCCACCTCTTTCTCCAAGCTTTCGACTGATTTAATGCCTTCATTAGAGTCAGAGGATTGCAGAAAATCAGCCAAAAGTTTGGTAAAAGTGGGGGAATATTGTGTTGGACAATCCCTTTCGCTTTGACAGATATTATAACCGAGGTTTGATCTGCATGTTATGATTCATACATTAACTTTGTGTTTCGCCAGTTACAGAATATGAAGGCAGATTGACAAGGATCCACAATGGTTCAAGAAAGTCAAAATAAAATCATACTGTAAATATCATGCTTCCACTGATGTGGTGGGCTCGGTAGCACTAAGACTAAAAAATTCCGAAAATCTTGAAGCGTTCACAGATACATTGGAACATAATTTTCAGCAGAGTGCTTATTTATCACATTTTGTCAATGTAATCAAAGTTTTATAGGTTACGCTATACAGCTGGTTATTTTATCCTATGAAAATCATGGCTTTCAAACAAAACAGCGCTTGGACGATAACTTAGCGATTAAACAGCATATATGTATAGGAGATTATTAAAGTTAGAGAATATTAAAGTAAGTTAGCTTATGTTAGATACTATCAAAAAGCGTCCTTCTTTCTGTCCAATCATTTATTGTTTAGTAATTTACTTATTACTGTAACGTATAGTGGATATCAATTTATTTACCGAGATGGAGCGATTTTGCAAAGATCCTACCCTACAACACGGGCCAAGCCTAATGTCGGGTAGGAAATCTGAGCAAATCACATCGCATCATGACTTTATCTTCTTGTATAAGTGTACAAAATGGCACCAAATAAACATATATATCTATCTATCTAACTTGGTACGTTAGTATCTACTTAATCGATTCCTGTTAGAATGGACCATTCGTGTTCATTGGTCATATTTTCTTATGCAAAACATTCAACGGAAAATTTACCTAATTCTCCCCATGAAAGGGTGAATAGCAACGAACACAAACAAATCAGAATCGTCTATCATAAAACGTTTTGCAGATAATAAGAACACGTAACAGGTTGCGCAGTATTACTGAGATAAGCGAAGTGATTGTTACGAACTTCTTAAGATACTTCGTCAGCAACACGTTGTTTCCCCAACAAATACGCGATGTGAGTACAATATAAGTTCATTCATGTTGACATAATCAAATAACGGCGTTTCCGCTCACCAAGCCAAAGAACCTACCTTCCTCTTCGCCCCATTGTTTTGACACATAGGACCCACCAGTCATTTCCTGTCATCCGCGTTCTGTATCAATATCGTGTCACACTTTCCGCTGGGTGAGTTTCTACCGGGCGTTTGGAGCAATTTTGCGAGACTGCTTCGAGGCTCCTATGTTGAATAACAGCCATAAATTTCAGAACTTCAACCTCATAGTTATCCACTCCTTTTTGTATATTTATGTGCAATTGGATATTCGAACGGTAGTTGTTTATTTTAGACCTTTTACATGATGATTACTTAGCTTTTACAAGTGTTCTTCCCTGCAATGATGGAATCTGCAATCCTCATAACTAAGAGCTCATAAATTTAGCATTACGTGTGGTATTTTACTAGCTTTTAGTAAAATTGAAAATGTATCCAGTATCCAGATGTGTAACATAAATGTTTTCTTTTGTTACAGGAAGCTTTGAAGACTGTTCTCAAAGAAACAAACTGGATCAAATTGTTAGGGGTCGAGGATGTAGGTAAGACACTATGCAAATTATCATGGATCAAAGCTGAATTATCATGGATCAAAGCTGAATTATCATGGATGAGTCCAAACCTCGTGCTGCCTTCATACGGGGCTTGCATTTCTTCAACTTGAATCACCTACAATTTAGAACCCTCTAAATTGACCCTCTGTCACCCGACAGAGTGAGTTGAGAGGAGCTGCTCAGTTCAGCCATTGTTTAGAGTGGATTCGCTTTAAAGAGTCGTTCATTCGACCACAAGTTCCCCCATTCTTACCTCAGACTATGAGGTGTTTTTGGCGCACTGCAAAAATGATGTTTTCGAGAGTTAAAGCCCCATGTTTTACTACTTAGAAGTGACTGAAAATTACCAAAAGCTTCGGGGCACAACTAGACCCCAATGGTGCCAATCTACCAAATTTCATCAAAATCGGTGTATGGGAACTGGGCAAGTACGGACAAGTATGGGCAAGTTTCGGTACTAAAAAGTACGGAAACTTTTTATTCGATTTTGAGATCCCACATACCTTGACAAGTAAACCATCAAAACTTTTAGGGGGGGGGGGGACAATTTGTTTCTTGCTTGATTCTAAAGGTTCATGATTGAACAAGAGAGGCAATCCCCTCTCTTCGTTAAACTTATTTTATACTTAAATTGTTAAACTGTCTCGTCTGTTAAACTTTCCTGAGCCAAAAACTGATGAGTGTTGACTCCCTAGAACCATTTTGATGCTTTTATGGATTTACGTATAAACCTTAGGGTTGCAATTGTCGATTTCCTGAATACCGTGTGGGTGACTTTGTTGACTCTCGTAAGGACCTCCAGGTTGCATGTACGCAGAATAATCCTTCGCCATGATTCAATTATTAACTCATTTTGTCTAAATTTTCTATGTATTATTTCCAACAATTTATTGAGAAACTCTGAATCAAATGAGACCTACTTGAGCTCTTCAGGTACATTGGCTTGACGTCCAACTCTTTTTCAGCAGTTTGGTGGAAAATTAACTGGTTAGATACTCATGACATATTCGTGATCAGCAAGGAACTTTCTGCGAGTCTTCAAATATTGAAAGGTGTTGATTAGACGAGGTCAGACGAAACTGTGTATCGATGTTCCATACTTGAGATGGTTACTTGAAGCTATTGGTGCCGTTGAAAGGCACCTTGAAATCATATTTTTGAAATTTGCATTGAAAATATCAACCACGACTTTCAATGTCTTTTGCTCAAGTATGCTCTTTTGCAGCATCCTGTTCCTCATCCTGTTTCCTCATCCTGTTCGAAGTCGGTAAAGAATACACATGTAGTTAGTTGATATTGTTGTCAGACGGAGTGGAGATCGTGTGGCACGAAGGGCTGAGAAGAGGCGGCGGAGCTGTGGAGATCGCCACACATGGGGAGAAGGTGAAGTTGGACCTGGAGCCGGCGGGACCGCTTCTCGACCCGCATTTCGCCCTCATCTCCAGAGGCAACGAGTCCAGCGAGCTTCTCTCCCACACGCTAGTCCATCCATCCTGCTTCTTCACCAGTAGACAACCCTACAGGGCTGCCCTCAACATGTGCAACGGGATGGTAGTATTAATCCAAATATTGGTACTCACATTTAATAAAATAGGATCATTGATAGAGCCAAGGAAGAAAAATTGTTTCATCTACAACTCAGTTATCGATAATGGAAAATACTGGAAAAATATTTTTCTGAGGGTCTTATGGCTCACCCAGATGAGGTCGACTTGATAGGTGTGAAGCAGAGTAAAAATTGGAATTCTTGTTTCTGGGTCGAAAGTGACATTGCAATGTAAATTTACTCTTGAAAATGATCATTTTCTCATCATTTGATCATTCGAATTTTGGTGATTTTCGCTTTATATTGCTTCGCTTGAACCTCCCTTGTGATTTTGACGGCACCATTTTGATCTTGGAAAAACCAATCTCAAAATATCCTACTTATCCTCAAACACGTTTGAATCGAAATCTATAATGTTTAAAGTCACGTCTTTAAAGAGCTTACTGACATATACATATTTCATTGCTGTGAGTCATTAACAAATAATCATTCCGCGACAAAAAGTTCACTTTTGTGACGAATACGGCTGAACCAAGCCCAAACAGCTTAACCAACTTCAACCAACTACCAAATAGCTGAACCAATGTACACGCAGTTCACCCGTTTGGTTGGGTTTGGGCCGTTGACAGTTTAGGCGTGTTTCAGCCGTTTGGACCAGTCTATAAATTGATCAACAATATGAATTGCATAGTGTGCCAGTGATAACTCGAAAACCTTCGATGAAATATTTAGAGGTCGTACGATGATGCATCGACCATTTTGATTTCGGCATTTTGGCTAATATTGACCCTACTCGTGATCTATAATCGTGATTCATCAATTACAGAGCGGTATCCTGTCGACAGACGAGAGCAATTTCTACACCATAACTCCTCTCCCGGAGAGCATTTACCAAAGACGAGGCCCTTGGATCCCGCACATGGTGGTCAAGAGGTCTGCTATGCCCAGCAGGATGCTCAGAGACGAAGAGATGAGTCGAAGTCCTGTTCACGTAGAGACAGCGGTCTTCGTTGATCAGGACCTGTACCGCCACATGAGCACGAACTTCCCCAAAGACACTGATCAACAGCTAGTCACGTTTGTACTTACTATGGTTAATGCTGTGAGTCTTATTTTATGATCCGCACGTTTCATGCCTGTTTGATGAAATCACTGACACTCTTATCAGGGAATTATCGAACGTAATAATAATAAAACATGTATTTTTCCACTTGCAGAAGTGCAAGCGCATAAAAAATAATAGAGAAATTCATCTGACCACGACATATGCGTAGAAGATCTCCAAATGTCAGTACTTCACTAGGTTGAATTTTTTTTTTTTTTTTTTTTTTGAAGTCGGTAGTGAGAAAGTGTGTTCTAGTGATTCACAAATGAGCAGAGGCAATATCAATCAACCCGGGAGCAACAATAATCATAGGAATCCATCTCAGGGCCCAACCCCCACAATCCCTAAAACTTTCAATGGAACTCGTGATTCGTCCATCGCACTTGCGCAGGAGATACAACAATTCATTCTTTTACTGTTGTGAGTCATCAATAGTATCAGCCATGTCAACACTATATAACGCAAAACAACCAACTGGATTCAGGAACGAATCAAAACTGACAAATATTATTTAGCTACGTAAATTTCGTGGTAAAAATTAACAATTGATTAGTTACTGAGATCCATCATCTAACGAGGAACCCAACAATACTGTAGTCCTTATTATTTAAGCTCTCTATCGATGGAAATCTCTTTAAGTCAATGTTTCCTGAAATCAAGTACATTTGGCTTGATTTTTTGACCGAACAACTCATAAGAAGAAAGAAGAGTGTCGTTTCGACTTTTTCTTCGAACAGTCCGCATTTTCCTATTTTACAAGATCAGGCCAATTGGTTTTGCATTGTGTTTTCTGTTACTCGCGGTTGTTCCGTTTCAACCGGAATGTATCATATACGTATATCATTTTACTCGGTACAAAATAAAAAGCACTGCAAATTATTACACAACGGTTCATTATCTTTTAAAAAGATCACCAGTCTGCGAAAAACGCGGGTTTTCCTTTAAAAGTACCAACGCACCTGTTGGGGAAATACGGTCGAATGAAGTTCGATTCCGTTGCTTGCCCCTAATTAATTAATTTGGGACTGTAATGACAAAAAAGAGGGGGGTGGTCGACACGAAATAGGTAATTCTGGCGGCACTCACCTGTAGTGGGGGGCAGGAAAACCACTTCGTACTGACTCTAGGTGGGGGTAAAATTGGCGATAATCGGAGATGCTTCACGCTTGCACCTGTTGAGACGACTGCTGGTTCGCGCCGGGACCACTTCGCGCGTCCGAGTAGTGGTGCCTACCTAATCGTAGTCGACCATATCGAGGCATCAAGTGAACGAAACAGCTGACCAATGGGTCACCCGCCAGATTCAAACAGAGAAGCTGTATTCAACTAACATTCCACCCACCTAGGAATCTCTATTCCTAAACATTAGCCCTACCAGCTTGCGTACCACACATAAACAACATGGGTGTGGTCTTAAAACAAAAACAAATTTTGGGGTATCCAGACTACAGAAACTCCGGGATAGCCTTTTTACATGAACACTGAATATACTTACAAATAAATTAACATGCCAACAAGACTAACTATAAATTCAACAAAGTAACCCTATTGGTAAAGCCTTTTACCTATTAGTTTCAAATTATTGGTGATTAATATTAATTCATAAGAAATGGGTGTATGCTATGGGATGGGTTTGAGAACGAGGACCCCTTGGATAAGGATCTATTTCTTCACTTCCACCGGGGCTATGGTGAAGACTTTCGCAATGGTAAAGGAAGCCCAACGGAAAGGAGGGAGGAAGGATACCCATACCCTAGACATCACCAATATAATTAGGTTAATAAGTTAGTTAATAGGGAGAGGGCATAGTTTTACAATGCCTCTCGTTATAATGCCATGAGCGGTTTGTACTTCTGCCGATCTAGATTGATTATCGCTGCCAGAAAATATGCGGTGAATTCGCCCCAGTTTCCATGTTAAGGGTGGACTATTTTCATCTTTAATTAACACCATCATACCCTCCTCTAGCGGTGGTGCTGGTGCTGTCCATTTGTTTCGCTGTTGAAGGGTGTTGAGATAATCAGAAGCCCAGCGTCGCCAAAAAGATTGGAACAAACTGGTGAGAAGCAACCATCGATCTCTCAAGGAAGAAGAAGGTGTTACCACCGGGGGCTCGTCCAAGATTCCTGGTGGTTCCATCAACAAAAAATGCCCTGGCGTTAGCACGCGTAGATCACTAGGGTCAGTGCTCATTGGTGTGAGTGGTCTAGAGTTCAAAGCAGACTCTATCTGTGTTAAAACAGTATAAAACTCTTCATAGGTCAAAAGTTGTTGTCCCATGACTCTGGCTAGCAGTCGCTTGGTGGATTTTATCCCCGCTTCCCATATGCCTCCCATATGTGGTGTACCAGCAGGTATCATTCTCCAATCAATCTGCTTAGAAAATGTAATTCGAGAGATAGTATCCTGATATTGAGCTGAATGGACCAAGGAGCTCCAGGCGCGTAATTTCCGTTTAGCCCCGACGAAATTAGTGCCATGATCACTGTAAATCACACTGACCGAACCTCGCCGTGCAATAAACCTCTTCAAGGCTGCCACGAATGCGTCCGTGGTCAGGTCGGAGGCCAATTCCAGATGAACTGCTTTAGTCTTGAAACAGACAAACAAGCAGATGTAGGCCTTCAAGACTTTGGCCTTTCTCACCCGACTCATGGTGATTTCAAATGGGCCCCCATAATCCACACCAGATACTGAGAAGGGTTTTCCAGCTTGCACTCTATCATAGGGCAGGTCTGCCATAGGAGGTTGGATTGCCTTGGGTTGGCAACGAAAGCAGGTCATGCACTTAGTGACACGAGCAGTCACTGCAGACTGGAAGGAGAGAACCCAGAAGCTCCGACTCAAGGCAGCTCGCAAGGCAGAAGGACCTGAGTGACAACCAATTACGTGATGATAGTCGATGATCATATTGGTAAATGGGTGAGTTTTTGGTAATATCATGGGGTGCTTCTGAGATTCAGGAAGATCAGAGTGCCGCAAACGTCCTCCAACCCGGATTATTCCATTGGAGTCAAGAGATGGTGCAAGTCGACGCAGTGGTAGGAGGGCCAATTTTCCATGCTTAGCCTTTCCACATCAATGGGAAAGGTCTCCTGCTGAACGAGACGAACACAAGCGACCACTGCACTATTGAGTTCCTGCAGATTCAGCCTTCCTGATCTGATAGGCAACTGCCTAGCACGCGCAATTATCCGATTATATAAGAAGCGTTTAATCCAGGCAACGACGCGCAGCATCTTTTCATATGACGAGAAACGTGTGAAAACAGGGTGATGAACTCGCAGTGATGCATCCTCAACTTCCACATCAGTCAAGAGTGACACTACACGCGCCTCCAAATCTTCACCGCTGGAAGCTGGATCCCAGTCTGTCACTGGCCAGGCCTCAGGGGGTGAAGAGAGCCACTTGGGTCCAGATAGCCATAAACTATGTGACAGAATCTCTGAAGGGAATAGGTCGCGACTGGCACAATCAGCAGGGTTGGAGGCTGAAGGAACATAACGAAATGCTTCAGGAGGAAACCGATCCTGAGCAGCACTGACTCTATTGGCCACGAAGGTCTTCCATCGGTGTGGCGGAGATCGAACCCAATGAAGGGCCACCATTGAATCGGTCCAAACGGTGGGGGAAGCAACACTTCCCGAGGATGCAAGAAGGGTTGATACCCGCTGAAGGAGTCCAGTAACAAGCTCTATACCACAGAGCTCCAGGCGTGGGAGAGAACAAGTTTTGAGAGGTGCAACCCGGGATTTAGCCATCATGAGGGACACCTGAACCCTTCCATCAGGGAATGAACAACGAAGGTAAACAGCTCCTGCAAATCCCTTTTCTGAGCTGTCAGCAAAGCCATGCAACTGCCTCTCCACGGCCTGATCAAAATTGAGGCATCGTGGTAGGGTGAATTCTTTCAGACTCCTTAATTCACCTCGGAATTGATTCCATCTCTGGCACACATCAGCTGGCGGCGTCTCATCCCAATCAAGAGCGAGGTCCCAAAGATGTCGTAAGAGCAATTTTCCAACAAATATTACAGGGCAAATGAATCCAATTGGATCAAATAACTTAGCCACATCTGACATGATTGTGCGCTTAGTAATCTTGGGGATGGTGTCCCCTATCTGATATGAAAATACATCCGAATTTGGCTTCCAAACTAGCCCAAGTATCTTTGTTGATGGCTCTATGTCACTCTCAAAGGATTGAAAATCAGCAGAAGGCAAGCGGTGCTCAAGGGGAATTTCATTGAGAACAGCTGTTGAGTTGCTCATCCATTTACGCAATTCGAATCCAGCCCGACCAGCAAGACCTATCAATTCCCTCTGCAGTTGAAGAGCCAACATCTCAGATGGTACCGACTTTACAATGTCATCCATGTAGGTATCTTCAAGAAGGGCAGCAGCAGCTAGAGGATAACTAGCGCCCTCATCATAAACCAGTTGGTGGAGTGTGCGTATGGCCAGGAATGGAGATGCTGACACTCCATACGTCACAGTAGTCAACCTATATTCTTGCACAGGCTGATCATTCGCTGCTCTCCAGAGGATGCGCTGGAAATCCTGGTCCTCAGTGCGAACCCTTATGTTGCGGTACATTTGACGGATATCAGAAATGATCACAACGGAGAATAGACGAAAACGAACAAGTATATCTACAATGTCGGCTTGTAGTTTTGGCCCTTTGAACAAAATTTGATTCAATGAGACACCACCAACAGTCTTCATTGAGGAATCAAACACCACTCGAAACTTCCCAATACAGCCAGAAGCATCCGAACGAAAAATGGCATGGTGAGGGATATAATATGGAGTACTCACTATAGAGGGTCCATCAGCTATCGTCATGTGACCTTGATCCAAATAGTCCTTCATGAAGTCGAGGTAGTGGCGCTTCAAAGCAGGATTGCAATCCAAACGTCGCTCCATGGAGAGAAAACGGCGCAATGCTGCCTGCCGACTATCACCAAGAGGGGGATGATCAGGTAAGAACGGTAGAGCGACAACGTATCTACCATCATCCTGTCGGGATACTGTAGTATTGTAATGTTCCTCACAAATCCTGTCCTCAGGCTTCACAATCTTTGCTGGAGGTGGCTCCTCTATCTCCCAAAAACGACGCAGGATATCTCCAGTATCCTCACTGTGGGCCAGGAAAACGCTGGTGATAGCAGCATCTGCCCTTCCATGACGGCCTATCAGGCAATGACCCCAAATGCTTTCCATAAGGCTTGGTGTTCCAGGTGGTCCTCGAACAGGTCGACCCAGCATCACATGACCAAACCATTCAGCCCCCAACAATAAATCGACGTCTCTAGGTTGGAAATATTGTGGGTCTGCAAGCTTCTTGCCAGCAGTTCTGTCAGAAGGCAGTGGCTGCAAACGTGCAGATGGAGCCCGAGCAATATGGTTGACAACTAAGGCCTCAAGTTGCAAATCAACTGCTCCCACAGGTTCGAATTTGCAGAACACTTTCTCTTTGCAAACTCCAAGCGATGTTTGACCCATTCCATGAACAGGGACCTCAGCCCTGGTGGGAACAAGCCCTAACTTGGTGACACAATCACGAGTTATGAAAGTGGCTTGACTGGCTGGGTCGATCAGGATTCTCACATCCTTGTAGGAACCCATGCGGTCAGCCACTCGACCAATTGCAGTGGCGACGATCACTTGACCCCTCATTGGTGTACTCAATTGATAAGTAGCCACATTACGTGACTCTGGCGATCCAGGCGACGAAGTTGGAGTCATGGTGTCTCCAGATGTCGGTTCTGGGGCTCTGAAATGGAGCAAGGTATGGTGTCGCATGGAACAGTGTCGGCAGGCGTTAGCTCGGGGACACTTATTCGAAAAATGTCCAGGGAGCAGACATACCAAACAAAGACCCTTTGACTTAGCAAAACTGAAGCGCTTCGACACAGATTCCCTACGAAAGGCACCACAGGAATGAAGAGGATGTGCAGCAGCACACTTGATGCAAGAAGAGCCTGATGCATCAACCACCAAAGTTGTGACACCCCTTGTCCGACCGCCCCTCTGGTCACTGGTCTTGTTGGTAGGCTTGTGCTCATGCGAGGGATGCACAGCCTCAAGGATACGGGCCCTTTCATGGAGGAAATCAACAAACTCCTGAATTGACGTAGCAGGCTCAACAAGTATTCTAGACTCCCACTCCTCTCGCAGCTTGTTGTGAAGCCGTTTGCACAGCAGAAACAACACAGGCACCACCCACCCTTGCACCTCATGGCCCAATGCCTGAAGAGCGCCTATAGATTCAGAAATTTGACAGGCAAATGATCGAATTTGATTTGGATTGGCCGATGTGATAGGCAGAGATAGTAATGTTTCGAGGTGTGCATTTGTTTGCAGATGAGTGTTGTCGTACTGCTGCTTCAAAATGCCCCAAGCGACACTATAGTTAGGGCCTGTAAGAGGGAGAGCCGAAATCAATGCTAGGGCCTCACCCTGTAAAGCAGCGCGCAAATAGGCATGACGTTGAACGTCTGAAATAGCCTGATTCTCATGAACAGTAGCCTTGAACAATTCAGAAAATCCCTGCCACTCCTTCAAGACACCACCAAATTCGGGTAATTTCAATTTTGGAAGCTGGATAGATGAGCTGCCTAACTGATTACCACTAAGACGTGGATTCGAATTTTGCACATCCACAACTGAGGGATCACCTGACAAAGGAGCTAACGAAGATAATACTGCTTTGATTTGATAATATTCAGTTTCAAAGCTAGCTACTTTATCCTCCAAGTCTTCTGTGATATCATTCTTCTTGTTATAAGCTGCGATTTTGGTAATGTTATCATTATACACATTAAACCACTCATCTATGCGGTCTGACATGACTCTCAACAGCACTTTATTTTTGGAGGTAGGAGTATTTTCCACCTGATTAGCCACAACAGCTGCTCGATTCATCTTGTTGGTCAAGAGAGTGACCAAGAAACGATAATCATCAATCACTGGCATGATTATTAGTTGCGAATACGAAAACTCGAACGACAATCGACGAAACACGCCACAACAACTCCCAAAGTAAAACGACGAAGCGATAACAAGAAAAAAAAAAAAACAACAACACCGCGGCGGGAAACTTCTAGCTGGCAGGTTGGCAGAAATTAAAATCGAATCAGTTCCTCACTAATTGATCGAAGGATATGGAACCAATGATTACGATTCAATAACTAGTTTCGACAAAATATTCTGATTAGCGATATACTACTAACAAATCAGAGTTCGAAAGATGCGATGGCAAATAATAGGAAAACGATACAGTAAATGTAACAAAAGTGCAAGTGCGTAAAAGAGTGCGCCTACAGACAGATTAATCAACGTAAATTAATATAATTGTCTCAAACCAACAAACTTCCATCGAAATTCTCTACAATACTATCAATGGGGTTGTAGGTAGGTGAATAAACAACAAACGTTTATTTAAACCAATTATGTGACCAATTAATTGTAGTGCAACGTGAGAGGGAACTATTATTTATCGTGATTATCGATACAGACTACCACTCCGAACTCGTTATCGCTACCTATGTTAATCGACGATGCTCAATAAGTCACACCCCAGGTTTGACCGGTGACAGTTATTAAGACAAGTGTAAAGTGCAACGAGTAACAAAAGGAAGTTGGCGTGATAAAGATAGCAAGCTGGTAGGTATTGTTACGTGAATAATAGCCTCTTAGAAACGGTGACCTGTCAGGAAAGGATTTCGATCTCGACACAGACCATGTACGTTGTCCTGTAATTATTCACAAATTGATAATCAAAGGCCCAATTCAAATGCCCCACCTAGCTGTATCCCCGAATATTATTGATGATTTACGAACGATTCATTAAATGAAAATCATGAAATTAATGACAAAATTAACGCAAGTTTTTATCTGGCTCTTAAGGATCAAATGTTGGGGAAATACGGTCGAATGAAGTTCGATTCCGTTGCTTGCCCCTAATTAATTAATTTGGGACTGTAATGACAAAAAAGAGGGGGGTGGTCGACACGAAATAGGTAATTCTGGCGGCACTCACCTGTAGTGGGGGGCAGGAAAACCACTTCGTACTGACTCTAGGTGGGGGTAAAATTGGCGATAATCGGAGATGCTTCACGCTTGCACCTGTTGAGACGACTGCTGGTTCGCGCCGGGACCACTTCGCGCGTCCGAGTAGTGGTGCCTACCTAATCGTAGTCGACCATATCGAGGCATCAAGTGAACGAAACAGCTGACCAATGGGTCACCCGCCAGATTCAAACAGAGAAGCTGTATTCAACTAACAGCACCATAATTATCGTCCAGGGTTAGCAGTCAACTTTATTTTGACAGAAAGTTCCTGTCAGCTAAACATCGTTATACCAATGTGGTGCTTTCAATCAATTTGATTCTTGGTTGAAGCACAAGTTAGTGACATGAAATTCTATTCGAACAAACGAAAAAAATCACATTAGATCAGCTGAAATTTTGCTCACATCATGTGCAATTCACATTCGTGTTTCTGACTAATCATTCGTTCAACACAGTAACTGAGACAACTTTCAACTATCTTTTAATGACCGGGGACTGGTTGGGGGGAGGGGGAGAGAGAGCGAAAGAGACAGAGAGGTTTTGGGTCCCCACCACGTTATGGATCTGATAAATTTGACAAAAAACGCACAATTATCATCTGATCTTACTTCTTACTTACTACCTTACTTCTTAATACTTACTTCTGATCATCTGGGTTGTATCATTTGTTTCTAGAAATTGAACACTATCTTAAATTGATGAAAACGCGTCATTAACATTCACTAATTAGGTAGTTAATTATCCCCATTGGGCAAACGGTTGATCCCACAGAGTGATGTAAACAAATTCCTTAAAATCGTCGCTATTTTAATTATCGCTATTAATTTAAACGTCTGCCAAGTGGGTGTGGCACATAGCTTCCTCGTATCCATAACCCATAGATGATCCGATGCATAGTAGTTAATCTCAAAACATCAATCACTAAGTACCTTCCACTACCCTCATAGGAGACCATCTACTCTCTAATATGAACAATCCTGAGACATTTCGTCGAAATCGGATGTTACATGGAATTGACGTTTGCGCATACGCAGTAGCTACCATCAGTCTGAGGACAATGATTTTCATAGGGGACCATCTACAAGCAAATATACATATTCCTGAAAATTTCATCGAAATCGGATGAGAAATGTGGAACTTATGGCTGTTACAAGAAATTCACGTTTGCGCATGCGCAGCAACTACTATTCGTCTGGGGGTGATGATTTTCATAGGGGACTGTCTACAACCTAATCTGCATAATTCCTAAAAATTTCATCGAAATCCGGTGAAAAATGTAGAAGTTAATGCTGTGGCAAGGATTTCATGAGAGACAGACTCATAGACACGGAACCAAAATTGTTCAGTAAGGTCTAAAACGTAAAACTCGAGGGGAAATTTTGATTTTGGAGAACTTTTTTTTTTCAACCTCGAAAAGTGAAAACAAAGCTTCTGCTGCCTTGGTAGACTTGGTAGCAAAAAAACGAGCCTGATGAAGAAGTTTTTTTTTTCAAAACATCAAAAAAGTTTACTTTTTATATATAAATAATTTGCTCTTCTTGTCCGTATTACCTACATTTTGGGCAGATAAATTAAACGATGGAAAAATGTATGAAAACTAATGAAGATTTCAACTAATGGCCGATTGCTGGATTAATGAACCGGTTCTCGTGAAATCACCGAAGTTAAGGCCAGTCGCCCCAAAGGATTGTCTGGATTGGTGATGGCTCGTGGGCGGTATCGCTGGTCCTGATAATTTTTTGGGTTGGGCCGTCCGTGAACCCCGTTCCTCTTAAGCGGGTGAGGCAATAAGTAGCCGTGAGCGTAATCATCAGAATTATCTTCCCTTTAGAAACAGCGACTGTCAGCGAATGGCATTTGGACAAAAATTCAACCTGAAATGGTTCTTTATTTTACTAATATCGGCAAATTAATACACGAACTTCCTCGATGACTGTTGGCAGGTTCAGCTTCTCTACCACGATCCCTCCTTGGGTCGTCCTGTATCCTTCATAATGAAGAGATTGGAAATCCTTCATACGGATCCACCGAGTCTCCACCGTTCCGAAGATATCGATAAATTCCTTAGTAATTTCTGTAGCTGGCAAAGTTTGGAGAACCCGGAGGACGACTCCGACCCGCTCCATTGGGACCACGCGCTGATGCTCACTGGACTCGATTTGTATGTGCTGAGTAAAAATGGCAAAATCAGTAAGCAAGTCGTCGGTAAGTTTCCTCGAGGATAGTAGCTAATTTCAACCATGTTTTCAAAGTGATCAAAAAAAGGGCCCTACATAGGTATCTATCAAACTTGAACGAGTTTATTAAAGATTTCACGCGGCTACCAGTGATCTGATCACAATGAAATTGATGAGGGTCACTCTTTCCACTTTTTAGCTTTGCTCCTGGCTATGGCAGTCTTCAGGTCCGTTTTGCCACCCTATATTGGTCCTTTCTCAGTTGGAACTCCAAGGAGTCCCTTCTAGTTCTTCGAGATAGTCTTCTGAGCCGTAAACATGCCCTCCTAAATTCAGCAACATTCTGGTTCCACTAGTAGACAGGGCGGCGGTTATTCGTGCATCTCTTCTTAGACATAGAGCTCTCGCAAGCCTTGGTCAGCAAATCCATGGTTGCAGTCATGCAAGGGTTAAAAATAGTTCTTTCTTGCTTGATTCCGAAGTTTCATTACTGATAATAATCAATAAAAAATCGAGTTGGTCCAAGGAAGTTTCAACCCATTCAGTCATGCCTATCTAAATAATAGAGATGAGTAACTAATCGGAAGAGCTTTCACACACCCCAAGACACACCAATCCTCCCCAAGTTGAATAAGTTCTTTGGTACTTAGCGCCTATTTTGAAAAATCATAATAACTAATCACAGCCTTCTTGTAGTTGTTTGAACAATAGGTAGGTACAAATACGTTTTTATAAATTAGGTGTTATGTATGCACCTACTCACACAAGTACCCTCATAAGAGCCATCCTAACTTACGATCAAGGAAATTTTAATTGAATAAATAATTAATGTGTATTCTACTGCGTGTTACCTATGTTGATGTGTTGTCAGGTTTGGCCCCAGTTGCTGGAATGTGCAGCCCAACAAGCAGTTGTACTGTTAATGAAGGTCGCCACTTTGAGAGTGTTTACGTAGTTGCCCACGAAATTGGTCACAAGTAAGTAAAATCAACTATATGTTATCTTACTAACTCGTTGATAGATCTTTTGTAAAATAGATACCTTCTGCCTACCCCATGCAAAAGTAATGTAGTGTGATTTGGAGGACAATAAATTGAGTGAACTGTAGGTAGATGGGTAACATATCGCAATGAACCAAATTGATGCGGGAAAGGCGAAAACGTCTACCAAGTGGACGTGGCACATAGTTTCCTAAAATCCATGTCATCGTCACAAACATGATAATATTATTATAACTGCTGAATGTAGAGTATCATCAAAACGCCAGTCAAACGTTTCAGTATGCACAATGGCTAGGTGCAATAAAAATTCTCCCAAGAGGGTGTGGCACACAGCTTCCTCGTATCCATAATACGACTGTATAGAAGTTCCGATATCATCGAAATGCACAGTGGATAATTACATCTTCAATCTGCGAATACCGACCACTATTATCCAAATTAGATTGTCGGAAGATGATGAAATTTAAAGGGGACCTCCCAGAGTTCCAACTACACAATCCCAGAAAATTCCATCGACATTTTAACTGAACTGCAAAGTTCAATTGATTGACACACATAAATATATAGACTGGCAAACCTACTAAAAACGAAGGTCTAAAACGTAAAACGCGAATGGAAAATCTGAATTTGCTTTTTTCTATCCTGTAAAAGTGAAAACAATGCTTCCGCTACCCGCTGGTACTTGGTTCCCAGAAGGATTAATCAACAGTCAGACGATTGATCATTAGAATTACCTAAAAACTACTACTTAACTAATTTTGCTTAACTAATTAATCAGAAGTTCTGATTCTACCAAGGTAGGTAGCGAAAGCATTTTTTTCGCTTTTCACGGCTTAAAAGAAAATGCTCCCTAAAAACAAAATTTCCACTTGCGTTATATGTTTTGAACCGTCCTGAAAAATTCTGGTTTCGTGTCTGTCTGTCTGTTATGAAATCCGGGGCAAAACTATACGAAGTTGATGTCAGATTTCAATGACATTGTCTTCTTTTTTTTTTGGTTTGTGTGAGTTGGAGTGTGGATGGTCCCCCGTGAAAATCATTGTCCCCAGATCGAAAGGAGTCTCTGCTCATGCGCAAAAGTAAACCCCTTGGAACAGCCATACCGCCCGAATCCGATGAAATTTTCGGGAATTGCGAGGGTTGGCGTGTAGATGGTCAGGGGACCCTCATAGGGATGAGGGTAGGGAAAGGTACCTAGAGATTGATGATTTGAGATTATGTACTCATAATTGCACCGGAGCAATCGGGTTATGGATGCGAAGAGCTATGTGCCAGACCCATTCAGCAGACGTTTATGAGGATGTTTGATTGTTTGTATCGAGTTTGGTAACCAGTGGTGGTTTTGAGGTGAAGTGAGATGTGTTTCATTGTATTATTGTGACTGAGGCGATTCCACAAATTTGTTAAATTTGAAAAATATCCATTTTTTGGTCAACCAATTTGGAAATAATGATTCAGGATCGATTTTTGAAAATCAGTTTTTTAAATTATCAACCGTAATTCTGAAACACAAAATGGGATTTACGACCCCATAAGCTCCACATCCTATTTTCAATATTAATTCACCTAATTTTCCAAGATTATTCAAATTGAATGCAAGTGCGTGCAGGAAGTCGTGGCATGAATTCTCCTCCTCAAAATACTAATCTCATATATATTTCTACATGGAAATTTCATAATAATTTCTACTACCTTGGTAGGAACTTACACTGCCTCAAGAAGATATTGGTAGGTAAATGTTGGATTATTCAGCTGTGATTGTGATGATCCACCTCCACCTTATGTAACCCGCTCGAAACTGACCATATCCTTCTGTTTCCAATGCACTGTTCACTCACAAACACAAAACTCGTATCAGAAGAGAAATTACCATTAATTGCACTGCCTCATCATTTTAGGCCCGGAATAGTATTTCGTCGGTGAAGCGGCAACATGCTATATCTCAGTTTTCCCAAGTTTTCAGGAGACACAAAAAAACTGTCTAAATTCAATACTACTTCCTTGAAACAGAAACTTTTGACAATTCCATCAATAATTAGATCCATTTCATCAATTTTGTCGGATTTTACCATATATTTTCAATTAATTAAAAAGTTACGTGAGTTATAGCATGTTACCTCATTTTACTCTGAGTTATAGCTAGTTACAGTCCCCGTCGAGCAAGAGTTATCGCATGTTGCCAATGAGGATATTTAGTTATAGCAAATTAATCATTGCAGTAGTGATCGTTTTCAGGGTTACTTTTTCATTTATAATATTAATTTTTTGTTCATTGGGTAGGTACCTACCTACCTAAGTAACTAGTTTACAATATTTTTAAATTCAACATTTTTCCGATGTGTCATATTTTGGTTGATTATTTTCAATAAGCCTTTGGAATCGAGCAAGAAAAAAAAATTTAACCCCCCTCCCCCTTAAAATTTGATGTTTTACGTTTCAAGGTACGTAGAATCCGAAAATCGAATAAAAAATTCTCCGTACGCCGTACACGGCACTTTTCTTATATTTATTAGCAACACTGGACGATTTGGTTCAAATTTGGTATGTGGGCTCCATTTGGGGTCTAGTTGTGCCGCGAAGCTTTTGGTTGATGTAGGTCACTTCTAAGGGGTGAAATTGAGGGTTGAAATTTTCTAGAGTGCCCTAGCTCAAAAACTCTCGAAATAAAGGTATCGTTTTTTCGCCAATTTTAAATTGAATTGAATGTTTAAAAATCTTTGAGACCACCTGGAGTTCTGCAGGACAACCCGTTCGCTCCCTACGAGTACTTAAGGGTTTTCTTTCGTTAAAACAGAATCACGAGTGTGAATCATAAAAGAGGTCAAATTTCCGTTCAAATTTTATTTGACTAAAATGCGATCGCTGTTCATTTCTTCGACTTTTGCTTTCTGAGCAACCAGTAGGTAATCAAATTTCCATATGAAGTTCTCTATTATTCGAATCGAGTGTGAAGCGTATAATTCTTTCTAATAAACTTGATTGTGACGGTGTGAAGGCAGTATAATTGTGTAGTAGGTAAGTAGTACCTTCCAATGGTTGGTAAGTAAGAAAAAGTTGGTTGGTAAAAAAAAAGTTGGTAGGTAAAAAACACGCTGCAAATCATTGCCCAAAGGTTTATTATTTTCTGTTTAGATTACCCATCTGTATGGATCCCTCCCTACCAACCATAGGTACCTACTACCAACTGGGGCATTTTTGATAATTTCAACCCTTCATTAAATGGAAATTTTCCATTTGGTTGGTGGTTGGGGTTTTTGTTTAGCAGAAATAGTATGGTTCAGTAAAAATATTATTAAACCAGAGGACCAAATAAAATCAAAAACAGATAAAAATGAAAAAGATTAGAACTTGATTCCAATCGAAATTTGGTCACCAACAAAACGCCAGTTTTAAGCGTGCCTACCTTAAATATATTGTTATGAAAAGAACAACTATCAGCAACATCCCCTTTGAATAGAACTTGGATCGCTGACAGATTCGTCCTGACAACATTATAATAAGGTAGGAAAATTTTCTTGGATTTGGATCGACGCATTGACAGACAAGATAAAGAAGAAAGTTCCTAAATATATTGTTTAGTAATGGATGCATTCCTGAAGACGTCCCATTAGATAAGCCTTAGGTTAATTTAAACCTTTGAAATTTGATTTGTAAGTTTTGGTAGGCAGTCCGTCGGAGTTCACATCCGTATTCAAGGTGAAACACACAGAAGCACATGATATACGTGGTTTCTGGTGACCTGGAACCATCATGGCACCACTACTAGTTGCACTACTAGTTGTGACACGAAGAATAATTCATGAAAATCCAGAGGTATATTGATAATATTCCCTCAATTTCAAGGCTTGAGTACAATTAGAAAGCTATAAAGGAGCCGAAATATAATATCGTATATTTTGTGAATATTATCCCCCTACTTGCCGCCTCCCTATGCTAATTTCGATACTCTGGTGAAATAGTGTGCACCTCGGAAGTTATCTGAGTCGAACTTGAAAAGAAACACTCAAATCGGTTGGAAATTGAGGCCGGGGTAGACTACACAAGATGATGGCCGGAAACCGACGTTTTTTAAGCATTAACCCCCCTCCTCCTCCCTTTAGAAGGCAAAATTCAAAATTACGGCAACGTAATGCACAACCAAATAATTTTCGCGTCGAACAAAAAAGAACCACAAAAATCGATCAAAAACTAAGGCCAGGGCAGAGTACACAAGATTTTGTCTCACTCACACACACACAGACATTCACCTATGGGTTTTTTTCGCGGATTTGGATTCAGAATGATCTAAAACTGATTAGTACGTGGTTATTTTTTTCTGTTGAGTGTTGACCTCCTTCACCCCAGATTAATCGCATTAAGGACGCCCAAGTCATGGGACGTCCTAAAAAGAGACTACGTTTTGAGAGTCATCAATCATACTGATCGAATATTGAAGTATCACTGCTGTTCTTCGCAGAAATCGCGCCGTTTCCGAGTCACTTTCTTAAGAAAAGGTGGACTGTAATAAAAGATGATTGCAAGTAATACATACCTAGGTACCTTCTTCACATTGGAAAATAATGACTACAACTTGCTATAACTCAGAAAGGCCCATATTTTCAACATGCTATAATCCAATGGAACTGCCTCTGTGGTTTTCATGCGGTGATTTAGTAACAATTTCTTATGCTAACTAAGAGATTTTTAACGTTACTAATTCAGGATTATCTAGAGTACTATTATCAAGCGAAAAACCAGGACACAATTCGCAAAATGAGTGCAAAAACAAGGAAACTTACCGGCTCATCTATGATGCGGCGCTTCCTAGTCAAAACAACGTTGACAACAATGAGTTATCACTTGTTGCTTTCTGATTTGAGTTATTTCAAGTTGGCAATACTGTCAATAACTCGGAAACGAATAATTTTTTTGCCAAACTGACTTCACCAATCGATCCGGCGGGAAATTTTGAATAAAGATTGATGTATAACTCATTTTGGTAAAAAATTGAGTTATAGCATGTTGCCGCTTCGCCGACGATTTCAGGTCATTTGGAATATAATCTGAAATCTATGAACAAAACCCTCAAGAGCTAAGAAGGATGCAAAATTCTTAACGCATAAACAATCACAAAAAACTGGTACTAAAATCAAGTAAAGTAAAATCTACGGGGATCTAATCCTTCTCAACATCTTATTACAACGCATGATCATGACTTGGCACAGGAAGGGATGAAATACTAAAATCGTACAAGAGAATTAATTGTTAGAGAAAAATCTGTTTCTTCGATTTACATTGAGAAGAGATGGTCAAAATCCGTTATGTGCCCACAATCTTAAATTTTTTTCAAATCACTACTAGTCTCAAGGTATTCTACTGTAAAGTGGAAAAATTAAAAGCGCATTGGTTTTCGAAGGTTTTGTAATGAATATATGGTAAGAACACTTACAAAACATTATTTATTAGTTAGGAGGCCAAAAAACTGCGATGTCTTCTAGGATCGCTCTGAAGGGATCTGTTTGATCGGGCAGCCGTTTCCTCCACATCCTCCGCGCTTGGGCCTGCCGTTATCTAACTACAAGATAAGACAAGAAACTCAACAAAAGTCATTTATATTTGGCCGTACTAGTGTGTTGGAATGTTTGTAGCCTATAAATAGTGTTTGATGATAGTCTAGTAGTGATTTGAAAAAAATTTAAGATTGTGGGCACATAACGGATTTTGACCCTATGCTGCTTCCATTCCTTGATTAATAGATACCAAGATACCTATTATATTCAAAGCGTACCTGCCTACCAACCTTTCTGAATACGTTGTAATTAACGCTTCCGAGTCTACCAAGGTAGCGGAAGCTTTGTTTTCACTTATCAAGGTTGAAAAAAAAATTCTCCAAAATCGAAATTTCCACTCGCGTTTTACGTTTCAGACCTTTCTAAACAATTTTGGTTCCGTGTTGTGTGTCTGTCATGAAGTCTTTATAACCGCATAACTATACGAAGTTATTGTCCGATTTCAATGAAATTTTCAGGGATTGTGCGGGTTGGCGTGTAGACGGTCCCCTATGAAAATCATCACCCCAGGACTGACAGTAGCCTCTGCGCATGCGCAAACGTAAAATCCCAGTAACAGCCATAACACTAGCGGAGAGGGGAGGGACAATAATTTTTTTCCGCTCGATTCCAAAAGTTTAGTACAGAAATTAAAAAACCAAAATTCTGGGTTAGTGACGTTGTAAATTGATGTGTTTTCAAAACTTGCAAGTTGAATCCTGGTTCAAATGAATTTAACCTGGCGTCACACAGTTTGAGATCTTGAAAAATAATCTGTCAGGGGAACTAAACTACGTTTTTGATCATCACATAGGATTAATTATGCTGAATTTGAATAATGTGGTCTGTAATTGATTGTGCACTGCAATAGCTCTTCAAAACGTTCTTTCCTCTAAATAACTTAGTACCTATTTGTGTGTCAGTTTTTCATTTTGTGAGTCCTAATAATCGATGTGTCTTCACGTAATGAAATTCTTTGCGAGGAAACCCAACTCTTCCTCCGTGCCTCGAAGGACCCACTGAGTTCTTCCGTCCCCCTCGCCGATGGTGCTTGTGGTGGCGAAGCTCCAACAGCAACAACAACTCTTGATAAGAATGATAAACTTCTCCCAAACAAACAATCGCGACGCTACCTCACAAGTACCCTACTAGTGTTGTACTAAGTATTCTGAAGTCATTTCCGAGTGCTCATATCATTGTCTGTTTCTTGAGTGGAATTTTTGTGTTTATTTCTCGTTGAAGTTTATGTATATGGCGGCCAACACAACTACAGCTCCCGTCAACTGTTAAACGTTATACTTACTGCATTAATAATTTGAGGTAAGTGCTAATATTGTATTACGAATAGAAATTATAATTATTGCCTACTCCACACTCAAGGTCTTATAGTTTTCGTCAGCATCGGCGTCATGATTTTTACTTTATTCTCTCTGAGTGTAGTTTGAGTAGGTACATGGAAAAAGGAAGAGGAAGGTCTAAGATTTTGAGTAAGCCTCTACTGTCAGGCCCTCGACAACTCTACTTCTCAAAGGGGTGTGCGCCTTGGTAGGAAAAACTGTTTACTGTTATTTTTAATCCAAACTAGACCTCATTCTGAGAATTTTGGCACCAACCGCGACCTTCTAGCGTGAGTAGATCTTTTCCTATGATTTTTCAAAGTTTCGACCGATTATGACGTCACAGTGGGCTGGGGGGTCCCGCCCAGGCGAGAGGGGCGCGTGACGTCATAATCGGTCGAAACTTTGAAAAATCATAGGAAAAGATCTACTCACGCTAGAAGGTCGCGGTTGGTGCCAAAATTCTCAGGATGTAGTCTACTTTCGATTAAAAATCTAAAAAAAATCAAGGCGCACCCCCCAATGTACTTTTCAAGTTTGGGACACTTTTTTTCTTCTATTATGGAGGGATAGTTACTAGTTGAGCTAAACGATCCCAATCTCGAAAGAGCTTAACAGCTCAATAAAAAAAATGAGAGTACAGAAGTCTGACTGGCAGAAGACAGAAGTGACGGCTCTCGAAGTTTATTGAGATTTTTACATTTCACTGTGAATTGTGGGTTCGCAAGTGTGTGGCTAGCTATCATCCCTCATAGTCCCTCTATCGAGGTGAAAGGGTTGTCACCAAGTGAATAATACAAACTGGGCTAAGTGATTTTACTATTATTTTTGAATGAGGGACGCTAGAAAATTTAAAGTAGCAAATCGTCGGTGAAGTACTGATCCCACTTAATCCTCTCTTAACTCGTTTTTCAGGAAACAATGAAAACCTGTTCTTTAGTTGTTTTATTATTTATTGATTCGGCAGTGTAGACATTTCGGGGATGTTAAGGGGGTCTCAGTCGGTCGCCGTCCATTCTTAGTATTTCGCCAAATTGAAGGGGCAAAACTTGAAAAATTGTACCTAAATTTGAAATTTCAAGGGATTTTAAAGATTCTTTAGTGCACGGCCTGAGGGAATTGAATTACTGAAATATTGCAGCTGGAATCATCAGAATCGAACAATAATTGCCAAAGAAAAATGGGAAAAACTACTGAATAAACGGTTATTCCCATGTTTTCCCCATATTTCTCAGGAGATTATTGTTCGATTTTGATGATTCCATCGGCAATCTTTCAGTTTTTATATCCCCAAGGCCCGTGCACTAATGAATTTTCAAAGTCCTTGAAAATTTCAAGTTTCGCTACATTTTATGGGAAAAACATAACTGAATTGACGGGTTTTCCCATTTTTCTCTGGCAATTATTGTTCGATTTTGACGATTCCAGCGGCAATATTTTAGTTTTTCAATTCCCTAGGGCCGTGCACTAATGAATTTCTGAAATCCTTTGAAATTTCCAATTCAAGTACAACTTTGTAAGTTTTTGCCCCTTCGATTTGGCCAAATACCGACCCAGAACGAGGAACGAACATCGACCGAGACCCCCTTAACGTCAGCGTGTTGTCGAGAGAAGACGATGGCCTTCTCGATGGCTTTTTGATTTCTATTGGTCCCTACTCAACAAGGATGAAGGTGATTTACCACTGGGCTGAAAGCTGAAGCTGGGAGCCCTAGAAGCGTTCTGATTGGTGGAGCTCCCGGACGTAGTTCTAGATGAGTGCAACAGATCGCGTTCATGATCGCTTGTTCCCAACCTTATCTCAACAAGTCACCTTGTTTAACACATATTTTTCTCTTTGGGGCGTTACCAGCCGCATCTAAGTTATTATTTCATAACATTTAGTTATATTCTCGTTATGAATGAAAAAAATCGAGCGATTATCAATAACACACTGGGTTTCAAACGTTTCTATGGGTGGCAGATGTCGATTGAACATTTGAACTACTGGCAATAGAGACAACAATAATTGTTAGTGCAAATTGAAGACTACCTTTCGTCTTGATTGGTGTTTCCAAGTAATTCTTGTAAATCTAAATGACGACGAAATGAAAAGTTATCAATTTCTGGTCAATCGAAAGGATTTGAAAAGAAGCAGCATGAAGAGATTGTGGCCTCCCCCCACCACATCAGTTTCCGTAGTAGTTCTTCAGCTGAAAGTAGATGGTGCAATTGAGGCAGCCTCTAAAATGTTTGCACGCCATTTTAACATTAGCTTTCTCCTCTGTTAACTTGTCTCCAGTACTCTGTGCTGCTCACCAATGGAAGGAGTATATAAAAGTTTGGCTCTATCTGTGGACCTTGGCGTGAATATTGCAGAGGGGCAGGGGGCGGCGCATTAATCTAGTGGCTAATTGGGGAAGACAACTCCTAGGTAAGATGGGAGCAGAGGCCGGCGCCCTGACGGCTACCAATGCTTCTGAGGAACTTGGGCTTGTAAATGAGACGAAGGAGAGAGAAATGATCAAGTCGAATTGTTGGAGTGAAATGCATGAAGGGCAAGCCCTGAGTCGTCCTTTTATATTACAGGGAGAGTGAAAGAGGATAAAGGGGGAGCGGGGGGGGGGAAGTGGAGGAGGTGACGTCAGTCTGACGTGTCTACCCCCGTCTTCACTCTACCTACCGCTCGATGACTCACTCAGGGGTTCCCCTTTATGTTTATTTATTGGAGAACTAACCCATTACAGGGGATGATGAACATATCATTTTTGTCAGCTGCCACTTTTAATTGGAAGCGAGTTTAAAATGTTTAAGAAGTACCTAATCGTTTACCTATTATGGCATTTATACCTGAATCTGTCAAGATGTATATACAATTCTAAAATCAAGTTTTTATGTACCCAAGTATTATTATGTACCTATCTACATAATATTTGTTTGTGTTTCAGTTCTTGCTATTTTCAATGGAAGCAACTACCGTGAAGCCAGTCGTTGGTTTGAATTTGGATAAGAGTACTTGGGAAGGATGGATCAACAACATAATACTATGGGCTGCTCAAGATCCTTCTGGATTTTTGATTACTATACTTCTGATTTTGTCGCCGTTTCTAGTGATTTCGTTGGTTTTAGCATGGCGACTATCTCGAATCCTCAAAGTCCAAAAAAAAGAAAATACTAAAAAAGTCAAAAAAGAAACCAATAGTTCTAGGCTGAGAAAGAATAAACACAACTGAATTATAATACAAATAGTTTTCAAGTTCACTATTGTATCATTTTTCCCATACTGATTGTTCAAGTACATCATTAGTCTTCTTTAATGTGACCACTAGACCGAAGTTAGATGTACTCAAATCTCATAAATTATTATCCTCTGATCAAAATAAACATTCCTGCATTGCATAGACAACATAAATATCCTAAAATGAGTTTTCGTTTTGATTATTATCTTATTCTTATCCATGCTCTGAATAATGGTAGATATTTACCTAAACACGCCCGATTTGATGAAACTTGCCATATTTTAGTCAGTTGTGTACAAAGAGTGTTCTTGTTGATATGACTGAACTTGATTTACGAGTAAAATACCTAATATTTGCGGTACCTATTAACTTTTATACTATATTCATTTCAAAATGTAATTAGGAATTTATTATAACGCATGATACATAGCAATACATTGTGTAACTAGTATAAACTTAAGCGTGGAAGGCATTCCGCCACAGCTCTGATAAATAAAAGCAGGCTCATACCTATTAGGGTACCTACTGTTTAGGGAGAGGCATCTTTGCTGAAAACATCGGGAACCTTTTGATCCCTTTTTGCCTCCCACAAATGTCTTAGGTGACGAGATCATAGGTACTCTGGCTTTTTAATAAGGCATTCTAATGACTAGGCGGTATCCATAGAGGAGGTGGCAACTCCCGCTAGGCGCGCTGGTGGTAAAAGTAGCTTCTTGTACGTCCAATAGGGTGCTCTGATTGAAATTACCTCGGAGAGATCACATCAACTTGTTACGAGTACCAACTTTTTACATTTTTTCTGTTGGTGGGCGAAACAACTCTACAGTTTTTGGGTCCTTTTTGTAATAGAAAAAAGGGTCTTTTCGACATTATCTCATATCAGACAGAAGATATTCAACTCAACAACATAATTAATTAACTTCTAAAATATCAATGACACTCGAAAAACGTTGATGTGATCTCTCCAAGGTAATTAAGGTAGGTAATTTAGGTAACTATTGGACGTACAAGAAACTACTTTTATCACCAGCGCGCCTAGCGGGAGTTGCCATTTCCTCTACGGATACGGCTAGTATTCCAATGGGTCTAAAAAGTAAATGTTTTCAGTTGAAGTCGTTGTGAAAATTTATTCATACGCCAACATTTTCTCGACTAATAAATGAAATTTGGCAGTACACTACGCAACGTACTTGGCAGTTAAAAAAACAGATTAATGAGGTGTAATGGATTGGTACTTAACACTTTCCATGCGGGTCCCAAAACGGCGATTTCATCACCAACGCGGATCCCAAACAGGGTGGTCTTCCCGACAGCGCGGGGTGCCTACCGGTCGGCACTTTTTCGCTGCTCTACTGCCATCTGTTTCTTCTTAGTTGAACTAGTTGGTAATTTTTTTCAACAGGATTTCTCCATGTGATTTCGTTTAGTAATACCCGTTCTCCACTAGGTTGCGTTCTGGGTATGAAACAGGTTGCAATTTCGCCCGAAATTAGTAGTTCATACAAGGTATAGAAAGCGCTCGAAACGTCAGCCGCTCAGGGGGTGGGATATTGTTTGCCTACCGATAGGCAATCCGCGCTGGCTAGAGAATTACTTTTGCCAATCCGCGTGGAACGTGTTAACAAATAATACAATTGCTGTACTTAACATTACTTCCATGTGCACATACTCGTACGTATCAGTCTCAACTTATTCATTCCCTGATGTAATTGATTCATTCCTAATTATCTGTCTACTTATCACTCCCACCATAGTACAGTATATTTGAATCGTTTGAGACTGTAGGTAATGAAGTTGAAGTTCTTGACTTGAAATACTGTTGTACTTAATTCCATTTCCTGAATGGGTCTAAATCTAAATTAATTCTCTTGACGAAAAAAGACTTAAAAAAGGCTCATGTATCTATTGTTCTACCCATCAAAATTATTGTCCATGGAAAAATAATTGGTTCAAGTTCAATGTTGAGATTTGAACCGTAGAAGTTGGATCGTACTGCATTAAAACTACATCACATAATGTCGTTTTCTTGAAAAACTCAATATTTCATTTTCATAATCACTTCATTGTCCTATTTAAGTCAGTTTTGTAGGTACTTCAATCTTCTACGTCCGTAGATTGTCGAATACTTTTGATATTTTCGGTATTAACGTGAAAATTTTTGACGTACTTAATGTGTGTACGTGATGAGGAGGAAAGGGAATGTTTAAAAGTGTGTTGTGCTAGTGATAAGTAAAGAGAGAGTCACCCTGATTAGACTTGTGCTCATTATTTAATATTTATATTATCTGTACTTTACATCATCAAGTCGACTTGTCAATGAAGAAAAACAAATTTAAGGTTGAGCTGTGTAACTGACTGATAATTTGTAGGTACCCTCCTAAATTCGTACAAATTTTTTAAAAAATGTCAACGAAGTTTTGGCACTTGTAATTTCGATAGTACGCTCCTCTTTTAGTATTAATATTGTAGTAGTATGTACCTGCTCATGTAAATGTGAAGAAAGTGGTGTACACTTACATACTTCAGAATTCAATCAACGTAACCTACGTAGGTAGCATTGTGAATGTGTCAGCTATTTGTAAGTACTACATTGTGATCAGGTCAATTTATTGTGTTATTATCTCTGACATTCCTGTAAATGGGGAATTTGCACGTATTTTTTGAAACATTTTCCGTTGGAAGATGATTGAGTTTAAAGTTATCCTGTCAAAAAGGTCTCTATTCGAATTTTGGCCAGATTTTTCTATGCATTAACCGATTTTGTGATGGAAGTAATTATTCATTAGGTTTTAATGGGGTCTGAGCTTGATTTTTCAAAACAATTTTCATTGCAAGAGAAAACAATCAAAGAAATCATAAGAGCGATTTACCTTATGTTTTGATGAAACTGGGGAAGATGAAAAATAAAAAGGGTGAGTTATTACAAAAAGGGTAGCCAGTTTTACTTTGATGGCGTGAGAACTTTAGCGCTATAACTTCCAACCATCCAACTCAATTTTTCGTCGCGTAAACCAATGTTTCAGTATAAGTCATCAGATAATCTCAAAAATTAATTATATCATACCTCCCTCGTGTTATTCCAACTAGGTACCCTTCCTAGAAGGCTACGTAGAGTCATAGATGCATATTGCCATAACCACCAGTTATGTACCCAATACTTACTTGTGGCATTGATTTGTTGTTCTATATCCTCTTTTCATATTCCCCTTAATTTATTTTTTCTAGGAGAGGGAGCCCTTCTTTACGTAGACCATGGTTTTTATTGTGACAAAGTTCCCTATTTAATTAACTTCCCACTTTTGACAAGATTACCCTTACCATGATGTGAGATGCTGCAGCAGGGCGCTCACAGGCTTGACTCCTTGGCTGCATAGTCGACAATCAAGAGTTTAGATGATATCTCGAAGGGCAATGACCAGTGAGGAGGCCTGCTATGGTGATCAGCTGCTTGGCTTTCCTCTACTTTGCAGTATTGCTCTAATGCGCTGCTCTTTTATTATCCTCCCTTTTCTGGACCTGTAGAGTACTGAAGCTCTCTGTTAACCTAGCTGGGGTTCTGGACCAAAATAATATAGAGTTTTTGCAGGCCACTGCCTGGGCCCATGGAACCTCCTCACAAAGCTTGGGGGACCATGACCTTGCCTGGTGTCATCAGTGAGGGACGATAAAAGGGTTCTCCTGAGAGTCCCCCGTTCTGACCCCCCCCCCCCCCCCCCCCGGCCACAGTCCATAGCTAAACAGAACTCCTCCTTCGCTGGGTAGCATTGTCGTTGCTCGCGCTAGACTCCTCCTGTTGGGGCCCTTTGCTCTTTGGCCGAAAATTCTCTAATGGGACTCTGCCTTCTTATCCACCACTGACAGTTGAAGTTACATTTCATATCCTTGCAAATTCTTCATTAAAATAGTTGTCTAATCCTTTTAATTTTATTACTTATGCTTTATCCGGGCTTGAAGTCCCATGCCTTAAAAATCAAATCATGTGACATTTGTAACAAATGATTATTATAAGAAAAATCACGCATATTTACTACATAGTCGCCAAACTATCATTCGGCGTTTTTTAAAATTCCCCTCAAAAATTAGATTGTTTTAGATTTTGTATGTTGAGCTATTGAAGTGGAAACTAGTCTTTTTTATTCATGGAAATAAACGTTTTTTCGTACAAAATATGAAAATTTTTGTTCTTTACTCTATGACAGCGATTTTTCTAGTTTAGTTGTTGGACATAGATTAAATATCACTTTATCAGAGACCCAAACTTGATATGCTACCTCTAAAAAATCCTCTCATAAAAATTGCACGCTTGCAAAACTTCAGTCTAAATTATAATCAATTATAATTTACTAACGTAAATTAAGTAACTACAAATTTAATTATTCGTGATCACTCTTTGTTTTGGGTTGATTTGTTTCCCCAAACTTGAGGTATTTCCATCCACTTGTGGAAAAAATATATTATCTCTGGGTTTAAGGGCACAAGGAAATTTTTTCGAGTAAAAATTCGATTTTTTAAAAATAATTTTTTGTTAATGTGCATATAATCACGGACCAATTAAAAAAAAATCATGAAAAATTTTGAACGAGAAGTGGGTCAAATAAATACGCAAACCGACCTGTGTCAGGGTTTGCGCTAGTAGAGTCCGGCGCTATACGCTGGACCGTCCGCATTTTCAAGATGATTCAGCACAGCACAAAACGAACGGATTTCACGGCACAAAACGGGACATAAACATAGAAAAAGACGAGTAAACAACGAAACAAGAGATTTAGCTTCTTCTTCTTCTTTGTTTTCATCAAATCGAGTCACCTTGGAGCAAGTTGGAAGCGTTAGGAAACCGTATGATGACGTCATGAGATGAACATTGTTTAATTTCAGAAAATCGTGTTTCCTGAAAAATCGCGTTTTCTAGCACTCGTGTTCCTTTTTGTTGAGTTATACTGGACTTATCTCCTTGTTCTTTTTTTTTACTTGTACGTCAGTATCTTATACACCAACTGTGCATAGGGATTGGCGTATTTTTCCCGACAACAAGATAAAAATGTGGTCCGTTTTGGTAGGTTAGAGCCCTAATTTTGATGGTTTTTTTAAAAAATCCGCCTTTCTTTCCTCAAGCGTTGTACGAAATTATCCTTTGCACCAGTTATAGAGCATAAGATGCTCGACAATATTTGAAAAAAATCAAGGTGATCGGTTGATTACAACCCGAGAAAACGGTACATACGTTTTACGGGAAATTGTACTCTCGGGGAAAATTTCCTTGTACCCTTAACATGTTTGGATAGCAGAAAATATAGCTGGTTTGAATTTTTTGTAGGTAGGTTCCCACATCAACTAGTCATAACCTGTTTGATACGTTATCTCCTTGAATCTCCCAGCGCTAATAGCCATCAATCCAAGAAAGTCATGTCATCAGTTTGATACCTACCAAGAACTAATAGCTAGGTTAGCAGTATAAGTTGTTTAATTTCAGTCTTTGAAAAGTTTTATCTCTTGTCATAGCTTGGGCATGCGTCATGATGGACCAGTGGCTGATAATAACTGCGATCCTGGAAGTTATTTGATGTCTCCTACTCTGGGAAGTGGCAAGATTACCTGGTCTTCGTGTAGCAAACAATATTTGAATCAGTTTCTCAGGTGAGCTCGTTTCTCTTGGTGACTTTCTTCTCCATGGTATTACCATCCAACTATCTCTTCGAGGGTTGGTCGTCATTTTATTATTGCCATTTCCAAATGTAACGCAGATTGAAATGCCGAAAACCTCCATCACTTGATTACCAATTACTTTCTGATTCATGGCAATGTGGGAGCTAAGTTTATGGGATCGTATTTATTCGGATTAGTAGCTGGACACCTATTTTTAATTAGGCAATTCGTTAAACTATCATGACTATTATGTGTGAATCGCCTTTACTAGACAATTCACTGTTGTAATTCAAGCAGGATTACTGTTATAGATCGCCTCAATCGCACTGCCTTATGGACCATAGTACGTCAAGCACACGTTTAGACCATGGAGGTGATGGTACTTTACCGGGAGAACGGTTTGATGTCGACCAACAATGTAAGTTCTGGATAGATTTTGCTTTGTATTTAGTATTTAATAGGTTGGTACTGAGTAATTTATTTGTTCATCAATAATAAAAACTCCACGAAAGGACAATTATCATGATTTATGGATTTATTAATCTGGTGCAGCCTGTGGTTTGTTATGGATCGGAGGCTTGGACCATGCGGGCTGAGGATGAGGCTAGAATTATGATATTTGAGAGAAGGATTATAAGAAGGATCTATGGAGCGGTCAGAGAGGGCCAAGGGTGGAGAGCAAGACAGCAGACATGCAGAAATTGATGAATTATTAAAACATGAAGACTGTAATGATCTCCAGTCTGGGATCTAATTACTTGGAAATTGGGGAGAAATAAGACATGTAATCTGACTGGAATGAAGGAGGTATATTCAATAATAACTTACATGAAGCGGGCCAGACTTGGGGAACAGGGACGTCGAGCCGCGATCGCGAAATACTGTCTCATCACCTCGACCCCTCTCTTCCCCTACTCGGGAAGTGTCATCCGTCCTTGAGTGATTGTATCATCACACTCCCCCCCCCCCCTGGTGAAAAAATTTGGGGTCATATAGGGGACAGGTGATGGCAAATTTTAATTGGTGTTGAATTTTGGGAGGCATCCCTGGGGAAACCGTCCTGGCCCACCTGTTGCCCTCCTCAGTTGTCAGTTTACAGTTGGCTGGTCTGTGGGAGCCATGCTATTGCTTAATACTGATCTGCAGGGTCAGTGTGGGTGAAAACCCCAGGGGGATTGGTGTTGACTTTTTGCCTCCTTGTTTCAAGCAGTGTAATAATCTCCAGTCGGGGATCTAATTACTTGGAAATTGGGGAGAAATAAGACACGTAATCTGACGGGAATGAAGGAGATATATTCAACAATAACTTACGTGAAGCGGGCCGGACTTGGGGAATAGGGATGTCGAGCCGCGATCAAGATAATACTATCTTATCGCATTACCTCGACCCCTCCCTTCCCCTACTCGGGAAGTGTCATCCGTCCTTGAGTGATTGTATCATCACAAGACATAGTCCGATTCATCAAAGCTGGGCGCATCCAATGGCTGGGACATGCTGACTGCATGCCAGTGGAGGCCTGCCTGAGAAAGATGCTGCGAGCTAGGATGGAAACTAGAAGACGAAGATGTCGTCCTCGGCGTCGCTGGCTTGATGATGTCTTGGGGGACCTCTGGGTGGTGGGATTGCGGAGGTCTCAGGCAGGTGACCGTGCCCGGTGGCGGAAGGGAGTTTGGGAAGCCAAGGGCCACATCGGCCTGTAGAGCTGTGTAGTTAGTTATGGATGTATCAAGGGTATTTGGGGATTTTACTAGCAAATATATTTATGTGGAAACGAAATGAAACCTACTAGGCTATATCAGCAACGTTCTCCTCAGCTCTCTGTTCCAACTTATGAGATTTGGAACCTTTTTAGTTTTCTAATTCCCTCATCGGTGCTCAAATTCTTTTCTATTCTGTATATAAGAAAGTTTAGACAGAAAACATGTGAAACGTCAAAATATCTATGGTCCCACCAATGAAATGGTGTCTGAAAAAAAGGACAATAGTTCACTCAAATCCCGAACGATTTAGTTACGTTACCAAATAAAAATTGTATTATCTTAGGCATTTATAATTTTATTTTCCATGTTGTTTTCTTCAAAATTTTACTTTTAATCCGGTTGAAGGTTTGTCTGTCTTGTACAGAAAGTTGTTGAAATGGGGTTCAGAGAAGTTAGATTTGGCCAGAGCACAAAATTATTAGTCATACGACAAATATTGGCGAATAATCCTCATTGTTATTTAATTTATTGTTTTCAAGGTATGTTGAAGTATGGAAGAGGAAGTAGACATTCAGCTACTCAGCCAATAAGTGACATATGCCAAGATTTACATTGTATGAAAGAAAGGTACACATGGACATCTCATCCTGCACTAGAAGGGACATTATGTGGAAAAAATCGAGTGAGCTTGCAAATAAGTGATTAAGTTTCTACATTACCGTTATAAAATAACATCAATATTGTTGTTCCAATTAAAAAACAAGATTTTACTTTGCAGTGGTGTCGAAGAGGAAGGTGCTTGGACAGAGAACAAAGTTTGCAGCTGGCTTATCAAGTTGTCAAAGGAGGTTGGAGTGAGTGGACCGCCTTCTCCGAATGTGCTTCAGGTTGTTTGTATGACAACGATGGTAGCCTTGTGGGTGGAAGCACTGGTGTCCGAGTGGCAGCCCGGTTATGCAACAATCCTAGGTACCTACCTATGTATTTGTGTTGACTTTAGTTCTCCGTACGAATTACGCCACCTGTTTATTTACACTAGCATCTATTTATTCAATTTCTCGGAACATTACGTGTACAATTAATCAAAAGGTTGGATTAATTTCCTCCCTTCCAAAATGAAATCACAAAAGAACGTTGTTCATCATTCTCACATTGGATTTAAAATTGATGTTATGGCGAACCATACTGAATATTCAAAATTAGTTATCCCAATAAACGCTCAAACGATACGCAGAACAAGCTTCACCCCACAGAATGACTTAAAAGAAGGACACAGACTCGTCTCCCACCTCCCTTACAAGGACACGTCCTGGCCCATGAAGGGCACTTGCTTACTAGCCAAACTAAACTTCTCTCCCCTGGTCTGCCTATCTGCGAATGATGTATTCTTATACTCTGAAGTTCTTATTCTCGTTTATCCAATCAGTTTGCCTACTCTCGAAAAGTGTATTTGCTAAATTCCTAAATTCTTGTATCAAGTTTAAGATCGAAATGCGACTTCCATAAAGATCTGTTCCAATCAATCTTGACGCTTAAAAATATTTTCAATTTGGCTATCGACAATTGAGCTGAGACATCCTATGCTTTGGTCCTCTCAACGGTCAGTAGTCAAATTCTAAATTGTTCCAAATTGGCATGGATATGTACACAAACTGTCACAACCCATTTGAAACACTGAAGCCAGGAAGTAAAAACATGCGGTAGTCAAAACAGTCTGGAGGGCGGAGAAAAGCAAATCTTGTCCTGTGTTAAATTAACGTTTCCTTGGAGTCAGAACAGATGATTTTCTTGGATGTAGATACTTAAGAGATAGTACACGAGATCATGCCTGGAATTTCCTTTTCCCCTTTGATGCCATCATCATTATGAAAAGTTCCTGCAGACCCTCCTCCTCGTCACACACTGACCCTCAATATTTCTCTGCTCCCTGTCGCATCACAACAGAGTCTCTCTGGAGTGGGTGGCAGGGCACATCGGAGTAATGGGAAATGAGAAAGCAGATGTGCTGGCCAGAAGGGGCTCACTAACCCCGTTCATTGGTCCAGAGCCAGCCATCGGCATTCCCAAATCTTCCTTTAGGGCGACCATAAACTGGTGGGTTACCAATGAAACCACTAGTAGATGGTCAAAACTTAGAGGGCATGCTCTAAGTAAGCTCATGGTGGCCAAACCTGACCCCAGCATCACAAAGAGCTGCTGCGGCTTAGCCGCAAGGAAATCAGGTTAGTGGTTGCCTGGTAACAGGCTTTACTCCACTCCGATTCCATCTCAACTGCATTGGGGTAAACCAGAATACAGCCCTCTGCAGGCTGTGTGGAGAGGCTGAAGAGAAAGCCTCCCACATAATATTCGATTGCGAAGTGCTATCAAATCGCAGGTTTCACCTCCTTGGGTCACCTACACCCATGGAGGCTTTTCCCAGCACAAATCTAGCCAAACCGCTACTGGCCCTTACCAAAGGGCTAGGACTCTTTGACTAGGAACAGAATCCGCGGAGTAGCACAATAAGCCACTAGGCTTCAGTGCTTTGGGCTCCCATCACCCTGATCCGCGGATTCATCTACAATCTACGACCCTCAACAAGTAACAGCCTTCGACTGTGTCGAAGTTTGAAGCCAACTTTCTCTGAAAACAATATCTTCCAAGTCCCTGTACTGATATTTTATATATGTAGTTCCTCCAGTCCTACTTTTTTTTAGTTCTGAAAACAACATTGGTTTTATTGAAGGTTGAGGGTTGGGCCTTTTGTATTCATTCAGCGACGAACATGACTTCTCTAAGCTCTCAGTCTCGAAGGAGTGGTAGGATCACTCCGTCTTCTGTCCCGAGACTTTGTATTTTCATCCTCAGTCTCATAGATACACCCTGGAACACCTGAACTTAGCTTTTCTTACTTTAAGAAAGTCCTGCTTTGTTGATTGTTTTCTAGCATCAAGGTATGTGCTAATGTCATCCATTGTGCTCTTCCAGACCAGAGAATGGAGGAGATTCCTGCATTGGAAGTGACAAGAGATACAGAACGTGTACCCCTAACCAGGTACGTTGGACTCATAGTAGAGGGACCTACCTCAAGAATGGGTCTTGCATGATTTTCTCACTGAATTTAGTCCGATATTTTCTAGGAGGTACTACAGAATTTTCACTGAAATTGAAAATAAGTTATATTCAAAACAATTCTTACACTTTTAACTGCTTTTAGCTTTTACCTCTCCCAGCAGTAGTTGGTCTCTATAATTATAACTAGACTTGTCCTGATGGGTATTCTAATGACATTTTTTTGCAACAAAGTTCATCAGAACGAGTCGAGTTATAAATATAGGGATTTCTAACGCAACGAGAAGTTTTGTGAAATTATGTTTGAATGAAAAATCGTTGTACCTATCTGATCAATATGTTTCCAATAATATTTTCAGTTGAAGGTCACATCTGTAGGTTAGTTACAATTGTCTAAGCTTCCATGTGTTTTGGAGAGTGAGGAATACTGCCCTCCGACTTAGCAGACGTTCTTCCTTCATTCACCTGAACTGGCACATACGTCATTTACGTACCTAAAAACATTTGCACCTGTATGTTGTTGTAGGGAGGCACCTACTATTCGAAATATCATCGCAGTTATCAATATCTAACTATAACTTTTGTTTTGCAGTGTGAAAAAATTGCTAAAACACGAATTCAGTCGTTTGCTAGTGAAATCTGCCTTAGAGCACGTGAAGTGGACAATACGTTGGCTGGAACGGGCTTTCAAAAAATTAGCTCTGACCGTAAGTATTCGCATGTATAAGACTTGTTCAGTGAAAGGTTTGGGGTTGGAACAGTAAGGGGTTATTGAGTGAGAGTGTAGGCTGCACTCAGCTTACTTGGGGTTTACTGGAACCCACTACTTGAATTGCAGATACACCTCACCTCGTAGATCTATGAGGTGGATAGAGCTGCCGTCCAGTGAAAGATTTTTTTTCTCATAAAATAAGTAATTTAATGCACCAAGTTATACTTATTAGCAACATTCGTTTGATATAAATGCATGATTAAATTACAGGAACTACTTAGATACTTCACTAAGTCTCTCTTCATTCGAAAGCTAGAGTGCCATTCGACGCACCCGAACTGTCTCGTTTACTTCCACAGGTCATGGGTTTTTTTTTCGGCAGGCAGGTGAGAAAATCTTTAAGATCCTTAGGTGGAGTTGGATCTCGTAAGATACCTGGAAGGGTCTGCGTCCTCCAGGTTATGTGGAATTCAAACCCACTAAAAAAACACCTCTTTTTCCCCCCATGTTGGAGATCAGCCCGGAATCGTTTAGCACATTACTTCGGGCTGAGTCCTGGGGCGTTTAATCAGTTCTGGGTGGGGGGGCGGACCAGATGCTCCCTCCTCTCTCTTTCTCGTTCTAAGAGCATCTTCCTTGTCAGGATGCTCTCCGTGTATTCTGCCACAGCAGTCCAGCTCCTTTCACCTTCCAGCATCCTGCTGACAACAGCCTCTGGTGTTGAGCTCTGGGGAGCTATCTCCAGGTCTGTCATCAGCTGATTTCTTTCAGGTGCCCATTTGGTGCATTTGAAGAAGGTGTGGAGCACATCATCATCTTCTTTGTTCTGGCAATGTAAACATGTTGGGGCAGATACCTTTCCCATTTTATGCAGGTAGGCATAAAACAGTCCATGTCCCGTAAAGAACTGCGTAAGGAAGAAGTTCACTTCTCCATGTTTTCTTTCCATCCACGTCTGAATGTTTGGCACCAACCGTGCAGTCCACCTTCCTCTATGTTCTCCCGTCCATATATCTTGCAAATTTGCCATTGTGCGCTCCCTTTCTTCCTTGGCTATGTGGGCCCTGTCTCCTTCATCCCTTCTGTCAAAGATTCTTTTCCTCTCTGAAGCCATCAGCTGAATGGGTATGACCCTCGTGAGGACAAAGATAGCGGGTTCTGATACTGTTCGGTAGGCACAGGCGATTCGTAGGGCTCCTCTTCGCTGCACAGCTATTAATCTCTGTCTGAGATATGCCACATTTAATGCGTCTGCCCATACCTCCGCTCCATACAAGAGGATTGACTGCACGACTGTCATCATTAGGCGTCTCTTGCAAGGTCTAGGGCCGTTTGTATTCTTCATAAAGTGACAGAGAGCTGCAGTTTTTTGTGTTGCTCTATCTGCTGTTCTTCTTATATGTTCACCAAATGTGAACATTTGACCATAACAGGTCATGGCGTTTAGTCCTCTTGAGGCGTCTGAATAGGTCATCAACGTCGAGAAACTTTTCTGCTTCTTAACTGACGTGCGATTGTACTCGTAGCCTCTTGTGATGGGCTATGGCTTGCTTCTTGATGACTTCGGTTATGGTTGGAATGCGAAGTTCTGTGTGCAGTCGGACATTTCTGGTGTACCAGTACGCATTGACACAACATCGCAGCACATTATTTTGAAACCGCTGTATTATATCTCGGTTACTTCGAGCAGTGCAGGACAACTGCACTCCATAAGTCGAGACATGCTTAAGGACTTGATTGTACAAGGTTAATTTATTCTGGATCGACATTTTGGAGTGCCGACCCATCAACCAGTACATTTTCCTGAATTTGAGCCCAAGTTCTGCCTTCTTTTTCTTAAAGTGAGATTTCCATCTCAATTTAGCATCTAGGGTGATTCCAAGATACTTGGCTTCGTTGGTGTATGGTACAGTCTTGCCGTTTAGATGAACTGGAATATATTCAAGCTTGCGGTTGGTAAAGTCGACATGGACAGATTTCGTTTCATTCAACCTGATCCTCCATGTGGATGTCCAGGCTTGGAGTTGCTTGAGATATCTTCTGAGTTTAGGTATGGTGACGTGGTTTGTTTCTCTGACAGCAAGCACAGCTGTGTCGTCTGTGAATGTTGCTACCATGCTCTCTTTACGTTCTGGTAGGCTGCTAGTGAATAGGACATACAAGAGTGGGCCAAGTACACTTCCATGTACCTACCAGTAAGCGTCATCATGCTTTACTCTGAAGTATCGATCAGATAGATAGGATTGCAATAATTCCGCGTATTTTGCAGGCAGTAATTTGCTGAGTTTTTAATTCAGTCCATCATGCCAGACCTTGTCAAACGCCTGAGTCTTCTTTTTTTAATACATTCGAAATTATTTGTCTTTAGCTGAAGAAGCATGCACTGTGTGGTGTCATAAAAGAGTTGGAGGGATCCACAGTAAAGGCTGGACCTTTCCAGATGGCACAACTTGTCAAACCCACCGTCGACATCGACCCATGTACTGCATTTCAGGAGTTTGCCAGGTAATATTTTGTCGGCTATAGTGGATTTTTTTCTCGTTGGTAACAAGGTAGTTGGAATTATAGATTTGGTTAATGTAGGAATTGATTTTTTATTGAACAATGTTTCATGTGGATAGGTAACTAATACTCCTCCGGAATATTTTTATATGCAGATGACACTACAGCCTGCATATCAGGCAGAATCTCAATTGAGAAACTGGAAAACGAAAAAATTGTTGAGTCAAGAATGGTGGAGTGGTGTGCTGCGAATAAATTAAGCCTAAATATCAACAAAACTCAACGCCTTGAACTGTCACTGTCCCGAACCCCAGACCGCCACTCTACTGGGTATAAATGTACGAGAAAATCTGTCGTGGAATACTCATTTAACGGCCCTCAAGTCAAAGTTATCCCAAACTGTTGAGGAGGAGTATGAGTAACAATACTCTAAAACCGGATTAATTGGTTTTATTGAACTTAAATTGAACAAGGTTTCTAAAAAATTGTAATGACAGGTGATTTCTCCTCATTTTGATGGGATTTTCCCTTATTTTTGGGCTGCAAAATCCAAGGCCGGGACGTAGATACCAATCTGCAATATAGTTTTATTGGACTCACCTTAATAATGGAAAAAGTACATCATGCATAACGACAACAAACTGCTATTGTGAGAACATGTTTCTTCTATTTGCGTCTTATTTTTATATCCATCTGAGGCATTATTCGTTTTCTTTCTGATTGGAAAATCCAACTTATTCATCTCAGTACAGATGAATCTCTAATGTGTTACAATCCTTCAACTTTCAGGAGTTTAAATGCACTAGCGACGAAGAAGTGTTCATTTTATCGTCTACACAATGTCCCAGTTCACTATTGTTTTCAAGAGATAAGAGAAGAGAAGTCCTAGTTGGAATTTGGCAGCCCATTAGTGACTGTTATTTCAATTGTATCACTTCTGGAGTTGGACTCCAACTCGTAGAGAAGAGACCTTGTCGCTATTGTAATACGACATCCAGTATAAAAATTTGTCAACCGAATAACAAGGTAGGAGTTTTATCCTGAAGTAGTATTTGTTTTAAAATTATAACGATTTATTAAAATTATTTTCATTTCCAGCTTTGTCAAGATATGAAAACGCCTACCGAACATGCTACAATGGTCTGCACACGGTATAGTGATAAAGTAAGGAGACTGTCGGGATTTGGAATTCAGCTGATCCAATCGCAAGGTCAGTGCTCTATTCATATTCCATACGCTATTATAATTTTGAAATTGAATATATGAAACATGAAATTTTGATTTATTAGTTTCAATAATGAACCTTTGGAATCGACCAAGAAAAAAATTTTTTGATATAAAGATGTTTTTCTTCAAGTTGTAGGCACTTTGTTTTGAGTCCTTAGCCACCAGTAATCAAATTTCTTCATGATGGCATCCACAACTCCCAGTTGAGAATCGTTAATTTCTTCCAAATAAAATTGATTGTGAAGTAGGTGTCTGGTAGGTAGGTAGTACTTATGGTTGGTAGGAAGTGACAATGGCAAAGCCATGTTCTTTGCAGATGAGTGATCTATACAGAAAAATCATAAACCTTTGTGTAATAATTTGTAGCGTTTTTAAATACCTAACCACACAAATCTCAAAATTTTGGAAGCTTATGCAGATTTGTAGTGTTGAAATATTTGTGTGGCGTCTTGGTGTAAACACGGCGCACAGACCTACCTCTCCTTCAAGACCGATCCGTCGTGCGTGTTATTGCATAGCCAGCGCCATGATCAGCTCCTCCAATTCACACGGCGCACAGACCTACCTCTCCTTCAAGACCGATCCGTCGTGCGTGTTATTGCATAGCCAGCGCCTTGATCAACTGCTCCAATTCACAAGGCGCACAGACCTACCTCTCCTTCAAGACCGATCCGTCGTGCGTGTTATTGCATAACTAGCGCCTTGATCAGCTCCTCCAATTCACACGGCGCACAGACCTACCTCTCCTTCAAGACCGATCCGTCGTGCGTGTTATTGCATAGCTAGCGCCTTGATCAGCTCCTCCAATTCACACGGCGCACAGACCTACCTCTCCTTCAAGACAGAGCGGTCATGCAGTCTATTGCATAGCCTACCTAACTATCTTATTTCAATATTGACATCGATCTAATATTTCCATTAATCTTGAATGATCTTGTTGTGATGGCTTAAACTTTATGGCCTTAGAATTGAATTAAATATACTGGGACTTGCCTTGCTTTTTATTGGAAACGACCATAGCAAAAACGAAGTAGAAAAGATGTAGAAGGTGGAATAGAGAGAAATCAAATCCGACCAGCTTAGATTCCGACCGTTGAACGAAATTGATAAAGGCAGGAAATTATCTAATATTGGTCCGAGACCATTTTTAGATAATGGAAAAGTGGAAAAGGGAAGATGACAAAGGATAAGAAAGAAGTTTCTGACCATCATTCTTTCTTAGGAAAGTGAGGCCCGTTGATATGCAAGACGATTGGTATCTTGTGAATTTTGGATTCACAACCTTTGAATGAATTTGCTCAGCAAAATGATTAAGTTGGTTCTTTTCCTGGACTTCCTAAATGTAGCAAGGAACCAAAATATTTATTAAGACGACCAAACTTGCAGTGCGCACGTGCGCGAAAAAAACCGACCGAATGACAATATTCCGGGTTAATCATTCTATTCTGTACCAAATATACTTACGTACCTACTAAAATCTTTACAGATTGCAATAATTTTCTTTTCGCCCTTCAGATGGGCTGTGAAAATTAATAATCCTTGAATTACTGGTCAGCTGCTGGTTTGTATGACCAGAAGAGCAACGATCTGTACGGAAGATGTCCAAAATTAGAACTCATAAAGCAACAATTTGCACCACTCTTCCTTTTTCAGATGACGATGACAGAGCCTGCAAGATAGCGTGTCAAGATGAAACTGTGCCAAATAGATTTTACTTGGTGAATGGTGAAGGGGGATGGTTCCCATTTGGCACTGATTGCAGCAAAGGTGATACTTCCCGTAGAGCTTATTGCGTCAGTGGGAAATGCCTGGTAAGTTGTAAGGATGTTCGATATTCCTTGCCTGCTCAATTCATATTTCGTAGATCCGCAAAATCGTGTTAGATTTAGAATATGCAAAATGATCAGGTAGGTATTTTTCTATTAAGTCAACCTTTAAATGGAGAAGTCAACAAATTTTACTTGACTGTGACGTGGGGTGCTCAGCATCTTAGTTGAATTTAATCCCGAGTTTTAATATATGCTTCAAATATTGACAAAATAAAATCATAGATGAAATGAAATATCTGAGTTGAAAAAAGAAAAAAAGATCGGTTATACTCTACATAGTTTCGAAATGATTATTGAGTTCAAATTTTCATTTCAGGGATTCAATGCTGACGGAAGCCCGATTCATGAATCTATAAATAACTTTCCTCGCCTTGGGACCAGAAGAAAAAGGAGTTTTGAGATAAATAAGGACTCGTGGAAAGATCCACCTGGTAAATATCACCGTTTTGGTTATTTTTCACTCTATTGTGCTTCTAGATTACTAGATGTACCTATCATTAGGTTGTAGCGGAATCAATGTAACAAGGAAGTAGCTAAATTATGAAATCTCCGTCGTGAAAGTCGTCATATACTTCCCGATATTACTCGTACTATCCTGCATTGCCTCTGCCTCATTGGCGAACTCCCCGATTTTCATCAAATCAGCTGACTACCTAAAGCCTAGTCCAGACTGAGACTTTTTGTTGAGCAATATTATTGCGAAGCTGTTCACAACTGTGGCTGAAGAGATTCTCTGAGGTTGCCATTGCCATGCTGGCCCGGCGACACTATGTAAATAGCCTTGGGACTTAAGCGAAGTAGCCTGGTAGATGATGTATGTTGTAAGAAATGTATATAGTAAACATAGTGTGGTATATATCCCACTAGAATAAGTGTATATAGTAGGTACCTTAAGTTTAGAATATGGATTAGGGCTCCGACCTGATTGCATTATTCCATGAGGATGGGTGTAGTCAGGGGAAGCAGGCTAGGGGCAGATTCAACACCTAGGGGAACCACCAGACATGATCGTTGAAGACTGTTTGCCGCCTTCAGTTGATCCCCCGTATCAATGTGATAGCACTCGTGCGAGCACACAGCTGTTAGTGCTTAGGTCCTAGTGACCATACTAGCAGGCAAACAGGGGACCGTCTCCCACTATCAAGCTCTTGTAATGTTCGAGCTGGAATTCTCCAGATGATAGTAAAGCGGTGGGATCAGGTACAAATTCTCTGATCCGGGCCTGTGACCAGTCATGGCATCTGGGGCTGAGACTGTGCCAGTTCACTGAGCACAGTCTTATCTCAACACTGGTACCGCAGGAGGGGGGAGCCCCAGGCTACCGATACAATGACTTTGTCGAAGTATCACTTGGCTGCCCCCAAATGAGGTAGGATTCGCGGGGGTCGTGGTTTATACGGCCCTGGGAGACAAACTTCATCTGTATCCCCCGGAAAGGTTCCATGTGTCATGGCCAGCGAGGATGGCCCTGATACATGGAAACCGACGTGAGTTTTGTGGATTGTCAAAAATCGGGTGCCAACCTGCATAGTCGGTAGTGCGAGCTAGACGTGCGCCTCAACCTGTAGGTTATCACAGGGACTTGCAAATATGCAAGGACATTGATTGTGTCAACAATCCCTCCCAGGAGGAGTTTTTCTCCTCCTATAGTGGAGAAAAAAAAACTCTTCTACAGTGGAGACTATAGAGTCGCATGACCCCAGGAATCCCTGATCGACCTTCGCTCTGGAGGAAGAATTGTAGACATCCCTTGTTCACAACTGTGGACGGTCTCCTACTATCAAGCTCTCGTAATGCTCGAGCTGGAATCTTCCAGATGATAGTAAAGCGGTAGGCTCACGTACAAATGCTCTGATCCGGGCCTGTGACCAGTCATGGCATCTGGGGGTGAGATCGTGCCAGTTCACTGGCCATCAATCTCACCTCAATACTGTTACTGCGGGAGGGGAGAGCCCCAGGCTACCGACACATAGACTTTGTCGCAGTGTCACTTGCCTGCCCCCAATGGGGTATTTCGGTGGGTCGGAAATTCAGGTTTTTGACCTCAAATTCGGATTCAGCACCCTTTAAAACCGATATACTACAACTTTAAGCCCAATGATACTATAACATGTGGTAGACAATTTTTTTAAAGAGATCAGACGTTTGAAAAAGGCAGGCCGCTATAAATGCACACACACTAGGCAAGGACTACGCCGCGCGCGTGTGTGAGTAGTATTTTATAGTATCCAAGAGGTCCTCCAGGGGTTTCTGTGCATGGATACTTTTTTCTAAGACAGTTGGCTAGCTACGTCACACCGTTCAAATCGTCAACTTTCCTTAGCTTCTCTGATTTTTTAAAAACATTTTCTCGACGAACAGACCCGAGTACTGTTATTCCTGAGCCATACTCTTTTGAAAAAAAAAAAAAAAAAATGACTGAAATACCCCATTGAGGTAGGATTCGCGGGGGTCGTGGTTTATAACACCTAGGGCTACAAATTTCATCTGTATCCCCGGGTAGGGTTCCGTGTACCATGGCGCCTCAACCTGTAGGTAATCACAGGTACTTGCGAATATGCAAGGACATTAATTGTGCTAACAATCCCTCTCAGGAGGAGTATTTCTCTTGCTGCTTGCAGCAAGGGGGGGAGGGGGACTATAAGAGTCGCAGGACCCCAAGGATCCTTAATCGACCTTCACTTTGAAAGGAGAACCTTAGACATCCCATGTTCACAACCGTCCTGATACAAAAATGTTGCAGAACAATTTTGAGCTGCTCCGCAACATTGTTCTGTGTACACACTGAGAGAGCAGTTTCACACACTTTGTCTCGGGAAATAATTCTCGCAGTTGCTGGTGTACCGATTAGGCTTTTATTAACAATTGCTTATGCTAAAAGGTAACGATTTCTTCTACTCTAAGGCCAGGTACTCTTCGGTGCCTGGCCAGTGAAAATTCGAACACCAGCTTGATGTACACTTTCAAAATATCCATGCAATCAATATCTGTGTTGAAGCCAGAAGTTTCTGAAGCCATCATAACAGTTAATTTTAAATGCCACATCTTGTAGATCTTGAAGGACCAAATTAAGGTAAGCAAAATGGAATGTTCCGCAACATTGTATCAGTGAATCCCATTTCCGATGGGACTCGCACGTACTATACGTTTTGGACCCGCAATACAACCCTTCAACAATGTTGCGGGGCTGCTCGGGCCCACGGGACTAGGAAGACACAACAAAAAGTCTCTGTGTGGACTAGGCTTAAGGAAGGATCGCACCGATGACTTATCCTGAAACTATTCACTGCCTCGTCCCCCTGAGTTAAACATTTTATTCCGTGATTTATTACACTCTTGCATTATTACCTACTTATGGTTTAATTTCAGTGGACGCAGGGAAAACTCATGAAACAGAATCTGTCAACTTCAGTTATCCAATTTATGTTGATGAGTTTGAATTTACCTACAGAAACGAAATAAACGATGTATAATAATACCGTTGTCATTTCTTCTAAAGTAGTTTCCTTTGAAGTTCTGCTTCTTTCCACGAAGAATGCTGTTTGAAACACGATAAACCGCTATTGAAGTAGGTAGGTGCTACGAACGAATGTATGTCTCCTTGCAGGAATGAACTATTTTCCTTCGTATCGTAGATTCATGAATCATGATAATGACAGTATTTAGAAACTTAAAATAAAAAGTTTCTTGGAATGTTACTTGGTTACCGCGAAATGATTTATTTGCATTTTTTTTCTGAATTTCTTCATCTGGGTACCTCATAATCTCGACAGTAAGACTATCCTCACCGATGTATATTTCTAGTCTCCATAACGTTCGAATTCAGGTAAGTAGGTGCCTTATCAAGCATGTTAGGCGTATCGTATGCGAATGAGTAGGTACATGAGTTGGCAAAAACGTCTAATTCACAAAAATGTAGATCTTATAAACGTTATCATGGAACAGCAATTTCGGAATTTGTAGTCCGGGGAAGTGAGATTGTTTACACTGAAGCGAGGTAAAAGAAAGACGATTGTTTTGTCGAAATACTTTCAAACACTAGAAAACCAGATGGTTAGGTACCTACTTCCCATTTGTGCAATTTTAAAATCAAATACACATATTAGTGAAATATATCGACAAAATCTGATGTTTCATACATGTCTATGAACCGAAATTTGTCGAGTTTCAGCGGTGCGAGATTTGTCACAGGGGAGAATGGAAAATTAAAATTTCATTAAGAGTTTAAGAGAATCGTACTCGAGGGTAGCCAAAAGTGTGAGGTCCAGAATAGTGAGGATTTTCCACTTGAGTTGAAATTCGTATTTCGATGGGTCCAGAGGAGTCAGGTCAATGAACGACACTCACACCATCATTATTATCTCCCTCTCAAATTCTGATCTTCCCTTTGGAAGACAGCTGATGAAACACCGCGACGACAGGAATGGCAGTCGGACGAAAATCCCACATGAAATGGATGTTTACTTTACTTTTCTTTATCTCCCTCTCATTATTTGGACTTCACAACAGCAGCTGAACACGTGCTCAGAAGGAACATTCAGGAAGTTGCTACATAGTGATCAGGAGAAATGAAAGTAAAAATTCCAACATGAGCCTTTATCAAATTTTTTAACAAAGAAGAAACAAATTTTCCTCCAAAAATTGGAGTATTTCAGAAAAAAGTTGGTTTTAAAATTTTAACATTTTCCAAATATTTTGGGAATGCAGGTTTTGTATTTGGAATTTAAGTAAAATGCTGCAAATTGTAATACAACAGTTTATTTTGGTGAATTATTTTAAATAATGAACCTTTGGAATCGACCAAGAAAAACGCTGCAAATTATTACACAAAGGTTTATTATTTTTCTATATAGATCACTCGTCTGCAAAGATCACGGCTTTGCCATTGTTACAACCAACCAACTTGAAGAAAAACATCGATCGCATTTCGGTCAGCTAAAATTTGAACGGAGATTAGGCCTCTTTTGCGATTCACACTCGTGTTTCTGATTTATCGTAAGTCCAACCCTTAATTTCTCGTAGGGAGCGAACGGTTTGTCATACAGGGCTCCGCGTGGTCTCAAATTCTAAACATTCTGTACTATCTTAAACTGATAAAACTAACTATACCTTCATACTCAAATTTTTTTAGTTAGGGCGTTTTCAAAATTCATTTTTGAACCCTTGAAGTGACCTACATCAACCAAAATCTTTGGGGCACAACTAGACCCCAAATGGAGCCCACATACAAAATTTCATCAGAATCGGTCAATGCTAAGTGAGGAAAGTCCCGCGTACGGCGGACGGACGGCCAAATTTTTATTAGATTTTTGGATTCTACGTACCTTGAAACGTTCATTAAAAATAATAAATCAACATCAAAAATAACAAACCAAAAAATTTTAACCCCCCCCCCCCCCTCAAAATTAAATTGTGTCGGTATACGTTTCAAGGTACGTAGAATCCGAAAATCTAATAAAAATTTGGCCGTCCGTCCGCCGTACGCGGGACTTTCCTCACTCAGGATTGACCGATTCTAATGAAATTTGGTATGTGAAAAAATCGTCTGCCATGTGGGTGTGGCACATGGCTTCCTCGTATCCATAACCCGATTTTATAGATGATCCGATGCATAGTAGTTAATCTCAAAACATCAATCTCTAAGTACCTTCCACTACCCTCATAGAGGACGCTAATCTGAACAATCCTGCGAAATTTCGTCATAATCGGATGGGAAATGTAGAAGTTAATGGCTGTTGCAAGGAATTCATGTTTGCGCATGCGCAGCAACACTATTATTCTGGGGGAGATAATTTTCATAGGGGACCGTGTACACGCCAACCCGCACAATCCCTGAAAATTTCATCGAAATCGGACAATAACTTCGTATAGTTATGCGCGTTACAAGGAATTCATGACAGACAGACAGACACGGAACCAGAATTGTTCAGAAATGTCTAAAACGCAAAACGCGAGTGGAAATTTCGGTTTTGGAAAACTTTTTTTTTCAACCTTCAAAGAAATTTTCCACTCACCAATTTCCAGAAAATTTCCGAAATTTCCACTCGCGTTTTACGTTTCAGACCTTGTGAACAACTTTGGTTCCGTGTCTCTCATGAAATCCTTGTAACCGTCATAACCGGATTCTAAGAACCTTGAATCGTAAACCAACAAATTTTGATGGGGAGGGGGTTGGTTAACATTTTGCTTCCGAGTCTTCCAAGGTAGCGGGGCAGAACTTTTTTTCAACCTTGAAAAGTGAAAACAAAGCTTCCGCTACCTTGGTAGACTCGGAAGCAAAATGTTAACCCCATCAAAATTTGTTGGTTCGAATAAAAATGAAATAAATATTTGGCCGTCCGTCCGCCGTACGCGGCACTTTCCTGGATGATGTCAATCAATTCTAAGGGTTGAAAAGTAAGGGTTGACATTTTCAAAACGAACTAGCTCAAAAACTTTCCACATAAAGACACTGTGTTATCTTCAATTTAAAATAGTATTGAATGAGACCTGAGGATCTGAGAGGATGAGAGCTCTATAGGATCAAACGTTCGCTCCCCACAAGAACTTAAGGGTTGTATTTACGATAAATCAGAAACACAAGTGTGAATCGCGAAAGAGGCCTAATCTCCGTTCAAATTTTAGCTGGCCAAAATGCAATTGTTGTTCGTTTCTTCGAGTTGTACTCAAACGTGTGTCCTTAGCAACCCGTAATCACATTTCCTAATAAAGAAGTTTCAACCTCAACGCCCTATTTCATCAAATTAAGTGAGAAGAGTTTATTTCTTCAAAATGAACTTGATTGTGAATTATGTATGAGTAGTAGGCAGGTAGTACCTATGGTTGGTAGGTAGTGACAATGGCAAAGCCGTGATCTCTGCAGGCGAGTGATCAGTACAGAAAAATAACAAACCTTTGTGTAATAATTTGCAGCATTTTCCAGGTCAATTCTAAATTCTCGATTCTGAACTAAGACTTTTGGAGGAGTTTTCATCTTCTTTTCTATATTAATATTTTAACTTATTTTATTGGTAAAATTGAAGGGGGAAAGTGCCCTTCACAGGTGACTGGGTAAAATCTGGAAAATCTCCTAATATTATGATTTACCTACAGGTCTCGTTCATAATTATCAGCAAACTGATAATTTCATTTCAACTATTAGGCATACCTAATAGTATTCTCTTCTTATGGAGACAATATGGGCGTAATAAAAAATGCTATAATGATTTTTTATATATTTTAGACTTACATTTTGATTGTTGACAAACAATTACAACTATTAAGACTCATTGTTCATCAAGAAAATACCTAGAAAGGTACTTTGAGAATTGCGACGTACAAAAAAAACTACATTTTGACACTAGAGAGCAAACTATCTTCAACTAATAATATCCAAAGTTAATACAATCTGAAGAGTTCGTAACAGATTATAATAAAAAGTCTAAAATAATTATTAAAAGGGGGAGAGAGATGAGGGAAAAGAGAACCATTCATCTGTTACCTACTCATAGTTACCTTAAACCTATTGAAACCCTAGGTTTCCTCATTTTTGAGAATTTTACTAATTTGATTAAAAGTAGGAGTGGATATTCAGTCATCAGAAAAAAGCAAAGCTTATTTACCTACAATATTGGTAGTTGAAATTTCTGTACATAAATCACAAGTTGGCTGCTGTCTTCTTCTGGACAGGCTTTTCAAGCTGGATATTTCTGGCCCAAAACCAGGGAACGTTTTCAGCATTGAGTGGATTTTCTGGTTGCTGGCTCCTTGAAAGCAGCCGAGCTTTGGTTTGGAGAGTCGTTATTTGCTGTTGTTGTTCTGTTAGATTTTCACTGGGTATTGTAGAGGTCTCGTCAGATAGTTCAGTCGTGTAATAATCCGACGTTTGTTGTTGCTCCTGGGTCGTTCTGCTAGTGGTCTCTGGGGTCTGAGGTGGCTGGGTTGTGCTGCTGCTGGAACGTTCTTTTGATGGCATTAATGGCATGCTGCTGCTCCTTCCCTTTACTGGACCGACTCTGCAGCATCATAATATATTGTTTTATTCCATTATACCTACGAATTGATAAGTCTAAAGGAAATTGGTGACCCCACCAAGGAGTTCTTTATTAAATAACAATATTGTATGCCTTTTGTCATCTCATTGTCAACACATATGATGACAAAAGTGATATTTCTATATTCCTAAGCATTCCGATAAATCAATTAAAAAAAATAGTAGTCCCTTGATATTCTGTCTTTGGGTGTTTAAGTCAAACAACAAGTAACGAGACTGCATATTGATTTCATGAAATAGGCACCCTTTGTTGTTTTGACTTGTTTTTAGTTACGTGGATACATTTCAAAACTTTTGGAACACAATGTGAATCACAAGACGTAATTGCTCTGCCAGAACGGGTGGGACTCATGGAAGACAAAACTGAATAGGTACCTCTTTATTTGAAATGTTTTTTCGTGTTTTGCCGGCGTGGGAGTGCCAGTGGTGCAGACAAACGTCTAGAAAAGAGGACGCAGACGATAAGAACCACGTAAAAATATGCAATACGAGCATGCTAATTTTGTATCAACGAATTTCATTTTCTCGACCGAGCATTCATCGACATAATATTTCGAAGTTTGCGCAATACAATTCTTGGTGTGAATTTCTCATAGGTACCTGCTTTTAATGGATTTGAATGGAATCATCTTCAATTCAGCTAGGTACTTGAATTTCACAACGCAATGGAGCGCGTATATGCCGGTTTATTTTCGCAGCCAGAGACCTACTTACCTCTTCAATAAACATTCTTGCTCGTGTATGTACTTACCTGACTATTATTTAGCATCATTATGAAGATTTTGAAATCATTACATAGCTAGTTTAGTTAGTTAGAATTGATCAAAAACCAACGAATTATTTTAGTAGTGATGTGCAGAAGGGGGTGCACAATCCAAACTTTAAAAAACCCGGCAGAATTCCTGCATTGACAATTGATCCTGTAGGGGGTGACAGTGATCAGCTTTTCGTATCCTCTCAGCTGTTCAAAGTTGACTTTCCAGATCAGTTTCCAGCATCTACTCTAGTCCCAGTTTGAAGGGAAGGGGGTGCTGTTGTGGAGAAGATTCGAACCTAAGATCCCGGATCGATATGACCAACCACGGCCACAGGCCGAGGACAGTCAGGTACGGTACCACTCGATCTAACCCGGACTTCAATCCAAACTTAATACCACAAATAATTGATAAGGGCAGATCCGGGGGAATATTTCTGTCCCATCTTCAAAACCAAGAATGTTTGAAGTGATAAGGTAGGTCAACAATAATTTTATTCTTATATCTAGCAGAACTATCCCCTCTTTTCTAAAGAATTTTTGTGCATATGTGCTGAATTGGGTGCTACATGAGCCAGGATCAGCCCTCTTATTTTTAAATTTTCTCAATAGATAATTCTCACCTGCTTACCCCTGAGCGGAGGAGACGGGAATAGAGCCATAATTGTAGTAATAGCAGCGAGTTTGCTCGCAAATGAAGTCCTTGATGTCTGTGCAGTCGTTGATGTCCCACTGAAGGTCAGGAGCTCTCAGCAAAACGCAACCAGACGACGCACCGCTGTCTTTCCTGCAAGACACCATTAATTTGTATCATGTATAGATAAATATAACTTGTTATCTTCAACCAAACGGTGGAGACCATGAAAGGGTTGCATTTATTTACTTTTTCGTCTATCTCAAAATGGAAGGGATGATGACATCATTGGAGACTCCACTACCACTTTTCTTCCAGAAAATTATCTATTGATATAATACTACTCAGTGATTGTAGTTTGACACACTACAATTATGTAAGTCTGTGTGCTGGTCAGTGTATTGGCGTACCTCTGTTCGACTGCACCAAGCTGTCTGGCTACAGGCATCTCCTCGCCAGGATTCTTCTTCATGTAGTCGAAAGTAGCGTTGAAAGGGAGGCCTGTGCTCATCCATATGAGCATATCAGTTCCCAGCCTGTTTCCAGAAGTCCAGAAGTCGTACTTATTGTAACCTAACACAAATAAATTATGATTAAATTAATTCATACATACCAACTACATAAAAAATTTGGTGAAAGAGGAGGATTTTGTTGTTGGACCCAAATCCCAATAAAGCTGACATAATTTACATCGGGTCGATTGTCATACACTACAAACTACATAGTACCTACCGATTATACAAATTTGAAAAAGTCTGAAGAATAAACTTGGGAAACCATTTTTAAAAACTCAAACGAATTTCTTGTACACAATGGGAGAAAGAGGAGAACTTAAATATGGAAGGTCGCAAGATGAACATACAGTTTCCGTATAAGACCATTTGAGAAGGTAGGTATCAATTGCAGGAAATTATCAATGAATATTATTGCTTCCAAGTCTATTCAGAAATCAAAATTTCCACTCGCGTTTCACGTTTTAGATCTTCTTTAACAATTTTGGTTCCGTGTTTGTCTGTCGTGAAATCCTTCTAACAGCCATAACTACTATATTTTCCATCCAAATTCGATGAAATTCGCAAGGATTTTGCAGGTTGGTTAGTTGCGTAGATGGTCCCCTATGAGGGTAATGCAAGGTACATAGAGATTGATGTTTTGAGATTAGCTACTATGCATCGGATCTTCTATACTGTCCGGTTATGGATACCAGGAAGCTATGTGCTACACCCACTTTGTATGCTTTTTTTAAATCAATAGTAGGTGTAGATGTGAGGTTCAGGACACCCCCCCCAACTCTACCACCACAGTACAGCAGTTCACCCACGGAAGGCTCAAATTATCCTCAGCTGGGTGCCCTCAGATACTTACTTGGTGGAACCCAGAGTCTTTTTGTGCCAATTCCAAAATAGATTGAAATTGAGACATTTCATAGCATTGAGGCACTATAAGTAAACACGCTTTGCTCCACCTACGAGGGTGGTTCAAATATAAACAGGCCTTTAGTTGCTACAATTTTATTTTACATGGAAACCAAAAAAAAAAAAAAAAAACCTCTAGGATCACTCTTGCTTATAGTCCCCTTGCTTGGTAATACACTTTTCCCAACAAATCGTAAGTATTTAATTCCTCTATCGAAGAATGATTTCGGACGTGTAATCATCCAGTTGCGCACGAATTACTGTACTTGCTGCTTGGTCGAAACGCTCTCCACCAAGTGCTTCTTTGAAGGACCTAAACATGTGGTAATCGCATGGGTAATCTGGGATGTAAGGAGGATGTTTTAGTGCGGTCCAGAGAAATTCAACCAATTCAATCAATTCAATTTTCGGGTGGTTAAGGCGGCAGAGTGAGTGCAGAGTCATGCAAAAGCAGAACATCTCTGATCGGACTTTTTCGCCCTGTTGAGCGATATGTCAAGAAGGCTGCAGTAGTACTCAGCATTTATCATCGACGGTCATGAAAAAAATCTTTCAACAAGATCCTTTCTGAAGCAAAACGAAGGTGTCATCACCTTTCCAGGAGACAAGAGAGTTTTGGCCTTTGATGGCTCAGCCTCCCCCTTCTTCCTCAACTCTTGACTCGTGTGTGTAGTCGTGCACCCAAGTCTCTATTCGTTTCAAAAAAGTCTCTCCTTCAACTTCATAAAGGAAAGAAGTGTTTGAGAAATTTGAACTCGGACATCAAAGAAGCATTTAGCGGAGAGCGTTTCGAGAACAATCAGCAGGTTCAAAGATCGTGCCCAACTGGATGATGACACTTCCGAAGTCATTCTTCGATAAAGGAATTGAAGACTAACAATTCGTTAGGAAAATTGTACTACCAAGCAAGGGGACTATAAGCAAGAGTGATTCTAGAGGTTTTTTGGTTTCCATGTAAAATAAAATTGTAGTAACTAAAGTCCTGTTAGAACCACCCTCGTATCAATGTTTACTTATGCGGTATATGGAACCGTTCACCCAAGTTTGTCTTCGTTCAACCGATCTTCAATCTCTAATATTAATTCTATCATCAACACAAAACCCTATTATTGTCGATATGAACTCCCGCGGCCTGTGCTTACTTACCGGCATTTATCAAATACTGCATGATGGAGTCTGACTTCTCTTTGGTCTCAAAAGATGCCAGCTGAAGACCAATCGATCTACAATATTGGTAAGCGAGGAAATAGTTGAGTTCCGGCGAGTACGGGTTCATCCGGCTGATGAAGTATTGCACCCCGTCCAGTTGAATCGTTGTGATCCTTTGTCCTGCAAAACAACACAAAAACGAGTTTTACCACAAATGTATCGCAACGAACATGTACCTACGTTTTTCCTTCCCTATGAAGTATATAGATGAAACAAGGCATGAAAATATTATTAGAAAGTTGTCCACTTTTTATCATGAACTCGTAACGGTTACATGCCATATGTTCTCAAAGTAAAACGAAACGTGTTGAATTTTAGAATGCCTAAACTGTTCCATGAGATCAATAAAAACGCTGCAAATTATCAAACAACTGTTTATTATTTTTCTATAAACATCACCCGAATACGACTTCTTCCAACCCTTCCAGTAACCAGGGGTAGATGGTGGGAGGGTGGTGTGGGTACTCACGGGGATACTAACAAGTGGTGTTGGAATTCTGATAAATGTCTCAATGAATGTTAATTTAACGATAGTTGATCGTCTGGGTGATTTCATTATTTTGTAAAAACTGAACACAATCCTTAATTTATGAAAAAAATGTTAATTATCAGCATCAGCAAAAGGTTGGTCCACAGAGCTCTGGGTGGTTTGATTAAATTCTAAAAAATCGTAGAAGTTGTGAACTGATGAAAAGGCAACACCGGTATATCAAAAGTTTTCAAACTAGGGTGTTTTGAAAACGATTTCAAGACACGCTAATTATTATTAATTATAATTAATTTCTTCCGCTTTTTACCTCTTAGAAGTTACTGTCAATAACCAAACTCGGGGCACAACTAAACCCCAAATGGAGCCGATACACCAAATTACATGGTTGAGGGGGGGGGGGGGGGATTTGAAGACGAGTAACTTTGTTAAGTATTTATACTTTTAAGAAGAATAAACCCCGATTTCGTAGGTTTCTTTGATCTGAGGGGTTTTCGGAGGAAAAATTCATATAGTGTTTAATACGATGTTTTGTTTTACTCATTTAGCTTGATTTTCTTCCAAACTCTCGATAAATGAAATGGAATGCTGAACTTCTAGCTTCAACGTAACCATACATTTAGAAACGAAACCTTGAAATAATATTTCAAGGTTCAATAATAAAAAAAAATAAATAAAAATAATTAAAAAAATAAGTAAAAAAATAAATAAATAAAGTAATAAAATAAATGTTTCAATAATAGTTCAAGGTTTCGTTTCGAAAAACTCATATTATGAGTTTTTCGTAATAGGATTAAATAAGTATATACAAACGTATTCACATATATTTTCACTGAGACGTAAATATAGTTCCATCAAGAATATTGGTCAGCTCAATTCTGAAGTAATGTTAGGAAAAATGCGTATTCTGCAATGATTTTCATGATACCAGATATTAAGTGAAAATAAATAATGGACAGTGCTTTTTACGTTGGTTCCTAGCTACATACAACGACTTGTACCTTTCAGAAATACTTAGCCGATAATTTCATCATCAATCCTACCAATAGCTCCTCCCCTTCGATGGAAAGAATGAACAGGTTAATAAATTAATAGCAGGGCCAGTTCTAGATAGATTTGGCCAATTTATTGGAATGTACATCCGTTAATCAAGATGTTTTTCAATTCACGAGCTTCTAGACTTATCCCCTCAGTAGCACGCTACGAACAGAACATCAACAGCTCTCAACTGAGAGAATAAATAACCTTATACTACCGTGTCTGAATTTGCGAGTCCGTAAAAACAAACAGAATTTTATTGAATCTAGCGATTTACCTGGATGTTTGCTGATTGACAGAACACACTTGGAATTCTGAAATTTTTACATTTCAGGGAGAAGGGGGGGGGGGTGCGCATTCTGACAAAATCTTGTGCACTCACAGACTCAATTTCTGAACCACTAAATCAACCTCAATCACTGCCATCCACGCAGCTACTTATTGGCTTTTACTTATTGATGTATTATTCACCAACTTTTCTTCTTTGTTACATTTTTGTAGTTTGAATGATTTTTCATTCATTTGAGAGCCCTGCGATGGCGACTGAATTACCACTTTACCATAACATATATTATTGGTCGTAGTATATATTATTAGCTAGTAGAGAAGTAAATTAAACAACCATCTCAGGTTGAATTTTCGTCCAACTGTCATTCCTGGACTCGCAGACGTCACCAGCTGTCTTCCATAGGGAAAATCAGGATTGATTCCGCTGATTTCACTCTTGGCTACTTACTACCTCACCCGCTTAAGTGAAGTGGGGTTCACCAATGGCCCAACTCGAAAAATTATCCAGACTACTCAGCCCTCGGGCGGTCAGCAATCCTGATAACCTCCAAGGCAAAGGAAATCTGAAATTTTGAAGTGTTTTAGAAATTCATTAGTGCACGGTCCTAGGGATTTGAAAAACTGAAATATTGCCGCTGGAATCATCAAAATCAAACAATAATTGCCAGAGAAAAATGGGAAAAACTACTGAATAAACGGTTTTACCCATGTTTTTCCCATATTTCTCTGGCTATTGTTCGATTTTGATGATTCCAGCGGCAATATTTCAGTTTTTCAACTCCCTAGGGCCGTGCACTAATTAATTTCTAAAATCCTTTAAAATTTCAAATTTAAGTACAACTTTTTAAGTTTTTGCGTCTTTGATTTGGCGAAATACTGACCCGGAACGAACGTCGAGCGACTGAGACAACCTTAATTTCGGTGATTTCAAGGGAACCGGTTCATTAAACCAGCTAACGGCCGATATTAGTGGCCATTGTGGCGTTAATTATAATAAATAAAGTAAGAGCTTCAATTTCGATCATACATGTCACTTGTCTAAATCGTAGGAGGTACGAGTAATAACTGAACATACGCTAATCCATAGTAACGAGGTGTTTCAGGAACGTTTTCTAGCGATTACAATACTTTATTTCCAATCTTTATTCGGGAATTTTCTTTGAAAGGTTCGATCCGAGAAAAATTATATCTCAAGTTGTACGGTTTGTACAAACGGAATCACGCCATGTAGCGAGGTAGCTCGCGTATCGTAACTTTGGGCGTCAAGGTGCTTGGTGCTTCTAAAGACAGCTTCCCGAACTAACTTGTTGAAATTATTTCGTTCTTCAATGATTCTGACCTTGAGCTATGTTTTTCCCTTTAATAACCGCCAATGTGCTTTCAACCCTAATATGTTATCATTCGATTTTTCTCACTAGTTGTTACAGAACAATTCCAACAAAATTAACATTATTTGAAAAGTTCAACATTTTCATGGAATTTACAAGAACGCGCGAAGATATTTAACTGATTTTGATGTCATCTTCAATGCCCAATTATCAGGAATCGGTTTCGCTTCGAATTTGCATAAACTTTTGCCTTACAGTATTTTTTTACCTTGGTAGACTTGAAAGCAAAATGAAGATGTCATTGGAAAGAGCGTTAAATTGGCTTTCATTTTTGTTTGATAAACTTTTCATTTAAGTCACGTCAAACTTTTTTTTTTAGCTTGAACTTTAATTTTTGTAAATTTCCTGCTTTTTAAACAATTTTCAATTTTGGTTTATTATTTTCAATAATGAACCTTTGGAATCGCCAAAAAAAAAAGATCGATGTTTTTCTTCATGTTGGTTGGTGGTAACAAGGGCGAAGCCGTGTTCTTTGCAGACGAGTGATCTATATAGAACAATAATAAGCCTTTGTGTAATAATTTGCAGCGTTTTCAAACACAAATCTCTGTCAATAACTTCTCTGAAATGTAAGTTTAATATAGTGGCTAAGTAAATGTTTTTACCGTGGAGCTCATTCATTTTTCAGTATGTGATATGGTAGCAAATCACCATTGAAATTGTTACAGAAGCAGGGAATTGACAAAAATTCAAGTTCAGGTTTGAAAAACTTGTTTATGGAATAGAAATTAAAGGCAATTTAACGGTCTTACCAACGGCATCCTCATTTTAGTGCAATAAGGTCAAAAACACGAAAAAACGTCTGCCAAGTGGGTGTGGCACATAGCTTCCTCGTATCCATAACCCGATTGTATAGATGATCCGATGCATAGTAGTTGGTCTCAAAACATCAATATCCAAGTACCTTCCCCTACCCTAATATGGGACCATCTACACGCTAATCTGGACAATCCTAGAAAATGTCATCAAATTCGGATGAAAAATTATGTGAGTAGATGTATGTGATTGGATCAAAAAATTCTTAGCCTCGGCTGGGATTCGAACCCGCGACCCCTGGAGCTCAAAGCAAGACTCTTTCCTCTGAGCTATTAAACTATTCATGAATAATATTTGAGATTCTCACAAGAGACCATCCCTCTATGAATAAATCCCTCTATGAAAAACGATTCTCTATGATTTTCATGGGGGACCATCTAAACACTACTCTGTAACATCCCTGAAAATTTCATTGAAATCGAATGGAAAATGTAGAAGTTATGGCCGTTACAAGGAAATTCACGTTTGCGCATGCGCGGTGGCTACTATCAGTCCGAAGGTGGTGATTTTCATAGGGGACCATCTAAATACTAATCCGTAACATCCCTGAAAATTTCATTGAAATCGGATTGAGATTGTGGAAGTTATGGCCGTTACAAGGAATTCACGTTTGCGCATGCGCAGTCGCTTCTATCAGTCCGGGGGTAATGATTTTTATAGGGGACTATCTACAACCTAATCCAAATAATTCCTGAAAATTTCATCGAAATCGAGTTGAAAATGTGGAAGTTATGGCCGTTACAAGGAAATTCACGTTTGCGCATGCGTAGTAGCTACTATCGATCAGAAGGAGGTGTTTTTCATAGGGGACCATTTAAAAACTATTCTGTAACATCCCTGAAAATTTCATTGAAATCAGATGGAAAATGTAGAAGTTATGGCCGTTACAAGGAATTCACGTTTGCGCATGCGCAGTCGCTTGTATCAGTCCGAGGATGATGATTTTCATAGGGGACCGTCTACACACCAACCCGCACAATCCCTGAAAATTTCATCGAAATCGGACAATAACTTCGTATAGTTATGCGCGTTACAAGGAATTGATGACAGACGGACAGACACACAGACACACAGACACACAGACAGACAGACAGACAGACACGGAACCAAAATTGTTCAGAAAGGTCTAAAACGCAAAACGCGAGTGAAAATTTTGATTTTGGAGAACTTTTTTTTTTCGTCCTTGAAAAGTGAAAACAAAGCTTCCGCTACCTTGGTAGACTCGGAAGCAAAATCTTCTAAGTGTAAAAATGACGGTTTTGTACTCGTAGTTGAGTTTTAAAAAAATGTTGTCGGTCGAAAGTTATTTTAAATTACGATGCGGACTCACTCCCAGAAGTTTCGTCGTCCTTATACCGAACACCCTGTATTCTTAGCCATCCTCGGTAGAAAGTATCTTAGCAGTAGGCCCTTTGTTTATAAAGAATAGTTCTGTTCAGGCGCAATCACACTGTAGAAATGTGAGTTCATTGAAATATTTGATCGTTCATAATTAGTTGAGATCTTTGGTTGATGACTATGTACTCGTAAGCGAGTTATGCTAAACCTGTATGACGGCCAGGACTTGAAGGTGGAGTAGACCTTGTGCGCCGTGGAGTTTCACGTATCCCTATCGCAAAACTGAATAACTATGTTTTCCATCTGTATCTATCAGTGTAGTTAGTTTGTGTAGTTATTTGTATCTATCAGTACCACAAGTATTATTTGCAACGTCGATATCTAAGTTCAAACGAACAGGGCATGACAAGCGGTATAGTCATTTAAGTAGTAATGTCAGAATATAACAAGAATGATGGGATACTTGAATTATTCAAGGGAATCAAACCTAACCTCATAGTTCCTTGTCGTAAGTCTCCAACCAGCCTTCAATTTCGGATTACATTATTTACATTATTTCCTAGTTAGCATGGAATAGGTCGGCTAGTACAGATCCGACGGCCGTGGAATCTTGTGTTTGGAATTTGAATGACCAGGTTAATCTCGTTTGTAATGCTTTATTCTTCAACTTTTCCTAGTAGAAACTTGACAGTATGAATCTGAAGTACCTACGTACCGATATACAGAGTGATGAGGATGTGGGGGATTATTACGGTTCGGTCAATTGAATGAAGGCGCTTTTCCCAACATTCCAGCTATTTATCAAGAAAATACAACATTTTGGAACTGCGGGGCTCCATTCTGCTACTCTCTAAAAATTCCAGTCATTCACTAAAACACATCGTTTCCGGTAGATTGGCCCTACCGATGGTAGGTATCTTTCCACCAACTACCTGACCACCCACACCCGAACGCGCCGATTTTTCTTTCACTCCTGTTATCAGTTGTTTTCAGCCACGTGAAGTGAAAAGGTCACCTAGCGGTACAGTATGCCACCCGCAGGTTATTGTGTGTGATCGTCAAATAGTCAATAATGAGTGAAGCTCGTAGGGAAGAAGATCTCTAAACAGTAATTTGCAACTAATAATTGAGCCCCTGAAAAGCCAAGTGGCATAAGTCAAATTTCGGATGAAACGGAGATAAGTGCGGAAACGTAATAAGAACATTCAGCTTCGTTTATTGGCCTAGTGGCATAAGTCTAGCGCTTCGAGAATAGCCCAAGAGAAGGCATCACAAGTTCGATGGGCAACATAAATTTAGGAGTTTTTCAGTAAGCTGGACGCAACAAATGCTTTATCTCAAAAACAGATTTCCATGACTTATGCCACTTGGCTTTTCAGGGGCTCAATTCAGCTTTCAGTTTACGCGAGTGATTTTATTCGTTTCAGTTTACATAAAAACTGTCTTTGTTACCGATTTTGAAGTTTTTTGTTCATACCTATTATGGAGAATCTCAAAGCTACTATCCATGAATTTTTTTTGTTAGGTAATGCATAGTTATTTGAAGTTTTCATTTCTAAAAATCTTTTCATTTTTACTCATTTCATAGCCCTGATATTTTCATCAGATGAGAACAGGACCATTTTTCAGTCTTTTATTTCAGAGTAATAGACTATGCATTGAGAACCGCAATAATCAATCACACCGAAAATTCAAGTTACTTGAAATCAGATTCTGTTTCGTAATTTTTCTGCGGAACTAATTGAGAGAAAAAACGCTGCAAATTATTACACAATGGTTTATTATTTTTCTATATAGATCACTCGTCTACAAAGCCACCAACCATCCAACATGAAGAAAAACATCGATCGCATTTCGGCCTGCTTTAATTTGAACGGAGATTAGGCCTCTTTTGCGATTCACACACGTGTTCCTGGTTTATCGTACTTCAAACCCTTAAATTCTCGTAGGGAGCGAACGGTTTGGCCTGCAAAGCTCCGCGTGGTCTCAAACAATTTTTAAAATTCAATAGAATCTTAAATTGACGGAAAAACAATACCTTTATATCAAAATTTTTTGAGAGGCGTTTTCAAAATTTCAAAATTAATTTTTGAACCCTTAGAAGTGACCTACATCAACCGAAATCTTCGGGCACAACTAGACCCCAAATGGAGCCTACATACCAAATTTCATCAAAATCGGTCAATGCTAAGTGGCAAAAGTGCCGCGTACGACGTACGGCAGTTTTTTAGAATTTTTTGAGACCACGCGGAGCTCTGTAGGCCAAATTGTTCGCTCCCTACGATAATTTAAGGGTTGGACGTACGATAAATCAGAAACACGAGTGTGAATTGCAAAAGAGGCCTAATCTCCGTTGAAATTAAAGTTGACCCAAATGCAATCGATGTTTTTCTTCATGTTGGATGGTTGATGGCTTTGCAGACGAGTGATCAATATAGAAAAATAATAAACCATTGTGTAATAATTTGCAGCGTTTTTATCTGATTTTTGGATTCTACGTACCTTGAAACGTAAACCATCAAATTTTGAGGGGGTGTTAAAAAAAAAAAAAATGTCTTGGTCGATTCCAAAGGTTTATTATTGAAAATAATAAACCAAAAAATTAAGTAAAAGTTATAATTTCATGGATTTTCTAATGATGAATAGCGTGGTATATTTTATTTGGCCTCAAAACACTGAATAGATTAGGTTATTATCAGTAAATATTAAGAGTAAATTCCGTGAGGGCGGTATGGAGCAGGTTGATTTTCTTTGTCCAAGACCCGCCGGTGCCCGAGGGTTAATCAAACTATTGTTTTAATGGTCAGGTATTATCTCTCCATTTGGTCTGTGCGTGGTGAAAGGTTCTTTACTTTAAGAGTGCAGTTTCCTCCAAGCGTCAATGTGCACCAATTTACAGATATAAATCATTTACAAAATTTTTGATATCATACTGGTCATCTTCACTCCAAATTATATTATCAGTTTACATAACACGTTCTCTTTCATGTTTCGACTCGTATGAACTGTTGCAGTTTCAAGGCAATAATGACAAGTACCACGCAGATGCTGCCCTGTTTTGCTTGAGCGATGAAGACACCGAGGTCAAGCAACGTTGGGCTTTTTCGTTCATCCGTTACCTCACGAAACCCGCTTTAAAAGAAGTGTAAACAAAAAGTTAGGTGCACGCCACACTGGGGAGGACGAACGGGATGATTCTTTTCTTCACAAAGGACGCCCAGCGTCAGTATTCATTGAGTATGAACCTAATTGAGCGTTGGCGCGTGAGGGAATGCGCCCCTTTTGGTGATACCTTTGGAGACGAAGACGACGCTGAACCGCGTATCCGGTGCCATTAGGGCCGACCCCCCCCCCCCCCCCCCCCCCAGCGATGGGAAGGTGTGGGAGTAATCACTCAACCTGGCTAGAAGACAATACTTGGAGGGAACCGAGGAAGCGGTTATCTTACGAGTCATTGCTTAAGACCAGATAACACTCCAGTGGTCGCATTTACTCGCGCAGAGACTCTTTATGGTACATCGAAAGCACTTAAATGCTCCAGATCGAGAGCAAAGATTTCTCCAACAGGAAGAGAAAAAAGTACGCAGTAGAGGTAGTCGCATGTATACGATAAAAAATATCCTCCGTACAGATAACAAATACGACACGATAAGAGTTTCATGGCGCAGCTACTTCCTTTTTTTCTTGTAAACAATGATCCTGGATTCATACAGTTCTCTGGAAACACTTCTCCGATGCGAAGGCAACTTTTGCAGACAATATGAAGGGAGTAAAGTTGGTACATCGCCTTCGAAGCGAACATGATGTCCGGATTCGTGGTAAAGTAGAAGCGAACATCGGATTCATTTCGAAGAATCTTCAAGTTCAAAAATCTCTTCAGTGAGAGTATGGTGTAGAAAAATATATCGTGAAGTTTGCATTCAGGATCGTTTTGGTTTATTATTTTCAATGATGAACCTTTGGAATCGACCAAGAAAAAAAATTGTTTAACACCCCCTCAAAATTTGATGGTTTACGTTTCAAGGTACGTAGAATCCAAAAATCGAATAAAAATTTGAGCGTCCGTCCGCCGTCCGCGGCACTTTCCCCACTTAGCATTGACCGATTTGGATGAAATTTGGTATGTAGGCTCCATTTGGGGTCTAGTTGTGCCCCGAAGATTTTGGTTGATTTAGGTCACTTCTAAGAGTTCCAAAATGAATTTTGAAATTTTGAAAACGCCCTAACTCAAAAAATTTTGATGTAAAGGTATATTGTTTTTCCTTCAATTTAAGATTCTATAGAATTTTTAGAATTTTTTGAGACCACGCGGAGCTTTGTAGGACAAACCGTACGCTCCCTACGATAATATAAGGGTTGGACGTACGATAAATCAGAAACACGAGTGTGAATCGCAAAAGAGACCTAATCTCCGTTCAAATTTTAGCTGACCGAAATGCGATCGATGTTTTTCTTCATGTTGGATGGTTGGTAGCTTTGCAGACGAGTGATTAATATAGAATAATAAACCATTGTGTAATAATTTGCAGCGTTTTTTACAAGGCTATTGGAGTCTTCTCAAAAAATATTCTGACACGGGAATGCAACGAGTTTTTGGCCCAGGGGGCAACAAAGTTACGTTCATTCGATGAAATACGTAGGAGACGATAAACGTTTCTACTGGGGAACGAGGCCACTATAAGTAAATTGTAGAGATGAAGTTTCTACTGTGCTGTAAGACATAGGTATTTATGTTCCAATTAACATCCCTAAAGTGGAAGTAGGTATACGTTTAAATTTCTCCTAGATCTGAACGTCCCCTATATTGAAAGACTTTCGACGAATTGAGTAACCATTAAATTATCTAACATACTTATCAATATGGGACGTTATGTTTTTGAACTGTTTACCGTAGCACTTGATCATTTGAAAACATTTAAAATTTACAAAACTAACCAGTTTCACAAAAGTCTCCATATCTTATTTAATTGTTTAGAGTTCGTCCCTTACAGTACATTTCATGGACATTTTCTTAACCTTCAAACGCTGCAAATTATTACACAAAGGTTTATTATTTTTCTGTACAGATCACTCGCCAGCAAAGAACTCAGCTTTGCCATTGTCACTACCTAGTAAGTTTTCGCTTCATAATCGAGTTTATTTAGATGAAATAAAAGCTTCACACTCTATTCGAAGAAATAAAGAATTCCTTCATTTAGACATTTCATCACTGGTTGCTAAGGAAATAAATGGTTGCTAAGGACGCAAAACTGAGTACAACTCGAAGAAACGAACAACAATCGCATGTCGATCACCTAAAATTCGAACGGAGATTAGGCCTCTTTTGCGATTCACAATCGTGTTTCTGAAGTAATTCCTTGAGTTAGTTGGGAGCATTTTCCTCTTCCACGAGGAAGGTACCTGTTTCATACCTATTTTTCGTCAATTTTCATAATTTATTCGTTTGCTGGACCAATTTACGCCAATGAGATGGGCTGACCGTCGCAAAAATCGCGCACATTCTTGAGGAAAAAACTGAAGGAATACTTGGGGAATAATGAGTAATGTATGGAAAAACAGGGCGAAAATTTACAAAGCAGGGATTCAAGAGAGACTTTACGCTCATTTATCTCAACAAATATAAAATGTATTAAAAAATAGCTGATATTCTTCTGGTGGCACCTCCATAAAAACGTAAAGATCATAGCGAGTCATCAATGATAACGGAAATGATGGGAAAAATCACGTCTTGATTTCACTTCAAAACTGAAGGAGGTGGGATGTCGAGGGATGCACTTATGTGCGTAAAATGCAGTGTAGAAATGTGCATCCACTGCAACGTCAAATACCACACCAAGTACCTGGGTACCTGAGATTTTTGTTTCATACCTGTAGGAACCCTACTTCATGCATAATTTTATTGAATAAATCAGGTCATTGGCTCAGGGTGGCACACCAAAACATGGGTTTTCTCCAGACGGAAACAACCCCTCAACTTGACCTCTCTCGACCCCGGCAAGGGAAGGAGAATCAAGTGGAGGGACTCCTCTTAAATAGCGCAAGCCGTCGTGGTCAGTAGATGGAAGCTTTGAGTCAGACTAGTCTCCCTCAAACTTCGTGTTTTCAAATCTATCAAACCTAAAACCTCTCCAAATTCATATTGGTCAGTTTACGGTTCAACCCTTTTTGAGTTATTATCAGTTCGCTTCTGTAGGGCTCGCCCTGGTAACACCTGTTGAGTAGTACCTCAACCTAAATAGCTTGCTTGTGCGGGAAAATTCCCCCTGGTAACTCCTGCTATTCCTCTCCAACTCCAGTACGTTATAAATCACTGGCTTGCGAGTGAAAATTCCACGGTAGCACTTGCGATTTGTATGTACAAACCTCCTTCCAAATTTCCGAACCAAATTCAAACAAATTCTAAAGCTAGTACCTATTTCTTATTAGGAAATGCAATACAGGGTGTTCCATATGTCATCCACCAAACTTCGGGAGTAGTTTCTACAACTAATTTGCAACAAAAAGTGTCCCATAGAAATTTTCATTTAACCCCCTTAAAATTCGATTTATTTGACTTTTAAGATTTTTTCGTGTTTTCGACCTTACACCATTCAAACGGTCGTAAATTAGACTCAAAAATTAAAAATAAGGATATCGTTGAAAAGAGCGTAAAATTTCTCAATACATGAGCCGTTGACCAGTCGAGAAAAACAAAATGCTAGAGTAGTATTTTTACCTCAAACTTGAAAAATAGTCAATTTCTGTTTTTGGTGAAAATGTTGATGATTTTTCCACATTGAAACAAGGTATTTGCCAAAGGGGCTCAAAGGCTTAAAAACGTCTCCATTCCATCAGCTTTCCAACGGTCACCCAATTTTTAGTTTTACTGTGGAATTTGAGGGAGAAAATGGTGTTTTAATGTGAAAAAAACGTTTATTTTTCTCAACGAAATCGACGGTTTGACGTGGGGACGTGGTGCTTGGGAAAAGGGGCGGCGGAGCAGACCCCGGATTTCTCCCGTCCAACCGTCAATTTCGGTGAAAAAAATGCACGTTGTTTCGGACTTAAACACCATTTTCTCCCTCTAATTCCACAGTGAAACTAAAAATTGGGTGACCGTTGAAAAGCTGATGAAATGGAGAAGTTTTCAAGCTTTTGAGCCTCTACCTTGTTTCGATGAGGAAAAATCATCAAAATTTTTGAAAAAAAAAAACAGAAATTGACAAATTTTAAAGTTTGAGGTAAAAAAACTACTCTAGCGTTCAGTTTTTCTCAATTTTTCAATGGCTCATCTATTGAAAAATTTCACGCTCTTTCCAACGGTACCATCCTTATTTTTAATTTTTGAGTGCAATTTAAGGGAGTTATGACCGTTTTAAAGGTGTAAGGTCGAAAACACGAAAAAAAATGTTAAAAGTTAAAAAAGTCGGATTTTTAGGGGGTTAAAAGAAAATTGCTTTTTTTGTGGCAAATTAGTTGTAAAATCGACTCCCAAAGTTTGGTGGATAACATATGGGACACCCTGTATAGTAAAGATCGAAGCAATAGTTCCTTTACAATAGGTACCTATTCCGTTTGTGTTCCTGATGGTTTTAGTGTTCCGTAAAACATCGGTTATTAAACAGTTGTTCTAAGAAAGGCTGTTCTTACATAGAAAACAATATTTTGAAGTAAAACGATCGGAACACATGCAGTTTTTTTTTCATCATTACTTTCCTACTATAAAAGTTAGTTCCCCCTGTAAGGACGAGCGTGACAGTTTCTGGTAACTGGTGGTGGGGGAGGGTTTTTTCCAATATTTTCCTGGGCTTCTTCTAGAGCCAATAAATGAAAAAAATTCGGAAAACATTAATTTCAATTTGATTTTTTTTCCGTCCTTCGTGCACAAAACATTTTAGTCCTGAAAAATTTTATCGGGACTTTTTTGAAGAAGTGGGAGAGGGCCATGATTCCCGTCTTCTACTGTCCTCATTCGTAATGTGATCCAATGCGTCACCTTTTGGCCGACCTCAAAAACTCAACAACAAAAATTTTGGACCCCCCCCCCCCCTCAAAATTTATTGGTTTACGTTACAAGATACGTAGAATCCAAAAATCATCAAATCAAAAAAATATTGGTCCGCCGTACGCGGCACTTTCCCCACCTAGCATTGACCAATTTTGATGAAATTTGGTATGTGGGCTGCATTTGGGGTCTACTTGTGCCCCGAAGCTTTGGTTGATGTCGGTTGATTGTTTTTTCATCAATTTAATAATTCAGCATTCGATTTTTAGAGACCACGCGGAGCCCTGTAGGGCAAACCGTTCGCTCCCTACGCTACCTAAGGGTTGGAATTAGGATAAATCAGAAACACGAGAGTGAATCGCACAAGAGGCCTAATCTCCGTTCAAATTTTAGCTGACCGAAATGCGAACGATGTTTTTTTTTCATGTTGGTTGGTGGTAACAAAGGTAACAACAATAACCTTGGAGTAATAATTTGCAGCGTTTTTTTTTTCGAGCACATGAATAATGTGATGCAAGTACTTTATTGGAAAAGAAATTCCGAAAAAAGATAGACCAAAGGTTCATCATGGAAAATGTAAACATTAAAAGTCGGAGTGGGTGAGCTCAAGTTGGGTAATTCGGACACTTCATGCGTCCAACGCCTACGAGGAAGAATTAATCAGAATTATAGTAATACAATTATTTTGGTGTAACAAGGTCGATATTTATCGCGAGGAGCTATTAGCTGGCTGAGTTAGTTATGAATATAGGCTCCGTACCAAGGTTAGTCCATTGAACTCGCCCAATTAGCGCGGGTTAGTGTAGTGTTTTACGATTCTTCACAACTACGAATCACGCGAACGGAAGTTTCTCTGTAGATGTCCGAAGGCCGATTATCATATTGTTAGCGGAGGAGCTGGATTTCCCACAGACGCCCAACAGAAAGGAAGACGAGAGACGAGTCATGAGTCATAATTGCTCGAAATGACCAGCGGTCGAGGGTGCCTAAGTACTCCCTACACCGTGGCTGCGGTGCTACAGGTGTGAGGCGCTGAGGGGAGTATTATAGAGGCCCAGGCGAACACACTGTGCCGGAGAGCTTGCTAATGACAAGCGATTCCAGCACGTATTTCGCGTAAATCTTGTCGATCCTGGCGGATGGTGTCGTGGATTGTAAGAGGGAGAGCGGTTTGGTTGAGGCATTGGAGAGGGCAATTTTTCGTTACTGCCATTAGTGTTTGGATACACTTGAAGGGTCCAGGGGAAGAACCAAATACACACAACAAAAAAAGTTTTGCATCACCCTGATTCATTCAGAAATATGCACAGGAAAAATTTGGGGTTTGGATTTTTGAAAAGTGTATCTAATCACCAAATAGAAACAACGGAAACAACTTTATTTTGATAATTTTCTTCATTTAAAAAATTTATCTTGGAAAAAGGCAAAAAAACTGAAAAATTCACTCCAACAAATATAAAAAAAAATTAAAAATCACTTCAGTAGTCTGTAATAGCCCCCCTGGCCCTAAGTAAGGCTTGTACACGAACGGGCATGCGTACAATCAAGTGGTTGATGCCATTTTGTTCCAGATTCCTCCACTCTTCAACAGCAGCTGCCCATAACTCCTGTACAGTGGTGGTCGGCTTTGTACTGCCCTATGGAGCATGTCCAGAGCGTGCTCGATCGGATTCATGTCGGGAGAGAAGGGTGGCCACTCCATCCTTTCAATGCTTGCCTCGTGTAGGTACTCTTCCACAATTCGATTCATCATAAAGGTGCACGTGGAGAGATTTACTATATGAACTCCTTGTTTAAACTAACGACAGTGAGCCCTAGTCAACAGCTCTCGTTTTTCAGGATTCACGATTGATCATGTTCCGGTGTATCAATCTGATATCTTCAACTTTTTCCTTATGGCCTGACACTCATTACAAAGGTCAAAAGGCTCTCTCAGTTTCAAGGTACGTAGAATCCAAAAATCGAATAAAAATTTGGCCGTCCGTCCGCCGTACGCGGCATTTTCCCCACTTAGCATTTACCGATTTTGATGAAATTCGGTATGTGGGCTCCATTTGGGGTCTAGTTGTGCCCCGAAGATTTTGGTTGATGTAGGTGACTTCTAAGGGTTCAAAAATGAATTTTTAAATTTTGAAAACGCCCTAACTCAAAAAATTTTGATATAAAGGTATTGTTTTTCCTTCAATTCAAGATTCTATAGAATTTTTAGAATTTTTTGAGACCACGCGGAGCTCTGTAGGACAAACCGTTTGCTCCCTACGAGAATTTAAGGGTCGGACGTACGATAAATCAGAAACACGAGTGTGAATCGCAAAAGAGGCCTAATCTCCGTTGAAATTTTAGTTGACCGAAATGCGATCGATGTTCTTCTTCATGTTGGATGGTTGGTGGCTTTGCAGACGAGTGATCAATGTAGAAAACCGTTTGCCAAGTGGGTGTGGCACATAGCTTCCTCGTATCCATAACCCGATTATATAGATGATCCGATGCATAGTAGTTAATCTCAAAACATCAAAACAAGTTAATCTGTAACATCCCTGAAAATTTCATTGAAATCGGATGGAAAATGTAGAAGTTATGGCCGTTACAAGGAATTCACGTTTGCGCATGAGCAGTGGCTACTATCAGTCCGAAGGTGGTGATTTTCATAGAGGACCATCTACAACCTAATCCGCATAATCCCTGAAAATTTCATCGAAATCGGGTAGAAAAAGTGGAAGTTATAGCCGTTACAAGGAATTCACGTTTGCGCATGCGCAGTCGCTTCTATTAGTCCGGGGATGATGATTTTCATAGGAGACCGTCTACACACCAACCCGCACAATCCCTGAAAATTTCATCGAAATCGGACAATAACATCGTATAGTTATGCGCGTTACAAGGAATTCATGACAGACACACAGACAGACAGACACGGAACCAAAATTGTTCAGAAAGGTCTAAAACGCAAAACGCGAGTGAAAATTTTGATTTTGGAGAACTTTTTTTTCGTCCTTGAAAAGTGAAAACAAAGCTTCCGCTACCTTGGTAGACTCGGAAACAAAATAATAAACCATTGTGTAATAATTTGCAGCGTTTTTTGTTTTAGGCTATTCCTAGTGAATTTCCCCGTCTGGTTAGAGGAGTTCATTCAGCATAATGAACGAACGGAGTTATTAGCGGAATTCGTCGAGCCCGTTGTATTGACTAAACTTCTTTAGCGAAGAATTTCTTTAATGACGTGGGGTTTCTGTTTATCTAACTGTGATTTTCTCCGTCTATTCTATTTCTCCTTGATTACTCATTTGAGAAATGTTGGAAGTAGCAGAAAGCACAGTTTTGAAGTGTAATAATGAAAAGGGGTCTTTTGCTTCTCTTTCTCCGGTCATTTCCCAAAGAAAATGAGTCAGACAAGAATTGCGAATTAAACTTCTCATAACTTTTCACGCACTGGACCTCAAATACGAAATTTAAAAGTCATAAAATTGTCAAAACTCAACATTTTGACACTTTGGCACTTTTTAGATCGTATACTTCGATCCTAGAAATAATTATACGTTACACGATTTTTTTAACATCGTACACAAATACACACAAAATGGGTACTATTGAAAAATCACGTTTTATAGGTAAGCAAGAAGTACATAATTACACATCTTTTCATGTTAATTGTGAAAAAAATGTTAAACAATCTTTATAGAATGCTTACAGAAGAAAATTTGACACCATGGTGAAAATGCTACAAGTTATTACACAAAGGTTCATTATTTTTCTAAATTGATCAATCGTCTGCAAAGAACTCGGCTTTGCCATTGTCACCACCCACCAACCATAGATACTACCTTCCTACCACGTACCTACAGCGATCGCATTTTGGTCAGCTGAAATTTGAACGGAGATTAGGCCTCTTTCGCGATTCACACTCGTGTTTCTGATTTATCGTAAGTCCTACCCTTAAGTTGTCATGGGGTGCGAACGGTTTGTCCTACAGAGCTTCACGTGGTCTTAAATTCATGGAAAAACAATACCTTTACATCAAAACTGTTTGAGCTAGGGCGTTTTCAAAATTTCAACCCTCACTTCTCAACCCTTAGAAGTGAACTACATCAACAAAACCATCAGGGCACAACTAGACCCCGAATGGAGCCCACATACCAAATTTCATCAAAATCGATTTTTGGATTCTACGTACCTTGAAACGAAAACCAACAAATTTTGAGGGGGTTAAATTTTTTTTCTTGGCCGATTATCAACGAGGTTCATTATTGAAAACAATAAACCAAAAACACATTGAAATCGTGAACTACCTGATAGTAAATTACACCCACAAGACTCAATTTTGTAGAATTAGCCCGAAATGATTAGTGCAGTTGCTCTTTCGGTAAACCTGATTTGAGCAAATGGTCCTTTTCCAATAAAATTTCAATTTTTTTCAAGTTTACGTCAAAAATCTGGAAACTCGCTGGGTGCCCCGTATTGTGAGTCATAATATTTATTGAATTAATAATACGATATACTACAAAGATTGACAAAAATTAGGTAATTTACAGGAATTGGTTTCTTAAGTAGCTGATGATTGTAAATTTTGCTTGTTTTGTAACTCTATCCATTATTGTTGCAGGTAGGGCATCTATTGGTATGATTCTTTTCGTTAGTCCCTCCTCAGTTCAAGAACCACTGGTCTTGGGAGTAAAGGATTGTACAATTCCAGATAGTGTGAGTCATAAAACTTCTTTTTGGATACAAGTTGAATCATATTTAGTTTTGGATGTGGACATAAAACTTGCAGTAAGAATGGACGTTTAGGCATACAACGAATGATGAGGCACCTGTCACAAGGCAACTCAGGTAAGCGTGAGTAAATAACTGGTGATGTGTGAATAACAAAACGCTGCAAATTATTACACAATGGTTTATTTTTTTCTATATTGATCACTCGGCTGCAAAGCTACCAACCATCCAACATGAAGAAAAACATCGATCGCATTTCGGTCAGCTAAAATTTGAACGGAGATTAGGCCTCTTTTGCGATTCACACTCGTGTTTCTGATTTATCATACGTCCAAACTTCAAATTCTCGTAGTGAGCGAACGGTTTGTCCTACAAAGCTCCGCGTGGTCTCAAAAAATTCTAAAAATTCCATAGAATCTGAAATTGAAGGAAAAACAATACCTTTATATCAAAATTTTTTGAGTTAGAGCGTTTTCAAAATTTCAAAATTCATTTTTGAACCCATAGAAGTGACCTACATCAACCGAAATCTTCGGGGCATAACTAAACCCCAAATGGAGCCTAAATACCAAATTTCATCAAAATCGGAAAAATGCTAACGCCATGTCCTACGTGGACGACCGAAACGCGCGATCGAGCGACCCGCGCGTGTGAGCGTGCGACCAGCTGATTTCAAACAATGTAAACCGAACGGAGCGTCCAACGTGCCGACGCCCGACGTCGCGATCCGCGCTGAGGTCGCACGCTCGGGTTTGATTTTCAAACTAGTTTGTTTCTGGTCGCGCGCCCAGGCGGGCGCTTTGCCGGGAGGTTATCATTTTCCAGTTTACTGTTTCGTTTGTGTCCGTGTTCCACTCATGTTTTCCCTGGAAATGGCTGTAATAATTATTTATAGCGAGCTTCTTATCAGCGAAATTCAAGAAAGGGAAACGTTGTGGAAAGAGTAAAGTGAACAGGAAGACATTTCTGGTGTACAAGAAAACAATACTATTTTGAAATACGAAGGTGGGAATTTGATAAACAATTTTTGGCAAAAAGTTGAGCTAATTTACTGTAAGTAAATTTTGCAACCTATTTGAAATCTAAATAATAATGTGTATTCAATAAATATACCATTTGGAGTTGAATAGAAAGATACATTTTATTTGTAACCCATCTTGAAATTATATGTTTTGGTATAGGTTTCAAGACATTCGATCTCGGTATAATCCAAAATTGAAGAAACCCGCTGTGGACCAAAATAAATAGAATTGAATACAAAGGGTATATCAGATAATGTGGTCAGTTGTTCTTCAAGGAAACGGCGTTAAATTTTCTCTCTCACAAAATTTGTGATTTAATGTCGAACCCAACTTTTTTTGATTTGGTGAAAAAGCTGCCTGAGCATGCGGGTAGGTCCGCAAGTTTTACATCGGCTGTGCTTCATTTCTGGGTTGTTTTTCTATACTAGTATCTCTACTGTAAAAACTGGTCCCTTTACAATCGAACATTTTGCAATCGAATTTAGGGGAGAAATTCGTGTTTGAACATTTCAAATTCACCGCTTGGTTCCCTCATTGAAAAATTGCCGAAATTAGCGTCCTTCTCAACGAATTAGTTGCCGTAAATTAATAAACCAATGCTGTATTATTCGAATAAAATATGCCGTTCATACTATCGCGAATAACAGAAAATGTACAAGTAGAGAAAGATTTTACAACTCAGGACGAAGCAAAGATAACCTCGTAAGGAAGGATTTCAGACGCGTTTTTTGGACGCCTACTGTGGACACTATAGCGGCGCGCGCGCGCGACTTGAGGTCGCTCACGCTCGCGGGTCGCTCGATCGCACTCTTTGGTCGTCCACGTAGGACGAGGCCTAAGTGGCAAAAGTGCCGCGTACGGACGGCCAAATTTTTATTCGACTTTTGGATTTTACGTACCTTAAAACGTAAACCATCAAATTTTGAGGGGGTGCTAAAAATTTTTTTTTCTTGGGCGATTCCAAAGGTTCATTATTGAGAATGATAAACCAAAATTAGCGTCATCACTCGTGGCCACATAGAATTTTCAAAAAGTACCGTTTTTATTAGGTATGGAATAAATTATGAAGCACCGAGTAAACACAAGTTGGCGTGAGTGACTGGTTGCACTCAACAATATGGGAATTTTAAAATGAGTGTCATCTCCCGTAGTCAATAGTAATCATGCAATATCAACCAATATTACATAGAAAAACGCAACATTTATTTTGCAATTTACAATGAAAAACTATATTTATGTGTTACTGTTGGCAATTAGAAGACAACTGTGATATTTCGTGAGTTGTGTAAATTTAGTTCTTTAGATGTTGATAATGTGTGACAATTGTATGCACGAAACCAGCTGCCCTGTGGTAATTGCATTCTCAGCTGGATTTGAATATTCGTCGGAAGTGCGTGTTGATTGACAAGTTTACAACGTCGAGACTTACCGGTGCCCGAAGCTGCGAGAGCCACCGTTACGAAGAGGAGCTGCAAAAACATCTTGAGGGCCGCTGAAGACGAAGGGGAAATCGTTCGGTCCTCGACTGATATTGATCGGCGCAAAACGTCGTTAGTGACGATTGGCGAATTCAAAAACCACTTGTTGGAGGTGCAAAGGAACCAATGAGATTGAAAGATGTGAGTGAAGAGGAGGCTGTACCAAGTCACTGGATATTTACGGACTAGCCGGGAAGCGAGGCGCCGGGAGCCTTTTGTGCGGGACCTTAGGGCAGGGATTCCCCCACCTGAGGCTTCTCACCTGCCCCTTCCTACTCCCCCGCACGTCTCAGCATTGCACCCCAATGTCTCTTGAGGGTGACAAGAGATAAATACTAGGATAACAATTGAAGGCCACAGGGGAAGAACGCACCAAGTCGATGTTTTGCGAAAGATAGGTTATGACGGTCCTCATAGATTTTTTCACGGCGGACTCGATGGTGGCAACCAAAATGGGCAAAAACGATCCAATATAAGAGAAAAATGCGAGAAACGAAACACCGTACAGGGGAAGAACACACCAAGCTGAGCGCAACCGGGGAAGAACGTGCCAACTTTCGGGCTCCCTCCCCCAGGTCGTATTCTCCTACCTGATGGATCTTTGTGATTCACGCATTCATGCAGTTTTCCTGGGTTTCACAGTATTATTTTTGATAGTTAGCGGCGATAAATATTATTTTCTTCATACCAATAAGTTTATTTGAAATAGATACTAGTGTTTGTTTTCTTGTTCTTGTTTCTGTTTTTGTTGGCGAAAACTGTTTTGTTTTCGTGGAAGTGAATATGGAACAGGAAAGCGAGGAAGATGGGATTTATCTTTTTACCACCAAGAAGAGAAAATCTACTGGAAGGTTGCGGGATGTGGCGAAGAAAATGCGTATCCAGTCCCATGAGACAGAGTTTTTTGTAATACCTACTCCTTTTTTGCAAGAACAAAAATGAATTTCCTGGATTTTATTCTATTAAAATATTTTGCAAAACTTCTTCGTGAGTGAACTTTTGAAAATACCAAATCATTATATACAGGGTGTCCCCGAGAACGTTCCCCCCCCCCCCCTGCTAAAATCGTCCAGGAAGTGGTAAAAACAAATTTTTTTTTAATCTTCATGATTTTTCCCAAGGATCTCAAATATGACCACGGTGAGCATTGCGCACGTGCGCAATCGTGCGCAACGCACACCAACTTCGTTTTTTCAAATGAGACACCCCACTTTTTATTGCAGATTCAGATTCTACGTGAAATTCCATGAACATTTCTCCCCTCAACCGATTTTTAGGACGTCCCACAGTAAGACTTGGGCGTCCTTATGCGATCGATCTGGGGTAAAGTTGGACAACACTCAACAGAAAAAAAAAATAACCACACAGTAATCCGTTTTAGACCATTCTGAATCCAAATCCGCGAAAAAAACCATAGGTGTATGTCTGTGTGTGTGTGTGTGTGTGTGTGTGTATGTGTGTGTGTGTGTGTGTGTGTGTGTAACAAAATCTTGTGTACTCTGCACAGGCCTTAGTTCTCAACCGATTTTCCTGGTTCTTTTTTTGTTCGTCGCGGAAAACTATCTAGTTGTGCACTACGTCGCCGGAATTTCGAATTTTACCTTTTAAGGGGAGGAAAGGGGGGGTTAATGCTCGAAAAACATGCGTTTTTGGGCATAATCTTGTGTACTCTGCCCAGGCCTTAGTTCTCAACCGATTTTCGTGGTTCTTTTTTCGTTTGACGCGGAATACTATCTAGTTGTGCACTACGGCGCCGGAATTTTGGATTTTGCTTTTTAAGAGGGGGAAAGGGGGGGTTAATGCTTAAAAAACGTGCGTTTGCGGGCATAATCTTGTAAACTCTGCCCAGGCCTCAATTTCCAACCGATTTGCGTGTTTCTTTTTTTGTTTGACTCAAATAACTTCCGAGTTGTACATGATTTTACCAGAGTACCAAAATTCGCAAGGGGAGGGGGTGAGTGGGGGATAATATTCACAAAATATCCGATTTTTCAATATTTCGGTTCCTTTACTGCTTACTAACTGTCCCCAAGCTTTGAAATTGAGGAAAAATTCTCATTATACCTCCGGATTTTCATGAATTATTCTCTGTACCACCATGGAACTAATGTTGGTGCCACCATGGTGCCATGATGCCATAAACCGCTTATTTCGTGTTTTTTTTTTTGTGTTTCACCTTGAATACGGATGTGAATTTGACGGACTGCCTACCAAAACTAACAGATGAAAGTTCAATGTTACGACGTATTTCCGCTTTGGTGCCAGACCGGCACCATTGGAGGAGGAGGGGGGGGGGGGTGAACTCGAATTCGCATGTTGGGTATCGTAGAGCATGGATTTTAAAATGCTCTTCAGATTCGAGGCTCCCATGCCGCTAGAAATGTTAAGGTGGATAATGGTGGGGGGGGGTCAGTATTTCTTGCCTAAAGTAATAAGTAAATTACATCGAGTGAAACAGTTTCATCACTTAACAACTGGTTAAACTGATCTAATGCTTATCCAATGGGACGTCCCCTGGAATGCATGCATTACTAAACAATATGTTTTTTGTTGCGCGCAACCCGCTCAGTGCGCGTTCAAAGATGCGCAACCGCAAGGTTGTGTCAAAATGTGCATGTACGAATTACCTAAGTGTGACACATGATATTTTAGTATTTTTTTACGCTGAATCACGTGGTGATGTTAGTTTCTTGATTTTATTGCATTTTTATCAAATTATCGACGAAAAATGAACTTTTAAAAAAGGAAAATTGCATTTTTACTCATTACGCATCTTTTGTGCCCATCCGTTAACTTCATCCTTGTTAATAAATTGAAATTTATGTTTTGACATAAAATAAATAAATAAAAACTCTCCGATCGCACGTAATTTACTGCAGTATTCTAGAGAACCTTGCTTCATAGCTACTGATATGTAGCTATGATTTTGTTTACTGGTTGCAGCATTGCATTTTTTGTGATAAGAAAAAAGTGCAGCGAAAAATTCCTTGACCCCCAGTCAAAAGACATATCCATGTCAAACGATTGTTTATCACACTGGACTCTTCACTAGTAATTTCACAAGGACTCTCTACTTGTAATTTCTCGTGAAAAACCCGTCCTGTCTACTTGAAAATCTTTTTATCTTGGAAAAAGTTGTTAAGTAGACAGGGTGGTTTTGCCCTTAAACAAGGCAATTTTCCTTTTTTTAAAGTTCATTTTTCGTCGATAATTTGATAAAAATGCAGTAAAATCAAGAAACTAACATCACCACGTGATTCAGCGTAAAAAATACTAAAATATCATGTGTCACACTTAGGTACTTCGTACATGAACATTGTGACACAACCTTGCGGTTGCGCATCTTTGAGCGCGCACTGAGCGGGTTGCGCGCAGTGGCGGTTCCTGCCCCGAAACTCAGGGGGTGCACAGAGATCAGGAGAGGCTATCGAGAAGGGAGAGAATAGGTGATTTTCTCTGCCAAATAGAAATTTCAACGACATGCAAATGGGATAAATCTTTGTAACTTTTTCATCTAAAAATTGCAAACGGTACTAAATACGTAGGTGCAATAGACACGTAACATGTTCTCTAGTGGTTAACAGAAATTCTGAAATACTTAATCATCAAAGGTTTTAACCCAAGAAATTCATCCATCTAATTGCAATAGCTGAAATGTATATTTGCCCGTGACGATTCAAAACATCGTCCAATTCGGAAGAAAAATTAACGAGCCCCTTGAAAACTCCGAGATTCGAAGAATCTTCCCTCTCATCATGCCCACGCACGGCTAGCTCGAAAACACCACAGAACTTGATAGGTACAATAAATGATTCGGGACAAAAAAAAATGTACCTATTTTTCGATCTTATTACGATGTGCACTGTCGAGTTGTTGCATTATATTTTGACGACACACTATACGCAAATCTACCAGTGCGTTCTTATGGGAGACAGCCAATGCGTTTTTCAATTTTTTGGCTAAATGGGAGATCACTTATGTCGTCTTTACCTCAAGCCTCATTTCGGTTGGTAGAACAAAGTAGGCGAAATTGTCAGTTAGTCACTTCACACCCACAAAGCCAATCTACCTTCTTATAATAGTCGACTTTAAAACTTACGGTACGAATCTGCACAGTTTTTAAATTTCAACGTCTGCTGGAGTCCAGGTAGAGACAGCAAGGGGCTGCCAGTTTCTCGAATGTCGCACTTTTCCACAATCGACAAACGCAAATAGTTTACTTTACTTAAATGTAAACTACTCATCGTATCTACAACACTCCTAAGTAATCACAATACTTTGATCAAAACGGTGTGTACCGAAACGGTAGTAAACCAAAAACGTAAAACGGAATTCCCTCATCAGGTTTGTTTTTTTACTTATTTCTCTGTAAGGAAATCCGGATTGCAGAGCTTTCTGACGGGGGAGCAACGAACCAATTCTGCACAAGACGAGAAAATGTCCTGCTCTCTGATTGGTCAATCTCACGTGCCTGCCTCCCTCCAAAGATGTCAAGATGACGTCACTTTCCCCAGAAAGGGTGCAGAGGAAAGGTGATGCTCCAAACGGGTGTGATTGGTCAGAAAAGAGGGAGCTCCCGCCACAGTTTTCGCGCGTAGATTCAACTAGCAGAGTACCTAGGATCATGTCTTCTGTCCTAGCCAACTTACTCTTCAAACGAAGAGGAACAAACTTTGAATTTTTTTTTCTTTTTTAATTGGCTGGGGGTGCACATGCGCCTATGCTCCTATCAGTAGCCGCCCCTGGTTGCGCGCAACAAAAAAAATCGGTTGAGGGGTGAAATGTTCGTGGAATTTCACGTAGAAACTGAATCTGCAATAAAAAGTGGGGTGTCTCATTTGAAAAAACGAAGTTGGTGTGCGTTGCGCACGATTGCGCACGTGCGCAATGCTCACCGTGGTCATATTTGAGATCCTTGGGAAAAATCATGAAGATTCAAAAAAAAATTTTTGTTTTACCACTTCCTGGACGATTTTAGCAGGGGGGGGGGGGGGGAACGTTTTCGGGGACACCCTGTATATTATTAAAATGTCACGAAACCGTTATACCCTGATAAAGAGAGAAATCGTATGGCAGGATACTATGAATAAAACCAGCAATACACGTTCATGGTGTGTTCTTCCTCTGTACAGATGGACCTTTGCAACTTTGGATAGCAATATGGAATTTTAAAATACTTTTTGCAGTAGTTTTGATTGTACCACCACATTCTACAGTACGCTGAGATACAAATCCCATTTTTTTAAAAATTGCATCGACCAAATTCGAACTAATATTGGGTTTTTGCCGGAAAAAATTATTTCCAGAAAAGTTTACAAAATGGGACATGGTGCGTTCCTCCCATGTAGTCTTCAATTGGATGCCATTTTGCAACAATCGACTAACCCACAAATCACAAAGTGTTGGGAACCACGATTTGAAATTTCGGATTCCATATTTCCGTACCTTTATCTCCAAGACGGTTTTCGATGTGTTCCTCATGGTCAACACAGTTCATCTAACCCATTTCCACGGTAAAAACCCATGACTTTTTAGGCAAAAAAACGTATTTTGTTTGAGATTTTTAAATGTTCGCCTCGTTTCCAATAATTGTTAAGAGTTGTTTATTGTTAAGGATTGTTATTGTTTGTGATGTTCATCGGCCTACTTCCCGACGAGTCCTACGAGTCTTTGCCCTCTGCTCCGCCGCAGCATCGTCGACGACGAAGACGGTGCATAGCGTTCCAACCCCCTCACCTCGTCCATCTCGTACCGGCAGTATCTCGCAAATAGTGACGATTCGATGTACTTTTCGATGCGATATTTAACATCGGAATAATATCGGAAGAAAAATATCGACATCACTAATATCGATAGAATATCGAAACAAAAACATTGATGTGACATTGTCACCGATTTTTTTTAAATCTTTTTTTTATCATCAATATCAGTGATATCGATAGAATATCGAAAAAAAATTCTGATTTCACTGATATCAAATATGTTTTTGTATCTTTTTTTATTTAGATAAATATCGATGTTACATTGTCATTGATATCGAATATGTTTTTGCATTTTTTAAAAATCAATATCAGTGATATTGATAGAATATCGAAAGAAAAATACTGATTGAATCGTTTTTTATCGATTAGGAGAAATTGATTAATTACAGTGGGAAGGAATAGAACCATCTCAACCGATAATTTTTTCTTTCGATATCAATATTTTCCTTTCGATATAAATAATATCGCAAGAAAAATATCGATGCAAATATCGGAACAAAATATCGATATCAATAAATATCGAAAGTATCGAATCGCCTCTACTCGCAAACCTTTCTTCAAGTCGCTTCGAACGTCCCAATTTGCCTAGTTCTACTGTCTACACGTGCAGTTCGATTCGTAATTTTTGAGAACTTTACATACCTACCAACATTAAGTCATACGTTCTTGAGGTACGGCTTCTCATCATCTCCAGGCGACGATTCACCCATCGACGATTCCTTACTGCCTCGAATTACGAAGAAAAACGCTGCGAATTATTACACAATGGTTTATTTATTTTTTAATTTTTCTATATAGATCACTCGTCTGCAAAGCCACCAACCAGACAATATGAAGAAAAACATCGATCGCATTTCGGTCAGCTAAAATTTGAACGGAGATTAGGCCTCTTTTGCGATTCACACTCGTGTTTCTGATTTATCATACGTCCAACCCTTAAGTTCTCGTAGGAAGCGAACGGTTTGTCCTACAGAGCTCCGCGTGGTCTCAAAAAATTCTAAAAATTCTATAGAATCTTAAATTGAAGGAAAAAATACCTTTATATCAAAATTTTTTGAGCTAGGATGTTTTCAAAATTTCAGAATTCATTTTTGAATCTTTAGAAGTGACCTACATCAACCAAAATCTTCGGGGCACAACTAGACCCCAAATGGAGTCTACATACCCAATTTCATCAAAATCGGTCAATGCTAAGTGGCAAAAGTGCCGCGTACAGCGGACGAACGGCCAAATGTTTATTCGATTTTTGGGTTCTACTTACCTTGAAACGTAAACCATCAAATTTTGAGGGGAGGTTAAAAATTTTTCATTATCTATATACATAAAACCCCAACCGTACGTACGTACGTATGTCGCCCGAACGTGGGGGTCCCGGGTTCGATTCCAGGCCGCGACATCAAATTTTTTTTTTACATATCCACAATTTTTCGCCTGCTTTTAGCAGGCTTTTCAGCTAGTTGAAAATAATAAACCAAAAGGATCCTTGGAGGGTTTGTACAGTCGCAAACCTACCGCAGGACGCAAGAGACACCGCCTTCACCACCGACCACGTTTTCGTCAAGGGGGTTCGTCATAGAACTATAAAAAAATGCCTTTCTCTAGCCACTAGGTATAGGTAGGGACTCATTAAATTTTCCAATCAACCTTTATTCAAATTATATTTTTAACAGTACAAAACTTGCAGTGCATTTTTATTCTAATCGCCTTTTCACCATATTATATTATTTAGTTCAGTGTAACGCGCTGTGGTCTTCCGGAGTCTAAGGTAATTTTTTATTTATATTTTGAGCTTATATTAACTGAAATTAACAAGCATATTTCATGAACCAAAATCGAGGTTTATTGTTCAAAAAATCTGAACAACGCAGACTTTAAACTCCGGCTTAAATGATAGAAACATGGAACATGTCTTAGCCAAATTTAGTGCAGAAAATTTAATCGTATAGTACAAAAGTTATACTATCCCAGGCTACGTATTTATCTAAAATGCATTTTAAAAAACTCGGCGCCTCGAAAAGCCCGCGTGACTCCCGCTTCACCCTCCCAGCGTAACGTTTTTCGGGTAGTTACTTTAGGGGTAAAACACGTTCCTTAGTAATATAGAATATATTATATTCTAACACGATAAGGCATATTATTCAACACAAATGCTTGATAGGATGACAAGCGGCAGCAGAAAAGTTCTCTTCTGTAATATTTACATTATTTTCAACCCTACTTTCTGTAGGGTTTGGAGAATTAATAACTGAACGCTTTTCGTTGGAACAGAAAATATTGTAATATAGTTTGAAAACAGATAAAAACCTCGCTTTTTCATTAATTTTATTACTCCTTAAGAGTGAACAAGAAAAGGGTACCTACAATTGAGTGTGTTTCATTAGTTTGAGAGCTACCTATATAATTGGACCAAACAATTTAATTGAAACGCAGTCATTGGGTACCGTTACTAAGTGAGTAGTATTATTCCCCTTGGTATGCAGAAGTCATTGACTCCACTATGAGGTGGATTAAAATCATGAATAGGATAAAGAGGTGATGCGTTTGACAGGTTGTCGGCAGGTGGTCGTTCTATTTGACAGGGACCCGCTTGATAAGAACGGGATAAGTAGCCTCCCTGCCTCTCCTTCTTACAACTCTTGAATGAACTAGCTCTCCTCATCAAGTGTTACGTTAGTAAAGCCTAACAACTGCCTGCCACTATCGAAGATACCTTGACTATCTCCATCCTTGAAATGTACTGGACCTCCACCAATGGTGTTCCATTTAGATTTATCGTCGAGGAAATTTCGATAACTGAGTAAATCAATTAAGAGTAGTGACAGATTTAAGAGTAGCAACAAAATTTTCAGGCTGCTGTCGTAAATCTTTCTAAACATGAAATGGTTTAGTAGCAAATTAATGCTTTCAAAAGGACGTATTTTTAGATGTGAACTTCTTATACCTAAACAACAAGAAAGTTCCAAGCGACATTTCTTATACCGTTAAACCCTTTTATTTGATAAAGTGCAGGTTTTTGGAAAGTACCTCAGTATCCAGGAAGAACGTCACGAAAACAACGGACTTTTGCAAAGGACGTTGGCAGCTGAGGATGGTGGACTTGAGAAATCCTTGCTAAGGACGGCAGTATTTTTATTAATAACCCACCTACTGCATCCTGAATGCACGCACTATTAAAAAAAAAAATTTCAGGAAAAAAACGGACCGACCTCAAAACATGATAGCAAACCGCTAAAAAAGAGAAATGGTAATTAGAACGTGTTCAGATAGATAGGAAGGTATGAACGTTTCCCTGCTGTACTGTGGATCAGTTTCCGTACTGCAGATCAGATTCCCTACTGATCCATAAAGCTCACAATGTAAGAGTATGTAAAAGTTATGGCTGTTATTTTTTTTTTTTTTTTTAAATCTCCCCTCAAAGACTAAAGGTCTCTCTGACGGAGGGGGCACGCCATAAAACAAAATAAATAAACGAAAAACACATTTACGCATGCGCAATGGCTACTGTCAATCTAGGGGTGACGATTTTCGTAGGGGACCGTCTACATCCCGATCCGCATAATCCCTGAAAATGTCATCGAAATCAGATGGAAAATGTAGAAAAATTATGGCTGTTACAAGCAATTCACGTTTGCTCATGGGCAGTGGTTGCTATCAGTCCGGGGGTGGTAATTTTCATACGGCGATTGTCTACACACCAACCCTCATTGTATGGATGACCCGATACATAGTAGCTAATCTCAAAACATCAATCTCTGAATAAGTCGCACCTTGCACTACCAGAATAGAGGACCGTCAATACGTCAACCCTCACAATCTCTGAAAATTTCATCGAAATCGGACTATAACTTTGTATAGTTTTGGCGTTACAAGGATTTTATTACTGTCACACAGACACACGGACAAACAGGCAGTCAGTCACGGAACCAAAGTTGTTCAGGAAGGCATTAAACGTAAGTAAAATGCGAGTGGAAATTTTGATTTTGGAGAATTTTTTTTCAACCTTGAAAAGTGAAAACAATGCTTCAGCTACCTTGGTAATAGACTCAGAAGCAAAATAATTTAAAATGATGCGGTAGAGCCGAATAATTTTAATTAGTAACATTTTCCAAAAATGCTATTTTTCCTCAGGAAGGCCACAAGTACAATACTACTTGAAACATACTTCTAAACATCTCTAAGGACTTACTAGTACTTTTGCCACTTAGCATTGACCGATTTTGATGAAATTTGGTCTGTAGGCTCCATTTGGGGTCTAGTTGTGCCCCGAAGATTTTGGTTGATGTAGGTCAGTTCTAAGGGTTCCAAAATCAATTTTGAAATTTTGAAAACGCCCTAACTCAAAAAATTTTGATATAAAGGTATTGTTTTTCCTTCAATTTAAGATTCTATAGAATTTTTAGAATTTGTTGAGACCACGCGGAGCCCTGTAGGACAAACCGTTCGCTCCCTACGAGAATTCAAGGGTTTTTTATTGAAATATATTTATATAAATCAGAAACGAGTATGAATCGCAAAAGAGGCCTGATCTCCGTTCAAATTTTAGCTGACCGAAATGCGATCGATGTTTTTCTTCATGTTGGATGGTTGGTGGCTTTGCAGACGAGTAATCTATTTAGAAAAATAAAAAATAATAAACCAGTGTGTAATAATTTGCAGCGTTTTAAGGTTAAAAAAAGATGTTTTCCAAAATCAAAATTTCCACTAGCATTTTGGGTTTTAGACCTTCTTGAACAATTTTGGTTTCATTTCTGTAACCGCCATACATTTCCCATATGATGTCGATGAAGTCTTCAAAGATTATGCGGATTGGGGTGTAGATGGTCCCCTATGAAAATCATGTGCCCCAAACTTATTGTACGCATGATCAAACGTAAAATTTTTGTAACAGCAATAACTTCAACATTTTTTATTCGAATTTGATGACATTTCAGGATTGTTCTAATTGGCGTGTAAATAATCCCCTACGGAAACCATTGCCCCGGAATTGATAGCCACTGCGCGAACGAAAACGTGTATTTCCTTGTAACAGCTTCCGCATTTTCCATCCGACTTTGACGAAATCTTCACAGATTGTGCGGATGACGTGTAGCTGGTCCCTTATGACGGTTGGGCAACGTTCTTATTGATTGATGTTAAGAGATTAGTACTAGGTATGCATCGGATCATCTATACAATCGGGTTATGGAAACGAGGAAGCTATGTGGCACACCCACTTGGCAGACGTTTTTTGTTGTAATGCTCCCCACTAAGTATGGACATTCAAAACCGGGGCAGCGTACATATGACATTATCGGAGGACGCTTATTGTTGTATATAATCTTCTCTGTTTTCTCCTTTGAAATGCTGTATCGGCTTCACTTAATATCAAGTTAAAGGATTTCAATAAAATGACGTTGGAGCATTCTATGTGCTAATAGGATGTGCGCCTGGGTAGGAAAAACTGTTTATTGTTATTTTTAATCTAAGGTAGACCTCATTCTGAGAATTCTGGTACCAACCGCGACCTTCTAGCGTGTGTGAATCTTTTCCTATGAATTTTAAAAGTTTCGACCGTTTATGACGTCACAGAGGGCTGGGGGGTCCCGCCTAGGCGAGAGGGGCGCGTGACGTCATAAACGGTCGAAACTTTTGAAAAATCATAGAAACAGATCAACTCATTCAAAAAGAGATCGGCTGGTGTCAAAATTCTCAGGATGTAGTCTACTTTCGATTAAAAATCTAAAAAAAATCAAGGCGCACCTCCCATTGATTTCAGTGTCAAATTACCATATCCAATCAAACAGCTAGTGAATGGGGTGAGTGCATGGGTCGGAAAAACTTTTTATTGTTATTTTTAATCTAAACTAGACCCCATTCTGAGAATTTTGACACCAACCGCGACCTTCTAGAGTGAGAAGACCTTTTTCTTTGGTTTTCAAAGTTTCGAATGTTTATGATGTCACAGTGGGCGCCCAGGCAGGAGGGGCGCGTGACGTCATAAACATTCGACACTTTGAAAAATCATAGAAAAAGTTCAACTCATCCAAAAAGAGAACGGCTGGTGTCAAAATTCTCTGGATGAGGTCTACTTTTGACTAAAAATGTTTTAAAAAATCAGGCGCACCCCCCCATTCCAAACGTTGTTCGAGACTTGTGTGGTATAAGGGCTGATCAACAACTGTAGGTAGGTATAGCCCCTTTATCAGGTTTTACCACATAGTGAAACTGACTGATCAGAACACTTCTATGGCAATTGTAATGTTTTGCGCGTAAGTCCTTGTTATGAGCAAAACTCCACAAGATTACAGTACGATTCCTTTGAAATTTTTGGGAAAAACGCGGGTTGGGTTTATTAATTTACATTAAAAAAAACGCTGCAAATTATTGCAGAAAGGTTCGTTAAATCTATATAGATCACTCGTCTCCGAAGAACACGGCTTTGCCATTGTCACTGCCTACCAACCATATTTTCGCTTCACAATCAAGTTTATTTGGAAGGAATAAACGCTTCACACTCGATTCGAAGAAATGAAGAGTTGTGAGTGCCTTCAATCGGAAATTTGATTACTGGTTGCGAAGGAACGCAAAATTAATATCTAAATATATCTATTTTCTTTTAAACTAATCGGCTGGTTCAGCCCAAACATAAAAATATTCGTCGACGATCTCCTATCTAACGGATCACCTACCTAATCATGCTGTGTGTACGATGAAATGATCCTCTGGACGATTCAGGGGGGAAGCCGTCCTTTGAAATGCATTACTGAACTTTATGTTCCTAACGTAGATCCTAATAATATATTTTATTCCCTAATCATTTTCGTAAATAGTATGACCAAAATCTGGTTCTTAGCGTAATATACCATTTCTTTCATTTGATACTGTAGATGGTCAAATGTACCTGCCAAGGAAAAAGTTATTTGAAAAACTCAAGCTGAAGAAAATATGCATAATGGAACATAACTGGAAGGATAGATCTATTAGAGGATAGCGTAGTTCAAGGCTTCGCTCTCGTCTTCCCTTCTTCACTACCATTTGAAGTAGACAATGGTTTCCAACAATTTTCATACTTCACAAAAGATAATTTTTCCCTCAAATGGAAGAATCTAACCCGTCAACACCTGATAACGGGTTCTTCTTTATGACGTACAAGTAAAAAAAAACAATTATATTATTTTAGTACGCCCGCTCGCTTCGCTCGCTCAACCATCTGGGTTCCCTGCTCATGCTCATCAATGTTGTTGAGACATGCTGTATGTGACTTGTTGTCTCACGATATTGTAGTCACCCGACTCGAAAGTTTCAGCAGGTATTACAGGTAGGGTTGTGCTGTTGTACTCGACCGTGTTTTACTACTAACCTCTCTCTCACCGGTCTTTACATCTCCCACCTCCTTGGCAATTCATGAAATCCAGACCGAACAGATCCTAACGAAATGTGCGCATTGTCTTGACATCCCCCAATCCATGATGGGTATCCCTAGGTCTCGCGTCGTTTCTCCTTTCCTCCACACACCCTGCACCTGTCTTTCCTCAACATAAACATTGATCCACCGTGTTTGATTATTAATAATGTACTGCATACGCGTAACAAATTTGGCTAATACCTTGATTTCGGCAGTTAACACGTGCACGTGGGGAAGTGGAAAATTATCGAGATAATCAGGAAAACTTCACAATCGGGCTGAAGAGTCAGTCAAAATTCAGGACATGAACGTGAAAATCATTCATATATGGAAATTCAACAGTACCTACTCTACTCTTTATCAAAATTATGAATTTTTACAGCAATTAATTCTACATCAGCGGATCTCAGGGAGGATAGGTGGCTTACTAAATACTTCACTAGTGTTTCCAAGATTATGGTTTTTCGAGGGTTCCAACACTGAGATATAATCTGAAAAATATGGTATATACTATAGACAAGACAACGACCATTATAGAATGAATTCCGCAAATTGCATCGATAATATATTATAAATATAATGAATATATTGCAATAAAAGTACTTAGTAATTTATACGCCTTCGCTTATATTATATAAGCTTATATTATATCTTATATTATAAACGCTTATATTATAAGCGAAGGCGTATTAGTTGAATGAATATCACTTTTTTCCGGTAGATGGTCAGACATACAGAGTTAGGTGGGATAATTGGAAACAAAATAAGCTGGGGTGGGATAATTGGAAACAAAATATAATTTTCATCTAGACTCGACGATGATGTGGTTGAAGAATTATAATGGCGAGGGGCAATCGTACTTAATGCTGTAAAAACTGAGATTCTGTGGGTAGAAAGGAGTAAGAAAGCGCACACTCGACGAGTAATGGAGTGGATGAAGAATCAGCCTGGCACTGGCTACAACAAAGAGGGAGGTGGTCATCTTCACGCGCAAGCGTATTCCTACCGTTATCCCAATACGATTGAAAATACCGAAATAATGACCAAACCGGTAGCCAGATACTTAGGAGTCATGTTGGACACCAAAATCACATTTTGAAAACACATAAGAAGAACTGCAGATAGGGCAGCACAAGAAACAGCTGCCCTACGTCCGCTTATGAGAAACATAAATGGTCCCAAACCATGCAAGAGACGACTGATGATGACTGTTGTGCAATCAATTCTCTTGTATGGGCCGGACGTCATGGAGGTAGGATATCTCCAACAGCGAATGGTTGCAGTTTAACGTCAAAGAGCACTTTGCATCGGCTGTGCCTACAGAACAGTCTCAGAACCAGCCATACTAGTCCTACGAATAAAATCACTCGCGATGAGATTGTGGAAAACCATTTTAATAAAAACGGAGTTGAGTAGAATGTTGTCTATTTCCACGAAAATAATGAGTTACAAGTTAAATCGATTTCGACGGTTAGGTCATCATCAGTAACAAACCATAAAGCGAAAAAAAACTGTACCACTGTGGCTGATATTGTGCAAAAAATAATGAACAAAGAAATCCTTCAAGAACGGGAGAGGCAGCGAAGGGGAACCATGGACCGGCCCCTAGCAGAGAACTAAGAAGACTCCCAGGACTCAGCCTGAAGTAATGTGTTGAACAGTTCCAGGCTGAGATCCAACGTGGGATAAGGAGGTGAGGTTTTAGTGGGTTTGAATCCCACATAACCCGTGCGAGCGTTCCCTAGGGTATCTTACGAGATCCAATTTCCATTTTTTTGGATCTTAAAGATTTCCTCACCCCAAACGAAAAAAAAGACTCGACGATGATGTGGTTGATAAATTATAATGACGAGGGGCAATCGTACTTAATGCTGTGGGTAGAAAGGAGTATGAAGGCGCACACTGACTACGAAACTTGAGATGCCACGGGTGGGAAGGATTAAGAATGCGCACACTGACTACGAAAACTGTACAATTGACCGAGAACCGCAACGGTACAGCTTACATCTTTCAAGATAATATTAAATATTATCTTGAAAGATGTAAGCAGTACCGTTGCGGTTCTACCTCTTCTGGTAACCTAAATTTTAGGTTACGAGAAGAGGTGGAAAGCATTGTGTCCTAACTTAATGACTGAGTACAGCGAAGGGCACAAAGGAATTGAGGTGCATTAAAAGAAGATGGAGGAGCAGGGCCTGATGACCTAAGGGCGTGGACAAGCGCTCGCATACGTTTAAGATTAACAATAACGAAAAGAGACTGGCAGAGGAGAAGTGAGCTGTCATTAGCTGAGTGACTGCGGCTGGCGGCAGAGCTGGGATACAGACTGCACTACAGGTCACCCATCGCTCACATTTCTCGTATTCTTCAACGCTCAGGTTCCCGAGCTCTTGACACCATGAAAATGGGAAGAATTCATGGAGGCTGCAAAATTATACCTTCAAGGACAAGAGATCAAAATGATTTTGTATCAATTATCAGGAATAAACGAGAAATGTCTACCGAGTTGGTTGGGCAGTATAGATTCCTAGTATAGCTAACATAGATTTGCATGGACAAACAGTGGCAGATCCCCCAAAATTCTTTTGCGGAGGTGTATAAAATCTGACTCCGCATTCCACGGAGAAAACTCGTAAGTACCTACTAATTCATATGAGCCAAATATGTATTATTAACGTATGATACCAAAAAAGAGATGAACCAAATGAAGAGGTATGAAATTTTGTTCAAATGAAGATAAGTACCTACTAATACATATCTCCATTTGAACAAAATTCATACCTCTTCAATTGGTTCATTATTTCCAATAATGAACCTTTGGAATCGACCAAGAAAAAAATTTTAATCCCCCCCTCAAAATTATAACCTTCTCATAACTACTGTGACCACTTGAAGTGATTAAATTCTCTCTTCAAATGTTCTAATGAATTTCTATTATCCTAAAATTCAAATCTTTTATGTTATGCGTGACGAAAAGGTTACCATACAACTTCAACTAAAACTTCGAAAAGACCATAATTGAATGAAACCCCAGTTATTGGCATCCTCTACAGCTTAATATATCTTCCCATTGCAACCACCCTTGAATTTTCGACGGATCTGGAACTGTTTCATTCAAGAACGGGTTTTCACGTATTTATTTGAACTAAATTGAGTTTTGCCTCGTTCAGACCTGTATAATAATCTTTTGTACAATTGAGAGATAGTTAATTGCCTACTCCTCCAAAAAATAAAAAATGCATCCGCCTATTAATGCCCTCTCCACAAAACATAATATTGACAAAATTCCAATATTAATAAATGGAGTGAAACATGCATTTTCGGACGAAATCAAAGATATTATTTCGGTCCTTGAACCTCCGCCCAGCAAAACCAACGACGGATGTGACCCCGATTTCTTATTGATAATATTGCGCATAACTAAAATGTAAATAACTGTTAATATAAACATGTTACATCTGGTGTTATGTAAATAACCATAATATGTTTTCCCATATTATGTTGTCCTTGGAAAATATTGTACACGATAATAGCTTCCTACAACCTCATGTAAAGATTTTTGAAATATTTTTATTTTCACTGGTCAAATTACATTTTAACTCAAACTTCATTAATCTAAACCGCAAATATGGTCTAAGAGAGTGAACTCGAAGAAATAGAATTTTCTACTGAGAAACGTCCCAACGTCGTGGATAGGACGATAAATTGGTGATTACCACCGTAACTATACATGATAGTTCTGAATCACTCAAATTCATGATTGTATGAGGATAAGCACGTGTTGGGCCTTCAAAGTATGTTGTGGGAACCCTTGACCAACCGAAACGCACGAAGAAATAATTCAAATTCGCTACGTTTCTCATGGAACCTACTCGGAGTTTCAGTGAAGGTCTTAGATGGCCACAATTGAATTTCGTTACATTCAGAATATTCGTAACGAATACGCACACAAGTGCCTTCATCCAAACTATCCTGAAAGCTAACATGTTCTTTACTCCATCATCAAATTAATTCATGCAAAGCATAAATTATGTTGTGAACTGTTCTTTGGTATGTCTTAACGTTCTTATTCTCATTGATTGACCAAAGTCTACTTCAAATGGTCGACTCCATCACTTGATAAGTTTTCTATCGTTAGTATAAGAATTGAGAAATCAAGGGAAAAAACGTCTGCTAAGTGGGTGTGGCACATAGTTTCCTCGTATCCATAACTCGGTTGTATGGATGATCCGGCGCATTGTAGTTAATCTCAAACATCAATCTCTAAGTGCACTCTCTTTTGCACAATCCTCGTAGGGGTCGTTAAACCTCACAATCTCTGAATATTGTTGGAAAATGTAGAAGTTATGGCTGATACAAGGATTTCACGTTTGCGCATGCGCGGTGGCTACCATCAGTCTGAAGGCAATGATTTTCACAGGGGACCATCTACACGCCAACCCGCACAATTCCTAAAAACTTCATCGAAATCATACGAGAATGGTAGAAGTTACGGCTGCGGCAAGGATTTCAAGACAGACAGACAGAAACACACCCAGACAGACAGACACGGAACCAAAATTGTTCAGGAAGGTCTGAAACGTAAAAAGCGAGTGGAAATTTTGATTTTGGAGAACTTTTTTTATTCAACTTAGAAAAGTGAAAACAAAGCTTCCGACACCTTGGTGGACTCGGAAGCAAAAGTATGCCAAGTGGGTGTGGCACATAGCTTCCTCGTATCCAAACCCGGTTGTATTGATGATCCGATGCATAATAGCTAGTCTCAAATCATCACTCTAAGTACCCTTCATAGGGGACCATCTACACGCCAACCCGCACAATCCCTGAAAATTTAACCAAAGTCGGGTAATAACATCGTATAGATTTGCCTGTTACAAGGCTTTCATGACATAGTCAGACACACAAACACACAGACAGACACAAAACCAACGTTGTTCAGGAAGGTCCAAAACGTAAAACGCGACTGGAAATTTTGATTGTGGACAACCTTTTGTTTAACCTTGAAAAGTGAAAATAAAGCATCCGCTACTTTGGTAGACTCGGAAGCAATAAATGAATTTTGGAGTTTTGTAGTGTATGGAGCTGGAGATTCAGTCAGATATCCGAGTCCTCACCAATTGGTCCTCGTTCGCATCACCCAGGATTGCCCGCAGTCCTCCGAGCACCCATGTTTTTGTAAGGGTCTTCGTGAGCTGTGCCGATACCTCGCTGTTTTATGTCCTGCCTACCTCCCTCGCGATCCAGCATCCAAGAGATTTATGCCATTTCTCCTCCGCCTCACCCCGCCGCCATCTCTCCGGCATCTTCCCTTCCCCTCCCGCCCACTAGAAAGTCACGTGAGCTCCCCATATACGGTGGGTTCCCGAAGGAATTCCCTTGCCATCTCAGGAAAGGGCTCGACCTCGCCTACAAATGATTGTTAGCCTTGAAACAGCCTAGCAGACGGATCGCTGAATACTTCATTATCTTAATGGTTCCTCATATGGAGTACTTTTATGAGTTAAACATCGAAAGTAATTGCGTCTACATTGGTTGTGTAGTACTGGGCGTTGTGCTCTGCGAGCGATCCCCATCCATTCCGATGCTGAACACCACCGTGATGCTCGTTTTATGCTTCTTCCACATTTCGGGTTGAAAAACTTTTGGATTTTGATAACACTCACGTTATTTACTGGAGTTCATTTTAGTCTATTATTTGCAATAACCTTTGAATCGAGGAAAAAAAGAATGTTAATCCCCTCGAAACTTGATGTTTTACGTTTCAAGGTACGTAAAATCCAGAAATCGACGGGTGGTCTATTCAGATTTATAATAGACCGTTTTGTAATAGTTAGCAGCTTTTTTGTGCAGTGATGTCCAAAATCCCGAATAATTGTATGCCATTTTGTGGGGAAAGAATCTTAGCAATTTGTTGGACTGCAAATCAGTTTCAACTCCCATGGAAACCAACTTTGGTAAGGAAAATTGTCTAGCATCTGCGAAGAGAAGAAAATATAAAGAACATACTTTTTTGTCGACTTGTTGGGAAACTACCAGACCTCGAAATTCATGGTTTCGATGTTGAGACAATTTTCTTCGAATCCGACTAAAGTGCATGGGGCAAAGACAGTGTTGCGATACCTCAAAGGAACCCTGAATTATGAATTGGTGATTGGTAGAGGAGAAGATGACTTGGTGGGATATTCGAATTTCGACTGGGCTGGATCTACAGATGATCGCAGATCAAGTCAGGATTTTGTTCTGTACTTCTGCTGTAGTCATTTTGTTGGTTGTTGTGGAGAAGGAAGCAGAGGACGTCAATATATTTATTCACATTTATTCGGCAAGCGCTTTCGGGGCAAACTATGGCCATGGCGTTGTTCCTGTTAAAATTGAAGGTAATTCTGAGCAATTATCCGGTCAACTCCGATATTTCTCATACTTAACCATGATATATGTAGAGTAGTAAATATCAATATTCAGACCGAAATAAGTGTCGGAAAAGGAAAATATATTGTGAAACTTACCTTAGTAGTCATCCCACTCGCTATCTGTATCAGCTTCACGAGTGATGTTAGGGTGGGTTTTGTGGAGGGAGGTGCGGGGAAGCGTGCCTCGATACGGAAACCGAAAACAACATTTTATCGGCCATTTAGGGTCGGTTTATCAGTCACCAAAGTTAACGGGGGTTTACGTATACCCCTGTTAACTTTAACGGTGGTATAACTTATGGATACTATAAAGGTGCCGTTTATCAGTGCGAAATTTACACCCGGGTAACTATTAACTGGCTGGTAAAATTAACTGTCTGTTAGGCCGAATAATCGATTATGCATGGAAGAAATACTTCTTCCATGTAATAAAATCGAGCTTCCTCCACATAAAAAAATCGTTTTCGCAGTGTGTTTTGCATCAGAAAAAAGAATAAATTAGAAGAGGATGAAGCAATGTTCTTTGTTTTGATGTTTTCTTTTCTAGATCTCGGTACTTATTTCCTTCTTGGTACGGCAGTAACTATTGTTCTTTGTTGAAAATTGTCTGTTCATGACAAGATCCCCGTCCACCGAGCCTTTATGTCAAGAATTTTCAAATTTGCAGACGAAATAGTTCGTACATTAATAAAGAAGTAGGTACCCTTTTCTATTTCGAAAATTTTCGGCGTGTGACCCTCCTGGCGAATGAATTTTTACATGCGTGCAGTCCATAGCACCTACAGCTCCAGGAAACCTGGCTTTTTTGTTTTTTAAATAAAATTCCATCCGAGATTGAAATAATACCTATTTCCTTGGTTGCTGGTATTCTGATAAATTGGGCGGATAGCCTGGCAGTTCCCAGGGACACCTGCTTGACAATTTTACAGGCAGAGCTTTTACTGACGCCACTAAAGTCGCCGACAGATACCAACATGGTTTTTTATACTTTTATCCAATCAAAATCTCATCAAAAAATCGCAATCGTCCCACTTCTCCAAATGGTCAATCCGTGATCAAACTATGTTGCCGCCTTTCTTCCTTCCGCCTTCTTCCCCACTGCAGGAATTCGACCATAAACAAACATCTTCGTCGCTGCTGTCTGAAAAAGAGCCCCACACATCTATTTTCGATTGTAGCATAATTGACTAACAATCAACAACGCAATTTGCAAAAACGAACGTTCTGGGAAACAAAAACACGAGAAGTGACTCTCTTTGAGGTTAAAAAGCCTTGCATAAATCGAGTTACCCCCCCGTAACTTTTTATCCGGTCCTCGGACGACCAGTTAACTTTAAACTACGGATAACGGCTATCTGGGGACTGATAAACGCGAGCGATTGAGTTACCCGATGACCGTCGGATAAATCTGCTTTACCGGGTGGTAAAAAGTGACTGATAAACCGGCCCTAAGGGCAGAGTTTATGTTTAAAAGAAAGTACTCTGATTACAAAACAAGAGTGCATCATCTATTCAGAGCAATTGGTCATCTGTATAACGGTGAAAACGAACACCCTAACATCACTCGTGAAGCTGATACAGATAGCGAGTGGGATGACTACTAAGGTAAGTTTCACAATATATTTTCCTTTTCCGACACTTATTTCGGTCTGAATATTGATATTTACTACTCTACATATATCATGGTTAAGTATGAGAAATATCGGAGTAGACCGGATAATTGCTCAGAATTACCAAATTGAAAAAGTTTTCCTGTTTGTGATACCCTCTAGTCATTGTTTTATTTTTATTGTTAATTAGTTTTAAATAATTTTTAGATCCTGCCAGTGATTGAAGAGAATAATTGTCATGGAAATGGACGGAGTGAAAATAGTTTTCAAGATTGGCAGAGGTGAGATTTTGATGATTGAGGAGGCATGGAAGATTGTGGGAGAATAATTGCAGAGTGAACATAGTTTTGAGAAAGGGGCCATAGTTTGCCCCCTATAATATATTGAAGAGAATAAATATATTGACGTCCTCTGCTTCCTTCTCCACAACAACCAACAAGTCAGGATTTGTAATCAGACTAGGAGGATCGGTGATTATTTGGGGGTTATCTAAGCGGAGGACAGTTGCTTTGTCAACCAAGGAATCCGAGTTTATGGCTACTTGTGTTATGGATATATTATGGTTGATGTATGTCCTGGTTATAATTATTTTTGAAAAGGCTGCCAACAGTTTGGAGCGATAACCAGGTTGCGATAAGTTTCACGACTGCTTAGATACTCTTCTATATTCAGGACTAGGGGAAGAACGAAAGGTAAACCATACGCAACCTTTGTCACCAATGTCGCCTCCATAATGACAAATATTTTACAAGGAATGGGAATTTCACTATCATAGAATTTATTGGAATCAACAGGATCTGTGGATCGAAGGGGGACTCTATTGGTTGCCCCGAAGATCCTGCAGCCAAGTGATCGTATTTATTAAGTTTAATTGTTTTAGTTTTTGTAAAAGTTAATTACTATGCAAATATGTGTCGTACGTTTACCAAAAATAAACTTTTCAACACAATATAGCTGATTGATATATTGGAGAACTCATTCACCAAGTTCCCTTACACAAATTGCCTCGGTAGCAGACTCCGAAGTTATTCAAACTTGTACTTTGGTGGGTTATGATTCTTCTTCTTTGAAACCAGTGGACGTTTCAACTACTAAGAGTGAGCAGTGATTTAGGAACCATTTTGGATCCATTCTGGATCAAAGATAAGATTTTTAATGTGACCGCCCACAGGAAAACGTTCCTTAGCATCCGGAAGCAAATTTTCCAAAACGAAAACTCGAAGTCAGGGTTTTAAAATCCACTTTTTGATTTAATATAGATTTTATTAAAATTTAACGTAGTTTGTATATTTTTTAATTTTGTATACACGGGCTAAATGCCCAAGTACATAGTATTTAAAGGTATAAATAATTTCCTACCCCCAAGGAATCAAAGTACCTACTAATTTTAAACTTAAATAAGAACTAATATATTTTTTTTAAACCGAAATGTAGAAGAAAGCAAGAGGAAAACGCTGCAAATTATTACAAAAAGATTTATTATTTTTCTATATTGATCACTCGTCTGCAAAGCCATCAACCATCCAACATGAAGAAAAGCATCGATCGAATTTCGGTCAGCTAAAATTTGAACGGAGATTAGGCCTCTTTTGCGATTCAAATTCGTGTTTCTGATTTATCGTACGTCCAACCCTTAAATTCTCGTAGGGAGCGAACGGTTTGTCCTACAGAGCTCCGCGTGGTCTCAAAAAATTCTAAAAATTTTATATAATCTTAAATTGAAGGAAAAACGATACCTTTATATCGAAATTTTTTGAGTTAGGGCGTTTTCAAAATTTCAAAATTCCCTTTTGAACCCTTAGAAGTGACCTACATCAACCAAAATCTTCGGAGCACAACTAGACCCCAAATGGAGCCTACATACCAAATTTCAACAAGAATTGGTCAATGCTAAGTGGGGAAAGTGCCGCGTACGGCGTACGGCGGACGGACGGCCACATTTTGTTTTATTATTTTCAATAATGAACCTTTGGAATCGACCAAGGAAAAATTTTTTTAACACCCCCTCAAAATTTGATGGTTTACGTTTCAAGGTACGTGGAATCCGAAAATCGAATAAAAATTTGGCCGTCCGTCCGCCGTACGCGGCACTTTTGCCACTTAGAATTGACCGATTTTGATGAAATTTGGTATGTAGGCTCCATTTGGGGTCTAGTTGTGCCCCGAAGATTTTGGTTGATGTAAGTCACTTCTAAGGGTTCCAAAATGAATTTTGAAATTTTGAAAACGCCCTAACTCAAAAAATTTTGATATAAAGGTATTGTTTTTCCTTCAATTTAAAATTCTATAGAATTTTTAGAATTTTTGAGACCACCCGGAGCTCTGTAGGACAAACCGTTCGCTCACTACGAGAATTTAAAGTTTGGACGTACGATAAATCAGAAACACGAGTGTGAATCGCAAAAGAGGCCTAATCTCCGTTCAAATTTTAGCTGACCGAAATGCGATCGATGTTTTTCTTCATGTTGGATGTTTGGTGGCTTTGCAGACGAGTGATCTATATAGAAAAATAAAAAATAATAAACCATTGTGTAATAGTTTGCAGCGTTTCGATTTTTGGATTCTACGTACCTTGAAACGTAAACCATAAAATTTTGAGGGGGTGTTAAAAAAAAATTCTTGGTCGATCCCAAAGGTAATAAATAATAAACCAAAATGAACGAAATGCTCGCGTGATGAAGTTGGTTGGTTCAAAAAATAAATCGAAATTATAGTGAGCAACTCGGTACTTTGTTGTAGGATCTCTGGGCTCTATAGATGGAGTTATTAAGTAAATAATTTGTGGTAGATGAAGGGACGTAAAATGAAACTTCAAAAAACCAAGGGATTTCATAGTTTTGGCACATATACTATCAATATGAGGTACAAATGATTACTGCCTGCAGTTTCAGTATCTGTTAGCCGTTTTACGAATCAATTTCTAAAAATCATCGATAAATCGCAAAAACCAACGCGCGGAATACGTACCTAGGTACTTAACCTTCCCGGGGCCATCATCCACACCTTCTTCGTAATCGTTTGTTTTTTCTCAAAAACAGCTTTTTCACAATTCAGAGGTTCAAAAAATTATAAACTTTCAACGGGTTGAGATGTCGGCAATCATAAAACGGCATCGTGTTCAGAAACGTCTCGTCTATCGGTATATTTATGCAATAAACCCGATTTCAAAATCCGGATGCTAGGTATGGTACGATTTTCTGAGGACGGTCCCAAAAACGTTATCTCAGTTGGTGGCTTTCTCGTACTCGTAATGCGGTTGTGTGGATGATTCGATCCATGGGGTTCCATTCGCTATGAATTTTTCTAAATGATTAGAATGTTCGGTTATTCCATTTTGCCTCATGCTCAAAGCACTTTAGGTGGGAATGATGAGTAAAGACGGGACGCCGAACCCGGCATTACATCACCTCTCGTTGAGTCCGTTGATCTTAAACGGCTCATCAATTTCCATCCAAAACCTGAACCTGAAAATTATTATCAGGATGGCGTGCGCCTAATGCCCAACTATTCAGGTGGCTGTGATGAAACTGCTTCCGAAAATTAGAATGGAGCCGCCACATTCCCGCGGCAAACGCTCTCCAGCGGTGTTGGCCGATGCTGGAAGATCTCGCGCCTCGTGTCACAGGGCGTTTCCGTTCCTTATCTATCTAAAAGATCGGGATCTCACAATGGGAAGACCGTAATAGATTTTCTCAGCACGATGTTCCGAGGGCCTGAAAATTGCTGCGTTAGTGCTCGCTCTTCAACTACCTACCTAAACACCTTCTAAATTGCCGCTATATTTATTACGGGAAAACTCTGTACCGTTCAGATTGTGAGACTGGCATTTTTTGAGTTATCAACCTTGACCACGCTATGCAGTTGGGAGCTACGAAAGCTCGCTTCCTCTTTTTTGGTTTATTATTTTCAATAATAAACCTTTGGAATCGACCAAGAAAAAAAATTTTTAACACCCCCCACAATTTGATGGTTTACGTTTCAAGGTACGTAGAATCCAAAAACCGAATAAAACGCTGCAAATTATAAAAACAATGGTTTATTATGTTTTTATATTGATCACTCGTCTGCAAAGCCACCAACCATACAACATGAAGAAAAACATCGATCACATTTCGGTCAGCTAAAATTTGAACGGAGATTAGGCCTCTTTTGTGATTCACATTCGTGTTTCTGATTTATCGTACGTCCAACCCTTAAATTCTCGTAGGGAGCGAACGGTTTGTCCTACAGAGCTCCGCGTAGTCTCAAAAAATTCTTAAAATTCTATGGAATTTTCTGAGTTAGGGCGTTTTCAAAATTTCAAAATTCATTTTGGAACCCTTAGAAGTGATTTACATCAACCAAAATCTTCGGGGCACAACTAGACCCCAAATGGAGCCAACATACCAAATTTCATCAAAATCGGTCAATTCTAAATGGCAAAAGTGCGGCGGACGGACGGCCAAATTTTTATTCGATTTTTGGATTCTACGTACATTGAAACGTAAACCATCAAATTTTGAGGGGTGTTAAAAATTTTTTTCTTGGTCGATTCCAAAGGTTCATTATTGAAAATAATAAACCGAAACCCGTTTTTCAAAAATGTGTTTAAAACCGCACCAACCCTAGTTTTTGAACGGGAGAGCGGATCGAACTCTTGAGCGACTCACCACCTCTCGCATTTCTATAAATTCCTCACAAAACTTCTCTCCAATAAGTAAGTAAGTCCAATAAGTATGTGACGTAGTGATTTTTTCTTACTCTGTATGACAGTGTGAGCATGAGAGTAATACGTACAGGCACTGTACCTACGTACCTTCGCATTACAGTACAATCGATTATTGACACGAGGAAGCTTTGTGCCACACCCACTTAGCATACTTTTGGTTTATTATTTTCAATAATGAACCTTTGGAATCGACCAAGAAAAAAAAAATTTAACACCCCCTCAAAATTTGATGGTTTACGTTTCAAGGTACGTAGAATCCAAAAATCGAATAAAAATTTGGAGGTCCGTCCGCGGCACTTTTGCCACTTGGCATTGACCGATTTTGATGAAATTTGGTATGTAGGCTCCATTTGGGGTCTAGTTGTGCCCCGAAGGTTTTGGTTGATGTAGGTCACTTCTAAAGGTTCCAAAATCAATTTTGAAATTTTGAAAACGCCCTAACTCAAAAAATTTTGATATAAAGGTATTGTTGCTTCCGAGTCTACCAAGGTAGCGGAAGCTTTGTTTTCACTTTTCAAGGACGAAAAAAAAAGTTCTCCAAAATCAAAATTTCCACTCGCGTTTTGCGTTTTAGACCTTCCTGAACAATTTTGGTTCCGTGTCTGTCTGTCTGTCTGTATGTCTGTCTGTGTGTCTGTCTGTCTGTGTCTGTCATGAATTCCTTGTAATGCGCATAACTATACGAAGTTATTGTCCGATTTCTATGAAATTTTCAGGGATTGTGCGGGTTGGGGTGTAGACGGTCCCCTATGAAAATCATCATCCTCGGACTGATAGAAGCGACTGCGCATGCGCAAAAGTGAATTCCTTGTAACGGCCATAACTTCTACATTTTCCATCCGATTTCGATGAAATTTTCATGGATTATGTGGATTAGGTTGTAATAGTTGTCTCCTATGGAAATCGTCATCCCCGGACTAATAGAAGCGACTGCGCATGCGCAAACGAGAATTACTTGTAACAGCCGTAACTTCAACTGTCCCCCATGGGTCGCGGGTTCGAATCCCAGCCGAGGCTAAGTAGGTATTTTTTTGATCCAATCACATACACCTACTCACTTAATTTTGGTTTATTATTTTCAATAATGAACCTTTGGAATCGACCAAGAAAAAAAAATTTTTAACACCCCCTCAAAATTTGATGTTTTACGTTTCAAGGTACGTAGAATCCAAAAATCGAATAAAAATTTGGCCGTCCGTCCGCCGTCCGCCGTCCGCCGTACGCCGTACGCCGTCCGCCGTACGCGGCACTTTTGCCACTTAGCATTGACCGATTTTGATGAAATTTGGTATGTAGGCTCCATTTGGGGTCTAGTTGTGCCCCGAAGCTTTTGGTTGAGGTAGGTCACTTCTAAGGGTTCCAAAATCAATTTTGAAATTTTGAAAACGCCCTAACTCAAAAAATTTCGATATAAAGGTATTGTTTTTCCTTCAATTTAAGATTCTATAGAATTTTTAGAATTTTTTGAGACCACGCGGAGCTCTGTAGGACAAACCGTTCGCTTTCTACGAAAATTTAAGTGTTTATTTTGAAATATATATATATAAATCAAAACACGAGTGTGAATCGCAAAAGAGGCCTAATCTCCGTTCAAATTAGAGCTGATCGAAATGTAATCGATAATTAGTGATTTTGATTTTTTTTAGATTTTTTTGATTTTTTTTTTTTTTTTTCCTTCATATTGGATGGTTGGTGATTTTGTAGACGAGTGATCTATATAGAAAAATAATAAACCATTGTGTAATAATTTGCAGCGTTTTCATCCGAATTTGATGAAATTTTCTAGGATTGTCCAGATTAGCGTGTAGATGGTCCCCTATGAGGGTAGTGAAAGGTACTTAGAGATTGGTGTTTTGAGATTAACTACTATGCATCTGATCATCTATATAATCGGGTTATGGATACGAGGAAGCTATGCGCCACACCCACTTGGCAGTCGTTCTTATTCTGTAATGCTACTCATTAGTCGCTCTGACGAATACTTCTTTCGCTTACCACGCAACACGTTCGTCTCATCGACGAATTGACTTTTAAACCATTGAGAAAGAAATCACGAAAAGCTGCGAGTCACCGGCTGCTCCTTCCATAGTCACGTAGACAACTAACTAGTAGAAGCATAGCTGAGAAGAAGTATTCATCAACATTAAAGTAACAAAATGTCTGAACTGCAGACCTTGAGTTTTTTAAATCAAAAATTTGGTCATTTTGTTTGATCAGCCAAAAATGTAGTATGTTAATGTTCGTAATAAATGTATTCCATTTCTGTAATTCAAGTTCGTTGTAAATCTGTAATTCTAGTGCTTCGAGAAAGACAGCGGACATGTCGGTCGAGGTGTGCTTCCTCTCCTCGACCTCCCAGTCACTGGATGACAAGGCACCTGCTACCTGTCTTTATCGTCATGACAGGATGCGGCCACCAAGAGTGCTCGGACAAAGTTCCACATTCCTCAGCACACTATTATCACTTCTTTGTTTTGGGGTTCCTCGGACGAAGGTTAGTTAATACTATGGATGTTATTTAAACGTGAAGAAGTTAACTAGTCGTCAATCACTTTGCACATTTTACTCTTGAAGTGGGCTGAAAATATTTAAAACGTTCGCTGGGTATGTACATGTTTCCTCATATCTACATGATGTTGATCCGATCATGATAACTAAAACTTATTAAACTTTGGTTCGTTACAAGGATTTGCGGGCAAGGTCACCATTTCAAGGTAAGCCCTACGATTCCTAATTTGTACAATTTGTACTTCAGCGATTCCCTAGGAATCGCGTCAAAAGCTTTTGCTATATCGAGCAGTATTAGTGCACCTGTTCGATTATTGTCTATTATTCTGTACGAGTCAGTGGTAATCTAATACAATGCATAAATTACTTCCAAATGTAGGCAGAAACCGAATTGATTGGGGTTCAATAATTTATTTATATCAAGATATGAAAACAACTGGATTTTGACAAATTTTTTAGCATTTTGGATAATGTGCTCAACATGGAAATGAGTCTGCCATTCCCAAAATCACTCACATCTCTCCCCCCCCCCCCCTTGAAGAGTGGGATCACTTTTGCTTTTGCAGCTTTGGGAAATGTTGATGTTGTAAGACGATGGTGTTTTAAGATTGTATATGTGAAATAATGTTTTTTTTAAAGACACTAATGTAGTTTTTAATCAATCTCAACTGGATTCTTTTTCTAGATCATCGTCTTTCATACTACCAAAAGTGAGTATGGAATCTCCTACCGTTTTTTGAATTGGAGGTTCTGTTTTTCGGTGTCTACTTGCAAAATTTGCAAAGATTTTCTCACCAAACTAAAAAAACTTATTCAATGAGTCTCAGGCTTCCCTCTGCGCTTCTTTGTGGGAGATATTTTGGTTTCGTGTCTGTCTTTCTGTCAATCAGTCCATGTGTCTGCTAATCCTCGTATCGGGCGAAATCATACGACATTCCTTCCAATTTAATGAAAGTTCTTGGGATTGTTTGGTGTGTGGCTGGCCTCCTATGTAATTCGTCGCTCCCGGATCGATTGCAGCTTCTGCGCGTGCGCAAATTTAAAAATCTCATAACAAGCATAAATTGATGAAATATTCCTGGATTGTGTGGGTTGAGGTGTAGATAGTCTTCTATCAGATTCATTGTGATCGGATCATTGGTAACGACTTTAAGTTCTACTATTTCTGTCTGAATCGGATGAACTTTTCAGATGTTCGGTGGATGAGACTCTAGATGGTTTTCTATGAAATCCATTTCGATCAGTTCAATGATAGACACTCGGAAGCGCCAAATTCAAATCTTTAATAAAATTTATTAAAGATGGACATTTAATGTCCATCCAATTACGAGTACCGTCAGGTGGGGAGGTTTGGGACTTGAGGGGAGAGTTGAGACTTCTCGCAAAAAGGTATGAATTTGGTCACCAGGAGAGCTGATGTCGAGTTAGCAACCAGGTTCTTGTAGAAACTCCATGTTAATATCTTTCAGAAGATATTTTACTGTTATCTGTTCAAGGCGCGCCAATTTAACCCTCCTCTCAACAGGTGTTTTATCAGTTTTTTTTTTTTTTTTTGGCGCTCAGCAGAACCCAGTCATACTTCCATCTCCACAGTGCCCATCGATAATCTACTGTAAGTTTTTGTTTTCTATACATACTTTAGATTAGTCTATGAGAATATTCTGAAAATTTGAAGTCGTTTCCTCTAGTCAGTAGACTGTTATCAGCGGTTTAGTTCGATGGGAGAGTTGAGACTTGACGATTTGTGACGTTCTTTGTTGTTTTTCTCCTTATTAGATGCCGAGGAAGTACATCCGTAAGTTCTCAAACATCCAAAAGGGAAAACCGTTCAAGCCCTATCGGTTGTACAACAAATACAATCTACGAAAACCGCTAGACTTGAGTAGAATTCGATCTTTTATTACATTTTTTGTAACATTTCTCCAATTGTTCAATTTTTTCAATGAGTTCCTTTTTGTCAAAATTTCAATTCTCAGGGTGGACGTGCTCGAGTTTTTCAAGTCATGAGTTGGCATTTTGTTCGGGTAAAATAAAATCAGTTTACTCGGTGGTAAAGTTTCTAAATCTCAAGTAGAGTTTTGTTCATAATATTGAGTCATTTTACCAGTCAGTCTTAGCGTGAAAGTGTACAATTATTTTTTACCATTTGAAAAACCAAGATTTTTTGTGATTCAACGACTTCGTACAATGTAATTGTACCATTACACTCGAAACCACTGTGATCAGGAATGAGTCAAGACTTAATTAAAACAGATTATTTTGAACGATACATGCCTTTCCCATCTCATTTTTTTCTTTTTACTCTGTGCCACTCACTTTCCATTTTTTAACCTTACATAATTGCCTTAAGTCTCCTCTATGACATTTAGACTTGAAAAGAGGCCAAAAACATGAGTAGTGTCAATATGTTCCCACTAATGAGGAGAATTGGAACCGACCTTAGAAAAAAATATATGCACCCTCCCCTGTGGAGGTATTTCAATTTTGATAGCATGGGAAGAAAGCCTGAGATCCCATCTTTCCAAAACGCTCTTCATTATTATTTTACAACATTCAGGAAAATGCTGAACTGAAAATGCCGATGATACGGTTCTTATATGTAGTGGGCCTGATGACTCCGAGATGTTTTCAAATGCTCAACATACGTTGACTATTATAGTAAATTAGTTTAGAGCTCACTCGCTGTCAATAAACACCGATAAAACCAAGTTCATCACTTTTTCGATTATCTGTGCAAAGGGAGACGATAATTCCATTCCTTTTAAAAATTCACGAAAGGTCTTGCGCCCAAGGGGATTCCTGTACATGCCGCCCACTCCAATCATCTAGCAGCATTAAGTACCTGGGTGTGACCTTAGACGAAAATTTGAAATGGGCACTACACATAGAAACTGTTACGAAAAGACTGAGGAAACTGCTGTATGTATTTCTTGAACTCCGTAACGTTTTGAATCTAGAAACTATTCGAAGTGTATATTTTGCATTGGTCCAATCTCAACTGATATACGGTATTGTAGCCTAGGGTGGAGCGTCGCAAACATATCTGAAACCACTGATAAGTATTCAGAAAACCATTGTGAGAATCATTGCGCGGTTTTCTCACTTTAGCAGATCAGTTGAGTACTTCGAGAAACTAGATGTGCTTAATTTCCGGAAAATTCGGCTGAGGTCTCTAATTATTTTTGCATGTCAAAACAGTTGGAGATTCGCTCATGTAAAACATGGAAAAGGGACTAGAGCAGAGGCAACAGAAAAGTTCCTGGTCCCTAAGATGAACACCGCCTCAGGACAAAAAACTGGTTATTCACATCTCCAAAAATCCTCAATTTACTTGAGGAGAGTATGGAAGTCGAGAGACTTAAGAGATGGATCAACAAAAAAATTAGATCGGAAAACTTTTGTAATGATTTTTCATTTGTATATTAATGGTTTCTACACTTTCGATGTGTATCTACACTTTACTTTAAATACATATTTGTATAACAATAACAAAAACACAAAAATAAACAAAAAGCGAAATTCAAATAACTGCCAGCGTATAATTTAAAACCAATAGATTGATTGTCAAAGAAGGATCGTCTTATTCAAACTCCCCCACCACGCTACGAGCTCTGCTCATATTGGGGGGTATATTCAAGAATTATTTTTTCAATTATGTAAATGTTTAAATGTACATCAAGTATAGGTGAAGTTATAATTATTATTTTTTTAGTTTTATAATACATACCTGTATGATGTTTTTTTCTTTTAAATGTGTGTGTTAATAAAAAAATCAAAAAAAAAAAATGGTCCCAACTCTCCCCACCAGACGGTACGATCGAATTTTCAGCAATTGTACGGTTGGGACTCCGGATGGTCCCCTGTAAGTGTCATCGTCATCTTATCATCAAATTTTGAAAGTGTTGGTAGGTACCTGGCGATTGATCTACTGTGCATCGTATCATCTGTACAATCGTGATATGGATACGAGGAAACCACACCCGATTGACAGGCGTTTTGGTTTATTTACCCCCCACCCCACCAACAAACTCCCTCAAAATTTGTTGGTTTACGTTTCAAGGTACGTAGAATCCAAAAATCGAATAAAAACGCTGCAAATTATTATACAATGGTTCATTATTTTTTATTTTTCTATATAGATCACTTGTCTGCAAAGCCACCAACCATCCAACATGAAGAAAAACATCGATCGCATTTCGGTCAGCTAAAATTTGAACGGAGATTAGGACTCTTTTGCGATTCACACTCGTGTTTCTGATTTATCGTACGTACAAACTTTAAATTCTCGTAGTGAGCGAACGGTTTGTCCTACAGAGCTCCGGGTGGTCTCAAAAAATTCTAAAAATTCTATAGAATCTTAAATTGAAGGAAAAACAATACCTTTATATCGAAATTTTTGAATTAGGGCGTTTTCAAAATTTCAAAATTGATTTTGGAACCCTTAGAAGTGACCTACATCAACCAAAATCTTCGGGGTACAACTAGACCCCAAATGGAGCCTACATACCAAATTTCATCAAAATCGGTCAATGCTAAGTGGCAAAAGTGCCGCGTACGGCGGACGGACGGCCAAATTTTTATTCGATTTTTGGATTCTACATACCTTGAAACGTAAACCATCAAATTTTGAGGGGGTGTTAAAATTTGTCTTTTTCTTGGTCGTTTCTAAAGGTTCATTATTGAAAATAATAAACCAAAATTTGGCCATCCGTCCGCCGTACGCGGCACTTTCCGTTGGCACAACGTATCCATTTGGGGTCTAGTTGTGCGTTGATGTCAGTCTCATCTATGGGTTGCAAAATAAGGGCTGAAATTGTCAAAACGCCCTAGCTTAAAACTTTCAATATAAAGCTATTGTTTTTCCATCAATTTCAGATAATTTTTAGAGACCACGCGGAGCTCTGTGAGACAAACAGTTCGCTCCCTAAGAGAACTTAAGTGTTGGTCTTACGATAAATCAGAAACAGGAGTGTGAATCGCAAAAGAGGCCTAATCTCCGTTGAAATTTTATCTGAGCAAAATGCGATCGCTGTAGGTACGTGGTTGGTAGGTAGTATCTCTACGCTATTATCTCTAGGTAGTATCTCTAGGGTTGGTAGGTGGTGATAATGGCAAAGCCGAGTTCTTTGCAGGCGAGTGATCTACATAGAAAAATAATAAACCTTTGTGTAATAATTTGCAGCGTTTTTATTTTCGGATTATGTATACCTACTTAGGAATGTAAAACATCAACTGACTTTTCCCTCTCTTTTAAATCCTCTCTATTAGTTCACTTTTGCAAGTAATACAGTACCAAAAGTCAAACATAGATAGATAGATATGTTTATTTTCGCCATTTTGTACACTTTTACAATAATATAAATGCATGAAGGGATGCAATTTGCTCAGATTTCCTACCCGACATTAGGCTTGGCCCGTGTTGTAGGGTAGGATCTTTGCAAAATCGCTCCATATCGGTAAATAAATTGATGTCTACTATACAATTACAGTAATAAGTAAATTAATAAACAATACATGATTGGACAGAATTAAGGACGCATTTTGATAATCTCCAACATATACTAACTTACTTTAATATTCTCTAACTTTAATAATCTCTAAACTTAAATAGTCTCCTATACATATATGCTGTTTAATAGCCTTTCGCATCTAAAGCCCCCTTCTGTAACTAGCCAACTTAACACTTGCTTTTTGTATTTTGGTCTAGTGAACTTCTGGGGACTTTTCATGCTACAAACAATTTCTCGGTGTGCCGTAAAACCGTCAAACTTTACCCCACCAGGGGTAACTTTACACCAAAAAGTGAGAATCTTCAATTGTGACGTAAGCGTGGTAGAACTTAGATAAAAGTTAGCTATTGTGTTTTCGTTATACTCCACATCCCAGAGAATCGATGCGGCTTGCGATGGCGCCTTTATCCATGTTATCAGCTGTTATCAGTCATAGTTTCCTGTTCAGCTGTTTTTGTCCTGTTTCTCGTGCTCCAAAATTTCTTCCATATCTGGTGTTTGGAGTGGATTTACCAGGCAAGCCCTCATCATATCACTTTCAATATCTTCTTTTGAACAAAATACACTAATCAAATTCTCAAAAAAGTGTTTTCTTAGTTATGCCTTTGTTTACCAAAAAGTTGATGGTAACTTTACTCCATAAACCGGGTATCTTTACTCCACTATAAAGGTTGGGATGAAGGTAGCCTCACTCACATTTTTCTTATTTAATCTCGAAAAATATTTGAGTTTTATAATTTTAGCAGTGTTGAATGTAAGGTTTCTAGTGTATCTCATGTTGCAGAAGTAAGAGATGGGGAGAAGAAATGAGAAAAAGCTTGGTACGCGCCCCTACAGAAACTTTACAACAATGATATGAACATAAACGTGCTTTGGTCTCATAAGTTGTGATTTACAATATTATTCACTCGTGGGTTAACTTTTAAATTTACCATTGCAATTCATTTGAAAGTTATCGAATGTGAAACAAAATTTTTCTGTGATTTTGTTAAGTCATTCGTTTATCGTTTATTGTCCTTTAATATTTCTTTACTTGTAGAAAGTTTTGCTCTTAATCAAAGCAAAACTACATAAGTCTGTCTATACTGGAAGACTGAAATTGTGATCTCTTAACCAGAAATATTGCATTTCAAGCAAATTCGTTGAAATAAATGATCATTGGAATTTATATTTTTCTCAGGTATAACTTGTATTTTTCAAGCTAAAAAGTTCAATTTTTCAGAATATATTTTATAATAATATTATAAATACTTGATATTATCAAGTATTTCTGGGGTAATGAATTCAATCCCGACTAGTAACATTGCACCACTGCCCGTTTCTGTAGTGATAACTGTGAGTTTTTCAGAGTGGAGTAAAGATCGACGCACTCGTAGGTAACTTTACTCCAACATTTAAACAATTAAATAGGGGGTTACAATTATCTGATCAATGAGCTCGACCACTCAAAATGTTCAGGAAGCCCTGAAGATCAATTCACTTATTTAAAGAAATCAATTTAACCCATTTCGAGTGGGAGAAATTGTATTTGGAAATGTTTTGGAGTAAATCTTGGGGTAAAGTTTGACGGTTTTACGGTAACAAATGTAGAATGAAGATTGGGCTGTGCGTTGTCAGAGTCAGTCTAGGTCTAGGGCCAATTGCATACCCTGCGGCGGCATATCTAGTATTGTATTTCGGATCCCTTCAACATAGTCAAGATTCGCGGTAATGACGAGTCGATAGGTCTGTCCTTGATATCGAGGTATCACCTCCGAGGAGTTTTAATTAGAAACCATCGTGAGCCGCCGAACCGCACGCAGCGCATCTCGCCGTAGTTGAAGGGTTACGGCTGGCGCGCCGTGTTCGCGCGGTACCGGGCGAAGAGGTCACGGAGCGGACACTGACTCCTTATTTATCTTGACTATTTATAGAGGAGAGGAGCAGAACCCCTCTGGGCCCATGCAACCCCGTCACGCCTCACTGCAATCCCCCTAGCCACCAGGACTTGGTGAATTTCTCGATAGACAAGAGCTTGGAAGCATCGCGGTGGGGGCTCCTCCGAGAGCAGGTCGAGCCTTCCGTCTTCGAATGCAGCTGGTGCCTGGAAATTTGGTCAGCTGAAGTGATGACGACGCGAGGATTGAAGAAGAGAGCTGAGAATGCTTCAAGTTAACGGCAGATCTCCGTGAGAAGTCAATTCCTGGACCTTTCTGATGAACATGAATCCAAGAGAAGAGGATTCCTTGGTCTGTTTGAGGATGCTGCTGAGGACAGACAATTCGCCGCTTTGTCACATGATAGGCGGAATAATTAACAAGATGTACATAATGAATATTGTTGAAGGGTGTTGAGTCGGATGATTTAGTCTTGTTGGTGGTCGAAACGACTCTGGGTCCTTTTTGTGAATAAAACGTTGATTTTCTGTTGTATATTCTTCAGCTACAGTTTCACTGGGACAACTTGCCAGCATCTTCAGGCTTATCAGTTTTATGAAGTAAATACACTTCTTGCTTGTTTCATTATCCAATCTTTCAAAATATTCAGAAATGCTCGTTTCAATAGATCCAAACTTGTTTGATGATATAACTGTTTGTTAATCGGTCCTTTAGAATCGATTAGGTAGGAATGTAGAACAAACATTACTTTTATTTAAAAAAAACTGCGGAAAAAATGTTTTTCTCATAGTAACAAGGAAACTGATATTCTCCATTGGCCAATGGAACATATTCTTTCCATTGGCCAATTATACCATCAAACAAGTTTGGATCTATTGAAACGAGCGTTTCTGAATAATTCTGAAAGATTGGATAATGAAACAAGCAAGAAGTGTATTTACTTCATAAAACTGATAAGCCTGAAGATGCTGGCAAGTTGTCCCAGCGAAACTGTAGCTAAAGAATATACAACAGAAAATCAACGTTTCCCTTTTTATTCAAAAAAGGACCCAGAGTCGTTTCGACCACCAACAAGACATAATGAAAATGTAGATGTACGAATGAAATGCTTTAGGCTTCTGAACGAGATCTTTACCAGCATGTCCGCTCGCTTATCCTTGGTGGGTGTACAGATCACCAGAATCGCTCATGCAAGAGGTGATTTGAAGTTTTACGGGATTGTAGGTCTCATATCTCATATCAAGTATAAGGTAAAACATTTGGATCTAAGCTTATTGACCCGTATTAACCCATTTGCGTCCACGGGTGCCAAACGGCACCCAGGTATTGTGACTCTTCAAATATACCGCGGAATTCGTGGGTCTGTCCAATCTTGTTAAGGCCAATCATCCCCGATTTTAATAAGATTTTGGTTTATTATTTTCAATAATGAACCTTTGGAATCGACCAAGAAAAAAAATTTTTTAACACCCCCTCACAAGGTACGTAGAATCCAAAAATCGAATAAAAATTTGGCCGTCCGTCCGCCGTACGCCGTACGCGGCACTTTTGCCACTTAGCATTGACCGATTTTGATGAAATTTGGTATGTAGGCTCCATTTGGAGTCTAGTTGTGCCCCGAAGCTTTTGGTTGATGTAGGTCACTTCTGAGGGTTCCAAAATCAATTTTGAAATTTTGAAAACACCCTAACTCAAAAAATTTTGATAATTTTGATAATAATTTTGATGATTTTGGTATAAAGGTATTGTTTTTCCTTCAATTTTGGATTCTATAGAAATTTTAGAGTTTTTTGAGACCACCCGGAGCTCTGTAGGACAAACCGTTCGCTCCCTACAAAAATTTAAGGGTTTATATTGAAATATATGTGTATAAAAATCAAGACACGAGTGTGAATGCGATGAAAGATGCGGTGAAAATGCGATCGATGGTTGGTGTTTTTTGATTTTTTTTCCATATTGGATGGTTGGTGATTTTGTAGACGAGTGATCTATACAGGGTGTAAGCCTAACTGGTCTGCCATACGGTACCAGTCGATTCTATAACTAATTTGCAACAAAAAATGTCTCTTAGCAATTTCTTTTTAAACCCTTCGTTTTCGAGTTATTTTAACTTTAAACTTTTTTTTCGTGATTTTGACCTTATGTCATTAAATTGGTCATAACTCCGTTAATTAGCAGTGTAAATTACAATTTGAGGATACCGTTGGAAAGAGCATTAAATTTCCTATCGGATACATGCCTTAACTTTTTATTGAGTCAAGGTTTGAGACATGAAAACGTCCTCTAAAAAGAGAATTTTACGTAATTTTGGGAACCTCGAATTTTTTCAATCTCAAATTGAACTACGAGAACCCATACTTTTTCAAGATGCAAGAACAGTGAAAACTGCGCCAGAATCTCAGCTTTCCAATGGTATAATCAAAACATATTCTACAACCGAATTTAGGGGAGAATTTCGTGTTTGAACGCGGAAAAACGTGCATTTTTTCAACGAAATCAGCGCTCCGCCTAGTCGATCTGAGGGGTCGGACGATGGGAGTGGGTGCCGCAGTAGACCTCGACAGAGATGGGCGAATTCTTATTCATAAAATTTATGAATAATATCGTATTTAATAATAATATCGTATTTAATACGATATACGATTATGATATAATAACGATATAATTACGATATACGATAAATACGATATAATAATATCGTATTTAATACGATTATGAATACAAATCATATCTGCGATTTTATGATTATGAATACGAATACATGTATGAATATGAATACGAATTCGAATACAATCGTATTCACAATTGAAATTCGTATTCACAATTTCGTATTGAATACGATTTTCCCCCGTATTCGTATTTTGAATACGATTTTTTTTTCTCCATAATTTCCCTAAAAATCGATTTTTTTTAAACGATTTTCCCTGAAAATCATACTCTTTTAATGATTTTCTCCCGAACTCTCGACATATTTATGACCTAACATTGTCAAAATAATCAATCAAAATTCGAAACGCTCACCGATTCTTATTGGATTTTTCATGCAGAATCGAATGAGACCAACCCCAGACATTTCCGCTGAAAATCGTATTTTTTTCAACAATTTGCACTAAAAATCATTAAAAAATTATGATTTTTACCGGAAATTTTTTCGTACTTTCTATTCAGTTGGTCGTAGCGACCTGGGGTTGGTCTCATTCGATTCTGCGTGAAAAATCCTATGTAAGCGTTTCGAATTTTGTCAGCTTTATTGGGATTTGGGTCCAACAACAAAATCCTCCTCTTTCACCAAATTTTCGAAAAATTTATTTTCTTCATCAGGGCTCAGAGGATGAGTTTAGGTTTGAACATCAAACCACAGTCTGGAACAAAGAGGTATAAACCAGGAACACTAATCATTAAATTGGTGTTAAAAAAAACTTGACTATTATAATAAAATTTGGAAAAACAACAATAACATCAGGCTTTAAATTGGTAAAAAAACTGGTTGGTTTTTGTTTTAATGATTTTTAGTGCAAATTGTTGAAAAAAATACGATTTTCAGCGGAAATGTCTGGGGTTGGTCTCATTCGATTCTGCATGAAAAATCCAATAAGAATCGGTGAGCGTTTCGAATTTTGATTGATTATTTTGACAATGTTAGGTCATAAATATGTCGAGAGTTCGGGAGAAAATCATTAAAAAAGTATGATTTTCAGGGAAAATCGTTTAAAAAAATCGATTTTTAGGGAAATTATGGAGAAAAAAAAAATCGTATTCAAAATACGAATACGGGGGAAAATCGTATTCAATACGAAATTGTGAATACGAATTTCAATTGTGAATACGATTGTATTCGAATTCGTATTCATATTCATACATGTATTCGTATTCATAATCATAAAATCGCAGATATGATTTGTATTCATAATCGTATTAAATACGATATTATTATATCGTATTTATCGTATATCGTAATTATATCGTTATTATATCATAATCGTATATCGTATTAAATACGATATTATTATTAAATACGATATTATTCATAAATTTTATGAATAAGAATTCGCCCATCTCTGTCGAGGTCTACTGCGGCACCCACTCCCATCGTCCGACCCCTCAGATCGACTAGGCGGAGCGCTGATTTCGTTGAAAAAATGCACGTTTTTCCGCGTTCAAACACGAAATTCTCCCCTAAATTCGGTTGTAGAATATGTTTTGATTATACCATTGGAAAGCTGAGATTCTGGCGCAGTTTTCACTGTTCTTGCATCTTGAAAAAGTATGGGTTCTCGTAGTTCAATTTGAGATTGAAAAAATTCGAGGTTCCCAAAATTACGTAAAATTCTCTTTTTAGAGGACGTTTTCATGTCTCAAACCTTGACTCAATAAAAAGTTAAGGCATGTATCCGATAGGAAATTTAATGCTCTTTCCAACGGTATCCTCAAATTGTAATTTACACTGCTAATTAACGGAGTTATGACCAATTTAATGACATAAGGTCAAAATCACGAAAAAAAAGTTTAAAGTTAAAATAACTCGAAAACGAAGGGTTTAAAAAGAAATTGCTAAGAGACATTTTTTGTTGCAAATTAGTTATAGAATCGACTGGTACCGTATGGCAGACCAGTTAGGCTTACACCCTGTATAGAAAAATAATAAACCATTGTGTAATAATTTGCAGCGTTTTTTTTCACCAGATGGCAGCACCGGCGATTGTAGCAAAAGGGGCAGTCGTAGTTCTAGTTTCTCTCTCCACCAGTCCAAGCGATTTTCATTTTGAAAACGGGAATGTACTCATTATTAGTTTCCAAATGGTGCTCCGCCAAAATTTTCAAAATAAAATTGTAATTTCAATTTTATTCAGAATTTAAAGTTGAAATTTTGAAAACCATTTCACATTTTTCAAAATCTGAGCTTATAGCGCCAAACCTCTAGTACCCACCTGAGTACCAAAATATTTTTTTATTTGAAATTTATTGAATATATTGGTCGTAAGCAGCTGAGCCGCCAGCCCCCAAAACATTAACAAACGTTAAGGGTTGAGCGCCATTCTCATGTGTATTCTGAGTACAATAAAACTTTAAGATTGAAAATTAGATGAACAGGCGAGGAGAGTTCATTTTGAAGCGCAACGTGGTGGCTGTTTCTGGAACTATTCCCGGGATGATTGGCCTTAAATCCTACAAGAATATGTTCCTAGGATCTGTGTAGTTCCATCAGAAGTAGGGTTTCAGCTTTCAGTGTACTTCTGACTTCCTTTGAGATGATTCAAAATGGATGATCTATTTGATCTGGACTCTCTTCAACTTCTGCTTGCTTAAGTACTACATTTTTTACTTCATAAAAATGATTGTGCTAGAAATTCAGAGGTGAATAGTTGTATCATATACTCATGCAGTGAACTGCTTTTTTTACCCGTTTTCATCCCTCGTAAACTATTGATACTTTATAAGGTGCCATACTTGATATTTGATACTTGCTAAGGGGAACTGAGTTTTTAGGACGTCCCACAGTAAGACTTGGGGGTCCTTATGCGATCGATCTGGGGTAAGGTTGGACAACACTCAACAGAAACAAAAAAAATACCACACAGTAATCCGTTTTAGACCATTCTAACACACAACAACCGATTTTCGTGGTTCTTTTTTCGACGCGGAAAACTATCTAGTTCTGCTCTACGTCGCCGGAATTTCGAATTTTGCTTTTTTACGGGGGGGGGAGGGGGGGTTAATTCTTTTAAAAAACGTTCGTTTTTGGGCATAATCTTGTGTACTCTGCTGTACTTCGACTCAAAAATCACCCTAATTGCACACAATTATCAAGGGGAGGAGGCGAGTGGGGCGATAATATTCACAACATATCCGATTTTTCAATATTTCGGTTCCTTTATAGCTTACTAGATCTAACCAAGCATTGAAATTGACGAAAAATTCTCATTATACCTCCGGATTTTCATGAATTATTCTCAGTGCCACCATGGAACTAATAGTGGTGCCACCATGGTGCCAGGGCACCATAAACCGCATATTTCATGGGTTTTTTTTTTTGTTTCACCTTGAATACGGAAATGAACTTCGGACAGCCTACCAAAACTAATAACGTTAATAAAACTTCAACATTACGAAGTATTACCGCTTTGGTGCCAGACTGGCACCATTGGTTATGGGAGGGGTGGGGGAGGGAACTCGAAGTCGCATGTTGGGGGTCGTAGATCATGGATTTTAAAATGCTCTTCAAATTCGAGGCTCCCAAGCCTCTAGAAATGTTATTGTGGATGAGAGTGAGGGAGGGGGAGACCACTATTTCTAGTCTGAAATACTAAATGAATTACATCGAGTGAACAGTTTTTTCGCTTACCAACTGGTATTAATTGATCTACCGCTTTTCCAATGGGACGTCCCCTGGAATACATGCATTACTAAACAATATGTTTAAATACGTTTTTTCCTGCAATATTACTTTTAAAACTCGTAACTGCATTTAGCAAGACTTGAATATTATTCAAAATGCCAGTAATAGACAATATTATTAATTGTTATTTTCCATTGTTTTCAGACCGGGGAATGAGACATTGATTGACAAGAGGCCTTATAACTTCTCACGGATAGTATTCCTGGGTGAGAAGGAACGTATCTTGCGATCGTCCTTACTCAATATCCATGTAGGTACAACTAGGGGTTGGGGGGAATGGATTTCTTGGATTCGAACATAAATGCGTACAGAATCGGGTTGAGAAGCAAAAAGTTCTGGTGGCCGATCTTTAGGTACTTGGGCTGTGGATGCTGGTGTCCCAAAAGCATGGATCCCGTATCGGAAGTAACCACCCATAATACGTTTTATCTTATTCCATCCGCAATTTCTACGACAGATACCTGACTATGAAGTGAATATCTGACAAAATTCGCGCCGCCATGACTCGCCCCACTATGAAGAAGAATTCTGCACACCTGCGTATCCACTGAGGCAAGTTTCGACAGCATTGTGCATTTGGCAGAAAGGACACTTGAGAACAAATGGAGGAAATGAGCTCTGGTAATTTATGACTCGCGAACTGAAATGTGCTCAAAATGTCGGGTTCGACTAAGTTTGGATCACTTTGGACCGTTCCTTCAATACGGCAGTGAGCAGTATTGCTTTTTCAGACGAGAGTGTTCACTTTTTCATTGTAGTACCTACCTTATCAGTTCTTAACTTTTTATCATTCATGTTTTCAGTTATTTTCTTGTTGTAATTTAGTAATTTAAATAAATTTCAAATGTTGAAACTCTTTCTCGTTTATTGTAGCTATTTTGAAACCCAGTACCTCCAGACGCCCAGCGGTGCCAAACGGCACAAAACTTTTCTTGTACCCTATTTCCAAAATAAGGGTTGGACTTTTTTATGAACATTTTTCCCGTGTTTGTAGACCAAAATGGGACCATTACATGGAATTTTAAAGAAAAATTCGAATAAAACCATTTGCGGGCGTAAATTGGTTAATATCTCAGAAAAGCCTAATGAGGATCTTACTTAAAACGCTGCTAATTATTACACAAAGGTTTATTATTTTTCTATAGGGGTGTCCCATAAGTTATGCACCAAACTTCGGGAGTAGTTTCTACAACTAATTTGCAACAAAAATGCCTTTTGGAGTTTTTTTAACCCCCTTAAAATCCGACTTTTTTTACTTTTAAGAATCTTTTCGTGTTTTCGACCTTACACCATTATAACGGTTATAACTCCCTTAAACTACACTCAAAAATTAAAAATAAGGACACCGTTGGAAAGAGCATAAAATTTCTCAATAGATGAGCTATTGACGAGTCGGAACAAATTGAACGCTAGAGTAGTATTTTTACCTTTAACTTAATAATTTGTCAATTTTTTTTTTTTTTTTTTTTGAAAATTTTGATGTTCTTTGCTCATTAAAACAAGGTATTTGCCAGATGGGATCAAAAGCTTAAAATCTGCTCCATTTCATCAGCTTTCCAGAGGTAGGTATAATCAAAAAATATTTTACAATCGAATTTGAGGGAGAAATTTATGTTTGAACGCGAAAAAACGTGCATTTTGGTTTATTATTAGAAATAATGAACCTTTGGAATCGAATTGTTCGTTTACGTTTCAAGGTACGTAGAATCCAAAAATCGAATAAAAATTTGGCCGTCCGTCCGCCGCCGCCGTATGCGGCACTTTCCTCAGTTACCATTGACCGATTTTGATGAAATTTGGTAAGTGGGGTTGTGCCCCGAAGCTTTTGCTTGATGTAGGTCACTTCTAAGGGTTAAAATTTTGAAAACGCCCTAACTTAAAAAATTTTGATATAAAGTATTGTTTTCCATCAATTTAAGATAGCATTATAATTTTAGAATTTTTAGAGACCACGCGGAGCCCTGTAGGACAAACCGTTCGCTCCCTACGAGAACTTGAAGGTTGGACTTACGATAAATCAAAAACGCGAGTGTGAATCGCAAAAGAGGCCTAATCTCCGTTCAAATTTTAGCTGCGATCGAAATGCGAGCGATATTTTTGTTCATGTTGGTTGGTGGTAACAATGGCAAAGCCATGTTCTTTGCAGACGATTTATCTATATAAAAAAATGATAAACCTTTGTGTAATCATTTGCATCGTTTTTATATAGAGGGTCGTCATTTTAAGTTTATTGTATTATAACTCGTATGTTTGGTCATTGATTTGCCATTCTTGATGGGAATGTATGAGGCTTCAGGAAGTAAGATACTCCATGGTTGTGCAATTCAATTACAACTTGTATGCACCCCGACCACCTACCTAAATTTTCTTTTAGATAAAATCTAAAAATAACGTGTTGTATTACTTTTATAGCCAACAATTTGGCTTATAGTTGCCTATCCTTTGCTATAATATTCATCACAAAGATACGGAATTTTGTGAAGTTTGGATGAGCTGATCGGAAGTACTCGATTCAGATCAAGTTTCATTTAGTCCCCGGGCAACGCACAGGTAAAATTTCATTCAGGCGCCAGGATGCCCCATTAAGGAGGGTAATCAGCAGGTAATGCAGGATAATGTTACAGTTATCAATAGGTACCTCTTTCCCAAGTAAGAAGGACAGTTAATTTTGAACTTTTTAGAATTGCATGCCTATAGAGTTTGAAGATACATGAATTGAATTGAAAGAAACTCTTCTTAGCTCGCGAACAATAGTGTCGATTGCTGGTATGTAAAACAGGTGTTAGCAGTGTACTAGTCGTCTAAACCCTGGTGTTCGCCATTCTCTTATTTTTACAAATGGAAATAGGAATTGGGAGTGAAGATAGCAGGTGCATTGTTGATCTACGATACAACCTATTCACTATATATATTTTATTTATTCACTTTTTTTTTGAAAACCCGCGTACGCAGCATAAGATAATCAAAATATGTCACTCCGGTTCAAACCATCCAATTTAACTCTTGTTTCCATCAAACTATCCACAATTTCACGAATATTAATCGAACATTTTGTAACTAAAAATTGATTTCCTCGATGTTGGAAATATTTTAAGTGGTTGCGTGCAGTACTTCGCACTTTATGTGAGTTATAAAGCTCTCGTGTGAACTGCTGAGGTCATCACTCGAGGAAATAACATGAGGATTGCGTGTCCGGTCGTTCGCCGCACATAGCTGTGGCTACCATCTCTGGTGTCGATAGCCTCTCGCTCAGTCAGTTTTTATAAGAGTTCACTTAATAGAATTCAAGAGGCAGCTCTAGAGTTAGCGAGCATTGACCAACCCATTCCCTAGAAGGAGTCCGCTGCTCCGTCGGTCGGACTTCTTCTCGTAAAGGGCCGTAAAGACATTGTTTATAAACGACACCGGATGAAGCGAGCAGCAAGTCAAATCACTGAGTTATTTTCAGAACACAAGGAGCTCGAAATGTAGAATGTGGGATCATAACAGAGCATTCAAGAAAACCAATGAGGAGTTCTCGTCCATTAAACTGATTCTGCAACTCCAGATCAGGTTTACTCTTAAAATTCCTAGTTTTAAAATACCCACTTCCTGGATACATCCCCTCCCACAATACCCAATAGATCTGGAAAAAAAAGTCTGCGAAGTGGGTGTGGCACATAGCTTCCTCGTATCCATAACCCGATTGTATATATGATTCGATGCATAGTAGCTAATCTCAAAACATCAATCTCTATGTACCTAGCACTACTCTCATAGGGGACTCTATACATCAACAGCATAACCTCTGAATATTGTTGAAAAATGTAGAAGTTATGGCTGTTACAAGGATTTCACGTTTGCGCATGCGCAGTGGCTACCATCGGTTCGGATGTGGTGATTTTTATAGGGGACGATCTACACGCCAACCCGCACAATCCCTGAGAATTTCATTGAAATCGGTTGAGAATTGTAGAAGTTATGGCTGTGGCAAGTATTTCACGTTTGCGCATGCGCAGAGGCTATTATTAGTTCGGGTGTGATAGTTTTATAGGGGACTATCTACACGCCAACCCGCACAATCCATGAAAATTTCATCGAAATCGGTCGAGAATTTTGAGAACAGTGTTTGGTGTCCAGGCCCGACGGTGACACCACTTTTATATACTCTGGATACCATATATACTGGGCATTTTATATTACCCATTAAGTACTCTGGTATATCTATATTACCCCACCTCCTATTATCAAGAACACAAAAACAACCACTCAAGTTGGTTGGAAATAGAGGACTGGGCTCCACACACAAGAAATAACGAACAACCAACGAACAACGAAACCAACAGCCACGTACTTTGTACCAACATTTAAAATCCTATGTAAAATGAATAAAACTAATAATTGATAATATTAACCTATTAAGTAGCCTGACAAGTGGGTGTTGCACTTAGCTCATTGGATGTTCACAAAGCACGATGCGTCATTTTCAAGCCGTCTGGGTACTTGACCTGGCTAGAGGTTGTAAGAACTAACAAGTACCCTACCAAATACCCATGTTGTCGTAATCGGGGTACGATACTTTGTCGTAATCGGGGCTACGATACTTTGTATAATGCCCCCTTTAGTGGTATTTTTCGACGAATAGTGATCGTGACAATTAGTTGATGGATTACTCATTTACCTAATATGGGACGTTTTCCGCATCCAATATTCCAAGAAAGTTCCTAGCAGACCCGGTGAGATCATAATACAATCTACTAAAATTTAAGTTCTTGAAAAAATCAGTTCTTGTGGCGCTCAGCGTTGCGATATGGCGACGTAAACCCATGAAATTCGACCAGGGGATTTTTGAAATTATTTTTCCCGTGTTCTTAAGACTATTTTGGCTCGAAATATCAGATTTATTTTCAAAATATATTGTTGTGATTCGGGGTAATTAGCAAATACCTAGAGACAATAATATTGCTAGTTTATTTGTTGTCAATAAAAAAATATCACTTCTTGGTTCACACTGTATTTTGATTTCGCTTACTTATTTATTTAATCTCAACTCTAGTTCACTTTAACATACTGATAAAAAAAAGTTTCGGGTGTTAATGGGTTAACCTGTATGAACTTATTATAAAACATATGACCAAACAACAGCGTACGTGTGTTGTACATACGAGTACTTTATTGTATCTAAGTATCTATCACCTAAGGATTGTTCTATCTATCACTTGGAATCCAGTCTGAAATCTGGTCTGTGGATCTCTCAGTTAATTCAACAACTAAGAACAACTCTTATTCTGCCCGAGGTCACAATTCCAAAAGTACTGCTGATCGACGTCCTCCAAAAGTGTGGTAGCTTTATCAATTCAAATAGGATTTCCTGTCATTGTTATCTACATATAGTGACAGTTCTAATTCGTAAGTGAAGACGCAGAACTATCTGACAAACTGCCCGATTTGATACTCGCGACGGCGTAAGGGAGTTGAACAAGATAAGAGACTGGAGGGCTTGACAGGTGAATGGAAGAGGGCTGCCTCGCCGACAAGAGCGTCTTCCCAGATCTCGACAATTCTTCCTGGAAATTGTATCATCTTCCAAAATCCTCTCCTTGAAGAGTTTATTCTGGAGATTGTGAGAATTCGGCTGACTTATCAGAAAAAACTGCAACAAGTCCTCATTATCATTATATTTTGACGATTCATTTTTGGGTATATTTAGGTTCATTGTTAAAACGTATATAATTCTGTACGTAGACCAATAACAGACAAAACAAACCATCTGCCAAGTGGGTGTGGCGCATAGCTTCCTCGTATCCATAACCCGATTATATAGATGATCCGATGCATAGTAGTTAATCTCAAAGCACCAATCTTTAAGTACCTTTCACTACCCTCATAGGGGACCATCTACACGCTAATCTGGACAATCCTAGAAAATTTCATCAAATTCGGATGAAAAATGTAAATTCTATGGCTGTTACAAGTATTTTACGTATGCGCATGCGCAGAGGCTTCTGTAAATTTTAAGGCCTTGATTTTCATTGGGGACCATCTAAAACCTAATCCGTCATAATCCCTGAAAATTTCATTGAAATCGGATGGAGAATGTGGAAGTTATGGCTGTTACAAGGAATTCAAGTTTGCACATGCGCAGCGGCTACTATCAGTCCGGGGGTGATGATCTTCATTGGAGACCATCTACAACCTAATCTGCATAATCCTTGAAAATTTCATCGAAATCGGACAATAACTTCGTATAGTTATGCCCGTTACAAGGATTTCATGAACCAAAATTGTTCAGAAAGGTCTAAAACGCAAAACGCGAGTGGAAATTTTGATTTTGGAGAACTTTTTTTTTCGTCCTTGAAAAGTGACAACAAAGCTTCCGCTACCTTGGTAGACTCGGAAGCAAAAAGAAAAACATGCCATTAAATTCATTCCAACACCTTAACACAATTAGCGGTGGACCCGCGTTGAGTGATTTTTCATCGATCGTTCTTCTCTTCCACTTGGGCTGGGAAATTTGTTATTGTTGGTTGTTTGAGCGACTCATCATTTCGTGCGACTACTTGTAGGTTTTTCCGGCCTCACGTTGTGTTCTACGATTAGATCAAGTAAGTTTCTTTCTGGTTATTGGTTAAGTAGTCGTAATAGTCGGAAATTGTTCCTCTTAATTGGTTTCGTCTCACAAAACTAAAGCAAATAACAGAGAAACTCAATTGAGAATTTAAAATATAAAGATTGGGGTATATAGGAAAACTCAGGGAAAAATGTTTACTTCAGGCTAATGTCCAAGGACTTAAATCTAAATTTGACGAAATAAATTGTAGTTCATCCAGACATAAAAGTTTTGGGATTCACTGAGCACTGGTGCTATCAAGACGATGAGATTCAACTGTATGCTCCAGTTGGTTTCCAGCTACCATCAACATTTTGTCGACGAACATTTAGGTGTGGTGGATCAGCTATATTTGTGGGTGATGGAATTGAATCATGTGATCTGCGAGGGGTCAGAGAATTGTCGATTGAGTCGTCATGCGAAATTTCTGCTGTCAATTTATCTTCTATGAACCTAACAGTCTGCTGCATTTATAGGCCTCCTTCACCGACAAATTTTGACGAGTTCATCTCCTGCTTGGACAAACTACTTCTTGCTGTTTTAAGATTTAACAGGATGATTGTGATTATGGGGGATCTGAATATCCATTTTGAGGAAACTTCTAACGTTTCTTATTTAAGGTATAGAAATATCTTCTACAATATGATAAATAGCTATGGACTTCATATCACTCTGAGAGAGATCACGCGCTTCCCATATCAGGGCCAGAACGGCAGTCCCTCCTGCTTAAATGTCATGGTGACAAATTTTGATCCAAGTTTGTGTTTGTTTTGTTTGTTTGTTTGTTTGTGTTTGTTGTTGGTTTCTCGGATCATCTGGGTATCGAGTTGCGATTGCTGAAATGTAGGGCTGAAAATAAAGTCTTATTCTCACGCAAACGTTCTACTAAAGAAGCTAATATCATTGAACTTGGTTGTGTTCTTTCAGCTCTAAACTGGTTCCAAGTATACTTGTGTAAAAATGTTAATTCGGCTACTGACACATTCATGGAGATCTTCCTGTCAGCTGTTGGTTCTACGTGCCCCTGGGAAACATCTCGAACTCGGAACAATATTTCTTCAAAGAGAATTCAGTTCAGCAAAGATATTTTGGATCTACGAGACAAGTATCACTCTTTCAAAAGTTTGGCTTCGTCAACTCGTAATATTGATTCTGCCAAGCTTGCTCGTAAATTTAGAAATGAATATCGAAAATCACTTGCCAAATCCAGACGTGTAAGAAATAATAATAAAATACGAATCTCTACCAACAGATCTAAATCCTTGTGCGATGTCGTCAGGTGTGAGTTAAATTCTAAATCCAGAGGTTCCTTTTCCAGTAGTGGATTCAACTGTCATGGTTTCAGTACTGCCTTCTCCGAGGTCTTCGATCTCTGCCCTTCCTGGAGGTTCGATCGGAAAGGATGATTACAGTGACTTCTTGAGGGAGAATCCTCACTTCTACAATGAGTTTTTTCTAGAACTACTAACTGTTGAAGAGGTTTTTTCTGTTATCTGCTCATTGAGCCTTTCCCTCTCTTCTGATTTTCATGGTTTGAACGCTGCAATGATGAGAGTTGTAGCTACTCATATACTTGAGCCCCTCACTTAAATCATGAATTTATGTTTTGTGCATGGTGAGTTTCCTGAGTGCTGGAAAATGTCTATGGTGACGCCAATTCCCAAGAAAGGCAAATGTTCGACGTATGAGGATTTCCGTCCTATATCTAAGCTCCCCATATTTGCGAAGATCACAGAGTCTGTTGTCCTGAAGATCATATCAGATCATATCATATAAGATCATAAGATATATGATCTAAGATATATGATCTAAGATATATGATCTAAGATATATGATATAAGACCATATCATATAAGATGAATGTCAGATCATACATAGAGGAGAGGAGAATCATTCATGATAGACAGTTTGGCTTCTTGAAAGGACGTAGTAAATGTGACGCAGTTGTATTGTTGATCAGGTCGGTTTTGGAATTCTTGGAGGGAAAGAATCATGTGGAACTTAGACTCTATGATTTTTCCAAAGCATTGAAAAAAATTCTTGAAATTGATGTAATATTTATTTGATAATTTATTATTGTTTTATATGTATGTATTGTGACTTTTGTATTGCCTGATAAGGCCATTTACAAATAAAAAAATTTTTGATTTGATTTGACTTCTTATGGGTTAAGAGTCATATAGATGAACAACGGTAATGAAAAAGCAAACTTGATAGCAAAAACGAACTAAAATTGTAACAATCGTCCCTTCCTCTGACTTGAAGCGACACACGACGAAAATTTCACAAATCGAATGGAATCAGTACTATGCCAACTATCATGCTGATGGAAAATGCGTCATTATGATTCCAAAACGACCACGATAATCCTGGTTCCATCAGGTATTTTCGTAGTACACAACTAGATACATTTCTGCGACGAACAAAAAATAATAAACCAAAAGAATCAAGCAAACCGGTTGGAGAATAAGACTTGGGGAGAGTACACAAGATTTTGTCTCACACACACCTATACGAGTGTGTTGTACACGCATATATATACACAAACACACGGACCTAAGGTCTCTCACCATAGGTCACCTATGAATGTGCTCACACTGGTGATCATACTCCCTCCCAATCACTTCCAATAGATAATTTCTTAGTGAATGTATACAAAATCTTTGCTTAACTACTCCAATTCCATGTCATTCTAGTATTTATTTCCGTTTCTAAGTGTTTCGTAAAAATTAGTATAAAGGCAATGCAGAACTGCACTCATTTTAATTGTAAAATTACTTTTATCTTGCTTACTATTAGTAGAGGTGATAAGTACATGTCTGTGTTTGTGATGTCTAATATCGGTTCCGTCTTGTCTGGCTGGGTATGCAACCTGCCTGAACGGTTCAAAATACTAGTCGCCATTCTCTACAGGTACTAACACCCAGATTCGTAATTATCTATCAAGGGGATCATGAGAGCTAGTGCGAACAAGAGGGTCCGGAGTATGATTACAGGTCTGGAGAAGCGCTGTTGATATATCGTGATTTCCACAACTGGCGACGGAGTTCTTTTCGCTTCGAGATCCCATCGTCTTCCTCTCAAAGTGAGGGTCAATGGACCTGAGAAACCCAAACTACATCTAATGGTATCAGAGGTCATAAGGGTTCATACTTATCCGATCCGAGCTAACAGCCGGTCTCTCCGTGAGGCTCCAGTGTGTGAAAAAAACCCATCCCGTCCGTTCTCAAGTTATTTCGCCTGAAGATTCCTGCATATCTTTGCATATCCCCAAAACGTTACATTACAGCTGTGGAGTAACTACACATGCAAGATGAATGAAATACTGCTTCAGTTAAACTGCTAAATAAGTAGTTCCTTCACCTTGTATAAAGATTTGCAACTTTTCTGGCTTTTCCGAATTCCCAAGATTTTGGTGCTCCAATTTGACTGTTTTTAGTCAGAATCAATCGACAAACTTTATTAGCACCAGTGATGGAATAGTACCAATTTTCCCAAGATCTTTCAAACTGGCTGAGGTAACTGCTTGCTGAGGAGTATCTTGAGTCCCCTATGGACATGCTTGAGCCACCTTCAGGAGCTCAAGTGATTTTTCAAGAATAAAAAACAATAGGAGCAAGACTGTGTATATGGAACATATTTTTATTTCAAAATTCGGAAATTGCAACAAAAAAATGTTAAATTTTGAACTCCTCAATAGAACGTTAATTGCCCAATTTTAACTCATCAACCACCTTCTATGCTATCATCAACCATAACATTACTCGATATTATAATCCTGGTATCTCAAAACACCTTGCTCGTTGCTCAAGGTGCATCCATAGAAATGGCTCCAGCTATAGCCATTTTCGCTTTAAAAAAAAAATTAAGAAAGTACCTAGATAAAACAAAATATCTGAAAATCAAACCTAATAGATTGATGAAATTCTATTTAACCAATCTACTTATCCACTTGATTACTACAGTGGTGGACTACAGTGTAGGAAATATTCAAATTGAAACTTCCTGAAAATTGAAAATTCCTTAAACTCGTCCTGAATGCCTTACGGATCGATTTCCAAAAACATCATGGGAAGTCGCCAAAACGTTGACATTTTTATCTGTGCTAGCAGTTGTATTATCTCATACATAAAATCCCAATCGTAGGTAGGCACGTGTACGTCGCCCCAACGTGGAAGGTTCGATTCCAGGCCGTGACATCAACTTTTTTTGTAATTTATTGATGATCACGGAAAATCAATGTTTTGTATCAGGGATTTCTTCTCACATGTTTACGATTTGTTTTAGCCTGCTTTTAGCAGGCTTTCAGCTAGTCAATGATAGTGCTATTGTATCATCCATTTTGGTTTATTATTTTCAATAACAAACCTTTGGAATCGACCAAGAAAGAAAAATTTTAACAACTCCTCCAAATTTATTGGTTTACGTTTCCAGGTACGTAGAATGGATACGTTCAAGATACTTTCCCATGGACCGATTTTGATGAAATTTGGTATAGGTATTGGCTCCAATTGGAGTCTAGTGATACCCCGAAGCTTTTGGTTGATGTCGGTCACTTCTAAGGGTTGAAATTTTGAAAACGCCCTAGCTTAAAAATTTTCGATGTGAAGGTATTGTTTTTGCATCAATTTAAGATAGTATTGAATTTTTAGAATTTTTAGAGACCACCCGGAGCTCTGTAGGACAAACCGTTCGCTCCCTACGAGAACTTAAGGGTTGGACGATAAACCAGAAACACGTGTGTGAATCGCAAAAGAGGCCTAATCTCCGTTCTAATTTCATCTGACCAAAATGCGATCGCTATAGGTACCTACGTGGAAGGTAGGTAGTATCTATGGTTGGTAGGTGCTAATAATGGCAAAGCCGAGCTCTTTGCAGACGAGTGATCTATGTAGAAAAATAATAAACCTTTATGTAAAAATTTGCAGCGTTTCTCATCTAGAGACCACCTGAACATAAACTGCCCCCTACTAGACCTTTCAGTTAAACCTTGAAGCTCCAGGTGAAACCATTAGCAAGGTAAGGTAAAACCTAGATAAGGCGAAAACCAAGCAAATAGACCTTTGCCCTATTCAGAGTACATGTCTGAGAGTAAATATTGTTCAATAGCATAAATATGTGTCAGATATAAGAAAATACTTATAGGTAACGTCCGTACCACATTCATCACAAGGAGGCAGTGATGGACCAATGAGGTCGAATGCCTCCTCGACAATGGCCGATATTCAGCATGAACAATACCCGCGTCAAATCCCAATTAATCCGTTACATTAAATAATATTTGCAGCTGCTTGGCATCAGATGACTATCTAGAAACATTTTCATGGTTAGTAGAACTAAAACAGTTCTACAATTCGAACATAAAACTTGATTCATCAAAACCGCCTGATGTAGATAAACCTGGTCATATTGGACTGCGATCATTATTCACAGCATGGGAAACCAAACCGTCCTTGAATACTAATCATATGGGAAACTACCTGTCGACTAGGTCAATCCACCCAACAGCCACTCATCCCAGCCAATAGATGAGTCAACCAGAAGATGGTCTTCCCGAGTACGCGGAGGCTTGGCGATCATGCGAGAGTTGTACGCTCACCGAATAATAAACTAAGCATAAATGTATAAAGGAAGATTAATTATGAGCTTAAAGTTTATGACTAAACATCTGGACTCAGCAAGCTTCGACTTGATACTCGAATAAAAGAAGGAGCATTTAATTGAATGTGTTACAACAGGAACATCTCATGTCACATTTAGAAATCGAGAAAACTTCACAATCACTGAAATTATTTACATAAAAATGTAGAGAAAATTTACGTACATCCTGCAATGCAAGCATGTGTAGGAACAGCATGTAGCATCTAGTTTCAAAACATTCTAGAAAAAAGTTGGTAGAAGTTTTAAATTTGAGGAGAATGCACATGAAGATGGAAAGTTTGAGCCATAAAACCTGTAGACAAAATTAGTGCCTTACCTAATGTGACCAGATGCCCCTCAAGTGTTAGCTGATGAACGCTTCCATATTAAGCTGAAACATGTACCAATATTTCGAAAAATGAAATGTAGGAACAACATATATGAAAAAGACTTCAAACATATGATCAAAAACGATTATACCAAAGCCGAACTGGCATGCAAATCTTCAACAAATTAATAATAAGAAATCACGACAATCAGCTTCTCAATTATATTGTACAGCTAGACTTGGATAAGATCATAAAAAAAAGAATGAAATACAAAAAAGTCTGCCAAGTGGGTGTGGCACATAGCTTCCTCGTATCCATAACCCGATTCTATAGATGATCCGATGCATAGTAGTTAATCTGAAAACACCAATCTCTAAGTACCTTTCACTACCCTCATAGGGTACCATCTACACGCTGATCTGGACAATCCTAGAAAATTTCATCAAATTTGGACGAAAAATGTAAGTGCGGTAGTGATTGGAATCAAAAAATTTCTTAGCATTACTGGGAGTCGAACTTGGGACTCCTGGGTGTTAGTCCAGTACTTTGCTCACTGATCTACAAAGGGGTTGTTTGAATGGTTTTGAGATCCTCACCTCAGACGCAACTGTTACGGCTGTTACAAGAATTTTACGATTGCGCATGCGGAGAGGCTACTGTAAATTTTAAGGCCTTGATTTTCTTTGGGGACCATCTACAACCTAATCCGCGTAATCCCTGAAAATGTCATCGAAATCGGGTAGAAATTGTGGAAGTTATGGCTGTTACAAGGAAATTATCGTTTGCGCATGCGCAGTGACTACTATCAGTTCGAAGGTGATGATTTTCATATGGGACTGTCTACACACCAACCCGCACAATCCCTGAAAATTTCATCGAAATCGGACAATAACTTCGTATAGTTATGCGCGTTACAAGGAATTCATGACAGACAGACAGACACACAGACAGACAGACAGACTGACAGACACACAGACACGGAACCAAAATTGTTCAGAAAGGTCTAAAACGCAAAACGCGAGTGAAAATTTTGATTTTGGAGAACTTTTTTTTTCGTCCTTGAAAAGTGAAAACAAAGCTTCCGCTACCTTGGTAGACTCGGAAGCAAAATCCCCTGTCTATACACAATGGGGTTTGCCCATGGGTCGGAAAAACTGTTTATTGTTATTTTTAACCCAAACTAGACCTCATTCTGAAAATTTTGACACCAACCTTGACCTTCTAGCGTGAGAAGACTTTTTTCCATGATTTTTCAAAGTTTCAAATGGTTATGACGTCAAAGTGGGCTGGGGGTCCCGCCCAGGCTAGAGGAGCGCGTGACGACATAAACATTCGAAACTTTGAAAAATCATAGAAAAATATTTACTCATCCAAAAACAGAACGGCTGGTGACAAAATTCTCAGGATGAAGTCTACTTTCGATTAAAAATTTTAAAAAAATCAGGCGCACCCCCCATTACGTGTTCTTCAAAGATTCGCTCGAGTTCCAGTAGATACAGGTAAACAAGGTTTGTATGGAGTTGCCTGCGGCTAAATTACCTACTTCACGAAGTGAAGTAGATATTCCCAACACATATTATCCTGGAAAAAGTATTCTAATTCGTGAAATTCGAACGCCTCTAAAATTTTTGTATTTTAATTTGTCATTAATATTAGTTTTTACGATATGATACATTGCGGAGGAGAAAACCACAGGTTTTGATTTGAAAGATTGAAAATAGATTGTATTGAAGTCTTTTTCAGCTGAAGTTTGAGGAATGAAGGGCAATAACCCCGGAAGACGAACCTGCAAAAGTCAATTACTGGCAAAAGAGAGAATGAAAATTGCGTGTTTCTTCTACAAAGAAACAAACACAACCCACAGGAAACAGAAACCATAAAAATTTATTCGCAGGAACTGAAATGAAGGCATGAGTCTTTCAAGCATCAAAACATGTTCTCCCTAAGATCAATCGCATAGCACACCACCGCTCGATCACACGAAAGAAACAACTTGAACAAGATATCAAGAAAGATTTGTGCTGCATATTGTTAAATATTCACTATTGAATTCAAATAGAAACTATGAGACTTATCATCAACAGACTTTCTGTGGAATGTAATAGAAATAACCGAATACCTACTCATCTAGAATACATTATTTATGTGGCTCTGAGATGTTTCCCCCATATGTGCGTTCAAGTAATGTAAACCCCTAATGTAGTAAAAAGATGGAAATATGAATTTCAAATGTTAACAGTGATTTATTACTTAGCTGTTTTGGAGTTGTAGCATGAAGTTGTTAGTAGACTGGAGGGTCGAAATCCTCAACAAAACTGGATTCGCATCAAAATAGGATGAATCTCCAGGTCTGTTTCGTAGTTCTCTTTTTTTGGTTTATTATTTTCAATAATGAACCTTTGGAATCGACCAAGAAAAAAAAAATTTTAACACCCCCTCAAAATTTGATGGTTTAGGTACGTTTCAAGGTACGTAGAATCCAAAAATCGAATAAAACGCTGCAAATTATTACACAATGGTTTATTATTTTTCTATATAGATCACTCGTCTACAAAATCACCAACCATCCAATATGAAGGAAAAAAAAATCAAAAAAATCAACAAAAAAAATTCAAAAAAAAAAATCAAAATCACCAACTATCGATTACATTTCGATCAGCTCTAATTTGAACGGAGATTAGGCCTCTTTTGCGATTAACACTCGTGTTTCTGATTTATCGTGCGTCCAAACTTTAAATTCTCGTAGTGAGCGAATGGTTTGTCCTACAGAGCTCCGGGTGGTCTCAAAAAATTCCAAAAATTCTATAGAATCTTAAATTAAAGGAAAAACAATACCTTAATATCGAAATTTTTTGAGTTAGGGCGTTTTCAAAATTTCAAAATTGATTTTGGAACCCTTAGAAGTGACCTACATCAACCAGAAGCTTCGGGGCACAACTAGACCCCAAATGGAGCGTACAAACCAAATTCCATCAAAATCGGTCAATGCTAAGTGGCAAAAGTGCCGCGTACGGCGTACGGCGTACGGCGGACGGACGGCCAAATTTTTATTCGATTTTTGGATTCTACGTACCTTGAAACGTAAACCATCAAATTTTGAGGGGCTGTTAAATTTGTTTTTTCTTGGTCGATTCCAAAGGTTCATTATTGAAAATAATAAACCAAAATTTGGCCGTCCGTCCGCCGTCCGCCGTACGCGGCACTTTTGCCACTTAGCATTGACCGATTTTGATGGAATTTGGTTTGTACGCTCCATTTGGGGTCTAGTTGTGCCCCGAAGCTTTTGGTTGATGTAGGTCACTTATAGGGGTTCCAAAATCAATTTTGAAATTTTGAAAACGCCCTAACTCAAAAAATTTTGATATAAAGGTATTGTTTTTCCTTCAATTTAAGATTCTATAGAATTTTTTGAGACCACGCGGAGCTCTGTAGGACAAACCGTTCGCTCCCTACGAAAATTTAAGGGTTTATATTGAAATATATGTAAATATATAAATCAAAACACGAGTGTGAATCGCAAAAGAGGCCTAATCTCCGTTCAAATTAGAGCTGACCAAAATGCGAAAAAAAAAAATTTTGGTTGGTGATTTTGATTTTTTTTTTTTTTTTTTTTTCTTTTTTCTTCATATTGGATGGTTGGTGATTTTGTAGACGAGTGATCTATATAGAAAAATAATAAACCATTGTGTAATAATTTGCAGCGTTTTTTCAAATGATATTTTTATTTATTAAATATCAGTAACTTAACAACTGAGCTCATAAGGAGCCCATCTAGTTCATTTACTTTCAAAATTTAATCATACATTTTGTAGTGTCAACAGCCCTGTGGCTATGCTCTAAAGTAAAGGTAACACAACACTGTGTCACTGGTGTGTGTTATCACTAGGTCCAAGGGTTTGGTCCTATCAAGCCGCCGAAAGACGTTGGAGTTGTCGTCTAGAAGACGGAGGACTTCGGGATTTGTATGTCCATGAAGCCGTTGTTCGTGTTTAATCGCATGTAGCTTGATCACTTCGCTGACAGTTTCCATTTTTAGGTCACAATGGAGATCGTCATTTCGGACGTACCAGGGAGCGTTAGCAATGCTCCTTAGTACCTTATTTTGGAAGGTTTGGATAATCTTGACATTCGATTTCTTCGTACAGCCCCAGAGCTCAATAACATACGTGCAGACAGGTTGCAATACTTGCTTATAATATTAGAAGTTTGTTGTGTATAGAGAGCTTAGAATGTCCCTGTAGCTGAGTAGTTCTCAGAAAAACTAATATTTTTGCGACTTGTGAGTTATTCATGATTAATTATTGTGGTATATTGATTCAAATTCGTCCCTATACTTCCAAATTGAAATAACATTTTCAAAATTAAAGAAGACTAATTTAAAACGAAATGATTTGAACGAAATAGTTTCCAAAATTATGTAGACAATCTATAGAATGGTTTTATATCACCTACTCGTAATTTTAAATACCCCCGTGTGTTATGTAACAATATTGCCAAAATTAGATTCCTGTGTTGCTCAACAGAGAATTTAAATAACCTCAAATCCAAATCCATAGAAAAAGCCACAGGTCTGGGTGACATCTTATGGACGATGCACAGACCTCAATTCCCGACCGATTTGTTCAGGCATCCTTCTTGTTGTACATTGCTACGCCAGAATGTCGAAATTTTTCGTTGAGAGGGAGTACAAAAGTATCCCATGTTCGATACTTCAGGGTTGATTAAGACTTACTCGTCGAATGTAAGTTTTAAGGTTGTAATTGATGAATTTCAAGATTTTTATGAACTGTTTTGTCACCGTGGTTACAAGGAATGGTGATCATGGTACCAGAAATTCACCATGAATTCTTAGATGAGCTTCCCTTTACTTCTGAGACGTCATGGCGTCACGTATACGGAATAGTATCAAGCATTGCATTTGAACTTTGGTATCCCTACCCTTCATCGGTACAATGATTGGAATAAGATTTTGGTATTCGAAAACCTAAATAGCTCCCAGTTTATTGATTGGGATTCGTACTTGAACTGGTCGCTCCGGGCCCATGAGTCCAAGATTCCTAATAATTTATAACGCGAAGGAGATTCGCCATGCATGCAGGAGACACCGTTATAACTCACTACTTATACGAGCTCACATCACAATACAAGTGTTCGCCTTGGAAACGTCGGGAGTCCATGAACTCGTTTACTACCTCTTCCGTTTTCCCAGAACTCATTCATTTATGGGAAGACTTATAATCACCCTCCGCTCCCACGCTATTGTTTCGCCTGATCTTCCAAGTCTTTAAAATTAAAATAAAAACCCGCGTCGCTACAACTCGAAAATAAGTTCCTATATGAGTCAAGGGCGTCTGGGATTGCAACTGGTTATCTGACAGATGATCCGATTTCAATTTGATCAATCAAGAGCTATTCCGGGAACCTCCTGAATTGTGAAGAGGAAGGTCAGATTTTTTTAAACGTAGTGTAAAACGCTGCAAATTATTTCACAGAGGTTTAATATTTTCCAGTATAGATCACTCATCTGCAAAGATCACAGCTTTGCCATGATCACTATTTATTTTTTTTACCTAATAACCGTAGGTATCTACCTACTATCTACGAGAGTTTTAAAGCTAGGGCATTTTTGAACATTTCAACCCAAAGCTTCGCGGCACAAATGGAAATTAAGGGTTGAAATTTTCAAAAATGTCCTAGCTCTAAAACTCTCTTAGGTAGCAGGTCTTAGGTACCAATGGTTGGTAGGTAAAAAATAAATAAAAGTGGCTATGGCAAAGCTTTGATCTTTGCAGATGAGTGATCTATACAGGAAAATAATAAAACTTTGTGAAGCAATTTGCAGCGTTTTTTTTTTTTTTTTTTACCTACCCACCTACTTAGTAGGTATCTACTACAGATCAACTACATGATTACCTTCACAATCAAGTTCATTTGGAAGAAATAAACTCTTCACACTCGATTCGAAAAATAGGGAGTTTTATTTGAGAAATTTGATTACTGGTTGCTAAGGAAGCAAAACTGAATACAACTCAAAGAAACGATCAGTGATCGCATTTTGGTAAGCTAAAATTTGAACTGAGATTAGGCCTCTTTTGCGATTCACACTCGTGTTTCTGATTTATCGTAAGTCTAACCCTTAAGTTCTCATAGGGAGTAAACGGTTAGTCCTACAGAGCTCTGAGTGGTCTCATTCGATTCTAAAACTTCAATACTATTTTAAATTGATGAGAAAACTATGCCTTTAAATCGAAATTTTAAGAGCTTTGAAAATTTCAACCCTTAATTTTGGTTTATTATTTTCAATAATGAACCTTTGGAATCGACCAAGAAAAAAAAATGCTGCAAATTATTACACAATGGTTTATTATTTTCTATATAGATCACTCGTCTACAAAATCACCAACCATCCAATATGAAAAGAAAAAGAAAAAAAAAAAATCAAAAAAAAAAAATCAAAAAAAATCAACATCACCAACCATCGATTGCATTTCGGTCTGCTCTAATTTGAACGGAGATTAGGCCTCTTTTGCGATTCACACTCGTGTTTTGATTTATATATATATATATTTCAATATAAACACTTAAATTTTCGTAGTGAGCGAACGGTTTGTCCTACAGAGCTCCGGGTGGTCTCAAAAAATTTTAAAAATTCTATAGAATCTTAAATTGAAGGAAAAACAATACCTTTATATCGAAATTTTTTGAGGTAGGGCGTTTTCAAAATTTCAAAATTGATTTTGGAACCCTTAGTGACCTACATCAACCAAAAGCTTCGGGGCACAACTAGACCCCAAATGGAGCCTACATACCAAATTTCATCAAAATCGGTCAATGCTAAGTGGCAAAAGTGCCGCGTACGGCGTACGGCGTACGGCGGACGGACGGCCAAATTTTTATTCGATTTTTGGATTCTACGTACCTTGAAACGTAAACCATCAAATTTTGAGGGGGTGTTAAAATTTTTTTTTCTTGGTCGATTCCAAAGGTTCATTATTGAAAATAATAAACCAAAATTTAACACCCCCTCAAAATTTGATGGTTTACGTTTCAAGGTACGTAGAATCCAAAAATCGAATAAAAATTTGGCCGTCCGTCCGCAGTACGCCGTACGCGGCACTTTTGCCACTTAGCATTGACCGATTTTGATGAAATTTGGTATGTAGGCTCCATTCGGGGTCTAGTTGTGCCCCGAAGATTTTGGTTGATGTAGGTCACTTCTAAGGGTTCCAAAATCAATTTTGAAATTTTCAAAGCGCCCTAACTCAAAAAATTTAGGTATAAAGGTATTTTTTTCCTTTAATTTAAGATTCTATAGAATTTTTAGAATTTTTTGAGACCACCCGGAGCTCTGTAGGACAAACCGTTCGCTCACTACGAGAATTTGAAGTTTGAACGTACGATAAATCAGAAACACGAGTGTGAATCGCAAAAGATGCCTAATCTCCGTTCAAATTAAAGCTGACCGAAATGCGATCGATGTTTTTCTTCATCTTGTATGGTTGGTGGCTCTGCAGACGAGTGATCTATATAAAAATAATAAACCGTTGTGTAATAATTCGCAGCGTTTTTACCCTTAGAAGTGACTGACGACAACGAAAATCTTCTGGGAACAACTAGACCCCAAATGGAGCCCGCATACAAATGTCATCGAAATCGGTCCATGGGAACTAAGGAAAGTGCCGCGTACGGCGGACGAACAGAAAATTTTGTATTCGATTTTCGGATTCTGCGTGCCTTGAAACGTAAACCAACAAATTTTGAGGGGTGGTTAAATTTTTTTTCTTGGTCGATTCCTAAGGTTTATTATTGAAAATAATAAACCACAATGTCAAGCTACGATAGTCCAATAACATCCTCTGTGGTGATTCGTTCAGCATAGGCAGGCGTTCTTTCATTCAGGAGTGTCCTATCAGATTTTCTTCTGGGGTTCGGCAGGTAACTATAAACTGATTTTTGGACCGCAGAAGAGGATGTAGCGAATCATTCGGCTTGAGATTCTTACAGAACTCCGTTCTCATAATCTGGTCGGTCTTAATCATAAATACTTTTTTTCTAGATAAAAATCCATCAGCTTTCTTGTATCTTATCAAGTACTACGGACGCCACACAAGACACGGTGGCTCAGAGGAGCGATTCCTCTACACCGTATCCAACTTTTCAAACGTGGCCTCATATGCGAGGCAATCAAAGTCTACAAGATTACTTCGTCTCCAATTTGAAATTTTCCGCCATTACCTCCACCTCCAGAAGAAGATGAGGAATTTTCCGAGTTGCCGAAAGCTAGTCCCTGTTGAACTATCATTTATATCGATCTTCAAACAATCTGTTATTTCTTGATCGCGCCAATGCTCAGCACTATTGTTTGAACTCCTACTGCGTTTATTCAAACAGTATGTGTATCAGATACAGAAGGTATTTATTTGGGAGGAACGATTGAAAAATAAGACATCTTGACTACGGGAAACCTCAGTTATTATCGTTGTTGACTCTCGATAAGTTGAACATCGATAAATCGAAGATGTAGACGAATCAGTCATTCCAGCAGGCAGTTATTCCTGTAGATTCTGAATGTATGCCAACACTACTCTGTGTGGACGAAATTTTTCGACAATAGTAAAATTGTCACGAGTCTATAATAGATAAGCTGAACCGTTTGGCAATTTTTTCTGCTACAGCAAACCGTTGAAAAATTTTCTTGACTGTAGGAAAATGTTTCTGTCGAACCAGTTTTTCTTTTGATTGCTATCAACTGTATACGTCTGTAACCTGCTAACACTTGGAATTTTTCTAAAAAGCTCGAATTTTACGAGATCAACTCGATTTTTTCTTCTTGATAAGTCGAGCTTAGATAAGTCGAATAATTTCTTGCATTCTCTGGAAATTCAACATCAAGAGTTTTCTTTGGTTTAACCAACGTTATTGAATTTGAATGCCTCAACTCACAGAATTCTTTTTGGTATCGTTGGAATAGTTCCTACTTATGACTGACAAATACCATTACGTTTAAATTTATAGTGAAAACTAATAAAAACATCACAAAATGTCTTTACTCGACTAACGAAACGAAGGCAGGATGATTTTACGATGAAGAAAATGAGTTGCAAACTTGAAAAAACGTTTGTGTATTCTTAGATACGTCAGCTCACAGACACCATTGTTCTCTAATTGTATAATTCTATTAAATTAGATGTTTTGTACGAGGAATGAAGAGTCCACATAGTCCACTATCTGCAAACTATGTTTTTGATTATCCAAACAATGTTGTCGTTCGATAAGAACGAAGAATTTAGACACGACATGAAGTTTTCAAAGTTGTTTGTAGGTAACCACAATGCTACAGGTTTTTGTATTCATTTACCTACGAAGTTCGCCTGAAAAAGCACAGCTGGGAAGGTTCTTGAACCCATTTCTCTGGGAATGTTATTGTCATTTACTATGCTTCTTGGAGATATGATAGGCAGGTTGAGAGAAGAATGCAAGGAGGTGGGCGAACAACCTCAGGTGAAGAGTGAGAAAAAACAAGTGCAAACAACAATAATCTCATTTCCTGAAAGCTGAATTTCTAAGTTTGTTTATCCAAGTTGAACGACGACTCGACACGCTGCATTCGTCATAATGTCTTCAGTCCAAGAGTGTTTGGTCTTCAAGGTGGTGGCTAGATGAAGCGGGGGATCATAAAAACGGATAAAATCTTCACTGAGCAAGTTCTACAAATAAAGTAGAAGTCTCAACAACCACCTGGTGCTTTTGCAAAACCAGCGTTCGACATGCAGGTAACTATCTAGCAGAAAGATTAAACCAAGTCGAGTTCATTAACTTCAAAATTCGCATTTCTTCTTGTTTTAGTTTATTATTTTCAAAAATGAACCTTTGGAATTGGTTAAAAAATAAGGGCTGAAATTTTCAAAACGCCATAGCTCAAAAACTTTCAATATAAAGGTATTGTTGTTCCATCAATTTAAAATTGAATTGAATTCTTAGAATGGAATAAGACCACCCAGAGCTATGTAGGACAAATTGATCGTTCCCTATGGAAACTTAAGGGTTAGACTCACGACAATGGAGACAACAACAAAATGCGATTGTTGTTCGTAGCAAACAGTAATCAGATTTCCTAATAAAGGCACCCACAACCCGAATTGAGTGTGAAGCGTTTATTTCTTCAAAATATAAAAGTAAAGTAAAAAAAAAAACGTCTGCCAAGTGGGTGTGGCACATAGCTTCCTCGTATCCATAACCCGATTATATAGATGATCCGATGCGTAGTAGTTAATCTCAAAACACCAATCTCTAAGTACCTTCCACTACCCTCATAGGGAACCATCTACACGCTAATCTGGACAATCCTAGAAAATTTCATCAAATTCGGATGAAAAACTAAGTAAGTAGATGTATGTGATTGGATCAATAAAATACTTAGCCTCGGCTAGGATTCGAACCCGCGACCCCTGGGGGACAGTTGAAATCATGGCTGTTATAAGGAATTCACGTTTGCGCATGCGCAGTCGCTTCTATCAGTCCAGGGATGATGATTTTCATAGGGGACTATCTACAACCTAATCTGCATAATCCCTGAAGATTTCATCAAAATCGGGTGGAAAACGTGGAAGTTATGGCCATTACAAGGAAATAACGTTGGCGCATGCGCTGTCGCTTCTATCAGTCCGGGGATGATGATTTTCATAGGGGACCATCTAAATACTAATCTGTAACATCCCTGAAAATTTCATTGAAATCGGATGGAAAATGTTGAAGTTATGGCCGTTACAAGGAATTCACGTTTGCGCATGCGCAGTCGCTTCTATCAGTCCGGGGATGATGATTTTCATAGGGGACCGTCTACACGCCAACCCGCACAATCCCAGAAAATTTCATAGAAATCGGACAATAACTTCGTATAGTTATGCGCGTTACAAGGAAATCATGACAGACGGACAGACACACAGACAGACAGACACACAGACAGACAGACAGACAGACACACAGACACGGAACCAAAATTGTTCAGAAAGGTCTAAAACGCAAAACGCGAGTGGAAATTTTGATTTTGGAGAACTTTTTTTTTTCGTCCTTGAAAAGTGAAAACAAAGCTTCCGCTACCTTGGTAGACTCGGAAGCAAAAAAAGTAAAGTAAACAACCATTTCAGGTTGGATTTTCGTCCGTCTGCCATTCCTGGATATCCATAACTTCCTCATTTTCCAACAATATTCAGAGATTGTGCAGATTGACGAGTAGATTGACTTTGGTGATAGTGGTAGGTACTTAGAGATTAACTACTATGCATCGGTTCATCTATACAATCAGGTTATGGATTCGAGGAAGCTATGTACCACACCCACTTGGCAGACGTTTTTGATTTTATTTTCACGAAATTACTTTTCTTTCGAATAAATTATAATTATTAATCCTTCAACATGATTTTTGTTTTATCAAAATTTTATAACTTTTTTTCGAAGGTACTGGCTACGGGTTCATTCGTATGGTAACAAATTTTTGATTTCTGAGGATCAAATTTTACGTAGGGACGGCACGATACTCCTAAGTATCGATACTCCTTTCCATGCGATATTTTTCAGGAAGTATCGATACCTGATATCTTTTCGATACCGATATTATAAAATATCGATACTTCGATAATATCAGCTCAAAGTATCGATACCACCGATATTTCAAATCAACCCACCGATGATTTTTCAATCGAAATAAAAACCCAAATAATTGAGAAAAGGCAATATATATATTTTTTTACAATAATTTAAAATGTAATAAAAGTCAATAACAATTAAAAATGTAATAAAAGCCGATAATTTAAAATTTAGTAAAAATGAACAATCGTTCCATTTTATTTCAATTCCAATACTTATTTGCAAGAAATCTCTGTTCAATGAAATGATGTTTTTCTTCCACTCGATGATGAAAAAAAAAAAAAAAAAAAAAAAAAAAAAAAAAAAAATGATCTCTCGAAATGATGAAATCTCGAAATGATGTTTTTCTTCCTTTCTCGAAAGGATCGAGTAATAAATCAGTTACTATACAAATAATACTATTTATTATTTGAAAAAAGCCGTTCGCACGTGACTGATGTCGCCATCACGATTAATTTTGCATGCCTCCCTCTTCTCGTAAGTTCGGGTAAACGGGTTTAAATTCCTTCCAAACTCACAATGGATATTGATACTATTTTGAGGCTATCGTTTCAATTGATACTATTCTGAGCCTATTTTGAGTGTTATTTTGTGGCAGACAATATGATATATTGTAATAATACCATATTATGGAATTATTTTCTAGGTACTTATTTGGTATTTTTTCACCAATTTACTTTGGTAAAATTTTCGATAATATCGTCAAGAAAGTATCGATACCTCCGATATTTCAGGCAAAAGTATCGATACAAATATATCGGTTTGAGTTTTGCTTCAAAAGTACCGATACAAATATCGGTATCAATACCAAAAAAGTATCGATACTCCGATATATCGGTGGTATCGTGCCGTCCCTAATTTTACGTAAAAATTCGTATTAAGATATCCCAGAAATGTACCAATGGGGGGTGCGCCTTGATTTTTTTTTTTTAGATTTTTAATCGAAAGTAGTCCTCATCCTGAGAATTTTGGCACCAACCGCGACCTTTTAGCGTGAGTAGATCTGTTTCTATGGTTTTTCAAAGTTTCGACCGTTTATGACGTCACGCGCCCCTCTCGCCTGGGCGGGACTCCCTAGCCCACTGTGACGTCATAAACGGTCGAAACTTTAAAAATTCATAGGAAAAGATTTACACACGCTAGAAGGTCGCGGTTGGTAAAAAACTCTCAGAATGAGGTCTACCTTAGATTAAAAATAACAATTAACAGTTTTTCCTACCCAGGCACAGACCAAATCAGGTTTTGGGGTGTCCCAGACTGTCAAGTGTAATATTGTCGCTTAAGTGGCAACACTCCCTATATATTTTTACAAAAAAGGGTCCAGGGAAAAAACCGACCAAGTCACTTTTTCTTAAAAACGAGAAAACTCATTTTGAAAGTTTGAAACGCGATTGTGTTTGACTAGATGCAAATAAAAAATTGAAATAAGTCTTATTATGCAATAAAACATCTATTGAAGTGTTCCACAAAACTTTGACGCTATTATTATAATACTTACTTGTTAAAAAATTCAAAAACTGAGCAAACCCCCCAAAAAACAGGGAAAGAACCGACGATGTCTATTCTCGTCCAATGGAGAAAAAACATGTTTTTTCTGTTCGAACGTCGTTTAATTATATTACAGTGGTAAAACAAACAAAAAACAAGCAAAAATGAAATTTTAAATTCTGACGAACGTAGGTAGAGGTGTTTTTTTTCCTGGTAGCCTTTTGAACTGTTTTCACCATCTGAAGCAAAAGAAAACCATTCCCACTCATTAGGTATCGAATTCATTTTTTAAGGATTTACAAAAAAAGTACATCATTTTTTGGAAGTAAGAGCTCGACCATACTTATAGACATCACTCGTGCCGAAGTTTTGAGAAAAATTTGACCGCAGCTGGGCCACAAAATTTCAGGAGACTCATTATGTCGCGGTACTTGGGTGATGAGACTGATAGCAAACCTGAAAAATAAAACCACGAATGTCAATCTGTACTATGGCGTGCTGTATTATCTCTGTATTAATCTGAATTGTATAATCAAACGATGCTTACCTTTGTAGGCGGGAAGGGGCAATTCAAATTCCCCTTGCTTCATTATGTTCAGCTCATTGGGTCTTGGCCCAATCACACTGGATGAGAAAGTGCTGTTGAACGATGAACGATGATTCACCAGTCGTGGATGGTCATGGGAAACATAAATTTCCTTTATTTCCTGGATTTTGAACAAACATTTTTTTCCATAATGTTTCTCCAATAAGGATCTCCAGTCTTTTATCAAGAGTTGTTTCACATTCACGACTGAGAATGGTGTAGGTTTCACTCTTGAGCTTTTTACCATGTCCCTAAATTCTTTAGGTGTCTCCATGCGCCATTTCATGTTCCAAAGACCTACATTTTTATCGCATTCCAAATACACACTCGTTGAAGGAAACAATACGGAACTGATAAGAAATGTTTTGAATCACAGAGGCAAGGTGGTGGGGACCACCTGTTGCGCAGTTGGGGGTTCAGTCAAGGAACAGTGACATCGTCGGTTCTTTCCCTGGACGCGAAGACATCGTCGGTTCTTTCCCTGTACACCAAAAACTCCAAGCCTTATAACTTCCGACTACGTCGGTTTTTCCTATTTTTCTAGTTACTAAAATAAAGAGCATCATTTTCTGAGTTCAACGATATAAAAAACTCGATTTGTGAAAAAAAGTGACAGTCGGTTTTTTAGGACGTCCCACAGTAAGACTTGGGCGTCCTTATGCGATCGATCTGGGGTGAAGGAGGACAACACTCAACAGAAAAAAAAATAACCACACAGTAATCCGTTTTAGACCATTCTGAATCCAAATTCGCGAAAAAAAACCATAGGTGTATGTCTGTGTGTGTGTGTAACAAAATCTTGTGTACTCTGCACAGGCCTTAGTTCTCAACCGATTTTCCTGGTTCTTTTTTTGTTCGTCGCGGAAAACTATCTAGTTGTGCACTACGTCGCCGGAATTTCGAATTTTGCCTTTTAAAGGGGGGAAAGGGGGAGTTAATGCTCGAAAAACGTGCGTTTTTGGGCATAATCTTGTGTACTCTGCACAGGCCTTAGTTCTCAAACGATTTTCGTGGTTCTTTTTTCGTTTGACGCGAAATACTATCTAGTTGTGCACTACGGCGCCGGAATTTTGGATTTTGCTTTTTAAGAGGGGGAAAGGGAGGGTTAATACTTAAAAAACGTGCGTTTGCGTGCATAATCTTGTAAACTCTGCCCAGGCCTCAATTTCCAACCGATTTGCGTGTTTCTTTTTTTGTTTGACTCAAATAACTTCCGAGTTGTACATGATTTTACCAGAGTACCAAAATTCCCAAGGGGAGGGGGTGAGTGGGGGGATAATATTCACAAAATATCCGATTTTTCAATATTTTGGTTCCTTTACTGCTTACTAATTGTACCCAAGCTTTGAAATTGAGGAAAAATTCTCATTATACCTCCGAATTTTCATGAATTATTCTCTGTACCACCATGGTGCCAGGATATGGTGCCATGATGCCATAAACCGCTCATTTCGTGTTTTTTTTTTTTTTTTTTGTGTTTCACCTTGAATACGGATGTGAACCTCGACGGACTGCCTACAAAAACTAACAAATGAAAGTTCAATGTTACGACGTATTTCCGCTTTGGTGCCAGACTGGCACCATTGTTGGCGTTGGGGAGGTGGTGGTGGGGGGGGGGGGGGTGAACTCGAATTCGCATGTTGGGTATCGTAGATCATGGATTTTAAAATGCTCTTCAGATTCGAGGCTCCCATGCCGCTAGAAATGTTAAGGTGGATAATGGTGGGGGGGGGGTCAGTATTTCTTGCCTAAAGTAATAAATAAATTACATCGAGTGAAACAGTTTTATCGCTTAACAACTGGTTAAACTGATCTAATGCTTATCCAATGGGACGTCCCCTGGAATGCATGCATTACTAAACAATATGTTTTTTTCCTGGACCCTTCAAATGAGATTTTAGGTTATTCCTGTTCCTCTTCTCCCGTTGCATAGAGTTTTTGGCTTCAAATTATTCCTACCAGATGAAGGAGTCAAGGATACTCGAAAATAATAACAACCTCTATCAATATCGTTAATGACAACAGCCAACTCAAAACTGGTTAATGGCAATAAGTTTTTTGCTTCTCCTGAAAAATTGGGAAATGGACGGTAGGGGATGTTAGATTCGGATCGTCTCTCTGAATCGCGAGGTGGAGCAAGTTTTGCGAATCTCTATAAACGGGCCATTCTAGAAGTTGGACGAAACGTTAAAATTGTCCCCTGTGAATCGAAAAACTAGCACCACCTTGAAAAAAGTGACTTTTGAAAAGAAAACACTTTCATGTATGCTCACTTATGTCACTTGGTAGTTGATGACACTCACAAAACATAATTTATTGCATTAAGCGCACGTTTCGCATGTATTTTGAACCTCTTAGAATTTGGTGTTGAGAAAACTAGTTAATGTTCTAATGCGCTTTGTAAGAAATATTAATATGCTTATCAACTTAGTAGTTGGGAGATCATGAAAGGACGAGAGCCCCTAGACATTAATGACTGCAGAATAAACTGCAAACTTTCAAAATATTTGCATGACAATGAGTATTACTCGTTCTCTTGGACCCAACTACGAGCGTGTATGGAACAAAGAATTGACTTATCTTAGAGGCCTTCTAAAATAATTCCGCATTGTAATATTTTTTTCATCTTTCTGCTTCACATTTAGAACATGAAGACGCGTTTCCCGTTGGCCGTGGGGAAGGGAACATTTTGTTAGCTCCGTGTTCCGTAACGTAACGCGGATAATTGCTCGGGATCCTCCTGGTCACATTCCGAGGAAGAACTTGAAAAAGGAATAAAGGGACATTGCATAGAAAAAAAGGTTCCTGAGAGTGTCATGCACCACAAGGCGTTCCCATGATGCCACCTACCACTGGCAACCTCTTCCTAGGTAAATCCTACCTGCCTACCGTTTTGTTTTATACGACCTGCCGATGGGGTCACCACCCTCGGAGGGGTACCTACGCTTGACAGCTACGGCTCAACTGTTTTCAACTAGTTCCCCCTGGTAGTCAAGAGAAAAGAGCCAACAACGGTGGAATGGATGAAAATCATCCTTATTTCAGCTGCTAATACGATATTTAGGTATTTATACAGCTCTAATGATTTCGTTCATTTGTGAATCAATTTTACCATTGATTGAGAGAAGTAAATACTTTCACGATGTCTATACGAATTGAGTTCGGAGTTCGACCACGTGATTCCCACGAAAAAGGGGGAAAAAAAATTCAATTTTTTAACACCCCCTCAAAATTTGATGGTTTACGTTTCAAGGTACGTAGAATCCAAAAATCGAATAAAAATTTGGCTGTCTCAAAATTTGGCTGGCTCTCATCAAAATCGGACCACAGGTTAGTTTAGTTTTGCCCGGGACAAGGATTGACCACCGACAGACAGACAGACACGGAACCAAAATAGTTCGGGAAGCTCTAAAACGCAAAAAGCAAGTGGAAATTTTGATTTTGGAGGACATTTTTTTTTCACTTCTTTCACGAATACAAAGCTTCCCTACCTTCGGTAGTGAGGAAGCAAAAAACTGGGTGTAGGTGAGTGTGTGTATGTTATACTATCTTGTGTACTCTATTCGTGACTTAGTTTCCTAAAGAATTGCGTGGTTCGCGTTTTATTCGACGCAGAAATATATACAGATGTGCACCACGTTTCCAGAATTTCGAAATTGGAGTTTATGCAGGAGGGAGGGCTCATCTGATAATACCTTGAGCGCGCTACACGTTATCTCAACCGATATTGGTGTTTCTTTTTTAGGACGTCCCACAGTAAGACTTGGGCGTCCTTATGCGATCGATCTGGGGTGAAGTTGGACAACACTCAACAGATAAAAAAAATAACCACACACTAATCCGTTTTAGACCATTCTGAATCCAAATCCGTGAAAAAATCATAGGTGTATGTCTGTGTGTGTGTGTGAGTGTGACAAAATCTTGTGTCGTCTGCACAGGCCTTAGTTCTCAACCGATTTTCGTGGTTCTTGTTTTGTTCAACGCCTAAAACTATCTAGTTGTGCACTACGTCGCCGGAATTTCAAATTTTGCCTTTTAAGGGGGGAAAAGGGGGGGTTAATGCTTAAAAAACGTGCGTTTGCGGGCGTAATCTTGTAAACTCTGCCCAGGCCTCAATTTCCTACCGATTTGCGTGTTTCTTTTTTTGTTTGACTCAAATAACTTCCGAGTTGTACATGATTTCATCAGAGTATCAAAATTCGCAAGGGGAGGAGGCGAGTGGGGAGATTATATTCACAAAATATCCGATTTTTCAATATTTTGGTTCCTTTACTTCTTACTAATTGTACCCAAGCTTTGAAATTGAGGAAAAATTCCCATTATAACTCCGGATTTTCATGAATTATTCTCTGCGCCACCATGGAACTAATAGTGGTACCACCATGGTGCCAGGACACCATAAACCGCATATTTCGTGGGTTTTTTTCGTGTTTCACCTTGAATACGGATGTGAACCTCGACGAACTGCCTACTAAAACTAATAAATGAAAGTTCAATGTTACGACGTATTTCCGCTTTGGTGCCAGACTGGCACCATTGGTGGTGGTGGTGATGGGGGGGTTCACTATTTCTTGCGTAAAGTAATACAGTGGTTACCGCTTAATGTGATCAAGTTGGGGATTCCAGTCTTGATCATATTACGCGGTTCATCACAATACACAAAACAAGTTTGCCGAGTAAGAAAATTTTATTTATGTACATAAATATGTATACAATCGGATGTACAGCGTCGTCATTTCAAATTTCATCACGAAAACCTTTCATGCAAAAAAGTCTGTTAATTTGGTTTGAACATTTTTATTACATTGACTTGAGATGAACCCAGCCTTACGGAAACAGTTGCGGATAGTGAGAAGGGTTACTTGTTCCCAGCATTCAGCAATCATATGCATGGCTTCCAGGACGTTAACTTTTTTCGCAATATCGCCGGCCTTAATTCCGTTGTCCACTCCCTCAGATACTAAAAAGCGCATTTTCTTTCTATAGTGGGCCTTAACTGCTCTAATGATGCCCTGATCAAGAGGTTGAAAAAATACCTGTCGACTATCTCCGTTTGATCACATTACGCAACATTCGTGATTACAATACCCAGACATTTTAACGTAGGATTAATAGGAAATGGATTGGGGATCGTGATTTTGATCACATTACGCGGTTGATCACATTGTACGTGATCACATTAAGCGGTACCCACTGTAAATAAATTACATTGAGTGAAACAGTTTTATCGCTTACCAACTGGTTAAACTGATCTAATGCTCATCCAATGGGACGTCCCCTGGAATGCATGCATTACGAAACAATGTGTTTTGAAAAATCAGAAGTTTGTGATGAGAGTTAGTGGAAAAAGACGGCAGGTAATCTTGAGATGAAAGAGCGACAAAAATCACGTTCAAAAAAGGAATCAAGTCAACAAGAAGTTGCCCATTGACAAGACTGGAGAGTTATTGATTGGAAAGTTGTAGCTTCGTCTGAAAGGGGCATATTGGGATGTGCAAAGAGATGTTTTCTACTGCATTGTTACCCACTCTTGTTCCCATCTCTTGTTGATCGTCTGTTGATTTTGTGTCGATCACAAGGAAACATGAGAAATGTATTCTCGTGTACATGGATCGTTCAAGAAAACTGTGATTTCAAATTCTAATGGAGCTTCACCAGTCCGTTTGAATGTTAATATTCCCGACAGCACGGGATATCGTCGGGGGGAAATTATACGTCAAGAATTTTGTCTGACAAAGGGGCTTTACGATCAGATAAGTTTAATACAATTTTTTCCGAGTCTACCAAAGGAGGTGGAAACATTCGAGAAGAACAAAGTTCTCCAACATTCACATTTTAACTAGGATATCGCCTTTTATACCTTCCTTAAAAGTTTTGGTTTTGTGTGCGGCAAATCCTTGTTACCTACGTGCAGAACTACACTGAAATACTTTCGTATTTCACTTCGACTCTCTGAATCATAGTCTCCAGCTCTCCACTTAGATCAATCAACGTAAGTGAAGATGTGATTAAGCTTTTATTGAGCGGACGCGAGTTAAAACGCTGCAAATCATTACTCGGGTTTATTATTGGTTTATTATTTTCAATAATGAACCTTTGGAATCGACCAAGAAAAAAAAATTTTAACACCCCCTCAAAATTTGATGGTTTACGTTTCAAGGTAGGTAGAATCCAGAAATCGAATAAAAATTTGGCCGTCCGTCCGCCGTAAGCGGGACTTTTGCCACTTAGCATTGACCGATTTTGATGAAATTTGGTATGTAGGCTCCATTTGGGGTCTAGTTGTGCCCCGAAGATTTTGGTTCATTTTGGTTCAGGTCACTTCTAAGGGTTCCAAAATCAAATTTAAAATTTTGAAAACGCCCTAACTCAAAAATGTTGACAGGTTGAACAGGTATTGTTTTTCCTTCAATTTAAGATAGTACAGAATTTTTAGAATTTGAGACCACGCGGAGCCCTGTATGACAAACCGTTCGCTCACTACGAGAATTTAAAGTTCGGACGTACGATAAATCAGAAACACGAGTGTGAATCGCAAAAGAGGCCTAATCTCCGTTCAAATTAAAGCTTTTCTTTAAAGTTTTTCTTCATGTTAGATGGTTGGTGGCTTTGAAAATAATAAACCATTGTGTAATAATTTGCAGCGTTTTTTTGTGTAGATCACATTGCAACTACCTACCAACCAGATTTTCGCTTCATAATCAAGTTTATTTTGACCAAATAAAAGCTTCACAATCAATTCAAAGAAATTGGGAGTTGTGGGTGCCTTCATTTGGAAATTTTATAACCGGTTCCTAAGGACGGCAAACTGAGTACAACTCAAAGAAACGAACAGCGATCGTATTTTGGTCAGATACAATTTGAACTGAGATTAGGCCTCATTTGCGATTCACACTCGTGTTGCTGATTTATCGTAAGACCAACCATTAAGTTTTCATAGAGAGCGAACTGTTGATCCTACAGAGCTCCGGGTGGTTTCATTCGATTCTAAAAATGCAATGCTATTTGGAGAAGAAAAACAAAACCTTTATATCGGAAGTTTTTGAGCTAGGGCGTTTTGAAAATTTCAGCCCTTATTTTTCAACTCTTAGAAGTGACTGACATTAACCAAAAGCTTCGGGACACAACTAGACCCCAAATGGAGCCTACACACCAAATTTCATCAAAATCGGTCCATGGGAACTAAGGAAAGTGCCGCGTACAGCGTACGGACGGCCAAATTTTTATTCGATTTTGGTTTATTATTTTCAATAATAAGCCTTTGGAATCGAGCAAGAAAAAAAAAATTTTAACCCCCCCTCAAAATTTGATGTTTTACGTTTCAAGGTACGTAGAATACGAAAATCGAATAAAAAAAATTCCGTCCGTCCGCCGTACGCCGTACGCCGTACGCGGCACTTTTCTTAGTTACCATGGACCGATTTCGATGAAATTTGGTATATGGGCTCCATTTGGGGTCTAGTTGTGCGCCGAAGCTTTTGGTTGATGTAGGTCACTTCTAAGGGGTGAAAATTAAGGGTTGAAATTTTCAAGAGTGCCCTAGCTCGAAAACTCTCGAAATAAAGGTATCGTTTTTTCACTAATTTTAAATAGTACTGAATTTTTAAAAATTTTTGAGACCACCCGGAGCTCTGTAGGGCAAACCGTTCGGTCCCTACGAGTACTTGAAGCTTTTCCTTCGATAAAACAGAATCATGAGTGTGAATCGCAAAAGAGGTCTAATCTCCGTTGAAATTTTTTCTGACTAAAATGCGATCGCTGTTCATTTCTTCGATTTGTATACAGTTTTGCCTTCTGCGTAACCAACCAGTAATCAAATTTCCATAATCAAAAGTCAATGGAGAATACTGAAGGCGCCTGAGTGGTCACTGATCAGCTGAGTGAGCTCCAAGGCCATTTCCTCTCCTGTTCAACGCAGGAACCTGAAATTTGAGAGGGCGGGTCAATTGAGAATGCTGAAGGAGCCTGAGTGGTCACTGATCAGCTGAGTGAGCTCCAAGGCCATTTCCTCTCCTGTTGAACGCAGGAACCTGAAATTTGAGAGGGCGGGTCAATTGAGAATGCTAAAGGCGCCTGAGTGGTCACTGATCAGCTGAGTTAGCTCCAAGGCCATTTCCTCTCCTGTTGAACGCAGGAACCTGAAATTTGAGAGGGCGGGTCAATGGAGAATGCTGAAGGCGCATGAGTGGTCACTGATCAGCTGAGTGAGCTCCAAAGCCATATCCTCTCCTGTTGAACGCAGGAACCTGAAATTTGAGAGGGCGGGTCAATGGAGAATGCTGAAGGCGCATGAGTGGTCACTGATCAGCTGAGTGAGCTCCAAGGCCATTTTCTCTCCTGTTGAACGCAGGAAGCTGAAATTTTAGAGGGCGGGTCAATGGAGAATGCTGGAGGTGCCTGAGTGGTCACTGATCAGCTGAGTGAGCTCCAAGGCCATTTCCTCTCCTGTTGAACGCAGGAACCTGAAATTTGAGAGGCAGGGTCAAAGGAGAATGCTGAAGGCACCTGAGTGGTCACTGATCAGCTGAGTGAGCTCCAAGGCCATTTCCTCTCCTGTTGAACGCAGGAACCTGAAATTTGAGAGGACGGGTCAATGGAGAATGCTGAAGGCGCATGAGTGGTCACTGATCAGCTGAGTGAGCTCCAAGGCCATTTTCTTCCTTGTTGAACGCAGGAACCTGAAATTTGAGAGGCAGGGTGAATGGAGATTGCTGAAGGCGCCTGAGTGGTAACTGATCAGCTGAGTGAGCTCCAAGGCCATTTCCTCTCCTGTTGGACGCAGGAACCTGAAATTTGAGAGGGCGGGTCAATGGAGAATGCTGAAGGCGCCTGAGTGGTCACTGATCAGTTGAGTGAGCTCCAAGGCCATTTCCTCTCCTGTTGAACGCAGGAAGCTGAAATTTTAGAGGCAGGGTCAAAGGAGAATGCTGAAGGCGCCTGAGTGGTAACTGATCAGCTGAGTGAGCTCCAAGGCCATTTCCTCTCCTGTTGAACGCAGGAACCTGAAATTTGAGAGGGCGGGTCAATGGAGAATGCTGAAGGCGCATGAGTGGTCACTGATCAGCTGAGTGAGCTCCAAGGCCATTTTCTCTTTGGTTGAACGCAGGAAGCTGAAATTTGAGAGGGCGGGTCAATGGAGAGTACAGATGGTGGTAGGTGCTATTGATGGAGAACCAGTGATCTATACAGAAGGGTGATCTATACAGAAAATAATAAACCTTTGAGCAATGATTTGCAGCGTTTTTGGATTCTACGTACCTTGAAACGTAAACCAACAAATTTTGAAGGGGGTTAAAAATTTTTCTTGGTCGATTCCAAAGGTTCAATATTGAAAATAATAAACATAAAACGCTGCAAATTATTACACAATGGTTTATTATTTTTATTTTTCTATCTAGATCATCGTCTGCAAAGCCACCAACCATCCAACATGAAGAAAAACATCGATCGCATTTCGGTCAGCTTTAATTTGAACGGAGATTAGGCCTCTTTTGCGATTCACACTCGTGATTCTGATTTATCGTTCGTCCAAACTTTAAATTCTCGTAGTGAGCGAACGGTTTGTCCTACAGAGCTCCGGGTGGTCTCAAAAATTCTATACAATCTAAAATTGAAGGAAAACAATACGTTTATATCTAAATTTTTTGAGTTAGGGCGTTTTCAAAATTTCAAAATTGATTTTGGAACCCTTAGAAGTGACATACTTCAACCAAAATCTTCGGGGCACAACTAGACTCCAAATGGAGCCTACATACCAAATGTCATCAAAATCGGTCAATGCTAAGTGGCAAAAGTGCCGCGTACGGCGGACGGACGGCCACATTTTGGTTTATTATTTTCAATAATGAACCTTTGGAATCGACCAAGAAAAAAAGTTTTAACACCCCCTCAAAATTTGATGGTTTACGTTTCAAGGTACGTAGAATCCAAAAATCGAATAAAAATTTGGCCGTCCGTCCGCCGTACGTCGTACGCGGCACTTTTGCCACTTAGCATTGACCGATTTTGATGAAATTTGGTATGTAGGCTCCATTTGGGGTCTAGTTGTGCCCCGAAGCTTTTTGTTGACGTAGGTCACTTCTAAGAGTTCTAAAATCAATTTTGAAATTTTGAAAACGCCCTAACTCAAAAAATTTCGACATAAAGGTATTGTTTTTCCTTCAATTTAAGATTTTATAGAATTTTTAGAATTTTTTGAGACCACGCGGAGCTCTGTAGGACAAACCGTTCGCTACCTTTTTCCTGGTCGATTCCAAAGGTTCATTATTGAAAATAATAAACCAAAAGTCTGGCAAGTGGGTGGCACAGTGCTTCCTCGTATAAATAACCGGATTGCATAGATGATTCGGCGCTAAATAAATAAAATAAATAGCTTATCTCAAAACATCAATCTCCAATCTCCATCTACAAACCAACCTGCACAATCTCTGCAAAATTTCCTCGACTCGGATGAAAAATGCAGGACTTATGGCTGTTAGAAGGAATTCACGTTTGCGCATGCGCAGCGGCTACTATCAATCCGAGGCGATGATTTTCATTGGAGACTATCTAAACGCCAACCCGCACAATCCCTGGAAATGTCATCGAAATTGGACAATAACTTCGATAAATAGTTTTACCCTTAAAAGGATTTCATGACAGACAGACACGAAACCAAAACTGTTCCGGAAGGTCCAAATTGTAAAACGAGAATGGATGTTGATTATTGAGAACTTTTTTTTTTTAACTTTGAAAAGTGAAAACAATCTTTCCGCTGCCTTGGTAGACCTGAAAGCAATATAAATAATATTGGATTTGAATCGTCTTGGTGCGGTAAGAAATGATGATATGATCTCCTTGTGATCGGTCTGTTTGTTATGAGAGCGTTAGTCATCTGGGACCTGTTGCTCGAGAGCACTCGGTTTGAAGACAGTAGAAGCGGGAGCAGCACAATATTCGTTTGGTGAGGTGCCTGGGTGCTCCTTCCTCCTCTTGATTTATTCATCGGCAACCGGCTTGTGTACGGGACTATGATGTGCATACTGATGGCTTCTTCCGTTCAGCGCGCAGAGGATATCCTTTTCTCCCGGATAGCTCGCGGTCTCAAGGGCGCAGGTCTCTTCGTTCCTTCCTCTGCCTGACCTCTGAGACCTACCATTACATGTTCCCAGGTGAACTACCATCCGATAAGGATCGCCGGTATGGCGATCGATTTCGCAGAGAACTAACTCAGATAAATTATTGTTAATTATTTTCAATAATGAACCTATGGAATCAACCAACAAAACAAAAAGTTTAACCCCTCCTCAAAATTTGTTGGTTTACTCTTCAAGGTACGTAGAATCCAAAAATCGAATAAAAATTTGGCCGTCCGTCTGCCGTTCGTGGTACATTCCTTAGTTCCCATTGACCGATTTTGATGAAATTTGGTATGTGGGCTCCATTTGGGCCCCCAAGCTTTTGATTGTTGTCAGTCACTTCTAAGGATTGACAGATAAAGACTGAAAATTTCAAAACGCCCTTGCTCAAAAAAATTCGATATTGATATTAAGGTATTGTTTTTTCTTCAATTTAAAATAGTATGTAATTTCTCGAATTGAATGAGCCCAACCAGAGCTCTATAGGACCAACCGTTCGCTCCCTATGAGAACTTAAGGATTGGTCTTACGATGAATCAGAGACACGACTGGGAATCGCAAAGAGGCCTAATCTCCGTTGAAATCGTAGCTAACCAAAATGCGATTGTTGTCCGTTTATTTGAGTTGTACTCAGTTTAGCGTCCTTAGCAACCAGTGATCAAATTCCCGAACGAAGGCACCCGGAACTCCCTATCTCCTCGCATCGAGTGTGAAGCGTTTGTTTCTTCAAAATAAACTTGATTGTGAAGGTAATATATGGTTGGTAGGTAGATATAAATGGTAAAGCTGTGATCTTTGCAGGCGAGTGATCTATACAGAAAAATAATAAACCTTTGTGTAATAATTTGGTGCATTTAATACATAATAAACTACCAAAATCGTATTTTACGTTATGTATCTACGGGCAATAAAACGCTTGAACCAAGTTCTTAATAAATTTTATTCCAAAGTAGAAAAGAGGTAAAAATACAATAAATACACAAGTATTACAAAAACGCCGCAAATTATTACACAAAGGTTTATTATTTTTCTATATAGATCACTCGTCTGCAAAGAACACGGCTTTGCCATTATCACCACCAACCAACCATAGTTACTACCTAATCTATAACCTATTTCATAATCAAGTTTATTTTGAAGAAATGGACCCTTCACACTCGATTCGAAGAAACAGGGAGTTTGTGAGTGCCTTCATGAGGAAATGTTATTACTGGTTACTAAGAACGCAAAACTGAATACTACTCGAAGAAACGTAAAGCGATCGCATTGTGGTGAGCTAAAATTTGAACGGAGGTTAGGCCTCTTCTGCGATTCACACTCGTGATTTGTCGTAAGTTCAACCCTCGAGTTTTCTAGGGAGCGAACGGTTGGTCCTTCAGAGCTCCGGGTGGTCTCATTCGATTCTATAAATTCAATACTATTTTAAATTGATGGAAAACCTCTACATCAAAATTACCTTTATTTACCTTTTCATCGGAATTTTTTGAGATAGGGCGTTTTCAAAATTTCAACGCTTAGAAGTGACCTACATCAACCAAAAGCTTCGGGGCACAACTAGACCCCAAACGGAGCCCACATACCAAATTTCATCAAAATTGGTCACTGCTAACTAACACTACGCCGCGACACACTTGTCGCGACACTGACGGTCCTGAAGTTGCTAAAAACAAAATGTTCTCGTAGGGAGCCAACGGCATGTTTTACTGAGCTCCACGTGGTCTCTAATAATTTTAAAAATTCAATACTATCTCAAATTGATGGAAAAACAATACCTTTATAGCGAAATTCTTTAAACTAGGGCGTTATCAAATATTTCAGCCCTTAGACCGACATGGAGGCAAAACTAGACCCCAAATGGAGCCCATATACCAAATCGGTCCATGGGAAGTGAGGAAAGTCGGACGGCCAAATTTTTATTCGATTTTTGGATCCTTCGTACCTTGAAACGTAACCCAACAAATTTTGAGGAGGGATTAACAGTTTTTTTTCTTGGTCGATTCCAAAGGTTAATTTTTGAAAATAATAAACTAAAATCGAGTAAGGAGTCAACATATCATGAAATTATATGCAGAATCAGAATCTACAGTAAGAAATGAAGGGTCCAGGGGAAGAACGCTCATAGTCACATAACCCAAAATTTTGGGAAAACGAAAGTTAAAGTTCAAGTTGGTGTGGGAAGGGAAATTTTCACTGAATGAATATTTTTAAAAATGTCTATCTGTTGAAAAACGTTTATTAAATCAATGTATCTGAAAAAATATTAAAAAATTAAATCAGAAATTATTTAAAAAAATTATTTTCTAAATCACATATGGACTCTGATCCTTATTCCCCGGAAGTGAAATAGTCGCATGGGGGTTCATCCATGAATTCGCCTTCGCTTTCTTCAGGATCTTCTGTTGATTCATTGGGACCGTTAGCTGATGCCAAATTTTCGTAGAACACCCTTGAATCAGGCTTTTCCAAAAATTTTGTCAAGTGTAGTATGTCTCGAAGCTTTGCAGGTTTTAGAGGAAGTCCACATTTGGAGGACGTTAATGGTGCAACTTGTGCTTGTGGGGGAGCCAAATTCTTCTTTTTCCCTTTTTTTGGACTGTCACTTTTACGCCATTGTACGCACCTGTATACACCAATTTGTAAAATATAAAGTCTGGTTGGTCTTGGGTTATTTTTAGCATTCTTATTGGTCGTGTTGGGAAGGGGCATTTTTTGGTAGGATAAATTGACGAAAGATGGGCCGTCCAGTTCTGAAAACACACCTGTTCACCACAGTTTATATTTTTTATAGTTTTTTATTTTTTATAATATTTATAGTTTATGTTTAGGGCAAAGAACACACGCGTGTATTCTCTGATAACAGGCCTTTAAAATGGACTCTGATCGTTCTTCCCCAGGCGAGCGTGGACTGTGATCTTTTTTCCCCGGCACCACCCTTCTTTGACCCGTTTGTTCCATGGACCATGAGCTTTCTTGCTTTTAACCGACATGCCATTCGATAGTACTCTTGAAATGCTACTAGATGGCATCATCACCTCCAAAAGTGGAAAAAATGGACTATGAGCGTTCTTCCCCTGGACCCTTCAAATGTTTGAATGGCTCTACAGTAAGAATGGCTCTGTTTGAAAAACAAAGTTGGTGCACGAAGCGGCACGTGGAGCAAAAATGTGATACCGATTCGAATTCTCTGCAAAGAATTAATAGGGTTTTTTTCTACCCTCCCAAACAACGGAGATAAAAAGGCAACAATTAACTCGCAAACATCCTGTATATCACGTGTCAAGTTTAGAAGCAAATTTCGTCTTTAATGGTTTGCGACACAGATTCCTAAGTATTCATGTATTTCAATCTACGTTACCCCCAAAACTAAGTTCAATATTGTCTACATGCTGAGTCAGACGTAGATAGGTATTTTTCTTCAGCAATCAAGTATCCGACTTTTCAAATTTACGACAGCAAAATTAATTTCACGATTCACAATAATTCATTCACTCCTCTTCAGCAGAGAAGAAAGTCAAATATTCTTTTTTCAATCAACTGTTGAATTTCCCAGACATAACTTTTGTCTTAAGAGTTTACTATCAATTCGTAACCTTGCATTATATTCTACAGAAATTTATATTTTCGTCCCAAAAATTAGAACGGTTTTCTTTGCAGTACATCTCTCTCCACTCAAGAAAAAATTAACTTCCTAGTGTGAAATAATAATTTATTCACATCTAACTACAAGTAAGTTTACCTAAATAAAGTGAAAATGCGGAAGTTGAGTTGACGTTGATCTATTTCCATCGTTGGGGATTAAAGAAAAAGTTAAAATAGTAACATATTTTCATTTCCACTCTATGGATTTCGAGATAATGACTCTAAATTACACGCCATTGTATTTCTCTCACACAAAATAAATCCGTCGGCTGCAAAGTTTGGGAAGTCCGGCAAGTCTGGTTTTGGTCGATATTTAGGGCAAATAATGTCTCACTTTTCACGTAGAAATATTACTTTATAGGTTCTTATTGTTATAATGGAAACTTGTTAACAATAAATAAATAGATACCTATTCTACAAAAAAAAAATTAATAATAGCAAAGACTTGAAAGATGTATTGTTAAAGCTGCTTGTGTGTCTAAAAGGTGTATTAGAAGGATATCCAAGGCCAGGAGGGGGCTCCTCTTACAGCCCTTGATGACTGGAAGGAGCCAGGGAGTCCAACAAGAGTACCTTCACCGGTTGCAAAAACTCAGTAGGAAGAAGAACGATCGTTGGGTCAGTTTGACAGAAGACGTAATCAATACTTGGAGAACAACACAATAGACCTCAACGAGTCCAGGCGCCTCTGCCATTACAGGAGGCAGACCTACCTACATCTCTCGTCTTCCAGGTAGGTCAGAGATGAGCTTTTTTTAGGTACCTGACCCTAAGCAGAGAAGAAAAAGTAAATAAGATCATTTGTGGTGTTTTTCTTTACAGCTTTGTCGGCCTTCCCAGCCAATACATTTTAGCGGTGGAGCGTCTAAGACAACCATTTTTCAGAGGACGCTCTGCGAAGAAATCATTACAGGCAGCCAGAAAGGAAGAATTTCAGACTGTCACTGAGTGGAGCTGTAAATGAATCCATCCAAAGGCTTTAAAAATGGGAATGCCTTGTTTGGCGAGAAGAGTTGTGTGGGATCTGTTATGATTCCGTGGAAAATTCTCTGGTGTTAATGTGGTTTCCCAATTACCAACCAATTGATGAAGATTCCGAATGATCGAGAATCGCCACACACTCCCCTCCTAAATTAAAGGGTTAAGGAATTACAGAGGTTTGCACGGTAGCTTGTTTGATTTGCGCTAGGCTGGCAAATAATGCTATGCATTCTATTCCTCGTGTTCCTCGGGGTCACCAATTTTGGCGAGAGGGTTTGTGTGGGATCTGTTATGATCCCGTGGAAAATTCTCTGGTGTTAATGTGGTTTTCCAATTACCAACCAATTGATGGAGATTCCAAATGATCGAGAATCGCCACACCTTGGATTTAACGTCACAGTTTTGCTGTTTAACAACTGCTCGACACAGCGACAACTAGTGGAGCATCAATTTGTTCTATGCAACACACATCCAAACCCTTTCGAATCCAAACCATAGAAATAGTGGTTTAGACTATCATCAGGCATCACACATTGCCCCCCTACTCTGCCGAAGACTTCATCAGCAGTGCAAGCAAAAACTGCTACAGGGGTCATAACTAAAGTCTAAACTAGACAACGTTTACCACTCGGAGGGACTGATGAACGTTGTCTAGTTTGAACTTTAGCTGCAAGTAATTTAATGAACATTTCAATACTCTTCGAATGACTCTAATTACAGAGTTTTCAGGACGTCCCTCAGCAAAACTGGGCGTCCTTATGCAAATGATCTGGGGTGGAACAGGACTACACTCAGAGAAAACAGAGAAGAAATATCTCTCATACATATCCGTTTCATACCATTCTGAATTCAAATCTGCAAAAAGAACCCATAGGTGAATTTGTACGTGTTATTCCTATTGTATGAAATTATTGATTTAGAGTGAAGTGCTCATTCATTTCATTTCATTTCCATATTATGGAAGGCTATTCTCATTCGCTGATGATACGGGGTTTATTGACTAGACAACAAAGTGGTTTGAGAGAATAGAATATTTAAAAAACATGCGAACTATACTTTGAGCAAATTGATTGAGTATTGAGAGAAACCAAAATCAAGTTAGTAATATTTGCTATTTGCCATACATGTTTGCACCTGTACTCTCGTACTCCAAATGATACCCTCTAAATGGAGGGTGCGCCTGATTTTTTTAAATTTTTAATCGAAAGTAGACCTCATCCTGAGAAATTTGACACCAGCCGTTCTCTTTACAAATGAGTAGATCTTTTTCTATGATTTTTCAAAGTTTCGAATCTTTATGACGCCAGGCGGGACCCCCAGCCCACTGTGACGTAATAAACATTCGAAACTTTGAAAAATCATTGAAAACGCTGCAAATTATTACACAATGGTTTATTATTGCTTCCGCGTCTACCAAGGTAGCGGAAGCTTTGTTTTCACTTTTCAAGGATGAAAAAAAAAGTTCTCCAAAATCAAAATTTTCACTCGCGTTTTGCATTTTAGACCTTTCTGGACAATTTTGGTTCCGTGTCTGTGTGTCTGTCATGAATTCCTTGCAACGGGCATAACTATACGAAGTTATAATCCGATTTCTTTGAAATTTTCAGGAAAATCCCCTATGAAAATCATCATCCCCGGACTGATAGAAGCGAATGCGCATGCGCAAACGTGAATTCCTTGTAACAGCCATAACATCAACATTTTTCATCTGATTTTGATGACATTTTCAGGGGTGTGACAGATCAGTATTTAGATAGGGTCCCCTATGAAAATCATCACCTTCGAACTGATAGTAGCCACTGCGCATGCGCAAACGTAAAATCCTTATATCAGCCATAACACTTACATTTTTCATCCGAATTTGATGAAATTTTCTAGGATTGTCCAGATTAGCGTGTAGATGGTCCCCTATGAGGGTATTGGATGGTACTTAGAGATGCTATGTGCCACGCCCACTTGGCAGACGTTTTATCATTCTGAAGGAGATTTTGTCATTTATGTGTGACAAAATCTTATCTAACCATGAATTATTCATCGTGCACGATCATCATGTGGGTCAGCTACACCATGAATCACCACTGTGGTGCCAGATTTTCATTGATAGAAAGGAGGGGGGGGGGTTGGACTCTAACTTACATGTTGGGTATCGTAGATCATGGATTTTAAATTGGAATTCGGGGCAGTCATCAATTTAGAAATTTTATGGCAGCCCCCAGGTGATGGTGTGCAGATTATACGTGGTGAATAACTATCTCTCGATGATTTTGGATTTTAATTAAAATGTCCGGTTTCAGGCTCGCATGATGCGAGAAATGAAACGGCGTTTCCTAAACATAGTCGTACATACTAACTAATCGATATGGGGTGAAACTTTATTATGCGTAAAACTCGGTCCTTCGGGCCTCGCCTTACTGCTTTGGCTAAAATTCAAGAAACATGGAACATGCTTCACCCGCGCTTTTCGGCGTAGTTGGGATGACACACGCCGTCACCCCTCTCGCGTAACGTTTTCGAGTGGTTAGTCCAAGGCCAAAGAATGTTCCATGCTAAATGTAAGATTTATAGCGTACCTGTTGGAATTTAACGTTCAACTTCCCATTCAAGAGGATGAGAATATGTTTTATCACAGATCTAATTGAGAGAAATCCAAACCTATTAGAACATCTTAAACCAATGTGGAAATAGTTACTTTTTTAGTAATTTCCGCTGCAATTGTGTACCACGTACATACACTAAATGTTTAAGATACTCGGGCAGGTACATACAATATCAGGTCTACGAGCGAAAATCAGTGCTATTCAATGAGGGAGCTCGTATTTAACCTCTTTCTACCACCACCAGTCTGTCGCGAACGACCTCGGAACTTGACTGCGGATGATATGGGTCGACCAGACTACAGGTGACGCGCGCGCCAAAGATGCAAGACAAGACGGCCGGCCGTAAACTCTGTAGGGGAAAAGTAATTGGTGTTGGGAAGGAGAAACGACCCTTGCTGCCTGGTTGGTGGTGGTTGCCCTCCTGGCCGGTCAAGGCTTCAGTGTCAAGGCCCTCTCATCCACTTCTTCGCCCTGCCCTTTCGCGGCAAGTCTTCCTCCGACCTATGCGCGCCACAATTGACCGCACCGTTTACGATGCCTAGCAATATATTATGCTCGGACCTCCTCTGCTCATCCCTGCACCCTGCCGCGCCTGAGAATCATCGATATTTATCGTCGCATTTCCGAACCCTCGCGATAGTGCCTGAGGGCTGGATTCCTGGGACGATAATATCCTAGTACTCTATTCTTATCTTCGAGGTTCCTCGAGAACTTCGAAGGATAGAGTTGAAGAAGATGCTGTAGGGGTTGGACTATCAGTAGGGTTCCGCAACTATTCAATCGTCTTTTATATTGAAATATGAGGGATTGACAATATCATGAGGGAATTTCATTCTGATTCAAGATTTAGCGCTAGGCAAGCATATCTGGTTGACTTAAATTCTAAAAGCCTACGTCCTCATGAATTGAAAATGATGAAAACGCTGCAAATAATTGCACAATTGTTTATTATTTTTCGTCTGCAAAGAAATCGGCTTTGCCATTGTTACCACCAACCAACATGAAGAAAAACATCGATCGCATTTCGGTCCGCTAAAATTTGAACGGTAATTATGCGATTCGCACGCGTTTGTGTGATTTATTAGTTTCGGATTTATCGTGAGTCCAACCCTTAAATTCTCGTAAGGAGCGAACGGTTTGTCCTACAGGGCTCCGCGTGGTCTCTAAAAGTTCAATACTATCTTAAATTGATGGAAAAACAATACCTTTCTATCAAAATGTTTTGAGCTAGGGCGTTTAAAAAATTTCAACCCTTATTTTTCGACCCTTAGAAGTGACCTACATCAACCAAAATCTTCGGGGCACAACTAGACCCCAAATGGAGCCTGTATACCAAATTTCATCAAAATCGGTCAATGCTAACTGAGGATTGTGCCGCGTACGGCGGACGGACGGCCACATTTTTATTCGATTTAGGTTTATTCTTTTCAATAATGAACCTTTGGAATCGACCGAGAAAAAATTTTTTAACACCCCCTCAAAATTTGATGGTTTACGTTTAAAGGTACGTAGAATCCAAAAATTGAATAAAAATTTGGCCGTCTGTCCGCCGTACGTCGTACGCAGCACTTTTGCCACTTAGCATTGACCGATTTTGTTGAAATTCGGTATGTAGGCTCCATTTGGGGTCTAGTTGTCCCCCGAAGATTTTGGTTGATGTAGGTCACTTCTAAGGGTTCAAAAATGAATTTTGAAATTTTGAAAACGCCCTAACTCAAAAAATTTCGATACAAAGGTATTGTTTTTCCTTCAATTTAAGATTGTGTAGAATTTTTAGAATTTTTTGAGACCACCCTGAGCTTTGTAGGACAAACTGTTCGCTCACTACGAGAATTTAAGGTTTGGACGTACGATAAATCAGAAACACGAGTGTGAATCACAATAGAGGCCTAATCTCCGTTCAAATTATAGCTGACCGAAATACGATCGATGTTTTTCTTCATGTTGGATGGTTGGTGGCTTCGCAGACGTGTGATATATAGATAAATAATAAACCATTGTGTAATAATTTGCAGCGTTTTGCATCTTTTTTCTTGATCGATTCCAAAGGTTCATTATTGAAAATAATAAATCAAAAACGTTTGAAAGATGCAAAAATAAAAACTTTTAAAAATTGTATCCAACGTAACCCCTCTTTCTCCTACATCTTAATAAAAATGCTATGTACCGAGTTGAGATTCAAAGTTATAGTTTTATTCTCATATGTGGTTCAAGATAGGATTTTGGGAAAGACTTTCAAAAATGGTCGGAAAAACACAACTTAACTTAGTTATATTGGCAGGTGGAACAATTGCATAACAGGGCGTCGCACAAAGCCTTCTTAGTATCAGTAACTCGATAGCCCACCGGGGTATAGGCAGTTGGCACATAGGCGACAGTTACATTTCGTTGGAGGCCTCAGATTCCGTCAAGAACCACATCATACAGTAGACAGATGCAGGACTTGGACTCGACAGGTCCTTCAACTCAGCCTTTCTTCCAGTGGTATTTTCACTTAAGGTAAGCAAACGTTCCTCCTTAAGGAACAAGCTCTCACTGCTAAACTACTTCCCTTGCCCGTCGAAACCGAGGAATTATTGTTTTCGCAATTTCGCCCGATTGTTACGCTATAAATCTCAGAGACATCATTTTTAACTATGAAGTCGATTTTTGATTGCTAACGACATTTTCCATGAATTTTGATTGATTTTCTTACTTTATTTCGAATATGAAAAAGAGTTGGATAGAAGCATCAGTTAATGACCATGGTATTACTATATCGAGGTTTCTAAGATCGTTATCAATGGTAAATAAAACCTGCAGAGTATACCCTTATTGAAATAATTTAATTCAATTCAATATGGATGAAGAGGCAAGTATTCACAACTGTTTCATAAGATATCTTAAATATACATTCCCTGATTCTTCCCAACTCATTAAAGTAACCCTATTTTGACACTTAGTTACGAGTCATTTGCCGCCATGAGGACTTCAGAAATAATTGAATAATAACTGGAATTTTTGCGGAGCATTTCTTTACTTATTGGCCACCATCATAGTACCACTAAGGTAACGGGACCAGTAACAGACAAGCTTCAGACATCACTTTCAGGTTATATTTTCTGAGCTTTGTTGCGTATTGTTGTAAATGGACGTCAATAACCAACTGAAAGACCTAACGGCTTTATTGAACAACAAAACTGACACAAATTACAAAATATAACTAATTTTCGAAGAACACCACTTTTCCAAACGACTCCATCATAACTACAAGATGTTCCCACTTTGACAACATAAACAACAATTATAACACCTGATTCTCATAACACAGTATTCAGCGTTTTCCGACTATTTTTCTTAAGGCTGAGTGTCCCCGATTTTCTTTTTTTTTTTTTTTATAGATGGCAGCATTTTTTAGGACAAATTTGAGTGGCTTCCCATTTGTAAACAAAATGAAATATTTGAAAACTGCTTACACAGACTTATTTAGAAAGTAATTACAATTTTGGTAAATTATGTTAGAAAATTTCAAAATCAATTTTGAGTAACAATAATTCAAATAAACCAGGTTAGAGGCGAATTTTTGGAAACCCCTGCAAATGGGATATTGAAGAAAGGCATGACAATCACAATCCGCTTATCAGAATTTAAAATGTAATTACACTTTCATCGGCATTAGTAAAATTGGCTTAAATTCAAGAATGTCTCTTGTAATCTTTGGCAACTTGTGGATCCTCCACATTGGTTAATTCTATCTTTAATCTCTCAATTATGAAGAGGTCCGACTGCAGAAACAGACAGCCAAAAGGTCAAGTAACACTCATAGAAAAACTCGCATTGCAATTAAATGTACATGAAAAAATACGTGATCAACGAAAGAGCATAGTTCATACATTTTTTAAAAGTCTGCCAAGTGGGTGTGGCACATAGCTTCCTCGTATTCATAACCCGATTGTATAGATGATCCGATGCATAGTAGTTAATCTCAAAACATCATTCACTAAGTACCTTCCACTCCCCTCATAGGGAACCATCTACACGCCAGTCCGAATAATCCTTGAAAATTTCATCAAATTCGGATGAAAAGTGTAGAAGTTATGGATGTTACAAGGATTTTACGTTTGCGCATAAGCAGAGGCTACTGTCAATTTTGAGGCCTTGATTTTCATAGTGAATCATGTACAACCTAATCCGCATAATTCCTGAAAATTTCATCGAAATCGGGTAGAAAATGTGGATGTTATGGCTGTTACAAGAAATTCACGTTTGCGCATTGCAGAGGCTACTATCAATCCGAGGGTGTTGATTTTCATAGGGGACCGTCTACACACCAACCCGCACAATCCCAGAAAATTTCGAAATCGGACAATAACTTCGTATAGTTATGCGCGTTACAAGGATTTCATGAGAGACACACAGACAGACAGACACGGATCCAAAATCGTTCAGGAAGGTCTGAAACGTAAAACGTGAGTAGAAATTTCGATTTTGGAAAACTTTTTTTTTTCAATCTTGAAAAGTGAAAACAAAGCTTCCGCTACCTAGGTAGATTCGGAAGCAACACCTTCACCCTAACCTAACCAGCTAGCTGCAGTATCGAACACCTACTGATTTCGTGGTGCTGCCATTCATTTTCTACTTTGAAATACAAATTGGCTTATGAAATTGACTCTGATGTCACTAAAAAGGCTCAACCGATTCTCATCAACCACAGCAACATTAGTTTTACCCAAAACCTTACTATTTCGATCCGAACTTGTTACAGGATCCTTGTCTGTTACTGGTAGGTACCCTGTTGGACTTTTCTCCTAAGCGGTTCTTCAGTTATTGGCCATCTTCTCACTTCTAGTTGAATAATATTTTTGTGTTTTCATGTCTTCGTGGCGTCAATTGACTCAATATTGAGAGCAAAAGAGAGTAAATGCCAAAAGAAAGTGGCTTGAATAAGATAGGAATAAGTTAGTAAAAACCTTTCGAGAATCAAACGTAGTTTTCCTGCGGTGTTCGAAGTCATGAGTGTTGGAAACATTCGGCTCTAATTTTACTACCTTAGTGGTAAAATTCCGATTTAGCAGCACTGTAGCTCTCTGTGTTCTACTGGTTTCTGTATCGGAGGTGAGCATCTAGAGGATTTCGGGGTGAAAAACTAACTTTTAAAAGGGACCCCGGTACTTTGCGACTAGGTAGCCAAGGATTGAAAACCCTGGCCAATAACTGCCGGAATGTTCTTTTCCTGTTATAATTTTAAAAGTTTTAATAGTACCACTCATTCGGTATATCATTGTAGGTATTGGATCGAGTTGTTGAAATGTTTTGATCATGAAAATCAAAGAAGGAAGCAAATTTAAAGTATTTTTATATACTTCGATATAAGTAACAGTAAATTAAGTTGGTGTATCATTAGTAGGTCTAATATTATGGATAGCACTAGAGTAACTACCTATTCACTGATTTCTAGCTCGTTGGTTTTGTGCAATTTCCTCTGAAGAGACAAAATGATGGAAGAAACGTTCCCTCTCCTCGCACCAAAACCAGTCACGTTGGCTCAAAAAATCGGATATGGATTGGGACACATCCAAAATGACTTGAGCGCTTCAATGTGGTTCTCGTACACTCTGGGCTTCCTCAAGCTGGTCACATCCAACAACATCTTATCTGGATTCCTCATCATGACAGGTTTTGATACATAATAAGTCTACTTACAGTCGCATGTGCTGCTCGCACTGTAACTTGCCTAATAATTTTTCAATATTCAAAAAGCATGAAAAGTTATTGCAGGAGCAATAATAGCAATAATGCTTTGAACGGAAATGAAAATACGATCACATTAAACCAGCTGCCGTTTGAAAGGCGATTAAACCCCTTCTTGTAACTGTTCACAGTTGTGTTCCTGTATTGCTTCCGAGTCTACCAAGGTAGCGGAAGCTTTGTTTTCACTTTTCAAGGTTGAAAAAAAATTCCTCCAAAATCAAAATTTCCACTCGCGTTTTACGTTTCAGACCTTTCTGAACAATTTTGGTTCCGTGTCTGTCTGTGTGTCTGTCATGAATTCCTTGTAACGGGCATAACTATACGAAGTTATTGTCCGATTTCTTTGAAATTTCCGGGGATTGAGCGGCTAGACGTGTAGATGGTCCTCTATGAAAATCATCACTTCCGGACTGATAGTAGCCGCTCCGCATGCGCAAACTTTAAATCCTTGCCACAGCCATAACTTCTACAGTTCTCACCCGATTTAGATGAAACTTTCAGGGATATTGTGGGTTGGGGCGGTGATGGTTCCCGATGAAAATCATGGCCCCTAAATTTAAAATATTTGGTGCGCATGCGCAAACGTGAAATCCTTGTAATAGCCATAACTTCTACATTTTCAAACTATTTTCAGAGAAGGTGCGGGATGCCGTGTAGATGGTCCCCATTAGATGGGTAGTACTTAGAGATTGGTGTTTTGAGATTAACTACCATGCATCGGATCATCTATACAATTGGCTTATGGATACGAGGAAGCTATGTGTTTTCCTTATGGTGAGCGAAGGGCTAGTCTTACAACAACTTTGCGTGGTCTCGTTCAATCTCATAAATTGTGATCTATTTTAAATTTAAAAGAAACTGTTTTTATGAATTTGTCAAATGTAGGGCGTTTTGAAACTTTCAGAGCACAAGTAGACCTAACAAAACTCTTTCTAAAAAAATTACTTGAACCTCCATCGTTGTGGTTGGTCTCATTTCTGGTTTGGATGAGACCAACCATACCTCTAAACCCTCTCAAGAAAAACAAGAACTTTTTGAACATACAATTTTTAGCTAAATGAGAGATATCACCAGCACCTCGTATGGTAGACGTCTTTTAAAATCTCGCGTCTCCTCTTAACGTTCATTCAACAAAAACAAAAACAGGAGATCATTTTGACCATACGAGTAACATGTGTGATATTAGATTTCCTCCGTTCTAAGAAGTACTACAGCATTGATAGGTAAGAGTTTTGGTATTCCCTGAGATGCGAGATAAATATGCCGTGTAAAGCAAGTACAGATGTAACGTGATGTTGAAGTAACACTAGGAGATAAAAATCACGGACAACAGACACGAAAAAACGACAAAAAATTGAACATTTTTTAAATTACCGTCAGAGAATTGATGAGAAAATGGTCGAGTGGAATGATGGTAATCTGGTCGGCGATGGTAAAGATGGCGAAGAAGTAATAAAAATGCTAATGCAGATTGATGCACGTTCCATCATCGACTAGATGAACAGCAGTGTTTCTATGAAAAGGAAATGACTGTACACTCAACACACATAGCTAAACTGTCAACCTACGGCTGGAACTATACAGGGTGTCCAAGTAACTACGCTCCCCCCACTTATTTTCTCTAATAGTGTAAGAAAAAAAATCTGATTAACGCTATTCTTCATAATTTTTTGCGTAGAATTCAAAAATGACAAAATTGCGCAGTGCGCAATCGCGCAACCATGCGCAATCATGATCAACTTTGTTTTTTCAAATGAGAACCCCCATTTTTTATTGCAGATTCGGATTCTACGTCAAATTTTATGGAAATTTTACTTGGACAACTTTTTTTTTGGACGCGCGCAACCCGCACAGCGAGCGCTCAAAGATGCGCAACCCAGGGATTGCGCCACAGTTGAGATGAAGGTAGACCTCAAGTGCGGCACATCACTTAGCAGTGTTTTTCTACGCTGAATCTCGTGGTGGTGTCCCTTTCTTGATTTGATTTCATTTTACCCCATTTACAGCCAAAAAAGTCAATTTTTGAGGAGGAAATCATCGATTTTCTTACAAAGGGTAATGAATCATTATAATAAAATGTAAAAAAAAATTAAATTTTTAAAATTGTAAAATAACGGGAAACTACTACATAAATATCGCAAAATTTAATTTTTTTTACATTTTATTAGGATGATCATTATCCTTCGTAAGAAAATCGATGATTTCCTTCTCAAAAATTGACTTTTTTGGCTGTAAATGGGGTAAAATGGAATCGAATCAAGAAAGGGACATCAACACGCGATTCAGCGTGGAAAAACAGTGCTAAGTGATGTGCCGCACTTGAGGTCTACCTTCATCTCAACTGTGGCGCAATCCCTGGGTTGCGCATTTTTGAGCGCTCGCTGTGCGGGTTGCGCGCGTCCAAAAAAAGAAGTTGTCGAAGTAAAATGTTCATAAAATTTGACGTAGAATCCGAATCTGCAATAAAAAATGGGGGTTCTCATTTGAAAAAACAAAGTTGATCATGATTGCGCACGGTTGCGCGATTGCGCACTGCGCAATTTTGTCATTTTTGAATTCTACGCAAAAAATTATGAAGAATAGCGTTAATCCGATTTTTTTTCTCACACTATTAGAGAAAATAAGTGGGGGGAGCATAGTTACTTGGACACCCTGTATAAGAAGGACATAAACGTCATAGGATATAAACGTTACAGGATATAAGAAGGACATAAACGCAACGCGATGAAATTCATACACAACCGTCTTTAACTAAATTCCAAACTACTACCCAAAATTGTGCGAAATCGGCTCAAAATTCGATCTTGAGAAATCAGTGTTACTGTTCTGATGGCCACGAAAATTTAGGGTCAGTTGGGGTATGTGAGCCACCTTGTTTTGAGGAAAATGAGAAAATATGACTTCGAGGATCGATATGAATTGTAAGAACTTGAAGAAAAAAATTATACTCGTAGCTCACATCCAGTATGGAATTCCCTTTAACACTACAGCATCAAAAAATAAAATCTCACCTATTTAAGTGGGTCTCAGTCGGTCGTCGTTCGTTTTTAGTATTTAGCGAAATTGAAGGCGCAAAAACTAAAAAAGTTGTACCTAAATTTGAAATTTTCAAGGATTTTAGAAATTTATTAGTGCACGGCCCCAGGAAATTGGAAAACTGAAATATTGCCGCCGAAATCATCAGAATCGAACGATAATTGCCAAAGAAAAACGCTGCAAATTATTACACAATGGTTTATTATTTTTTATTTTTCTATATAGATCACTCGTTTGCAAAGCCACCAACCACCCAACATGAAGAAAAACATCGATCGCATTTCGGTCAGCTTTATTTTGAACGGAGATTAGGCCTGTTTTGCGATTTACACTCGTGTTTCTGATTTATCGTAAGTCCAAACTTTAAATTCTCTTAGTGAGCGTAAGAAATTTTTCCTACAGAGCTCCGAGTGGTCTAAAAAAATTCTATAGAATCTTAAATTGAAGGAAAAACAATATGGAGCCTACATACCAAATCTCATCAAAATCGGTCAATGCTAAGTGGCAAAAATGCCGCGGACGGCGGACGGACGGCCAAATTTTTATTCGATTTTTGGATTCTACGTACTTACCTTGAAACGTAAACCATCAAATTTTGAGGAGGTGTTAAAAATTGTTTTTTCTTGGTCGATTCCAAAGATTCATTATTGAAATTAATAAACCAAAATGGGAAAAACTACTGAATAAACGGTTTTCCCCATATTTCTCGGGCAATTATTGTTCGATTTTGATGATTCCAGCGGAAATATTTCAGTTTTTCAATTCCCAAGGCCCATGCACTAATGAATTTCTGAAATCCTTGAAAATTTCAAGTTTAGCTACATTTTATGGGAAAAACATAACTGAATTAACGGTTTTTTCCATTTTTCTCTGACAATTATTGTTCGATTTTGATGATTCCAGAGGCAATATTTCAGTTTTTCAATTCCCTAGGGCCGTGTACTAATGAATTTCTGAAATCCTTTAAAATTTAAATTTAGATACAACTTTTCAAGTTTTTGCTTCTTCAATTTCGTGAAATACTAACCCGGAACGAGGAACGAACGGCGACCGACTGAGACCCCCTTAATATTTTTGTTGTCACAAATTTTTTCTATGGTCGTGATGGCCCAGTTGAATGGGGCACAATATGCCCCATCCATATTATGGACCACGCTATTGGTTTTATTTTCCTAAATTGAAGGGGCTCAAACTTTAAACGTTGTACCTAAATTTTAAATGTTCAAGGATTTTCGAAATTCATTAGTGCATGGGCGTAGGTAACTGAAAAACCAAAAGATTACCGCTAGAATCATCAAAATCGAACTATAATTGCCGCAGAAATATGGGGAAAACCATACTGATTTTTTTTTCCTTTTTTTGGTTTGGACCCTCTTAAGGGCTTTTATCTAGGGCAGTAGCGGACCCCAACACCCCCCCCCCCCCCCGAAAAAAATAAAGCTTCAAGCTAAGCTATTCTAGAGATTCTGGAATGCTGCAAATTATTACACTAAACCATAGTGACTATGGTTTATTTTCCGTATAGATCACTAGCCTGCAAATAACACGGGTTTTCCGTTTTACTATTTACCATATAATCACACAAGATTCTCTATCAACTTCATTTTTACAGAAAGTACCTAACAGCAAAATACCGTTATCCGAGATGTGCCTTCATATTCGTAACGAAATTTGGTTTTTGGTTGCTAAGGAAACACAACAAGCTATATAAATCTTGAAAAACTCTTGAGATAACACTCTTATCGAAGAAAGGAAAAAGATCGTATTTCATCAGCTGAATTTTGAACGGAGATTTTTGACCTATTTCTGTTAGTGAACATTTACTTACTATTCACACTCGTGTTTCTGCTTAATGTCTCAACTTAAAATCCTTATAGTTGGTGAGTTGGTTGGGGAGTGGTTGGTTGGTGTTGGTCTCTGGGTGGTCTCAGATACGAAAAAATTCAACACTATTTTTAATTGATATAAAAACAACACCTTTGATGAATCAATAGTTTTTGAGCTAGGGGTTTTTGAAAACGTCTACCCCTATTTTCACCCCTTAGAAGTGACTGACACCAAAAGCTTCAGGGCACAACTACTAGATTTCGAATGGAGCCGATATACTAAATTTCATCAAAATCGGTCCATTCTTGTAAGGAAACTCCTGTGTATGGCGGACGGACGAAATTATTTTTATTCGATTTTTGGATATTACGTTCCATGAATCGTAAACCAGAAAAATTTTATTGGAGGGGGGAGGGGTTATACAAATATGTTTTCTTGCTGGATTCCAAAGGTTCATTATTCAAAATAATAAACCAAAATACAAGACTAGTACATAATAATGTTATTTACCTGGGACACTTTCATGTTGTTACTTCCTAAAAAATTTAAAGTTAGTGATGGATTGTTTCAAATGGAAGTTCCCTAGTAGTTTTCCACTGTTTCCTATCTACATCTCTCAACCAGGAATGTTAGGATTTGCTGTAGAGTTCGATATTCTGGCACAAACTTTATAATTAATGGTTCAATGGAATTCAACTACAAACATCCAAACCAACCGGTAGTATTGTTATCTAAAATCAGTGCAACATTTTATTTTATTCAATCACGATGAACCTCAAAACTACTTCTTGTCAACACTTCCATTTTATCTACTTACCGAAATCTTGTTTCAGTATCGAGCTTCTCTACCCTTCCTCAAACATTCCACAGACAACTTAACTCAACAATTTAATATCGCTCCAAACCATTGACCGAAAAGAGATCAGAACATGATTGAGAATTTCTTCTATTGCCACGCCGCTGGGAAAAGTACTACGTAGGGAGGTTTTGTATTCGTCTTCAAAATCTCAATTTTTCATCGTTTTAGAGCTTTCCGATCAATTTTAGTTCGGGGGTCAGTTTGTTCAAGCGATTCTTTGAAGCGGCCGAAAATATACGAAATTGTCGTATTAGGTCAAGAGACGATTCCTCATAAAGTTCAACGCCATCTGACGTGGTTTTCCAGAAACATCGATTCCTCGCAATCCAATGGATCGATTTTTCTTCATTTCGTGGGCAGTTGGAGATTGACTACCGGATGGTTGCGTGTGAATTGCATCGCTTTGTGATCAATTGAAGAAAATTTTAAAACGTCCCATCTCGAAAACGTTTGAAATAAAGGTATGTTTTTTTTATCAATCTAAAACTGCATTCCATTTTTAGAATAGATGAAACCTTCGAGAGCTCCATAGGGCCAACCTTTCGCTCCTTGTAAAGAGTTGAGAATACGATGACAAATGAATCAAAAACACGAGTGTAAATCACGAACTGTTGACAGACAAGTAGGCAGAGTCTCCGAGTCGCCTAATAAATTTTTTTTGATTCCGAGTCTATCAAGGGGGCGGAAGCTTTGTTTTCACTTTACATGTTTGAAAAAAAAAGTTCTCCAAAATCGAAATTTCCACTTGCGTTTTAGGTTTCAGACTTTCCTGAACAATTTTGGTTCCGTGTCTGTCTGTCTGTGTATCTGTGTGTCTGACATGAAATCCATGTAAAGCATAACTATACGAAGTTATTGTCCGATTTCGATGACACCCTTTAAGAATTGTGCGGGTTGGCGTGTAGACGGTCCCCTATGAAAATCATCACCCCCGGACTGATAGTAGCCACTGCGCATGCGCAGACGTGAATTCCTTGTGACAGCCATAACTTCCACATTTTTCATCCGATTCCGACGAAATTTCTCAGGATAGTTCAGATTAGCGTATAGATGGTCCCCTATGAGTGTAGTGGAAGGTACTTAGAGATTGATGTTATGAGATTAACTACTATCGAGTTATGAATACGAGGAAGCTATGTACCACACCCACTTGGCAGATATTTTTTCGTTTTCCTTAGTAGAGTTTTATGCCACGCATTTGCCAAATTTCAATATGAAGGCACCCACAATTATGGGATAATGTTGTTTTTTCGATAGAAACTTAGAAACTTAGAAATAAATATGATTATTACCCGTGAAAATCCGGATTCTTTGCAGGCAGGTGATTAACATAATAAACATAATAAACCATTATGTAATCATATGCAGCGTTTTCATGGACGTAACTACATGTCATTATTCGTGAATTAAAATTGTTATTCGTGTGTTTACGTAGTCGGATAGGTACCGATGCTCTAGGAGGTCCAAAGTACCAAAAATAACGCTGCAAATTATTACACAAACGTTTATTATTTTTCTATATATATCACTCGTCTGCAAAGAACACGGCTTTGCCATTGTTACCACCAACCAACTTGAAGAAAAACATCGATCGCATTTCGGTCAACTAACATTTGAACGGAGATTAGGCCCCTTTTGCGATCCACACTCGTGTTTCTGATTTATCGTAAGTCCAACCTTCAAGTTCTCGTAGGGAGCGTGGTCTCAATAAATTCTTAACATTTTATACTATCTTAAATTATTGGAAAAACAATACCTTTATATCCACATTTTTTGAGTTATGGCGTTTTCAAAATTTCAAACCTTATTTTTCTACCCTTAGAAGTGACGTACATCAACCAAAAGCATCGAGGAACAACTAGACCCCAAATGGAGCCTACCTACATACCAAATCTCATCAAAATCGGTCAATGCTAACTGGGGAAAGTGCCGCGTACGGCGGACGGACGGTAAATTTTTTATTCGATTTTTGGATTCTACGTACCTTGAAACGTAAACCAACATTTTGAGGGGGGGGGGGGTTAAAAAAAAAATTTTCTTGGTCGATGCCAAAGGTTCATTATTGAAATTAATAAAACAAAATAGGACCTAAAAATATATTTTTAGGGTTTTTTGTGGATCATCATAATCATAGTAATATTTGGATTCAGCACTAAATATCTATTATAAGTACAATTTCTAAAATTAAAAATTGTAAAGATATATATATATAAACAGTTCATATAATATAAAGAAAATCTGCGTATAGAAAGATTAAGTAAAGTAAACAACCATGTCAAGTTGAATTTTCGTTCTCATACCATTCCAGGCGTCGCGGACGCAAAATACCTGCGTATATTCGTTGTACTCCAAAATGCAATAGGACATGAATATGGACTCCTAACATCTTCGAAACACCTTGTGTATACAGTACGCTGGTATGGTATACAGAAAATAGGGATGAAATAACATTTTACGTGTGGGTACTTTTTGCATTAGGGGTGACGAGGAGAGTATTTCTTCATGTTTTTTAAATGTTTAACCAAGTGAATGGTTGTATAATTTCAACAATGCTATGTGCCACACCCACAAGACTTACTACTATATCATATAGCTAGTATTTCGATTTCTTTGAAATTTCCCATAGCTTTGAAGATTTCTTCGGAAACTCCTTCATTAACTCATACGGCAAGAATGGACTTTTTCATAATTGATTTCACACCATCAGCTGAGATTTTATTGCCGTTGTTGTGATAAATATACAATTACGGAAAAAGTTAACAAATCGTGAATTGAAACGATTGGTGAAAGATCAGTGAAACGGAATTAAATAACAAACTGCTTTATAGCCTGCAAGCGTCGAGTATACTATCATGTACGACACGGAAGTCGTGCAGGCTTCCTGAAATGAAAGCAGTTTCCAGTTGTTGCCCTACTCGAATATAAAATTGAGCTCGATCCCTAAAGTTTGAATGCAATTACGAACCTCACTCTATCTAATAACCAGAACAATATTTGAACAATTGAATGAATGAATGAATGAAAAACATGTTTATTTTCATTGTTTTCTAATACATCACTAAACATTAGGCGCTTTGGTATCTAAGACCATCAGCGGAGCCCCGTCTTTTTTTTTTTTTTTTTTTTTTTTTGTTCAACATACTTAAATTTTAAAGTTTTTTATTTAGATATAAATATAGCAATACTTTAATACCTAAACATCCATAACAAAATAAATAAATATTTCAAACAAGAGGTTAACAAAACGGTAACAACAGACTAATACAAGCGGAAATAATACAAATCTGGAGGGATCATGGAATATAGAAGTAATTTTAATTATTAGCTATTCTTATTTCTAGTTATTATAATTGAAATTAGAAACAAGGAAGTCCCTGTAACTCCAGGCTTTGTTTGAACAATTATGGTAATGAATATCGAATGTTTCAGGGCAACTTTTGGATGCAGTTGCTACCCCAATCGCAGGATATATTCTCGACAGGACGCACAACAAAAAGAAGTGGCATTTCATTGGTACATGCATGCAATCTTTGGTATCGAGTTTCCATCAACCCACAAGTTTTTAAACCAATCGCAAAATTCTCAATACCAATTTTTTTGCGAGTTTCAGGAATAATCAAGAAGTTGCATTGAAATTATGTTCCAAGTGCTACATTTTCTCTATGATTTGTATGTACCTATTATCTTATACCTTCAACTCTTGTGCCGAACTATCGAACTTCTACTACGCTGACTTATGCCTTGTCCATTTATGTAATTCAATGCAATTTCAATTCGAAATCGAAAAAAATACTTATACAATTTTTCAAGATGACACGATTTATTGCACCAAACACGTTGTGTACATATAATGTGGTTTGTGTTGATCTTCAGGGAGTCTGGCTACTTGTGGTTCATTTCCAATAATCTTCACTGTCTGCACTCTCTGCAATCAGGACAGCACGTGGGAAGGGTTGTACCGAGGCGTGTTCATCTCCGTTTTCCAAATAAGCTGGGCATTCGTACAAATTTCTCATTTGTCAATTCTACCTCAACTTTCAAAGAATACCAAAGAAAAATCCGAACTAACTGCTTACAGGTAGATTCAATGGTCGATTAACTTCAAAATCAATCAACAACAGGGATTGACGTTCTTTGTTGACTTTTATGTTTGAATTTACGGTTTTTCTTAATTTAAATTTCAGGTTAATTTTAATAAGTCTGTTTTTGTTTTTACAATACCATTATGAAGGTACCTAACTTAAATTTTAATTTTTTCAAGAAATGGGCTCAAACTTATTGAAACCCATCATACCCATCTTGAGAAAATGTCGTGAATTCAAACAGAAGAGTCGTAATTCAATCTCAATCTCAAAATTTTGGATCGGGATTTCATTAATTTGTCGATCTATTCATATTTTCAGATATGCTGCTTCAATGATTGCGAACATCATTCTCTACTTGATTACATTATACTGTTTCTATGGCACAGCAACAGGTGAAACAACACTTTTCAGTGCAACTGACAACCAACGTTTCTTTGTGAGTACCAAATCTAGGGTATTGTCTCGATAGGACAATATCGATCTAACTAACCCAATCTAACCGATCTAACTTCTACCGATTGGAACATACTTGAGTGTTGAGGTGAGTTACATACCTATACCGGTGGCCGCTCTATAAGGACACTTCCTGTAATCTATCTCCCACCCCCACGTCGGGTTAGTTCGGTCTTTCCCATTAGTATATCGTTCGACAAAGCGTTAAATTTCCCTTATGGTGAGCTCTTGATAATATAAGGGGGTCTCAGTCGGTCGCCGTTCGTTCTTAGTATTTCTCGAAATTGAAGGCGCAAAAACTTAAAAAGTTGTACCTAAATTTGAAATTTTATAGCATTTTAGAAATTTATTAGTACACGGCCCTAGGGAATTGACAAACTGAAATATTGCCGTCGGAATCATCAAAATCGAACAATAACACTAGATTACAAAATTTAGGGGTGGTCTGGCTGCCTCGTTCTTTCACCACTTTTCTTATGGTATTTGGTGCGCTGAATCCAAATCTGACGTCAGTTTTTTTGTTTATGTCGGATTTTCAAGATATAGCTAGTTTTTAGATTTTTCTAGTTCTCACTTTTCTTCATTTTTTAGTGAAAACTCATCTTGCTCAAATCTCCTCAAAAAGTACTCAGACTTATAGGAAATTTCATGTAGAATCCGAATATGTACTTAGTTTTTAAGTAAATTTGTGTTAAACCCCCTATTTTCCACAAAACGTATCAGAAAACACCGGTTCTCAACGTTTTTTCGTTGGATTTTCCCTTAAATTTTGCCACTTGAAAAAAAATTAAGGCTAAAAAAAATGTTCTTGGGCTTTTAATTTGTAGGGGGGACACCCTAGAGGAGAATGAGACCAATCGCAGCCTCCTAAACCCATTAATATCGAAGGAATGAGCTTTTTCATGGCACTGAGATGAAAATTCACAAAAACCGTTAGTTAATTTTTCGAGATAAGTATGTGCGTTCCTAAATCTGTTTTCCTCAAATGGATTTTCCTTTCTTCTACATTTTTTATGCTTGTCACCTATTAAGAGTAAGATCGAAAATAGGTACTCAAAGGGGGAGTAAATCATAATTGGGAAACACTTGTTTTGTTAAGTGATTTTAATTCAGTTTTACAAACGAAACAAAATAAACTGCAGAAAAGTTAACGGTGTAAATCTGTTTCATGAAGGCTCAGATGAATCAAAAGTTGTTAAAATGTTTGGTTATTCCTCCACCTCAGAGTTTCCACCGAGATATGAAAACCATGGAAGAACGGTACAAAGGGTATTGGGAAGTTCACATGATGGCTGACTATTGTTGGACCTTAAAAAGAGATTTACCTCAGGCGGCGAAGTTTTCTCTACATAGATGCCGGCGATGAAACCTCTGAGGTGGAGGAATAACCAAACATTTTACCAACTTTTGATTCATCTGAGCCTTCATGAAACAGATTTACACCGTTAACTTTTCTGCAGTTTATTGTGTTTCGTTTGTAAAACTGAATTAAAATCACTTAACAAAACGAGTGTTTCCCAATTATGATTTACTCCCCCTTTGAGTACCGATTTTCGATCTTACTCTTAATAGGTGACAAGCATAAAAAATGTAGAAGAAAGGAAAATCGATTTGAGGAAAACAGATTCAGGAACGCACATACTTATCTCGAAAAATTAACTATCGGCTTTTGTGAATTTTCATCTCAGTGCCATGAAAAAGCTCATTCCTTCGATATTAATGGGTTTAGGATGCTGCGATTGGTCTCATTCTCCTCTAGGGTGTCCCCCCTACAAATTCAAAGCTCAAGAACATTTTTTTTAGCCTTAATTTTTTTTCAAGTGGCAAAATGTAAGGGAAAACCCGAAGAAAAAACGTTGAGAACCGGTGTTTTTTGATACGTTTTATGGAAAATAGGGGGTTTAACACAACTTCACTTAAAAACTAAGTACATATTCGGATTCTACATGAAATTTCCTATAAGTCTGAGTACTTTTTGAGGAGATTTGAGCAAGATGAGTTTTCACTAAAAAATGAAGAAAAGTGAGAACTATAAAAATCTTAAAGCTCGCTATATCTTGAAAATCCGACATAAACAAAAAAACTGACGTCAGATTCGGATTCAGCGCACCAAATACCATAAGAAAAGTGGTGAAAGAACGAGGCAGCCAGACCACCCCTAAATTTTGTAATCTTGTGTAATTGCCAGAGAAAAATGGGAAAAACTACTGAATAAACGGGTTTTCCCATGTTATTTCCATGTTTCTCTGGCAATTATTGTTCGATTTTGATGATTTCAGCGGCAATCTTTCAGTTTTTATATCTGCACGGCCTATCCAATAATGAATTTCTAAAATCCTTGAAAATTTCTAGTTTAGCTACATTTTACAGGAAAAACATAACTGAATTACGGGTTTCCCATTTTTCTCTGGCAATTATTGTTCAATTTTGATGATTCCGGCGGCAATATTTCAGTTTTTCAATACCCTGGGGCCGTGCACTAATGAATTTCCAAAATCCTATAAAATTACGAATTTAGGTACAACTTTTCAAGTTTTTGCGCCTTCAATTTTGTGAAATACTGACCCGGAACGAGGAGCGAACAACGACCGGCTGAAAATGGTGTAGGTACTTCCTCCACCTTCGAGGGGTGCTCTTAAAGATATGTATTGTAAATAGATGTATTTCTAGATTTGGAATTTCGCCCAGATATTAATTTACAACAGTATTATTGCCACGATTCACATTCGTTTTCAAGAATCTTAAGCACGTGTTCAATTTTTGATGGAGGAACCTAAAAAAGTTTAACTAGAACCTAATTACTCGGGCTGATCACACTTCAATACAGGCCAGGAATCGATTTTACAGCTCATTTCCAGCTAAAAAGTCTGTTGGTATTTTTTTTTAGAGGCTTCGTTTTCGAGTTATTTCACTTTTAAGATTTTTAAAATGTTTTCGATCTTATCTCAGTAAAACGGCTATAACACTTCTAATTTTCATGGAAAATTAAATATGATCACACCGTTGGAAAGAGCATACAATTTTGTATCTCCTTGATGGAATTTTTTTTTTAATCCGAAAAACGGGTGAACATTGGACTTGAAACGAAATATTGGTCAAAACTTGAAAATCTCATCTTTCTTCAAACGCTTTAAGTTTCTGTAATCCGACATGTTAATTTTTACCTGTAGGCTTAAAAGATGCGCAAAAATCTCAACTTTCCAGCAATATAGTCAAATGTAGTTTGAAAGTGGGGCTTGTCAAGGGTATTTGTCAACGGAAACAGCGTTCCTGCTAAGACGATCTGAGGGATTGGTCGATGGGAGGGGTGGCAGAGTTTGGCAAAATCCTACTCATTTTATGTATGATTAAGATTTGTAATTGCAAAAATATGTTTTTATATGGCTAAAAATATGATTAGATTTGTATTCACTCATAAGAGTAATCAAAGTAAATCAAGTAATCAAGAGTAAATCATTATCAATGTATGAATAGGATTAAATTCTTGATCACAAGAAATGTGCGATTAAAACTCTCATATTTTTAGCCATAGATAAACATATTTTTGTCATTACAAATCTTAATCATACTCATGAGTAGGATTGGCCCAACTCTGCCACCCCTCCCATCGTCTAATCCCTCAGATCGTATTAGCCGGAGCGCTGATTTCGTTGAAAAAGTTCACGTTTTTCTCATTTTAAACACAAATTTCTGTGATAAGCCCCTATTTCAAAATAAAAATGACTATACCGTTGGAAAGCTGAGATTTTTGCCCACATACCCACAACCTACAACAATATTACAACTGTACACTTATTCTTCACAGGAAATTGCTGTGTCAATAACAGCGATAGGATTGCTATCATCCACTGCATTCCACTTGATAATCAAAACTAGAGAACCTGCGATTGAACGCTCAGAAACGGAAAAGGTCGTCAGTTGTTCTGCAACCCTTGGTGATATTTTCAAAGTTGCTGCCATCTATACTTCAAGCAGGCTATACATCAATGCCACTATTGAGTACATGGTTCTCTACCTCAACGAAACTGTTCTGTCGAACAAAGAAACTATTGCTACTATTCCCCTGACCATGTTTGCTCTCTCTGCTCTAACATCGCTATTCTTCAAACATGTTATACGTGTTAACAACCAAAAAGTAAGTCTCAAGGAAAATAAGGAATTTGAAAATATTGTAACTACCTGTTGCCTATGGGAAAGATCTATGAAGAATATTTGTCAACCTATCAGAACAAACATTGGCATGCAAAAACGGGTAATTTTGACGGAGTTTCTTGTTTAAAAAAATCTATTTAAATAATTATAAGTGTTTTCTCATTGTTTGAGTTTGAGGTTGAGGTATTTAATGAGACTCCAGCCCCCAACAATCCTAGTCAGGTTTCAGCGCTACCTCCCACCACTTCAACGAACTACCATTCCTGATTACCATGACTACCAGTCTAAAGATTGTTGTCTTGTAATCATTGTCGTTTCTCTTATTGTTTTCTCTCTGAACAGAAAATGACGCCAAGTGTCGTTTTATGTTGCAAAACGTGCCCAAAGTCATTCAATTTCAAAGCTGATCTCCAAAATCGTCACTGGTTGATGTTATAGAAATTTGAGAAACGAAAACGATTACAAGACAACAATCTTTAGAATGGTAGTCATGGTAATCAGGAATGGTAGTTCGTTGAAGTGGCAGGAGGTAGCGCTGAAACCCGTCAAGAATTGTTGGGGCTAGACTCTCATAAGTATTTAAGCTGATCCTCTTATGCTGCTAGTCCGAGCCAAACAATAACGATCAAACATCGCCACAAAACCACAGTGATATAAGTGTATTCACATACAGTCTTCTCAATTTGTAGGTTAACTTGTTTTTATGCAAGCCCAAAAAGTACGCACTACATTTTTTTACGTGGAAATTGGGGTTCCACGTAAAACTTCATGAAAAATTATCAGTCACTCAAAATCGTATGGGGATGTCAAAATGTCTAATTTTTCCACTAACTAAACTTCAAGTTTTCAGCCATTTTCTTAGAATTGTTAGAACCTAGTTTGTTAGCTTAGGGGGTTAGTTAGCTGGGCACACTAGGTAGGTACCTTTTATCACTTCCATAATAAAAACCGATAGAACGAGTTTCTAAATCATTCGAACAATATTGTTTAGATAACTTTCCTCATTGGATGGATTTTTTGCATGGCTGGTTGCTTGACCATACTCATGAGAAACGGAAGGAGTGATGATGTGGTGGACTTATTCATAGCATCAGCGCTGTTTGGTAAGGCTCACTAATATGTATTACGAACTAATATTGAAGGATACTTGCCTGATATTGATGGCGAAAAAGGTGTAATTTCGTAATCAGCTTTCCTATTTTCAGGTACAGGAGGTGCATTAACTCTTGTTGTGAGCCTCTCGTTTGCGGCAAACATGGCCACTACCGAAGGCAAAGAAGGGTTCATCTTCAGCACTGTCACTTTTGCTGATAAGGCAATGAATGGCATAGCTGTGCTTTCCATCGAATACTTGTGAGTGGAAAAGGGACCCCATTTGGGGAGTATTTTCTCATGTTTTAACGGAGTATTTTACATGGGAAGAGACAATGTCTTTGGGAAGTTTTTCCGATTTTATATCCAAAATAAGAAGACGAGTATTATTTTTTACCTTCCGATTGGCCTTCTCAGAGGCAGAATTATTTTTTCAATAGTTTGCTCTAGTCCATTAGGGGTTCAGCTGTGGCCGAGCTAGTTGCGGCATGTGTCTCTAGAAACGAGACTCGGACTGGTTGCAGGGCCTTGAGTTCGGGGCTCGCCTTGGGAGCATATTCTAGGGTAAGCCGGTCGCAGTTCCCTCTCCTCCCAATCCAGGGCGGTGAGGCCAATGGGAAACCATGAGCGAAATCATCAGAACAAAGTCTGAACTTCCCTTAGGAAGACAGCTGATGACGTCTGCAATGCCAGGAATGGCAGTCGGACGAAAATCCAACCTGAAATGGTTGTTCACTTTACTTTACTTTTTACTACTCTAGTCCATTATTACCAACTTTCTTAATGAGGAATTTCACCATGTCGGAATTTCCTATTTTTGACCCCAAAATCTGATTCAGCACCTCGAAAAACCTCCTACTGCAAACTTTCAGCCCATACTTCCAAATTTACGAACAAACAAAACAGTGTAGAAAATATGATCGTTTAAAAAAACCGGGAGGATGACTTCAACCAGCAATAGTTCATGTACGGCCTCTTGAAGCGCTGAGATCGAGAAATCTATAGTCCCCAGATGCAACATTTCACGACACCAGTAAAGTTCGAAATCGAAAAAAATAGAGAAAGCAAGATGGGGAAAATTAGGTTTCCCCTGTTTTTGTTTGATAACTTTCCTCTTAGATAACACGATTTCGTCGTTTCATTGGGCAAAACTGGGAGGAGACGGCGATCCGAACAGCCAATCAGCGAGCGTTTCCGCTTCACGTTGAAAAGGTCTGTTTTCCCGGTTATTTTTTGAAACCATACATTTTGAATGTCTCCCAAAAATAACTGGAGATTTATTTTCCGAAATCAACCCGATTTTCTTTTATCCCACACCATTAACTATTCAGGAAAAATGCAAACAGAATTCGGTTAAATTTCTCATTGATGACTGACGATTGATCAGTCTAGCCCATTCATTGTGTTTTAAACGTAATTTATGATCTAAAAAACATTTTTTTTGTCATTGGAAATGTCAGGTTACAATTAAATTATTTAAAATAATGCAATTTGAATAAATGTTTTTTCTTAAAGGAAATGTGAAGATCCTCTTCTCTGTGAGTCATACTACAAAAACGTCATGGTATTCTTCAATGGCTGCGTGATAACTGTTGGACTGATGTTTGTGTACTTCATGCCACTCCACATAACTCAATTCAATTGTATAACACGGATTTAAATAAAATTTTCTTCAAAGAAAAGTGTTTCTTTTCGTATATTCAAGATTGTTATTTTGACTAGAGGGAAAATGAATTTTCAAAGTTTATTCATATTATTGTGATGAACAGAGGTCACTGGAACGATTAGCATCTATGATACTGAAAACACAGTAGTTCACTCCTAAGAGGAGTGAATTCACTGTGACAATAGCAACCTCTACGAGAATCTGGAAAAAACAACACGAGTATCACCTCAGTCGTCCACCATCATCCATTCTTCAACCTTTCGGAGCATTTTCAATTTTCGATTCAATCTTATCCTGATCCATACCCATTTAGGTATTAATAAGTTCCCCAATATTTTATCTAGATTTCCAAACCATTCCCATTTCAGCTGACCAATTTTTCAACTCGTCAGACCTTACAGCCTGGTTGGTTATTTATAAATGTTCCTTAGGAGGAACTGAAGCAGTTAAGGGGGTCTCAGTCGATCGCCGTTCGTTTTTAGTTTTTTGCGAAATTGAAGACGCAAAAACGTAAAAAGTTGTACCTAAATTTGTAATTTTAAAGGATTTTAGAAATTTATTAGTGCTCGGATCTAGGGAATTGAAAAACTGAAATATTGCCGCCGGAATCATCAAAATCGAACAGTAATTACCAGAGAAATATAGGAAAAACTACTGAATAAACGGGTTTTCCCATATTTCTCTGACAATTATTGTTCCATTTTGATGATTCCAGCAGCAATATTTCAGTTTTTCAATTCCCTAGGGCCGTGCACTAATGAATTTCTAAAATCCTTTAAAATTTAAGTACAACTTTTAAGTTTTTGCGCCTTAATTTTCGTGAAATACTGACCCGGAACAAGGAACGAACGGCGACCGACTAAGACCTCCTTAATCACATTTCAAAGATTTGTATCAGCACACCTTAGACCCAACCAAGGACCTTCTGAGAAGAAGGTATATAGGCTCTTTATTCCTTGTAGTGGACTCCTAGTTGTACACAATTTTCGCAAGTTCTCATTGAGCTCGCCATAAAACTCGTCCTTTATTGGGCAGAGTATAAAACTGCAGTGAATTAGATTAGAACTGAGTATATTTTAATTTTCAATTTTAAATTTTAATTTGCTCGGTCGCACCATGCTAACTGCTGCCTGACAAAATCAAGATCAGCAGCCGCACGGGCGACCTCCCAGCTCGACCCTTGAAGGGCTAGCAGGCGCTGGCGGCGCAGTGAAGGGATACATGCCGAGAGAGACACAACGCCAAGCCCACCGGATTTGACCGGTGCGTGAACATAGGCACTTGGGACACCGCACTCTTTGGATTAATCAATCTACGTATTCGCTACCTCTCATGATTTTATAATCATTATACAGTCAACTCTCTGTAATTCGACCTCAAGGGCCATACAATTGATATGAATGAACGCGAGTTACGAATATCAAGTGTAATTCCCTTATTATAATTGGGTTTTGTAGGATTCAATAATTCAGTACAAATTAACACGAGACTCGAATTATTCTGGTATGAATAAACGCTAGTCGACTGTATTTTATTTATTTATTTATCAGTTATTCTAACAGTGGAACTCGACCACATCATGGATTAAGTATTAGGAACAGTCACTCCATAGGGGATCTGTGCCGCTTGCTAAAGTAGGTAGCGCTACCTCTGGAAGCGTAAATGAACGATCAGCTTATGTGGCCAATGGGGTATTTCGGTGGGTCGGAAATTTAGGTTTTGTGTGAATTAGAGGGGGGGGAGGGTAGAACGCAGACGCGAAAGTGAGAATAAGCAATTTTACTCACTATTTTTGTACAATACGATTCTACCCATTGACTAGTGTATCTGCATTATTAGTATTCATTAATCATTCACTGTACCGCTTTTCCCTCTTCAGAAATTTTGTTGGTGCTTCAACCAGCATGTTGTGATGGAATTGATTGTGATTGGATTAATTTTTCACTGGGAATACAAATTATCTAAATTGTGTTGGAAATCAAATTCTGGCGTTCTTAATCTCTCCATAATGTTACTGTAGACGTCAACAACAAACGTTTGATATAATTTCGAAAAAAATGTAATAATTTCCCAATGGGTGGTATTTTGTTCACTATAATATTCAGCTCACTATCCACTCTGTAAAATTTTGTCCTGACTTAGTATATTACAAGATGTTAATACTTTGTTAGGTTTCAAAAATAAGGGTTAAGTGGTTTCCCTGTTTGAAAAGTTAGCTAGTCTGAAAAATATGATTAAGACGTTCAAAATCTAGACTCGATACCTGCTCTTTTGAGACGACTGTGAGCTAGTTGTTAGGCTTGCTAAGTCGGTCGAGTCTACAACTCTTGAACACATTATCAAATTACCTAGTATAATATTTTTTTAAAAAAAATCACTTGGATTGACATTTACAACAAACTTGTTGACACAGCCATTAAAACCCCCTTCAAAGAATAAAATTATGGACACTCAAAAATCTTATATGCTAGCTAAGAAATGAAATTTTGAAAATTCAAGGAATAAAATTAAGAACTTTCAAAAACCTTAAACCAGCTAAGGTTTAAAAATTGAGCATTTAACAATGTAATCCAATAATGACTTAATTTCAGTTCGAATTGTTTGAATAATCTTTGAATGGATTTTAGACATGTACATCATAAGACCAGAACGACATTTGAAAACAGGATGCTTTGAAACAGCATCACCTATATGGTATCAATGGATTCAAGGCAGCAAAGTGAAGACTTTCTTCTCTTCAACCTTGCTGCAACTCCCTACACCGCTCTTCACTCATGTGATGGGGCGCTGTCTTCCTGAGACATCTGCCCTGTCTCCATTCTCTGCGTGTTGGCGTTGGGAGGGGGTGTTGAAAATAACAACGTCTCCCCTACGATAATGACTTCACTGGAACAACACTGCGCCTTACTACTACTACTAGCTTGCTCTGGCGGGCTATTTTTGTACTGGTTGTCTTTGTACCGATCTGTTAGAATAAGGTTCATGTCTGTAACTTTCTGTCGAAGTATGTCATTAAATTCTGTTTAAAACGACTTGATATTTCTTCGAATCTTCACACAAACTGAGGTTTGTCATAAGATGTAATATTCAAATATATTTGATTAACTAAATAAGCAAATATCTCGATAAGAATGGAAAAAGGATTCAATTGAATTAAAAACAATAAGTTTTGTTTAATTTATATATACTATTTATCTGTGAAGTATCAATGCATTTTAACTCGTCATGTTCAACATTGTGAGGTTAAAGATTACACGAGAAAAGAAAATATTTTAATTAATTGTACCTTTGGCAGTTCCAAGCGTATTGAAGTCTAGTTCATTAACTGATGAAGAGATGTAATAATATTCCAAGCAAATATTAGGGTTCAACAAGCGTGATCCAACCAAACAATATCGTTCCATACTCCTGAATATTATTCTGTTCCTGCCGTTAAAGGACATGATTTTCGAGTACAAAAGAGATCCAATCCAAACAAATCGTATAAATGGATATTATTCCAATATTCTGATATATTTTGAATCCAAAAGGAAGGACTGGTCGAAATATTCTTGAAATTCCAATCGGATTGCATCTTCTATACCACCGAATACCTTCTCAAATGTTATTCTCTTTCCCTGTTGGAGTCTCTTTAAAATACAGAATAATATTTCACATTATTTGGTCTCTTGGAATACAATATCAATACAAGATCTCAATATATTTCGAATCCTCTCGAAAGCATGTTAAAAATAATACAGCTCAATCTCGAATGGGATTTTACGTTAGTATTCCAAGAACAGAATTCACTTTTGCACAAATATCAGGGTAAGACGAATACAGAACCAAATTAGTCAAACTGGTTATAGGTATTACAGGTAGTTACCCAAATAAAAAATGATATTTTTTTAATGCTTGTCTGGCTATTTTGCTTGGAACAAACCTATTGAGAGCATGCTGGGTTTCCTGTACTGTGGGAAATGAGAACAATAATTTTGAAAATATTCTACACCCAACTGTCCTCAAAACTGGCAAACAGTTCGAGTAACAATTCAATACATGATTTCAAGAGTTGAACGAAGTCAGAGGTATCAAAACCAATATTATCAAAACAATAGAGATCTTAGAACAAATTCTATGTAAGATCTCTATCTTACATACAATCAAACTACGATCATCAGGAATTTAAATTAAGATGAAAATTTGGATTAACGGTACTGGTAAGGACAGGTAGGAAAACATTCCTGTCTCTAGTGGTGAGAGTAACAGCACATTACCTTCCTACGTAATTAACCAGAAAAGTATTTGGCGAATGTGCAACTTGAAAATCCAGTCATGAAGACGCCCTTAACCGCAATTATGACATAGAAGGCATCACCTCAAATCCTCGGCATTCTCGAGCGAACTTTATTCCCAGTATTGTGAGACCGATGCTTTTGACGAGGTTCCTGAAATAAGAATATTAACGGATATTAGAGAAGATACTTTTTCAGAAAGGCGATAGAATATTATCTGAAGTAATCGAGGGAAAATGCGATATGTCCTTCAACCATGTCATCATCCTGCGTGTGTCAAACACTTTTTAAATGCCAATCATGGATTGAAAAAACTGAAACTGAATTAAAAATTTTCCAAGTTGAATTACAAATATTCCATACATGTGTATCCAAATTTATTATTGACGAAACATGCTGAACAATGCTCTCTCAGTAAGAGGACCTCTCTTTGGAGAGTAGCTCTTCCCATGATCTAAGCTGATCCAGAAAGACCAGAGAACCATAAGTTGAGGTAACTCGCATTGATTAGATACCCCAATGAGGTCACCGTCCCAATACCTCTCCTGAGAATAATAGTTAACACTTCAGTCGGGACACACGCCTTTTGGGCATGCTTGGTTCGCATTTCTGCCGCTTGGGGCGGTTCTACTGCAACGGGTCCTCTCTCCTCCTAGGACAATGTCAGTTGGCTATGACAATGTCTAGTGTGGAGGAGGAACCATTAGGGATCGACGTTCTCCCTCCATTCCACGTTAAGTTTCATTTTACCAGAACATACCCTGCCTTTTTGGCACTGTGTGTACATGGATTTCCTGCTTTTTAGGCTTGTGTCCCTCGAAGTGTAGTAAGAATTATATGATTTTCAGTCATACATCCCTTTCAAGGGGGGTTCAATGCTGAAAAGGCATATGTTCCTCCAAGAGTGAGCACATCTTCCATGCCTAAAAAGCAGATGTCTCTTCAAGTGAAATTATTCTATTAGCGAATTTTGAAGAAAAATTTTCAATATCATCCTTTTATTATCAGTCATTATCTGAACTAGAAAATCACTTAGCATGGCTCAGCCAGGTATCTTGGTGACGTTTTTAGTATGGTTTCCTCATTTTGAATTCACATGCTTGAAAGTCATACATCCCTCTAAGTACGTAGCGAAATCAGAGAGGAATGCCTAAAAGGCAGATGTCCCGTAGAGTGTAGGTTTAGTGTATGCCTTACAGGCAGGTATCCCTCTGAACCGTCTTCTAAAACTCATGAATGAGTTGACTGTAGTGGGGCCTCGGCCGATAGCCACTACCACCTCCTACCACGTAGGTAGAGCCTAAATAAATCTACTACATTTAAGCTCCCGACTCCTTAACTGTGTTTCTACACCTACCAACTTTTAAAATTAGCTAGGTACTTGAGGAAGCATCACAAATTTGAATAAGATAGAGATATGTATCGTGCCGAATGAAACCATACTATGTGATATCATGCGCTATTGTGATATAATTTATTGCCCCACAACAAATAAATCAAAAGAACTCACCATGAGAAAGGGTCGTTGTAGAAATGTTTGACGATCGCCAAAGAGCTATGCATGAAGTCGTTGGAATCGGATCCTATGGCCTTCATTGTGTTGGATAACTGGGGATTAATTACCAATTAATAATCAATGTAATATATAAAGTTGGGTCTCCTCTTTCGTACAGAAAGCCAGCCCAGAACCAAAAGCCAGAAGTGTTGAACGGTGGACCGGGATGAACCAAGCAGCAATGATAATCTACTGATAACTCGCACATGTGCGATGTTATTAACATCCATGGTATTGGAGCATTCTAATCATGGAGTTGTACATCCATGTTCAATCTGCAGTAATAACCATGGAATAGTCCATGTCATGTCTACTTCATCCATGATGTTACTTGTTTCCAGCTCAGTTTTGATAGCATTGTCCATTACCATTGGTGATAACCCTCAGGTCTCAGCTGTAGTTATTGGTTATGGTAATTTTGCCAGATTATTGCTCGTTTTTCGTCAATAAACTTTATAGCCTTGAATCGTTTATTTCATTTTACACTTGATAAGGTGAGTGCAGCGTCACTGCTAACGTTCACCAGCAATTGGTTTCACAACTATCATCATTGGTAAGTAAAATTATCTCTTCGTCAGCTTTTCAATCAAAATCCAACGTTACTTTTATTCTAAGGATGCAGGTAATTTCCATGTCAACCTGATAATGTTATGTTAATCAATTCTGCAAACTTATCTGTTGAGTATCTATTTGGTCCATCGTTCCGGTGCCTCTTATAAAAGGTACAGTTAAAACAAATGGAACCGGCTTCGTCGTGTCATGTCATAGATAGCTAGGTACGAGTGAACTCTATTTTTCGATTTTCGTCGTCGGACATAATGTAGGACAATCATCTAGAAAGTTAGGTAATTACACTTCTGTTCTTAAAAAAATACTACTTGCATTTCTCATCATACATACAACGTTTCTGACTACGCTGATGAGCGCGTTTTGCTCAACTCAACAATACTCCATGCAATTTTCTGTAAAACTAATAGTTCTGTTTAGTTATGCGTGCCATCCAGGATACGTCCCTTCGGATGAGGAGTTCTATCTTTTAGTTCCAACGAGTAAAGCGAGAAAACATACATTAGGTAGTTCTAATTATCTTCCTACTGCATGAAACAATAGTTGGTACTGTTTTACACACATTTTTGAAAAACGGGTTATTTAAAACATTTGTGTTGAATTGTGTTTAAAGCAGTCTTTAGTACTGTTTTTAAACATGTCCTTCGTGAGTTGTTTCAAACTGGACCAGTAGGAGGCACCTCATGCGAAATGAGCAAAAAAAATGATGAGTACTAAGGTACACAATAGACTTCAACTTCCATTCGTCTATAGTCAGAATGACAAGTTGTACATCACCAGTCTAGAATCTCGTAAATAAGAATCAACTTGTGTTGATGTTTTTTTAGCTTTAGGTACTTTTGTAATAATTTGTATTTTGGTGATCAAAGTTTTTCAAAATTAATTTAATTAAAATTAAAATTAATTAAAATTTAAATTAAATTAATTACAATTAATTTTGCCTTTGTGAAAATAAATTTATATGCTTGATTTCTCAGCCCAGGCACCTGAAGCACTATTTTGTGGGAATTTTTCGTATAGGTACACACAGGCTGCTATAGTGCATCATGTGCAGATTTTTTATAACTTGTTTTAAACTGCCTACAAAAAAAAACGCTTCAAGCTGTTTAACACGTTGGTTGCCCATGCCCAATTGTGGGATTACTCAGAGGGCCCACGGGTCCCTAACCTCAACAAGACATTGAGACAGAAGGTTTGTTTGGACAGTCAGTCCAGAACTGAAAGGGGAGGGGGTGAGAACTGTTCGGAACTCCCTAGCTGTCCATACGCGTTTAGAACCAATTCAGAACTACAACTGACACCTGCACGTCATGGCCTTCGACGTGACAGCTAAAATGAAAGAAGAACATGTCAGCAAACTTAACTTTCTGCTGATATCTTGTCAATATCAAATCAGGATATCCTAGGATTTTTTTTTTTCGTATTTACTTCGTTGCATTTTAATTATCTATCAAAGAAGTATATAAGATTTTTTGTTGTTCTGATGTTGCATAGGTACCTACCAAGGCTTTTTTTCTGCGTTTCTTTTACGAAATAAACTACCGCCAACAGAGCATATTTGGTTCTTTATGTTGCTCAAAATATGTTGGTATTCTTGAATCCATTCATCATAATAAAATCGAAGGAAATTGGGCTGAAGGTTCACAGGTGAGAATAGGACAACTCACAGCAAATTGCTTAGTAGACATGCATGAATTATAGCAAAAACAAGATGAAACCATCTGCTTTATCAATGGAGGAATTTAAAAAAATCACAATTACAAGAAATGAGGTTTTGTTGTGAACTTTCCAACAGGAACCGAATAGACTACACCAGTACACATCATTAGGTATAATCAGAATTAAATTTCTGTATTCTTCCAAGGTGCATTTGTCATTGGACGCACACATAATAATTGTTTTAGCAATTTAAAAATTAGTAATTTTTCCAAAAAGCGAAATTTTTGTGTCAAGGTAGTTTTGATCCTTCCATTTGCATTACTACTAAATTTAAAAAATGTGAAGAGAGAGGTATTTGAAGTAAACCAGCTTCACATAAATACCTGCAGCAATCACAGTTTTCTCAATAACAAATAAAAACCAAAAAATAGGGAAAAAAAGTAAAATTAACAAATTTTGTATATTAATGTATTTTGATGGAACTATGGAACAATTTCAATGATGGTGTTCAATTTGATGAAAATTTGGTAGGTAATCTTCTTGTCCGAAAAAATCACAACCTAGCTCTTATCAGACACAACTTTGTTGTTACCTCAAGAAAGTCAGAAGGCCAAGTGAGAAATCCATGGAGAGGGGGCTAAAAAAGGTGGTGGGGGAAGTTCTGAACTATTGGTTCTGAAAAAAATCTCAGTTCGAAACAGTCCTGGACTGGCTGTCCATACACCGAACTAAAAATCCCGAACTGGTTCTGGCGCTGTCCATACGCATGAAAAGGGGCGTGGTCAGTTCCGAACCGTTCAGGACGGCCTGTCCAAACAAACCTAAAAATAACTGCAAAGCTGGGGCTAGAAACAGGTGAAGTTTGAACCAACGCTTCTTCTCCATACCAGAGATTGTCCCAATCACGATGCATTCGTTGGAAAAACCTACCTACCATGCCCTTCATTGTAAACTCTCATTGAAACAGGAAGAGTATTCGACTCACACGCGTGCGTCATGGGCAGCCAACGTGTTAAAAAAAAACTTGTTTTTCGTTTATTTAATACAAGCAGAGAGAAAAAAGAAACCTTTTTTTCAACTCTGCATAAAACAGTTAAACCTTACGCTATTTAGTTAGTATGGTAGTATGCTTCACTTGACACGTGAAATGGCGTACGACACCACGTAAATCCATGGCCTGGCACCACAAGGGTGATACGTGGGTAAAATGTGTTTATATAAAAATTATCATAGTTTTAAAAAGTCTAAAAATCGTCTAAAACATTTCTTTGAAAATTCACTCAATCACTCTTGTCGCTCAAATGTGACTTTTTTTCACAGATATTCAATTTTTCGGAGGTTTTCGCGAGAGACCGGGAGAAGATGCTGCCTTTCCAACTGGTAATTTCACTCTATATCTAATCATAGCTCAATTGATCGAAAGTTAAACGTCATCTTCTGACCTAGAATTTAGGTTTATCGCTCTTGTTAAACCCCTAGTCCCGATTTTCATTACTAAAATCAAGCCAGAAAACTGTGGCATTCTCCAAATCGAATTCAAGATTAGTTACTTAGATCTTAGTTTCTTCGCTGATGGGTCGAGATCTGTCAGCCTCGGCTTGTACCTGTTTACGTGTTTCTATTGTCCCACAAAAAGGGCGGAATGAATAGTATTAGGTACACCTTTTTTCTGCTAATCGTCACATGTGGTTCTTGTACTTTCTCCGAGTGGGAATTGGAACACCATGTAGTTTGCTTAGAGCATACTGACTTCATTGGTGACGCATTCCAATTCATTTTATCTACCGTCCAATTCACCCCCTTAGATTTTACAGGTAGAACTTATCATAAATCACTGGGGCAGGTTCAAAAGACGGGGTAACTCTCGAATGGGAGTTCAGAATTCAAGAGTAATTTCCACCCAGCATATCTCGCCAAATTTGGTTCGCCTGTTGAGGCGACGGCCTTACAGCAGCCTGCAGGCAATCGTATAGTGTATGGGCGCCCTTACCCTTGGGAGTATCTCTGGGTTGACCCCGGATTCTTTCCATCTTTTGAACCAGCCCTGGTGCTATCGTTAAATATCTGTGTTTGTATCATAAACAATATGTATTCTCAATTTTGATGACACGTACTAACAATAATATTAATTAAAAAAAAGTTCACCATTAGGAATTGAATAGAAAAATTTACTCGCATGTTGTACCGTTCCCACCCAATTAAGGAATCCTCACAATTATTTTCTTGAACTCCTGTTATTTCAAAGTGTACCTACCCTAGATATGCAGAAATGGGGTCATTCTCGTATTTTGCGACACATTTCAAAATTATACGACTGAATTCCATGCCCAACTCCATCACTGGCCCTCCAAAAACACTCTACCTTGAGTGTGCTGGAATAGGGTTCCGAGCCCAATTATTTCCACGGTTTTGGAAGAACTCTGTAGATACTTAGAATGGACAATTTTTCAATAATAATTATTTTCAATAACGAACCTTTGGAATTGAGCAAGGAAATATTGAGCAAGGAAAAATTTTATGGTTTACGTTCCAAAGTACTACGTAGAATCCAAAAATCGAATCAACTATTTTCCGTCTGTACGCGACACTTCCCTTAGTTCCCACTGATCGATTTTGATTAAATTTGGTATACGGGCTTCTTTTGAGGTTTAATTGTACCCCGAAGTTTTAGGTATTTTTCAGTCACTTCTAAGGTGTGAAAAAAATGTTCAAAATGCATAAGCAAAAAAAGTTTGTACTGTTTTTTGGTCGATTTAAAGTAGTTTTGAATTTTAGAATCGAATGAGACCACCCAGAGCTCAATAGGACTAGCCGTTCGCTCCCTACTAGGATGTAAGGGTTAGGCTTGGAATAAATCAGAAACGCGATTGTGAATGGCAAAAGACTGATCACTGACGGAAATAGGACTAATATCCGCTCATGTTTCAGCTGATGAAATGTGATTGCTGTTCGTTTCTTCGAGTAGAGTTTCTTTTTGTACCTACTCAGTTGTGCATCCTTAGCAACCAAGAATCGGATTTCGTAATGAAGGCACCCACAACTCTCAAAAAGTTTTGTTATCGCTAGTAGGTAGTATTAATGGAAAAGCCGCGTTATACGACAGGGATCTGTGCTGTAACATGATCAACAATTGAGTAATGACTTGCAGCGTTTCGTGTTGAAAATTCCCCTTTTCGAACCAAGTTCCGTTCAATAATGGAAATTAACACACTTGCCCACATCATGTGTTTAATTCGAAAATCTAGAGGGAAAATTTGTTAAAGTTTTATAGGCACCTGCCTACAAGGTTACTAACACAGGAGTTCAATAAAAGTCACTCGAATCTCGTTAAAGCGTTAAACTGTTCTTAATACCAGCAAATTAATAAAAATGGCATGATTTATTTCAACAAAATTCTTTGTAAGGTTATCACTTGAAAGTAACAAAAATAAAGTCGTACTTCAGAAATTACCTACTTCTTAATTTTTGTGAATCAAGTTAATTTTCAAAGTTCATTATTCTTACCTTAATATCACACACAAGCTGTCTCTCTTGTGTGGAGTCCCTCAAGTTCTTCTCTAGATTCCTACTTCCACAAGTCTGGTTTAATGATGCCAATACAGATTTTTTGGAAGTAACCATCCTTCCAGATGTTCAGACTATACATACCAATATATATTCCTTATTCCTGCTTTCTAGTTATTGAAGTATTAATCTTCCAATTTTGTGGTTCGCCTTGTGTGACGTGTTAACTGCCTCTCAGGGCTCCTCAGATTTCGGTTGGCAGCAATGAAAGTCTTGAATGTGTTTTGCTCCACCTCAGTTCACCATATACCTTACCTCTTCACCTCTCTGAACTCCTCATTTGTCGTTGGCAGGAATGGAAGCCTTAGTCAAGAATTCAATTCACCTCATACTTCATTGTCAATTCACCTCATACTTTTACTGCGTTTTTGTTTCAAAATTACCTTTCGTCAAAAATTATCCTTGGAAAAAATCATTCGGTGTTCTGAACGCCAATATTGGGTAGTGTTGTTCGGCAATCCATAATTTTGTAACAATGGGGTAGTTGCATGATATTTTTTTGTATTTTTTCTGTGTAGAGAATCTCTATTGAAGTACGTACCTGCAAATAAAACTCCCAGAAACGCTTCCTAAAAATTTAGAGATTTTTTCAAAGAACGGGATTCTCGGATTCAGGCGGGAAAACCTACACACGGCTTGGACGCTGCGGGGTGGGGGCCATGTCACGGGTGTGAAGGGGGCCAAGCATGGACTAGTATCCATAGTGGACCTAGGTCCATGGCGCCAACGTTGCAACAAGGAAAACATCCAAAATATGCTTCAAAACTTTCAATTCAAACGATTAATTCAAACATGTAAAGCTTGAAAAATATAATTCAAAGTTTGTTTAATCATCACCATTATTTTCTAACTATATTTCAACGTTTCTGACTCGAATTGTCCATAATGGCAGTGATCTCAACGCACTCTATCGTGAGATTCTCGTTTAGGGATGACGTAAGAGGAGTGGCCCGCCAACACTAAAAAGTACGGTACTTCTTTATTGAAATACGGCTAAACTAAATGGAATTTCGAACTGAAAACTGGTGTAGAAACGTTTTAAAGTGCGCTAAATTCGAATCTGAAGTCAAAAACACGAAATTCCGACCCATGCAACTACCCCATTAAGAAAATTAGGTAAGAGAGAATGGGGATAGATTGAACACTTTTTGTCATCTCTACATCTTTTCAAAATTTTTTGAAACTTGTGGGTATTTTTGAAATGGTAGGGATTCTTTTTAAAAATATAGAACATACAAGAATCGTAAAAAATCGATTCAATAAACTTTGAAAGTAGTTCTAACTATCCCTGCAGTGCCATATTTTGAAATCCAGCGAGTTATAAACGGAAAAACAGCCAAAACTAATTGGAAACTTCAATGCCCCATTATGCAACAGGATTTTAAAACTAAAATCACGTTGAATTGTGTGTAATTGGTTCAGAAGGTGTAAACATTTATTTGCTCACTGCTCCAAAAAAATATTGTTAAAATTTTGGACATTTACAAAAAGAGGCTCAATAGCCATTTGCATTAAACTCTGAAGAATACAAATCCATTTCAGAATCTTTCTAACTTGATCATAGCCGTCGAATTATCGTTTCCAGGATTTAGGGGCAAGGGACGCTGTGGCTGTAGGCACAGGGGGGCGTTCAAATTCCCAGCCAACCATCCGACCTTCCACCTTCCCACCTGTCGTAAATTGTTAATAATTACGAGTTATTTGTTTATCTAGTATTAAAACTAATTAACGCAAGTGAAAAAGATAGACTAATTTGAACTTACCCTTAGAACTGACATATTTTTTACGCTTCTGAAATGTTATTAATTACCAGGCAATTATAAAAAAGGTAGGTATAATGATTTGATAAACCTAAAACTATAGAGGGTAGTTATTCCTTCGTTCCAAAGGGATAGTTATTCCCCTACTCCTGAGGGTAGTTATTCCCTCGTCTCTAGGGGTAGTTATTCCCCGATACAAAAGGACAGCTCTTCCCTCAACACTTGGGGTAGTTCTTCCCTCGACACTTTGGGTAGTTATTCCCCGAAACCAGAGGGTAGCTCTTCTCTCGTCCCTAGGAGTTGGTATTCCACAATACCAGAGGGTAGCTCTTCCCTCGCTCCTAGGGGTAGTTATTCCCCCATTCCCGGGGGTGTAGTTTTCCCCCAACCAGCCTCCAACCGCCCCTTATAGCTGGCCCGAACCTTGCTAGTTAGTATTGTTAGCATCAAACCAAGTGCACATTTGCACATCCAAGATGATCCTACCATAGCTTGATCATCAAATAGTTAACCAATCAATCAATAAGGTCTGAGTAGAAACTAATTTATAGAAATAAAGAACCAACTTACAGTAGGTAAAACAACAAGGCATTCAGTTATAAATCATTATTAGGTATAATATACCTAATCTATATATAGATCTTACGACCGCCAGGTTAGAGCACAAGTCACTCCCATTACGCATTAGACTCTTCTAGCCTCGGAGCACTTCACCTAGCCTCCCTTGGGCTACCCCCACTCCGACGTTGTACCCTTTCCCTACTTCTAGCTCGCCTTTTGCGACACCACCTTCAACTGCACCCCTACATTCCAGTTCTGAAAGTTTGCACACAAGTGTGGTCACTATTCTTCAACTCCTTGGATGGTATAGGAAGGAACCTATTTGCTCCAATTTTGATCAAGAGTTGAAAAGTTGGTTATACTTTGCTGGCTTCTTTAGTAGATAATTCTATTCTAATAGAAATTATATTCTATTAATAATAAAAATAATAATAATGATAATTCTAATAATAATAATAATTCTATTAATAATTACTTAATCATTAATAAAATTAATAATTAATAATAATAATATACCTAATATTAATAATTTTTTTTTTATTTATTAATTATAATTATTAATTTCTTAATAATTCTAATAATAATTCTATTCTATTGATAATTCTATTCGATTCTATTCTATTCTAATTCTATTCTTCTTTAGCCAGATAATTTTTTAAAAGCGCAAATTGTTGTCCAGTTTACATAATCTTGTCTAATCCTCATTTTAAGGAAAGTGGTAGGTATTTCAATGACGGGCGTACTGTAATCATCTCATTTGGTCAAGGACTTGCAGGGTCGAAAAGATACCAAATTTACGAGTGACAGTGTTCAAATTTACGCTCTCTGTTCAAAACATCGTGAAGTAGTTATTACACAATTACACCAAGTTCATTCGCCCTCAAGGCAGGAAAGTTGAAGGTGCATGTCGGGTGGTTGGCTAGGAATTTGAACGCCCTACAGCCAGAGGCAGGGATATCGTCTCTTGCCCCCAAATCCTGAAAACGACAAACTGACGACTAGGGCCAAGTTAGAAAAATTCTGGAAACGGATTTGTTTTCTTCAGAGTGTAATGGAAGTGGATTTAAACCCGCTTTTTGAAAATGCAGTGGGTACCGCTTAATGTGATCACGTATAATGTGATCAACCGCGTAATGTGATCAAAATCACGATCCACAATCCATTTCCTATTAATCCTACGTTAAAATGTCTGGGTATTGTAATCACGAATGTTGCGTAATGTGATCAAACGGAGATAGTCGAGAGGTATTTTTTCGACATGATTTACCCGAGTTCTGTTTACAAATCTTCTGTTTACACGCACGGTCATGGTACACGAATGCCTTTATCTACATAGATCCACAATAGCCTCATCGGCGTTATCGTCAGTTGCGAGTTCAGTTGCCGAACGAAATGTCGAGTAAGAGACAGAGAGAAAAATTGCAGTTGCTGAAAGATTATGACCAGATGGGAAAATGTACGCAGTGGGAAGCAGCAATCAAATTGAATATTTCGCAACCTCTTCTGAATAAGATTTTTTATTTAAAAAAATGTGATGCACACTAAATGTGTGGGTAGGTAGCGAAAGAAGATGGAATCGTTCGAGGTTGATGGTCGAAAAAGAAAGAATTACGGGAGAAGAAGAACAATTTGCCAAGACACTGGTGGACCAGAGTGTACCAGAGCTTGTACATGTTTCCGACAGAGAGAGGGTGCTCGACCACTCGCAATTGAAGTATGTGAAGTATACTAGTTCTTCGCTCTTGACCGAGACGTTTGAGCATTATAGGTATGGACCATCAGCCTGCCATACCGTATAAAAACGTTCGATCCTTCCTACCTCGGAAGAACTGACTGAATGCTTAATAGTCTCGATGAAATATAGCATTTCCGAATTGAGTTAAACTTTTTCCATTTAGATTTAGTTCTTTTCCATTTAGGTTTAAACCTTTTCCACTTAGATTTAAACCTTTTCCATTTAGATTTAAACCTTTTCCATTTAGATTTAAACCTTTTCCATTTAGATTTAAACCTTTTCCATTTAGATTTAAACCTTTTCCATTTAGATTTGAACCTTTTCTATTTAGATTTAAACCTTTTCCATTTAGATTTAAACCTTTTCCATTTGGATATAAACCTTTTCCATTTAGATTTAAACTCCTTCAAAACGTCAGTAGCTAGCCCCATCATAGTAAGTAAGTAATATTATTCTCATTTGCATAGCGCCATAAACATTCTGTTCCACTTCAGATGTGATGAAAGAAAAATACTGTACTTAATTTATAACTTCCGTTCATGGGAAATTCTTGTGTTCCTGTGTTCAAAAAATATATGTTCATTAATATATAATATATAATATATTTAATATATTATATTACATTTCTGTGCATAAAAAAACACTTGCATAATTTAATTTTCAAGTTGTGGGATAATAACGTCGGGTTAGAGGTAAACGTACCGAAGAGGTAAATTCATATTGTGCAAAAATCAAATTAAACGGTATAACTTTTTTAAACACACATAGATACTACCTACCTACCACATACTACCTACTTCACAATCAAGTTTATTAGGAAATGCTTGCATACGAGTCTGCAACACGTTGGGACATTTTCATGTCAACCACTACACAACATACAACAAGGTAGTGAAGTAAGGTTGTTAGTTCATGTACCCAAGAATCAAAATAAGAAAACACTTGATTGTTCTCTACGCAACACAGTGAGTCTATTTTATTTTATTGGTCGCGTGAGCAAGACCTGCTCAGTTTTCGTGACGATTTTTCAGTTTATGTGCCAAAGCAAAGACATGAAAATGTCAAAATTTCAAAAGTTAGTTAGGTAGATATGATAATAAATTATTTTCCTAGGTTAGATACATAGTTTGATGATATTGATCACCAATAATAACAACAGTTAAATAATCATAATATTCTGCATTTGATTTTCCCTCGTGTTGAATTTGTGACTTGAGTACTTTTACCTCTAACTCCACGATAATTTCCTGAGTTTAAATCCAAATGGAAAAGGTTTAAATCTAAATGGAAAAGGTTTAAATCTAAATGGAAAAGGGCTAAATCTAAATGGAAAAGGTTTAAATCTAAATGGAAAAGGTTTAAATCCAAATGGAAAAGGTTTAAATCTAAATGGAAAAGGACTAAACCTAAATGGAAAAAGTTTAACTCAATTCGGAAATGCTATATACTACTCAACAGTCCGGGTTGGAGAGGAGTGTCAGTTAGGATACTGTTGAAGCCCTAGATGCCTTAAATTTATTCTTTTTATCAAGTGGATTTAAACCCGCTTTTTGAAAATTGTATTCGAAATTTGAACAATTTTTTCAGCAGAGAGCAAAAAATGGTCCACACTCTCTGAACCAATTACCTACCCACAATTTTACGTGAATCTTGAAGACAAATACGTTTGAAAAATTAAAATATCTTGTTCCGTTCTCAAAAATGAGGAGTAAACGAAATTTGGCCCTGCTGTTGCTGCCATATATTATCTCAGAATCCCACTAGAACGTCGTGACATTTAGCCTTAAATATTCACCTCAAAGTAGTAGATCAGTAGCCAGCGAAAGATTTGGAGCCAAAATAATAACTGCTTACGATTTCTTAATTGATTTTTCAAACCCAAAAGAATAAAGGATGTTTATGCGTCTTTTTTATTTCTCTAAATTATAAATCGAATGGAGAGTTTTCCAAAAAAAATGGATTATGATGGATGGGAAATAACCAAAAGTGGGTGAAACAGGGGATTAAAAACAGAGTAGGCTAGTTTTCGAAAGTGCTGAATCCGATTCTGAATTCAGATACAACAAATTCCAACCCAAGATGAATTTTTCCAATTACTGATTGATTTCCTCATGCGAAATATGTTATTTTTCGAGAGTTACTCTGTCAAATACGAGAGTTATTCATCATTCAGGAATTTTAATTTAGGACACCATGTTACCTGAAATCATCCCGATCTTGTGTCTCAATATCCTGAATTTAATTGTGGCGATTTTTTATTTCAGCAAACTGTTAAGGTAAGACTGGAAATCCGCAGATGGCATGGTGTGGTGGCTCTTCTTCATTTTTTAGAATTTGGTCAATTTTTTTTCTTTCATATTTCGTTTCTTTGGCTTCCAACTACTTCTTGCTTCAACTGCGATTCTGTGTGACTTATTTCCATTCAGTTTCTAGTAGTTTCCTAATTTCCTTTTCATGCTGGCGCCTAACCTTTCCACTTAATTTGACCTTGTAAATATGCTACAGGGAATTTTTGTTATTTCTCCGAATGGGTTATTGTTATTAAGCCCTGCCAAGGTCGAACATGCAGCTTAAAAAAATTACAAAACTCCATTGATGAGTCATCAGTCAACCAACTCACTGATATTCCTACATTTGAGCTTTACGAGCGCGTTAAAAAAATGAAAATCGACCCATTTTTAGAAATTTGATAACAATTCCTCTCTTCTAAGAAGTGTTTTCCTAAGATTTTTCGGAAGTTTCAGTTATTTGTGATGTCACAAGGGGTTTAATGACGTCCTAGGCTAAGTGAAACTTTGAAAACTCGTGGAAAAAATATCTACTTATCGTTTGGTGGTGAAGTTCTTGTTAAAAATGTGTTTTTAAAAATCACTGTTGTACAAGAGTCTAAATCAAACCAACTCGTCTTTATCGACGTTAAATGTTGCAGGACATGAATGTGTTCTGTATGTTCACTACATTCTGTTGCTCATCCATAAAAGTATAAAAACTTCCCGAGTAAACCATGTTGGAAATGGGATAAAATTCCACAATTAGTGTTAACCAATGAGTTCCAATGAGGAATTTCACCAAATTCTGTTTGCATTTTTCCTGAATTGTTAATGGTGTGGGATAGATGAAAATCGGGTTGATTTCGGAAAGTAAGTCTCCTGTTATTTTTGGGAGACAATCAAAATTTATGATTTCAAATGACCGGGAAAACGGACCTCTTCAACGTGAAGCGGGAACGCTCGCTGATTGGCTGCCCGGATCGCCGTCTCCTCCCAGTGTTGCCCGATGGTACGACAAAATCGTGTTATCTAAGAGGAAAGTTATCAAACAAAAACAGGGGAAACCTAATTTTCCCCATCTTGCTTTTTCTATTTTTTTCTTCAGTTTTTCGATTTCGAACTTTACTGGTTTTGTGAATTGTTGCCTCTGAGGACTATAGATTTCACGATATCAGCGCTTCAAGTGGCCGTAAATGAACTATTCCAGAATGACGTCATCCTCCCGGTTTTTTTAAACTTTCATATTTTCTACACTGTTTTGTTCATTAGTAAATGAGGAAGTACGGGCTGAAAATTTGCCATAGGAGGTTTTTCGACGTGCTGAATCCGATTTTGGGGTCAAAAATAGGAAATTCCGACATGGTGAAATTCCTCATTGTGCCATTCGAGTTTGATCTAAGACCCATCTATAACAATATAGCATAAAGGTAGGTAGTTGTTCCCCTGTATTTGTATCGTTTATCTGTTTGTTGAACCTCTGCATTATTTAGGTAGGCATCCATTCTGAAATGATAATCTTGAATCTTCCTGGTTAAGGGTTGGTGACTTCAGTCTACGTAATGGGTGTTATTTTGCTCTTATTTTTCTTTTCTTTTTTTTGTGAAGAGACATTGATGTAGAAAAGAAGACGCATGGTATTAAAATTTTCTTACTGGCCGAGGCGCATCGAGGAGCGAACTAACAAATAAAATTGTCTTGTCTCCCATTTTCAGAGCAGTATTAATTCAGTAGAAAAACTGATGGAGCAATGGCACTAAGTGAAATTTCGATTGTATCACAATACCTAATAGATTCTCACCAAGTATAAAGAACTTGGCGGAAATGAATGAGTGAAGCATTCAGTCAGCTGATGTTATTCACACGCCAAGAAAAGGTTGCATCCTCCAGTTAGTTATTGAACTCGTTTGTTATTGCGGAAAATGTCTTCTCCTGTGCCCATATTTCGGACTATACAAAGGAGTTTCAATACTTTTTTTATGTTTTTTCTGTTCATGAAGGGCTTGTAGGTAGGAATGACTTTCCTTGTTGTACCAGTGCCAAAAAACAATTAACCCAATTTTCAAATGGTGATTTCAATTTCAAAATACAGTTTTTGCCTTTCAACTACTGTTCACTAGGTCTTTGTCATTGTAACCGAATTAATCTAGTAACTTGAATTTTTAAATTTGTATTGTTCGTGTACAGACCTTATTTTCAAAACGTTTAGTAGGAAACAACCGAAAAATACTGGTTGGTTCTTCGAATCCTAGGAAGTACGTCTGCTAGGTCATAATATACTGTCGCTTCTGCTACTTGGTTAAGTCGGAAGTTATTTGTTATGTTTTCATCTGGATACTGTGAAGGTATATTTTATACACTAGGTTCTCGCCGATAATTGATAATTTGTAGAGAACTCGAAGTAAATGTGTCCACGTAACTTCTGAGCAAAAACGTAGGACTGCCATTTTGTTCCTTAACTATCAAGTTTACATCTCGCCCCACTTTTTACGAGAGGATTCAGCATTTGCGGCTGTCCAACACCAAATTTATAATGAGCTCAAACCTGATTAGCTCATTGTTTACTGTTTGTATATTAATTTTCTGGTTTTCAGGGTTGCTTCCATTCTTGGACCTCATTGATAGTCATGAGAAATATCGTAACATTACTCATAAATTGGACACATAGGGGGATATTCTGGTACACATTAAATTCTGATCCTGGAGGTATGAGTGATGGTCAGGACTGCTTGAAATTGTTATACCCGGTTTTATTTTTTGCTTCTTCAAGTTTTCTGATTATTGCATCTTGCATTATATTTGAATTTCAGTAATCATGACCCCCTTTGTGTCTATCTCGATGTTATGCTGTGTTTCGTTTGTATTTATTCAGTTATTTTCTGGATTGGGTTGTTGGTTTAATTGGTGTTATCATTTCCAGTAAGAAAGCTTGACTTTTTGCCAGTTTGAAGTTTGAAGATTTCATTTTATGTCCGTTTTTAAAATTAAGACAAATCAAATAGGGAAATTGTTGGAAAAAGTAGGTAATAAATTTCCTGCCAAAATGACCTCGACGCCCTACTTATCTACATTTAACAAGCGGAAAATATGTTCTGAACAATAACAACCTGAAATCATCGGAATTATAATATTAGTAGCTGAAAAGCCTTCTAAAAGCAGGCAAAAACGATTCCTCCGACTCTCCCCGCCCAGAGATGGGCGAATTGTTATTCATAAATACGATTATGAATACAAATCAGATTTGCGATTTTATGATTATGAATACGAATACAGGTATGAATACCAATATGAATACGAATACAATCGTATTCACACTTCAAATACGATTTTCCCCCGTATTCGTATGTGTCGTATTATGATTTTTTCTATGATTTCCAAAAAAATCGATTTTTTTAAAACGATTATCCCTGTCGTTTTTTTAATGATTTTCTCCCGAACTCTGGACATATTTATTCCTTAAAATTGTCAAAATAATCAACTAAAATTTGAAACGCTTACCTCCTTATAGGATTTTTCACGCAGAATCAAATGGGACCCCTCCCTGGTCGCTACGGCCATCCTTTTAAAAACCGATCAAATTTTCAATGAAAATCATAAAAAATACGTTTTACCGAGGAAATTACGTCGTAGTTTCTATACGGTTGGTCATAGCGACCTGGGGGTGGTCTCATTCGATTCTGCGTGAAAAATGCTATGTGAATTTTGAGCGTTTCGAATTTTTATTGATTGTTTTGACAATGTTAGGCCATAAATACGTCCAGAGTTCGAGAGAAAATCTCCCGCCACCGATTCCTCCGACTCCTCTAACTTCTCGCGATCGCCGACGTACATACGGTTGGGGTTTTATGTAATTAGATTAGCTCTATGTTTCATTTTATATTGTAAGATTGGGTGCACACGTAGCTCTGAATCTCAGCTTTCCAGTTGTGTACTTATTTTTGTTCTACCTCACTAACTACGAGAAGTTACTACGTTTTATTGAAAAAAAGTCTGCAAAGTTGGATCTGATGCATGGAAAATCATTAAAACAGTTATATTTATTACTAGGTTTTTTCGTATGCGCAAGCCCAATGATCCGGTCACAATGAAATGCATAAGGCACCATTCAAAGTCCCACCCATAATTCCGTTGAAATCTGATGGAAACTAACGAAGTTGAAAGGATTTCATATCTGCGCACGCACAGAGGCTCTTATTACCCTGGAGGTCATGATATTGATAGAGGACCATCTAAACCTAAACCCGCACAAACACTGACAATTTCGATGAAATCAAACAGAAACTCAAAAAATCATGCGAACTACAAGATTGTCACGTTTGCCTTGTAGAAGCTGCTATCAATCCGGAGATTATGAAATTGATAGGGGACCATTTAGACTCTAGTCCACAGTAACCTTGAAAATTTCATCGAAATCAAACTTAACTTTGTATTGCTTTGATCAGAAGTGATCGGTGTAATAGACACGAAACCAAATTGTTCAAAAACGTAAAATTCGAGAGGAAATTTTGTTTTTGAAGAATTTTTTAAAATGAATTTCTGAAAGTTAACTTTCGGAATGGGTAGCGTTTGTTAACAAGTAATATTGTTTTAAAACAACGTTACTTGTAAACAAATGTTATCTTGGCAGACTCGGAAGCTGAAATGTGTTGATATTATCATAGCTGTGATGATATGAATGGGTGTTGGCACGCATGGATTGCTCTCTACTCAAACTTTGTATATTCTTGTGTTTTCTTCTCTTGTATATATGAATTTATAGGGTTTTCACTGAGTTTTTCATTGATTAAATGTCTTAGCTTATCTTATTTATCCTAATTTATTAAATATCTTAGGCGAAGCTTTGAAATCTAGAAAATTATTTTTTAAAATCAAAAAAAATGTATGACTAAATGAAAAATAAATTCATTTTTTGGGTTAACTACAGACAGCCGGAATTATTTTGTCCATTCATCAGTTTTTCCTTAAATGACCAGGTACTTAGGTACTAATGAGCCATCATTAAAAATTGATTTAGTTGGTTGTTAATGTAATAACCTACTTTTGATTAGATAGAGGCTCCTACATTGTTGGTAGGTGATACTGGCTCACAATAAGTTTTAATATTGTTGAGAGAGGGAAGATGTCAGTTGATTAAGTACTGTATTTTGGTCCTCTCAGCAATCACTATTAAAGGCAGAAGAGGCATGCCAAAGAATAAACTAAACATATCTGAAAAACAATAATTTGGAGGGCACCCAAACATATTTCAAAGTCTCTCTTTCGAAAAGTTTTTCTTAGGTGAGTGGTTCTCGGTCTATTTTTGTCTTATGAAAATCTATACTGCTGTTGATTTTTTGCAGAGTGTACCCGTCATAGTTGGTATCGCTGTAGTTGTTTCGACTGCCATTGTAATAACGTACGTGTATAGAAAGAAAAACAAACTCAAAAGAACCCTGGTTGATCCAAATGCTAAGGTATCTTTGAAGCTCATCCAAAAAGATGAAATCAGCCATGACACAACGAAGTTTCGATTTGCTCTTCCATCACCTGAACATACTTTGGGTAAGGATAGAAAATTTGATCGCTCAAGCTCATTTTTCTAATTGAAGATATGAATGCGCTGAGAATAGAGTTACGAACATGATTTATTTTGTTTTGACAGTAGTAGATCAAATGTAAACCACAATTTTAATTCAATATTAGTACCTACTCATTCACTGCTTTAGAAACTGCAAAAATTGTGTTTAGAACCTCTTAGCTGTTGCAAACTGTAGTTTGTACTGGCCAGGCGGGAATTAACAAAATTGTTATTCTAATAAACTATCGGAATCACTCATTTGATGACCACCAAGCTCTGTTTTGTGATTAAATCGTGTTTCCGTTATTTATAACACAAGGCAAAACCACTCAATTCCAGCTTTTATTTTTGTCAACTTATTGTTTTTGGGTCATTTTCCTAGAAACGGACAATCGGTATCCCAAGATTTCAGAAAACTTAAAGTTCGACTCAAGTTCTGCCAAAAATCAGGGACTAACCTCACACCATACTGATTGAATTTCGACGAAAGAACACACAGTGGGACGCTTAATTAATTAATTAAAAATTAAAGAAGAAAACCTATTGAAAGAAACCTATTGGCGTGGTTTCCACGTAAAGGACAATACTCGGAACCCCATCTCCATGAGGAGCGAGAACTGGGAGTTATTCCAAAAATTGAACCAGGGCGGGGCGCAGGTGTAGAAAAGGGTTAAACCAACGTGGAACACGGTTTTTCTGATAGCAACCTAGAGAACTCCGAAAGTAGCCAAGTAATCTCAATTTATCGGTTTTTTGAGCCAAAACTTGGTACCAGGGGATTTTCAAGTTTGCTGAATACCTACAGTTTTGAGGTCGAAAAATGTACAGTTTTTAATTTGCAACGGAAAATTCAAATTAAATCGTTAACAACTTGAAAAAAGTCTTTCATCTGTCCAAAAGGTCTTTTATCCGCCACCATCAGTGGCAGATGAAAGACACAAGTTCCTGGGTGGCACTTAGGTTTTTCAGCTTTTCCCGCATTCTGGTGCTGTTCTGCTGAAGTGTAACCATATTGCTGGAACCAGCTTGGTAGAAACAAGAACTAGAGAAACAAGAAGAACTAGAAACAAGAACTAGAGACCAAAAAGAAAAAATAATTTCAATTTCTTACCGTTTCAAAGAGGGCAGATGAAAGACAGACTGTGACTGTGACACCACGTTTTTGCAACTGAAACCACTTGTGCACGCCTCCACATAGAAGAAATACGATTCCAGCCGCTTTCTTTGATAACGTAACGACTAACCTCACCTCTTACAGTGGTAGTAAAACCGCGGGAAACGATAAAAAGCCGCCAAAATACGAAAACACAAAAAAGGCAGATTGAAGACAGATACCTCCGGACAAGCACATTTTATCCTCCTGCTCGCTTTATTTGCTTCTGAAAAAATCTGCAAATCCATTTTTTTCATGTCTAGGTATATGCAATAAAGAATCACTACAAATTCAGGCCGCTGCTTTCATAGGTGATTCACAGTGTTCAAGCAAAGTTGACTACCTAGGGGTCCGGACACGGCAGATTACTGGACATTTAGCAGTTTAAACTTTAATTTCTATATTTTAGCGTGAATAAGTGAACATTTTATTGATTGCCCGAAGTATAACAAAGTTGATAGTTTATGGAGAATTTTTTTTAAACAACGATTGGCCCTTTCTGGGAAAATGACCCTTTTGTATCTTGTCATGAGACAAGACTGATGGTTCGAGTGGTGAAAAGTTCAATAAACGGCATAGTATTGAACTTGAGTTAAGTAGTACAATATCTCCCTCTCACTCACTTCCAACTTATTGGAGCGAAAAGGAGATCGTTTTATCGTGACAACACACTTTACTTTTCGGCCACTTCCATCCTTTTCTGCCTCGTTGAATTGCTTTATTTTTAAACTTTCTGTGTGACAAACAACTTGGAACTATACAAAACTATTATTCCTCTTGAGGAGAATCTGAGTGTGACTAATAAATGTAGGTGAATAATACGATTGTTCAATCTTTTGTTTCTTATTTACATCTATTTCTGTCTCAGGCTTGCCTATAGGACAGCACATATTCCTCTCTGCAAGTATAGATGATGAGACAGTCATTCGAGCGTATACACCTGTTACATCGGATGAGAATCTTGGACATATGGACCTCGTTATTAAAGTAGGTATAATTGTAGAAACATGAGTTTCGATAGGTCTCCCTTATGAATTTGGGCGATTTAAATGTTTTCCAGATGTCAGTATGTTTTTGACTGACTTCATTTTCGTTTTGATTTTTATAGGTTTATAAGAAAGATGTCCATCCCAAATTTCCACTTGGTGGAAAAATGAGTCAATATCTTGACAGCCTTTCCGTTGGTGAGGCTATTGATGTCCGTGGGCCCTCCGGGAGATTAAAGTACTTAGGTCATGGCAAGTTTTCGATGAAGTTCTTAAGAAAAGACCCAGCAGACGTTGTGATTGTCAAAAAAGTCTCCATGATTGCAGGTTTGTAGTTATCCATTTTCTTCATTTTTTTCAGTTGTTCTAGTAGGTTTGTCATTACGTAAAACGGGGTTACTTTGTGACAGGGTTTGAGGTTTTTCCCATTTCTAACCTTCAAACCATTTTTTTCACTGCCTGGTCGTATTTTTCCTAGAATGATACACATCTAGGCTATCGATTGCCACTTGATTTTTTGTTTAATCTCTCAAATTGCCCCTGTAATATATATTTTTTTTTGTCACAATTTTACCCCAGCAGGTGGGGTAACTTTGTGACACTGCATTTTTCGCATGGAAACAGGGGAAATCGTCTTCTGTCACAATGTAACCCCTTGCAAAGTGACCTGAGGCTTTTAAAAAAAAATTGTTTTCACCCCAGAAGGTGCTGAAAAATGAAAATTGACGGTTTCCCATTAAAAATTTACACTTTATTTGCCTTTAAAAAATATGGGCACTTAAGTCACAGCAGGGTTACAAAATCAGTCAAAACATTCTTTTCTGTTTAACATTTGAACAGTGGTAACAAAGTAATTGCACTATACTGGAAATAGGCACTAGAAAATTGCTAAGAAATTTGTTCAATTACAGGTATGACAACGTATTCTGTTCCTCCTAGGTACCTCAGAATGATTCCTGCACATTCTAAAAAATACAGGCACTATAAGAATAAAAAACAAAATCTTAAAAGACCTCTTAATCTTAATAAAGTCCTTAGAAGAGAATGACAAGAAAAAGACAAGAACGTTAAAAATTGAAATAAAATTGACAGTTTTGAAAATTATAAAATTAAAATTACGAGACCAAATCAAACAACGAATTGAAGCTTGAAAAAATTAAAAAATCAAACTAGCATTTTTCGAAGTTCAGGCACGTTATATATTTCCCGACGGCTTATTTGAACAGGAGGCGCAATTTTGAAAAGCACATCCTCAAGGTCGAAGTCAAGTTCGTCTTTCCGGACAGGCCATACCCAATGAAGTCCTTTTCGTGCCATAGAGTTGAAAGTGATTTTTCCAGAGGTGGTGGCTGTGATCTGTCCTGGGAACAGATCACCTTCATAACTCACCACCACAAATTGCCCAATACGATAGTTGCCTTCGTCAACATTTGAGGGCTCCAGATGCTGGGGGGTCTGCTCTTCCGCTCGTGGATGTCCTGAGTCCTCGTAGTTTTTCGTTCCACCTTCAGTTAGTTTGCCTGGTCCCCTGCGATCTTTGATTGATGTCTGAACATCAGCAGACGAAACGCTGTTAGAATAGACATCGTCCAGCTGTGGAGGAAGTGGATCATCCAATAGCCAAGAATCGTCACTATCACTGGAATCATCATGGTTGAATGTCCGTTTGGTTTTTGATAGAGCAGGTAATTTCGGTGTATCTGTCGTTCTTCCTGGCTCTCTGTCAAGTTCCTTTGGTGTTTGAACTTCAGAAGACGAACTACTCTGAGGTAGAACTACAATTTCGTTCAACTGGGGTGGTTCATCAAGTTGATAAGATTCGTTGGAGTCACTGTAATCACCAGGGTGGTATATTTCGTTGTCACTCTCAGCATAGGGGATCGAAAAATCAGAGCAACTCGATTCGTCATCCATTTCTACAAGACTCCTGGATCTTGATATCTTATCTTTCTTCTTGCGCGCTGTCGTTTTTGATGGACCAGGTTGCATGACGTCGTTGTTTGGTCCCACTGGGTTTTTAGCTTTTCGAACCGAGTTTTTCTTACGAACAACAGTTTTTTTGCCTTGGTCCTCACCAACACTGATTGATCCCTGAACGTCAGAGAGTGACACGCTTTTGCCAGGAACAACATTGACGCGTTTTCTTTTTTTTCGCAGTGGCTGTGTTAGTTGAGCCCTCTTTTCTTCGATGTGCTCTATGAAGGCTTGTGAAATCAATCCATTCAGAAGTGACGTGCGAGATTGTTCCGCTAAGACTTTACTGGGCAGCCTGCTGATGGGTTTTTCAGGATCAAAGGGGTACAAACCTGCCTTTCTGAACCCTGATTGAACGTTTTTCTTGAGCGCTGGATCCATCCGAGACAGTAACTCCTTCAGCAGCCTTGGAAAGGTGTCTTTTGGGACCGAGAGACATCGACTTCCCGAAGGAGTCTCTTTCCAATCATTCAACACCGCTCGCCAGTGGAGTTTCATTGACTTGAATACAGCCACGTCAAGGGGCTGCAGCAGGTGCGTCGTGTTTGGAGGGAGAGCGATGAAACTTATGTTTTCTTGTTCACATAGTTCGAGGACGTTTGGGTTTATGTGGGATGATAGGTTGTCACCAATGAGAATCTTCTTTCCAGGCAGTTTTTTGAGGATAGGCAGCATGAGCGTCACAAACCAGTCCTCAAAAGTAACAAAATCAAACCACCCGGAACAAGTTCGGTTATAACGAGCATGAGGTGGCCCGTTTTCTGTCCAAGTTGTCCAAATATGATCGGCTTTATAATTTATGTACAGTGGTGCAAGATCACCAGCGGCACTGCAGCATGCCATTATTGAGGTGCATGCTTTGGAAGCATTTCTGATGCGTTCAGGGTACTTTGCTCCACGGGCTGTTATCACCTGGTTTGCTCCCGGATCGTCGACGAGGTTCGTCTCGTCATAGTTCCAAACATTTTCGGGTGGAACACCTTCACATTCCCTCTGGTAGTGACCAAAAAATTCTTGCAGCATCTCTTCGTTGGTAGCAGCACGGTTGTGCGATATGTTTTTGGCCATCCTTTGGCTCAGTAGCTGTTTATGTCTTAGGAGAAATGAAGAACACCAATCTTTCCCTGGGGTATTATTTTTAAAACAAAGGCACTTTCTGCCAAGTCGATTTAGGTATGACTTTACCACCATCCTCAGGTCAAAAGTTGTTAAGGGGAAGCCGTAAGTTGACATTGTGATTAGGTGGGCAACAATAGCAGCCTCCTCATTTTCCGTGAGAGCTAGAGGTCTTCCAACTTTCGAGGTTGTTTTTCCTTTCATTCGAAGCCATAAAGTGTTCCTGTGAATCTTATATTGGGCAGCAGCCTGCCGAAGCGTCAGCATCCCTCCTCTGACGGCATTCACTGCATCCAAGAATGTTTTTTCTGTGTAATCCCGGTAAGTCCGAGAACCCAATTCGCGCCTGTACTTTCGTGGCATCCTGTAATAGCAAAATTCCACGTTCAAATGACTACTAATATTAATTCAAAGACCGCATAAAACTAGTCAGATACGAAATGCCAACTGTTAATAGGGTGTCACAAAGTTACCCACCAATTACCAGGCCCTGTCACAATGTTACCTACTGATTTGCTCATGAAATCCTTAAAAATTCGCTGCAAATGCTAGAATGGAGATATTGGAAAAACTCCAATGAGAAATTAGAGCCAGATAGTCAAATAATCAGCAAAAAATACTCACTTTGGGTTGGCGAATCCTCATCAGATGGTACAACTAGAAGTTTGCGGGTTTTTGACGTTTTGGTGATACACGCTTGTAACCATAACTGAGGTTAAACAAACAACACCATTCGACATGGATATTATTGTCTGTACTCTGTGGTAGACAACACCTTGGGGAGCCATTAGTGTAGTTTTCAGCCGCAACAAGCGCTAATAACAGGTAGTAGGTACAAATATGGACGCAATAGTCATTCTGCACAATGTTACCCCACCAGTCACAAAGTAACCCCGTTTTACGGTACTTAATTATAGGTAGGTGCACAACTGAGTGAATTCATACTTGTTTGGCCATAACTGTTAATTTGGTCCATTCTGACATGTGCAATAAAATATCCGTGGAAATATTTGTATAAAACTTGAACTGCAAACATTGAACAATGAGCATCATGCATTCAAATTTAAAAACATTAAATGAAATAGATAAATGCAAGGGAGTACGATTTATCACGTGACAAAACAGCTAATGAAAGGAGAGGACGGGGTAAAATGGGACGACTTTCGGTGCAGCTTTTTTTTACGGGAGTGCGAAAACTCTTTAAGAGCGAAGGGGAAATTCATCCCCACAGTGTTGGACTCCCCAGAATTGTACAGTATTACTTCAGGGTGAGGTTACTTCCGTGCACCTTTTCGAAAAGAGGAAGTAGCATCCATCTCACCCCTTTCATCAAGGTGAATGCAAAAAATGTCGTCTCATTCCCTTGCGTCCTCTCCTATCATCCGCTGTTATGTGCATTGACCTGCCTATTCTATTGAATAATGGGATGTGCGCATGGGTCGGAAAAACTGTTCATTGTTATTTTTATTCTAAACTGGACCTCATTTTGAGAATTTTTACACCAACCGCGACTTTCTTGCGTGAGAAGACCTTTTTCTATGATTTTTCAAAGTTTCGAATGTTAATGACGTCACAGTGGGCTGGGGGTCCCGCCCAGAGGGAGGGGCGCGTGACGTAATAAACATTTGAAACTTTGAAAAATTATAGAAAAAGATCTACTCACGCTAGTAGGTCATGGTTGGTGCCAAAATTCTCAGGATGAGGTCTACGAGGGTAGTTCGGAAAGTAAGAGTACTCGATTTTTCCTGACTGCAAAAATTTTATTTAAAAAAAAATAACAGGGTATTACAGGCATACATCTAAGTTATTTTTCCACGTAATCGCCTTCTCGATCAATGCACTTTTGCGACCGTGAAATGAGCTTTGTAATCCCCTCGTCATAAAAACTTCCCACCACCTCCTTGCTCCAGTTTGTGACAGCTTTTTGAACCTCCTGGTCGGTTGAAAAATGTTTACCACCAAGGTGCATCTTCAGAGAAGTGAACAGATGGTAATCAGAAGGCGCCAAGTCGGGGGAGTAAGGGGGGTGGTCTAAAATTTCCCAACCGTAGGAGTCCAAAAGAGCCTTGGTGAGGTTCGGCGTGTGCGGTCGCGCATTGTCATGCAAAAACAGACTCCCTTCGTCAGCATCCCTCTTCGTTTGTTCTGAATTGCCCTTCTGAGTTTCTTCGAGGTTTCACAGTATCGTTCCGCATTAATGGTTTCTCCATGTGGCAAATAGGTATTCAATCAAAATGATGCCTTTTCGGTCCCAAAAAACCGAATCTATGATTTTTTTCGCCGAAATTTGGGTTTTGAATTTTTTTGTCGACGGTGAGGTGGTATGGCGCCACTGTTGGGATTGTATTTTTGTCTAAGCAGTGTAATGAGCTACCCAAGTTTCATCGCCTGTCACGATGGAGTCCAGAAATGCCTCACCTTCCACTTCAAATCTCTCCAAAATGCGGCGCGCACCTCACACTTGGCGGGATTTTGAATTGACATTGTTCACGCAAACGCTCACCAATACCAGAGTTTTCGTACTAGCGAGGTGGTTGACCTCTCAATTTCTTCAGGAGATCCCCCCCTACAACGCAGTGCAGCTAACTTAGGGAAAAAAAATTGCCCCATCCCGTGAGAGCACCAGTACTCTTACTTTCTGAACTACCCTCGTACTTTCGATTAAATTTTTTTTTTTTAAATCAGGCGCACCCCCATTATAAATCTTCACATGCATCTATTGACGAGTTTCATTGAGTTCTGAGCTCTACAGAAAAATTATTTTCAATTTAATATTTCATTCCCCATTATCGGAGTTCATTAATTAATTGTTTATAAAAAATGTATGAAAAAAATATCTGGACAAATTATGTTGAATCGAAAATGAATGCATTCCTTGATTACTCAGAGTCATCTTAAAATTGAATCTTTTAAGTAGAGCAGAGAAGAAAAAGTAAAAGGTGACTTCGTACTGACGAAAATGAAATTAGACAAGACTCAGCAGGCACCAGCCATTCACCGTTCATTTACAGCACTCCTATATCAGAATCTAATCGAGCATTTACTTCAAATTGTCGAATCATAGAGATCAATTTATTATTTCCAAAGCACTCTGTTCCTCTACTTTTAAATTTTCCTCATAAGCAGTAAAAGATGATTGTAAATCCCAAAATAGTTATTTTCTTGTTTACTATAACTGCCCATCGTAGGTTAGTGCCTACTGGGAATATTCTGAATCAACCTGTTTAATATCATTTCATAAAACCTGGACCTACTTCTCCCGTTTTTCAATCCACGATTGTTTCAAGTGTTGATTTGCTAACCAATAACTTATCGCAAATTGCAACTTCTCTGTATTCTGATCTGGATCGTTCTGAACGAGTGGGTCAATAACACAATAAGGATTGAATCATATACAAAGTATGTTTCTAGGAAAATTAACATGATTGGAGAACTAAAAATTTACCAGGGAACACCTTTGTTACGTAGAATGTTGAAGTAATTATTCTTTCTTCTTGTGCAGGGGGAACTGGCATAACTCCTATGTTACAACTAATTCGCCATATAACCAAAGATCCTACAGATAACACCCAATTGTCCTTAATATTCGCTAATCAAACTGAAAATGACATTCTGCTTCGTGAAGAATTGGAAAAGGCTGCTGCTGATCATCCTTCACAGTTCAAACTTTGGTATACCGTTGATGTTCCATCCAAGGGTGAGTCTCTAACCTTTTAATGTATTAATGTATAGTAATATAGGTCCCCGCCTAAGATTGAAAGTACAATTTGTTTATCGTGCTTAGTCAGAATAATTATATCCATTGATCATTCAAAAAACCACGTTTTGATACCCCCTCCCCCCTTCTCCCCTTTGAATTGTCTCCTAATGCTGGCAAGAAAATCATTCCTTATTCGTAATTGCTATTTTGGTGAAATTTTGATTTTTAGCTAGATCCTAGGTTCAGTTATAGTTTGATTTTACCCTACAAATTCTTGATAAATGCAAAGATGCGTAAATGGGGTATTTCGGTGGGTCGGAAATTCAGGTTTTTGACCTCAAATTTGGATTCAGCACCCTTGAAAACCTATATACTACAACTTTAAGCCCAATGATACAATAACATGTGGTAGAAAAATTAATTAAAGAGATCACACGTTTGAAAAAGGCGGGCCGCTATAAATGCACACACACTAGGCAAGGACTACGCCGCGGACAACGCCGCGCGCGTGTGTGAGTACTATTTTGTAGTATCCATGAGGTCTTCCAAGGGTTTCTGTGCATGGATACTTTTTTCAAAGACAGTTGGCTAGCTACGTCACGATTGGCTAGCTACGTCACACCATTCAAATCTTCAACTTTCCTTAGCTTCTCTGATTTTTTAAAAACATTTTCTCGACGAACAGACCCGATTACCGTTATTCCTGAGCCATTCGCTTTTGAGATAAAAAATAAAAAAAATTGACTGAAATACCCCATTGCATCAGCACGCATGCTGCTGTAGCAAATACCAGATCCATTCCTTCCAACATGTGATTCGCAACAACCACAATGGATAAATCAAACATACTGTAAACTGGGGTGACATTGTACAGTTTTTTTGTTTTCCTGTTTTCCGATGTTGGGATTATTTTTATTGACGCTTTGTGAACATTTTTTTGTGTTTAAAATTGAAGGAGTAACACCTATAATCTTTGCGTGTACGCAAAACCCACTGTTTTCCGTTAAAACGCAGTTGGAAACCACTCTTGTGTTTTTGAATGGAACCGTTTTCCTGAACGGTAGTACCGTTAGAACTGTTAGTACCGTTAGAACCGTTAAAACCGTTAGAACCATTTTCCTGAACGGTAGTACCGTTAGTACCGGTAGAACCGTTGTCCTGAACGGTAGCGACGATCGCAAGGAACACTGAAAAGCCTGCCGAGGAGGGAGTAAGGAACGCAGTCAATGGACTGCTCTCTCTGATCAAATTTTCCTTGATTTGACCGTTGTTTCATTGGGAAAATGTCCCGAAAATTTGATTTTTCGGGGGAAGAAGGTAGGAAGTTTGTAGCGTCTTAAATCTGGCACCATTCGATTCAGTGATGAAAATCCATCTGAATTCATTGCTAGAAGTTGAAAAAAAAAAGTTTGTAGTGGGGCCTCTGTCGGCTCATCTCATATCATCTCAAACTCGCCTTTTCTATTTTACTATTAGTACCTACATCCTTCAACTATACAGTTGAGCTGTCTGAAAGAATACGACTACCATATTGGTGACTTCCGACTCACGAAGGAAAAACTACAAGGAAAAATCCCAAGTCCGGCCGAAGAAATAAACTCAGGCGGATTTCACCTAGACCACTCACCACTTCTCAGAAAAACGCTGCAAATTATTACACAATGGTTTATTATTTTTTATTTTCCTATACAGGGTGTCTACACTTTCGATGGGCATAACTTCAGGGTTCGATTCTACAAGGTATTTCCAATAAAAAAAAATGTCTCTTAGCAATTTTCTTTTAACCCACTCAAAATTCTATTTTTTTCACTTTAAAGTTTTTCTTCGCGTTTTCGAACTTACGGCACTGACATGGTCATAACTCCCTTATTTCTCCTGAAAATTCAAATCTGACTACACCGTTAGAAAGAACGTTAAATTACCAAGCTACCCAAAGCAAAATCAAAATTTTTTAGCAATAAAATAGTATCAAAAAATCAAGTCAAAAAGCGGACTTAAAATTTTTTTTTGAAACTTGACTCTTCGACCAACGTTTTTACTCTAAATCCCTGCTCATTTCGATGGGCGCTCTTCGGACAAAACATGCTCAAATTGTCACCTTTCCAACGGTCTATCAATTTTTCTGTTCAACATTCAAAAAGAAAGAGTAAACGAAGTTTGAATGTCAAGAAACGTGTGTTTTACAAGCAAATCCAGTGTTTCAAGCCGGTTTATGGTCCCCCTCGATCTCAAAATGGCTTGACGATTTTGGTATAATTTTCTATGTAATTATTTACGCTGAATCCAATAGTGATACTTCCGAATGATTCCGATTGCTAGAAAGTGGATTTTTCGAAGAAAACCTTCGGTTTTCGTACATAAAAATCGCATCGTACAAAAAGTAGCACCTTTCTACTCAATAAAAAAACCGAATTTCTAGCTGATTGAAGTTTTTGTTGATTAGAAAGGTATTACTTTATGATATCTTTCATATCTACGAATAATGCGTATTTTATGTATGAAAACCGAAGGTTTTCTTCGAAAACTCCACTTTCTAGCAATCGGAATCATTCGGAAGTATCACTATTGGATTCAGCGTAAATAGTTACATAGAAAATTATACCAAAATCGTCAAGCCATTTTGAGATCGAGGGGGACCATAAACCGGCTTGAAACACTGGATTTGCTTGTAAAACACACGTTTCTTGACATTCAAACTTCATTTACTCTTTCTTTTTGAATGTTGAACAGAAAAATTGATAGACCGTTGGAAAGGTGACAATTTGAGCATGTTTTCTCCGAAGAGCGCCCATCGAAACGGGCAGGGATTTAGAGTGAAAACGTTGGTCGAAGAAAGTCAAGTTTCAAAAAAAAATGTTAAGTCCGCTTTTTGACTTGATTTTTTGATACTATTTCATAGCTAAAAAATTTTGATTTTGCTTTGGGTTGCTTGGTAATTTAACGTTCTTTCTAACGGTGTAGTCAGATTTGAATTTTCAGGAGAAATAAGGGAGTTATGACCATATCAGTGCCGTGAGGTCGAAAACGCGAAGAAAAACTTTAAAGTGAAAAAAATAGAATTTTGAGTGGGTTAAAAGGAAATTGCTATGATACATTTTTTGTTTGAAATACCTTGTAGAATCGAACCCTGAAGTTATGCCCATCGAAAGTGTAGACACCCTGTATAGATCACTCGTCTGCAAAGCCACCAACCATCCAACATGAAGAAAAACATCGATCGCATTTCGGTCAGCTTTAATTTGAACGGAGATTAGGCCTCTTTTGCTATTCACACTCGTGTTTCTGATTTATCGCACGTCCAAACTTTAAATTCTCGTAGTGAGCGAACGGTTTGTCCTACAGAGCTCCGCGTGGTCTCAAAAAATTCTATAGAATCTTAAATTCAAGGAAAAACAATACCTTTAAGTATATCAAAATGTTTTGAGTTAGGGCGTTTTCAAAATTTCAAAATTCATTTTGGAACCCTTAGAAGTGACTTACATCAACCAAAATCTTTGGGGCACAACTAGACCCCAAATGCCGCCTACATACCAAATTTCATCAAAATCGGTCAATGCTAAGTGGCAAAAGTGCCGCGGACGGCCAAATTTTTATTCGATTTTTTGATTCTACGTACCTTGAAACGTAAACCATCAAATTTTGAGGGGGTGTTAAACAATTTTTTTTTCTAACCAAAATGTTTTTTCTACCAAAATTGGAACTGACTATTCACTCCGGTTTTAACGTTGCTAAATGAATTTAAGTTTTAAAATCGTTGTTTTGCCACCCTGTTGTATGTCAGTCACCCCAGTTTACAGTACCAAGCTGACGTAACTATTGTTTTATATATAAATAAAACAAGTTTATTCTTATTAGAGGGTGTGTCTGTACCTTACTATGTTGTCTGGTTTCGCTTCACTCAAAGAAATGTCTTCTTTTTTTCGTAGATTGGAAGTACAGCGTTGGTTTCATAAATGCTGAAATGATCCAAGAACACCTATACCCTCCTGGATTCGATAGTTTGGTATTGATGTGCGGACCACCACCCATGGTGAATTTCGCTTGTAACCCCAATTTAGATAAATTAGGTTACGAGAAAAAGTTACGTTTTGCATACTAACAACGCGCAGATAAGATAATGGTAGTATACAATATTATTATATAAGTTTCCAATGGATTTTTTTGTTGTATCAATCGTCCCTTGTAAAAACTTGCTTGCAATACTGGAGCTTGTTTCAAGTTATTTCTAGTCTGCTGCATTTCAACGAATTCATAGCTCTCTTGGAATCAATAGAATTATTGACATGCTTCAGCAAAACCTAACTACTACGAGAATAGAAAAATTGGTATCTACACAGTGTAGTTATGATATCCCATTCGGATTACAACAAAAGGGGACGTAGATTATTTGCAAAATATGTCGTAATTATTTAATAATTGCACCAATTCGTGTGACTTCTTTTGTGCTAATTTACCTACCTTGTTTCTATGAACAAAAAAGTCCTGTTAAGTAGGTACCCAAGTTTGCAGTTTGAAAATATGAACTGATGATACAATAATCATCAAACATAAATTGATCAACATCTAATTTTCTTGGGTACTGATGTCACAGTTTATTGGTAGGTTCAATGTAGTTAATGAAACAAGATGGACGCATACAAATCTCGCAACAATCTTATTTTAGTTTTTTCTATTGTACTTATTGTTTAGTTTTTTTTTATCAAACCTACGGCGAAAATTGGCAATATTTATTTTTTGTATACAAAAAATGTTCCGCCAGTTTGTACTACGTGTTGGTGAGTAGGTGCCTATGTGCCGAACTTGTCAATAAAGTATGAGTAGTTTGATGTAGATACTACCTAGTAAATGCGTTGGTCAATAATAGTTCGATCAGTTGATCTCGTTGACCTAGGTGCTTCTTATTCTGACCAAGTGGGAATCACCGTTCCTGATGAGTGATGTAAACTTGAGTTGAAAGGCTGAGCTTCCACTTATTAGTATGTTGTCTTTCCGAAATCCAACACTCTACATCTACTAGGTTTTTGAAATGTGGTAGTCCCTGGGGTTAAGGATAGGCACAATTTTACGTAATAAATTCAATTTTTTTACTTAATATAATAAGATTTCATTGCTTGTAATGAAGTAGGTACCTAGCAATTGTACCTAATTTTATTGGGACGTCAATGAAACTTTGAGTCTCTTACTGGTGCAACAATATACTTTTATACCTGAATAAATTATAGTTTCTTTCCATTATTGAGAAATGTCATGAATGATGTCACCTATGTAACACTGTAAGTGAAGTACAAACTAAATTACTTGCAAGTTGTGTGTGGAAACGGACTTAAGTGTCTTTTTCTTCTGAGAATTTTCCCTGATAGGTAACAGTCGCTCTTATGTTCACTGTTCTAATTCCGTGTTCATTACTAACAGCATATCGTGTTGACCGTGTCAAAACATACCAATGGTACCTACCTATATGACGTAGTGTACGGGTAGGTGTTGATAGTTGATAATCTTTTATTGAAAACATATATTATTTGTTTATATTGAAAAAATAAAGAAGAGGTTGTTCAAGTTTGAATTGTCTCCATTTCCATTTGTGCTGCTTTACCAGTTTACCAAATGGCAGGTGCATATTTCCTTTTTCTTTACGTAGAAGAAACAAAGCCTCGAAATCAGATTTTCCTCACAGTTTTCGTAGAGGCCTCATACATGGCCATACTTGTGACGAATTTTATATTAAATGCATTTTTCATGATTCATTCTTTTGTTGGGATAATCAATTCTGAAGAGGAACTTTAGCCCCTAAAATACCAAGACATCTCGGAGAACCGTGTACATTGAATTACATCTCTTGTTCACTAAATACTAAAACTACCGGAATAAAACCGCTGAAATGAACAATTTATTATAGCATTTTCCAGTTGAATTAAACCTTTTTTCCAAAAGAATTAAACCTTTTTCCAAATGAATTAAACCTTTTTTACTACTTTTTACTTTATTTTTAGAAGGGGATGTAATAGAAAATAAATAAACGACGTAGCGACCAGTGAAATGTCAGTGAGCATGAAGATGACACCACCTGTGATACAGAGGATGTAACACTTATAATGGACAATGCTCGGTGATCTGTAGTTATTGGGCTAAACTAAATTCGAGTGGACTGTACATATTCGGATTCTACATGAAATTTCCTAGAAGTCTTAGTACTTTTTGAGGAGATTTGAGCAAGATGAGTTTTCACTAAAAAATGAAGAAAAGTGAGAACTAGAAAAATCTTAAAACTAGCTATATCTTGAAAATCAGACGTAAACAAAAAAACTGACGTCAGATTCGGATTCAGCGCACCAAATACCATAAGAAAAGTGGTGAAAGAACGAGGCAGCCAGACCACCCCTAAATTTTGTAATCTAGTGTTATCAATCCCCACGTATAAATATCACAACCAAACTTCTACATCAGTTCAAGCACTCCTCGTGAAATGAGACTGGCACAGGTCAACAAGTGAAAAACAACCAAGGTCTATGAGCAAGCTAAATGAACACTGAATGACAATAACCTTTCTCACATCTAACCACGTGAACTGGCAGGGCTGCCATCATACCTGCAACGAAGTGTAGGTTATTGGTGTAGTTTTCCAGCTAAGGTAGTTCAGCTACCCTCCGTCTGGAGCGCTAATTTCGCCCTAGGCTCCACTTGCCCCGAATGACACTTACCCCGGTGTACCTTACAGCTACAGTAACCCCCCCCAAGACTGCGCGAACTATGTCACAGACATGTTCCTACTGTTGCCTGCAGCGGCGAATGGAGACCCGCTGCATTAACAACTTTTAATTTCTGATTGTGTTTTCATTATTCATTGACCCTTCGTTATTTGTTCACCCCTTTGTTGTTCACTTTCCTGCAATTCATTCAACCTAATTCATTATTAAACTGTTTCGCGATTCATATACTCGCAATGAGGAATTTCACCGAATTCTGTTTGCATTTTTCCTGAATAGTTAATGGTGTGGGATACATGAAAATTGGGCTGATTTCGGAAAATAAGCCTCCTGTTATTTTTGGTAGACAATCAAAATTTTTGATTTCAAAACTAACTGGGAAAACGGACGTGCAGCGGGAATGCTCGCTGATTGGGCTGTTCGGATCGCCGTCTCCTCCCAGTGTTGCCCATTGGGACGACGAAATAGTGTTTTCTAAGAGAAAAGTTATCAAACAAAAACAGGGGAAACCTAATTTTCCCCATCTTGCTTTTTCTATTTTTTTCTTCAGTTTTTCGATTTCAATCTTTACTGTTTCGTGAAATTTTGCATCTGGGGACTATAGATTTCTCGATCTCAGCGCTTCAAGCGGCCATAAGTGAACTATTCCAGGATGACGTCGTTTTCCCGGTTTTTTTAAACATTCTTATTTTCTACACTGTTTTGTTTATTCGTAAATTAGGAAGTTCGGGCTGAAAGTTAGCCGTAGGAGGTTTTTTGAGGTGCTGAATCCGATTTTGGGGTCAAAAATAGGAAATTCCGACATGGTGAAATTCCTCATTCCTTATTTTCCCGCTAAAGGTTTAATTGTTTCAGAAAAAGGTTTAATTATTTTGGAAAAAAGTTTAATTGTATTGGGAAAAGGTTTAATTCATTTGGAAAAAGGTTTAATTCAACTGGAAAATGCTTTAAAAAGAACTAATCGCCTAGGTATGATAAGTGATCAAGTTGAAGTGGAATTCAGGTTTAAAATTACTTCTACGTCATCGAACTTGCTCCTATAGCTTGAACTTGTCAGGTACCTACTGTTGGGGTTCCCTTGAAAATTTTTCTGGAGAATGCAAGTTTGCTCTTAAAAAAAGAACTTTTTTAAGTGTCGGATTTTTGAAATGTTCGATTCAACTCATCAAGGCAACCACTAATGGAAATAAGAAGGCAGGTATTTGAAATTAATTAGATTTTATTTAGATGGTTACAAAATACAACTAACTGAGGTACCTACCTACCCCACTAACAATTGGCAATAATTTCTAGGTACAATAATAGGCAATGAACTCCAAGCCTTTTATCCAGTATTTATGATATTGTTGGAACCTACTTTCGATTAACCTCAGAAAGGATTGCTGTTTTAAATAATCTCAAACTTCAGTTATGAATCATCGATGCCATGTAACTTTGTCAATTGTAGTTAGAAAACAAACGAACTATTGCTTGAATAGCAAGTACCTACCCTAGGTTGGTAATTAAAGTTAGTTCAACAAGCTTAGGTTGTTCTACCTAAGCAAATAATTAGGTAGGTAAGTACTCCTCCGTTAACACATAACCACCAGAACCTCTCACATTCGGGCCCTTGTGAGCATTGAATCACTGCCACACACAGGCGAAACTATTCAATTCCGAATAAACTCTACATCATAAATAAATGAAATTGGAAGATATGCTAGAACAAAACATATAGAACTGGCCTCTTAATAAGTTACAATCTGCCAAAAACATTCTATGCTTACCTATATTATCATTGACACAAAAATTATTGAAATGTAAATTGATATCAGTTCAACTGATAGAAAGAATCAGTTTTTCAAATATAATAACCACGTAATTTTAGCCCCAGAATAATCACACTTCGGTGGATAATTTTGAATGAAATGGAATGTATTCCTAAGCAATAAAAATCAAAATTCATGTTTGTATCAACAAGCACACTGAAATTAATAAGTACACTTAATTCAATACAGTTAAATAGTAATTCCAACAGTAGAAACAAAGAGTTTTAATCACATTCGTATCCCTTCACCAAATAATGATAATTCTCAAAAGCCAGGTGCAGATTTCATACATTATAATTTCACGTTAAATATAGGTATGTAGTAAATAGTGAAGGGCAACTTAAGCAAATCATCATTTCATCAAGCGTCAGATTTAAATTTGAATAGTTCCAGAATCTTGAGCATCACAGTACTTTTCAACTAGTTTCCACAACAAGTTACATCAACGGATGTGGTTCGTCGGTTCATATTCTGCAAGTTCCCGTCGTCATACCTCGGCAGTTCTTTGCATCTTGCTTGCTGGGTAACAAAAAATGAACGATTTTTTAAAACAACAAATGAGCAATTTTTAAATAAAAACAACCGAATTTTCGGCCGCCATTTCAAAAAAATGTCAGTCAAATTAAATAATGGTTACCACCATGTGATTCAGCGTCGAAAATAATTTTAACACGTTGAACGCGTGAAAAAAAAAAAAAAAAAAAAAAAAACGTGTTGGTCCCCTGTGACAGAGAAATTTTTTTCTCGCCAAAACGCTATAGCAGCAATAAATTAGAAAGTAAATTTTTCCAAAAATTTTGACATAAAAAAAGTTGAGAATTTATTCTCGGCGTCAACATGACGGGGCCAGCGGCAGTGCAGCAGTTGCTCCAGTTTGAATGGGAAATCAACCCCTGTGTGAGTGGGTTGGCTTAGGCCGCCCGTCCACTGGACGCGAATTCTGGCGGCCTTTGCAAGGCAGATAGGTTGATGGTGCATAGAATAGGTAGGAATCAATCATGTACGACAATATAATACCTAGTTATTCCATATCTGGAAAGAGAACGAGTCTTATCTTTTTTTGGGAGCTTTGAAGAGTTGTCTGGCAAAGATTCAAAACAGAAAAAACCGAATCAAACCACTGTGTCTTTTTCACGATAACGAACTAAGAGTATGAAACTTAGGAGAGGATTGAGCTGATTATTGACACAACCAACAATTAAACAATGTCGATCAACCTTAAAAAGAGTGAATCATTCCATAAAAATGAATGAAAAATGTGAAAACAACGAAATTACCGGAGGAGCGCTCAAAGATAAGGTATCACTCTGATAAATGCTCAGTTACCTTCAACCTCGACCGATTCGGCTCCGGATTGAACGGTTCGACTCATAATATGTTCATCTATCACGAAAAAATGCTAGAAAAGAGTGGAAACTGAGAACGAAAGAACAGGAGCAGATATTCTTGAACCTGTTTTGCGAGAGGTGTTTGCGTGACATAGACGCGGCCAGCCACAGGGACCCCGGGATTTGCGTGACAGACGCGATCCGCGTCCAACGTGTTAAAAAACCATGTGCCACATTTGGGGTTCTCCAAAACCTAAATTTGGTGCAACCATAGGGGGGAGGGGGGGATTTAAAGCGTTCCAGGAGCCGGGTTGCAAATAAAAAAATCAAGTGAGGGGTCAAAAACTCACGAAATTTCACGTAGAACCCGAATCTCCGATAAAAATAAGGTAGACAATTAACTCGTGCAAACACTGTATAATTTGAAACAATATTAACATGTAAGTAAATCCTAATATTTTCCTGGACTTTGACAAATCTAGCAATCAGATCCAAGAAACTATCTTTGGACAGTCAAGGAGGAAACGCCTAACCCGTTGTTTTCTGCTGAGACTATCCTCCCTAACCAAATAAACTATTATTCTGCATAAACCCCTGATATCTCCCTAAACATTCATCTGGAGTATTAAATGAATGGGGTTAGTTCCACTAGTTATAAGATTACAATTATTATCTACGTACCGTATTGGAGAATCCGTCGTAACCAGCAAGTTGAGTGCAGGAGCGCTTTCGATGTAAGGACATCCCCTTTCACCCAGACTATATAAATAGAATGACAGACTGACAAACTTTAGTACTCTCTCGACGGTCTGAAGATGATGGCCGTAAGATGGCCTTACATTGAAAGCGCTCGCCTCCTGTACTCAACTTGCTGGTTACGATGGGTTCTCCAATACGGTACGTAGATAATAATGGGGGTGCGCCTTGATTTTTTAAAGATTTTTAATCGAAAGTAGACTACGTCCTGAGAATTTTGGCACCAACCGCGACCTTCTAGCGAGAGTAGATCTGTTTCTATGATTTTTCAAAGTTTCGACCGTTTATGACCCTCTCGCCTGGGCCCCCAGCCCACTGTGATGTCATAAACGGTCGAAACTTTAAAAATTCATAGGAAAAGATTTACACACGCTAGAAGGTCGCGGTTGGCACCAAAATTCTCAGAATGAGGTCTACCTTAGATTAAAAATAACAATAAACAGTTTTTCCTACCCAGGCGCACACCCTGTTGTATTGACCTGGGGATCTCAGGGGTTTCCTCATGTCGCCTCTTCCCATCCATTACCAGCTGCCGGAGCAACATTTCCATCTGACCCAAATCCCCTTCATCCAGGTCCCGCCCCTCTGCCATCCTATTCCTCTTCATGGTGTCTCTTTCTTCGGTTGGTGCACCTGGGTAACTCACTCCTACCTATCCCAATCATTCCCAGAAGTCTCGAACATCCACCACTCCCAACCACCAAACGTTACTGGGCTCGCTTTAGGCGGACACAAATCCCACCGCTGCCACCAATTATGAAAGCCAGTCAAACCTAGCTTACTATACGGATTTAGTGGATTTAGATTTACTATATTTCAGTGATAGGGAGTAATGGTTTCCGGAATAAAACGTTTCCGACGTTGCTTTCTACTGGCAATGCACTACAGATAGCTGCGGATGTTAAGCCTGGTCCACACGCTCCGTTTTGCACAACGTTTTAGTTTGCGCAGTTTTAAGACGGAATGAAAACGTTGCAACTGTGAGCGTCCAGACGGTACAGTCTTTTTTTGTATGTGCAGTATTTTTCGCTCAGCTTTGTGTGATATCGCCATGGAGGAGGTTCAAAATACCACAGAGATGGCTAGTATATATCCTCTTCTCCAGCCCCAGATCCAATAGACTTGTTCACTTTTGCCAGTTCTTTGCAATATACACTCCGCATAGAGTTTCGTTTCTTCACATTTGTTTCCCTGTTTGCGGTAGCGTCAATTTCTTTAAATTTCTCCACCAATCTTCCATATGCTTCTCCCTTTTTGTCCCTGTCACTGTACTCCTTTGATTTGACGCGCCAAAGGCATGGTAAACTTTCATATAGCGAAATGAAATCAGTCAAAAACTCGCGAGAACATTGGCGAAGGTCGGCCATTGTCGGGCGATGAAGGAAAACTGAGGAACAATCAGAAAACGGAGCAAGTGTTTACACGCAACGACATGTCTGTGCAGGTCACGGTTTTCAGAGCTCATCAGCTCAGTTATCGCTGCAACTGCACAGTCTTCCCCAGGGACTCAAAATTGCACAGTTTTCCGGTCCATACGCAACGTTTTGTCTGCAAAGTCTTGGACTGCGCAGGCAAGAGGTTGTGGAAAACGTAGCGTGTGGACCAGGCTTTAAAGTTGTTCAGGATTCCAAAGCTTTGTTTGGGGCGTTATTATTATTACGTAATGTTAACATTCGTTGCTAACAACTGATTCTATTACTGCCACAAAGGCATCCTTAACTTTTTCCGTTACCGGGTTGATTTTAACACAGGGTTCTTTCTCTTACAAGGGCTCAAAAGAGAGTTCCTAGTAGGCTTGCTTCGGGTTAGATATAGCGCATTCGTATCAACGATACACGATTGAAGATACATCCCGCCATATCGTCCCCTGAAAGGTTGAATATCTTGAGTGCCAAGTTGTACATCGTAACTATTCTCAGGGTCCATCAAGACAGCAAGAATAGCGGAAACGCATTTTTATGGTAAAAATGCAATTTCCCGAGACTTTTTGATTTTTTTTCATTAATCGACAAAAAATGGTCAAACGTAGTCTAAATTAACATGATTTGCAATAAAAATATCCTCTCACAGTTTTTCGTGTTTTCTGTAAAATGTTTAAAATGTCGCTTGACATATTCTGCCCTTCAGGGGACGAAATCTAAGCCGAACCGAATCTATTAGGGACTCCCTCTCATTAACTGCCCCCTGCACAACCATTCCCTTTCCAGCTGTCCATCTTTTTGTTGGAGCGCCCTACTGGTCTCAACCGGATCTACCCCAATGCTCTCATGACCACCAGGAGCGTTGGAAGGACTGGGCCCACCAGGTTACAGCAAGTAGAGCCCTAACAATTATTGAGTTAGGAACTAATTCAAGGTGAAATGGGAGCTCGTTTTGGGTGGTGAAAAGGTGGATCGGTGGATGATATCTTTTTCAATCCAACAAGAAGGGGTTTCAATGGCAATAATTAATAATAATATCTGATTGGTTTAGGTTAGTAATAGCACTACTACTTCACCTCCATAAGTTCTGCTGCAATTTGGTTGAATAACTTTTCAACATTGTCAGACTCCTTTGCAGAGGTTTCTAAGTAGTACATATTATGACGTTGAGCAAAATCTTCTCCTACACGAGTAGGAATTTCTCGATCATCACGATCAATTTTATTCCCTGTAACAAAGATGAAAACATTCAAATGTAAGTATAACATCGCCTCATAAGTGTGGACAAAGCACAATTTTCTGCTAAAAACAACCGAATTTTCGGCCTCTATTTAGAAAAATTCCAGCTAAATTGAAAAATGAATGCCATTACGTGATTCAGCGTCGACAAATAATTTTTTTAAAAAAACAAAAAACACGTGGGGTTCTCCTAAACCAAATTTTGGTCCAATTGTGGGGTTGCCCAATTTTGAGTGCTCAAAGAGCTGGGTTGCGCGCAATGAAAGCAATCAAGCGAGGGGTCAAAAATGCATGAAATTTCACGTAGAATACGAATGAAGGATGGGGGGTTCCCTTCGAAAAAACAAGGTTGGTATCAATTCCACATGGCTGTGCAATTGTGCAGTGCACAAAAATATCATGGTTGGATTCCTCCCAAAAAATGATTGGGTTTTTACAATGGGGTATTTTGGTGAGTCGGAAATTCAGGTTTTTGACCTCAAATTTGGATTCAGCACCCTTGGAAACCTATATACTCCAACTTTTGGCCCAATGATACTATAACAGGTGGTAGAAAAATTAATTGAAGAGATCACACGTTTGAAAAAAAGGCAGGTCTCCATGAACGCACACACACTACGCCAAGCGCGTGTGTGAGTAGTATTTTGTAGTATCCAAGAGATTCTCATCGGTTAGCGTTACTTTATGGTTCAATCGTTAGCGTTACCTACGTCTGCCGTCTGTAATCGGCTGTTTTCTGTTCGCTTTGTTTGTGGTTTCGACTTATCATATTTTCAGCTAGTGTATCGCCCATGATTTCTTTTCTTTCTTTCGTTTTAAATATGACGGAAAAGAAGAGGAAGATCAACGTTCTGGAGCCTCAATTTGAACCTGCTACCAGTGAGAACATTCCTATCTCTTCTCTGTGCATGGATACTTTTTTCAAAGACATTTTTGGCTAGCTACGTCAGGATTGGCTACCTACGTCACACCATTCAAATCTTCAACTTTCCTTAGCTTCTCTGACTTTTTAAAAACATTTTCTCAACGAACAGACCCGATTACCGTTATTCCTGAGCCATACTCTTTTGAAAATTTTTTTTTTTTTTAAATGACTGAAATACCCAATTAAACATTTCTTTGTAGCTAATTTGAAAGTGAATTTCAAGCTTGTCTCCGGTACTCTGTGATGATAGCCGGTACACCCTTTATAGCTGGCTCTATACAGGGTGTCCCAGAGCCAACCAACAATACTTCAGAAGTCGATTCTACAAATAATTTGCTACAGCTTTTCCCTCTTTGGACTTTTTTTACTCCGCTTGAAATGCACCTTTTTTTGCTTAGCATTGTTTTCTCGTGTTTTCGACCTTGCCACACTAATAACTTCCATTTTCTATGCAAATTCAAACCCCACGGAAAATAGCATTAAATTTCCCATGTGATGAGCTCTTGGTCGGTGCAGAAAAACTGTACACTAGGATAGTCTTTTTACCTCAATCTTAAAAATTCGCCAGTTTCTGTTTCTTCAAATATTGTAGTGATTTTTTCCTGCTAAACCACAGTTCGCTCCAGAGGCCCTCAAAAGTCTAAAACATGCTCCATTTCATCAGCTCTTCAAACGGTAACCAATTTTTTAAAGGTTTACTATGAAATTTGAGGGGAAAAACTTTGTTTGAATGCAAAAAAAACGTCCCAACAAGATGTGGAGGGAGTGAGAGTGTAGAAGGTAAAAGGCGTACTGAAGAACATGGCGTCAGCTCGCAACTCTACTTACTATAAATCAGGTGTACCACCAGTGCAAACACATGAAAACGTCATACCTATCATGGAGTGGGGGTGTAGGGAGGGTAGGCTAAATCTCAAGGTGGGTCGAGCTTTGCTTGCCCCAAAATATCAGTTTTCGTTTCCCTTCGGGGTGAAAACTGTAGGTATTATTACAGCGAAAATCGAGGTTTTTTACCGCTTCAAAGTGGAAACAGTTGTATTTTAAGCGGAATAAAGAACAGTGCTAGGAGGGGAAGGTTGTTACAAATTAGTTGTAGAATCAATTACTCATGTACTGCTTATTGGTTTCGAGACACCCTGTATTGCACAAAACGGTACAGAAAAACGCTAAATCTGTACCTCAGAGGTCGATTATCGTAAGTGACATTTTGGCGATCTTACAGCAGAGCCAAAAGAAGTTGTGGGCACACCTATTTTGATCCCTATGGCCCATTCTGATGACTTTATCATGCTCAAATTAATTCTGTAGAATCTGTTTATGCCTACCAATACAATAGAATACAAAATACAATAGAAAGAATGCACATACAAAACAAAAATCTCGAAAACGAGAATTTTGGACATACGATAGTTGACCTCTGAGGTACAGAAATAGTATATATAAGGGTGTGCCGGTACCCATCAGTACCAACAACAACTACAACTAATTCGTAACAACTTTTCTCTCTTAGCACTTTTTTTTCCACCTCAGAATGCAACTTTTTCCACTCTGAAATGATGGGGTAAACCCCTCAATTTTCGCTAAAATAACACGTGTTTTGCATTCAAACACCATTTCCCCATCAAATTTCTTTGTAAACCTAAAAAAAGGGTTACCCTTGGAAAGCTGACGAAATGGAGTATGTTTTAGGCTTTTGAGGGACTCTGGAGAAGACCGTGGAATGTAGAATCGAACTATCACATAAGAACGACATAACTTGGTAAGTAGGTAAATCTCAGCACTAGAGTAGTCAATCATCATACAAACTACTGTTGTGATCAGCTACCTCTTCGCATTTCTGTCCATTCGCTTCCTTAGCTCATGTGGTAGGAGCTCCGATTCAGAATCGGAATGATAGGAGATCGATCTCCAGTCGAGGGAAGTTAATTTTTGACGACTCAACAGTATGGCGCAGTCGTACCGGACCCAAATGGAAATCTGGCCGCACACTGCCATTCTCCCCTGGTGATGAATACCTGTTTGTCTACTATCAGCATGTTCAGGTGGAAGCTGCAATGTCCAACGACGATTTGATCTTTGTTGTCACAATCCCAATAGTAGAGGAGGCAAGCGAATTCATGCTACACCGTGTCCACTCCCTGCCAGTCTTTGATTCAGCAGTACAACAGTGGTTACAATGAGCACGGCTAGCTCCTTATCTAGGGATTGGAAAGTAGGGCCAAGATTTCATGGTATTGAAGGAAGTACAGTACGGTCGGTGCAAGTCAACTCAATCAATAATATGTCCAGAGACATTACCCCTCTTTTCCTCTTCCACACCAAGCTGTGAGCTTGGACTCTACTGGGGAGACCATGAACACTGTGAAAGGGTCGTCCTTCCACCCCAGAGAGCCCCAGTCTTCAAGCGGGCTGGAAACAATGGGGTATTTCAGTAAATTTTTTTTTTTTCAAATGAGTATGGCTCAGGAATAACGGTAATCGGGTCTGTTCGTCGAGAAAATGTTTTTAAAAAATCAGAGAAGCTAAGGAAAGTTGTAGATTTGAATGGTGTGACGTAGCTAGCCAAAACTGTTATTGAAAAAGTATCCATGCACAGAGGAGAGATGAAACCCTTGGAGAATCTCTTGGATACTACAAAGTACTACTCACACACGTGCGCGGCGTAGTATGTGTGCATTTATGGCGGCCCGCCTTTTTTTCAAACGAGTGATCTCTTTAATTAATTTTTCTACCACATGTTATAGTATCATTGGGCTAAAAGTTGGAGTATATAGGTTTTCAAGGGGGGGGGGAGTTTTTTTGGGGGCTGAATCCAAATTTGAGGACAAAAACCTGAATTTCCAACTCACCGAAATACCCCATTGTCTCTTCTCAATTGACCTCCCTGCACAGGCTGCAATCCAGTGCAACTCCTCAGTAGCTAATCCCCAAACCTTAGTTTGCCTCTTCGCATTTCTGTCCATTCACTTCCTTAGCTCAGTGGTATCGAGCTCTGACTCAGAAGACTTCTGAGTCTGAAGACACTTAGTGTAAATATAGTTTAGTCGGAACAATAGGAGATCGATCCCCAGTCGAGGGAAGTTAATTTTTGATGATTCAACACTACGATCAATTCATTTTACTAAAAAAGTGAGTGATAATTTTGAAATTAGGTTTCGGAATAGGATTCAGAAGCTTCCAGCTCTAGTCCGTGACACTAGCACTTTCTGTTTAACAATCTTCCACTACTGAGATATTCCACAACCTATCAAATCACCATTATAATGTTATAAATAATAATGGATTAATTTGGGGATTTGTTTTACTAGAAAAATACGACAGCAGCAACCACCCAGGTTACTGATTATTGCAAAAAAGTTGTATAAATTCAAGACAAATTAAAAAAACAAAAACAAAAATAGGCAGCACTCCTGCGGATCAATACGGATTTGTCTTTCTTAGGAGTAGATGGTTATTATAATTAGCACGAGAGCTAGTTTTCTATACCTGAGCTAGCAGCTTTTAGATCCTTCTTTTTTATACACATCGAACCTGCTGTATAGTGATGAATACTTGAATAATGAGGCTTACCAACTAAGACTCTGAGCACTTTACTACTCGCGTACTCTTCTATCTCCCTCAACCAGTCAGGGAGGCAGTCAAAAGTTGGTTGACAACTGATGTCGTAAACTAGAATCAAAGCATGAGCTGATCTATAATAACTTTGAGTTATTGAACGAAACCTCTCTTGGCCAGCAGTATCCCAAATTTGCAACTGAAACGAAAGAAATGTAAATTATTAGTTAGGTAGCGCCCGTCAAATTATGATATACCCAAGTACTCATTACTACTATGAACTGGAAATGTAAGCGGGACTCGTCCGTATCTTGAATGCCGGTTCAAGAGAAAATTGGATCTGACATCCTTCCGAAAGGACCAAATGGAAGAGATAAAATGTAAGTACTGAAGAGAACTGTAATAAAAGAAACTTCTTCTTCATTTTCTCAACTTGTGAAAACTTATTTTTTCAAATTTCTCCTATTTCTCCATCTTCGAATATTCAACTCCTAAGGAGAGATCTTATTTAAACATTCTAAAGGGAATGCAAATTAATAGTAATACGAAAAATGTTAATAATCATAAAAATAACGATAAATAATCCCTTAAAAAATATAAACAAATTCCTTTCATTTTCATCGCAGATACAGCTATACCTATTTACACGAAGTAGGTACCAACTATTTATAAACAAATGAGAAAAAGAATTGGCCATTATAATTGCAACATACTTAATAATAAAATCGAATAATTTCCTTTTCTCGAAAATTAGGTACCTTGATTTTCTCATTATCGATTTCTACCGTCTTGATCATAAAATCGACCCCTATTGTAGCACCTTGACCAGGAGGAAACAGCCCCTGAAACAGGTAGGTAAGTTAAGAACCAATGTGAAAATATTAAAATATTCAACTTTGAACATGCTCTTGAAGATATTTTTTTAATATGGTAAAGAGCTTCCAAAGATATAATTGATTGACCCCTGCCAAACAAGATACTGGTGGCCAATACTTTGCCACCAACCCAACACTTTCTGGTAGCTCATTGATGAGATTGTAACTAATCTCCGAGATAATATTTATAATGGCAATAATGAGGGTTTATTTTTATGGAATAAAACCGTAGTGAGCTGCTCGAAAACGCATCCAAAAAATTTAGAGAATTTAAGGAAGATGAAAATTTTAAATGTGGTGGCAATGTGTAAGAGGCAGCCATGTTTGAAACGTAACGGATATTCTACCAATCTGACTTCAAAGGAGGTTCTGTGGCGCTTACCACAGAAGCGGAACATACACGAACTTTTAGCTTACAAGGATTAACACAAGAGTGTGGGAACTAGGAAGGAGGGCAGAACTCAAGACACATAAGTGACCAAAAGAAACAATATTACCTACTCACTTTTTTACAATACGATTCTACTTACTAGTTTATCAAGCATTATTAGTCTTCATCTTCTCTTATTTAGTTTCAAGATTTGAATCACATTATTCGAGTAGGTAGCTATTTCACTGGATCGTTTTGTGTGGCGGTGCTAGAACACTGTCTGTTGTCGGAGTTGTTTTCGCGTCGTTTTTTTTTCGTATGACGTCAACAATATTCCTCGATTTTCGCGGTGTTTTTTAACAGAGGCTTCACTGTTTAGGCATTTTCTCCTACGGTAATTTTTTCCCCTTGGTTATTCCTAGTGTTAAACGTTATTCTAGGGCCCTATTATAGGATTTGACTTGAAATTCCAGAATCTAAAATTGAGGCAAATTCCCCATAAAGTAATTTTTTTAGAGATAGATAATGTGGTTTACCTGAGTGAACCTTCTAACTAGACAAGTCTTTCCCACTCCAGCATTGCCAACCAGGACAACTTTGAACAGGAATTTGTAGTCATCCATGTTAAGTTATATCTGAAAAATAAATATATAATGTTGGAACTTACATACTTATCGATCGCTATGATGAGCACTTATTTACAAGATATTGTCGATACAGACTATTACGAATGGATGATTCGACTGGACAGGTCTGCTGGTTTGGTTGATTCCATGTTTAAATAGATTCATAGATTGGTAAGATGGCAAATATGTTCTGTTGATATTTTCATATATCGTTAGACAACATCATAACAAGAGGTACTAAAACAAAAATTGAGATCCATCAAACTTACAGGTCTATTGAGGGTGATGACGAAATTCATTACAGCAGATGCCAGACGAAAATATGTGCATGAAGACGGATGTAGAAAAGGTCTTTGAACTGAGAAGCTGGCATTCGTAATTAAACTAACAAACAGACTAGCTGACGTTCACAGATGCTTGATTAGTAAAAGAATTAGGTAAGTACGAGTGGAACCATTCAAGGTGTCTCAAATGAAACCGTGACACCTGTCGTAACCCAAACAGTTCGCATTGTATAGTTTCATTCAACCAACAAAGTCACTCACTATCTTCCAAGAAGGTGAAAATCTCTCAAGTATTTTATGATGAGGTTCTAACAAAATTTTGAGAAAGGCATTGTTGGGATTAGAATTTCCTAGTAAAACTAACGTATGTACTGTCAATTTTATCACAACTGTCAAGTTACAGTTATCTATTTTCTCAAACTTCTTCCATGTTTAATAACTACTGGAAGTAGGATCAGGATTACTTCCATGCTATTGAGGTGGAGCGGGAAAGCATGGAACTAGTGACGATTCGATGTACCTTTCGATGCGATATCTAACATCGAAATAATATCGGAAGGCAGTATCGATATCGATAAAATATCGGAAGAAAAACATCGATATCGCTGATATCGATAGAATATCGAAAGAAAAATTCCGATTTCACTGATACCTATCGAATAAGTTTTTGCATATTTTTTTAATCAATATCAGTGATATCAACATCGAAAAAAATACTGATTTCACCGATATCGAATATGTTTTTGCATATATTTTAATCAATTTCACTGATGTCAATAGAATATAGAAAGAAAAATTCTGAATTAACTGATATCGAATATGTTTTTTTATATTTTTTAAATCAATATCAGTGATATCAATATCGAAAGAAAAATACTGATTTCACCGATATCGAATGTGTTTTTGCATATCATTTCATCAATTTCAGTGATATCGATAGAATATCGAAAGAAAAATCGAAAAGAATACTGATTTCACTGATATCGAATAGGTTTTAGCTTACTTTTTGATCAATGTCAGTGATGTTGAAAGAAAAATACTGATATCGAATATGTTTTGCATAGTTTAAAAAACCCTGTGTTGTTGCCTGTAAAGTCGGTATACGGGCGAAAGTTTTACGTGACAACGACTTTGAGTGGTAAAATAATTTTAATGTTAATATTCATTCGTATAGTAGGAAGAAGGATAAAATAAAATTCTTTGTCAAGTTGCACAGAGTAGGTATTTCCCGTAGGTAGTAGGTATTTCCCATGGGTGGGGGGGGGGAGTGAGTGCCAGGGAAGGGGGGCAGGGCGCTCCCGCTTTTATGAGCGCAGGGTGAAGGGGAGGGGCCGCCCGCCTTTAGGGAGCGCCGAGCTGCACCCCCTCCGTGAGCGGAGCGTAACGCAGTTTCTTGAAGTGTCTCCCGGTAAACCAATTTATAAGACGTTATCACGTCAAAAAAAATCGATATCCAAACATAATGCCAGTTCGAATTTTACTCGTAAAAAGTTGTCATAATACATAATATATTATAATAAATTAATACAAAACAGAAATGGCGAACGGAAATCGAAATGGAAAGAAGTGATGAGGATGTCTTGTCTCTCGTCCCATATCGATTATCGAGCATGAGGACTATGTCGGACATAGCTGATTGTCATGTTATTTCAACTTTGTTGTTTACGTGTTGCGTTCATCTTCCGTTTCTATTTAGGACTTTTGGGTTTTTATTATTTTTCATATTTTGGGGGAAATTGAGAAATTACAGTGGAAAGAACTGTAACCATCCCAACCGATATTTCATTTCTTTCGATATCAATATTTTCCTTTCGGTATTCGATAGTATCGCAAGAAAAATATCGATACAAATATCGGAAATATCGGTATCAATAAATATCGAAAGTATCGAATCGTCACTACATGGAACTACTCTTCTTCAATGGATGAACCTTTGAGATGGAAGTAAGACAATCAATTTAAAGCTGAAAATCATGTGGACCAGAACCCTTGATAAGTGTACATTCTCAAGTTTTTACGCTTATTTATGTTGAGGGATCAATCCTATCTCTTATATAATCCATGTTGGTAGGTAGCTCCATGGTGGTAGGTAGGGAACGCTAGCGCCTCTAGTGGCAATCTTTGTTCTCTCTCTGTTGTTCAGTTCTACTTGTCGAAGTGTCCGTTCGTTAATAAAAGTCAACTTAATCTCGGTGTAAATTAGCAGTATATTTCCCTGGAATCCCGTAATTATTACAGGTTATGGATTGCCCAGAATAACTGCGTGTCGTTTGCGATAAACGGAATTCGTTTTTTTGGTGAAATATCTGTCGAAGTTTTGCTGAAAACCGTGAGTGTTGACGAGTCGGTCGTTGGACTTTTCCGTGTTGAGTTAAAACAGTTCGTTTTTGCCGTGTAAATTTTCGCGAAGTTCGTCATGACGTCTGAGGAAGAGAAATTTAAGATTCCTCTGTTTGATGGGACGAATTACGATAATTGGGCATACCGAATGGAAGTTTTGCTGAAGGAGAAAGGTCTGTGGGAGAGCGTTTTTATTCCCCCGGTTGAACCGACTGAAATGGACCTAAAAGGTGGTCAAACTCCTAAGAAAGATCTCGAAGCTGGAAAGAAACAGCTGAAGTGTGCATCGTTGATCGTGCAAAGGATTGCTGATAGCCACTTGGAATATGTCAAGGGACGTTCTACCCCATTCGAAATGTGGAACTCGTTGAGAGAAACGTTCGTCAAAGTTGGAATTGCTACGCAACTTTCACTTAGAAGGAAGCTTTTGACAATGAAGCTCGACCCGGCTGATAGTTTACAACGTCATTTCTTGAAATTTGACGGCTTTATTCGTGATCTCAAGAATGCTGGTGCAACGTTGGATGATGCAAGTATTGTCAGTCATTTGTTGTTGACATTGCCGTCTCCATCGAAGTATGATGTTGTTGTCACGGCGTTGGAAACTTTGTCAGCAGATACCCTGACTCTCGCGTTTGTCAAGAAGCGGCTATTTGAAGAAGAAGCGAAGCATAAAGACGAAGTTTCGAGTACTGCAATTTCAGAGTCGGCTTTTTCTGCAACAAATGCGAAGAAAAAGGTGGGCAAAAAGAAATTCAAGTGTTTCAATTGTAAAGCTGTAGGGCACTTTAGCAGGGACTGTCCCAGCAAGAAAAGTAAGACGCCTCAGCAAGGTGAGTCAGCGCATTTGGCTGATACTAAGGAAAATCTTGAATTTTGCTTTATGGCCCAAGATAATTCCTCTCTGAAGGGAATGAAGTGGTACCTCGACTCAGGTGCGTCTGAACATTTGTCAGGTTCAAAAACTGGCATGCAAAATGTTAGGCAGTTGTCGTCACCTGTGCACATTCGTGTTGCGAAAGCAGGACACGTTTTGACAGCCTTTGAAGAAGGTGATCTGTCTGTGAGATCTCTGGTGAATGGTGAGTACCGTAATATAACCATTCGGAACATATTGATCGTTGAAGACTTGGAAGCCAATTTATTGTCAGTACCTAAGTTGGAATCGAAGGGGATGAAAATAGTTTTTGAGAACAAACTGGCCACAATAATGAAAAACGAGTTTGTTTTGGCAGTTGCCACTCGTACTGAAAAACTGTACGAACTCGAATTCTGTTTGGAAGTTGATACTGCGTATCTGTGTACTTCTGAGAAGACAGAATTGTGGCATCGTAGGTATGGCCATGTTGGTTCTGATTACCTCAAGAAGCTACCTGGGTTGGTCACTGGAATGCCTGAAGTACAGTGTCTGTCACAGCCCTGTGAGTTTTGTGTTGCTGGTAAGCAAACCAAACTGCCCCATTCGAGGACGAGGGAGAGAGCTACGAGACCACTCCAGCTGATCCACAGTGATGTATTTGGCCCAATAAGTCCTGTGTCTTACGACAGTAAGAGGTATGTACTCACGTTGACGGATGATTTTACACATTTCTGTGTATGTTTTGTGATTGAAAGGAAATCAGAAGTTTTCGAATGCCTGAAGCAGTATAATGCGTATACTACTGCTCATTTTGGTAGGAAAATCAGCCGATTTCGTTGTGATGGTGGCACAGAATATATAACTAACGACGTGAAAAGTTTTTTTCTCGAGCTTGGAGTTCAAATGGAGGTGAATATCCGTTATACACCTGAAAATAACGGAGTGTCTGAGAGGATGGGAAGAACAATATCAGAAAAGGCTCGCAGCATGCTAATTGAGTCTGGCTTGGACAAAAGACTCTGGTCAGAAGCTGTGAAAGCAGCTGTCTTTCTAATCAACAGGTCTCCGACTGTTGCATTGGACGGTGTAGTACCTGCTGAGCTATGGTATAGATCGAAACCTGATGTACGCAAACTCCGTGTATTTGGATGTTTGGCATTTCTCAAGACACCGAAGGAACTTCTGAAAGAAAAATTCGAATCAAGGACGAAGAAATGTTATATGGTCGGTTATACCACGAATGGGTATCGCCTTTGGTCTGATGAAGAACAACGTATAATCCTGGGGAGGGATGTGATCTTCAATGAAAAGTGCATGGCAAAGGATGTTCCCAATCGACCAGATGAGCCCATCTACACGATAAATTTGGAAGAAGAATATCCAAATTCGGACCAAGAAATTGATGCTGTTTCTCAAAACAATGTTGGAGATTCGGGAGCTGAAGCAGCTGGTGCTGATGGAGACCTGAACGAAATTTCAGATTCATTGTGTTCCGAATCTGAACAGATTCCAACAATTGACCTGGACACCTCTAGTGAGAGTGGTAATGAAAATGATGACGTCAGTGAAACCGAATCTGTGAGAAGTAGTCGACGAGTCAGGCGTAAGCCTGTGTACCTGAACGATTATGTTGCACTTGCCATGAGTGCTGAGGCATATGTTGAGGATCTACCTACAGATTTTGATGACATCAAGAGTAAACCCGATAAAAATATGTGGTATGATGCCTGTGAAGAAGAAATGAACTCTCTTCTGAATAACCAGACATGGACTCTAGTTCCTTTGCCCAAAGGAAAGCGTCCTATAAACTCTAAGTGGGTTTTTAAGGTGAAAAGAGATTCTTCAGGCAAGATTTCGCGATACAAGGCTCGCCTTGTAGTGAAGGGCTGTGCCCAACGAAGAGGGTTTGACTATTTCGAAACTTACGCTCCTGTTGCAAGGATTACTACAGTTCGTGTTCTGTTGGCAGTAATCAACAAGCAAGAGCTTCAAGCTGTGCATTTGGACGTGAAGAATGCATTTTTGCATGGGGAATGCAACGAAGAAATATATATGGTGCAGCCAGAAGGATATGTTAAAGAAGACAACCTTGTGTGCAGGCTGAATAAGGCACTGTATGGACTAAGGCAGGCTCCTCGCGCATGGAACTCGAAGATTGATACATTTTTGAAAGGATATGGTTTGAAACCATCCTCACATGACAAATGTTTGTATATTTTGTCAAAAGGTGATGTCAAGATCTATGTATTAATTTTTGTCGATGATATTTTGTTGGCAGGAAACGACATTTCAGAAATCAACAAGTTGAAAGTGGCTCTTTCGGAAAAGTTTGATATGAAAGACCTTAAAAATGTTGAATGTTTCCTTGGAATTGCTATTGCAAGAACAAACGATGGAATGTTTCTCAGTCAAGCTGAGTATACTAGAAACATTTTGAAACGTTTTCATATGGAGGATTGTAAACCAGTGAGGACCCCACTGGAGTCAAGATTTAGTTTCAACGAAAATTCGCCGAGAATTGATGAGAAGAAACCTTATCGAGAATTGGTTGGCTGTCTGTCCTATCTTATGATGAATACTCGACCAGACATCGCAGCAGCTGTCAACGTGTTTAGTCAGTATCAAGTGTGTGCTACTGAGGAACACTGGAAAGGATTGAAGAGAATCCTACGCTACCTGAAGGGTACGCTATATTTCGGACTGTTTTTCTGTAAAACTGATGACGTGCCTCTCAAAGGATTTGCCGATTCCGACTGGGCTGGACAATCTGATCGAAAATCGATATCTGGATACTATTTTGAAGTGTTCGGTGCACCCGTGTCATGGTGTACCAAGAAACAGAGCTGTGTTGCTGTTTCGTCTACAGAGGCAGAATTTGTTGCACTCGCCACTTCATGTGCTGAATGTTTGTGGCTCGTTAAAGTCATACAAGAATTTGTATCGATCGTAGAGGCTCCAGTCATCTACGAAGATAATCAACCCTGTATCTACGCACTTGGTGATAAGTGGGAGCATAAAAGGTTGAAGCATATGGACGTCAAGTATCACTTTATACGTGATCTTGTGGCAAGAAAGAAGATACTTGTTGAGTACGTTTCGACGCAGTGTCAGAAGGCCGATGTGTTTACAAAGGGACTCGACGCAACGAAGTTTGAAGTAATGAGGCATTTTATTAATGTTTTACCTTGTAAATGACTTTGTTTATTGGTAGAATTCCCTATTTTGTGTGAAAATTGGTCTCAATTTGAAATGTTTCATGTTTGTTTTGATATCACTTATCAGTTGTTGTCTTGTGATAAGATAAGAATGGATTGTGGGGAGGTGTTGAGGGATCAATCCTATCTCTTATATAATCCATGTTGGTAGGTAGCTCCATGGTGGTAGGTAGGGAACGCTAGCGCCTCTAGTGGCAATCTTTGTTCTCTCTCTGTTGTTCAGTTCTACTTGTCGAAGTGTCCGTTCGTTAATAAAAGTCAACTTAATCTCGGTGTAAATTAGCAGTATATTTCCCTGGAATCCCGTAATTATTACAATTTATGAACAAGATTTATGTTCAAACGAAGTACCTGGAGAGGAAAAAAATGCAAGTAACAAAAGCTAAACCAACCATTGTGAACACAGCAGGCCAAGTCTACTAACCGAAGAAAGAACGAGAAGAAGCATCAAACGTACGTGATAAATGATAACGATCCGCCACAAGTTTTCGCGTTGTTTGATCACATTTTTGTTCATGTCATGGATAAGATTCGCCAATTGCTGATAGTATGTTTGAGTAGACGAGTCACTTGGTAATTTTTGTAGTAAGATCTCTGCACCTTCTTACCTGAGTAATAACTTTTCTAAAAAAGAATAATATGGGCTGTTCCTTGAGTAGCTGTTGTGGTGATTCCCCTGATCAAGTAAGTACTTTCTTGAGTTCGTACCTGTGTGAATACATTTCTTAGTGAAATCGCATTTGTGGTAGATGCTTACTGAAACAAGTAGTATTCATTCGTAATATCGATTTCACGGTAAATTTTTTGTTCTTCTTTATACTTGTTTTTCGGGTATTCTCTTGCTCTCCGGCATGTAGTCATCCAAAGGATACTGTTTCCCTAGATTATTCCGAACGTTTGTGGGAAAGAATGCAGGATAGCAGTTATGTGCGCAACCTTCCAAACTTATTATTTGTCATTCCCACAACAAAATCATGAATGTAAAAATAAGGAAAGAGTTGAATCTGGACCAGTATTGACGAAGTATCCTGTAATTACTGTGCGAGTAGTTTTTCGGATTCGGAGTTTCTTATCAGGTACTTTTGTACATCTGCAATCCCTCGGTGGAAAACTACATCGTAACTGATACGAGTATTTTATTACGTAACTCTATGGAAAATTCCAAGTGCCTCGCTCCCCTGCGTTTTATAAACGTTACCCTTGTTCCGTGCCTAATGTGAAATTAATGAGGAATTTCACCGAATTCTGTTTGCATTTTTCCTGAATAGTTAATGGTGTGGGATAGATGAAAATCGGGTTGATTTCGGAAAATAAGTCTCCTGTTATTTTTGGGAGACAAAATTTTAGATTTCAAAACTAACCGTAAAAACGGACGTGAAGCGGGAACCCTCGCTGATTGGGCTGTTCGGATCGCCGTCTCCTCCCAGTGTTGCCCATTGGGACGACAAAATCGTGTTTTCTAAGAGAAAAGTTATCAAACAAAAACAGAGGAAACCTAATTTTCCCCATCTTGCTTTTTCTATTTTTTCTTCAGATTTTCGATTTCAAACTTTACATTTTCGTGAAATTTTGCATCTGGGGACTATAGATTTCTCAATCTCAGCGCTTCAAGCGGCCATAAATGAACTATTCCAGGATGACGTCATCCTCCCAGTTTTTTTAAACATTCGTATTTTCTACACTGTTTTGTTTATTCGTAAATTAGGAAGTTTGGGCTGAAAGTTTGCCTTAGGGGGTTTTTCGAGGTGCTGAATCCGATTTTGGGGTCAAAAAGAGGAAATTCCGACATGGTGAAATTCCTCATTGAAACGTTTAACCCGTTGTGGTCTGCACCACGTGGAGAAGTAACGAGGTCCAGTGCTGCCAACCCATCGAAGCTAAGAATACCCTCAAATCCACTAGAAAATCCTTTCGAAATACAAAAATATGAAGATACCTACTGATGATATGTTCTGGTGTTCATTTATGATGGATATCATAATTACCTACATATTCCTATCATTTCTTAAGTAGGTAGATAAGAACAGCACTCCAATTGAGTTGATGAAGTTTTAGTATTTTAGCATCATTTACGAATAGTTTTATAGAACATCTATCAGTGTTGTTTACCATCGTGACATCAGACATTTTGAGGGAAACCTAAAACATGTAATTTCTCGACTTAGATACATTCGTACAGTAAGGTGGAGAGCGTAGATGAATAATAGTAAAAAATTTGTTTTGGTACTGTTCGCCAGCATGGATGAACCTTGGAGCCAGGATTAAAATGACTCCTCGAATCAGGATTCTGACTGTTCCACAAAAAGATTTTCATCTGTAGTTTAACCGTAGATAACGGGGTTTTCAATATAACAGGTTTGTTCCAGCACAAAAAGTTCATGAACCCGCTGGGTGTGAGAACCCGAGAAATTTGAATGAGTTCATGAACTTTTTAGGTTCAGGAATTTAGTAGTTGAGATGAAATTCGGCAGAGAGCGCGGAACTCGGCTTTCAACAACACATCGTCAAAGATACTACGATGACAAGTTTTCTGATACCCGTTTCTGTTTACTTTGACCCATCGATGACAAAATTCCCACCTACACACTGTGTTACTACCATGTGATTAGTGTTTTGCCTTCCAATGGCCAAGGATACCAAGGATATACGTAATTGACACCTTTCAAGATTTTACGATGGAGGATCGTAGGTAAGTACCTTAGTTTTTATGCGAACCACTCATTCAGCATGTTTACCGCATCTGATTGTTGTTGCTAGGAATGAAGAAGGAGGTGTAGAAGTACAATTTTTTTGAACGTTTACAGAACATCCTTGAAGGACCTCTAAAATTAAATTGCTCCTATCCAAGCTGGTTGTTGTTCTAAAACCTACATAGATTTCCGGATTCTGAAATTGATTTCTCGATTTTTCTATGGTGAGAATCTCATTGATTTCAATGATGAGTGGCTACCGTTTCGAATGGTAGTACGATACAAACTAAGACAGACTGCGCTTACTGTGGTTTTGGTCTAACTACAGATAATCCGGTCCTCACATATTTAGCATTAATCGCGTGATTGCCAGTGATTTATTGAAAATATATCGCGCTGGGGTCACACAGAGCTATCCAGAAGGAACCAAACACTATTTCAAAGCACTTGAAATTTTCAGATCTGCTAAATTAGTTTAGCGTTGAGGTGTGAGTACTTTAGTGCCTGACTTGTACCACCGCTAAAATGAAGGAAACTTTTTCATAACTAGCTTGACTTTTGCTTCAATTTCTCTATATTTTTAGAGGTGTAAAGGGTTTCCAGCTGAAAGCCGTATGAAAAGGGAGTAGTGAACATTCCCCTAGCCTAGAGGTAAAACTCCTACCTGGCCATCCAAGCACAAACTAGCCTAGGACCCCAAAACAGACCTTCTCCTTGTGGCTTAAGTGTAGGAGGTGCTGATAACAAATACCTGTCCACATCCCCTTGTACCCTTTGTACAACTTTGTTCAGAGATAGAGAAAGGATAGTAGTCGAAATGGTTATTTCTATAATGGAGTATTTCAGTCAATTAAAAAAATTTTTTTTTTCAAAAGAGTATGGCTCAGGAATAACGGTAATTGGGTCTGTTCGTCGAGAAAATGTTTTTAAAAAATCAGAGAAGCTAAGGAAAGTTGAAGATTTGAACGGTGTGACGTAGCTAGCCAATCGTGATGTAGCTAGCCAACTGTCTTTGAAAAAAGTATCCATGCACAGAGAAGCGATGAAACCCTTGGAGGACCTCTTGGATACTACAAAATACTACTCACACACGCGCGCGGCATAAGTGTTTGTGCGTTAAGGGAGGCCCGCCTTTTTTTCAAACGTGTGATCTCTTTAATTAATTTTTCTACCATATGTTATAGTATCATTGGGCTTAATGTTGGAGTATACAGGTTTCCAAGGGTGCTGAATCCAAATTTAAGGTCAAAAACCTGAATTTCCAACCCACCGAAATACCCCATTCCCACCACATGACCAGGGAGCCCTCAACATCTGACAAACAGCAAACAGCCACTTTTATTAATTTTGTTGAAACTTTGAAAAGTCATTTAAAGCTAGCTTAGGTTTACTTTACTTGATGTTAATTATGATCAGGATGGAGCCAATAGAAAAAACGTCACCTCCTTCACAGAGTTCTTCAGGAAGATTTACTTGTGTTCTTAAAGTTTGGTAAATGAGTTACCTTGTAACATATTGTGTTTCGTGTTTCAGAATGGTGAACCAAGTGAGAGAACAACATTACTTAGTGATCCAGTCGCATCCAGTGGTACTGAACAACGCATACCCAGGTGAGTTATGGTCATCTTGAACCTGTTTTGTTTTTGTGAATCTGACTGGTTTGACAAACTAGGTACTTTGTTAATGAGGAATTTCACCGAATTCTGGTTGCATTTTTCCTCGATAGTTAATGGTGTGGGATAGATGCAAATCGGGTTGATTTTGAAAAATAAGTCTCCTGTTATTTTTGGGTGACAATCAAAATTTATGATTTCAAAAAATAACCGGGAAAACAGACCTCTTCAACGTGAAGCGGGAACACTCGCTGTTTGGATCGCCATCTCCTCCCAGTGTTGCCCGATGGTACGACAAAATTGTGTTATCTAAGAGGAAAGTTATCAAATAAAAACAGGGGGAACCTAATTTTCCCCATCTTGCTTTTTCAATTTTTTTCTTCAGTTTTTCGATTTCGAACTTTACTGGTTTTGTGAAATGTTGCATCTGGCGACTATAGATTTCTCGATCTCAGCGCTTCAAGCGGCCGTAAATGAAGTATTCCAGGATGACGTCATCCTCCCGGTTTTTTTTAAACGTTCATATTTTCTACACTGTTTTGTTTATTCGTAAATTAGGAAGTACGGGCCGAAAGTTTGCCATAGGAGGTTTTTCTAGGTGCTGAATCCGATTTTGGGGTCAAAAATAAGAATTCCGACATGGTGAAATTCCTTATTACCTTCCTGATCCCTTAAAAATACCAATGAGAACCGCGTCAAGCTATCAATTTGTAAACCACGCTTATCAAGCATGTTTGATCGATCGATGTCATGTTTTGAAGGTTTGAGATTCATGCATCCTTGTCAGTAAATGTGTTCTCAAACCTGAAAAAATAATCCTAAAACCAAGATCCTCTCAAGTGAGAAGTTGGTGGTGGAGTCATATAATATCTAGCACTAAGTAATAAACAATGGGTAGACACTGTGAGTAGCATCCATTTTACCCTCTTTTCTCACCATCGCATGGTTTGTGATATTTCCATGCATTTACCTACCTATTTCATTTAATGACCATAAATCAACGCCGCGCTATCGACGAGTTTGAATATACCCTGAGCTCTAATCGACGAGAACGTTCTTTGTGAAATGAAAAGAATTAGTTTTGAATGGATGACACATTCCCCATTGAAATAAAGTTGTATTGCCTCCTTGATTTCCAACTTTAATTTATGTTCTCTTTATTGCAGCGATGAACTGTCTGGGTCGTATTGTAGCTCAGTTCCTAAAAAATCGGACGAACAATCCGTCATGAACAAGATCCTCCACGAGACTGCCACGTAAGTTGAGCCTTGAGTCCTCAATGGGGTCTCCCTAACCATGGGTTCTACCTATTATATCATATTTTCTCTTAGAAATATAGAATTTTTCCGTTTAACCTTATCCAAAAAGTTAAGTTCAGGGCGCCCTGAGAGAGCACTCAGTGCGATTTTTAAGGGCGCACTCAATGGTATTCATAAACAAAATCAGCGTTGATTCACCCTCGACTCAATGGTGGAAAATCCTCAGTTTAGCCCCTCAGTGTCAGCTATTATCAGATTTTCCCATTGAAAATAATGCAAAGCAAATCAACTCTAATTTAAGTTTATTTGTTTACATAAAAATATGGTGACTTGACGAGTCTTTCCGTCAGGCGAGTTTTTCTATAGTTGTCTAAAATTCTCGCCTACGTTCTAAATACTTATTCTGTTTTACGATCTAATATAAAGTAAGTAGGTACTTTCTTAATATTCACCACTTCATGCAAGTAGGTGGAAAATTCACGTTTTTGGTTAATGAAGTGGGTAGGTAATGACGTTCAAGTTGAATAAAAAACATCCATACAGGAACAAATTTATGTCGGGCTGTCTCTACTCTTTTAGACAGGTATGACGAATAAGTAGGTAGGTAGAGGTTGTTGATGGATTCAAAACTTCATAAATATTTGTGCATAATCCTCTTCCATTCGGCTGGGAGAAGGTGGTTTCTTCTCTAAACCCAAAAGGTATCGGAACTCCAGTGAAAGAGATAGGACCCACCAGTCAGGAAGCTGGACTTCGACAAATGGGGTATTTCAGTCAATTTAAAAAAAATAAATTTTCAAAAGAGTATGGCTCAGGAATAACGGTAATTGGGTCTGTTCGTCGAGAAAATGTTTTTAAAAAATCAGAGAAGCTAAGGAAAGTTGAAGATTTGAATGGTGTGACGTAGCTAGCCAATCGTGACGTAGCTAGCCAACTGTCTTTGAAAAAAGTATCCATGCACAGAGAAGAGATGAAACCCTTGGAGGACCTCTTGGATACTACAAAATACTACTCACACACTCGCGTGGCATAAGTGTGTGCGTTAAGGGAGGCCCGCCTTTTTTTCAAACGTGTGATCTCTTTAATTAATTTTTCTACCACATGTTATAGTATCATTGGGCCAAAAGTTGGAGTATATAGGTTTCCAAGGGTGCTGAATCCAAATTTAAGGTCAAAAACCTGAATTTCTGACCCACCGAAATACTTACCCCATTCACTTCAGAGCTCCACTTCATTCCCACAACTGTATAAAGAAGAGGAAAAGTCCGGTTCTCCTGTCATAAAGGGGAATGATCTGATTGGAGGTCGTGAAATACTAAGTATCATAAAATACGAAAAAATCAAAATGTCAAAAGCATAACACCTAACAAGAATCATTAAATTATACAATCAACCCCTTGGTCAAACATTTTTTAACTTCTCGTAAAATACTCTCTTTGTCACCCCAAACTCGTAGAGTACCCACACCTAAATTGTTACTTTTTTTCTATTTTCAATATACCCTGCTACTATACCGTATGCACACGGTATCATCTGTACATTTCAGTAATCCATATTTATACTCCCCTCGTCACCCCAAACTCCTAGAGTATCCACACGTATATTGCTGTTTTTTCGGTTTTCGATATACCATACCCACATACTGTATGCACGTGGTATGAGGAGTCCGTATTCATGTTCTACTCCTCCACCAACTCATAGAGTAGGACTCAGCTGTCGCATTTTTGTGTACAACGAATATACGCAAGTTTTCGTTGTACACTCTTATAAAAATAAATTATTTTTATATATTTACAACATCTTGACAATTTTTAATTTCTGAAATTGTGCCTACTCGTATATCAGAAATTAGGTGCTGAATCCGAATAAACCGTTTATTACTAGTGATATGATGGTAATATCCGTAGGAAAATCACGTTTTTCGGTCTATTTTGGTTATTATTTTTAACAATGAACCTTTGGAATCGAGCATGAACCAATTTGAAACCTCCCTCAACATTTGATGGTATCGTTTCAAGGTAAATACGTAGAATCCGAAAATCGAATTAAAAAAAAATCTGTCCTTCGGCCATACTTTTCTTAATCACCATGGACCAATTTTTATGAAATTTCGTATATTAGCTCTAGTTGTGCCACGAAGCTTTTGGTTAGTGCCAGTCTCATCTAAAGGGTGAAAAATAGGGTTTCCAATTTTTAAAACGGTGGGCGGCGGACAGACGGCCAAATTTTTATTCGATTTTTGGATTCTACGTACCTTGAAACGAAAAATAACTAATTTTGAAGGGGGGGGGGGATTTTCTTGGTCGACTCCAAAGGATTATTTTTGAAAATATATAAAGTTCTCAATATAAAGGTGTTGTTTTTACACCAATTTAAAATTGCACTGAATTTGCAGAATCGAAAGAGACCATCCAGAGCTCTGTAGGCCAAACCTAGCTCACAATGAGGTCTTGAGGGTGGAACTTGGAATAAATCAAAAAGACGAGTGTGAATCACAAAAGAGGCCTAATATCCGTTCAAATTTCAACTGAACAAAAATTATTTCGTTTCTTTCTCTAATGAGAGTTTCATGTCTCAATTGTTGTGCTCCTCTGGCAACCAAGAAACAAAAATTTCGTTATGAATATGAGTTCAGTCAACTCTCTTTAAACGATGTTTCACTGGTAGGAACTTTCTGTCAAAATAAACTTGACAGCGAACCTTGAGTGAAAATGTGGGTACTGAAAATGGGAAAACCGTGTTCTTAGCAGGTTAATGATCAATATACAAGAAAAATAATAAATCGTCGTGTAGTAATTTGCAGCGTTTAAAAAAATATTCGGACCCCTTAGTGCTGTCCAAAATTCCTGGCTAACGAATTCATCTTTTTGTTTGTTATTATGAACATTTTGGTTAAACTTGAATTTTTCGTGAATCAATTACTCCAGCTATCTTCGGGAGGGACACATATATAACGTTACATGTATTTATGTATTATTATATGTACATATGATTTTCGGAAAACTGCAGGAATCTTTAGATGTTCCAAATTGGATTCCAGTGAAAAACAGTTCAAAGTAGCCCATGCTTAAAATTTTGAGTCCATTGCAATTGCTTCATTTTCCTTGAAAATTCGCTAAAAGAAAAAGTAGAGAAACTCATGGGTTACTCAGTTCAACTGCACGTAAGAAGGGAGCCAGGTGAGGAGAGGTGGGCCAATAGAAATTGACATGTTTAAACATGTATTTATATTGTTGTTTGAAAGTGATCCATTATTTTTAATTTGAATTTGAATTTTTGTAGGAATGTGATCGATGTTGCTGCTTTGGGCCCGCACGCTATTGAGCAAAACGAATACCTCGAGAGGAAGAATTTCTATCAAATCAAAGTTGGTCCGCATCTGAACTTGCCCTGGCTACATACAGGGGCGTACGATAAATGCATACTTTTTGATATCCCAGACCCAGAGAGAATCGTGGCGTCACTCCCAATTAGTATCTCTGATTACAACCTGGTAAGTTTTTCAGTTATCAATCTCTACAATATTGTACCCCCGTGAGATTCAATTGATTTAAATTTAAATTTAATTATACTTCATAACCTACCCTCTCCCCTCATACATTACCTCCTGAATTCCTGATTATTTCCGTTTACTCATACGAACAAATTGGAAGTTGCATATTGGAAGAAATACACAGAGTTTTCTTCCAAGTTTAGAACAGTGTTGCCAGAATTTTCTCACCTTTTGGTTTATTATTTGGATTTGGTTTAAAATTTGGCCGTCAGTCCACCGTCCGCGGCACTTTCCCCAGTTAGCATTGACCGATTTTAATGAAATTTGGTATGTAGGCTCCATTTGGGGTCTAGTTGTGCCCCGAAGATTATGGTAGATGTAGGTCACTTCTGAGAGTCGAAATGTTGAAACGCCCTTACTAAAAAAAATTTTGATATAAAGGTATTGTTTTTCCATCAATTTGAGATAGTATAGAATTTTATGAGACAGTGCAGAGCCCTGTAGGACAAATCGTTCGTTCCCTACGAGAATGGGGTATTTTAGTCAATTTAAAAAAAAAAAAAATTTTCAAAAGAGTATGGCTCAGGAATAACGTAATTGGGTCTGTTTGTCGTGAAAATGTTTTTAAAAAAATCAGAGAAGCTAAGGAAAGTTGAAGATTTGAATGGTGTGATGTAGCTAGCCAATCGTGACATAGCTAGCCAACTGTCTTTGAAAGAAGTATCCATTCACAGAGAAGAGATGAAACCCTTGGAAGACCTCTTGGATACTACAAAATACTACTCACACATGCACGCGGCGTAGTGTGTGTGCATTTATGGCGGCACGCCTTTTTTTCAAACGTGTGATCTCTTTAATTAATTTTTCTACCACATGTTATAGTATCATTGGGCTTAAAGTTGGAGTGTATAGGTTTTCAAGGGCGCTGAATCCAATTTCGAGGTCAAAAACCTGAATTTCCGACCCACCTAATTACTTACCCCATTTAAGGGTTGAACTTACGATAAATCAGAAACACGACTGTGAATCGCAAAATAGGCCTAATCTCCGTTCAAATGTTAGCTGACCGAAATGCGATCAATGTTTTTCTTCAAGTTGGTTGGTGGTAACAATGGCAAAGCTGTGTTCTTTGCAGACGAGTGATCTATATAGAAAAATAATAAACCTTCGTGTAATAATTTGCAGCGTTTTCATTAGGTTTTCCCCCTTTCTAGTCCTTAACCTTTTAGCGCCAGGGTCCGCATGTATGCGGAGCTACCCAGGTGAATTTGACTGTCGGGGTCTGCATATGCGGACTGACCTTGGATCACCTCCCTGCCAGGCTCCGCATATATCCAGTTTCGTTTTTGTTTTGTTATGACGCCCCTCCATTAATTTTTCCTCCCTTCATTCATGGTTTTTAGGACTCTGAGCAGTAGTTGAAAGACTTTGGACTTTGTTTACATTGAACATTCGACAATTCTGGGCGGGGGGGAGGAAGGGTTTACCTTTCTCCTTCCAGATGGTTCAGTTACCTCTTGCCCTTTCCAACGAGAGTGTACCTACTGAGGAATTTCACCGAATTCTGTTTGCATTTTTCCTGAATAGTTAATGGTGTGGGATAGATGAAAATCGGGTTGATTTCGGAAAATAAGTCTCCTGTTATTTTTGGGAGAAAAAATTTTAGATTTCAAAACTAACCGGAAAACGGACGTGAAGCGGGCTGATTGGGCTGGACCCTCGCTGATTGGGCTGTTCGGATCGCCGTCTCCTCCCAGTGTTGCCCATTGGGACGACGAAATCGTGTTTTCTAAGAGAAAAGTTATCAAACAAAAACAGGGGAAACCTAATTTTCCCCATCTTGCTTTTTCTATTTTTTTCTTCAGATTTTCGATTTCGAACTTTACTGTTTCGTGAAATTTTGCATCTGGGGACTATAGATTTCTCGATCTCAGTGCTTCAAGCGGCCATAAATGAACTATTCCAGGATGACGTCAATTTCCCGGTTTTTTTAAACATTCGTATTTTCTACACTGTTTTGTTTATTCTTAAATTAGGAAGTTCGGGCTGAAAGTTAGCCTTAGGAGGTTTTTCGAGGTGCTGAACTTGATTTTGGGTTCAAAAATAGAAAATTCCGACATGGTGAAATTCCTCATTCTTTTTTTTTTTTTTTTTTTTGTTTTTTTTTTTTTTTCCTTTTGTGTGCCAACTTCCTTTCCTCCTTTTAAATTACCTTTCCCTGGGTCAAGTCGAAGTTTGTGTTCAAGTTGGAATATTATGATTTTCACCTCATTTGTGGAACAAAACTGTTTAGAAAAACGGTTGTATATGAAAAAATTCAGGATATTTTTACATGAATGAATACTATACATTTTAACAAACATTAGCTCAAAATTTGGTGGAATTTGAACGAATTTTGAACCTGTAACGCTTCTCTGAAGATAGGCGGAATGGAGGAGTGCGAAAATGAAAAATAAGTCAGGACAGAGGAGTTGTCTCAGTCCGAGCGGGCCCTTAAATCCAGGACTGGGGAGCCGCCTGGGCATTTAAAAGTCAGGCGCTAAAAGGTTAATACCTCCAAGACCTCGAGGATGCCCAATGATTCCCCTTTTTAAAATGTTCCTCTTCAATTTGAATGAATATTAATCCATAAAAATCAAAAAAAGAACAGAATCTAAAAATTCGTTTTTTGTTCGACCTGGATATTTATGTAGTTGCACATTTTCCCCTCTAAATGTGCATATTTTAAATATACTAATTTTTAACGTAATTTATACTATTTCTTCCATGTTCTTCTGTCATAGTTCTTCATCTTCATCTTCATCTTCATCTTCATCTTGGTTTGCTTTCCTATTCTGACTCTCTCTTGACAGACCTAATATTGTTTATTCTTTTCGAGTACATACAAAATATATAATAAAAAAGAATAACTTCCCTTAGAGAAAATCATTCATTTAACTCGTGCAATCTGCACCACAAAATAACAATTTTTTGATAATTTTCCGGTATACTCATCGCTTGAAAAAATTTAGTAAAGTATAATACCAAAACCTATATAATAACGTATCGTTGCCATTGTTGGGGTTCCATTGGCATCTTTCCCATGTGGTCAGTTTCACAGTGGCCTATTCTAGAAATGTTGGTAGTTATTAAAACTATTACCATAAGCCCAAACAATCAATAGCAAGTTGCAGTGATTAGTGAACTCTCTTTCCCCACTGAATGACTCGTGTTATGAATTGTGATGGTTGGTTACCAAAAAAGATTATCATTATTTATTGGTTGTTGAAGTTATCATTTGATTCTGAATTTTGTTGATTCCTAAAGTTGTAATATCTTGAGTTCTCAACTTTGGTGGCAGCAGAGGGATTGTAGAACTCAAGCTATCGTAGAGAGGATAAGAGGGAACTCGTAAAACTCAAAAATCACTGATTCGACTGAAAATTATTGTTGGGAAGTCAAAGATACGTATTGTCTAGGATGAGGCCATGCGAAACATAGAAAGAATGATTTGGGTAGTGGTGGAACAATATTTGCATGTTAGCAAATTGACTTTGGAGTCAGTGGATATTGCACATGTGGAAGTCAGTTTTTAAGGATCCTGAAGTGAAAGCGTGTTCACTTACAGTGACTCTGACAAATCCCTGAATCTTCTCTGGAAAAAACAGTATTGTCCTTGGGTGTGCTGGATTCCAAACATTAGAGTGATACATGCCACGTTTTGAGTGCTGGGAATGTGATGTTGTTGGCTGTAACAGCCTAGGAATTGCTTGGAGAAGACTAAGGGAAAGAACAAGGCCCAATTACTAGAGTAACCAAATAACATTTTTATAAGGAAAGCCTAAGGGACGTTTTAAGCACGCCTGGGCCCTAACGGAGGATGAGGGTAACAGCAAAACCGAGACTGACGAGCAGCTCGTTTAACCAAGAAGAATCACATTAAAACTACCTTACTAGGTTATTGAAGAGACCCCACGAAACTAATACTCATCCTAAAGTGTCACTGGCAGCCTTAGGTTGGTAGACTAGTACAGAAAGTTATTCCTATTACTCACAGAGTGAACTGAAGCTGGGGAATACAGGAATTGGTGATAACACGACGCGATATTGATTTACTGTGCACGAATGATGATGAACCGCTCAATCGTGATAATAACCAAAGTCTTCAAGAAACCGATGGCAACTGCCCTGACCGAAAGATATCCAAGGAGAACCTTCCAATCCAACCTTCCGATCCGCCGTCCAGATTCCGAATTGCCCTCCTTCGTCCTGGACGGTAGTGACCCAGGTTTTCCTTATCCGTATTTTATCCGGGGTCCGTCAGGTACTACTTTTCCCATGGCATGACTGTGAACTATCACTTGGAAGCAGAGTGTAGTCCAGCCTGCAATATTGGCCACAAACATTGAAGATGCCCATCTCGAAGTCTTTACGCAGCAATGATTCAGATGGCTGACTTAGACATGTAGCAAGAAAGAACAAAAGTTGAATCTATAAAATTGAAAGGCATTAATCAAACTATGAGAAATTTAAAGAAGTATGGAGGGGGAACCTGACAAATGAAGGAGCCTGTAGATAGATAGGCTTATGAACAAATAACTACTATTTGGTTTTAAGGAGAGCCGATCCAAACAGGATTTCGCAACCTCCTCCATCTGCAAGCAGATAGATGAAACCCCGAAAACCCTAGGAGGGTGATCGAGGGAGTGGAAGGAACTCACCACCCAGGAGCCCCAGGGGAGCTAGTCATAACTATCAGCTCCTCTAGGCACCTGTTTGTATTTACACCACAGGTTAGGCCGAACCTTCTAGCTAAGGTTCTACCAACTAGACAGGTTGGTACCCGAGTTCATAACAGAACTCACATGCCGAGAGACATCTTCAGGGGGTAAGCCTTTGAGGAGGCCATCTCTCCCCTTGTAGCCTTCTTGGTACAAGCCCATGAAGTAGGGTTTGCTCAACCACGACCACCACGAATCCAACCTCAACTGAGGGGCAGGCAGGTGATGCTTTGACCGAGGTCGATGCATGTGTAGCCTGGGGCTCCCCTCGCCCGTGGTACTGGTAATTGAGATGAGTAATGAGCCTTTTACGGCATTACTGCTGTCCCCAGAAGCCCGACCAGGTAACAGGACCAGAAGCAGAGAATTTGTACCTGCTCCCTAACCGCTCTACTCCTGTCAGAGGCATGTGCCAGAGCCCTAACATTAAGGGGGTACAGGAGAGGGAGGCATGATGCGCGGCGGTACCCATGCCACTTATGAACAGAAGAAAGAAGTGATCTGATGGAGAAGACGGGAGAATATTGGAAAACCAAATGTGGAACCCCCTCAAAATAGTGTTGGGCCAGAGCCTATCGTGAAAATCATTGAATGTTAGATATTGGTGTCACGTTATTTGGTATCAAACTTTTTATCACGTTACTTGGATACGTTGGCTATTGGTATCGAAGTACTTGAAAAATATTATATGCTTTCCTCTCCAGTCTTGCTTTTCATTTAGGAGGAGGACCCATTACTGGTTCCTTGATCTTAATATTGATTTATGTATTAGTCTCTTGGCAACACTGTATATTTTGTATTTCTCATGGTATTGTCATTAATATTACTATTTTGCCTTATGCTAATGCCATTATTTTCAACCACCTGACTAAAATGTGACCAATGGTTTGCAGATGTGCAAGATGACGGCAGATGTCTCCAAAGCAATGGAAGGCCTAACTGTTAACCACAAGGAAGATCTGATCGTACCTTTCCAAATTCCATAAAATTGATGTACACAATTTTTTCATGTCAAATTTTGTTTTGGTAGTTCGAGAAGATCATCTGCTTTCATGTCAAGCAATGCGCTTCTCTACATAGTTACTCTAAGAAGCTTGTAACGTCATCCACTTCATATCGACTTCAATGTGGGATAAAGGGTTCTATGTTTATTACGGATGACTTTTTCGCATATTTGTTTGAACATACGAAGCCAGTAGTTGGTGAGTTGTGGCAGCAGTTTATAATTTTTTGTTCTCATCCATCATAGTTGCCATAAACTTAAACTCCTGCTGTCAAGACATGTTATTTTCTTTCTTAACTTAACAATGTGATATTGGCGCTAAGTAATCTAGATTGTTGTGTTGTCCTATTAACAGATTTGAAATATTTTGAAATTTATCATGACTGATAGACTATTATTATTCCAGTCAGGAATAACTTGCCTTCGTCTGATTTAGCATAGAATTTTATTATTGAACCTTTGTAAAGTAACTATTAGGAGCATGTATTTGATTCGTTACTTCATGTAATTTGTAAATAAAATATACTATTTTGATCATGCTTCATCGTCACTTTTTGGTTCAGTTCAACTCCTATCGCTTGCAAACCCCCTGGGGGACTGTCTTATTCACTAAACATTCGTTTCCATCTATTAGGTACCTAACCAAGCGATATAGGTATGAAAATGTAATCCCTGTTCCCCCTGTCATTTACGAGGTTATTTTATTTTTAATCGCTCACCACTAGATAAATAAGTATGTAAAATTACAGAATGTGTGGGATATTATCATTACCCTTCTGGGGAATGGGGGACTCACCCTGCACATTGTCACCGATAATTTCGAAATAAAATATTTCGATATTCCATTATTATCTAACTTAAAATATCAATATAGAAATATCGGATATTGGGAAAACAATATAATTAATCCATTAATGTTCATTGCCTAGTTGCAGCAAGTAATTTGCTTACGGTTTTTGTCTTTGCTCATGCTCTTGAACAGCAACATGGTTTCTATGTACAGCGATGAGCCTCTCCAACGCTCATTTGTGATTGTGAAACATTGTGTTGTTTGGTGTGGTGAATGTGTAGTAAAGGCTACGGTCCGGAATAATGAAGGTGAATGTGAATCACCAATAGTAGGGGTTCCCATGCTTGATTTCCCAGGGTACCTGTCTGGGTTTTGTTCTAGGGGGCTTTGGGGTACCACTCGAGTATCAATAGTCGTTTCGATACGATATTTTCCCTGCAGTAACGCTAATAATATTGTTGGAAGAAAAGTATCGACATTTCAATACTATCCGATCGATACGGTTTATTTTGTTATAGATCACCCTTCTGCAAAGAACACGACTTTTTCAATTATAGCACCTACCCACCATAATATCACTCAAGGCTGACAATCATTTTTGGGGCACAACTAGTCCCCAAATGGACCCTGTACACCAAATTATGTCAAAATCGGTCAATAGTAACTAAGGATAGTGCCAGGTACTACGAACGGCAATTTTGTTATTAGATTTTTGTATTCTACGTATTTTCAAACGTAAACCATGAAATTTTGAGGGAGGGTTGGAATTATTGTTTTGTTGCTCGATTCCTAGACAAATATGTTTTAACCCTCGTGTCATTCATTGTTTGAATGTGTACAGTATTTATTTGATTAAATTTCAGTCGTACCTACACTGTACTTATAGGTTTTATTGAATATCAAGCTCAGCTCGTTGCTAAAATCTAAAAAAGCTGTGGCTCACAGCGACCTATCTAAGATGTAGGTACCAGCGACCCTAAAACTGTTTCTAGATTGACCCTTAACAGTTTTAGGTATAAGCAAGTAAAGTCAAGATATTTTTTATTGTGGAACCAAGAGAATGGTATAACAATAGTCAAACTTAAACTAATATGAAGGAAATTTGTAAAAAAAAATGCAAAAAAGATAACTCAATCCCAAACAGATAGCAACCTTCATCCCACTCAGTGTTCAACCCTAACTAACAAAAAAAGCAATTTTGAGAGGATTAAAAGGGGTTTTTTCAGTAAATCGACAAACAATGCCTAAAATTCAGTCGATTTTGAATTTGTTCACTGAATTTGCAGACACATCTAAAAATCAATAGGAATCGGAAAAATCAGTACGGTTGGTAACACTGACATCAGTTTTCACGAAATGCATGGATGGTATTTACCATCCATGCCAAATGCCAACAAAATGTGTCTGTGGTGGTAACATCCGTTTGGAAAAATTTTCAAGGGTTATTGGGTGATATCGATCACAATGTATCGATACTTTCGATCATATCGAGACAGATAACGCGATAATATCCGATGCAAAAAATCGATACAAATATCGATGGTACCGATAGAAAAGTATCGATACCCCGTTATATCGAAACGTCCCTAATTAGAAATTTTGGATTTGTTTTGTTTGTTGAATTGTTTAACCCTTTTTGGAACAGCTGTTTTACTCAAGCTTAGGACTGAGCGTTGGTAAAATTCATTGTGAATTGTCCTAGGATTCTCAGAACGAGGATGGTAACCTTACAACGCGCTTAAAGTAAATGTAAGTACTCATAAATTTCTATATTCAAATTAATAGGTAAAGCAACCATAAATGTTTTAAATCGATGTTTATAAACCTACAGATATCTACACTCTGTAAAGTTTATGAAGGTAATAAATATGGACTCAGGTCCAAACGGTGTTTCAAACTATACCTCACGAGTCCTGCAAAAGAGTGGCTGAAAAAGCTTTTAAAAACGGAATACCGAAATAGTCAGGAAGTTTCACTTTCCAGTTTGCAATCTACTCATAATATGAATCTCGGCCATGCATTTTTTTTTTTTTTTTCAAAACGTTCTAAGGTAAACTTGAAAATGTTGCAAATTAACACGTACCTAACGGTTTATTATTTTTCTGTAGAGATTGCCCGTGTGCAAAAATCGCATTGATCTCCGAAAATTTGCGTAACTTCCGTCTGAACGTTCATATGTGATTCACACTCACGTTCCTGATTCATCAATCGTAAAACCTACGGAGTAATGGAGACAAACTTCCTGGAACGGCCCTAAAGGAAACTTCCTGGAAAGGCCTCGGCTACGATAGAAGCGTCGAGCGTCAAGCCAAAAGGGGTTAGGTACAGTACGAGCGGAAGGGGAGCGAAATGTGACTAACTAGATGGGTAGTTCCAGTCACTTCACCATGCCAGCGAATATGCAACTTTTGGTCCTTGCACTAAGTGACAATTCAGCTATTTAAAAAGTTCTTTACTGATGAACCATGTCTGAAAAAGTTTTAGAGTTCATCCTATTAATGTGCTTAGGAATTGTGAAGGAGAATACTACAAACTTTTTCACAAACTCAAAGAAGACACGAAAAGATTTTTTGAATACACCAGAATGTCCATTGTTGCTGATATTTCATCCTCTTTGTTTTGGTTTATTATTTTCAATGATGAACCTTTGGAATCGACCAAGAAAAAAAATTGCAACCCCCCCTCAAAATTTGTCGGTTTACGTTTCAGGGTACGCGGAATCCAAAAATGGAATACAAATTTTGCCGTCCGTCCGCCGTACGCGGCACTTTTGCCACTTAGCATTGACCGATTTTGATGAAATTTGGTATGTAGGCTCCATTTGGGATGTAGTTGTGCCCCGAAGCTTTTGGTTGATGTCAATCAACTTAGGGTTGAAGAATAAGGTTTGAAAATTTATTTGAAAACGCCCTAGCTCAAAAACCTTTGATATAAAGGTATTGTTTTTTCATCAATTTAAAGTAGAATTGAATTTTTAGGGACCACGCGGAGGACAAACCTTCCGCTCCATGCGCGAAGGATTGGGCTTTCAATAAATCAGAAACAAGATTGTGAATGTGACAAAATACGACTGTTGTTCGTTTCTCCTAGTTGTCTTCAGTTTTGCGTCCTTAGCAAACAGTAATCAAATTTCCTATTGAAGGCACCCACAACTCTTTATTTCTTCGAATCGAGTGTGGAGCGTTTATTTTTTCCAGAAATGAACTTGATTGTGAAGTAGGTAGGTAGTGACAATGGTTTTGAGTTGTAGGTACTCAGTTTTGCGCCCTTAGCAACCACTAATTAAATTTCCTTTAATTTAAATGGGGAATTTGCCTCAATTTTAGATTCTGGAATTTCAATTCAAATCCTATAATAGGGCCCTAAAATAACGTTTAACACTAGGAATAACCAAGGGGAAAAAATTACCGCAGGAGAAAATGCCTAAACAAGTGAAGCCTCTGTTACAAAACACCGCGAAAATCGAGGAATATTGTTGACGTCATACAAAAAAAAAAAAAACGACGCGAAAACAACTCCGACAACAGACAGAGTTCTAGCACCGCCACACTAAACGATCCAGTGAAATGGCTACTCGAATAATGTGATTCAAATCTTGAAACTAAATAAGAGAAGATGAAGACTAATAATGCTTGATAAACTAGTAGGTAGAATCGTATTGTAAAAAAGTGAGTAATATGGTTTCTTTTGGTCACTTTTGTGTCTGGGTTCTTCCTGCCAGTTCGCGGCGCACTCTTGTGCGCACGACTTGTAAGTTAAAAGTTCGTGTATGTTCCGCTTCTGTGGTAAGCGCCACAGAACCTCCTTTGAAGTCAGATTGGTAGATTATCCGTTACGTTTCAAACATGGCTGCCTCTTACACATTGCCACCACATTTAAAATTTTCATCTTCCTTAAATTCTCTAAATTTTTTGGATGCGTTTTCGAGCAGCTCACTATGGTTTTATTCCATAAAAATAAACCCTCATTCGAAAAAAAAAAAAAAAATGTGAGGCAAATTCCCCATTAAATGGATATGCTTGCACCATGAATATAAAATTTCCAGTATCTATCCTCATCGGATAACTTTTTTGCCATTTTACGAAATGAAAAGATTAGATAAAGAAGTGGACAGGGAACGTTAGAAGCTGAGCGTCAAGTGAAAATATTACTCCAGTCTGAGCGTCGAGCGTTGGCCGTTATTTCGTCCAAGCGCCAATCACGCTTACCTCTCCCACTGTAGCCACCCTTACCTGAACAAGGGTAAACTATTTCTAGAGCGTCGATACCTGACCCTTTTCGCTCGCTCGACGCTTCTATCGTAGCCTCGGCCTAAGAGCCCTTTAAGAGGGCAAAGGGTTGCTGGGGGGAAGGGGACGCAGGTCCTTTCAGCAGGACTACTAACACCTGGACCTGGTAAATTCCACATTCATCAATAGCTGATCGGCTGTATTGTTTCATTCGTTTTTTTTTTTAAATTGAACACTTCTGAATTTATGAAAAAAGTCACTGAACAACATTCGCTTATTTTTCTGTGAAGATCATCCGTCTACTAGTACTACCTAGTCTAGTCATTAGTCTAATAGTACATACCCACCATATTATCGCGCAGGGTTGACATGTAATAGGGTGTGCGCCTGGGTAGGAAAAACTGTTCATTGTTATTTTTAATCTAAGGTAGACCTCATTCTGAGAATTTCGGTACCAACCGCGACCTTCTAGCGGGTGTAAATCTTTTCCTATGCATTTTTAAAGTTTCGACCGTTTATGACGTCACAGTTGGCTGGGGGGTCCCGCCCAGGCGAGAGGGGCGCGTGACGTCATAAACGGTCGAAACTTTGAAAAATCAAGGCGCACCCCTCATTTCGGAAAATACTAACGCGGAACGAGGAGCAAACGGCGACTGATTTAGACCACCTCAAGATGTTGAATTTAGGAAATTCTCCCCTCTACTCTTCTATCCTCCTTTCCACTCCTTTCTGGTGCGCATAACTCGGGGGAGTACGTTGCTCAAATTTGGTCCAGTTTGGTCAAGTATTAACGATTTCATGGCATTTTCTCTGATTATTGCCGAGGAATATTGCTAATTTCATTCCGGTGCTTGACAGTGAAGTTTATTTTGACAGAAAAACCCAACCAGCTAAACATCGTTAGGTACCCCAAAGTTGTGGGTGCCTTTAATTGATTTGATTCTTGGTTGTTAAGGAAGTGAGACATGAAATTCTATTCCATCAAACGAAAAAGATCGTATTTGGTCAGTTGAAATTTGGCTCAGTTCCGCGAGCGAACATTCATGTGCGATTCGCACTCATGTTTCTGACTAATAATTTGTTCAACTCAGAGTTACTGACACCAATTCCAAGCACCTTCTGAGGACCAGCGGCAGGTTGGGCTTTTTGATCTAATTCTCTATGATTTAATAATTGTTCATCGTCTGGGTAGTATAATTCGTTTCTTGAAACTGAACACTATCTTAAATTGATGAAAAAACGTCATGAACATTCACTAATTAGGTAGTGAATTATCCTCATTAGGCAAACGGTTGGTCCCACAGAGCTCTGGGAGCTGTCAAAAAGTTGTTTAAAATTGCCGCTATTTTAAATGATTGAGAAAACAATACATGTATATTGCAAGTTTTCCAACTAGGGCGTTTTGAAAATGTTTTCCCCCACTTTTTACCCCTTGGAAGTGACTGACAATAACCAAAAGCTTTGTGGCACAAATAAACCTTATATGGAGCCGACATACCAAATTTCATCAAAATGGGGTATTTCGGTGGGTCGGAAATTCAGGTTTTTGACCTCAAATTTGGATTCAGCACCCTTGAAAACCTATATACTCCAACTTTAAGCCCAATGATACTATAACATGTGGTAGAAAAATTAATTAAAGAGATCACACGTTTGAAAAAAAGGCGGGCCGCCATAAATGCACACACACTACGCCGCATGCATGTGTGAGTTGTATTTTGTAGTATCCAAGAGGTCCTCCAAGGGTTTCATCGCTTCTCTGTGCATGGATACTTTTTTCAAAGACAGGTGGCTAGCTACGTCACACCGTTCAAATCTTCAACTTTCCTTAGCTTCTCTGATTTTTTAAAAACATTTTCTCGATGAACAGACCCGATTACGGTTATTCCTGAGCCATACTCTTTTGAAAAAAAAATTTTTTAAAATTGACTGAAATACCCCATTGATCCATAGGATACAGCGGAGGGACAGAAAAATTTTTATTCGATTTTCGGATTCTACATAGTATTTTGGAACGTAAACCATCAAATTTTGAGAGGGTCAAATTTCTTTTCTTGCTAGATTCAAAAGGTTCATTACTGAATATAATGAATCACAATACTGCCAAGAGGGTGTGGCACATGGCTTCCTCACATCCGTAACCCGATTGTATAAGACCCGATGCATAGTAGCTAATCTTGAAACATCTATCTCGAAGAACCTACCTTGCGCTAAGTTCAGTATTATTCCTGATGTTCTTCTGTCAATAGTTTCCTGCTACAATACCTATTTCAATAAGGATAGTTTTCTTCCTCTAACATTACTCAGGAGATACCTACTAGCATTGGGAGAAATGATGAAATTTTGTGATAAAAAAGTTTGAAGTAACGAATAATACTATTGATATAAAATACTTTTTTTTAAAGAAATATTCTACCCAGTACATCGGTATCGGTTTTCAATACTATTTTGATACCATTTATTTGGTAAATTGAAGTATCGAAACGTCAGTACTCTTGTTACTCTTCATTCCAGAACAATGTTCATGAAAAAAATTATACCCGTTGTAGGTAGGTAGAGGACCAATAACAATTGAATAACAAAATTGCAAGAAAGAGCTGGTGATACTAGTTAAACTGGTGGGAGGGAACTAAAGGTTCAATCACACTTCAACACCTATCAACAGTATAAAAACATGATAATTACGACATTTTTCGCCTATCTTTGCTTTTGAATCGATATCCATGTCGAATAAACGTAAGAAGAAAGAAACACCACGTATTGAGCACAACTTCGGTAAGACTTTCTGTAGAAAGAGAGCGATGATGATCACGCTCCATCATCTACTCACACCTGGTGAGAAGGTCTGCCTTGACAGAAGGTGTTCATCATCACTGTCAATCATCATCATCATCCCAATGTCAGAATCAATTATTACCCGTTCATAGCCTGACATAGTTTTTTCGTGTTAAGCTGGGTTCACATGAGCGCGGTCAGTTACGCGTTCGGGACACGGCTGGCGTCTAGAGGTTCACATGGGCGCGGTTGTGCGACAGCTTCCCACTTTTTCGACTTCTATTTTCCCGCGCTTCAGTTGAAATCCTATATGTTTGAATCCTAGCTGGTTTGAATCCTATCACGAATCTCCTCCCACGTCCTATTCGTCATCTCCACATTTTTGTGGCTTGGGTGCTACATGTAGGATAAGTACAATCATTAAAAAAGTACGAAGGTAGTACATTTGGGTAATGACAAGCAAAACATAATGTAGGTGCGTGGTATGTAGGTACCCACGTATAAAATCACTATATGAATCACTATAAATCACCAATGTACCTCCTTATCAAGGGGGACTGGGGGGGGGGGGGGGGGGTACATCAAGTAGGTACATTTTTTCTGTTCCTACGATGTTCCATTTCATTTTTAAATTCATCAAAGATAAACAGTATTTTACTGAATCGAGATAGATACCGATACCTACCAACTCCAAAAATCGGAATTCTGATAGCTTTATTTTATTTGTAATCATTATTATCGAAGTGAATTAAGAAATAGAATATTCCTACGAAAAGCGTAACTGTTTATAATTTCGTTGTTGGTGCTAATTATGGAAAAAAAATCTTAGAAATCACCTCAGGTGGTTGAAATTTTCATCAATTTGAGTTTCCATTACATACATAAATCACAGACCATATTTATTAGATATACGATTTATTTAATTACGATGGTTTTTTTCCTTTTTTTTTCTTACTTTTTAAGAGCGAAGGGGAAGTTCACCTCAACAGTGTTGGACTCCCCATGCATTGGGCCTACCAACTAAAACCCCACTACCTCTGCTTGGGACTCGCCCTGGAACCACTTGTACAGTATTACTTCAGGGTGAGCCCTTTTTTTGTGCCAAATTGCTGCTCCTACTTCTGGTCTCTCCTTCAATTCTATTCCTCATCTTCTTCCTCCCATCTTCCATCCAGCTTTTTTTGCTTTGAGGACTGATGTGACAAATACTTCCATTGCGTCCCAGCTCGAGTTGTTCTTAATAATCTCATGTATGATTGTTTGTGGACGCAACGTTCCAATGACCTCTTCCGCACTCCTCCTCATACCCTCCCATTGAGGGCATGTGAAGAAGGTGTGGCAGACATCATCCTCCTCTATCCCACAGTATCCGCACTCTGGGTCAGTGGCTTTCCCGATCTTTACTAAGAAGGAGCAGAAGTGTCCATCCCCTGAGAGGAATTGAGTCAGGGGGTCAGTCAGGGGAGTCATTCACCTCTCCATGTTTTTGAGTCAGGGGGTCAGTCAGGGGAGTCATTCACCTCTCCATGTTTTCTCTCCAACCAAGCCTTTAGATCGTCAATTATGAAGGCTGTCCACCTTCCAAGGATTTCACAGACAAGGTCTGCTTGCCACCTACGGATGGTCTCCTCCCGCTCTTCCCTCTTTACTGTGGAAATTGCCTCTGCCTTCCTCATTCTTATCCTTTTACGCTCCAGTCTCTGGTGGTATATTGGGATAGTTCCCGCTATCACTTGTGATGCTGGACCTGAGACAGTTCTAAATGCACTACTGATTCTCAGAGCTCCTCTCCTCTGTTCAGCTTCCATACGTGCCCTGTACTTTTGGTGCCTAAGGGAGTCTGCCCACACTTCTGCTCCATACAGCATAATTGCCTCTGCAGTTCACATAAGGAGTCTCCTCTTAGCGGGGGATGGGCCCCCTAGATTTGCCATCAGTCGGCTCAGCTTATTTACAATATCTGCAGCCTTATCTTGATGTGCCTCCAGAAGCTTAGTTTCCCGTCCAGCATCACACCAAGGTAGCGAATGGCTGGAGAGGTGATAATTCCCTGCCCATCCACATTCATAGGGGGGGGGGGGGATCTCTCAATTCGTGCTGTGGTTGGCAGTACAATTTCCGTTTTTTGGATCGCCATTGACAGTTTGTGTGCTTCCATCCACTCCATCACTCTGCGCATTGCCTGATTCAGCTTAAACTGGAGGTGTTCCATCCTTTGAGCTCTTATCACCAGCACCAAGTCATTGGCGCAGCCAATCAGTGTAATTCCATCGGGCATCTCTACCTGAAGAATCCTGTCATAGTTGATTTTCCACAGGTCGGCTCCCAAGACTGAACCTTGTGCCACTCCTGAGGTAATTCTTCTCTTTGTGATGCCTTCTTTTGTATCATAAATCAGCCAACGGTCAGCTAGGTAGTTCTGCAGGACTCGTAAGAGGTATGATGGAACATGAAACTGAACCATCAAAGCCTCCAAGATGTCTTTCCATCTGGCAGAATTGAAAGCATTCCTGACATCGAGGGTAACTGCCATGCACATGTCCCTGGTCTTGTGGTTCCCCAGCTGAGTCCCTTTGCTATTCCTACCACTCTGCTAACAGCATCAATGGTGGATCTGCCAGGTCTAAAGCCAAATTGCCTCGGTGACAGGCCTCCAGCTTCAACAATAGCTGTCAGCATCCTTCTCTTCAACAACTTCTCATACAGTTACGATGTATTCATCACATGTTTACGACCATAATAAACGAAAATTATAAAACTACAATGAACGAAAATTATAAAAATAAGTAAAGTAAAAAATACTTGGTGGCCTCTTCCTTAAAATCTCACAGCTCTCTTCTCTCCTTAACTAATTCAATTACAAACAACTCAATTAATAAAACTTTGATTCATTTTGGATCAAGCTTCCGGAAAAATCACCACTCAAAAATCACCAGTTGATATCCGTGCTGGAACAAGTGGTGATAACAAGTCGTGATAACAGAAAATGTAAACGTGTGTTGAATATCAGAATTTTTGAAACACGACAGTCCACTCCAAAAGTACTCAGGCGGCTGAGGCCACAGAGTACTGGAGACAAGTTAACAGAGGAGAAAGCTAATGTTACAATGGGGTATTTCAGTCAATTTTTTTAATTTTTTTTTTCAAAAAAGTAAGGCTCAGGAATAACGGTAACTGGGTCTGTTCATCGAGAAAATGTTTTTAAAAAATCAGAGAAGCTAAGGAAAGTTGAAGATTTGAATGGTGTGACGTAGCTAGCCAATCGTGACGTAGCTAGCCAACTGTCTTTGAAAAAAGTATCCATGCACAGAAACCCTTGGGAGGACGTCTTGGATACTACAAAATATTACTCACACACGCGCGCGACGTAGTCCGCGGCGTAGTCCTTGCCTAGTGTGTGTGCATTTATAGCGGCCCGCCTTTTTCAAACGTGTGATCTCTTTAATTAATTTTTCTACCACATGTTATAGTATCATTGGGCTTAGGGCCAGGGGTACAATACCCGTTTAAACGTCACTCATCGATTAAACTACTGTTTAAACGGAGAATGCAGTTTAGGGCTGGGGTACAAGTTCCTAAACTACGCTTTTAGTTCCTGATAAGAGCTAAACTAAGACTAAAGTTAAACGGTCGCTGATGGCCGTTTAAGCTGAGCTTAGTGGGTAATAACGAGAAATATTGTTACCAATGAGGTGAAGTATTTTGGTTGAGGTTGAATTTTATTAAATATATTGCAGTAGCTGCTCAACTATGTTACATTATTCACTGACGAGTTCAGTGTAGAAGTTAGTCTGTACAAATATTCATTAAATTTAAGGAATACCTAGTCGGAAGAAGCATTCAACAATTTGAACATTAAAATAGGAAAATATTCCAGCGTATTATTCAAGTTTCAATGAACTAAAGATAGTTATTTCAAGAACGGAATCAAGAGAGGTAGTCACAAAAATTATAAAAAAGGTACATTTGTGTATTTTTCGGAAAAAAATATACAGAATATCTCAAAACATTATTGATTTGTGATAGGTACAGTCATTTAATAAATAGATATCAGTCAGGTCCTTTACTCAGTTACACAACAATTGATACCTACAGAATAATATTGTATTGATAAAATAAAATGGGAAGGTAGGAGGAAACGACCATTAGGAATAGGGCAGCACCCTTCGTAGGAGACGTATCTTCAGTTGAACGTGGTAATCACCTGAAAAAAGGAATGGGGTGTGATGAAAAGAGTTGTGAAGTAGGTAAGTAACTATGAAGAAGACGTGAGAAAGTACCTACTTGAAAAAAAATGCATCTACAGTATTACGAGCAATTTGAGCTACATAAGTTGCTGTAGGTAACCTACTTGCTGGTTTCTTGGTGTGTTTTTTGGTAATACAATCTATCAGGTATTCTACCGATCGTTATTATGATTATTTACGTACATCAACCAACATTCTGAACCAAGTTTCTTGCTAGTGAAAGAAATAATAGTGATCACTACTCACTTTCACATTATCGTCGGAAGTATTCGGCATGCAAAATTTCGTTTAATGATAAGAGATACTATAAAATTAATATGACGAAAGTACTCACCACATCTTCGAAAAACCGCTGTTCTTGGATGGGAAGACTCTTGGGTCGATCTTGAAACTTAATTCGTCGTTTTCATAGTTTGGTTTGTTTTTATTTATTTTTCGTCACTCCTTTCTTTCACCACTTGTGTATTACAATAAATAGAAACACAAAAATGAAGGTTTTTGAGTCAATTGAAGTAAAAGTCATCCGTATTTTCATTCTACCTAAACTGAAATTGAGGTTTTAGGTTATCCTGATTGATGTGAAGTTGATGTTTATTCTAACTTCTGCCTTGAAATTCATCAAAAATGTGCAGTTACAGACATGGAACAGCATGGAACCTTTATAGTTCCATGCCGTTTTGTTCTCTTCCTCTTCGTCTTCGTCGTCTCTGGATTCCTAAACTCCAGTTTCTTAAACCGAGCTGATAAGGACTTGTACACCCGCCAAACGGGATCTGTAGTTTAAACGGCGTTTCAAAATTAAGCTAAGCTTAGCTATGTCCCCGTTTAAACGATGACTTGTACCCCCGGCCCTTAGAGTTGTAATCTATAGGTTTTCAAGTGTGCTAAATCCAAATTGAGGTCAAAAACCTGAATTTCCGACCCACCGAAATACCCCATTGTGTGCAAGCATTTTTGAGGCTGCCTCAGTTGCGCCATCTACTTTCAGCTGAAGAACTGCTACAGAAACTGATGTGGTGGGGGGAGGTCACGCTCTTTCATGCCGCTACTTTTCAAATGACCAGAAATTGATCACTTTTCATTTCATCGTCATTTAGATTTGCAAGAATTACTTAGAAAAACCAATCGAAGCGACCGGTATTTTCCAAATTGCCCTATCAATTGTTGTTGTCCCTATTGCCAGTAGTTCAAATGTTCAATCGACAACTGCCACCCATAGAAATGTATGAAACCCAGTGTATTATTGAAAATCTCTAGATTTTTTTCATACATATCGAGAATATAATTAAATGTTGTCAAATTAATTACTTAGATGTAACTCCGGTAACATACCAAGGAGAAAAATATGTGTTAAACAAGGTGACTTGTTGAGATGAGGTTGGGAACAAGCGATCATGAACGCAATCTGTTGCACTCATCTAGAACTATGTCCTGGAGCTCCACCAATCAGAACGCTTCTAGGGCTCCCAGCTTACGCTTTCAGCCCAGTGGCTGAGGCGCCGCCAATCAAATGGCCGTTGCACAACCGCGTTGACTGCGCTCATGTGAACCCAGCTTAAGGGTACTCATCAGTGCCAAACGGCTGCACCGATAATCACCTAAGTTGGCACATGTACAGTATGTATGCCTGCTGGAAAGGAGAAGGCGATTTTAGAACATGGTGCGTAGTTGTGCTTAAATTTTAAATGGTTGGACCAATCCTGTTGGGAATTTTTGCAACGTACTCATTGCCCACTTTAAAGAAGATATCAGTGTTTGAATTAAATTTTACACGTGCGTCGTCCGAGAATAAATACATCCTGCCCCAAAACCGATCCAATCAGCCCATCCGATACTCAATTTTTTAACTTTATGCTCTACACTATAGGTAAATGAATAGGCTGAATGAGAACTCCAATCCCGCAAGACTACAATTCAGCAAGATCTCACGTACTACAATCCAGTAAAACTATGTATGAGCGAGCACAGACATGCTAGATATCTATCCCAACGAAACTGTCTCCTTATGAAATTTGATAAAGTATAGTCAAAGAAAAAATCACAAATCAGAAGTCTATTATTTTTAATAATCATAAAAAATGTTAATAGATAGTTCTAAAGCATTTCACAATACTGAAGAATCGGAAAAATTAATCATTTTCCCTTAGAACTATTACTTTGATTGGACTCTGAATTATTTTTTTTCCATAAATTGAAGCAGATTTTTTACTGTTTTCAAAATGGAGGTCTTCAACTAGCAAGTCTTTTATGGATTTGTAAAAAATATTTATAGAGAACTAAGACATACCGTCAAGGTGTTGTACTGTATCATAAAGAAACATGAAATCATAATGAAGTCACTCGTAGAGTGTCATAATTGAATTTTGAGCTAAAAGTAAACAGGAACTTCTTAATTTACAATAATCAAGGAATGATGACTTATTTTTGGTCAGTAACCCGTATTATAATTTAATTATGTAACAATCAAGGTGTCCTACTTGATTCGGTCCTGGGAAACCACAGTTGAGCAAACTCAACATGAAAAGTATATGTTAAAGTAGTTACATGTTAAATATTTAAAACATCATCAGTAGGTACTTATAGCTACACTTACATACATTGGTAAACTAGAATTCAACTTTTTAGGACGTCCCACAGTAAGACTTGGGCGTCCTTATGCAATTAATCTGGGTAGAAGGAGGTCAACACTGAACGGAGAGAAAAATAACACGTAAAAATCCGTTTCTTAATCAAAATCCTCGGAAAAAAACATTGTGATGAGAGGCGGTGATAATATTCACAATATATACGGCTAGAAATTTTATGGTGGCTAAGGATAAGGGGTGGGGGAGTCCACTATTTCTGACTCAAAATACTAACTAAATTACATTGAGTGAAACAGTTTTGTTCAGTAGAAAGGTAAATAAACAAGTATCTTGTTTTGTATAGCTTACTGGTTGATACGTAACTAATCCTTATCCAATGGGACCTCCCCTGGAATGCGTCCATTACTAAACAATATGTTTGATTTCTAAGCCCGATAACTGTGCCCGCAACCATTTAACAAAGTATGATATATTATTAAAATTTAACTTGGCTCATCAATTATTTTTGATTAATAAAAATGGTGGTGCACTAAAACCTTCTTAACCTTAGTAGAGAGTAATGCAATACTCGAGTGGAGCCTGAGAAAAACTGGCTTAAATCATGAGAGGTTTTGTAAACCCAAGGCACAACCTACTTTATTCGTAAATATCCTGTTATTAATAAATTCTACTTAAACTGAAGTACGAACTATTCCATTTCGTGGTCATACAACAGTGAATGGTATATTTTCAGGAAGTTGTTGTGAACAAAAGTCTTCTACATTACTTTAGATTTATACGTACTACATAATTTGAAAATAGATGTTTATACTCATACGAATACGAATATGTACCAGTTTTTTCCCTGCTGCTCTCTGAATAATTTTTATTTATTGCTGACTCTTATTGAGCTTCTTTGTGGGAGAATAAGTTCACGAACTTGTATAATGAAGGTAGGACCTCACAGTCAACTATCATCGTTCAAACCCAGTCTCAGAATTCAAGTGAATGAGTTGAAACAGAAAATCAGAATGAATTGGAATGTTGTACCTATCTACTTTGGGGGAAAAAAAATACAGATATTGTGAACATATCGGATGTGTTTACATGCATAACGATTCGATGGAAGGTATCTGTTTTTATCAAATCTAGAGCGGGGGAAATGTTTGATAGGAACCAGGTCTTTTCAAAACTATACTCTTGCCTTTATTTAAAGAGCTCTGGGATTTTTGAAGGCCCCGAAGGTTCAGCATCGCTGCAAGAATCCGAGCCCCAGCGGAAGGTCGAGGTATACCTGCGCGACCCCTCCTCCCATGAACCCCCCCAACCCCTCCAACAGTTTACCCTCTTCTGCAAATGCACACTTGATTCACAAATTATTTCGATCATCCCATCACCAAAATCGTGATCAGCGAGAAAAATTGAACATAACGAGTATAAACTCGAGGCAGGTACGATTAAAACTCAGCAGCCCTCTCCCGGCCAATCCACCCAAACGAATTACGCCCTCTTCGCCGAATTACAGGAAATTTGGACTCATTTTCATCAGAATAATTAGTACGTTACGAATTTAAATTACAAAAAATGTTCACCAAACGATAAATAATTAAATTGTATGTTGATAGAAGAGGAAGAAGGAAGAGGGATGATGGGTTTTGACCGCGAAGGGTTGTGAGTTGAGACCCCAAGGTGAGCACCTTGCAACGTTGCCACCTCTTGGCAGGGAAGGGGTTTTGGAACCCGCGGTCCAGAGCTCTTTAAATAAAGGCAAGTGTATAGGTACTAACTTATCATCTTGAAGTAAATCAAAGTATCGAGTAGTTAACAACAATCAATGAAAGTACATGCGTCAAGAGTACATAAAATACCTATGTCAGGAATATTGCACGTATTTTTAATAATGTCAACTTCTTCACAAACTTGAAACATAAAACCATTCTACTTTCTTTTTTTACCTTGATAACTGGTCTATATAAAAAATTGAACAGTACCTTGTACATACACTATCTAAAACTTATTCATGATAACATCGTATGTCATTATACAAGATGACTGGTTATAAGATGTCCAAACGCTAGGAAGTGTTTGTCCAGCTCAAGTGCAATAGTAAAACGTCCTCTTGTCCGATTCTCAAAAGTAAGGAAAAAATTGCCCGTAAACTGTGCGGGTTTCACAAAAACTACGTTTTTTAATAAGGTTTTCAGCGGTATAGTAAAAAAAAAAAAACAATCGAATTTAAGGGGGAAATTTGTGTATGAAAGCAGAAAAACGTTATGGCGGGGGACTCCGGGGTTGGACGAAAGGTGGGAGTTCAGCGTGGAGAAATTAATTTGTTATGCTCTTAGACAAATTCTCTCAAATTTAGACGCATTTAAATGTTAGGATTTTTCTGCGCCTACAATCAAACAAAGCGCTGGGAATCCTGGAGAGTTATGTTTCCTTATGGAAGTTTAATGTGCTTTTCAATTGTTTTTTGAATTTGCTATAGGACCAATAGTTGAGGAGATATGGTTAGTTTTAGTTGGAAAACCACGTTTTTCCCCCTAAAACACAAATCCTGCAATTTCTCCCTTACGCTTGTGCATTTGAGATGCACAATCACCTCCTATAGCGTTTGGACATCTTAACACCAGAAAAAAAAAAAAAAAACAAATCAAATCAAATTATGTCAATTGCAATAATTAATCCAAATGAAGTTATCAAGTGATACAAGCCCGTAATGATTGTAGATGACAACTATCAGAATCATCATGTGGCTTTATATTTGGCTTTATTTGGTATATATATTTCTCTAAAAAACAACTATGTTTATTTGGAATGTTATTGGAATCTTTATTAGCTGTGATTGTTCAAAATTGATTGGAGTGAGGGTAAAACAGGTATTTACTCCTTTTCTGCCAAACTTTCGGCCAATATATTATTGCTTCTTCAGGGCTCAAAGATGAATTACTGAAATCTTGGCAGAAAAGGAATGAATACCTGTTTGACCCTAATCCCAATCAATTTTGACCAGTGAAATCTGATGGTCGATCTCCGTTGTTTCTATTAGCTGTGATACTTATAGTTTCGGACTCTCTGGAGTGATATCTGATCACAACCATCTTTTCATACAAAAAAGATTTTGTAGAAGTATCTAATGGTGTTCCATATATTATTGAGCTGTGCGTGATAGAATTACATGTCAGATTGTGACGTAAAAACTTACATATTGACCAAATAATGGACAATTCCAATGTGTCTGAATTTTAAAATGCATACTTCAAGTTTTCATTCCGCTCAGCGCCATTAAAAATCACCGACTCCATCGATTTTTACACTCAGAATTTTGCTCGAGTTAGCTGTGAAGCAGACATGAAGGTTGTTCTGATCAGTAGGTATTTGTTATGTTAAGGTTGAAACCATTTTTTTGTGAATTCTCGTTTCTAACTGAGCTTTCATTGGTTGTTGAACTTCCAATAGTCAGATATCCCTAATAGCACATTTTTAGAAAAATCTCGCTATGATCATGAAGTTACATGAAAACAATGAAATGGCTGAAATCGGCCATTGTGAACTCAAGGTACTAGACTCTAAATTATTGTCAAATTTATATTTTTAAAGAATCAGCTAACAACAAAATTTGGTTTGTGTATGCGCCTGTGGGATTTTGCTTGGTTAAGATCACTAAAAAGTTCCTCGGAGTAATATCTTATGTATAAAATCGAAATTACTCATTATGAGTACTATAAACGAGATAACACGTGGGTATGCTGTTATTTACATATGAGTCCAACTGATTAAAAATTGGTCCCTTGCAATGTTTCATAAGTAGCATGTATCCACACCCCCTAGAGGTGGGATTATTATAATGGAGATAATGGGTGACGAGGAGACTACTTTTTGAGATTATTTTCTAATTTTTAACCTTAGGGTTTTTTTTTTAATGGAAATTCGCTCATTAACTCATGCTGCATGAATGGACTTTTTTGATATTGAACGTTCGAGACCTTGTCCATTCCATCGACAGGCAGAATTTAAAAATGAATTGTTTCATTTAAGACATAATTGTCTTTACCTTCTATTATAATAATTTAAAAAATATAGTTAACATTCAATACAACGTGGTTTCTGTGTCAAGTATCTGAAGAGGGATATCCACAAATCAAGCCCTGTGTGAGAAAGCTGATTTCCTCAGTCAAAACTACTACTTCAATGAACGATAAAATAGGAGGATGTAAATAATAGCAAGCCCAGATGAAAATGAACTTTCACAGATAATTCAATTACAGAGATATTTTCATCTGTTCAATTATTTTCATGCTCCTGTCATACTAAAAAACTACAAAATATCACACCGCGAGTATTTTCCTTCTTCACTTAAAAAAAAAACCATCATATAGATCTAGTGTGATCACGTAATATACCTGACTAAATTTGATTTCGGCAACGCCTAGAAATGCAAGTGAAAAATGCATTACTTTAGAACTAATTAGTGAAGTAAAAATGTCTAACAGTTTTAAATCACTTTGTTTTTGTGCATTTAACAAATTGCATTAACTATTAAAATATATTATTGAATCCCATAATAAATTACTTATGTAGTTACACAATAGTGCACTAGTTTTTGATTATCACATCGTAATAACTTCATTTAATTTTTTAAAAAAACATAGAATAATTACCTTCGTAGTCTCACTCTGACAAATAAACTAATTGCTATAAGCTTTAAACATAAATTGTAATACAAACAATAAAAAGGCACGAATTTTGTGTGAACAATAATTATCAATGATGTTTTGGTAACTGTTATTAGTATGGTAACTGTTATGGTAGGATCGCTGGCTTCCTCGAATAATAATCCCCCATTTTTAGAGAAGCATACCTGAAAAAGAAGAGAATATATCTTGTGATTGGAACACGTATTGGTCAAAACCCAATATGAATTCATATTTATAAAGAGGGTTTAATGGTTAAGTGCCCATGCGTTTCCTCTAGCACAATGAGTTTATCAATCATTTCCCTCGAGCAACTTTTGGCTATGGGTTTTTGCACAATTTAGAAATGTAGGTAGGTATTTGAAAAAAAAAAAAAACAATCTTACTCTATAAAATCGAAGTCAAGCTCCGATATTTCAGCCTGAACGAGCGCCCATGTTATCCAAAATATATGTCCAACCAAGATGAATTTGTTTACTTTTTCATATAAACCAGCGACTTCCTCTTGCGTTATCTCGGTCTGGTCCCCAGTGCATATTCTCAATTCTTTGAGATATAGTTTTAACCACCTCACCTGAAAATCTTTGTCTGGGATTCTCGAAAAATTTATATTGTTCACACCTGCAACATTAAGTATGTACCTACATTAGTCAATTTTCGAAGAAAATTACTGACATCAATTTTTAAAAAGATAAAGAAGGGAAATCTTTTAATAAGTTTTGATACTTAATCTTTTAACAATTTTTTTTGGTTACAAAACATTTTAAAAATTGTTTCCATAAAACGACTACGTTTTAGAGGTTTTTAAAAGCAATAAACGGTGACCCATGAGTATAGAATTTCCTGTTTGCCTTTACAATTGTTACTTTTATAAAATACGTGACTGTACTATTAGGTCACAACAGCGTATGTTTACATGTAAACCATGGATAAGTAAGGTGACTGGTGATGTCACACCGCGAACATTTTTTTCTTTGTAACACAATGGAAAATAACAGCCGAGTGCTCCCTTTAGCGTGGAACCTTGCCTAACTATTTTCACGGCATGAATCCCCTACTGGGTACCTTGCAACAGGTTCTCACTATACGATTTCAACGAGCCAAGCTGAAACATGCGCATTAGGTACCCATGTAAGCTTCAATCTGATAAGCAGTTAGCGTGGTGCGACCAAGCAACACCATCTGCTCCAAAACCCAGTTCGTCTGCTGAGATTGCTGTTGCGCTGCATGAGTCAGTAGATGGTAAAGAACTCCGACAGTGCTCCGAAAGCCCCATCTCATCCCACTAGGTTGATTGGGCTTCGGAGGGCATTGGGGCCCGCGACTACCGACACTTTCACGCCATCCACGTGGCATCTTTGCCAACTGCGGTTAGGTGTTCCTGAGGTAGTTGCGGGACAACCCTACCCCTTTGCCGCGCCTGTCGGAGTGGAAACGGGCACCTGTATCATGTAGTGCAGCAGTGTCCTCTTCCTCATGGTGGCCGCATTCTACGTCATGATGCGGTGGCCAAGCAGATAGCAGGTGCTTTGTCATCTAGCGGCTGGGATGTTGAGAGGGAGAGATTGTATCACATGCCAAGTGACCAGGGTAAGAAGCCCAACATCATTGCCGTCAAGCCCAACCAGTCTTGCATTATCCTGGATGTCCAAGTTGTCAATGGCAGCTTAGACATGGAGCAGACTTGGTGGGCCAAGATAAGGAAGTATGATACAAATGATTTACGGCAAGCGGTGTCCGAGCTGAAAGGAGTGGCACCCAACATCAGGGCGATGGCTGCAACATTGTCATGGCGCGGGGTGTGGTGTGGGAAAAGTACCACAAAGTGGCGCGAGTTGGGCATCTCTGTAGGCGTACTCCGTGGTATCAACACCCGCGTCCTCCTAGGCTCATATCTGAATTGGTGGTCTTTCTATAGAGGCACTTCCATTCATCCCTCTCTCCCTCCCCCACCTTCCTCATCATCCCTCATCCCTAGGGCCGGCGTCGGGTAAGTCCTGGGCGTCCTCCCCATAATATTTGATTTATTTATTTATTTTCATTTATGGCGTGCCCCCTCCGTCACAAAAGACATTTTGTCTTGAGGGGAGTTAATTTAAAAAAAGAAAAATGATCCTACTGCGTTGAGATGATGACGTCATCAAAATTTCCAAATTAAAAATTAACCACGCATGTCCCGTGGAAGAGCAATATAGAGATCTTCTCAGTTAGTTCACTTCTTTCAAATACAAATAAATTTAAAAATTAGGTGGGTGTGGCCTATTACTATTGTAAGTATAGAAAATATAATTATTCAGGTAACTTTTCCTTAAATTTGGATTTTGCCTTATAACACCCCCTCCCCAGGTCCGAATTTAAGCCCATTCACATTCGGGAACTAAAACAGGTGGAAAGGGAGCTGGTGAAGTACGAAATTAGGCCGCACAGAAAGTTGCCTTGGAACCCCAATTTTCAAGGTTCATTTTGGTGTACCAGAATGGTACCTACCTCATTGAGACTTTGAATAGGTGATATAATGAGTGTCATAGTTTAATAATTGTTGAAAATAGGTTAAAATGTATAACGTTTGTTGCAGCGGTGAGAGTAACTATTGAAATGGTTATTTGAATATTCTTGCTTGATCCCTATAGTTGGCGTCAGGAATTGCGATTCTGGGTTTGTAGGGGAGCCTATTCACCGATTCAGCCATAGATTCTAATCCATTAAAAAGGGGCTAATTTCATTCACGCTCATCTGGGACTAGCAATTCGAAGACGCGGAGAAACTTATTAATAAGTCGAGCCAATTATTTGAATAATAACTGCGTAGTCACAGTGGGTGAAAAAGAATTAGAATATCAGTGAGAACCTAGATCGTTAGTGTCTATCCATAAACGGATTACTATCTCAATACCAAACACTCAGGAGGAATAACTTACCAGCAAATTCAGTAAAATGGTTGCCAATATCAAACGCTTGGTAATTACAATCTGCATACTCATAATCAATGAAATGTACTTTTCCATCGGAGTGAATTATGTTACTCAACAAAAGGTCATTATGACAAAACACCACTTTAAGGTCGACATCTTCAAGATTTTGCTGAAGGTAGTTTATTTCATTTTCCAAAGACTGACGTCCATTGGGAAACAACTGCTCAAATCTGTGGAAGAAAATTAACGTTTTATTATTGATTATAATTATCAATAACAGATCCTAATCAAATTATGAACAGGGAAGTATGTAGCGAATTGCTATTATCAAGACGGGGACTTGGTTTTTCTTGGGGACGGTGAAAATTGTCATAGCTATATAGTATACCAACTTGTATAAACGGTCTCTATAACACAGGTAAAATGTGAAAGACATTTTTCCAAACTTGAAATAATCAAATCGCGTTTTAAGAGTAAAAAATCACAAAAAAAGAACAAAACGTCACCGTCAACCAAATCGAGTTTCTTCTTTAGGTAAACTAATAGGTAATGTTAATATTGCGTAGACTGGCGTAGCATTGTGTTCTATTGTCTAGTAATATCTGTTCTGGGCTCCGCGAAGGTCTCCCTTAATTCCATTATTAATAATTGTTGCCATTAAACAGTTGAGTATCGAGAGGCTCAGTTTCAGAACCATTACCAATTCGTTAATATATTTAAAAAAATTAAAATACGCTGAAATTTATAACACAACAGTTAATTTTTTCTGTGTAGATAACTCGCCTGCAACGAACCCTGATTTGTCATTGTCTACCAAAAATTGTCTCTTGAAACAGAGAAGACCTACCAACAGAACATAGTTATCCGAGAGTTGAGTGCTCTCATATTCATAACGAAATTTGGTTTTTGGTTGCTAAAAGAGTGCAACTGAGTGACATGAAACTCTATTCGAAGAAAGAATCAGCTGAAATTTGGCTCACTTCCATAAGCGAACGTTTTTGTGCGATTCACTATCGTGTTTCTGACTCCTCATTCGTCAAATCTTGCAAGAAAACCTTCTAGGGGTCCTTCCAGGGGGTAGGGACTATTCACTAGCTAGCTCACAGGTGCTCAAGTGATCAGATGAATTTCAATGATTAACGCGAAGTAACACTAGTTAATCGTCTGGGTGGTATCATTCGTTTCTAAAAATTGGACGAAATCTTAAATCGATGAAAAACATCAGTGAACATTTATTAATTAGGTGATTAATTATCCTCATTAAGCGAATGGTTGGTCCCACAGAGCTCTGGGTGGTGTCATTAAATTCTTTAAAATTCCTGGAAATTTTTAATATTGTGAACAAATATTACCTGTACATCAATTTTTTTTAGGGAGTTTTGAAAATGTTTTCCCGTAATTTTTACCCCTTAGAAGTGACTTACAATGACCAAAATCTTCGGGGTACAACTAAACCGCAAATGGTGCCGTTACACCAAATGTAATCGAAATCGATCAATGGGAAATGGGCAAAGTGCCGTGTACGAGGAACGGACTGACAATTCTTTATTCTATTTTTGGATTCTACCTACCCTGAAACGTAAACGATCAAATTGTTAGCAGTGGAGGGGGTTAGGGGGAGCGGGGCTTTCGATTTTTTTCTTGCTCGATTCCAAGGGTTCATAATAGAAAATAATAAACCAAAATGAATAAGTGCGATGGTGGCATTACCTCGTCCTTTTCGTTGGTTGCTTGTAGGAACTAGGTATGAGGGATAAATATTTTCTCAACTTGGGCCATAAGATAGGTCTCTTTTCGGATTCAATCGGGATGGCGTGAAACCTCGCCAACATCGCAGCAACTAGCGGGAAAATTGCCGGGTCTTTGACAGTGTTCTCGTCAAGCGTAACTCCGGGCATGAACTCGTAGGCCAGTCCATTGTTAAAAGTAGCATAGAGCATTGGAGCATAACCCCACTGATGCAGAATCTGAAAATTTGAACGTACTTATGTATAAACGAGAAAAAATGAAAATGGGGGGTTTAAACGTGAGCGATTTTTATTGGAATCTCAGAACCTAGAACTAAGGGTTGCTTTCATCTACTTGAAATTTCAAAAGAATTTCTCCTTGGTGGAAATCCTTCTATATAGTTCCTTCATTAGTGATATTTTATCTTGGAATCACATTTAACACAACATGTAGTTTTTACTATTATTAAGTAGGTACCTACCTTGAAGTTTTTGGTCTCAGCCTTCCGGTCGATTAGTAGTTCAGTATTTTTTCCGTACGAACGGATAAGGACCATGTCACTTGGGTTACTCTCAATACTGCATCCAAATAATGTATTCGTGATTCCATCAGTGAATACCTGCAGTACACAAATATTAGTATCATGTTGAACACTTATTTGCGTATTAAAGTCTAGTCAAAACTTGAATCTGTTATATGCACAGTGCGTAATCGAAATACTTTATTATGAAGTTTCTTAATATTCGAATTTTCAACGTTATTGTGTAATCGAATTCAATTTTAATGGGAATTAGTTCAATTAATGTTGCTATCGTTGAAAATCAAAATTTACCTTGAACACGACTTCCGATGGAGACCACTCAGGTCGTACAGAGCGAAGGATCTTGAGCCCCCCGGTTTTGAAATCTCCTTCGACTACTGTGACGTCCAAGTGAGGCACCTCTTCCATTCTCCTAGCATAAATAGTCGTCCCTTGGTGCCCTTTGCTGAAGAAAATGTTTCTTATCAAAAGACGAAGAACGAGTGTTGAGGGGAGAGATTAATTAATTGTAATTGTGACTCTGTTTTAAACTAACGAGCGAACTAACGAAGCTTCAAAATAAGCAGATCACAGAAATGAGCAGAGTTTATCATAACAATGTAACGTAAATGATAACCAGTCGAACAAAGAAGTTCAACCAACACTAATGTTACTGCATCCATACAAAAAACGCTTCAAATTATTACACGAAGGATTATTATTTTTCTATATAGATCACTCGTCTGCAAAGAACACGGCTTTGCCAATTTTACCACCAACCAACTTGAAGAAAAACATCGATCGCATTTCGGTCAGCTAACATTTGAACGGAGATTAGGCCTCTTTTGCGAGTCACACTCGTGTGTCTTATTGATCGTAGGGAGCGAGCGGTTTGTCCTACAGGGCTCCGCGTGGTCTCTAAAACTTCAATACTATCTTAAATTGATGGAAAAACAATACCTTTATATCTAAATTTTTGAGTTAGGGCGTTTTCAAAATTTCAACCCTTATAAGTGACCTTCATCAACCAAAAGCTTCGGGGCACAACTAGACCCTAAATGGAGCCTACATACCAAATTTCATCAAAATCGGTCAATGCTAACTAAGGAAAGTGCGGACGGACGGCCAAATTGTTGTTTGATTTTTGGATTCTACGTACCTTGAAACGTAATCCAACAAATTTTAAGGGGGGGGGGGGTTATACAATTTTTTTTTCTTGGTCGATTCCAAAGGTTCACTATTGAAAATAATAAACCAAAAGTCTGCCAAGTGGTTGCGGCGCAGCTTCCTCGTATCTTTAACTCGACTGTATGATTGTACTAGATGATTCGATAAATATTGGATGCCTAATCAAATCTTCAATTTACTTTAATTAAGTACCCTCCGAATTTGTATAGGACATACCACAGTCCAAAACACAATGAGGAATTTCACCATGTCGGAATTTCCTATTTTTGACCCCAAAATCGGATTCAGCACCTCGAAAAACCCCTTAAGGCAAACTTTCAGCCCGAACTTCCTAATTTACGAATAAACAAAACAGTGTAGATAATACGAATGTTTAAAAAAAACGGGAAAATGACGTCATCCTGGAATAGTTCATTTATGGCCGCTTGAAGCGCTGAGATTGAGAAATCTATAGTCCCCAGATGCAAAATTTCACGAAACAGTAAAGTTCGAAATCGAAAACTGAAGAAAAAAATAGAAAAAGCAAGATGGGGAAAATTAGGTTTCCCCTGTTTTTGTTTGATAACTTTTCTCTTAGAAAACACGATTTCGTCGTCCCAATGGGCAACAATGTGAGGAGACGGCAATCCAATCAGCGAGGGTTCCCGCTTCACGTCTGTTTTCCCGGTTAGTTTTGAAATCAAAAATTTTGATTGTCTCCAAAAAATAACCGGAGACTTATTTTCCGAAATCAGCCCGATTTTCATCTATCCGACACCATTAACTATTCAGGAAAAATGCAAACAGAATTCGGTGAAATTCCTCATTCCTGAAAATGTCATCGCGATCGGATTGAAACTATAGAATTTTGATTTTTCAAGGTGTTCATGTTTGCACAAGTGCTGAGGCTGATGTCTGTCCGGAGGCAACGAAATTCTTAAGGAACCATCTACAACCCACAATTCTCAGTAAATTCCGTTGAAATCCGAGTATAACTTGTACGTTTTTCCCATTACAAGGCTTTGCAGTCTCAGACTGTCTGACATACATACTCACAGACGGCCCGACACGAAATCAAATCTTTTTATTATGACACAAAGCGTGAAATGCGAGTAGAAATTTTGAATTTGGAGGATTTTTTTTTCATGTCCCAAAAGTGAAAACATTGCTATTTTGGTAAAGTCGGAAGCAAAACTGAAGTAGTTACCTACGAGATACTACTTCCTACTAAGTAACTACCTACCTAGTAGATTAGAGCCCTCGCTCGTCCTTACGTTGGAGAAATCATCGCAATCATTACTCGAAACGTAAATGGTACACTATTCATTCACGTTGTATGTAATTGGCACCGCTTGGGGCCTGCGGTTGGGGTTCGACTAGATGGCAAGTTAATTCTCAGTTGAACAGGGGCGGATTAATTGAAAGGACACGGGCAATTCATTTATCGCTTGCCTTGTTCTAAAAGAATATTATGTTGTTTTGAACGTTCTAGTACTTTCCTGACAGGATCTTTGGTTTGGAGAAGAAATGTTGAAATTCTATGGGTCTCTTAGGTAAGCTGGTCTCTCAGCGTTCCCCAATCGGCAAAACGTCTCATAGCATAATAATATGGACGTGAGAACTGTTGCGCAGCCACTTCAATTTACTTTATGTTTCAAGTATGATTGCTGTGCAATTCTTATAAGACGCCTTTACTTGAAATAACTTATGTTATAATAACCTCAAAAAAGTTGGTGGTCAAATGCCTAGTTTAGGGGTTTTGCTCTTTCAAAGTTATTGTTACTACGGTGGTTAGTGATTCATCTTGATTCTGACCTCAACCAACCTTGAGTAAATTGGGCTCCGAAAAATTCGGTATTTTAGGGGATTAAAATTTGCGTCTCTCTCTTGATAGGTCATGAAACGGCTTAACCGTCTAGTCGATATGTGTCACTCCGGACGATAACTTGAGTAGGTACCAAATTTTTTCGCCAAATTTTCAAGTTTTTGACAAACTATTCACAATAACAAATGAAAATACGATTTCGTTAGCCAGGCATTTTGGACAATCCTAAGGGTTCCAAATTTCAGAAAATAGGCTAAAAAACGTATGTTTAGGTTTTTTGGTGGATTTTACCTTTACATAAACTGGTATGTGGTATATTCGGATTCAGCACAACATCCCTGATATAAATACATTTTCAAAAATAAAAAATTGTCAAAAATTGTAAATATTCTCTATGAGTTTGAGGAAACGAGCAGAGCATGAATATGGGCGACTAAATTTGTAGAACATACCCAGTGCACCAGTATGTTAGTACGGTATATAGAGAAAATAGGGGGAAAATAACAATTTACGTGTAGGTACTCCATGAGTTGGGGGTGACGAGGAGAGTATTTTTTGAGGGTTTTAAACAATTTTAACCTAGGGGTTGATTGTATAACCACGAGCTATGTGCTTTATGTGTTTATTCCGTGCTTTATTTCTTTGAAAATTCGTTCATTAACTCATGCTGCACGAATGGACTTGTACTTTGATCTTAATTTTGCTTTATTATTTTCAATAACAAACCTTTGGAATCGACCAAGAGAAAAAAAAATTACCCCCCCCCCCCTCCTTCAAAATTTGTTGGTTTACGTTTCAAGGTACCTACGTAGAATCCAAAAATCGAATACAAAATTTGGCCGTTAGTCCACCGTCCGCGCCACTTTCCCCAGTTAGCATTGACCGATTTTGATGAAATTTGGTATGTAGGCTCCATTTGGGGTCTAGTTGTGCCCCGAAGATTTTGGTTGATGGTGGTCATTCTGACCCGACCTCAGTGTTCGTATCACAAAATTCAGTTTTTCTTCATCGATCAAAATGTGAATCTTCATCAGACTGAGGAAGAAGCACCACCGACAAAGAGGAAAAGGTGGCACGTGAGCCCGAGCTCCAACAACAATAAATATTTTCAATTCTGCAGCCAGTGCAAACAGGCCATGTGCAAATTGCTCACTCGTCTGCTGTGCACTGAATTATCAAGACTTTGGATCAGTGTCTTTTTGGAGTTCGGAACATTTCATTAACATTTTATACATTTTCATGAAAAACTTGTGAAGTTTACATATATTCAAGTTTACCAAGGTAGCGGAAGCTTTGTTTTCACTTTTCAGGGTTGAAAAAAAAATTTCTCCAAAACCAAAATTTCCACTCGCGTTTTACGTTTCAGACCTTCCTGAACAATTTTGATTCCCTGTCTGTCATGAAATCCTTGCCACAACCATAACTTCTACATTTCTCATCCGATTTCGATGAAATTTTCGGGGATTTTGCGGGTTGGCGTGTAGATGGTCCCCTATGACATTCATCGCCCCCAGACTGATAGTAGCCACTGCCACTGCGTAACAGTATATGTAATATACTGTTACTAGTATATTTCCTTGTAACAGTCATATCTTCTACATTTTCCAACAATATTCAGAGATTGTGGTTGACGTGTTGAGCCCCCTATATTTTAGTTTTTTTTTTTAGATTTTATATTTGTTGACACATTATAGATTACTGATACACCACCGTTTTTCGCTCATTTCTATTTCTCCTTTTGGTAATTTTCAATTTTTATTCTCGTTGTAAGGTATTACTAGTCCATTCAATTAGTCATATCTATTTCAATATACCCAGATTCCTAAAATAGATTCCTCAAAATTACTGACATTTTTGAAAGAGGAAAACGAATGTTTCTATAATGTTATTGATTAATATTTTAATCTCATATTCAGTATAATTGATTGATTTTACTTTTATAGACTGCAGATCATCATTCACCCTTTCTTCCAATAAATTATCGAAAATGATGAATTCGGAATATCCCGACCTTAGTGATAACGTTGGGAAAATCACCTGTGCTGAGGAAATTTAAACTGGCGTAGAACGAGCTCGTTCTATTTTGAATAGATTTTAGAGCCATGTGAAACACAGTGATACGTTTATAATTCTTCAATCTCCGTACCATTACCATTTTTTGACGTAGGTAACTACAATGAAATATAGGAGTAAAACCCTTTATTAAAATACCTACCTACCTAATTTTTGAGCCAACTCATTGTAACATTGGCTTGGTTGAGGAGAGTTTCTTGAAAACTATCGATCAGCATTCTAGAATTGTTCTATTTTAATTCAAAAAAACAATTGAATTATTCAAATGATCACTTCCGAGACAGCCACGATTTAATTTTTATGGACCAGAAATATGAGAAGTGCGGGAAATTTGGCGTCTAGCAGGATGTAATGATATGTTGTATGTTATTGTCCCACGACCAAAATGTGGAATTCTCTCTAGTCAAGAGTTGATTTATACCATGATTATTATGATCGAATCATGGTAAGTAACTGCTGTATTTGTTGTGTGGGATGATGAAGATGCATTCAATAAAAGCACTAAATGGGTTGCTCCCAAGTTTCTATTAATTTACTCACGACGGGGGATTGACGAAAAAAAGTAGTAGCGCGACCTTCGGGGAAGCTTCAAACGGTGGACTGACTAACACCCGCGAGATTCAACAAGGCAGGCTGGTAGGTAGGACCTCCTATACTGTGCGACCTCCACTCGTTAGAGGGGGATCCCCCTCTGCTTATAATCATTTGGGTACATATTATGTACGTCCTTTCTACGTTTGACCTACATTTTATAGGTAGGCTATACATATTACATTAGGTGTCCAATTACATTCCGTTCAATGAAGTTATCGTTAAAAGTTTTTTTTCGAGATCGTTTTCTAATACAAAAGACTTCAAACAGCCAGAAACATTTTTGGGCCTTGAGCACCAAAGCTATTATTGTTTCAGACACCAATTGAACTGACGCTAACCGGTCACGCTACGTCCAACTGTCTCAATTATCTGTAAACACGCTCGGCAGTTTTACTTCAAGTAGGTTAAGAACCTACCTTCATGTACCTACTAGTGCGGAAAACTGCTGTTTTTTCTCATGACTTCTCAAGATATAATATGAGCTCATTCCAGAGTCCATTATTGAACAAAACATATAATAATATATTTTTAAAGTCGTCTTGGGTTGGAGTTACGAGTGAGGAAAGTAGTGTGTGACTAAATCCTTTCAATAATGAACGTTTGGAATCGAGCAAGAAAAAAATAATGTTTAACCCTCCCTTAATAGTTGATGGTTTACATTTCAAGGTTCGTAAAATCGGAAAGTCGAATAAAAATGTTTTCGGCCGTACGCGGCACTTTCTTTAGTTCCGATGGACCGATTTTCAAGAAATTTGGCATAAAGGCTCCATTAGAGGTCTAGTTGTGTCGCTAAGGTTTTGTTTATAGTCAGTTACTCCTAAAAGGTGAAAATTAGCGGTTGACATTTTCAAAGCGCCCTAGCTCAAAAACCTTTTATATAAGTAAAGGCATTGTAATATCATCTATCTAAAATAGTATCGAATTTTGAGAATCGAATGTGATCACCCAGAGTAGGACCAACCGTTCACTCCCTACGAGGTCCAAAAGTTGAAACGACTGATAAAGCAGCAACACGAGTGTGAATCGCAAATGAATATTCACTGATAGATGTGGGCCAAATTTCCGTTCTAATGTCAACCAATCGAATGCGAACTTTTGCCCATTCTTTTGAATAGAATTTCACGTCACTCAGTTGTGCTTCCTTAGCAACCAAGACCCACATCCCGATATGAAGACACCCATAATTATTTGATCAGGATCTTATTCATGGTAGGTACGCCTACTTTCTGTCAAACTGATGTTGATCTTGCGGGATAATACTGTTGGTAGGTATGATGTCTTGGAATCTAAACAGACGAAAAACAAGTGGGTGTGGCACATAGCTTCCTCGTATCCATAACCCGATTATATAGATGATCCGATGCATAGTAGCTCAAAACACCAATCTCTAAGTACCTTCCACTACCCTCATAGGGAACCATCTACACGCTAATCTTGACAATCCTAGAAAATTTCATCAAATTCGGATGAAAAACTAAGTGAGTAGATGTATGTGATTGGATCAAAAAAAATACTTAGCCTCGGCTGGGATTCGAACCCGCGACCCCTGGGGGACAGTTGAAATCATGGCTGTTACAAGGAACTCACGTTTGTGCATGCGCAGTCGCTTCTATCAGTCCAGGGATAATGATTTTCATAGGGGACTCTCTACAACCTAATCCGCATAATTCCTGAAATTTTCAACGAAATCGGGTGGAAAATGTGGAAGTTATGGCCGTTACAAGGAAATCACGTTTGCGCATGCGCTGTCGCTTCTATCAGTCCGAAGGTAATGATTTTCATAGGGGACCATCTAAATACTAATCTGTAACATCCCTGAAAATTTCATTGAAATCGGATGGAAATTGTTGAAGTTATGGCCGTTACAAGGAATTCACGTTTGCGCATGCGCAGTCGCTTCTATCAGTCCGGGGATGATGATTTTCATAGGGGACCGTCTACACACCAACCCTCACATTCCCTGAAAATTTCATCGAAATCGGACAATAACTTCGTATAGTTATGCGCGTTACAAGGAATTCATGACAGACAGACAGACAGACAGACACGGAACCAAAATTGTTCAGAAAGGTCTAAAACGCAAAACGCGAGTGGAAATTTTGATTTTGGAGAACTTTTTTTTTCGTCCTTGAAAAGTGAAAACAAAGCTTCCGCTACCTTGGTAGACTCGGAAGCAATAAACCATTTTGTAATAATTTAAAAATTTTGTAAAATTTGCACGTACGCGTGCACGGGTAAAATAGCAATCTTTTTTAGCCAAACTTTATTTTTGCAAATGGTAACCCTCATTTTTAGAAGGTCCGCTAAACGTCCTTATGCGAATAAAAAGGGGTGAAGGTGGACAACACACAACGAAGAAGATAATAACCACGTAAAAACGCTGCAAATTATTACACAAAGGTTTATTTTTTCTATATAGATCACTCGTCTGCAAAGAACACGGCTTTGCCATTGTTACCACCAACCAACATGAAGAAAAACATCGATCGCATTTCGGTTAGCTAATATTTGAACGGAGATTAGGCCTCTTTCCCGATTCACACTCGTGTTTCTGATTTATCCAACCCTTTATCTAACCCTCGTAGGGAGCGAAAGATTTGTCCTACAGGGCTCCGCGTGGTCTCTAAAAATTCTGAAAATTCAATACTATCTTAAATTGATGGAAAAACAATAGTTCCTTTATATCAACATTTTTTGAGTTAGGGCGTTTTCAAAATTTCGACCCTTAGAAGTAACCTACATCAACCATAATCTTCGGGGCACAACTAGACCCCAAATGGAGCCTCAAATGAAATACCAAATTTCATCATAATTGGTCCATGGGAACTAAAGAAAGCACCGCGTAAGGCGTACGGACGGCCAAATTTTTATTCGATTTTTGGATTCTACGTTACCTTGAAACGTAAACCAACAAATTTTGAGGGGGGGGGGGGTTACAATTTGTTTCTTGGTCGATTCCAAAGGTTCATTATTGAAAATAATAAACAAAATATGTTTTAGACCTTACACATCCAAATTCACGGAAAAAAACGGCTGGTGTATGTCTGTGTGTGTGACAAAATCTTGTGTATTCTGCCCAGGCCTTATTTTCCAGCCGATTTACGTGTTTCTTTTTTAGTTAGACGCGGAACGCTATCTAATTGTGCACTTCGTCGCTGGAATTTCGAAATTCCTATTTAAGGGGGAGACACGGGAGGATATTAACTTAAAATAAGGATCATTCTGACGATGCCTTGAGCGCGCTACCTAGTTCTCAATACACAACCGATTCGCGTGTTTCTTTTTTTGTTCGACTCAGACCAGACAACTTCCCAGTTGCACGAGAGTATACAGTGTGTCCGAGAAAGATACGGCCAAACTTAAGGGGTCGATTCCACAATTAATGTGGAACAAAAAGTGCCCCATAGAGTTTTTTTTTCGTTGATTCGTTTTCGAGTTATTTCACTTTTAAGGTTTTTTGTATGTTCAACCTTGTCTCAATAAAACGATAACTCCCTTATTTCGAATTCAAATTAGCAAATTCGAATCATATTATACCGTTAGAAAAAGCATTAAATTTCCCATCAGATGGGCTACAATTCACATTTTTCACCTCGCATCTAGTTAGATTTTTCTTAGTCCAAACTTAAAACTTTGCAATTTTTGAGTTTTTTTTGGCGAAATTCCAAGAGATTTTCGCCCATTTCTTGCTGAGGAATATCAATGCGATTTTCAGTAAAAACATCCTCAAAATCTCAGTTTTCCAACGGTATAATCAAAAAATGTTTTACGATGCAATTTAGACGTTTTGACGGGAGGACTCGGGAGTCTCCTCTGCCGCCGCTCCTCCCTCCCTCCATCCAACTCCGAGTCCTCCCGTCAAAACATCAATTTTGTTGAAACAAATTGACATTTTTCAGCGTTAAAACACAAAGGTATCCCCTAAGTTCCATTGTACTACATTTTTTGATTTCTCCTCAATAGGAAGTGGGCAAAAATCCCTTGGGAATTTCGTCAAAAAACTCAAAAATTGCAAAAATTCAAGTTTGGACTAGGGAAAAATCTAACTAGAAGCGAGGTTTAAAATGTGTATTGTACCTCATCTGTTGAGAAAATGAATGCTCTTTTTAACGGTGTAATCGGATTTCAATTTGCATGAAAAATAATAATAAAATTTGATGAATCTGTTTTATGCAGTAGGAAGGAAATCACTTACTGGTTGGAAATTTTTCGAGTAAAGAATAATGTGCGTATGTACGCACAAAATGTGAACAAAACGGCGAGGTCGATGGGTTGCTTCCAACTACCAAGTAGTTATGATAGATGATTTTAACGGGTTTCCCATGCTGAATCACTTGATGAATTTGGTTTATAGATATGCGATCAACCTACTTAAGTTCAAATTGATACATTTCTATTAGCTTTATCTATGTTGGATTGAGATGGTTATGAGAAATTGAAGTAGTAGAAAATAGTATAGATGTAATAAAAGTACAAATTGAAGACCATGTTTGCTCGCTCGTTCATGTGGCTGTATTCACTGGACTTGCTCTCGGAGGATTGTAGTCTTTCGTGATTTAGTCCAGTCAAATTAGCAGTTAGGGTTTGCATTAATTCCGGACAAAGCGAAACTTTTATGGGTGACTTGTGGGTGCCTATGGAACATGTTTTTAGTATATTCTACTAGATTCTCCTTGTGCTAACTTTTTGGTGCCCGAAAAACCGCGATTTTTCGGCACTTGTTTCAGTTTTTTGCCTATAACTCGTACACGATGCATCCTACGGAAAATTTTACTCTTTCCTTTATTAAACAGGATGAATTTCTGCGTCGAATGACCACCTGAAACGTTAAGATCGGTTCAGCCGTTTGGCCGAAATCGATCGTTGAAGTTTGGCGATTTTTCCCAAATTGGTTGAAAAATGGGTTACGCTCAAGTTTCAAGGCCTGTACATCAAAAACGGCGTATCCAACCAAAAAATGTCACATAATCAAAGTTGTAGAGAATCAAATTTTGTGTAAGAAAAGCATCCCCCCTTCCTCCCCCCTCCCACCCGCCCCTACCAAATGATAGAATAACGAAACAACTTCTGAGTAAACGAAATTATGAGTATTGAAAACGGTGTTGCAATCAAAAAATGTCATATAATCAAAGTGAAACGTCTGTTGTTCAACTTACTAAGGCACTGAGGTACTTGTAATACTAGAAAAGGCGAAAGAAAAAACATTCTCCTGGTCCTAACTTTTTGGTGCCCGAAAAACCGCGATTTTTCGGCACTTGATTCAGTTTTTCGCCTATAACTCGTACACGATGCATCCTACGGAAAATGTTACTCAATCCTTTATTAAACAGGATGAATTTCTGCGTCGAATGACCACCTGAAACGTTAAGATCGGTACAGCTGTTTGGCCGAAATCGATCGTTGAATTTTGCCGCTTTTTCCCAAATTGGTTGAAAAATGGGTTACGCTCAAGTTTCAAGGCCTGTACATCAAAAACGGCGTATCCAACCAAAAAATGTCACATAATCAAAGTTGTAGAGAATCAAATTTTGTGTAAGAAAAGCATCCCCTCTTCCTCCCCCCCCCTCCCACCCGCCCCAACCAAATGATAGAATAACGAAACAACTTCTGAGTAAACGAAATTATGAGTATTGAAAACGGTGTTGCAATCAAAAAATGTCATATAATCAAAGTGAAACGTCTGTTGTTCGACCTAAGGCACTGAAGTACTTATAATAATAGAAAAGGCAAAAGAAAAAACATCTCCTAGATTCTCCTTTTGCTCACTTTTTGGTGCCCGAAAAACCACGATCTTTCGGCACTTGTTCCAGTTTTTCGCCTATAACTCGTACACGATGCATCCTACGGAAAATTTTACTCAATCCTTTATTAAACAGGATGAATTTCTGCGTCGACTGACCACCTTCATTTTTTAGATCGGTTCAGCCGTTTGGCCGAAATCGATCGTTGAAGTTTTGGCGATCAACCAATTTGGGAAACATCGCCAAACTTCAACGATCGATTTCGGCCAAACGGCTGAACCGATCTAAAAAATGAAGGTGGTCAGTCGACGCAGAAATTCATCCTGTTTTATAAAGGATTGAGTAAAATTTTCCGTAGGATGCATCGTGTACGAGTTATAGGCGAAAAACTGGAACAAGTGCCGAAAGATCGTGGTTTTTCGGGCACCAAAAAGTGAGCAAAAGGAGAATCTAGGAGATGTTTTTTCTTTTGCCTTTTCTATTATTATAAGTACTTCAGTGCCTTAGGTCGAACAACAGACGTTTCACTTTGATTATATGACATTTTTTGATTGCAACACCGTTTTCAATACTCATAATTTCGTTTACTCAGAAGTTGTTTTGTTATTCTATCATTTGGTAGAGGCGGGTGGGAGGGGGGGGGGAGGAAGAGGGGATGCTTTTCTTACACAAAATTTGATTCTCTACAACTTTGATTATGTGACATTTTTTGGTTGGATACGCCGTTTTTGATGTACAGGCCTTGAAACTTGAGCGTAACCCATTTTTCAACCAATTTGGGAAAAAGCGGCAAAATTCAACGATCGATTTCGGCCAAACGGCTGAACCGATCTTAACGTTTCAGGTGGTCATTCGACGCAGAAATTCATCCTGTTTAATAAAGGATTGAGTAACATTTTCCGTAGGATGCATCGTGTACGAGTTATAGGCGAAAAACTGAATCAAGTGCCGAAAAATCGCGGTTTTTCGGGCACCAAAAAGTTAGGACCAGGAGAATGTTTTTTCTTTCGCCTTTTCTAGTATTACAAGTACCTCAGTGCCTTAGTAAGTTGAACAACAGACGTTTCACTTTGATTATATGACATTTTTTGATTGCAACACCGTTTTCAATACTCATAATTTCGTTTACTCAGAAGTTGTTTCGTTATTCTATCATTTGGTAGGGGCGGGTGGGAGGGGGGAGGAAGGGGGGATGCTTTTCTTACACAAAATTTGATTCTCTACAACTTTGATTATGTGACATTTTTTGGTTGGATACGCCGTTTTTGATGTACAGGCCTTGAAACTTGAGCGTAACCCATTTTTCAACCAATTTGGGAAAAATCGCCAAACTTCAACGATCGATTTCGGCCAAACGGCTGAACCGATCTTAACGTTTCAGGTGGTCATTCGACGCAGAAATTCATCCTGTTTAATAAAGGAAAGAGTAAAATTTTCCGTAGGATGCATCGTGTACGAGTTATAGGCAAAAAACTGAAACAAGTGCCGAAAAATCGCGGTTTTTCGGGCACCAAAAAGTTAGCACAAGGAGAATCTAGTAGAATATACTAAAAACATGTTCCATAGGCACCCACAAGTCACCCATAAAAGTTTCGCTTTGTCCGGAATTAATGCAAACCCCCCCCCCCCTTTTTTTGGCTAATTTGACTGGACTAATTGTTGTTCTCATGTAGCTCCGTCCCCTTCTGTACAGTATACTTCGTAAAGTAACCGAATTTTGCGAATTTCGCATGAGGTGATTGGAAGTAAATGGCTCCTGGCAGGTTTCATTTATTCCCCGGGCAACGCAAGGGTTAAATTTGATTATGACGGCAATATTCTCTATTGGAGAAAATAATGAGCACAATGCAAAAATGTCCATTTATGAAAATTTTTTTTGTTTAATTCGATTTTTGGATTCTACTTTTTAGGACGTCCCACAGTAAGACTTGGGCGTCCTTATGCGATCGATCTGGGGTGAAGCTGGACAACACTCAACAGAAAAAAAATAACCACACAGTAATCCGTTTTAGACCATTCTGATACCAAATCCGCGAAAAAACTATAGGTGAATGTCTGTGTGTGTGACAAAATCTTGTGTCGTCTGCACAGGCCTTAGTTCTCAACCGATTTTCGTGGTTCTTTTTTTGTTCGTCGCGGAAAACTATCTAGTTGTGCACTACGTCGCCGGAATTTCGAATTTTGAATTTTAAGGGGGGAAAGGGGGGTTAATGCTCAAAAAACGTGCGTTTGCGGGCATAATCCTGTAAAATTTGCCCAGGCCTCAATTTCTATCCGTTTTGAGTGTTTCTTTTTTTTGTTCGACTAATAAATCTTCCAAATTGCGCACTATTTCACCAGAGTATCAAAATTCGCAAGAGGAGGGGATGAGTGGGGGGATAATATTCATAAAATATCCGATTTTTCAATATTTCGGTTCCTTTATAGCTTACTAATTGTATCCAAGCTTTGAAGTTGAGGAAAAATTCTCATTATACCTCCGGATTTTCATGAATTATTCTCCGTCCCACCATGGAACTATTAGTGGTGCCGCCATGGTGCCAGAACACCATAAACCGCATATTTCATGTTTTATTTTTTGTGTGTGTTTCACCTCGAATACGGAAATGAACTGACTGCCGGACGGACTGCCTACCACAACAAATTGATGAAAGTTCAACGTTACGACGTATTTCCGCTTTGGTGCCAGACTGGCACCATTGGCGGGGGGAGGGGTGAACTCGAATTCGCATGTTGGGTATCGTAGATCATGGTTTTTAAAATGCTCTTCAGATTCGAGGCTCCCATACCGCTAGAAATGTCATGGTGGATAAGGGTAATGAGGGGGGGGGATCAGTATTTCTTGCCTAAAATAATTGATAAATTACATCGAGTGAACAGTTTTTTCGCTTAACAACTGGTATTAATTGACGGCCCATGGAATGCATGCATTACTAAACAATATGTTTTGAATTGTAAAACAGCAGATTTTGAGAAGGAGTTATTGGAAATAATAAACCAAAAACAATATACGAAGGGAGTTGGGTTGGGGAAGTAGCGGTATTCTGCTCTTGGAAGAAATCGTGTCCATTATACTAACTCTTTTATGTTCCTCTGAGTTTTTATTGTAGGCACTAGGTGCACCTCTTCTCCTGTTCATCACTACGTACAAATGTGTACTCGTGTTCGTCGCTAACTAGACCAAACTATACTAAATGAACCAGACGAATAAACCATTTGTTATCCGTAAAATCCCAATGGTAGGTATACACATCAATGAAGAACGACTCTTACCTTGAGTCCATCTTGGTACCGTGCTACCCAGAACTGTATTATGAGTTGAAATGAGATAAAGGCGTCTTACGTTGCATAACTTCAAGCGATAGCGGTTTTCAATCGTCCATTCACGTTCTTGAAGTAGTATTCTCGTAGAATGGTACCTACGGAAACATCTCATGTCGTACCTCTACCTATTAACCTAATCTACCTATTAACAATAACGTAATCTCCCACATACCTACCGCTTCTATCATTACATAGATTCTCCACCTTATTACTATACCTTAGGCTCAATAATTGTTGATCGTTAAGGAGATCTCAGTCGGTCGCCGTTCGTTTTTTTAGTATTTCGCCAAATCGATGGGGCAAAAAGTTAAAAGGTTGTACTTAAATTGGAAATTTTAAACTATTTTAGAAATTCATTAGTGCACGGCTCTACGGAATTCAAAAACTGAAATATTGCAGCTGGAATCATCAAAATCGAACAATAATTGGCAAAGAAAAATGGGAAAAACCACTGAATAAACGGGTTTTCCCCATATTTCTCTGGCAATTATTGTTCTATTTTGATGATTCCAGCGGCAATCTTGGAGTTTTTCAATTCTCAAGGCCCTCGCACTAATGAATTTCTAAAATCCTTGAAATTTTCAAGTTTAGCTACATTTTATGGTAAAAACATATCTAAATTAACGGGTTTTCCCATTTTTCTCTGGCAATTATTATTCGATTGTGATTATTAAAACGGCAATATTTCAGTTATTCAATTTCCTCGGGCCGTGCACTAATGAATTTTTAAAATCCTTTAAAATTTCCAATTTGAGTAAGATTTCTAATTTCTATTTCTGAGTATGATTTCTAATTTGAGTAATTCTAAAATCCTTTAAAATTTCAAATTTAGGTACAACTTTTTAGTTTTCGCCTCTTCGATTTGGCCAAATACTAACCCGGAATGAGGAACGAACGTCGACCGACCGAGACCCCGTTCGTTTCTCGTACCGGGTTAGTATTTCACGAAATTGAAGATGCGAAAACATAAAAACTTGTACCTAAATTTGAAATTTTAAAGGATTTTAGAAATTTAGTAGTGCACGGACCTATCAAAATTGGAAAACTGAAATATTTCCGCTGGAATCATCAAAATCGAATACTAATTGCCAGAGAAATATGGGAAAAGCCGTTAATTCAGTTATGTTTTTACCATAAAATGTAGCTAAACTTGACATTTTCAAGGATTTTAGAAAAAATCCAAGATTGCCGCTGGAGTCATCAAAATCGAACAATAATTGCCAGAGAAATATGGGGAAAACCGTGTATTCAGTAGTTTTTTTCCCATTTTGGTTTATTATTTTCAATAATGAACCTTTGGAATCGACCAAGAAAAAAAATTGTTTAACCCTTAAAATTTGATGGTTTACGTTTCAAGGTACGTAGAATCCAAAAATCCAATAAAAATTTGGCCGTCCGTCCGCCGTACGCGGCACTTTCCCCACTTAGCATTGACCGATTTTGATGAAATTTGGTATGCAGGCTCCATTTGGGGTCTAGTTGTGCCCCGAAGATTTTGTTTGATGTAGGTCACTTCTAAGGGTTCCAAAATCAATTTTGAAATATTGAAAACGCCCTAACTCAAAAAATTGCGTTATGAAGGTATTGTTTTCCCTTCAATTTAACATACTATAGAATTTTTTGAGACCACGCGGAACCCTGTAGGACAAACCGTTCGCTTCCTACGAGAATTTAAGGGTTGGACGTACGATAAATCAGAAACACGAGTGTGAATCGCAAAAGAGGCCTAATCTCCGTTCAAATTATAGCTGACCGAAATGCGATCGATGTTTTTCTTCATGTTGGATGGTTGGTGGCTTTGCAGAGGAGTGATCTATACAGAAAAATAATAAACCATTGTGTAATAATTTGAAGCGTTTTTGGATTCCACGTACCTTGAAACGTAAACCAACAAATTTTGAGGTGTTAAAAATTTTTTTCTTGGTCGATTCCAAAGGTTCGTTATTGAAACTAATAAACCAAAAACCATTGCCTCAAATTTGGGGAAATTAAATGAATTTATTATGTTTTTGATAAAAATTCAGATATTATTATCGATACTCCCGTTTGACATGTTTCAGGATTTCCACAACGATTCAGGCTGCTTCATAAGGCAAGGCGAGAGAAGAGAGACGTTTCTTTAAGGCACAAGTTAAAGTTACCGACCATCAACAAATCTAATTGTGGGACAAAATGGATTTAAAACAAGAATTCGAGAACATTGAACTGAGTGATCTTCGTGTGATTGCTACTCTGGGTGTCGGTTGTTTTGGTCGCGTAGAGCTGGTACAGATCGCTAACGATACTCAGCGATCATTCGCCCTCAAGCAGATGAAGAAGAGCCAAATCGCCGAGATGAGGCAGCAACGGCACATCATGTTTGAAAAGGAGATCATGGAAGAAGTTGACTGTGACTTTGTTGTTAAACTTTATAAAACTTTCAAGGATGCGAAGTATATTTATTTACTGATGGAGTGTTGCCTTGGAGGTGAACTGTGGACCATTCTGCGCAACAAAGGTCACTTCGACTACGGAACCACAAGGTTTTACACAGCCTGCGTGATAGAGGCTTTTGACTACCTCCACTCAAGGGATATTGTGTATAGAGATCTCAAACCAGAGAACCTTCTCCTCGACGTTAAGGGGTATCTTAAACTAGTGGATTTTGGATTCGCTAAGCGCGTACCGGACGGCAGAAAAACGTATACGCTCTGTGGTACTCCAGAATACGTGGCTCCAGAAGTGATAAAGAGCAAAGGTCACAACATAAGTGCTGACTACTGGTCGCTTGGCGTTCTCATTTATGAACTACTAACAGGGACAAATCCATTCTCGGGTGCCGATTCATCAGCGACGTACGAAATCATATTGAAGGGCATCAACGCCATAAATTTCCCAAGAAACATCACAAGAAACGCTGCTGCGTTGATCAAGGAACTGTGCAGAGATAACCCTGATGAGAGATTGGGTTTCCAGAAAGGGGGAATTGATGAGATACGAAAGCATAAGTGGTACGAGAGGTTCAACTGGAAAAGCCTGCGCTTGCGAAAACTGTCTCCTCCGATTCTGCCCAAAGTCCATGACGTCACAGACACATCTAACTTCGACACCTACCCGCCCAACGACAGCCCCCCAGAAGATGATCTCACAGGATGGGACGCCGACTTCTAATAAGGTGCCCTTGAACTAAGTCTGATTGACAGTTTATGTTGACATTAAGTTGTGCCTATTACCACTCCCTAGGGAGAAAATTTGCGTTATCTTGGGTGCAATGATGGTAAAACATTATTTACCATAATAAATTCCTATCTTGAATGGAAGAAAATGTAACCTACCACGTTAAAGCAAACCAAACCGTGCCAAATTGTTTCCTTCTTTCCCATTTTGGAAATAAAAACCCATTTCTCATCGAAACGCTGTGATCTGGCTGTGATGTTTATACCAAATTTTAGGAAACTAATTGTACTTATTGTTGTACAAGTATTGTAGTACATACTGAATGTAATAAATGTTTTAATGTGTTTTTCATTAAAGTATTGTTCTTTTTTTAATAAGGTAGAATTACCGTCTCACGTACTGTGAAAAATCCTGCTGAGAAAACATGAAAAAAAGACACTTCTACCTCTTCTCTCCTCGCCTTTTTCCCCGCTAGGTAATTATTTTTAACCTGGACAAGTCCAATATTCAAAACATGTAAATTTGAAAAGAAATTATTGAAATGCAGTATAAACTGAAGACTGGCAGTGATGCATAAATATGAAATTTACATAAATTAATAAGGTAGTTACCGTTAGCAGGGGTGAAACAGATCAACTTCATTCATCATTGTGTTTTCATCAAAAGTTTTTTTTCTTTGTCACAAAGTAACTCTGTTTGGTGCGATTTGACGGAGGCTTGTTACATTAAAAACCCGTACCAGTTGCAAAGTTGCTCCACTTTGGATACTTCAGTAGCCTTCATAAAATTATAAAAACATGACTAATCGAGGTACAGGTGTCTCCGTGGCGCTATGGAACCCTAACCGGAGGTTACTACAAAACCGTTAGCGATGAAATCAATATTAAGTGATCATCTTAAAGACCCAACTACGAAAATGGGGAATTTGCCTCAATTTTAGATTCTGGAATTTCAAGTCAAATCCTATAATAGGGCCCTAGAATGACGTTTAACACTAGGAATAACCAAGGGGAAAAAATTACCGCAGGAGAAAATGCCTAAACAAGTGAAGCCTCTGTTACAAAACACCGCGAAAATCGAGGAATATTGTTGACGTCATACGAAAAAAAAAAGATGCGAAAACAACTCCGACAACAGACAAAGTTCTAGCACCGCCACACAATACGATCCAGTGAAATGGCTACTCGAATAATGTGATTCAAATCTTGAGAATAAGAGAAGATGAAGACTAATAATGCTTGATAAACTAGTAGGTAGAATCGTATTGTAAAAAAGTGAGTAGGTAATATTGTTTCTTTTGGTCATTTTTTTTTTTTTTTTTTTTTTTTTTTTTTTTTAAATCTCCCCTCAAAGACAAAATGTCTTTTGTGACGGAGGGGGCACGCCATTAAACAAAATAAATAAATAAATCAAATATAATGGGGAGGACGCCCAGGACTCACCCGACGCCGGCCCTAGGGATGAGGGATGATGAGGAAGGTGGGGGTGGGAGAGAGGGATGAAGGGAAGTGCCTCTATAAAATGACCACCAGTTTAAATATGAGCCGAGCAGTACGCGGCGGGTGACACCACGGAGTACACCTACTGAGATGCCCAACTCGCGCAACTCCGTGGCACTTTTCCCGCACCACACTCCGCGCCACGACAAGGTCGCAGCCATCACCCTGATGTTGTTGGGCTCCACTCCTTTTAGCTCTGACACTGCTTGCCGCAAATCATCTCTATCATACTTTCTTATCTTAGCCCGCCAGGTCTGCTCCATGTCCATGCTGCCATTAACAACCTGGACATCCAGGATAATGCAAGACCTGTCGGGCTTGACGGCAACAATGTCAGGCTTCTTGCCCTGGTCACTTGGCATGTGATACAATCTCTCTCTCTCAACATCCCAGCCGCTAGATGACAAGGCACCTGCTATCTGCTTGGCGACCGCATCATGACGTAGAATGCGGCCCCCATGAGTTCGTGGACACTGCTGCACTACATGATACAGGTGTTCATTTCCACTCCGACAGGCACGGCAAAGGGTATCTGTCATCCCACGACTACCCCTTGAACACCGTACCGCTGTTGGCAGTGTTGCCACGCGGACGGCGTGGAAGTTCCGGTAGTCGCGGGCCCCAATGCCCTCCGAAGCCCAATCCACCCATTGAGATGAGATAAGGCTTTCGGAGCACTGTCGGAGTTCTTTACCATCTACTGACTCATGCAGGGCAGCAGCGAACTCAGCAGACGAACTGGGTTTTGGAGCAGATGGTGTTGCTCGGTCGCACCATGCTAACTGCTGCCTGACAAAATCAAGACCAGCAGCAACACGGGCGACCTCCCAGCTCGACCCTTGAAGGGCTAGCAGGCGCTGGCGGCGCAGAGAAGGGATACATGCAGAGAGAGACACAATGCCAAGCCCACCGGATTTGACCGGTGCATGGATATAGGCACTTGGGACACCAGGTGGGAACCTCAGCCAAGAGCGCACAGCAGAGCGAACTTCTCGATCTAATTCCTGCAGCCTCCCCGCCGTAAGCCTACCGAAGACTAACCCGTAGGTTAGCTTCGGCAGTAAGTACGTGCGGAGGAGGCGCAGCCTCTGCTGTGGCTTCAATGGAGCCTTGGTGATGCGGGCTAGTGCCCTACCAAGATCCACACGGCTGGCAGTAATGGTGGCCACCCCCATGAAGTCGACTCCAAGGTACCGCCAGACCTCCAACACAGATCGAGAAGGAACGGGGGCTTGTCCTATGACAAAACCCCCATCCACAACCTTCACTTTATGTTGGCGACCCGACGGGACCAAGGAGACCGACCCACATTTATCGGGGTTGACCACGAGTCCACACCTGGATAGCTGCTTAGCAAATGCATTGAGGGCAATCTGCAAGCCCTCGCGGGTTTCTGCGAGTAGGATAACATCATCGGCAAAGGCCAATGCTCCTACTCGCACCCCAGGGGCGAGATCAAACCCTACTTCTGTGGGCAGCTTACCCAAGGCCGCATCCACGACCAGGTTAAAGAGGAGTGGTGATAGGGGATCCCCCTGGCGTACCCCACGCCCTATCCGTACATCCCCTGACACCTCACCTCCTACCTCGAGGACCGTCACGCCTTCATGGTACAGACAGGCCACATACTCAATTAATCGAGATGGGGCCCCGACACCACGAAGGCAATCGGTCAGGGCAAGGTGACTGACTGTGTCAAAGGCCTTAGCGACGTCCAGAGCGGCGAGGTGGAGTTGCCGGCGTTTAATACGGGCCAGCGAGATGACAGTTTGGAGAACTGTAAGGTTCTCCGCTGTGCCATCCGCTGGCCGAAACGCTCTCTGGACGTCACCAATGACACCAGCCACCTGGAGGCGAGATGCCAGTACTTTTTGGAAGTGGCGGAAGACTACCGAGGACACTGAAATCGGTCGATAGCCTCCATGCCCACTTCCCCCTTTCTTGGGAATAAATACGGTTCGGGTACGGGTTAACGCTTTCGGGGGTCTTCCCGCAAGCATGAGCAGGTTGAGGATGAGCAGCTTAATCGTATTTGGTGCTTTGTTCCAGCGACGGGCAGAAACACCATCCGGTCCAGCGGATGTGGAGTTCTTGACACGGCACTTGTGTGCCTCGTCAAGTAGCACCGGCGAACACAAGATGCTGCGTAAGGAATCCCTGGTGGAGACTGGGGGAACCACTCGCTCCCCAGGGTTGTGACTGGGAGCACTCAATAGTGGCTCCCAGAAATCCACAAACTCCTGAAGAGGGGGCTGAACTTGATCTTCCCCAGGCTCCTCCAGTACCTCCGCAGCTACACGTGCCGGATGCTTCCTCCACAAACTCTGAACCCGGTGGTACTCCCGCCGTCTTGCTTGCTTAGCTGCTCTGCGACCTCCACGCAACACCACTCTGGGAGGAGGTCCCCCCTGGTGCTGCGTCACGGTCGCATCCCCAACCCGCGGGAAGATTCTCCCTAGATAGGCCGCAACCATGTCCTCCAGGTTGTCCAGCCCTTCAGCAGCCCGCCTCGCCAGATCCTGCAGGTAGGTGCTTTCATAGCCTTCAATACGACCTACCTGCCCCCCGAGCCTCAAGACTTCGGTCTTCAAATCGGCGAGAAGACCGGAGGTCCCAGGGGAGGGATACTGAATGGCAGACTGCTGGTCCATGCCAGCAACAGGAGATGCGGGAGAAGCCCCACCGCTATTTGCCAGGATAGCTTCCTGGACAAGCTGCTTATAGTGGGGCTTCAGGCGGATGTTCTTGATGGCAATGACTGTGCGCGTGGGAAAACGTTCGCTTAAATAAACATTTATATTACGTACCCCATTGCGCACAGCCACCACCTCATCTGCCGCCATCCTGCGCAAATCCTCGGAAGCATACCTAGGCTGCACTCGTTCAATATCAATTTCTTCATTTGCAGCAACAGGATGCTTCCGTCTGACATGGACACCAAGGCCAGACCTGGAGGTGAATGCCCGCTCACAATGGGCACACTGGTAGTCTAAAGAGGCTGTGGAAGAGGAAGAGGGTAGGGATGATGAGGAAGAGGAGGAGGGTGAGGATGGCCGACGCCCCTGCCTGGGGCGCCTCTGAGCGCCTCCCCTAATACCCCGCGAGCCAATGGGCTGGCGGGGGTTATGAGGCAGCTGAGGGTTGTGTTCCATAACGGGGATGCGCATACTTAAGGGCCAGGGAACCCGTTAACAGGGGTCCCCTCCCTTATCGCCAGAGGGTCATTCAGCCACCCCTGGAACTTCAAGAGGGGTCCACCAGGGAAACCTAATGGGACCACCTCTGTTCATCCCAGGGGGCCCGGGTTGCGCGACGGGGACGCATGACCTTGACTTGGGTAGGGATAAGAAGGGCTCCGAGGAGATAAAAACACCCTCTATTACCCTACCCCAGCAACCCAAATGTGTCTTGAGTTCTGCCCTCCTTCCTAGTTCACACACTCTTGTGTTAATCCTTGTAAGCTAAAAGTTCGTGTATGTTCCGCTTCTGTGGTAAGCGCCACAGAACCTCTTTTGAAGTCAGATTGGTAGAATATCCGTTACGTTTCAAACATGGCTGCCTCTTACACATTGCCACCACATTTGAAATTTCCATCTTCCTTAAATTCTCTAAATTTTTTGGATGCGTTTTCGAGCAGCTCACTATGGTTTTATTCCATAAAAATAAACCCTCATTCGAAAAAAAAAGTGAGGCAAATTCCCCATTGTGTCAGTAGATGTGATAAATTGGTGTACCAAGAAAACAATGTCTTCGCAATGAGAAACCCATTTGCAGTACAACATTTAGATGTTTTATGTAGAAAAGGATATTAGGAGCAAACATCATTTGGGAGTCATGAGAAAATCATTCTTCCGAAAATCAAGCAGCTGATCAGCGAATCGCGAGTTTGAGTGATTGTCAGAGGGAATTTAGTGAGGGGCTAATTATACTTTGGAAATTAGTTATCTTCCCCGATCTAACACTCGAAATTCACCTCTCAATGTGATTTATTCACGATTCATAACAATAATTTCATCATTTACTTCAGTGCTGTTGTTGGATTTCAGGTTTAGTTACTATTTTGCTATACCCTGTTGTCATTACATTTGGCAACATTAATTTGCAGTAGAAACCGGGGGGGGGGGGATTCTTAATCTTCAGTATTTTTTGTTGGAGGACCAATGAAAACCCCGGCTGATGAATGTACCAACAAGAAGAAGCTTCAGTTTTTACCGTCTTACCTACCTATCGCATTTCGTTCATATACCTGGAAAACCATGTAAGTCGGGATTTTTGCGAAAATAAGGTTTTGAGCTCTCTGGGTAAATTAGGGTCGCTTGATCAATTTAGTGAAGCCGTTTTCCAATCTGAAGAATAGTTTTTTACCCAGAAGGCATAGAAAAAACGTGTAAGTCGGTTACCTCTTTTTTTCGCAAGTTTCCATCAAAGATAGTCAGTTTTTTTTCTTTTTTCTCGTGTAAAAGTTTACAAAATTCATAAATGGAGTTCGGAGAAAGTGATCATAAATATAAACCTTTTTATAAGTCTCAATTTCAGCAATAAATTCCACTCCTTGTGCTCTGCAGACACGTGATTTTCCATACTGGGGCCAACCTTAAGATCACGACCTACCTACGTGTTTTTTCCACATTGTTTCTAAATTATTTTTACATTATTTAGGAAGATAATTTCAGATGAATTAATTGATTTATTGGCTGTTTGACCTAGCTGTAATGCTGATGTTAGAAAGAACAAAAAGAGATTAGTAGTGTGCTATTGGTCTGCTGATGTTTTACAGGTAACCCTGTAAAATTAATGATACAAGAGATAATGGTTAAGGAAATCCATCTCTGACCAATCCCTTACCCATCCCTAACCCAAATCCAACCCATCCACAGCTCATCCCCAACCCAGCCCTGACCTAACCCAACGCCTAGCCCATCTCCAACCTATTCCTAACCCCTATCCCATTCCTAACCCATCCTCAACCCATTCCTAGTCCATCTCTAACCCAACCCAGCCCAAGCTCATCCCCAAACCAGCCCTGACCTATCCCAACCCCTAACTTATACCTAGCCCATCCCTAGCTTATCTCCAACCTACCCATCCTCAGCTCATCCCCAACATATCCCTAACCCCTAACCAGTTTTAATCAAATAAAAGTACCTAGTTGCCTAAGACCTAAATTCAATGCATACCAACCTAGTTACGGTTGTGATAGGTAAAATGTTCCTATAAGTAATGGTTGTAATTTAAGAAATGGTAATTGAGGAATTGGTAGTATATTGAATAACTTATTGCTCTACTCTAGTAATATTAAGACTGAAGACTGTCATTTTGACTCAAGGCGCCTTAAAGTTGGACTGCGCATTAGTCAACTCCTATGAATTTTCATTTAAATATTTTCCTTTAGCATCAATTTGGGTATTTTGTGTAACCTTGAAACCTGGAGAAAAAATTGAATAATATGCCTAATAATTAAATAACCCAAGCTGGGGGTTTATTTTCATAAAAGTCAAATTGAAAACCATGTAAGTCGAGTGTCAAAGGCTGGGTAAAAGCATGTAAGTCCATTTTGTCGTTCGCTGAAGTAAATTTTGATGAAATTAGTATCAGGCTCTTTGAAGTACTACTGTTACCACCAGTTTTAAGGAATGGAATGGAAAAACTTATTGCATATGGAATGAAAACTGAATTATTTAGTTTTTAGTGTCCCCCGTAAAATTTGATAAACTCGACTTACATGGTTTACCAGGTATAGGGACGATTTATTTCTAGTTGATAAAGAAACATAGTTTTACATTGATAAAGAAACGTAGTTTTACAGCCGAATATGACGCTCCTTCTGGGATTCAAGCTGCAATAATTCGTTTGCATCTTCCAAGATGCCGCAGTATGGTAGGTAAGTATAGTATCAGGCCTCCATTGTCTTGACAGTACCTAGTTGCTGACTTGACAGTGGGCATTAGATAAGAAGGCAAAACGTTGAAAATTCGCGTTAGCACCAACTACTACACATAACTACTTCAAAACTGTCTCGTGATAAGTTATTGATGCTATTCATACCCTAGGAAGTTGGTATCAACAACCTAATGGCCCCAATCATCTCCCAGGTTTTTTACTCAAGGTTTCGGAGGAAGCATATTGCCAGCCTAGACTCATCATCTCTGGACTATAACTGATTTTTCCAGAGTTTCCAGGATCAAAATAACGCTAGTAGTAGTACCTAGTTACTTACATGTCACCGGTTGATCGGATTTACATCAGCAACGAGAGGAATCTGCTCCCAATCTGCATGACAGCTCGCGGTTCACGTTGAGTACGTCACTGGGGAGTAATACCAGCCTATGTGTACGGAAAATTTATTAACGCCACAATTTAATAGTTTGAATCTTACCACGAAAGTCAGAACTTCTCTATCTTTCTGTCAACGATGATAAAATAATGATAATGTGATAACCTAGGATTGATGATAAGGTAACATCTTCTTCCTTTCCTCTGACCTGGGGCGGTGGACATTGATTTGAGTGTTGACATGGATACCTACAGAGTGTCCCACTAACGACACCAAAACCTCAGGACTCGTTCCTACAACACACTGACTTATGTAAGAAAGTGATTAATAATTTTTTTACACCACGAGAATCCGAGTTATTTCACTTTTAAGATTTCATTCTTGATTTCGACCTGAACCCATCAAAATGGGTTTAATTTACATGCAAATTGAAATTTGATTACTCTGTTGGAAATGCCGTCAACTTTCTCGTGTCTAAAAAAATATATATATTTTGAAGTCTCAACAAGTAAAAAATTCGAGGTTTTTTGTGTGTGCCTGGGTAGGAAAAACTGTTTATTGTTATTTTTAATCTAAGGTAGACCACATTGTGAGAATTTTGATACCATCCGCGACCTTCTAGCGTGTCTAAATCTTTTCCTATGAATTTTTAAAGTTTCGACCGTTTATGACGTCACAGTGGGCTGGGGGGTCCCGCCCAGGCGGGAGGGGCGCGTGACGTCATAAACGGTCGAAACTTTGAAAAATCATAAAACCATATCTACTTACGCTAGAAGGTTGCGGTTGGATCCAAAATTCTCAGGATGTAGTCTACTTTCGATTAAAAATCTTAAAAAAATCAAGGCGCACCCCCATTCTACTTAATTTTTAGGTAGGAATTCTACATAGGTAATCTTCAACGCTGATTCAAATAATGGTTTCATCGCTGAATACACCTACTTGATAGCCCAAATCGGGGTTTGCGCCCATCGAATCTTTTTTTTTAAATATTTGGTCATTTGGTAGGTAGGGTCCAATTCAATGCACAAATTGAATTTTAAATTCTTGCAGCTTCCTCGTGTGTAAGTGGAAAGGAATGAACTATCTCATACAGGATCTCAATTCTCGACTTTCAAATTCTCCATAGGACCTCAGTTCAGTATACCTAACTACTGTTTTTTATCAAACTTTGCTGATTTTTTCCTGCAAAAAAAACTGGTCTTCTTCAAAGGCCCTTAAAAGCATAAAACGTGCTTCATTCCATCAGCAACCTCCTTTTGAGTTTTACTATGAAATTTGAAAGAGAAAATGGCATTAATTGCGAAAAAACGCGTTATTTCAGCAAAAAACTGACTTTTTTGTCAATAATAAAAAGTATACCAGGTCAGGTCAGTAATAAAGTACCCAGCACTCGAGGGCACTTGCTCTAGGCCCAACTAAAATGAGGTAGTTAGAGTACCTAAATCGTTTCGAATAACGCAGAGTTTGTTTCCCGTGTTGACAAATAGACAGCACATCAGGCCTTCCGAACTTTCAGCTTACGGCGCCTTCAGTGAGCTGATCTTCGCCCTCGAGTCGACAGGTAAAAATATTACAACTTAACTTCATTACTGTATTTCGTAGGTGCGCTCAAAGACTACACCGTTGTAATTTGTTCTCCTAACATAAGAAATCAAACAGCTGCACATCAGCACAAGTTTGTGTGAGCCTCCGCTCACTGGGGTACCTTTCCAGTGAAGAGGCTAGGTTAATTCATTAACTTCCTTCCGATCCAAATCTGGCATAGTCACCTGCGACCAGCATTGTTCAGATTCGGATCCGTGGTCAGCTCAGAGGTGACGTCACCCCCCCCCCTCAACTTGAAGACGCCGTCTCCAGCCAGAGCGTCCCTCCCTCGGCGGGGGGGAGCCAATCAGAAGACTCCACCTGGCAGGCGCTCGTCAGTCGAGGGAGCGGAGGGGGACCATCCAGAACAAAACCAACGGGCAGCCCCCTCCACTAGCAGACCCCCCTATATATTCAGTAGAGTCACCGTGAGCCCAGCAGCCCGTGAACTTGAGCCTGTTAGAGTCAATTGTCCCCAAAATCTCTTCGCGACGCAATTTAGTAAGATCCCTGACCATCTGAATTGCCGTCCTGCGCCGAACAATCTGGTTGAAAGATCCCTTGGAATCCACCGGACGTCCGACGCCACAACCACCACATCACACCTGGAAGGATACCTCAGGGCCCTGACACGTGTGAGTGAAATCTTAACTTACCTTTTAAACATTGGCCAATGCAGTTAGGACAGTGCGTAGAAGTAAAACTAAAACGTTTAAACAGAATCGTACTTTGAGAAGTTGTGAACTTATAACTAAATACTTACCTGCAGCATAAAGCTAACCTATACTTACCATTCTCACCTTTGTTGAAAACCTGGAACTTTGAACTGATTTACTCTGGAAACCTGAAACATAAAGTCAAATTGGAGTTATTGAATTGTATATTGAACAATTTCTTGAATTATCAACATATTGGATAAACCATATTGTGCCATACTTACCTTTGTTGTTCCGCCCATCAGGCTTCTTTTCGACACACATTTAGTGTGCCTAGTCAGAAACCGAAACGCTTAATTAATAAAATTACCTTTTCTTGTTGTAACCTTGCATTTGATATTTTCACATTTACCTGGTTCCTCAGTGTGATACACGGAGCTTGGTGACTCGTCACACTCCGCCACATCTGCCGAGATTTCCCTCAGAAATCATCGTAGGCCCTTCTGGCAGCGTCACATTCGGTGTCCGCCATTTTCTTCCTAGGACGCCCTTAAGGCTAAACATTTCAGCTTGCATCATCCCGAGATTTCCGACTGGCCGCTTCACCGCCTCGTCACAGGTATAAATACCACACGCTACCCTTGTAAATTTAACATTTCACGTTGTTTCGATATTTGTTTGTCTTCCCCCTCCCACCTGAGCTCGCCACGTTAGGTCTTGCATCAATCGGGGAACTTGGGATCGGCACGTGGCGTCACAACCTCGGGCCGCTACCAATTTCACCGCGGATCAAAACCTCAACCCTGTCGAACGAACCTCCCGTTTACGACTGGTGTGACGATCATCACAATCGCCACGAGTAAGCGGGATGCTACCTCTGTGGTCATGACACAAGCCGCCACAAGTAGCAAGCCTACATTTGTGTGCCAAAAATTTTGAGCAGTTCTGAGTGGCCTCATTAAAAAAAATTAAAACAAATACTACCTACTAGATTTAGTCGTAATTTCAACCACTTGTAACTTAGGTACTCGTAGGTAATTCTCAAAATAAATTGAGTTTAAAAAGTTTTGAATTGAGGTAGAAGTCATACAAAAGCATTTTTGTTTGGCCAGAAATTATTTAAAAAAATTAATTTATTGTTAAGCTTACTGTAAATGCTAGTTATTATAGAATCCCTACCTTACTAATGGAATAGAATTTACGTAAGTTTGGTTTCACTCAATACTTGAAGTGTTTCAAACTACCATAAAAGTGCCCCCTTCAAACCTATATTTTACTATTTAACCCTCTGGACGCGGGGCAGACCTCAAGTCATCAATGAGGAATTTCTCCGAATTCTGTTTGCATTTTTCCTGACTAGTCAATGGTGTGGGATAGATGAAAATCGGCTTGATTTTGGAAAATAAGTCACCTGTTAATTTTGGAAGACATTAAAAATTTATGATTTCAAAAAATAACCGGGAAAACAGACCTCTTTAATGTGAAGCGGAAATGCTCGTGATTGGCTGTTCGGATCGCCATCACCTCCCAGTGTTGCCCGATGGACCGACGAAATCGTGTTATCTAAGAGAAAAGTTATCAATTATCTCCATCTTGTTTTTTCTCTTCAGTTCTTCAATTCCGATCTTTACTGGTTTTGTGAAAAGTTGCCTCTGAGGACTATACGAAGTGAGATTTCACAACCTCAGCGCTTCAAGCAGCTGTACATGAACTATTTCTGGTTGACGTCATCCTCCCAGTTTTTTTAAATGTTCATATTTTCTACACTGTTTTGTTTATTCATAAATTAGGAAGTACTAGCTGGAAGTTTGCCATAGGGGGTTTTTCGAGGTGCTGAGTCTGATTTTGTGGTAAAAAATAAGAAATTCCGACATGGTGAAATTCCTCATTGTTTGAATACTAGAGGTATCCGCAAGTGTCCTACCCAGCAATCCTTGTAACATCTCTCCTCTCCTCCACACCTTATGTTAGCGGGTTAGTCAATAAGGAGCAAATAAGTCATTCAAGATTACCTCAGTTCTGCCCCCGCCCACCCGGATTTGTACAATTTTCTACTAGCATGGAACATGATTTAGCCTAGGACTAAAACCCGAAAAGTGTCACGTGGGAGGGAGGGTGATACGGAGAGGGTTATGGGCGAGTGTCACACAGGGGTCCACCCCATCCCTACTCCCTTGAAAAGCACGGCTGAAGCATGTTCCATGTTTCTTGAATTTTAGTCAAAAAGTCCAAGCAGTATGGCAAGGCCCAAGTTTTTTTGGATTTTCTTGATTCATGGCTTCAAATATAGCTATTGTTTTTTTCTTTGAAAAATCTGTACCTACATAGGTGTGTAACTAGGCTCATTATTGCCACTTACGAGTTCCTAGTATTGCAATAATGTGTTACAAATGTAAAAAAATAGCAAATAGCTAGGTGACAATTTCAAGAATCAAAATCAATGAATACGTATGTTAACAAGTTTTACCCACTTCATGTGGCTTTAATCTTCGTTTTCACACTCGTAAAATCAAATCAATCAAAGGCTGACCTGCGGTCCACCCGCGCACGCTCATGTTCCATTCAAAGGCACGCTCACTAGAAGGTTAACAAACGATTCTACAATCTGAGACAGATGACAATTAAGGAAAAATTGCCATCTCGTAGTAGCAGTTTAGTCCGAATTACATAATTTAAAAAATAAATAGGAAACCTGTTTTTAGTAAGGTGCATTAAAAACCTTAATGCTTAGGGGTCAAAAATCTTGATCTTCTCTGATTCAAGACAAAACTATCGTCATAAATAGGTTTAGGAACATAAATGATGTAATCAGCCTGAAATTCTCTAAAACAGCCCATAGAAGAAGGTACTCATCTAACAAACAAATGAAAAAAAGCCACAAATTTCTCATAATTTGTTGATTATTTGAAATTTCCCTCAATATTACTCAACTTGCATGTCTGGAACTTTCTCCAAATGAGAACAAGTAGGTAACAGACTTGAATTCTAGGTAGAATTTTGCAGGAAGTTCAGTAGGTACCTCCCTGAGTACACACCTTATTCCATTCAACTGCAAAATCGCGCTCCTACTTAGAGTACCTATCAAAAATTGTGAATTAATCTGGATAATTGAATAAAAATATTTGAAAAAAGTAAAGCAGATTATTTATTTTGCTTTGTATATTAGAATAAATAATTCATTTTGCTTCATATATTACAATAAATTAATCAACTCACGGCATTCTTTACAAACAAAGAAATACGACTCTCTCCACAATTGGACAACGGATGGTTTCTTCAAATAAAAAACTACAGCCAGTGTCGGTCTAGACAGCCAACAACCCCATCTTGTCTAGTAGACAAGTACTTACCTACCTAATGGGCAATTATCGTGCGTAAGAAAATTACTCATTCGGTATTATCAATCATTTTTCTCAATAAACGAGAAATATTGATAAGTTGATAAATATATTGCTTTGTAGAAATAATCAATCAATCTGGATGATTTGACAATTTTGACGTGCGTGTTGCCCAATATTCATTTAAAAAAAACTCAAAAATCTGATAAAACAGGCAGGTAGGCATCTAGACAGTGTTTTTTTTTTTTACTAGACAAGGTCCTGTTATTGGGTTGACATAAACTTCCCTGTGTTTCAGACATTACGTAGGTAGGTACATTCATGTTTTATTTAGTTTACTGGTAAATTTACCAAAATAACATATCTATTAGAGGCAAACGTGCTCTAATACATGCGATTGTTTTGGATAGATACGATTGAACAATATTTAGTAATAACTTGAGATGCCCCATCTAGGGCACCTTGAGAGGAATTTTGTGACAGTCTACCCGACACGGACTACATCTCAAAAGCTAAAGGAAGCGTTGGAACTACCTACACATTCTGGTGTACACAAAACATTAATACCTATATAATATGGAGCGGCTGGTAAGGTCCCAGTAAACATTGCCAGAACCTCGCAACTAAATAATAACTTACTCATTAAAACGAAGGAATATTTACAACACATTTTGTTTTTTAATCACAGTTAAATTTAGCTTAAATTAAAGGAAACACCTACAATTTACATAATTTACCTACATATGTTAGATTCCCCCTACCGAATATTGATACAATTTTCAGGACAAACATTGATTAGGTAACAAGGAAATAATCAACACCCTGGTTGGGAAAACGCAAAAAGGAAGATTAAGTAGCTAATCATGGAGGTACATTTTGTGTCGAAACAATTCATAGGATGGTTTCTAACAATTGGATAAAAATTGTTACTACCTACACCGTAAGTAATTTTAAATATACCTACAGTAACTCTGGTGTTTAAACCTTGTTTTGCACAATGAACTTGAGATAATATCTTTCAAAATCAATATCTTCAATTAATATCCTTCAAAATTAATATCTCCAATTAATATCTTTCAAAATCAATGGGTCAATAATGTGGGTAATAACACACACTACCTAAGATGTATTAATTTTAGTTGGTTAGTGCGAGTAATCATGGTTAAGGTAACAAGGTTAATTATCTTGTGGGTCATTTTTTTGGTGGTTTTACCAAGTATCTCGTCCAGTGTTATCATTAAATTCATCACAAACTTAATAGTTCTCAAGAATTCGTTCTCAACAATCTGCTCGAGAAATTAGGTTTGATAAGCTCAACAAAAATTATTCATTATCATTGGTTGAACAGGAGTAACCGTTCAATCCTCAAAGTCGAACAATATAGGCATAACTATTATCACTCAATGTAAGGATCTGTATAACAAACATCCAGTTGATTTAGTTGGTGATTAAAATTCAAACAATATAAGAATAAACCCAGCTTTTAAAGCGGATTTGCTCGTTGATTAATGGACTAGCAATTGAATTTGCCACAAAATCCAAGAAACAAGACACGACGCATAAATATTTTCTTGTCTATTTGAAGGATATAGCACCTGGTTCCCTATCGGTCTAACTACAGATTCAAGTCAACAGGAAAATTAGCAGGTAGTACCCGTATGGTCCTAACTGTGGCAAACTAGGTGAAATAGGCCTCGTACCAACTAATTTATTCAAACTTTACAGTTCATGTGGTTACAAGAACAGTTAAAAACAGTGTCGTTCCATCGTGTGGTAGCAGATATCATGCTACCAAGTTGGAATTGAGACTTCAGCGAGTACCTACTTGAAGAACAGGCGGGGTTTTCCTCTCTTCAATCTCCTTCGAGATATGCTGACCGCAAGATTGTTCTCTCTAAAATGACACAAACAGGACCTACTACCACTGTCCTTGTAAAGAAACGATGTTGCAATAAAGCTACGTTTCAAGTCAGATTCAACAAGTTATCTAGGATACATACATACAGTGACACTACTTAACTGGAATAAAATAGGTTATAGCACTTAAATTATTATTCTAGACAAATTTGTTTGCAGTTAACAGGAGATTTGCCAACACATTTCATAACATACACGTTTTATGATCAGTTTGATGCGACCTTTTTAAAAAAATAAGGATGATCTCACATATTTTCTCGTTTACCATTCTAATCTAACTTAGAAGACTCTTAAATAAAGGAAACGTGTAGTTTTGGTTGATGTTCTGACGTATATTGCCTGAATACAGCATTGCACATTTCGACTATATGTATCTAAATACAGATACCTATGCTTATACAAAAAAACTCCACTTTTCACGTTTTGGAACATCAACGCTTTCCTGTACCTACAGGGGCACGGAACCCGGAATAAATAAACAAATTGAGCCGCTTTAAAAATTTTTGCCATTCATTTACAAATGATGTTTGTGCTTCAAATTTGTAACAAGTTTCGTAAGAATAGTATTGGAATTGTTTATTTAGAAAAATATAGCATCACAATAAATGGGGAAAATATAATGTTGGAGTAGTAACCGTAATAATATGAATAAGTATAATCACGTAAGGCAAAACACTGTAACTGACTAGAATTGCTCAATAACATCTTAAATAGTGAGAGGAATGCAATGAACCATCAGTCTCCTTTTAAACGTGAATTTTCTTGGTAAGAACGAGAGAAACATGGAGGAACGTAAAACACCGTTAGGTATTACTGTAAGTTGAATAACAGTTCAGTTCATTGATGGATCATGTCTTCAAGAAGAAAGGTCGTAAAAAAATCAACTTTAGAGCAGATAAACTCCCACAAAAATAGATTTATCGAACTATAGGTGGTGCAATATTTGTAATAATTCATGATGATTAATTTAAAAATTAATACCGATTTTAATTATCGTATAAGAATGTAAGAAGTTCATAATACTGTCAATTGGGAAGACCTTGTGATGTTAGTTAGCAATGGTAATGCTTGTATAATTCTGAACAAATAATTGGTGTTTTAAGAATATAAAGAATATAAAATAAAATTAGGCAAACAATTGAAAACTTAACCTCAAATGGGACGGAATAGATTCATTCAGAACATAATGACTGAACACCTTTTATGAAGAAACAATCGAATGTTTCCAGGCCGTTCAGAAAATGCGGGGGTATTTGTTTTAGGTACTATAATGCGAACCAATGGTGTTTAAGAAGTATACATGTGATGGACATGCAACTGTCCTTACTATAAGTAGTTCGTCAGGAATTACATTATGTAATTCAATCGCCCATTCACTCAACCAAAATGTACAATAAATAAAATCTGTATCTACCATAAATGGGTGTTAGCCAACTGCGACCCTCGGAATTTCAGTCCAACTTCCTACTGCAACCCGCCTTTTTCTCGATCACAGTACCATTTGCGACCCGCTCCTCCCAGGAGAGTCGAGCCCCCAGAAAGTATTGTCGGGTTTCAGCGCTACCTACCGCCACTTCAGCGAAATACCATCCTTTTCAGCTCGATGTGAGCGTGGTCAAGCAGCATTTCTGAAACGTAGGCTTACCTCGAATTTTACCACTCTCTAATTTCTAAGTTTGGCTGTTTAGTTGTTATATCTTTTTAGACACACATCAAGTTCACCACTAATGCATTCAAATCAATTGTAAAACTCAAAAATAAATGTTCTCGAGTCGACTAAGTCCATGTACACATTGTAATCTTAGGATAACTGCAAGTTAGAGGAGCGACAGTAATGCGGTTGCAAGCTTAATCACCTGATAAGATATCAGAAATGGTAGTTCGTTGAAGTGGCGGTAGGTAGCGCTGATATCCGACAACACTTTCTGGGGGCTAGACTCTCCTGCTCCTCCCTCTCAAGCAGCACCAAATGCGATCCTTAGCGGAACCGGTCTTTAGCCATTCGTTCACTGTTCGTTTAGCATTACCCAGGGTGCACCACAAGAAGGCAAACTGGACCACGCCCCGAAATTGAGCATGCTGGTGGTGTATATATGTTCTCATCAGTGATGATTCGTCCTGAAAGGCAAGATTCATGGTTTCGGCAGCTTTGAATTTCACTGTACTAATGTCCTTACTTATGAAAAAAACCATCGTCTTCAGTGTACAGGTTTTCCAGCTCTTGAGAGCCTCAATAATCATTAATATGTCTGCGATTCATAAAACACCTTGTCTACACGTTGGCTTTGGGAGCCCATTCCCGAGTTTCGCCGTGTCCTGAAACGTTTTTTCGAGCAAATCAGCGCCTAATGCAGGTTGTCCATCGCTTCTGCGCATAATTATGACAAAACAAAAAAAGAAAAAAAAAATTGAATTTTGCTCGGCGCCTGCAGAAACAATGAGTAATGCAGAAAACAAGGAATTTTTTTTAAATGCCTCATTGACGAAAATATTCAAGAAAATCGATTCTTCAACTTCAAATGATTGGTAATCGAAAAATATCCCATCGATCTAGGAACTGAAGGTACTAGTCTTTAAGAAATCAATAGAGATCGAGATTCAACATCGATTACAATATTAAAATTGAAATTAGTGTGAGGAGCAATCGAAAACCACAGTCATGTCAGATGCTCTTCATGATTACTTGTCCATCCATCTCACACACGAGCAGAAACGATTTGATGAACTGTCCATCGACCTGCACCTGACGTGTTAAGTTTTGCATGAAAGCTCTCACAAACTGTTGGTGTTTCGATTTTGTTGTATGTAAAAACTGCATGCTGCTGCTGTTTGTTGTTGTTATTTGCCTTGGTATGTCTGTATGTATGTCTTGTGTGTATGTATTGGTAAGTATTCGTACGAATTGGTATGTATTGTATGTATTGGTATGTATTGTATGTAATCGTATATGTCTTGGTGAGGTAAACCAAGAATTGATAGGCAGCTTCTCCAAAAAACTGAACCGTTGCCTTCTTCCTGACAGATCTAAAACTAGCGGGTCGCAAATGGTAGTAGGGCAAGAAAAACACTGGGTCGCACTTCGAACTGCGCCAAGCTGATGGGTCCAAGTTGGCGTACACCGATATAACTTAAGTAATTATATAAGTACTCATAAGTAGATAAATTCGTAGTTATTAAATAAACAAACAATAATGAGAACTACAGAAGATAACAACACTCAATTAGATTGGATCATCGTTCCTAATTTCTTATGAGGAATCATCAGGCCTGGATACTAAAATAGATGGTAAGAATCTCGCGTGAAGGGTTTGGGAATGGGGTATTTCAGTCAATTTTTTTCAATAGAGTATGGCTCAGGAATAACGGTAATTGGGTCTGTTCATCTAGAAAATGTTTTTAAAAAATCAGAGAAGCTAAGGAAAGTTGAAGATTTGAATGGTGTGACGTAGCTAGCCAAAACTCTTTGAATAAGTATCCATGCACAGAGATGAGATGAAACCCTTGGAGAATCTCATGGATACTACAAAATACTACTCACACACGCGCATGGCGTAGTGTGTGTGCATTTATGGCGGCCTGCCTTCTTTTCAAACGTGTGATCTCTTTAATTAATTTTTCTACCACATGTTATAGTATCATTGGGCTTAAAGTTGGAGTATGTAGGTTTTCAAGGGTGCTGAATCCAAATTTGAGGTCAAAAACCTGAATTTCTGACCCACCGAAATACCCCATTTGAATCATAGTTTCTTAGTTGGACTCGAATTTGTAACAAGCCGTTTCGATTCTAAGCCCGTATATACTCATGTTGTTCCATGATTTCCTTAGGTATTTTTTTATAATTTAAAATGACGCGAATTACTCGATATGATTGATAGTTTTGAGGTCGCCCAGGATAAAGGTATTCCCTCAATAAGTGGCAGTCCGCAACACAATTACGGCCAGAAGGCGAGGATTTTTCAGAAAATAAGGAAGATGATTTTTTCTAGTACCTACCACCCAGTAAATCTTTCCCAAAACTGTTCATTTTTAACCCGTTTCTATGTTTATACATTATAAATGACAAAGAATAAGAATATGAAAAACCCACGTGAGAAAGTATTTAGTACAACAGGCCAAACTGAGTGTGAAAGCATACAGAATCAATAAATCACTCACGCCCAAGAGGACTTAGCATCTGCGATCTGCTCACGTGCGCTAGGATGTAGAGGCGAGAGTACTAGTTGTGTACTACACAATCAGAATATCAAACTTTGAATTCCATGGGGGTGAATGCCGAGAAAATCTTGAGTGCACTGCCTAGTCCTCAATTCTAATTCAATTTGAGAGGGTTTTTTAAATTTAATTAACTCTCACATTTTTTTGTGCATTACTTACTTTTACTTAACTTTTCTGGTGACTCCTAGCGTCTAGTTTAGTATCCCTGAAGCAACTCAACAAAATAAAGCGAATTCTTCTTTTCAAGAGGTGCAACGATCACCACATTCACTTGATTAGGGAATGGATCTTTCTTAAGAGTTCTCATAGAAGAACCCCACACAATAGCGATGTAGTTTAGGAAAATCCAATTTGTGAAATGTTCTGAATGCTTTCAAAAAGGCTGTGCAAACATTAGTAAACTGATCAGTTGGTAAACTGATGTAACAAGGGGAGGAGAAGGAATTCCCATTAATACGGAAACCGAAAGAGATGCAATTTTATACAAAAGTGTGGTCAAATCCAAATTTCTATTTTTAGATCTATTTTATTTTAAAAATATTTCAAGATGGAGAAATTGACCGTTGCATAAGTAGAATAGTTGCGTTTTTGACAATGCTCAGGAGTACCAACCTAATAAATAACCAAATCAACAGAATCAACTAAGGAAGCGAAACTATGTCCAATTGCATCAACCTTGGTTAGGTAATCGAGCTACCTACCAATAAGATGCCTTGATGGCATCAATCAATACTAGCAGTGTTCAAGGATATCGTAGTTGCAGGGACAAACGTTTTTTTTTAAGTACCTAAGGTTTTCAGATGATAATCAATATACTGACTAAAAAAAGAACCTCTATTTTCAGAGTTTGTACCAAGAGTATATATTAGCATTGGTACAGTAAGTAGTATTTTAATACCTCCTGTTTACAGTGGATAGGAACAGTCTTGCTCAATCAACTAGGTATAATGTATGAACTCAATTAGCAAGTATTTTCCAAAAACTATCTAAATGATAAGAAGCCAGTGCTAGGGAAAATTGAACAAACTCCCCAATTCGGAAAATAAGAAGTCTATAGTCGATAAATCTGTCTGACAAGTTACATGCATTGTAATAGCACTAATAAGTCAGTGGTTGAAACCGAATTATATTCAGTAGGAACCCTCCATGCACTGGAAAATTCTTTTTGGGCCGTGATTTGCACATTGAAGTTGAAGAACCATTTAGGAGTGTAAAACGTAGAGAAACCAACATTTTTATAGTAATAAATTCCAACGATTGAGAATAAATTGAGTTCCCATTTTATTCAATCTAGAACTGTTCATTATGGTAGGTACCTAACATTTCTGCCATGAGATTCGGTCTCTCCTCAGACTAGCGATACGACATTGATGTTTTCCCCAAACGATTTATTGAGCCGATTTTTGTGTAACATCGATGTTTGTCCTTCTCTTTAATATAACTCAATCAATAAGTATAACTGTTGTGATCAGCGACCTCTTCGAATTTCTGTCCATTCCCTTCCTTAGCTCATGCGGTAGGAGCTCCGATTCAGAATCGGAACTATAGGAGATCGATCCCTGGTCGAGGGAAGTTAATTTTTGATGATTCAACATTGTGGCTCACTGGGTTGCGAAACGCCGGCCAAAGCTGCCTCTCACCTCCCTAACTAGGTAACGGAGTACCTAAAATTTCCTAACAGGGGGGAGATGTTGTGATCAGCGACGTCTTCGCATTTCTGTCCATTCACTCCCTTAGCTCAGTGGTATGGAGCTCCGATTCAGAAGTGTAAATATAGTTTAGTCGGAATGATACGAGATCGATCCCCTGTCGAGGGAAGTTCATTTTTGATGATTCAACATTGTGGCACAGTCGCACCAGACCTGGATGGTCTCCTCAGCATTTTTCAGAGAAACAATAATTCATTAAGATTAGGTCATCAAAACAACTCCCTCCCAAGACACGAGTCGAGCCACCGCCTATTCGGACAAATGTTGAGATCAGCAGATCCCTCGCCCTGTCAATAAGGAACAATAACAAAAACTCCGAAGCCAGTCAAAAATAGCGCGTTCTCACTGGGTTGTAAAACGCTGGCCAAAGCTGCCTCTCACCTCCCTGACTAGGTAACGGAGTACCTAAGATTTCCTAATGGGGGAAGATGTTGTGATCAGCGACCTCTTCGCATTTCTGTCCATTCGCTTCCTTAGCTCATGTGGTAGGAGCTCCGATTCAGAATCGGAACGTTAGGAGATCGATCCCCGGTCGAGGGAAGTTAATTTTTGATGATTCAACATAACATTCCAGTAAATCAAATTCTGTTATCATCCGTGTCTATACAACATTAACTACCTTTGCTTGGAATGTTTTACTGAAAAAGTAGCCTCAACGCTTCTAAATGGAGGGCAACGACATTTTTATCACAAAAACGTACCATTTTTCTAGAGGTTATATAGTTTAGTTCTAAAAATCAATGGTTTTTGATTTATGTATTTCCAACATCGATGATTTATTATTAAACATCAATATTTTTCAATTGACGTCACTTCCCTACTTCAGACTGATTTGGACAGTCTTCATACCTGCAATGATTGTTACGTAATGACTACTCCAACCAATATTTTGGTCCGAATCTTCAGGCAGAAACGTTACCACAATAAACAGTTCTAGATTGAATAAAATGGGTGCACATTGTATTTTGAATCCTTGAACAATTCACTGTCAACCAAATTACCAACATTATTATAAATTCAACTTCACTGTACGGTTGCTTATAAAACGCGAGATTCCCCAAACCCGATCTAATTCTTCAGCCTATGTATGAAATAAGGAATCTTTGATCATGCAGCTACCCACCTCAACACAAGAAAGTACCCAAAATTATATAGAAGAAAAATATATTACTGCGAATTTAATATCGATAGATTGTTGTAAATGCCGTATTTCTGTAGATTATCCTCATTTTTGGAGATCTCAAACTGATTGGAATTACAATATATGTACCTTGCCTCCAGTACGTTTAGTAGGTAATCAGAAATTCACTCATGAATGGGTGAAACATGTTAGATACCACAAATACAATGGTTTTAAGATGGAAATGAGTCAGATATAAATTAAATACACTTAGTACTATAATAATACTGTGTTCCAGGTTCGCTGGGCTAAAAAGTGAAATTCAAGGCCTATATGGGCTAAAATTATATGCACGAAAAACTAATAGCTTGAAACAGTGGGACTCTATGTGTTACAGTGTTTTGACTAACTGCAACTATTCATTTCACGACTGTTGTTTTTTGCAGAATAGTTCATTTTTACCAAGTTGATAGGTAGGTAGCAATTGTGATATAAATACACTTTTATGAAGTGCACAGGATGTCGTAAAAATGAACTAACAGAAGGCACATCTAGTAATTCTCCCAGGGAAGAACCATTTCTTAGATCTAGATTGCTAATATCATCAAGTTGGTAACATCAATAATATTGAAGGCAGGTTTGTTCCAAATATCAACACATAATAATTATATGTACAGAAAATTCGTTAATGTCTACTTATGTACAAGGTGACTGCATTCAACATAGTTAGAATGTTTAGTATCACTGTCACAAACAATGAGTTGAACAATGATCATACACGAACTTCCTGCAGATTAACTTTTTAATTAGTTCTAAAAGAATGTCAATGGAGTACTCAATCTTCTTTACCATGAGACGATTCCTTCGGTGCGATTGCCATGACCTCGTTTGGAAAGTCAAGGAACACAGTAACATGGTACCCCATGTTGGCAGATGCTATGATGTACTCGCAAAGAGCAAACCAGCTAAAAGCTGCAACCAATACCAAACAACAAAATTCTCAAAATGTTCAATACAAAACGACTGAAAAATAACTCACTAAGGTGAAAATAAAAAGGAAATATAATCATGGAGCACAGGTAAACTAGTTATGTACCTATATTATAAACCCTAGATTGTAGATTGTAGATTGTAGATGAATCCGCGGATCAGGGTGATGGGAGCCCAAAGCACTGAAGCCTGTTGGCTTATTGTGCTACTCCGCGGATTCTGTTCCTAGAGTCCTAGCCCTTTAGTAAGGGCCAGTAGCGGTTTGGCTAGATTTGTGCTGGGAAAAGCCTCCATGGGTGTAGGTGACCCGAGGAGGTGAAACCTGCGGTTTGATAGCACTTCACAATTGAATATTATGTGGGAGGCTTTCTCTTCAGCCTCTCCACACAGCCTGCAGAGGGTTGTATTCTGGTTTACCCCAATGCGGTTAAGATGGAATCAGAGTGGAGTAAAGCCTGTTAACAGGCCAACCACTAACCTGATTTCCTTGCGGCTAAGCCGCAGCAGCTCTTCTGTGGTGCTGGGGTTAGGTTTGGCCACCATGCGCTTACTAGAGCTCTAAGGTTTGACCATCTACTAGTGGTTTCATTAGTGACCCACCTGTTTATGGTCGCCCTAAAGGAAGATTTGGGAATGCCGATGGCTGGCTCTGGACCAATGAACGGGGTTAGTGAGCCCCTTCTGGCCAGCACATCTGCTTTCTCATTTCCCATTACTCCGATGTGCCCTGCCACCCACTCAAGAGAAACCCTGTTGTGTTGCGATAGGAAGCAGAGGGTCTGGAAGTAGTCCCACACTAACTTTGAGTTAATGGAGGAAGCGGCTAAAGCCTTTATCACAGCCTTGCTGTACGTGAGAATGTGGATGTGAACACTACGGTGTCCCCTCCACAGACTTTCCCCAGCGCAGACCCTAATTGCAAGTACTTCAGCCTTATTATGCCTCAGTATTTACTGAGGCATGTTCTCTCAGAGGAGCTGAGTGGCTCCATCTGGGATTAGTCCCGTAAATTCCAATCCCTGTACCATTCCCCATTTTGGATCCATCCGTATACCAGAATAGGTCGTTGGGACAGCATTGGGAGATTTGCCGCCCCTCTTATGATTGATCTGTAGGGGTGTTTCTCGGCGAAAGTTCTAGGCATAATGTCCGCCACCATGTCAAGCATGGGATTGCACAGAAGGCCCAGGATTTTGGAGTGGCCCTGGAGGTGTGACTCCCTCCACGTTCCATTCCATTTCTGCCTCAGGGCTGCCATGGCGGCCTCGCCTTTTATGAAGATATCGAGAGGAGGAAGCCCCAGGAGAATCTCCATAGCGGCAGTTGTAAACCCTCCCAACTTCCTTGATGAAACGTGACCTGATGACTTAGTTTTACATTTGACTTGAGAAAATCGATTGGTCGCGAAAAATCAGTATTTTAGAACAATAAGTGTGATTATTGCCATTTAAATTTAGTTCAACAACAACTAAATTCAATGAGGAGCGTCTGGGAGTTGACCTGAACATTAATTAGGATAAACATGAAACCGAGATTGTTCAGTATATTTGTTGGAAAGTAACATTTTTATAATTTCGGTAAGAGGATTTAAGAGCCCTCGAGGGCTGATTCACTATACAGGATGTAACACCTATGTTCCTGCCATAGCCTAGGGATTGATTCTACAGGTAATTTGTGACTTTTTTGTCTTAAAACTTTTTTAAACCCCCTTAAAATCCGACTTTTTTCACTTTTAAGGTTTTTTCGACCTTGTATCATTAAAATGTTAATAACTCCTTCAATTTACTAGATAAACTCAAATTTGACAGTACCATTGGAAAGAGCGATAAATTGCCTATCTACCTGATGGAGAACCAAAGTTTTTTAAATGGGCGAAACGGGTGAAAAATGAACTTGAAGAGGAAAAATTGTCAAATCTCAAAAATCTCAACTTTTTTCAACCGCTCATAAGTCCCTGCTTTCCAGTGTGTAAATGCTTGCCTGTAAGCCTAATAGTTGCACCAAAAGCTCACCTTTCCAAGGGTTTAGTCATTTTCATTTTTAAAGTAGGATTTATTACAGAAATGTGTGTTTGAACGCGAAAAAAACGTGAATTTTTTTAACGGAATCGACGCCCCGGCTTATAATAAGGCGTTTTGAGGGGTTCGCCGATGGGAGGGGGAGGCGGGCGGCGTAGGAGCCAGCGAGGCCTCCCGAGACCTTCAGATCGTCTTTGCCAGAGCGCCGATTCCGTTCAAAAAATTCTCATTTTTCCGTGTTCAAACACAAGTTTCGGTAAGAAATCCTACTTTAAAAATGAAAATGACTAAACCCTTAGAAAGGTGAGCTTTTGGTGCAACTTTTAGGCTTACAGGCAAGCATTTACACGCTGGAAAGCAGGGAGTTATGAGCGGTTGAAAAAAGTTGGGGTTTTCAAGATTTGACAATTTTTCGTCTTCAAGTTTATTTTTCACCCGTTTCGCCTATTTAAAAAACTTTGGTTCTCCATCAGGTAGATAGGCAATTTAACGCTCTTTCCAATGGTATCGTCAAATTTGAGTTTATCTAGTAAATTAAAGGAGTTATTAACATTTTAATGATACAAGGTAGAAAACACGAAAAAAATCATATAAGTGAAAAAAGGCGGATTTTAAGGGGGTAAAAAAAGTCAAACATGACTTGTAGAATTAATCCCTAGGCTATGGCAGGAACATAGGTATGGGGGGGGGGGATTCCAGGCTTTGATGACTATTACCACCAAGAGCCACCCAATGGGGTAGTTGCATGATATTTTTTGTATTTTTTCTGTGTAGTGAATCTCTATTGAAGTACGAATCTGCAAATAAAACTCCCAGAAACGCTTCCTAAAAATTTAGAGATTTTTTCAAAGAACGGGATTCTCGGATTCAGGCGGGAAAACCTACACACGGCTAGGACGCTGCGGGGTGGGGGCTACGTCACGGGTGTGAAGGGGGCCAAGAGACCGCTACACCACTGTTACCCTGACGCAAGGTTGTGTTTTCTTAAAACAACCAAAATATGCTTCAAAACTTTCAATTTAAACGATTAATTCATACATGTAAAGCCTGAAAAATATATTTCAAAGTTTTTTTAATCATCACCATTATTTTCTAACTATATTTCAATGTTTCTGACTCGAATTGTCCTCGATTGCAGTGATCTCAACGCACTCTATCGTGAGATTCTCGTTTAGGGATGACGTAAGAGGAGTGGCCCGCCAACACCAAAAAGGAAGGTACTTCTTTATTGAAATACGGCTAAACTAAATGGAATTTCGAACTGAAAACTGGTGCAGGCACGTTTTTAAGTGGGCTAAATTCGAATCTGAAGTCAAAAACACGAAATTCCGACCCATGCAACTACCCCATTACTGCGTATTTTCTACTCAATGAAATCGCATAGTCGAATGTAAATTAAACTTATTATTATAGTAACAAAAATACTCACCAAGGACATGACAGAAGAGCCGGTGCTTCATAAAGAAAATAACAAGGCCTGCCGTGCAAATTATGGAAGTGATGAATAACAATTTTTTTATCGCATAAGATATTTCTTGCCTCTTAGTCATTGGTTGATGGATACGGCGGTAAATAATCAATGATATTAGCATATATACCAGTGAGCTGATCATGAATGTGATGAAAATTTTCTCATGAACCGCTGAAATGAAAAAAGTGGAAGCAAATTAGGAAGGCTGGGGGTCGCATCATTAAGTTTGAACGTATTTAATTTTCTCGGAGATGCATCCAATCACACCGTACGAGTTCCGAGTTTTATAGCCAAATGCAACAAACATCCAGCAGTGAAATAAGTGAACATCAACATCAGAAAATTAGCAAAGAAATCATTTTTGTACCAGCAATGTTTCCTTTGATTCGGAGGAAAATATTAGGGGCAAGGTGCAGCGTTGAAAAATAGAACAAATCTTGAAATTAAAATGATCACTTTGTAGAAAGGTAATAGCTGCACTCTGTAATTGTTTTATCCTGTAACAACGGAACGCTATTTCTTTTTGGAAAATTTGTTGTTTTGGAATCTATAGCATTTCCAAATCTAATTCAACATTTTCCAAATCTAATTCAACATTTTCCAAACCAAACTCAACATTTTACAAACCAAATTAAACATTTTACAAACCTAATTAAACATTTTACAAGACAAATTAATGTTTTATTAAATCAACCAGCATTGAAAAGAAGATGAATTGGGCATTATCCACAATCTGAAGTGAAAACGTCATGAAGAAGAGATGCTCCGCCTATGCCTTTTTTATGCGTCTCGACGCTCTCCTAATGTCTCCTCAATGGATACGACTGATCATCCGTCCAGGTACATCAGAGTTCTGAGTTGTGTCGTTGTGTATGGCAAAGTGGTGATATGAGTGACTACTAAGACTCTTCCAGTGATGATGTCAGGAGGAGGGGAAACCGGCGAAGAAATGAAGCGTTGGTGAGTAGTACAGATGAAGATGACATTGTTGCAGATATGAGGAGGAATAGAAGATCAGGTCCGCGAAGGAAATATCAGACCGTTTCTCAAGAGAAAAAGAAACTATTCCTAGCACTGTACGAAGAAGGTTTTACTATTAAAAAAGCGGCTTGTAAGTCTTCGATGAATTATTCCACTGCCAGATGTATTGTACGCTAATTAAACAATGAAACGCCACAAAGTCAAACGAGAAGGCGTGGTGGAGCCCGCCGAACCAAACTTACGCCAAACGTTCTTGCAGCTATAGAAGCAATAGTTGAGGAACAACCAAGCATAACTCTGAAGAAAATCGCGGAGAAACTTGCGGAACAAGGTATTACCCTAAGTACATCCTCAGTCGACTGTGGCCTTCGGAATTCGAGGATAACGCTCAAAAAAGCCTCTATCGAACTGGATCGAATGAACTGTGAGCGAATCATACAACTGAGAAAAGAATTCGCCCTTCGTTCTAATGAGTCAGCACCTCGTAATTGAGAACAAATAATATTTATCGACGAGTCGGGGTTCAATTTGCATTTGAGGCGAACGCAGGCTCGATCAAAAGTGAATACCCGAGCTGTGGTCTCGGTACCCACTGTCAAGGGACGAAATGTCTCCTTGATCCTTGCCATTGGGAGTCGTTGCCATTGGGAGAGTCGTTCATTGGGAGAGTCGTTCATTACAAAATTGTAACATCAGGAAAACCACCAATTTGGTGATTTCTTGAACGAACTCCGAGAAAAACTGCAATACTCAGGTAACGAATTCGTACTGGTGATGGATAATGCGCAAATTCACCGCTCTACTGAAATTCGACAACTGGTTGATTCAAGTGCATTCGATGGAATAAGTCAAATGTTTCTTCCACCTTATTCCCCGATGTTGAATCCAGCTGAGAGTGCATTTTCTAAAATTAAGACCGTGGTGAGGAATATTCTCAGCGAAGAACGAGACCATGTCTTACCACGTGCAATTGAACGCGGAGTAGCGGCTATAACTCCATGCGACTGCTCGAATTACGTTATGAACGCTTTGCTTCTTCTACCAACGGCAGCAGCTGTGTTAGAATTTGAGATTAGATCGAAGATCGGTCATAATTTTAACATTCGATAGTAAGCATCGATTCTACTGATCGATTTAACTGTTCGATTCTCTCTATATCGATACTGTTTCTGTGATGCCCCGTTTTGTACTGATAAGTTGTTCGTGATCTTGTTATATTAAAATAGTTGTGAACTCCACGTTTCCGCTTTAACTAAAATTAAAATCCTTTAAGCTGGCCAACCTTTACACTAGTACTAAATTTGGTTAAAAATGTAATGAATGTTGAATTTGGTTTGTAAAATGTTTAATTTGGTTTGTAAAATGTTGAATTTGGTTTGTAAAATGTTGAATTGGTTTGTAAAATGTTGAATTTGTTTTGTAAAATGTTGAATTTGGTTTGTAAAATGTTGAATTTGGTTTGTAAAATGTTGAATTTGGTTTGTAAAATGTTTAATTTGGTTTGTAAAATGTTGAATTGGTTTGTAAAATGTTGAATTTGTTTTGTAAAATGTTGAATTCGTTTTGTAAAATGTTGAATTTGGTTTGTAAAATGTTGAATTTGGTTTGTAAAATGTTTAATTTGGTTTGTAAAAGGTTGAATTTGGTTTGTAAAATGTTTAATTTGTTTTGGAAATTGTTGAATTTGGTTTGTAAAATGTTGAATTTGGTTTGGAAAATGTTGAATTAGATTTGGAAATGCTATATATGAATAAAAATGCATGTTTTTCTGTTTGTCTCTTATGCCTCCATCAATCATTCAACCAATTGACATGATACTTGGGGAATGATTGATTGCACGCCCGTAAAGGTTTCTGAGTTGACTGGCGCGTGCATGTGGTAGCGAGGATTTGAAATAAGACAACGAGATCTGTACAGCATGTGGGTAAATATTACTAGCCATTAACAAATGGCTAACATTGAATGAAACTGTTTTAACTATATGAAAGTTGTCTCCATGCCATTATATAATTTTCTTTTTAATAACGATTATTTTTTTTTTAGCTTGGATCATAATCCTGAGAACACCCCGAGAGCATAAGTGTTCAGAATTGAGGTTAGTTTGATACAATATTGTAATATAAACAATTTATTCGTATTAAAGTAGATTACTGAAGAGATTCAATCAAACTTACGGTAATTGTCCCGATTGGATATGTATGTAACACCCATCAATGAAGATATCTCGGTTATGTTCACCCAGTAGCAAATTTTGACCAGTTTTGCGTACCATTCTTGGTCACTCGCAGGAACAATAAGATTTACTCGACTAGCGTAGTAGTTGTAGTAGACGGATGATATCAAAAATCTCGGTCCGAGGTGTAGCGCGATTGACATTCTCCAAAGATATCGTTCAGGGCTAATACCAGTAATTGCACTGATGGAAGGAATGACATTGTAAACCTAGGAACAAAGAATTGAGATATTGAATCGACCTAAGAGATGAAGCAAGTAACTATAAATAGGCACAAGTTTTATTATATCAAGGTGTCCCAGTAACCCCCCCCCCTTTTTCACTAATGGGGTGTGCGCATGGGTAGGAAAAACTGTTTATTGTTATTTTCAATCTAAGGTAAACCTCATTCTGAGAATTTTGGTACCAACCGCGACCTTCTAACGTGTGTAAATCTTTTCCCGCCCCTCTCGCCTGGGCGGGACCCCCCAGCCCATAGTGACGTCATAAACGGTCGAAACTTTGAAAATTCATAGAAACAGATCTACTCACGCTAGAAGGACGCGGTTGGTTCCAAAATTCTCAGAATGTAGTCTACTTTCGATTAAAAGTCTTTAAAAAATCAAGGCGCACCCCCCCCCCCCCCCCCCCCCTTTGTGCACGAAGACAAAATCGGACCAACGCTATTCTTCACTATTTTTTGTGTAGAATTAGAAAAATTACAAAATTGTGCTTTGTAATCAACTTTGTATAGATCACTCGACTGCAAATACTTACCAAACATATTTTCGCTTCACAATCAAGTTCATTTTGCAGAAATAATCGTTTCACACTCACACAGCTACCAACCTAATTTCGCTTCACAATCAAGTTTAATTTGATGGAATAAACGCTTCACACTCAATTTTTTTTTTAAATGGTTGCTGACGACGCAAAACTGAGTACAACTTATACAATCAACCCCTTGCTTAAGAAAAACTTCAACAATGAAAATATTCTTCTAGTCACCCCGAACTTTGAGTACCCACACGTATTTTGTTGTTTTGCTTCCGTGTCTACCAAGGTTGCGGAAGCTTTGTTTTCACTTTTCAAGGATGAAAAAAAAGTTCTCCAAAATCAAAATTTCACTCGCGTTTTGCGTTTTAGACCTTTCTGAACAATTTTGGTTCCGTGTCTGTCTGTCATGAATTCCTTGTAACGCGCATAACTATACGAAGTTATTGTCCGATTTCAATGAAATTTTCAGGGATTGTGCGGGTTGGTGTGTAGACGGTCCCCTATGAAAATCATCATCCCCGGACTGATAGAAGCGACTGCGCATGCGCAAACGTGAATTCCTTGTAACGGCCATAACTTCTACATTTTTCATCCGATTCCTATGAAATTTTCAGGGATGTTACAGATTAGTGTTTAGATGGTCCCCTATGAAATCAAGGCCTTAAATTTACAGTAGCCTCTGCGCATGCGCAAACGTGAATTTCCTTGTATCAGCCATAATTTCCACATTTTCTACCCGATTTCGATGACATTTTCAGGGATTACGCGGATTAGGTTGTAGATGGTCCCCAATGAAAATCAAGGCCTTAAAATCAATAGTAGCCTCTGCACATGCGCAAATATAAAATCCTAGTAACAGCCGTGCATTTGTCGCCCTCCCAATTCTTAGCTCGCAAAATTTCACATGTTTGACGTGAGACTCTCATATCCTCACCAGGCCTCAATAGCTCAGAGGTAGCGCATTGGACTCAGCCCCTCCCCCCCCCCAGGAGTCCCGGGTTCGATTCCCAGCCAAGCTAAGTAATTTTTTGATCCAATCACATCTTTAACCTTTGACACTGTGCTCAAACCCCTACATTCTTACTACTCACTTAATTTTTCATCCGAATTTGATGAAATTTTCTAGGATTGTCCAGATTAGCGTGTAGATGGTCCCTTTCAGGGTAGTGAAAGGTACTTAGAGATTGGTGTTTTGAGATTAACTACTAGCATCGGATCATCTATATAATCGGGTTATGCATACGAGGAAGCTATGTGCCACACCCACTTGGCAGACTTTTTTAAATTGTATTTTGACCAACATACTGCAAGCACAGGGTATGAATGGAAAAACGTTAAGAGTACAAATAATCATGTTGTACTCGTCTCCAAGAATTCATAGAGGCTAAGTGTTACATTTTTGAGTACAATGGTGTAGTCTCTGGTGTGCCAGAATGATAAGGGCGCGCTTCTCTCTTACTTGGCCCGAGCTCAATGATTGAAACAACTTCAGAGTTAGGACGTTTGGTGCCAATCTGATACGTATTATTAATCTATTAGAATATGCTAATACCAGAAGTGTTATAGTGTTCATCATTCCTCACTGCAAATGGATATAGGATTGTAGGTACTTACTATTGTCTGCGATTGAGACGAACTTTCTATCATTCCACTTACATATTACACCCACTTCTCATGCTTCCGACCAACCTCGCTACAGGAAACACGGTTTTAGATGTAAGCAGAAAGATTGGAAACAACGTAGAGATTAGCTACCTACATTTCGAAATGCTGGACTTTTGGAAGTTCAGACAAGTCTTTGGGAACGGGAAAAAAGTAATTTTGGAGTCTTCCTGGTCGACTACCCGAATTACAGTCCCCGAAACAACTGTATTTTTTTGCCCCAACAAAAAACTGTATACACGCTCAAAAAACCGAATAGAAGCTGAAAACTGACAGACTTCTACTGACAACAAGAGTAAAAACAAAGATGGTGGTCCGAATGTGTCCACCATCTTGGAGGTTCACTGATAACAGGCGCGTATGCGCATACCAATAGGTTTGTTCGGCTAACGATTCCGAACCAGTTCTGGATGGAACGCGATTCTGAAAGTGGAAGGGATAGAATCAGTTCGGAATCGTTGTTAACCGAACGCCTTTGGAACTCGTTCGGAATTGATAGCCTGCATTGTAACCTCCTTCCATTTGTCATCTCCTGTTGTCTCCTTCCATTATTTATTAATAATCCGTATTCGCAGTTCATCATTCTCTCGTTTTTCCAATATAGAGAATAAATATTGTATTCTATATTCTGCATTTACAACTCTTCTTCAACAAACTCTAGTTGTATTAGGGAAGTCAATGTTTTTAAAGAAATTTTTTAAGAGAGAGAAAATCATTACTTCATTGAACATTTTAGGAGTATAAAAGTTAGACAACGACTCCATTAGCTGTCGAAAATGTTTTTAAAGAACTAATTTTGAATTTCAGTTTTCTGAATAGGTAGGTATGTTTAATGAAGTTTAAAGTAGGTATGTTGTATTTTTTGAAGTTCTTGAAGCCTCTATTTAGATTTAACGGGATTTTTAAAGTTTAAGATTGAATGATTCAAAATTATTGTTGTACCTACTAATCTCTCATCCTTTTAAAAAAAATCCCCCTACAAATTTGACCAAACGCCCATTTTTCCAATTTTCACTGTGTCAATGGAAACTTTTCAACCGAATTGAAAGGCGTAAGGACAACGGCTACGATTCAAGTGTACAAAATATTCAATTTAAAAAAAAAATCAGTATCACTTGATACAATCAATCTCACTTATCACAGATTGATCACAAAATAATAGATGTCTTCCCCCATTTCTTTTATTAAACAATGAAAAATTTAAAATTTGCCATAAAACCGTTACGAATGTTTGGAAACATAGTTCGACTCACGATGAGTTACTTCATGCATGAAATGTAGTGAGACACTCGAAAAAGTTTGTAATTCAAAGCTCCACTTTTGTTGTCAACAAATCAAATTTTGCCCCATGTCACATAGGTACTAATCACCCCATTTCACGATCAATATTTTGCAGAAGAGAGAGATGATGTGAACTTCCTTGAACCACTATGCAAATAAATGGACACAGTGGAATAATTATTTCGTATTTTTGAAAAAAGAAAGACCTAATCAAAAATGGCTTCTGTTAGAACGTAATTTCCAAGAATTTCGAAATTTCCACAACAAAGGTGAAAACGTTTAAGCATATTAACAAATTGCCCGTCTATGGACCAACAAATTTACGCGCTATGTACTTCAAGTAGGAGGAATAACAAAAGCAAATTATTTCACAGCGGTTTATTAGGATAAAAATATGAAAATAAGATTTTAAAAAATCCACAATAGAAATATATCCGAGGTCGGCATCATGAACGTTACCTACTGTCTCTTCAAGATTACACTTATAAAAAATCATGCCTCCAGGTACCTACCTACTGAATTTGAGATGGCACAACTCCCGAAACTTTGGTTTTATGATGCCTTGTTCCGATGCCCCACAGCATCAAATATAAAATACCAAAACACGATGCTCAGCCTCCTAGGCCTTCGTCTCGTTCCAATAACAAACGCAAATTATTTCACAACGGTTTATTAGGTAAGGATTTTCATAAACATTTTCATAAAAAGAGGAATTTCATAAACGGACTTAGCTATACCATTGGGGAATCTGCCCCTTGTTCTTGCTCACTATGAAGTGTTCGATGATCATGTTCATTTAGAAGAGGCTCAGTGTTCTTAAAAAAGTTCTTATTTTTCGGATGGTCACGAAGAAGAAAAAACAATTTAATTGATCATCCGATTCCGAAACTTCATGAGAATCGTCAAAAGGAGTAGGATTAGGATTACCAGAAACCCCCAGATGACAGACCACAGGAGACTAGGATAAAATAAACAAAAAATTGATGATAAGCGAAACGATAAGACTATCTGATAAGCGTAATACCTAGTGCGCATGTGCGGAACTGTTGGTCCCGAGAGAATCTCAGAACTGGTAGAACTGATTCTGGACGGTTCCGGATGCCTAACCGAACAGCGGACTGACAGTTCCGAACCAGTTCTGGGCCTAACCGAATGCCCCAAAGGAGGTCGGAACCGTCCCGAACCGTTCGGAATCGTTAGCTGAACAGACCTAAAGGCCATATCACACGAGCGATTTTTCAGCTTTTTTCCGCAGAAAAATCGCTGGAACGTGAAGAGGAAGAAGTACAGTGATTCAAGTACCAATGCAAGGGAAGAAGTACAGTGTTTCAAGTATCCATGCAGCGGGTTTTTAATTCCACTTCCCCACCCCCCCCCCCCCCATAGCACAGCCTGCACCCTGGTGGAGCGATTTTTCTAGCTTTGGAATATTTAGAACGCGTTCTAATTTTTCTAGTCCACCATTTTGTGCGGGAAAAAAAGCTGGAAGGAAACCATTCGAAGGTTCTCCATCGATAAGTAATTTGTGGTTGTAGCATTCCTTGATCTACTAGTCGACGTCTGTTCAGTTTTCTGCAGTTTTCCGAGAGAAAAATTAATCAGTTCTTCGTTCATTTTTAAACCTCCAACAAGTATGCCGCCGAAGGATGTAGTGAATAGGTGGACAACAAGTGAAACTTCGCTTCTCATCAATTGTGTAGAGAAATATCAGAGAAATCACCACTAATGATCAAGGAAATAGGGTCCATTTTGAAGAATAATACGACAGGAGCACAAAAACTGAAGAAAACGAGATCGTAGTGACGCCACGGAGACAAGTAGTGATTATTTTTTCTGGGAGTGGGAGCGACGCTAAAACGTTGCTTCAAAATTCCACACTTCTATAACCTGATCCAAAACTTGTAGTCACGTTAGAGTGAAAATCGCTGGCCACCAGAATGCGCTCTATTCGCAGTTTTCTGTGGTTATTCTTCTTCAACTTCGCCTAACTTATTCTAACTTCCTCTTCACGTTCCAGCGATTTTCCAGCGGAAAAAAAGCCAAAAAACGCTGGTGTGATATGGCCTTAATGGAAACGTATATGGGTGGCCAGTGCAATAGATGGAGTAGCACCTCCTTCGTCAAACCCCGGAGTATCTCAGAACGCTAATTTTGTTGAAAAAAAAAACTCACGATTTTCCGCGATCAACCAAGAATTTTTCCCCTAAATTCGATTTCAAATTTTTTAACCTAACCATTGGCAAGCTGGAATTTTGAGGAAGTTTTTAGCTTGCCAGAGATTCATGTGGCTTGCCAGGCATCTACCGTAAACCACGACGGACCAAATTAATAGAGAAGTTATTTTAAAACAAGAACTTCTATGTTTATGGTTACTTTTGGCCCTTGAGTCTTTTTTTGTCGTATTATGTATATATTTTCTTCATCCGTAACAATAGAGTTACTATAAATAACAACGGGGATTTTTTGGGGGGGGGGGTCATAGGTTTTCTTCCAACAGTGGAATGGCTGCCCCGTCCTCCAATTCAAGTGGCCGCACTTTCCTTCGGGAACTTTTGGCCCTTGAGTCTTAATTTTGAAATTCTGGCTTTACATTAGAAAGATAGGAAATTTAACGCTAATAATGATTATAAATCCTGTGATTCCGGGGATCAAGACAAACAGTTTTATCGAGGTTATCTGGAAAATGACAACCACTGGCTCACACCAGATCGGATTCAGGAGTACATGACTACTTCAGCTAAATCCCAATGATTTGCAATGGCTCAACGGCCAACAAAAGCAGAAGTAATCAGATTAATTCTGTCTGTTCATGTGGCTCAATTCCCAACCAATTTTCATGCATGATTTTGAAGAGTACTCACCTTGCAATGCGTTTCGTGGATTTCACTCTGTTGAAATGTATATGCCGTTATGAAACACAGTACTAGAGCTACCAGAGGTAGTAGGACAGTGACGAGTGACAGTTGTCTGAAACTGATTTGGTAGAAGACGAGCTTCGTATTATCAACACGGCGAGTTGATGGAATTGTTGATTGGTGGGATGCATCATCTAAATCCATGTTGAATGTTCTCATTCACTGGAAGCACTTTAACCTGGAATTCAACTCACTGCGGAAACATTAGACTAACAAACCCAGTCCAAATTTACCTATTTGTGAAAAAAATGTATGATAAGTAGTTCATCTACATGTATTGCAACTGTGGAAATACGAATATTGGATATTACCTGAAATTTAATCTATTGAATGGATAAATCTGTGTACTCACCAGTAGTTTATCGCCGAAATCGTTTTCTAGGGACAATTGCGAGAAACTACATCATCACCGAATCAGTATATTTCACCGACACAACTTCACAACTCGCATTAGAAAGAACTGCAATGGCTCTAACATATAGAGCACAGATTACACATTGAGGAATATAAAATCCCGAAGCGACAGAAAATGTTAATCCAAGCTCAGACCAATTAATTATCTTTTAAATAATAATAATCGTTAGTTGCGATTGAAGTCGTTACATATTATCGGAAGACTCAAGTAATGTAAACTAAAACAAGTTGGAAAGTTATCGTAACCCCCATTGATATGGCAGGTATACAAAAATCGACCTCAGCCACTTCATGGATAGTAACAAACGGAACACTTGCTACAACATGGAAGCAGGAGCTCAGCAAGTAGGTATCACCCATGGAGGTAGGACTCCATGGTCTCAACAAGTGAATTTCATTTATACTTCCATGCATGGAAGGCGCGTTGGCGTATGAATCCATCCACCATTTGTCACGAGTGAAACTGTGAACTTTCAATGGTTGGCTTATGGAAAGTTTACACCATCATGGCTTCGAAGAACTTTGTCTCCCATTCAAGAAATCTCTCTTCCAAGCTCGTTGCGATTCGCCATTCCATGGAAGGAGGTGAATGCATGTCCATGGTTCATTCACTTCCATGATTTTAGTTCCATGCCCTTCACCAGTGGATCCATGCATGAATCAGATTGATAACATAATATTGTCAACCGAATTGATAGTCCCTAGCCGACTCGAAAGTTGTTGCCTTCGAGAGAAGTATACTGTTAATACTTACTATGGATTATTCAGAAAGTGCATATTTTCCGTTTCGAATAACAATCGTCATAATCGACCATTTGTGGACCCAATCATCATTTGAATAAACGCCGTCAACTCGCTTTGATCGAGGGATTTTGCATTTGTAGCGGAGTATTACTATGGCAGCTTCAGCCAACATCGCTTCCTAATTCAATTGTGTGAGTTAATTATAATATTTAGCCAGTATACCTATGCAGTTATTTTGAGACCTCTATTATGGTTTATGATTGGTTGTTCATTGTTCTATAGTAGTTCAATTTCCCCTCAGTATGATCCATTCAAACAGTGAATTCATCAAACCCTCTTTTTAGTTGAAGCTCCTCTGTAATTGTTTGTTGATACACCCACGTATGAGTTGAACAGGTAGGTACCATAGTTGTGCTGGGTGAAATAAGTGATGATCTACTCTTCAATGTGTACAATATACACATGAAACATGAAAAAGTAATGTTAGTAGTGTAGGTCAACTTGTAGCTTAAGAGTGGTGTTGATGACTTCTCTGTTCCTACTATCAGGAACTAATTAATTATCTTTACTCAGGTGCGTAAAGATTCCCCCCATTCCCAGCTGTCGCACCTTTATTTATTAAAACCGCTGAAGATAAACCCTGTGAAATCCGAAGCTTGGGAACAACGACAAATAACTGGTTTGTTTATGTCTGCAGGAAATATGAAAGATGTTGAAGATTCTTCATCAAAGTGGCCATTTGTGTATAGTGAAGCGTACAATGTTCGACTCTGTGGTCTGGAAAAGCTTCATCCATTTGATGCTCGAAAGTGGGGTAATGTTTTCGAGGTTTGTGCAAAATTTTACTCTAGCTCCGTTTATAGATATTATCTAGTACGTACCTAGTCCAGTCAATATGGAGGTTGGAGAGGTGAAAAGGTCACTTTTTTCAAAAATTGTTCCATACAGAATCATTTTTACAAAATTTTAAGAGCATTAAATTCCCCACAAAATGGTCACCTACATTCAAAATGTCCTCCTACAAACATATTGTTTAGTAATGCATGCATTCCAGGGGACGTCCCATTTGATAAGCATTAGATCAGTTTAACGAGTTGGTAAGCGATAAAACTGTTTTACTCGATGTAATTTACTTATTACTTTAGGAAAGAAATCGTGGTCTCTCCCTCCGCCCCCCCCCCTCCCTCACCATTATCCACCATAACATTTCTAGCGGCATGGGAGCCTCGAATCTGAAGAGCATTTTAAAATCCATGATCTGCGATACCCAACATGCGAATTCAAGTTCACCCCCCCCCTCCTCCTCCTACAATGGTGCCAGTCTGGCACCAAAGCGGAAATACGTCGGAAAATCCGGAGGTATAATGAGAATTTTTCCTCAATTTCAAAGCTTGGGTACAATTAGTAAGCAGTGAAGGAACCGAAATATTGAAAAATCGGATATTTTATGAACATTATCCCCCCACTAATCCCCTCCCCTTGGGAATTTTGGTACTCTGGTAAAATCATGTACAACTCGGAAGTTATTTGAGTTAAACAAAAAAAGAAACACGCAAATCGGTTGGAAATTGAGGCCAGAGCAGATTTTACAAGAGCAAACGCACGTTTTTAAAGCATTAACCCCCCTTTCCCCCCCTTAAAAAGCAAAATTCAAAATTCCGGCGCCGTAGTGCACAACTAGATAGTTTTCCGCGTTGAACAAAAAAAGAAACAGTAAAATCGGTTGAGAACTGGGCAGACGACACAAGATTATGCCCAAAAACGCACGTTTTTTAGGACGTCCCACAGTAAGACTTGGGCGTCCTTATGCGATCGATCTGGGGTGAAGGAGGACAACACTCAACAGAAAAAAAAATAACCACACAGTAATCCGTTTTAGACCATTCTGAATCCAAATCCGCGAAAAAACCCGTAGGTGTATGTCTGTGTGTGTGTGTGTGTGTGTGTGTGACAAAATCTTGTGTCGTTTGCACTGGCCTTAGTTCTCTACCGATTTTCGTGGTTCTTTTTTTCTTCGACGCGGAAAACTATCTAGTTGTGCACTACGGCGCCGGAATTTCGAATTCGCATGTTGGGTATCGTGGATGATGGATTTTAAAATGCTCTTCAGATTCGAGGCTCCCATGCCGCTAGAAGTGTTATGGTTTATAATGGTGGGGGGGGTGTCACTATTTCTTCCCTAAAGTAATAAATAAATTACATCGAGAGAAACAGTCTTATCGCTTAACAACTGGTAAAACTGATCCAATGGGACGTCCCCTGGAATGCATGCATTACTAAACAATATGTTTGAGCATTAACCCCCCTTTTCCCCCTCCTAAAAGGCAAAATTCGAAATTCCGTTGACGTAGTGCACAACTAGATAGTTTTCCGCGCCGAAAAAAAAGAACCAGGAAAATCGGTTGAGGACTAAGGCCTGTGCAGACGACACAAGATTTTGTCACACACATAGACATACACCTATGGTTTTTTTCGCGGATTTGGATTCAGAATGGTCTAAAACGGATTACTGTGTGGTTATTTTTAGGACGTCCCACAGTAAGACTTGGGCGTCCTTATGCGATCGATCTGGGGTGAAGGAGGACAACACTCAACAGAAAAAAAAATAACCACACAGTAATCCGTTTTAAACCATTCTGAATCCAAATCCGCGAAAAAAACCATAGGTGTATGTCTGTGTGTGTGTGTGTGTGTGTGTGTGTGTGTGTGTGACAAAATCTTGTGTCGTCTGCACAGCCCTTAGTTCTCAACCGATTTTCCTGGTTCTCTTTTTGTTCGACGTGGAAAACTATCTAGTTGTGCACTACGGCGTCGGAATTTATGATTTTGCTTTTTGAGGGAGGGAAAGGGGGGTTAATGCTTAAAAAACGTGCGTTTGCGTGTTGGCGCCGAATGGCCTGAGGAGTGCTGCACTCTGTGTGCCCTCCAGTGCATGAAGTTTAGTGTTCAGTTTGGTTCCCTAACGCATGAACGTCTCTCGCGCCCGCTGCTATTTTTGATTAGTTTTTCTTTGTTAAAAAACCTGAAAGTTGTTAGGACCTTTCCGAAGTATATTCGAGTTATTCTCCCTTATCAATTTGAAACATTTGGTGGTAATCCACGAGTAAAATTATAAATTTATCACGGATCCTGAGTACCGCCATCCTCATCGCCGCCCGCTCTGTCTTCCACAAGCGATAGTACCAGGCCTGGGAAATCCTCTACGTCATCGGTGAGTTAAATTCCACGAGAAGCAAAATTCAGAATCCGTGCTTATTCCTAATTAATTTGGTAAATTCCTCTTTTCGCAGTCCACTTTGTCTCGTAGCCTTTTTTACTTTTGTCCTTTGCGAATCAGCTCAAAATAGTTCGACGAATTTCCGAGCTATCTAAACTGTTAGCCTCGCGCGAACAGTAAAGTGGTCCTTCGAGCCGGATCTGAACCAGCGACCTATGGATCGCACGAGGCTAACAGTTTAGATAGCTCGGAAATAAGCATAAGCTTGTAAACTCTGCCCAGGCCTCAGTTTCCAATCGATTTGTGTGTTTCGTTTTTTGATTGACTCAAATAACTCCCGAGTTGTACATGATTTCACCAGAGTACCAAAATTCACAAGGGGAGGGGGTGAGTGGGGGGATAATATTCACCAAACTTAATTAAACAAACTAATTAAAGTAAACTTGAATTCGCATGTTGGGTATCGCAGATCATGGATTTTAAAATGCTCTTCAAATTCGAGGCTCCCATGCCGCTAGAAATGTTATGGTAGATAATGGTGAGGGAGGGGGGGGGGGGCGGAGGGAGAGACCGCGATTTCTTTCCTAAAGTAATAAGTAAATTACATCGAGTGAAACAGTTTTATCGCTTACCAACTGGTTAAACTGATGATCTAATGCTTATCAAATGGGACGTCCCCTGGAATGCATGCATTACTAAACAATATGTTTTTTTTCTGTTGAGTGTTGTCCTCCTCCACCCCAGATCGATCGCATAAGGACGCCTAAGTCTTACTGTGGGACGTCCTAAAAATGACAATTTTTGAAAAGTTAAGGTGCCTTTCCACTAGGTCGACAGCGCGGCTCGGACTTCCGGACTTCTGGAGCGCAACGCGGAGGGCGAAGCGAAAAATTGTCGACTTCGGTCATTTTCGTCAGTGCTTGTGCGACCTCGGTCTGTGTTTTACGAATTGCTGTGAATTATGTTGCCATCAAAACAAATTTATAATTGTTTAACAACAGTTTTTTAAAAGTTGTTTTCTCTCAAAGGCATACTGAAGCCTCTAGTGTTGCCTATGTAAGCATATATCCCAACCCATACGATCTGTCAAAACTAGGAGAATACCTGGGATGAAATCGGTGAATCTTGAAAAAGGTGGTTGTGTTCTCCCCAAGTTCACTCTTTTCTCGTTAATTAATTAGATGGATACATTGCCTCCCTCTTCTTCCAGCAATTTCCTCCCCCTCTTCAGCTTCCAGAGCTGCCCCAAAGACGAACATTTCTCCGTCTGACCACGTTTTGTTTCCGAGTCTACCAAGTTAGTGGAAGTTTTGTCGGATCACCTTTCAAGGTTTCAAAAAAAAATTCTCCATAATCAAAATTTCCTCTCGCGTTTTAAATTTCAAACCTTCCTGAACAATGGGGTATTTCAGTCAATTTTTTAATTTTTTTTTCAAAAGAGTATGGCTTAGGAATAACGGTTATCGGGTCTGTTCATCGAGAAAATGTTTTTAAAAAATCAGAGAAGCTAAGGAAAGTTGAAGATTTGAATGGTGTGACATAGCTAGCCAACTGTCTTTGAAAAAAGTATCCTTGCACAGAGAAGAGATGAAACCCTTGGAGGACCTCTTGTGTCGCGGAATCGCGTTTTTATTTCATTTTTCTAGTTAGTTGCCAACTACAAAACATTAATCATTTGGCAACAGGTGATAATTTCAAGACCTGTTGCGAACGGAAATAAATATTAATTCTTCTTGCTAGAAACTTAAAAGTGCGTGAATATTTTCTAATAGTTTAAACATTATAGATAATAGGGCCCAGCAATAGATAGTTCGTGGATAAAGTTTCCAAAATTGGTAGCAGAGCGTGGTTTCGATCCACGGACCTCTGGGTTATGGGCCCAGCATGCTTCCACTGCGCTACTCTGCTATCAATTTCGGAAACTTTATCCACGAACTATCTATCGCTGGGCCCTATTTCTATTCTATCTAACTATATTTGTCTAACTATTAGAAAATATTCACGCACATTTTCAGTTACTACAAAATAGATACTACAAAATACTACTCACACATGCGCGTGGCATAAGTGTGTGTGCGTTAAGGGAGGCCCACCTTTTTTTCAAACGTGTGATCTCTTTAATTAATTTTTCTACCACATGTTATAGTATCATTGGGCTTAAAGTTGGAGTATATAGGTTTTCAAGGGTGCTGAATCTAAATTTGAGGTCAAAAACCTGAATTTCCGACCCACCGAAATACCCCATTTTGGTTCCATTATGGAACCAGGAGGGTTATGGATACGACGAAGCTATGTGCCACACCTACTTGGCAGACTTTTTTTTTACCTCGGGTACCTCGGGACTGGCAAAACGACGGGTCGAAATATTTTATCCGCCCCAGAGGACGGAGCTGAAGGTTTTCGCGTCGCGTTGCGCTGTCGATCTAGTGGACAGGCACCTTTATATTTCGCCTTTTTGCGTAACTCTTTAGTCGAATAAGTCGTAGGAAATGCTTATAAACTCTTTAGCCTGTTGTTTTCCAGGAAAGACGTGATAGAACATTTTTCAGAGCATTATTTTTTTCAAGAATGCACGCATGCAAATCGATTTATCTTAGAACTGGTAAAAAGTTACTGCAATTTGAAGGATATTGCTCGAATTTTCACAAAAACTTCGCCCCTTTGTGTTTATTTTCATTTATGGTTAAAATTTATATATGAAGCTAACAATAAATGGTATTAAATGTATTCATGACTAGTAACTCATAGAGCAACGTTTTGGGTGAGGGAGGAGGGGACTTCCAGAAAAAACACTTTCATACCTCGAAAAATATGTTTATTCATCTTCGTTTTAGTAGAAAATAAATTTGTTAAATTATAAATAAATTTGAAATTTTCAGCACTTGAAATCAAAGATTCAACTCGATGAAGGATGCATTTTTTTGCCCAAAGAAGCTAGTAAAGAAGAGCTTCTCATAGCCCACTCCGAAAGATATTTGAAAAGTCTCAAGGTTTGTATAATTAGCATACCTATTTGAATAATAATGATTGTTACAAATAATAAGTAATACTAATAATAATGATCCGTCTAAATGTATGTTAATTTCTACTTTACGTTATAAAATCTCATAGCTATGTTAGCATACGTTTCTATTCTGAAAATGGAGTTCTGCTTATTATCGAAATATCCCTCCGAGAATCGTGAGTTTTATCGTTCTTCGGTAGCTATTTTACTTTCAGTTCCTTCTTACTTTAGCGTCTTGTAGAAGTTCGTGAGTTTTACATTCAGAGCAGAAAAACGCAACTACTGTTCCACATGAATCTGTAATCTACCCTGGTGTTCTTGCAAACACTTATGTGTCCTATGGGCTGACAATAGATACCTCTCAAGAAGGGACATGTATTTCACTCTTGCTGGAATTGCACTTAAGACACCTACGTTGCACGAAGGGTCTCCACCATGCTCATGTAACTACTCAAAATATCTTCGTTATATTCTGCGCTCATCATTTTTGCAGTGGGGATGCAATGTGGCTAAGATTGCTGAAATACCATGGCTAGTGTTTGTGCCAAATGCTATTATTCAGAGATGCTATTTGCGACCTATGAGGTATGTTTATCTCTCACTTTAAAATAGTATATTTCACTAACTAATCCTGTTGGTTTTTTTCTCATATCGTGCAATAATTAAGAATACTCATCTATTATATTGGATGAAGTTATACATTACTTATAGGAGACATTAGAGAGTTTTTGGCAACCACTAACGGGCCCGAGGAACCTCTTCACAAAGCTCGGAGTTCGCGGGTGACGATGAATTTGCCTCCCGACAACAGCGGGCGACAATGAAAGGGTGCCCCCTGACAGTCACCCATTCCTAGAGGCCCACCGTCACGAGCCCCTCCCTTCCCCCCTGTCCAAAGTTAACGGGCTTCCTCCTTCAACTGGGTAGCATCCTCTGTTGCTCGCGCTAGTCTCCTCCTAACGGGGCCCGTCAGATTCTGGCACCAAAAACTCTCTATTGTATGGTCATCAAGAATAGTCTCTAATGCCCTCTGTTGACTCTACCATCCAATCAGGGTTAGATGAATCAATCAATATTTAGTAGTGGCTCTCAATATAACTCTAGTTCTAGAAATTCCCATTATGTACATTTTTTAAATGCTATTGCTTTGGTTTTAAAGTTTTTTGGATCTTGGAGGACTAACTTGTTTGTTTGCTGAGTTCTTGCTCAGATATGAAGCTTCCCTCACTTTGAACTGGCTTTGAATTGTTCGTATTAGGTATGTTTGGGACTGGAATACTTCCCCGCTGAATATGTTTAGTTTACGTGAAATGTTTGTTAACTAGCGGTAAATCGTGAACTGCTGATCAGATCGACAGGTGCTCCTCCTACCGGCGAATGCAGTGATTCGCTCTCAGTCGGTCTTCATCCTCGGCACCTTGCATTCTTGCACTCAAATATTTAGAGAAAGCTTCTATTTCATCTATTTTCTTCCGCCTCAAATCGTCAGTTGTGCTCTAAATTCGCGCTGTCGCCTTCCTGGAGGAATTCGTGGATTGCGGCCCAAGTATCATTTGCATCTTCATCAACGGGGGCCCCCATCCTTCACGAGCTCACACGTCCCGGGAGGTCATTGGCGCATTTGTATTTCCTACTTTGATAATTTTTTCTGTTTTCAGATATTGTTACGTATTACTATTCAGATTCTGTGGGGTTGGTTTCTTCATAATTTATCCTGTAGGGTATATTCTGGGCAAACCTCCTTTTCAGCTCATGTGCCTACTACTTACGAGGGGTTCTCTTGCAGCTCACTTCGAGAAGGAAATTTTAACCAATCACGTTCGTTAAAACGAACCACCAAAGTTAATACAGTCCGCTTTTATATCGACTAACAACAAGGTACAATAATTAACCTTTCGGTATTTCAGATTCCAAACTAATGGTACGTTAATTGCTGGAAAACTTGCAGTTGAACGTGGATGGGCTATAAATATAGGCGGTGGATTCCATCACTGCAGCAAAGAAAAAGGTGGCGGATTCTGCCCTTACGCTGATATTACTTTGCTAATTCAATATTTGTTTCAATTCCATCCAGAGCTTGCCCATAAAGTTATGATTGTAGATCTCGATGCTCACCAAGTAAGTTTTATTTAAAGATACCTTATTCGATTTTGAGTGATGTTTCGTTTTATGATGCACCCTTAATGTTCATCTTTTGTTTAAGGGCAATGGCTATGCCAAAGACTTTAAAGGGAACGAAAACATATTTATCATGGATGTGTATAACAAAAACATTTATCCCCACGACTTGGAAGCAAAAGAAGCCATTCGTTGTAAAGTCGAGTTGCAACACTACACTGCTGATTATGAGTATTTGGATGAAGTTGAGAGGTTAGCACTTTTACAATTTTGTACCATGAAATGAAACATTATGTCTCTAAACAATACTTTCTTCAGGGTTATCCTATTGTAAATTGTAGAGAGCTAACGATATTTTGAAGTGTAGGCAGATCTACTTACTTCCATGAGATTTTATATAAGGGGTATCCAATGATTGGTGGTTCACTAATACTGATCTACATTCTTTTAAATTTTTTTTTAGAGTACTCAGACCTAACACTCCCTGCTCTCGATTGGGGGGGTTAAACAGTCGCTTACGTCACGGAATGGTTCTTATTAATATGAGATATTAAAAATTTCTCATTATAGGGCAAGGGCTATTTAGGTACCTACCTAGATAACTACAAAAAATAGAGTTGTCTTTCAATTTAAAAAAAATTTGGATACCCTTTGGAGTTTAACATTTTAGTTTTCAATTGTATCAGCAATTTGTTCCCCATGGGTACTGTTCGAAATGAAAACTAAGCTCTGTACTGCTTTGTGATTCTTAGGAATTTGGAGCGATCACTATCCAGTTTTTATCCAGATTTGATTATTTACAATGCTGGCACTGACATTCTGGATGGCGACCCATTAGGAAGGCTCTCTATTACCCCTAAGGTAGTGATTTTAATAACACCTGAACCAGTAGATGAGTTTCCTAAAGCCTTACATTTTTAGTCCCCCCATCAATCATAATTTTCGTTTATCCGATGTGATGTGTTTATCATTATTTTTTAGTGCGTGCTTTGAATACCTACATCATTGTAGTAAATATCCACCATTTATACTCGTATTTCGAGATAAGTAATATCACCCAACCCAAGCAATTGATTATTTGCATAGTCAACCTCAACAAATAATGCTCTTGGCGTATTTTTAAGGCAAAAAATTAAGAATTTTTATCTGGAAAATCAAGTCACAGGCATCGCATGACCCTATTCCTTACACAGAGGCTTGTGTTAATAATAGTTTCTTCATTTGAACGGTGTCTTCTACCTTTTGCATGTCTGTGTTATCTCCTAATGGGTTTCAATTATTTACTTCACTCAAAAGGTTGTTACTAATAGGATTTCAAAATGGAAAATTTCAAGAATAGACCCTCATTCCATTAATTATGCCTTTCTGTATTTAAGGGGAAAATGAATACAATGCAAAAAATTCCTCAAAAAGCTGCCTAGCCTTTTAGTTGTTGTGCACTGCGCACTATATTTCAAATTAGATTCTTCTGATTGGATCCTTCTATAGGACATCCCGTATGAATTGAGCCTTTTGGCAATAATCCGTTCCTGACATACAGACGAACAGATAAATAATTTTATAGATTGTTCGGTTACCATGGTTACATAATAAGTAGTAGGTTTTACGAACTACAACCTACGAGGGTCATCCAGAAAGTAAGGTTACAACACCTGAGTAAAATCGAAAAATTTTTGTATTTGAAAGAAATTCACAGGATACTTCACAAATATAGTGAACTATTTTTCAACGTAATCGCCGTCAAGATCGAGACATTTCTGTAGTCGGGGCACCAGCTTTTGTATGCCTGTGTTGTAGACCTCCGCCGCCACCTCTTTCAGCCACTTCTCCACAGCTTCCTCGACCTCCTGATCATTGGAAAATCGTTTCCCTCCCAAAAACTCCTTCAGTTTAGTGAAGAGATGGTAATCTGAAGGTGCCAAGTCGGGTGAATAGGGTGGATGGGTGATAATGTCCCATCCAAACGAAGTCAGCAGCTCCTGTGAAACACGTGCGGTGTGAGGCCTGGCGTTGTCGTGCAGGAGACTCACTCCCTTGGTCAGCCTTCCCCTTCTGCGGTTCTGGATGGCTCTTCTCAGTTTTTTTAAGGTATTGCAATAAGCTACTGCGTTAATGGTAGTCCCTTTAGGCATGAAATCCACTAGAAGGACCCCCTTACGGTCCCAGAAAACAGATGCCATGACTTTTCCGGCTGAATGGGTCGTTTTGAATTTTGGTGGGAGGGGAGGCAGAATGACGCCACTGAAGTGATTGTCTTTTGGTTTCTGGGGTGTAGTGACACACCCACGTCTCATCCCCTGTCACAATAGAGTCCAAAAAAGCTTCTCCCTCCTGTGCAAAACGATCCAAAAATTCACGAGCCGCAGTCACACGATTTTGACAGTGCTCCGGTGTGAGCATTCTGGGTACCCATCTCGCACACAACTTCTTGTAACCAAGTTTTTCCGAAACAATATCACCAAGGAGACTTCGAGAAATATCAGGAAATTTTTCGTGAAGGTCGTCAAGTGTCACATGGCGGTCATTTCGCACTTGTTCTTCAACTTTTTGCACAAGTGCCTCAGAAATCACTGATGGCCTCCCACTCCTTTGCTCGTCGTGAGTCTCAGTACGGCCCTCTCTAAACAACCTGACCCATTTTGTGACATGTTGTCGACTCATCACATCACCACCATAAACTTCGACGAGCTTGCGATGGATGTTAGCCGCGGTATTATTCTGCAAAGTCAAAAAACGAATGACCGCTCGGATCTCGCACGGACGGGAGTTGGCGGGAGCGCGAGATGACCTCTCCATTGGAAACTTTTACTGTAACTAAAAAAAACGGCCGAAATAAACGCGGGGCGAAGCAAACTGACCGTTACGAACTCCCCTTCACAGTAGGTGCACCAACTTTGAAAAAGAAAATTTCCCCCAACCTCAGGAGCCCTTGTAACCTTACTTTCTGGATGACCCTCGTACCTACTGTAGGTACCATCTATAAATTATAGGTACACTACAGCACAAAATTGAGGAATCATCCCTGTTATGTTGGTGTGTTGTCGTGTGAAGGCTATGGTCTTCACGTCGGCTTGTCGATTTCTGTTGGTCCCTACTCAACGAAGGTGAAGGATGGGATTTGAAGGATAAGGAACTAGTTTGAACAATAAAGTGACTAGTTGAAAATTTATCACAAACAGCAGAAACTTGAGTGATTTGAAAAATATTCATAAAATTACATAGGTGTTATGTACACTTGAAAATATGAAGTATAACAATAATTGATTGAAAGCAGAACTGTAGCAGAATCTTGAAGATGAAGTTCTGTGATGATGCGAGATGAGCATTGTAGAGGCGAATGATGATCCTTCCAGTATGAAGAATGATGACAAGTTGAAGGACACATCCATCAAATTTGGCCAACGTTGTGTGGGGTTCCAGACAGGTGTGTGACCTCAGTAAGTCGGGTAAAATTGCTTCCTGTTTCTGGCAAATTTGAATAAGCGAAGGCCAAAGTTAGTGACTGGAGTGTCTTGCATGGTCAATGTCTTCTAGAAGGTTGAGAGGGTCCCCTGTAGCATGAGGTCCCCCAGCTAATGGCCGCTTGTCTATGATGCACTGAGCAGCATGAACTGGGGGACCTCAAACCCTCCCAGCTTCTCAGCAAAATGCGCCACCAACTGTGGGACCTGATGCCTAACGACATCACGTCAGGGTCACCAATGTTATGTCGGCGTGTTGTCGTGTGAAGGCTATGGTCTTCACGTCGGCTTGTCGATTTCTATTGGTCCCTACTCAACGAAGGTGAAGGATGGGACAGCACTTTCTGCCTGGCGCGGGTTGCGGCCTACCGCATGCAGGAGTGCTTAAGGAATTCAGCTCAGCTGCGTACCTCGGCGCGATTGCTCGCCGACTGGAGGGGGGCAGTACATTTACCTAGTTCCTAGTTGGGGGCAGACAACTACTAGGTGAAATGGGAGCGGAGGCTGGCGCGATGTGCTTACTGAGACCTCCGAGGAACTTTGGGCTTCTAAGAGAAGGCGAGGTAGAGCGAGAAATAATCAAGTCTATTGTTAGAAGACTGCATGAATGTCTGTAGGTGAAGCCCTGAGTCCTCCTTTTATACTACTTTAACAAGGTAAAGGGAGAGTGGAGGAAGGTGACGTCAAGTGAAGTGTTTGTCTCCCGTACCTCACTCTACCTACCTGGCACAATGAGTCACTCAGGGTTTCCCTTGTGTCCTTTATTGGAGAACTAACATATTCGAGTATATGATTCATTACAATCCTTATCAATTTAGAGCTGGTAGCAGAATTTCTTTATTACTACCTACTCCATTACCTACCCAATGAGGTTATCAGAAGACTGCAGCTTTACAACTTCATTTTTCTTTCTTTCTTTTTCGTTTTTGAAAAAATTGCGGATGACAAGTGAAATAGTTCTATGAAACACAAATGACGCGACCAAAAATTGATTCGTGGAACCAGTGAAAAAGAAGGAATACCTAGTATGACAAAACATAAAAAATTCGCCTCACTAAAGGTGGGTCGGGTTGGACCGCTTCGCATCGCAAAACCCGCCTGGATAATTTCAATGTTATTTAAATGGAGGTGAGCACACTACAGGTGGGGAACATCGCTCTCCAGGTGGATTTTTCCGCCAATGCGCTGCAACCCGCCCTGCCCCTTCTCTTCATCGCTACATTTTCTGTGTCGTTTTTTACAAATAATCGAATGGTATTTTTTGACTTTATTATTTTGGTTGAAAAAAATTGATATCTTACGATGGTGGAGGGAATTTCTTATAAGACATTAAAGAATGACCCAAATAATGCTTAGTTACGTGAATAACTGAGGTGATTTTGAAAAACTTGGAAACACTTGACAAATAAGCAATAGCAACAAATAATTGATCCATGGTGCTGGAATGTCCTTAAAATACACTATTTCCCTATGATATCCACCAGTTAAAATTAATTATTCAATCACCGTTTGTTCAGCTTGAAAGTTACTTGGAAAGTGATGTACAACTTCCCATGATTGCCTTTGTCAGGCCGAGTCACGTACTTTATAACACACTAAAAAACACCAGATTTCACTCAAGAATAAACTTGTACAAAAATTGGGAAGAGCTCCTGCCTACCCAGAGAGGGTCTTATTTAAAATATTGTGTTATGTTCAATAATAAATTTGAATACATTATAAGTATGGAATATCTTGAATTCAACGTTCAATTCAAGTTTTTTCAACCCATGATTGGAACTAAAAGACAAAAGACAATAATTTTTCTGCTGCGATGCGTCCCGATCTGCCCCACCTCTGTTAGAAGAATTTGGTGCCAACTTGTTGGTAGGACTGTATGCGTGTGCGCGTGCGTCGGTCTGATTCGGTCTAGTCGGTGTGTCTGTTATCTGTTGTATCGTCTCATGTCAAGTATCGTTTGCTATGTTAAAAAGCTCTAATTATACAGTTAAAGTTTATTCTCGTCTCCTAAAGTCGCTTATTTCCTTCCTACAACCTCTTGTGTGCTCGTACCTATAAACTTCAAAACATAAATAATAGCTCAAAATTGTCTTCGTCTTCAAATATATCGCTCAAACTTATCTTGTATGACCCATCATTATTATTTACCCATTTCAAGCCAAGGGTGGAAATAACAGAGAAGTGATGAACGGAGGAGGATGAACTCTTTTACGAGATAGCGGCCAACGGCCAAAATAAGGCATAATTTGCTCATCAATCGAGAGCGAAAATACTCCAAATTTTATGAATTTTACATTTCATTGGGATTTAAGAGGCCTTTGTCTGCCAAATCGATGTGATTTATCTGACTCGTGGCCCAGAACGCTCAATCGCCCAGGATCGAATTTGAGTCACAATAATCATGCTTTCGGCCAAAAGGCCTCCTTTTCAAAAAAAAAAAAAAAAATTCTTAAGTCGCATCGAGCTCCCGAATGTCGAAGAATTTTTTTTTACTACTATAGGAACAGCATGAACGAGAAAAAATTCGTCGAGGAAGATTTTCCACTATTTTCAATATGTAAAAAAAGTCGATGCGGAAACGCATCAGTGGCCGGAAATGGGTTAACATCATGCAAGTAAATAGATACCCATGAAATATCTTTGTTCAGTGATACCTAACTTTCAAAAAACATTTTGTTTGCTGTTTCTTTATGATACCTTGGTGTTGTTTCTTATCATATAATCTTGTTTCAGGGGGTTATAAAGCGTGACCAGATAGTGTTTATGAAAGCAAGGGAAAGGTCTGTTCCCATCGTTATGCTGACTAGTGGAGGTTATCTGAAAGAAAGTGCCCAAGTCATAGCTGACTCTATTGTGAACCTCTATGACTTGGGTTTGATAACAAAGAAATAATGAGTACCTGCAGTCCGAAGATTTTAAAGTTACCTAAGTAATAATTTATTACTGAAGGCTTAAATATTTATTTTAGTTGTCTCCTGACAGCCTTCAATCCTGTTGTAATGTATTATTGTTGATAATCGTCGGTTAAGAACCAACAGAGCCCATCTCGTTTTGCCAAACACTGGACACTTTTATCGGAAGATGATATGCGCGCTACCTGTTGCCCTGTCACTAGAACTACGCTGATCATTAGCACCAGCGTGTAAATACGGATCAAAAGATGTGCATAACTCAATTTGGCCAAAATCTGAGATGGGTGGTGTTGACTCTTGAGCGACGAAATATTATTACTGTAGGTAGGTCAAAGGAAATTTTGTTACTTCATTGTGAAGCTTAATAAATACCTATTGTTTGTTGAAATGTAATTATATTATTTATTTTCATTCATCCGTGACCCATTATTAGTACTGAAAGCCCCAATGCCCATGTGCATACCAAGTTTTCAACACCTTGGACAAAAAGAAAAAACCTCGCAAATCGGTTGGAAAATAAGGGCTGGGCAGAATTCGTACATATTGTCAATCACACTCGCACATTCTCTGGATTAAGATTAAATAAAAACGGAAAAACACAAATCGAACGCATAAGAACTTCTCGAGCTACTGAGGTTCTAAAAATAAGTCCACCTAAATAAATACTACCAGTTTTTTATGAAATGCGTGATTTATGTGAAAACATATTCCGAAACCACAAAATTAGGAGTTTTGATGAAGATTCCAATGAGGAGCTTTCCATCAAAAAACAAAAATGACCCACATAATCGATGTATGTATTTTTGGAGTCCTGGATACCTCTTGTACAAGTGAAAATCTGGTGGCTGAAAAATAGTTTGAACCCTTATTTATCATTAGCTGATAAGCCTGCTAAAAGCAGGCAAAAAATTGTAGATAATATCTACAATATTTTTACATATTATGTAAAAAAGAAATTAATGTCGCGGCCTGGAATCGAACCCGGGACCCCCACGTTCGGGCGACATACGTACGTGCGTTTTATGTATATAGATACGTCGGTAAAACTACAAGAAAACACTGACTGTATATGATGACCTCAATTTGTGTATGCACCTACTTACTCAACTTATGGTCACGAAATGCAACTTATTTATCGACTACAGGTGTTAAATTGAGAAAAATACTCTTCAGTTAGGCGATTGGCGTAAATGACCGCATTTCTGCGCTTTTCCATATCTTTTTGTCTTTTCCCCAGCATTTCATTGTATGATTCCAGCTCCTTCCTTTGGTTCCTGTGAACACAGTTATAATTAAGTCGGGAATATTTAGTAGTATAATGACACACTCCAATAGCACTGGACTACAACCCCGCGTGACTACAATTTCTTGAGAGTACAAGACCCAACCAAAAAGTCTGAACTACTAGGACAAGCTATTCCAGAAATTAATAAACTCACTTGAATGAGCAATTGCAATTTAAACTAGTTGGTAAGCGATAAAACTGTTTCACTTGATGTAATTTATTTTGTGTTTTAAGCAAGGAATAGTGCCCCCCCCCCCCTCATCACCCTTATCCTCCATAACATTTTTGCGGCATGGGAGCTAATTTGAAGAGCATTTTAAAATCCATGATCTGCGGTAGGATTTTTTTCTACCCAACATGCGAATTCGAGTCCCCCCCCCGCGGCCTCCAATGGTACCAGGCAGTCCGTCGAAGTTCATATCCGTATTCAAGGTGAAAAAAAAACACGAAATATACAGAGAATGATTCATGAAAATCCGGAGGTTTAGTGAGAATATTAAATATTCTCACTGAAATTGAGGAAATTTTCCTCAATTTCAAACAAACAACAACATTGGGTATAATTAGTAAGCTCTGAAGCAGGGGCGGCTGCTGATAGGAGCATAGGCGCATCTGCACCCCCAGCCAATTAAAAAAGAAAAAAAATCAAAGTTAGTTCCTCTGGGTTTGAAGAGTAAGTTGGCTAATGACAGAAGACACGATCGTAGGTACTGTGCTAGTTGAATCTACGCGCGAAAACTGAGGCGGGGAGCCCTCTTTCCTGACCAATCAGCGGCGGTTCGCGCAAATCCAGTTTTATGCTCCGTTCTTGACTAGGGTGAGGTGTTTAGATGTAGTCCAGGAGCCCAGGGCCAAAAACGTGACTGATTTCATTACTTGTGTCACATATGTAAAACCAAAATATCCAACCCCCTGAGCAAATAAATGTTTGTCTGCCATGTCAAAACCAATGGAATAGAAAATGGCGGCCATGTTAAGTACAACCAATTTGAAGAAATCTGGCTGATTTCAATACTCATGAGACTTTAATATTCTCAAACGGGAGTGCCTGTTAAGTACTTTGCAGGTTGTCTGCCACCATGTAACCTATGGGAACTTAGCGGCAGACGTGACTTAAGTTCCGGGCTTAAGGGACTTAAAAGTGACTGATTTCAATACTCATGAAACTTGGTTCTTCTGAAACGGGAATGAATATAGAGAAGTTTGGAGGTTGTCTGCCGTCATGTAACCTATGGGAACTTAGCGGCAGACGGGACTTAAGTTCCGGGCTTAAGGGACTTGAAAAGTGACTGATTTCAATACTCATGAAACTTGGTTCTTCTGAAAGGGGAATGAATATAGAGAGGTTTGGAGGTTGTCTGCCACCATGTAACCTATGGGAACTTAGCGGCAGACGTGACTTATGTTCCGGGCTTAAGGGACTTGAAAAGTGACTGATTTCAATACTCATGAAACTTGGTTCTTCTGAAACGGGAATGAATATAGAGAGGTTTGGAGGTTGTCTGCCACCATGTAACCTATGGGAACTTAGCGGCAGACGGGACTTAAGTTCTGGGCTTAAGGGACTTGAAAAATGACTAATTTCAATACTCATGAAACTTGGTTCTTCTGAAACGGGAATGAATATAGAGAGGTTTGGAGGTTGTCTGCCACCATGTAACCTATGGGAACTTAGCGGCAGACGTGACTTATGTTCCGGGCTTAAGGGACTTGAAAAGTGACTGATTTCAATACTCATGAAACTTGGTTCTTCTGAAACGGGAATGAATATAGAGAGGTTTGGAGGTTGTCTGCCACCATGTAACCTATGGGAACTTAGCGGCAGACGGGACTTAAGTTCCGGGCTTAAGGGACTTGAAAAATGACTGATTTCAATACTCATGAAACTTGGTTCTTCTGAAAGGGGAATGAATATAGAGAAGTTTGGAGGTTGTCTGCCGTCATGTAACCTATGGAAACTTAGCGGCAGACGGGACTTAACTTCCGGACTTGAGGTACTTGAGAAAATTACTGATTTCAATACTCGTGAAACTTGGTTTTTCTGAAAGGGGAATGAATATAGAGAAGTTTGGAGGATGTCTGCCGTCATGTAACCTATGGGAACTTAGCGGCAGACGGGACTTAACTTCCGGACTTGAGTGACTTAAGAAAATGACTGATTTCAATACTCGTGAAACTTGGTTCTTCTGAAAGGGGAATGAATATAGAGAAGGTTGGAGGTTGTCTGCCGTCTAAGTCTAAGTTCCCATAGGTTACATGACGGCAGACAACCTCTAAACCTCTCTATATTCATTCCCCTTTCAGAAAAACCAAGTTTCATGAGTATTGAAATCAGTCATTTTTCAAGTCCCTTAAGCCTGGAACTTAAGTCCCGTCTGCCGCTAAGTTCCCATAGGTTACATGACGGCAGACAACCTCCAAGCCTCTCTATATTCATTCCCGTTTCAGAAGAACTAAGTTTCATGAGTATTGAAATCAGTCATTTTTCAAGTCCCTTAAGCCCGGAACTTAAGTCCCGTCTGCCGCTAAGTTCCCATAGGTTACATGGTGGCAGAAAACCTCCAAACCTCTCTATATTCATTCCCGTTTCAGAAGAACCAAGTTTCATGAGTATTGAAATCAGTCATTTTTCAAGTCCCTTAAGCCGGGAACTTAAGTCCCGTCTGCCGCTAAGTTCCCATAGGTTACATGACGGCAGACAACCTCTAAACCTCTCTATATTCATTCCCCTTTCAGAAGAACCAAGTTTCATGAGTATTGAAATCAGTCATTTTTCAAGTCCCTTAAGCCTGGAACTTAAGTCCCGTCTGCCGCTAAGTTCCCATAGGTTACATGACGGCAGACAACCTCCAAACCTCTCTATATTCATTCCCGTTTCAGAAGAACTAATTTTCATGAGTATTGAAATCAGTCATTTTTCAAGTCCCTTAAGCCCGGAACTTAAGTCACGTCTGCCGCTAAGTTCCCATAGGTTACATGACGGCAGACAACCTCCAAACTTCTCTATATTCATTCCCGTTTCAGAAGAACCAAGTTTCATGAGTATTGAAATCAGTCATTTTTCAAGTCCCTTAAGCCCGGAGCCTAAGTCCCGTCTGCCGCTAAGTTCCCATAGGTTACATGGTGGCAGACAACCTGCAAAGTACTTAACAGGCACTCCCGTTTGAGAATATTAAAGTCTCATGAGTATTGAAATCAGTCAGATTTCTTCAAATTGGTTGTACTTAACATGGCCGCCATTTTCTATTCCATTGGTTTTGAAATGGCAGACAAACATTTATTTGCTCAGGGGGTTGGATATTTTGGTTTTACATATGTGACACAAGTAATGAAATCAGTCACGTTTTTGGCCCTGGGCTCCTGGACTAATGGAGGTGTGCTCGTGAGATTGACCAACTAGAGAGCACGAAATGTGACCTTGAGGAACAGCCTGGAGGATGTGCTCTTGGGGTGTGTGAGTGAGTGGAACTCCAATTTTATTATTTTGTCTTCCTGGCTTACTGGTTTCCCGGTTTCCTTATCGTAAACAAACAGAACTGATAAGGGCATTTCCCATTTATCGTTTTTGGTCCACCGTTTTGTTCAAAGTATCATGATTATTTAGGAGTGTTGTAGGTACTAAAAATAATTCGGTGCATTACATTAACGTAAACTATTCATGTTTGTCGGTCGTGGAAAAGTGCAACATTCCAGAAACTGGCCGCCCCTTGCCGTCTCTACCTAGACTCCAGCAGACGTTAAAATTTAAAAATCGTGCAGATTCGTACCGTAAGTTTAATGTCAAATAATATTCGACTTCTTATAATATTATTACAAGAAGGTAGATTGGCATTGCAGGTGTGAAGTGACTTACAAATTATTTTGATTTGCTTGCCTACTTTGTTCTACCAACCAAAATGAGGCTTGGGTTAAAGACGGCATAAGTGATCTTCCATTTAGCCAAAAAAAACGCATTGGCTGTCTCCCATAAAAACGCTCTGGTAGATTTGCGTATATTGGGTCGTCAAAACATAATGCAACAACTCGACAGTGCATATCATCTTAATCTGATGCAAAAAACCAAAACGGTTAACAAAAATAGGTAGGTACATCTCGAATCATCGTTAATTTTTCTTCCGAGTTGGACGATGTTTTGAATCGTCACGGGCAAATACACATTTCAGCTTTGCAATAAGATGGATGCATTTTTTGGGTTTAGACCTTTGATGATTAAGTATTTCAGAACTTCTGTTAACCGTTAGAGAACATTATTTTTCGTGTCTATTGCACCTACGTATTTAGTACCGTTTGCAATTTTAAGATGAAAAAGTTACCAAGATTTCTCCCATTTGCATATCGTTGAAATTTCTATTTGGCAGAGAAAAGCACCTATTCTGTCCCTTCTCCATAGCATCTCCTGATCTCCGTGTACCCCCTGAGTTCAGGGCAGGAGCCGCCACTGCTCTGAAGGAATCGTAATATTGAAAAATCGGATATTTTGTGAATATCATTCCCCCACTCGCCCCCTCCCCTTGCGAATTTTTATACTCTGGTGAAATAGTGTGAAATTCAGTAGATTTCTGAGTCGAACAAAAAAATAAACGAGCAATTCGGTTGGAAATTGAGGCTTCGGCAGAGTTTACAATATTAATTACAATATTAGCATTAACACCCCTTCCCCCCCCCCCCCCATAAATGGCAAAATTCGAAATTCCTTCGTAGTGCTCAACTAGATAGTTTTCCGCGTGAAACAAAAAAAGAACCACGAAAATCGGCTAAAAACTAAGGCCTGGACAGATGACAAAAGATTTTGTCACAAACACACACACAGACATACACCTATGGTTTTTTTTGGATCTGGATTCAGAATGGTCTAAAACGGATTACTGTGTGGTTATTGCTTCCGAGTCTACCAAGGAAGCTTTGTTTTCACTTTTCAAGGACGAAAAAAAAGTTCTCCAAAATAAAAAATTTCACTCGCATTTTGCGTTTTAGACCTTTCTGAACAATTTTGGTTCCGTGTCTGTGTGTCTGTCTGTCTGTCTGTGTGTCTGTCTGTCTGTCCGTCCGTCTGTCATGAATTCCTTGTAAAGCGCATAACTATACGAAGTTATTGTCCGATTTCGATGAAATTTTCAGGGATTGTGGGGGTTGGTGTGTAGACGGTCCCCTATGAAAATCATCATCCTCGGACTGATAGAAGCGACTGCGCATGCGCAAACGTGAATTCCTTGTAACGGCCATAACTTCTACATTTTCCCTCTGATTTCAATGAAATTTTCAGTGTTGTCACAGATTAGTATTTAGATGGTCCCCTATGAAAATCATCACCTTCCGATTAATAGTAGCCGCTGCGCATGCGCAAACGTGAATTTCCTTGTAACGGCCATAACTTCCACATTTCCTACCTGATTTCGATGAAATTTTCAGGGATTATGCAGATTGGGTTGTAGATGGTTCCCTATAAAAATCATCACCCCCGGACTGATAGTAGCCGCTGCGCATGCGCAAACGTGAATTCCTTGTAACAGCCATAACTTCCACATTTTCCGTTCGATTTCAATGAAATTTTCAGGGATGTTACAGATTAGTATTTAAATGGTTCTCTATGAAAATCACCACCTTCGGATTGACAGTAGTCTCTGCGCATGCGCAAACGTAAATTCCTCGTAACAGCCATAACTTCCACATTTTCTACCCGATTTCGTTGACATTTTTAGGGATTACGCGGATTAGGTTGTAGATGGTCCCCAATGAAAATCAAGGCCTTAAAATTTGCAGAAGCCGCTGCGCATACGCAAACGTAAAATCCTTGTAACAGTTATAACATTCACATTTTTCATCCGAATTTGATGAAATTTTCTAGGATTGACCAGATTAGCGTGTAGATGGTCCCCTATGAGGGTAGTGAAAGGTTCTTTAAGATTGGTGTCTTGAGATTAGCTACTATGCATCGGATCATATACATAATCGGGTTATGGATACGAGGAAGCTATGTGCCACACCCACTTGTTTTCAGTTTTTAAGCATACTCACTAAAAAGTTACTAATATTGAAAACTAAAGTTTACTTCAAACTATCAGGACATGTTTGTAGGTATTCTCCAAGATTTCCGAGTTTTAAAAAGTGTTTGAGGTTCACTATGAAGCTCTCTAAACTTTGCAACCAGAAACAATGTCCGTACCGTGGAGGGATGACAAAATTTTCCCCATTTTGGTTTATTATTTTCAATAATGAACCTTTGGAATCGACCAAGAAATTTTTTTTTTTACCCCGCTCAAAATTTGTTGGTTTACGTTTCAAGGTACGTAGAATCCGAAAATCGAATAACAAATTATCCTTCCCTCCGCCTTCCCCGGCACTTTCCTTAGTTACCATGGACCGATTTTGATGAATCTGGTATATGGCCTCCATTTGGGGTCTAGCTGTGTCTCGAAGCTTTTGCTTGATGTCAGTCACTTCAGGATTGAAAAATAAGGGTTGAAATTTTGAAAATGCTCAAAATATTTCGATATAAAGGTACTTATTGTTTTTCCATCAATTTAAGATAGTATTAAATTTTTAGAATCGAATGAAACCACCCTGAGGAGCTCTGTAGGACAAACCGTTCGGTCCCTTTGAAAACTTGAGGGTTGGGCTTACGATAAATCAGAATCTTTCAGAAAAAATCGAATTCAACAAAACTATTATTGACCTTCTTGACATTTAGTTGAATAAATTAAAGAGTTTAGTGGAACAAGTCATTATTTTAGGAATTGTGCAATGTTGAAAACATCTTTTGCGTTTTTCTGAAAACTCCGTTTTTGGACTTAGCACCTTTGTGCTTTAAGGAATCGTTATGATCGCAAATGAATGTTCATCACCTCCGTTAGTGATACAAATTTCAGCTGATCAAATGCAGTCTTTAGCAGACGAAGGATCTTTACAGAAAATAATAAACTAATGTGTAATAATTTGCAGCGTCTTTTGTATATAAGTAATTCCAGTCCCTACGTGGAACTCAAGTAGATTGTACGTGTATACTCACCTCAGTTTTTGTTCTTTGTCATTCTCCGCTTTAGTGGTAGTATCTATGATATATTTTTCGTAATTGTCCCACGCTTTCTGTTCGTATTCATCTTTTATTCTCCTTGACTGAAAAAGTTTCAACAACTTCTTAAATATTTAAGTATTATCGTAATATAGTCAGTGGAACGCACTATCATCCTACTTACCTTATTCTCTTCTACCTGGTGATGTTGAATAGCTCTGATGTCTTCGACCATTTCTTGAGGCATTCCCTTGTACATTGTCGTATTGATTCTGGTAGGCCCCAATGAACTTTTAGCAAGATCTCGATTTTCTTGTAACAGATCGCTGGTGATAGAATTCAGAATTTCCATCTCGTTCCAACGAGAATTTTCTTCGAGCTGTTTATTCTTTTCGTGTCTTTTTTGTATGGCCTGAGAAGTAAATTTTTTTTGTTTGTCTTATAAAAATTCTCTATTTCTGTTATACTGCTCAAAAGACATTGGGAGATGAGGTTAACAAGTCGATTTAAAAGGGGACACTGTCTACGGACATTAAACCAACTCTAATGAAACAAATCTAAAAATTAACAACATCTTGAAAAATTGGACGTCCTCAAAAAATGGCAAGACGTAAAATAATTACCTATTCTTAGTGATATGTTGATATGATAGCTTGTTGGTACTACCTTTTCTCTGAAATAAGTAAGTAGATCTGTAGGTATCTACTATGTATTCCACGAAGGAAAGTCTATTTACTTTCTTCAGACTTGAGAGACAATGGAGTTCTCATAATGCAATTAATAATAATACTTAATATATTTATTTATTAGTTTGGTCCCTCCTTATTATTGGGCTCCAACAAGTCTGGCCCAAAAACTAAGGGTTTTTTGTTGTCATTACGGACATTTAATTCCGTGGTTCATGGAATGGTTGAATGTGAGGACTAAGTGAGGAGTTCGGTTCTGATCTTGATGTGGTGTTTTGTATTCTACTTTATAATCCGATGAGTCTGTAGGGACCTACAAAAGATTAGTAAGAATATGGACTATAGATTTAAATTGTGGAAATCATCAATAGCTTTCGAATACCATGGTTTGGGGGGTTTTGATCTTGGGTGTGACGCATAGCTTCCTCGTGTCCGTGATGCGATTTTAGAAAATATCGTCGTAATCGGACGAAGAAGTGGGAATTATACTTGCCCCAAGGATTTCACTTTCGCTCGTGCAAAGAGACTTTCATCAGTCCTGCGGCAATTAAATTCATAGGGCTCCTATTCATCCACACCCAATCCACACAATCCCTGAACATTTTTATAAATCGAATGGAAAGTGTATAAACGCTGTTATAAGCGGCTGCTATAAGCCGCTGCATATTATTACACAAAGGTTTATCATTATTCTATATAGATCACTCGCCAGCAATGAATACAGCTTTACCATTGTCAGCACTTTCTGATGTGTTTCTGATTTATTTTATGTTAAACCCAAGCAAGACCTTACACTTAGCAAGCGGTTTGACCTACAGAGCTCTGTATGGTCTCGTTCGATTCGAAAAATTCAATTCTGTTTTGAATTGAAGGAAAAGCAATATCTGGACAGCGAAAGTTTTCGAGCTAGGGCGTTTAAAAATGATTTTTCCCACTTCATACCCCTTTACCCCTTAAAAGTGACTGACAATAACCAAAATTTTCAGGGCATAACTAAACCCCAGAAGGAGCAAAATTGGAACTTGGAACTGTGAACGTGCCACGTACGGTCTACGGACGGACTACTTTTTTTAAATTAGATTTTTGGATTCTACGTAACTTGAGACGTAAACCATACAATTTTTAGGGTGGGGGGTTGTCACTTTTTTCCGCTCTATTCCTAAGGTTATTGAAAATAATAAACCAAATTGAGGAGTTTGATTCCAAAAGGTACTATACAGGGTGTAAGCCTAACTGGTCTGCCATACGGTACCAGTTGAATCTATAACTAATTTCGAAAAAAAAAAGTCTCAAAAAACGTCTCTTAGCAATTTTTTTCGAGTTATTTCAACTTTAAACTTTTTTCCCGTGATTTTGACCTTACATCATTAAAATGGTTATAACACCTTTAATTTGCCGTATAAATTACAATTTGAGGATACTTTTGGAAAGAGCATTAAATTTGCTATCGGATAGTTGCCTTAACTTTTTTTGAGTCAAGGTTGGAGACATGAAAACGTCCTCTAAAAAGACAATTTTACGTAATTTTGGAAACCTCGCATTTATTCAATCGCAATTTGAACTACGAGAACTCATATTTTTCAAGATGCAAGAACAGTAAAAACTGCGCCAGGATCTCAGCTTTCCAATGGAATAATCAAAAAATATTTTACAAGCAAATTTAGGGGAGAAATTTGTGTTTAAACTTGGAAAAACGTGCATTTTTTCAACGAAATCAGCGCTCAGGCCTCCTGTTTCTGGAGGCCTCGTGGTCTACTGCGGCGCCCGCCCACCCACTTCCATCGTCCGGCCCCTCAGATCTTCGAGGCGGAGCGCTGATTTCGTTGAAAAATGCACTTTTGCCCGAGTTAAACACAAATATCTCCCATAAATTTGGTTGTAACATATTTTTTGATTATACCATTGGAAAGCTGAGATTCTGGCGCAGTTTTTACTGTTCTTGCATCTTGAAAAAATATGAGTTCTCGTAGTTCAATTCGCGATTGAAACAAGTCGAGGTTTCCCAAATTACTTAAAATTTTCTTTTTAGAGGACGTTTTCATGTCTCCAACTTTGACTCACAAAAAAGTTAAGGCAACTATCCGATAGTAAATTTAATGCTCTTTCCAACGGTATCCTCAAATTGTAATTTACACAGCAAATTAAAGGTGTTATGACCGTTTTAATGACATAAGGTCAAAATCACGAAAAAAGTTTAAAGTTGAAATAACTCGAAAACGAAGGGTTTAAACAAAAATTGCTCAGAGACATTTTTTGTTGCAAATTAGTTATAGAATTGACTGGTACCGTATGGCAGACCAGTTAGGCTTACACCCTGTATACAAGTGTAAATAAATAACCATTTTGGTCAAACGTGAGAAAAACTCGAAAAACCATAGCGACCCAAAACACGTGCTATAAACCAATGATATTATTTTTCATATATTTCTAAATTATAATAAAAAGGTTTGGAAAAAAAGATAAATTAGTTCAAAGTTTAAAATAATTTTGAATGAGATTTGAAATATCAGATTTATGGACATAGTACTTTTTGAAATCAAACGAAGTGGATATGGTACTAATTGAAAACAAACGGAGTGGATAAAGTACTTTTTTGAAACAAAACGGATTTTGAAAATAAAGGGAATATTCACCCTTGTTTTTCAAGGGAATAGATTATCTTTTGCTCCAAAACGATCGCATTTTTGTGAAGAACTACCCCCCTGAAAGCCTGGGAAAATGTTAACTCGATTTCGAATAAAATGGTTTTTTAGTACCTTTTGGAATCAAACTCCTCAATTAGAGAATCGAAAATGTTGTTTGTATGGGTCATTCTCATTCAGAAGACACATTTGGGCTCTCCTGAGATGGCAGTTGGACTATTTATTAAACACGCTTATTGCCAGTCACATTTTTGCTTTTCGCTATTGAAGGTTGAAAAAAAGCTCCAAAATTAAAATTTCCGCTCTCGTTTTACGTTCCTGAACATTATTGGTTTCGTGTATGTGTGTCTGTCTGTCATGGAATTTCCGTGCTCACCGAGATGGAGAAAGAACCTGACTTATTCAATATTTATTATCTACCACAACGTTTATCGCAATTATTATTACAGCGTTGAACTTAATTTCTTTCATAGAGCCTTTATATGGGAATCAGTTTTCTGCCGCGAAGGGCAACTTGAAGGTTTTTCAAGTCCGTGTTTCCAACAAAATGATCCTTTGCAAGAAACACAAATGCGGAGTCATTCATTCGCGCGAATCTTCTCTCACAACTTCTCTCATTTATTATAACAAGTAAGGATACTTGAGTACCTATCTATCTTCATTTACTAATAACGCACTAATTTTGATTGGATTGGTCGAAATTAGAGTTAACTGAACACCGTTTGGATTCCACCACGCAGATTGTGGTTACCAGTTAGATCATAAAGTATAGAATATTATTATACGGTTTCAGAGTAAAGATACCTACCTACCTGTATAAGTACCTAGGATATAATGTGACGTCATTGGACTCCATTGTCCTCGTTACTTACCTACATTTTTATTTGTAAATCAATCACATTGTCGCTTTTCTACATAAGTAAGAAACAGTAGTATCTTATCAAGTTGGTATAAATTATTAGTTAACGGCTGTTGTTTATATTTTCATTTCCACATCTTCAATATTATCGTGATTACATTTTTCTCAACAGAAAATACTGTTATGATGACCTAACAATTAAGTCATACGTAAAGTAGTGGTAACAAGGCATTACTTCCAAATTTCGACAAAATTCAGTGATATTCCTGAACAATTTTGATTTCGTGTCATTCTGTCTGTGTGCAAGTAAATACTTGTAACGGGCAAAACTATACAAATTTATTGTCCGACCTTGATGGAATTTTCAGGGATTGTAGTTGTGGAGTAGATGGTCCCTTATTAAATGTATCAACTCCGAATTTATAGCATTATCTGCGCATTCGCAGACGTATAACCCTTGAAACAGCCATGACTTCTACAGTTTCCATCCGAATTGGATGACATTTTCATGAATTGTGCTGATTAGAGTCTGCATGGTCTCCGATAAATTCATTGTGATCGAACGATTAGTAGTCTTAGAGCATGCGCAAACATAAAACTCTTGTAACAACAATAACTTCCATAGTTTCTGTATGAATTTGATGCAATTTGCAGAGATTGTGCGAGTTGAGGTGTAGATATTCCTCTATCAAATTCATTGGTAGCTTCTACGCGTGCACCAAGTTGAAACCCTCAATAATCATAATTTCTTAAGTTTCGATAGGATTTCCATGGATTGTATGACTGAGACTCTGGATGGTTCCTTATAAATGTCATTGACATCTGAGAACCAAGTTTTAAGAGTACTACTTTGTGATAGGTTGTTAGGTTGTGCCTTCTCCTAAGGCTTTGGCTGTTCGGCCTGACTTACTTGGTTCCTACTCGTGGGGTGGAATTCATGACAGACAGACACGAAACTAAAATTGTTCAGTAAGGTCTAAAACGTAAAACGTGAGTGGTAGTTTTGATTTTGGAGAACCTTTTTTTGAACCTTGAAAAGTGAAAACAATGCTTAGAAACAAAACATAGAATTCAAAAATCGAATAAAATTCGTGTAGCGACCTCCCTCTCTTCTTCCTTACCGCCAGATAGGGACCACGTGTGTTATCTTCCTTCTTTTATCTAGCTCAACTTCATAGGGGTCTTTATGAATAAATGCTATATTTTTCACCGAATTCTAATATTTTGAACCGAATGAGACCACCCACAACCGTTCGCACCCTTCAAGGACTTGAGACACGAGAATGAATTGCTGAAGGATGTTCACTTACTGGGGTTGGCAAAATTTCCTTTGAAAATTCCAAGTGATCGAATACGATCTTTCTTTGTTTCTTTCGAATAGAGTTTCCTTTCACTCAGTTGTTCTCTAGCAGCCAAAAACCAAATCTCGTTATGAAGGCTCTCAAATCTCGGATACCAATGTCAGTTACTTTCTGTCTGAATAAACTTGATTGTTAACCTCGCGCAATAATATGGTCGATAGGTACCCACTCGTATCAATGGAAAACCCGTGTTCTTCGCAGACGGGTGGTCAGTAAGTATAATAATAAACCGGTGCAGCGTTTTTGATTTTATGTCCCTCGAAACGTTAAATTTATTTCTAATTTATCAAAAATTAGTTCTCGAGAGATAAGTTCTTTTTTTATTATTTTATTAAAATTATTAAAATTAAATTTTTTATTAAATGTTTAATTTTTATTAATTTTTTTTAATTACAATTAACTCTTACCAAAGCCATGTTGTACTCAGAAATAGCACGTTCCATCTGTATTCGAATATTCTGTTCCATCAGTTCAAGTTCTTGTGACCTTCTGTCCCTATCAATGGATGTTTCCTCGTACAGTTTATTGGAGTTTTTTACTGCTTCCTCGTTAATACGCTTCTCTCTCATTTGTTGAAGCAGCCAAGTTTTAAGCTGAGTCCGTTGGTGTTTTATCCTCTCTTTCAGTTTGTCGTCCTCGCCTTCAAAGCTACAAAAGCATGTTGGTAGTTTAAGTGCTTACCTATGTTCAAAATGCAGCTGAAGGTCATCGGAGACTCAATAGGATACGTTTTTGACTCCTACCCATCTTCGTAGACGTTGAAATATCGAATCAAAATGGTATAACGTGTTTTTTTTTTAATCCGACTGAACAATTACAAAATGTAGTAGGCATTAGGATGAAAATTGCCGAAGGCCCCAAATATGGCAATGTAGTAATTAGAAAATCAGGAGATTACTCACATAGTCACACCTGACCGTTCGTCATCGCGACCTATCGTGGTTCCTTTGTATGATGACGGTCTCTCCAAGTCATAATCTCTGCTAAGTTCTTTCTTCTGATGGATCAGCCTGTAGTCGTCTATGTCTTGACAAATCCTTCTTTTGTCCTGAGTCAGAGAAATCTCTCTTACAAATATTGATCCCTACAGGGAAAAGCGCCTCATTTTGGATACCAACTCTAAAAAGTCCATTCATGCAGCATGAGTTAATGAGCGAATTTCAAAGAAATCTTCAAAGCTATGGTTAAGAACATCGAGATATTAACTATAAAAGAGAGTACTCAGCCTCATGGGTGTGGCACATAGCACGAATCGTTAAATTTATACCATCAACCCCTTGGTTAAAAAAAAACTAAAAAAGTTCTGTTTTTCACCCCAAACTCAAAGAGTAAGTAACTACAATTTGTTTCCTGTTTTCTTTATACCATACCGACAAATTGTAAGCACAGGGTATGTTTTAAAAATTTTAGTAGTCCATATTCTTGTTCCACTCGTCTCCACCAGCTCATAGAGTATTATTTTTAGAGCAGATTTTATTATAATATTAACATTTTAATTTTTTTTATTTATGAAATTGTAATTATATCAGAAATTTTGAGCTGAATCCAAAAATAGGTACCTCATATTAATATGATTATGGTGGTTATATCCACAAAAACCCTAATAACTCGTTTTTTGACCGTTGTGAGATTTGGACCCCTTATTTTGTTATTATGATCATTTCGGCAAAAACTAGAAATGGCAAAACAATTACTCGAGTTTACGTTCTGAGTGACATAATATCAAACCCCTATGTGTGTCATGCAAGGACTGTCAGGCCTTCTATGTGGGGAAGTCAGAGACGCCACTAAACCTGAGGATGAACAACCACAGAGCGTCAGTAGTGGCTAGAAACGAGAACCTAATAGTGAGCCGGCATGCGATGGGCCAACATTCAACATTTGAAGAATTGTTGGGTGTGAAAGTCCTGAAAAAATGGAACCAAAGGGCTGCAAAGGACTTCTGCATCATTCAGAGAGGGCTCATAGTATTGTCCTGGGAGCCTATGACCCACCAGGCCTCAACATTGATAATTCATCCAGAAAAATGTGTCCCAAGAAATCCAAGGTGCCATACCAACATTGGAAACCCATTCTAACTCATTATTAAATAATTTCAAATTTTAAAATTTCAAAATTTTTGAAAAAGGTGAAAACACGAAATGTCAAAAATGGTTTTGTGCCGTCCAATTTGTGTTTTCTTTAATAATGTCATTAATATATTTGCCCAGTTAGAGACAACGTCGTGTTGTGTCATTTACATGTATTACAATAGATTGTAATTTATTTAATTATAATAAAAGTGTAATTTATTTATTACTTGTATCCATGAATGATTTTTGGAAAACTTCAGGAATCCTTATAGAATGTTTCAAAACGGAATTTAGTGAAAACAATTTCAAAGAAGTCCATGCAAAAAATTTTGAGTGCACTGCAATAGCTTCATTTTCTTTGAAAATTCGCTAAAATTCACTCATGTTTCATTTTAAAATTTTCATAGAAAATACGTTTTTACTGTTTTGGAGGGCTTTGAGAGACAAAAAGGTCTTAGATATATTGGCTGGGAGACGGCATGGTGAATTTGTTGATGAAAGAGAATATGATGAAGGTATCTTTAAAAATGGATGCCAGTTTCTAAAAAAAGTCTATCAAGTGGATATGATACAAATTTTCTCGTATCCATAACCCGATTGTATACGTATTGAATACTTGTAGATGATCCTATGCATAGTTGTTGTACCTGATCTCAAAACATCGATCTCTAATAAAAACGGAGTAGAGTAGAACGTTGTCTATTTCTGCGAAAATAATGAGTTACAAATTAAATCAATTTCGACGGTTAGGTCATCATCAGTAACAAACAATACTCCGAGTAATTTTATTCGTATCGATCTTTAAGTACCTCGCACTACCCTCATATGGGACCATTTACAAGCCAACACGCACAATCCCTGAAAATGACATCGAAATCGAACAATAACTTCGTATAGTTTTGCCTGTTGTGGATTTCATGACAGACAGACAGACACGAAACCAACATTTTTCAGGAAGTTCTAAAACTTGAAACTCGAATAGAAATTTTAGAAAACATATTGTTTGGTTTATTATTTTCAATAATAAACCTTTGGAATCGACCAAGAAAATAAATTTTCTACCCCCCCCCCCCCTCAAAATTTGTTTGTTTACGTTTCAAGGTACGTAGAATCCAAAAATCGAATAAAAATTTGGCCGTCCGTCCGCCGTACGCAAATAATTCCGTATGTAGGCTCTATTTGGGTCTAGTTCGACCTCGAAGATTTTGGTTGATGTAGGTTACTTCTAAGGGTTGAAAAATAAGGTTTACAATTTTGAAAACGCCCTAACTCAAAACATTTGTATATAAAGGTATTGTTTGTCCATAAATTTAAGATAGCATAGAATTTGTAGAATTTTTTGAGACCTCGCGGAGCCCTGTAGGACAAACCGTTCGTTCCCTACGATAATTTAAGGGTTGGGCCAACGATAAATCAGAAACACAAGTGAATCGCAAAAGAGGTCGAATCTCCGTTCAAATTTTCTCTTTTTAAACCTTCGTGTAAAAATTTGCAACGTTTTTAACTTTGAAGGGTGAAATCAATGCTTCCGCTACTTTGGTAGACTCGGAACTAAATTGCCAAAAATCATAGGTTTCCCGAATTAGGAACATCCAACGTCAGAAAAGGTTTGAATGCCATCATCATTAAATTGAACAGAAAAACATCTAACATAATATAGTCAATAAATAATATACAATACGTTTGATAGGTAAATTATGCATTAACCTGATGAAAACATCAGGGGTTTGAAAAGTTTCTTTCTAAAGTGACTTTGACATGTCAACGTCAATGATGCATCAGTTACCTACTAACGAATACCAGCCACAGATTGTTGACCGCATCTGTTCGTGAAACGTTACATTATATGTTAACTTAATCTATTTCACTGATTAGGTACCTGCTAGTTATTTAATGAAATCGGAGTTAAGTAGAACCTTGTCTATTTCCTCGAAAATAATGAGTTACAAGTTAAATCGATTTCGACGGTTAGGTCATCATCAGTAACAAACAATAACTTTTAACTTGTAACTCATTATTTTCGTGGAAATAGAAAAAGTTCTACTCAACTCCGTTCTTATTAAAATGGTTTTCCACAATCTCATCGCGAGTGATTTTATTCGTGCTAGCTATTTGTTAGTCCTCCAGTAAACTTTAGGTCCCAAATTAGGAGCTATCCCCAAATTGAGCTTTTCCTCTTTCTACTAAGTAATATTTACACGGTTTGCGAATTCTGAAAAAACATTCACAACTACACATTTATATAGTTTATTATTTTGAATAACGAACCTCTGGAATGTACCTTAAAAAAGTAAATCCCCCCACCTTCTTAAAGTTGCTGTTTCAGTTCTCAAGATACACAGAAACAGAAAACCGAATAACAAAAACCAAATCTGAGGAAGAGACCACAAATTTTTACCTTGATGTTTTAGAAATTGATTAAATTCCGTATGTACGTTCAATCTAAGGTCTAGTTGTGCCCGGAAATTATGGTACTTACGTTAATTTTATTCGGTGAAAAATAGTTGATGAACGGTAAATCCATTGCGTTTCGACAACTACTGGAGTCCTTGTCCACCTTTATTCCTTCTACAATGTTCAATAAAGTGTTTTTTCTCTCTCTCTATTTAGAACTTACAAATGTTCCGAACGTGCTTCTCCTGCAAATTCTGAACTTACTCTTTGAGCCTGTAAATCTTCCTGGATTGCTCTCTCAGCGATACGGCCTGAGAGTAGGGCGTGTTTTTCTGTTTCCAGTTGTTCGAATCGTCGTTGGTTGTTTTTTGCAATTACTTGCACATCGAGTGCTGGGACGTCCACCTATACCCATAACCAATTCATTTTACGATTTTGTTGCAATTGAAACAGAGAACAGAGAAGCATAATATGTTGTGTTCTAATAAACTACATTATAGTTCAGTGATGCATGCAGGGGGCTGCATCTTTGGATGAGGATTGGAACGTTCAACCAGTAAGCGATAAAACTTAATAATCATGTTTCGGGGCCATGGGATCATGGAGTTCGTGTAATCAAGCAGCAATAATTTTCCTCAGTTTCAAGCCTGTTTTATGTGAAGTTGAGCTTGTAGGGAGTGGAGCTCAATTAGTTTAAACGGTGACTCTATGTTCGTAATTTACAGATGAAAAAGAAATAAGTAAACCAATACAGGAGAAACATAGCCTTGGAGATTTAATATATAGCCTACGGTTATCTAATATCACAAACAAAACAAAAAAAAAAACGTCTGCCAAGTGGGTGTGGCACATAGCTTCCTCGTATCCATAACCCGATTATATAGATGATCCGATGCATAGTAGTTGATCTCAAAACACCAATCCCTAAGTACCTTCCACTACCCTCATAGGGGACCATCTACACGCTAATCTGAACAATCCTAGAAAATGTCATCAAATTCGGATGAAAAATGTAAATGTTATGGCTGTTACAAGGATTTTACGTATGCGCATGCGCAGAGGCTTCTGTAAATTTCAAGGCCTTGATTTTCGTAGGGGACCATCTACAACCTAATCCGCGTAATCCCTAAAAATGTCATCGAAATGGGGTAGAAAATGTGGAAGTTATGGCTGTTACAAGGAATTCACTTTTGCGCATGCGCAGCGGCTACTATCAGTCCGGGGGTAATGATTTTCATAGGGGACCATCTACAACCTAATCCGCATAATCCTTGAAAATTTCATCGAAATCGGGTGGAAAATGTGGATGTTATAGCCGTTACAAGGAAATTCACGTTTGCGCATGCGCAGTGGCTACTGTCAGTCCGAAGGTGATGATTTTCATAGGGAATCATCTAAATACTAATCTGTAACATCCCTAAAAATTTCATTGAAATCGGATAGAAAATGTAGAATTTATGGCCGTTACAAGGAATTCACGTTTGCGCATACGCAGTCGCATCTATCAGTCCGAGGATGATGATTTTCATAGGGGACCGTCTACACACCAACCCGCACAATCCCTGAAAATTTCATCGAAATCGGACAATAACTTCGTATAGTTATGCGCGTTACAAGGAATTCATGACAGACGGACGGACAGACAGACAGACAGACACACAGACAGACAGACACGGAACCAAAATTGTTAAGAAAGATCTAAAATGCAAAACGCGATTGGAAATTTTGATTTAGGAGAACATTTTTTTTTTCAATCTTGAAAAGTGAAAACAAAGCTTCTGCTACCTTGGTAGACTCGGAAGCAAAAACTCACAGAGGACTTTACACGTCAATCCGCACAATCCCTGAAAATTTCATATTGTTGGAATATGTGGCAGTTATGGCTGTTACAAGGATTTCACGTTTGCGCATGGTGGTGATGATTTTCATAGGGGACCATCTACACGCCAACCCGCGCAATCCCTGAAAATGTCATCCCAATCGGATGAGGAATGTAGATGTTATGGCTGTGGCAAGGATTTCATGACAGACACACAGGCAGACAGACACGGAACCAAAATTTTTCAGAAAGGTCTGAAATGTAAAACGAGAGTGGAAATTTTGATTTTGTAGAACATTTTTTTTCAACCTTGAAAAGTGAAAATAAAGCTTCCGCTACCTTGGTAGACTCGGTAGCAAAAAACGCTGCAAATTATTACACAATGGTTTATTATTTTTCTATATAGATCACTCGTCTACAAAATCACCAACCATCCAAGATGAAGGAAAAAAAAAAAAAAAAAAATCATAATCACCAACCATTGATCGCATTTCGGTCAACTCTAATTTGAACGGAGATTAGGCCTCTTTTGCGATTCACACTCGTATTTTGATTTATATATATATATATATTTCAATATAAACCCTTAAATTGTCGTAGGGAGCGAACGGTTTGTCCTACAGAGCTCCGCGTGGTCTCAAAAAATTCTAAAAATTCTATAGAATCTTAAATTGAAGGAAAAACAATACCTTTATATTGCAATTTTTTGAGTTAGGGCGTTTTCAAAATTTCAAAATTGATTTTGGAACCCTTAGAAGTGACCTACATCAACCAAAAGCTTCGGGGCACAACTAGACCCTAAATGGAGCCTACATACCAAATTTCATCAAAATCAGTCAATGCTAAGTGGCAAAAGTGCCGCGTACGGCGGACGGCGTACGGCGGACGGACGGCCAAATTTTTATTCGATTTTTGGATTCTACGTACCTTGAAACGTAAACCATCAAATTTTGAGGGGGTGTTAAAATTTTTTTTTTCTTGGTCGATTCCAAAGGTTCATTATTGAAAATAATAAACCAAAAGCAATATTTTGAAAAATTCTAGCAAGTACATACTTTTGTATGGTTTGTAAATCTGTGTGGGGACTAGGGACAATCTTCAGTATTTTTGCAATCTAAAAGTTTAATCCATAACTTACTCCTATTAATCTGCTCTTCGTATTGAAAATTCTTTTTTTCCTCATTTCTTGCATTTGCCTCATCCTCCCGATCTTTGCGATTTCTTTGATGTCTTGTCCCAGCAGGAGAGGGTTTTGCGTGCGGTTCGCAGTTATCATTTTTGGTGGTGTCAGATCCATTTTTGTTGACGATCTTGAGGAAAATCTTTTAAAAAAAGAGATCTTCTAAGATGACGCGAGTATTGTCGAGAGAAGACTGAGAGACGGCGTCACTAAAACAACTTCGTTTGTATTTGGTCAATATCCAGGGAGACGCGTGAGCTCGGGGCTCACGAGATAACCAGTCTGCTGGAGGAATAGAAGGTTTCTTATAAGAATAACTTGAATAAATAAATTGAAATTGCTTCTTACGATCATTAAAACTGTGTGGCTCGAAGATAGTTGGTATCTGCTGAATTACTTTCATGTTTTCTTATCGACCTATAAACTTTCTGCCGTTGCCGCAATGTGCTCTGTACTCAGCTAGGTTAGTTAAGATTTAAACATTTTTTTAAAACGATGTTTTGAATAATGTTCATCAAGATGAAGAAGAAGTTACGGGTTACCTTGGTTACAGCGAATCTCCCAATAAAGTGAGTGAAGGGTCGACAGTCGTTTTGGAGGTATGTGATAGGCAAATTGCAAGTGTTCGGCTCGAAGCTGGAAAACGTTATCACGGATTCTCGAACAGTTCATGTATACGTAAGACATTTTGACACTTTGGAAGTTTTGATACGTCGGATATTTTGAATAATTCAGGCCCGTTGCCAGGAGTTGATTTCGGGAGTGGGGGAAAAGGATTGGAAATTATTTTTCCTTCGTGAAACCTAAAATCATGTTCAATAATAGTAATAATTACCTTTAGAACAGTACCTAGTTTTTCACAATTAATTTTTTCATTGTGGTTTAGTGGCGCTGGTTGATCACTAATGTTGGGTTTGAGGGTGAGGAGTTCCAGTCCGAGCGCCTTCGTTTAATAAACATCTTCAAGGTTCTACGAAAATTTAACAGGTTACGTACTACAATTTATAACTTAAATTAATAAAAAAAGAAAAAAAAGGAGGAAATATGATAATAATAATTATCTTTAAGTATGACACTTAGAGTGACTAGGTTAATATTTAAAAGAGAGGTGGCTTACATTTTAGTGGTGTAGTTGTCATGTTCGTTTAGCTTCCGAGTCTACCAAGGTAGCGGAAGCTTTGTTTTCACTTTTCAAGGTTGAAAAAAAAATTCTCCAAAATCAAAATTTCCTCTCGCGTTTTACGTTTCAGACCTTCCTGAACAATTTTGGTTCCGTGTCTGTCTGTCTGTGTGTCTGTCATTAAATCCTTGCCACAGCCATAACTTCTACATTTCTCATCCGATTTCGGTGAAATTTTCGGGGAGTATGTGGGTTGGCGTGTAGATGGTCCCCTATGAAAATCATCGCCCCCAGACTGATAGTAGCCACTGCGCATGCGCAAAAGTATATTTCTTTGTTACATCTATAACTTCAACATTTTCCAACAATGTTTTTAGATTGTGTGGGTTGACGTGTAGAGTCCCATGTGAGGGTAGTACAAGGTATTTAGAGATTGATGTTTTGAGATTAACTACTATGCATCGGATCATCTATACTATTGGGTTATGGATACGAGGAAGCTATGTGCCACACCCACTTGGCAGACGTTTTTTGGTATATACTGCATGTAGTTTCTCTCTCGATCATGTTGAATTCGTACTTCACCTTAAGGTAATATTTTTATAGTATTAGATATGTACTTATGTAGTTTTATCACTTATTTAGTTTAATTGTTGAGCATAACTTACCCAATTCGTCTTGTTTGTGTTATTTATTTTTCAACCACAATTGCATTTACAAAAATAGTTTTAAGTTATTGGTTTTATTACTTATTTTAGATAGTATAATCGAGCAAATAATGGGCGTACAAGGTAACAATGTGGAATCATTTCCTTTTTCTGCTAATTTTACAATGATTTAGTGAGTTTACAGGTGATTGTGGGCATTACTTAAGTTTTCTACTCAAACCCAACATCAATTAATTTTTTACACACCTTCTTCACCGGAAAACCCCAAAATTGTGCTACTTCCATATGTTTAGGACGTCCCACAGTAAGACTTGGGCATCTTTATGAAATTGATCTGGGGTAAAGTTGGACAACAATCAACAGAAAAATAAAATAAAAAAATAACCACACAGTAATCTGTTTTAGACCATCCTGCATCCAGATCCACAAAAAAAAAATGTCTGTGTTTGTGTTGCCCAGGCCTTAGTTTTTAGCCGATTTTCTTGGTTCTTTTTTGTTCGACGCAGAAAACTATCTAGTTGTGCACTACGTCGCCGGAATTTCGAATTTTGCCTTTTAAGGGAGAGAAAGGGGGGGTTAATGCTCAAAAAACGTGCGTTTGCGGGCATAATCTTGTAAACTATGCCCAGGCCTCAATTTCCAACCAATTTGCGTGTTTCTTTTTTGTTCGACTCAGAAATCTTCCAAATTGCACATTTTTTCAGCAGAGTATCAAAATTCGCAAGGGGAGGGGGAGAGTGGGGGGATAATATTCACAAAATATCCGATTTTTCAATATTTCGGTTCTTTTATAGCTTACTAATTGTACCCAAGCTTTGAAATTGAGGAAAAATTCTCATTATACCTCCGGATTTTCATAAATTATTCGCTTACCAACTGGTTTAAACTGATCTAATGCTTATGCAATGGTACGTCCCCTGGAATGCATGCATTACTGAACAATATGTTTTGGTTTATTATTTTCAATAATGAACCTTTGGAATCGATCAAGAAAAAAAAAATTTTAACAACCCCTCAAAATTTGATGGTTTACGTTTTAAGGTACGTAGAATCCAAAAATCGAATAAAAATTTGGCCGTCCGTCCGCCGTTTTTTACTCTGATCGATTTTTCGATTTCACGTTCAAGAAATTAGATTTCTTTTAAATAAATTATATTAAATGTAACGTTATTAACATACTTAGTTCTTTAACGACTAGATTTTACATTTTTTCTTCGCTTTCTCATCATTTTATATTTTTTATTTCTATCGGGACACTTCATTTTCTATGGGTAGACACGTATACCCAATCTCCCCCCTGGCTAAGGCCCTGTATTTTTCTCACAAATGTTTTGGTGCGTACTGATACCATACATGGTTCCGCTTCCAATGAAATCTTCCCCAAAATTTGAAGTATTGTTGAACATTTGGTGCTGATATCGATGATAACATACACTGTTATCTAAACAGTACTTCTGTGGGTTTTCGGGATGATTTTGTGTCCAACTTTGGAGATCCATGGTTGTTGGGACGATTAATTAAATTCGACCTTTTCAGACAAACATTGGTGGTGAAGTTCTTCTAACCTGTGTGGGACACTAATTATACATACATAACTTTATAAAAGAAACTAATGAAAACCGGGAAATGATAAGAGTTAGGTGCTTTGAACAATAAGAGTTTGGTGAATCATTGCACGCCAGATTAGAAATATGCTGCGGCACCAAACTTGTCCTTATTTCACTGTTCTCTGGATTAGGAAGTACCACTTTAAATTTATCTTGTTTACTCTATGTATGACATGAGTATGGTCTTCACCGAGGGACATAACTGTCATCAGTAAATAAAAAGTTTAGCTGAAAGATAGGTTATAATTAATTGTCCCATCAACAAAAAAAAAAAAGATAACAGTTCATTCGTCTGAGAAGCTTTTTGGTTTATTATTTTCAATAATGAACCTTTGGAATCGACCAAGAAAAAAAAAATTTTAACACCCCCTCAAAATTTGATGGTTTACGTTTCAAGGTACGTAGAATCCAACAATCGAATAAAAATTTGGCCGTCCGTCCGCCGTACGCGGCACTTTCCCCACTTAGCAGTGACTGATTTTGATGAAATTTGGTATGTAGGCTCCATTTGGGGTCTAGTTGTGCCCCGAAGATTTTGGTTGATGTAGGTCACTTCTAAGGGTTCCAAAATCAATTTTGAAATTTTGAAAACGCCCTAACTCAAAAAATTGCGATATAAAGGTATTGTTTTCCCTTCAATTTAACATTCTATAGAATTTTTTGAGAACACGCGGATCCCTGTAGGACAAACCGTCCGCTCGCTACGAGAATTTAAGGGTTTTACGTACGATAAATCAGAAACACGAGTGTGAATCGCAAAAGAGGCCTAATCTCCGTTCAAATTTCAGCTGACCGAAATGCGATCGATGTTTTTCTTCATGTTGGATGGTTGGTGGCTTTGCAGACGAGTGATCTATATAGAAAAATAATAAACCATTGTGTAATAATGTGCAGCGTTTTCTTGTCTACCGTTGAATTCAATACGTTCATTATACTTCTAAAATTACCTAGTTGAAATTTGGGAAACGTACTTTAAGAGTTGGTTTTATTCAACTCAGAATTCAACAATTTACAATTTTATGATGTTTTATGAGGTACGTAGAATCCAAAAATCGAATAAAAATTTAGCCGTCCATCCGCCGTACGCGGCACTTTCCTTAGTTCCCATGGACCGATTTTGATGAAATTTGGTATGTTGGCTCCAATTGGGGTCTAGTTGTGCCGCAAAGCTTTTGGTTGATGTCGGTCATTAAGGGTTGTAAAATAAGGGTTGAATTTTTGAAAACGCCCTAACTCAAACAATTTTGATATAAAGGCATTGTTTTTCCATCAATTTAAGATAGTATATAATTTTTAGAATTTTCAGAGACCACCCGGAGCTCTGTAGAACAACCCGTTCGCACCCTACGAGAACTTAGGGCTTGGACTTACGAAAAATCAGGAACACGTATGTTATTCGCAAAAGAGGCCTAATCTCCGTTCAAATGTTATCTGACCAAAATGCGATCGTTGTAGGTACGTGGTAGGTAGGTGGTATCTATGGTTCGTGGATGGTGATAATGGCAAAGCCGAGTTCTTTGCAGACGGGTGATCTACATAGACAAATAATAAACCTTTGTATAATAATTTTCAGCGTTTTGGACTTTGCTCCACACAGTGGGTTACTGTCCATTCTTAAATTAGCAAACAATCTTTTCTAATCCCTTGTTTTTCCAAGTTTCTTCAATTTTAAGATTTTTTTTTCTCGCGTTGTTGACCTTATGATAAAGGTTATAATTTTACCTTATAATATAAGGTCAACAATAGGTCCCCTTATATGAAAAAATCTAAGTTTCAACAAACTTGGAGTAACAGGGAATTAAAAAAATTGCCGCCTTGAAAAGAAGAGACACCTTACAGGTGTTTACCCTGTGTAGGGACTAACTAAAAGTTATGATTTTGTTTATTGTTAAGAAACTAAATACGTTAGATACCAAAAATATAATTTTCATTCTTCTCTCGGGTGCGCTTGCGTAACTTTATTTCTACCAAATAATTCTTTGTCATTTAGGTATCGTACATAATTCAGTTAGGATCCAGAATCAGATCGTCCTAACATCTGGTGACCCCAAAATTTGTTATTGGTACGATACACCTAGATGGCAACTTCTGTTCCACCGGATCCGTTTCCGGCCCAGGAGGAAAGTTCAGAAACGTGTCAGGTAAATATTAAGTTACCACCATTCTGGCCGCAAAAACCGGATATCTGGTTTTGCCAAGTAGAGACCATATGAATCGCTGAGTGTAGAAACGGGACAAGTCCCTGAAACCCAATTTTACAGGAGACGGATATCCCTCGGGAGTCCTGTGGAAAATTGACCAGATTTTTACTTCATTTCTTCTGTGTGTAGGTAGTTTTTTACGTCTCCTGTAAAATTAGGTTTCAGGGACATGTCCCGTTTCTACACTCAGCGATTCATATTCAAATTAAGAAAAATTACATCGTAAAGCACGAAATTCGACTACATTTTGGCACAACTGGAACAAAATTATGTTGAAAATATTTACGATTTGGTTACTTCAACATGTCACGCAGGCAAAGGTATATGTATTTATTTATTTATTTCTTCCACGAAATGATTACTGCCTAACGGCTCTATCAATATGCACCAAATTTTATAGGTGCACAAAGTATGGTCGCCGGAAGGGAATAAGGTATCGTCAAACATGGTTCCCGGTGCGCAACCAAGCGCAGTTGTGCTCAACTTTAAGACGGCCGTAGCTATTTCGATGGGAATTTTTGTATCGTGCTCATTCCTGTTATAAATAATGGATCACGGTGTCAGAGTCGATTTTGGTTTACTATTTTCAATAATGAACCTTTGGAATCGACCAAGAAAAAAAAATTTGTAACACCCCCTCAAAATTTGATGGTTTGGAATCCGAAAAACCGAAAATCGAATAAAAATTTGGCCGTTCGTCCGCCGTACGCGGCACTTTTGCCACTTAACATTGACCGATTTTGATGAAATTTGGTATGTAGGCTCCATTTGGGGTCTAGTTGTGCCCCGAAGATTTTGGTTGATGTAGGTCACTTCTAAGGGTTCAAAAATGAATTTTTAAAACGCCCTAACTCAAAAAAGTCTGATATAAAGGTATTGTTTTTCCTTCAATTTAAGATTCTATAGAATTTTTAGAATTTTTTGAGACCACGCGGAGCTCTGTAGGACAAACCGTTCGCTCCATACGAGAATTTAAATGTTGGACGTACGAAAATCAGAAACACGAGTGTGAATTTCAAAAGAGGCCTAATATCCGTTCAAATTTTAGCTGACCAAAATGTGATCGATGTTTTTCTTCATGTTGGAAGGTTGGTGGCTTCGCAGACGAGTGATCTATACAGGGTGTCTACAAAACAGTTGTAAGGAATTCAAGGGGTCAATTCTACAACTAATTTCCAACAAAAAGTGTCTCTTAGAAATTTTTTTTAAAACGCCTCTTTAACCGACTTTTTTCACTTTCAAGTTTTTTTTCGTGTTTTCGACCTTACACCATTAAAACGGTCATAACTCTCTTAAATTACATTCAAAAATTAAAAATAAGGATACCGTTGGAAAGAGCGTCAAATTTCCTATCTCCCTGATACCAAATAACAAATTTTCAGTTGAATTACACGGGGAATAAAGCAACCTAAAAAAGTCCATTCATGCAGCATGAATTAATGAGCGAATTTTCAAAGAAATCATTCAGTTTAAGGTGTGGTTAAGAAAAGGACCAATGGTGTTGCAATTTGTTGTAGAAAGTTTTTTTCTCGATTCTTGGTTTATATATATGTATATATGTTTTTTTTTACATACTTTTACACCAATAATCGACGTCCTGGAAGACGTGAAATCACTGGGCTGAAAGCTGAATCTGGGAGAACGAGAAGCATTCTGATTGTGGAAGCTCCAGGACGTAGTTAAAGATGAGTGCGACAGATCGCGTTCATGATCGTATGTTCCCAACCTCGTCACAACAAGCCACCTTTTATTTATCACACATTTTTCTCCTTCATGCGTTACCGCATCTGAGTAATTAATTTGATAACATTTAGTTATATTCGCGATATGTACGAATTTGTGCAATTTATGGTATAAGAAGTGCAATTTTCAATAATACACTGGGTTTTAAACGTTCCTATCGGTGGCAGTTGTCGATTAAATATTTGAACGAGGATTTTCTCATGAAAATTCGCTAATAATACGCTGCAAAATATTGCTGGGTATGCTTTGAAGACGTTAGGAGTCCATATTCATGTTCTACTCGTCTCTACGAACTCATAGAGTACCCACACGGCTACTCCATTTCTGGGTACAACAAATATACGCGCGTATTCATTATATATATATATAACTACAAACTTTTCTTAATTTTGGACAATTTTCATTTTTGAGAAATGCATTCATATCAGAAATTTTGTGCTGAATCCGAATATACCATATATTACCATGATTTTCAATGTAAAAACCACAAAAAACGGGAAAAACCCATTTTTTTGGAGTTTTTTTGAATTTTGGACCACTTTGGATCGTCCAAAATTGCTGGTTAACGAACTTGACCTATGGTTTGTTGTTACAAACATTTTGGCATAAACTAAAAAAAAATTTTTAAACAATTACTCAAGTTATCGTCCGGAATGACACATAGGTATATATATACATATGATTTTTGGAAAAACTTCAGGGATTGTTTCAGAATGTTCCAAAACGGATTTCAGTGTGAAAATTTTTCGAAAAAGTCGATTCTAAAAATTTTGAGGCCATTGCAATAGCTTCATTTTCTTTGAAAATTCGCTAATAATACGCTGCAAAATATTGCTGGGTATGCTTTGAAGACGTTAGGAGTCCATATTCATGTTCTACTCGTCTCTACGAACTCATTGAGTACCCACACGGCTACTCCATTTCTGGGTACAACAAATATACGCGCGTATTCATTATATATATATAACTACAAACTTTTCTTAATTTTGGACAATTTTCATTTTTGAGAAATGCATTCATATCAGAAATTTTGTGCTGAATCCGAATATACCATATATTACCATGATTTTCAATGTAAAAACCACAAAAAACGGGAAAAACCCATTTTTTTGGAGTTTTTTTGAATTTTGGACCACTTTAAGTTGTCCAAAATTGCTGGTTAACGAACTTGACCTATGGTTTGTTGTTACAAACATTTTGGCATAAACTAAAAAAAAATTTTTAAACAATTACTCAAGTTATCGTCCGGAATGACACATATATATATACATATGATTTTTGGAAAAACTTCAGGGATTGTTTCAGAATGTTCCAAAACGGATTTCAGTGTGAAAATTTTTCGAAAAAGTCGATTCTAAAAATTTTGAGGCCATTGCAATAGCTTCATTTTCTTTGAAAATTCGCTAATAATACGCTGCAAAATATTGCTGGGTATGCTTTGAAGACGTTAGGAGTCCATATTCATGTTCTACTCGTCTCTACGAACTCATAGAGTACCCACACGGCTACTCCATTTCTGGGTACAACAAATATACGCGCGTATTCATTATATATATATATAACTACAAACTTTTCTTAATTTTGGACAATTTTCATTTTTGAGAAATGCATTCATATCAGAAATTTTGTGCTGAATCCGAATATACCATATATTACCATGATTTTCAATGTAAAAACCACAAAAAACGGGAAAACCCCATTTTTTTGGAGTTTTTTTGAATTTTGGACCACTTTGGATTGTCCAAAATTGCTGGTTAACGAACTTGACCTATGGTTTGTTGTTACAAACATTTTGGCATAAACTAAAAAAAAATTTTTAAACAATTACTCAAGTTATCGTCCGGAATGACACATATATATATACATATGATTTTTGGAAAAACTTCAGGGATTGTTTCAGAATGTTCCAAAACGGATTTCAGTGTGAAAATTTTTCGAAAAAGTCGATTCTAAAAATTTTGAGGCCATTGCAATAGCTTCATTTTCTTTGAAAATTCGCTAATAATACGCTGCAAAATATTGCTGGGTATGCTTTGAAGACGTTAGGAGTCCATATTCATGTTCTACTCGTCTCTACGAACTCATAGAGTACCCACACGGCTACTCCATTTCTGGGTACAACAAATATACGCGCGTATTCATTATATATATATATAACTACAAACTTTTCTTAATTTTGGACAATTTTCATTTTTGAGAAATGCATTCATATCAGAAATTTTGTGCTGAATCCGAATATACCATATATTACCATGATTTTCAATGTAAAAACCACAAAAAACGGGAAAAACCCAATTCTTTGGAGTTTTTTTGAATTTTGGACCACTTTGGATTGTCCAAAATTGCTGGTTAACGAACTTGACCTATGGTTTGTTGTTACAAACATTTTGGCATAAACTAAAAAACAATTTTTAAACAATTACTCAAGTTATCGTCCGGAATGACACATATATATATATACATATGATTTTTGGAAAAACTTCAGTGATTGTTTCAGAATGTTCCAAAACGGATTTCAGTGTGAAAATTTTTCGAAAAAGTCGATTCTAAAAATTTTGAGGCCATTGCAATAGCTTCATTTTCTTTGAAAATTCGCTAATAATACGCTGCAAAATATTGCTGGGTATGCTTTGAAGACGTTAGGAGTCCATATTCATGTTCTACTCGTCTCTACGAACTCATAGAGTACCCACACGGCTACTCCATTTCTGGGTACAACAAATACTATACGCGCGTATTCATTATATATATATATATATAACTACAAACTTTTCTTAATTTTGGACAATTTTCATTTTTGAGAAATGCATTCATATCAGAAATTTTGTGCTGAATCCGAATATACCATATATTACCATGATTTTCAATGTAAAAACCACAAAAAACGGGAAAAACCCAATTTTTTGGAGTTTTTTTGAATTTTGGACCACTTTGGATTGTCCAAAATTGCTGGTTAACGAACTTGACCTATGGTTTGTTGTTACAAACATTTTGGCATAAACTAAAAAAAAATTTTTAAACAATTACTCAAGTTATCGTCCGGAATGACACATATATATATACATATGATTTTTGGAAAAACTTCAGGGATTGTTTCAGAATGTTCCAAAACGGATTTCAGTGTGAAAATTTTTCGAAAAAGTCGATTCTAAAAATTTTGAGGCCATTGCAATAGCTTCATTTTCTTTGAAAATTCGCTAATAATACGCTGCAAAATATTGCTGGGTATGCTTTGAAGACGTTAGGAGTCCATATTCATGTTCTACTCGTCTCTACGAACTCATAGAGTACCCACACGGCTACTCCATTTCTGGGTACAACAAATACTATACGCGCGTATTCATATATATATATATATAACTACAAACTTTTCTTAATTTTGGACAATTTTCATTTTTGAGAAATGCATTCATATCAGAAATTTTGTGCTGAATCCGAATATACCATATATTACCATGATTTTCAATGTAAAAACCACAAAAAACGGGAAAAACCCAATTTTTTGGAGTTTTTTTGAATTTTGGACCACTTTGGATTGTCCAAAATTGCTGGTTAACGAACTTGACCTATGGTTTGTTGTTACAAACATTTTGGCATAAACTAAAAAAAAATTTTTAAACAATTACTCAAGTTATCGTCCGGAATGACACATATATATATACATATGATTTTTGGAAAAACTTCAGGGATTGTTTCAGAATGTTCCAAAACGGATTTCAGTGTGAAAATTTTTCGAAAAAGTCGATTCTAAAAATTTTGAGGCCATTGCAATAGCTTCATTTTCTTTGAAAATTCGCTAATAATACGCTGCAAAATATTGCTGGGTATGCTTTGAAGACGTTAGGAGTCCATATTCATGTTCTACTCGTCTCTACGAACTCATAGAGTACCCACACGGCTACTCCATTTCTGGGTACAACAAATATACGCGCGTATTCATTATATATATATATAACTACAAACTTTTCTTAATTTTGGACAATTTTCATTTTTGAGAAATGCATTCATATCAGAAATTTTGTGCTGAATCCGAATATACCATATATTACCATGATTTTCAATGTAAAAACCACAAAAAACGGGAAAAAACCCATTTTTTTGGAGTTTTTTTGAATTTTGGACCACTTTGGATTGTCCAAAATTGCTGGTTAACGAACTTGACTTATGGTTTGTTGTTACAAACATTTTGGCATAAACTAAAAAAAAATTTTTAAACAATTACTCAAGTTATCGTCCGGAATGACACATATATATATACATATGATTTTTGGAAAAACTTCAGGGATTGTTTCAGAATGTTCCAAAACGGATTTCAGTGTGAAAATTTTTCGAAAAAGTCGATTCTAAAAATTTTGAGGCCATTGCAATAGCTTCATTTTCTTTGAAAATTCGCTAATAATACGCTGCAAAATATTGCTGGGTATGCTTTGAAGACGTTAGGAGTCCATATTCATGTTCTACTCGTCTCTACGAACTCATAGAGTACCCACACGGCTACTCCATTTCTGGGTACAACAAATATACGCGCGTATTCATTATATATATATATAACTACAAACTTTTCTTAATTTTGGACAATTTTCATTTTTGAGAAATGCATTCATATCAGAAATTTTGTGCTGAATCCGAATATACCATATATTACCATGATTTTCAATGTAAAAACCACAAAAAACGGGAAAAAACCCATTTTTTTGGAGTTTTTTTGAATTTTGGACCACTTTGGATTGTCCAAAATTGCTGGTTAACGAACTTGACCTATGGTTTGTTGTTACAAACATTTTGGCATAAACTAAAAAAAAATTTTTAAACAATTACTCAAGTTATCGTCCGGAATGACACATATATATATACATATGATTTTTGGAAAAACTTCAGGGATTGTTTCAGAATGTTCCAAAACGGATTTCAGTGTGAAAATTTTTCGAAAAAGTCGATTCTAAAAATTTTGAGGCCATTGCAATAGCTTCATTTTCTTTGAAAATTCGCTAATAATACGCTGCAAAATATTGCTGGGTATGCTTTGAAGACGTTAGGAGTCCATATTCATGTTCTACTCGTCTCTACGAACTCATAGAGTACCCACACGGCTACTCCATTTCTGGGTACAACAAATATACGCGCGTATTCATTATATATATATATAACTACAAACTTTTCTTAATTTTGGACAATTTTCATTTTTGAGAAATGCATTCATATCAGAAATTTTGTGCTGAATCCGAATATACCATATATTACCATGATTTTCAATGTAAAAACCACAAAAAACGGGAAAAACCCATTTTTTTGGAGTTTTTTTGAATTTTGGACCACTTTGGATTGTCCAAAATTGCTGGTTAACGAACTTGACCTATGGTTTGTTGTTACAAACATTTTGGCATAAACTAAAAAAAAATTTTTAAACAATTACTCAAGTTATCGTCTGGAATGACACATATATATATACATATGATTTTTGGAAAAACTTCAGGGATTGTTTCAGAATGTTCCAAAACGGATTTCAGTGTGAAAATTTTTCGAAAAAGTCGATTCTAAAAATTTTGAGGCCATTGCAATAGCTTCATTTTCTTTGAAAATTCGCTAATAATACGCTGCAAAATATTGCTGGGTATGCTTTGAAGACGTTAGGAGTCCATATTCATGTTCTACTCGTCTCTACGAACTCATAGAGTACCCACACGGCTACTCCATTTCTGGGTACAACAAATACTATACGCGCGTATTCATTATATATATATATATATAACTACAAACTTTTCTTAATTTTGGACAATTTTCATTTTTGAGAAATGCATTCATATCAGAAATTTTGTGCTGAATCCGAATATACCATATATTACCATGATTTTCAATGTAAAAACCACAAAAAACGGGAAAAACCCAATTTTTTGGAGTTTTTTTGAATTTTGGACCACTTTGGATTGTCCAAAATTGCTGGTTAACGAACTTGACCTATGGTTTGTTGTTACAAACATTTTGGCATAAACTAAAAAAAATTTTTAAACAATTACTCAAGTTATCGTCCGGAATGACACATATATATATACATATGATTTTTGGAAAAACTTCAGGGATTGTTTCAGAATGTTCCAAAACGGATTTCAGTGTGAAAATTTTTCGAAAAAGTCGATTCTAAAAATTTTGAGGCCATTGCAATAGCTTCATTTTCTTTGAAAATTCGCTAATAATACGCTGCAAAATATTGCTGGGTATGCTTTGAAGACGTTAGGAGTCCATATTCATGTTCTACTCGTCTCTACGAACTCATAGAGTACCCACACGGCTACTCCATTTCTGGGTACAACAAATATACGCGCGTATTCATTATATATATATATAACTACAAACTTTTCTTAATTTTGGACAATTTTCATTTTTGAGAAATGCATTCATATCAGAAATTTTGTGCTGAATCCGAATATACCATATATTACCATGATTTTCAATGTAAAAACCACAAAAAACGGGAAAAACCCATTTTTTTGGAGTTTTTTTGAATTTTGGACCACTTTGGATTGTCCAAAATTGCTGGTTAACGAACTTGACCTATGGTTTGTTGTTACAAACATTTTGGCATAAACTAAAAAAAAATTTTTAAACAATTACTCAAGTTATCGTCCGGAATGACACATATATATATACATATGATTTTTGGAAAAACTTCAGGGATTGTTTCAGAATGTTCCAAAACGGATTTCAGTGTGAAAATTTTTCGAAAAAGTCGATTCTAAAAATTTTGAGGCCATTGCAATAGCTTCATTTTCTTTGAAAATTCGCTAATAATACGCTGCAAAATATTGCTGGGTATGCTTTGAAGACGTTAGGAGTCCATATTCATGTTCTACTCGTCTCTACGAACTCATAGAGTACCCACACGGCTACTCCATTTCTGGGTACAACAAATATACGCGCGTATTCATTATATATATATATAACTACAAACTTTTCTTAATTTTGGACAATTTTCATTTTTGAGAAATGCATTCATATCAGAAATTTTGTGCTGAATCCGAATATACCATATATTACCATGATTTTCAATGTAAAAACCACAAAAAACGGGAAAAACCCATTTTTTTGGAGTTTTTTTGAATTTTGGACCACTTTGGATTGTCCAAAATTGCTGGTTAACGAACTTGACCTATGGTTTGTTGTTACAAACATTTTGGCATAAACTAAAAAAAAATTTTTAAACAATTACTCAAGTTATCGTCCGGAATGACACATATATATATACATATGATTTTTGGAAAAACTTCAGGGATTGTTTCAGAATGTTCCAAAACGGATTTCAGTGTGAAAATTTTTCGAAAAAGTCGATTCTAAAAATTTTGAGGCCATTGCAATAGCTTCATTTTCTTTGAAAATTCGCTAATAATACGCTGCAAAATATTGCTGGGTATGCTTTGAAGACGTTAGGAGTCCATATTCATGTTCTACTCGTCTCTACGAACTCATAGAGTACCCACACGGCTACTCCATTTCTGGGTACAACAAATATACGCGCGTATTCATTATATATATATATAACTACAAACTTTTCTTAATTTTGGACAATTTTCATTTTTGAGAAATGCATTCATATCAGAAATTTTGTGCTGAATCCGAATATACCATATATTACCATGATTTTCAATGTAAAAACCACAAAAAACGGGAAAAACCCAATTCTTTGGAGTTTTTTTGAATTTTGGACCACTTTGGATTGTCCAAAATTGCTGGTTAACGAACTTGACCTATGGTTTGTTGTTACAAACATTTTGGCATAAACTAAAAAACAATTTTTAAACAATTACTCAAGTTATCGTCCGGAATGACACATATATATATACATATGATTTTTGGAAAAACTTCAGGGATTGTTTCAGAATGTTCCAAAACGGATTTCAGTGTGAAAATTTTTCGAAAAAGTCGATTCTAAAAATTTTGAGGCCATTGCAATAGCTTCATTTTCTTTGAAAATTCGCTAATAATACGCTGCAAAATATTGCTGGGTATGCTTTGAAGACGTTAGGAGTCCATATTCATGTTCTACTCGTCTCTACGAACTCATAGAGTACCCACACGGCTACTCCATTTCTGGGTACAACAAATACTATACGCGCGTATTCATTATATATATATATATATATATAACTACAAACTTTTCTTAATTTTGGACAATTTTCATTTTTGAGAAATGCATTCATATCAGAAATTTTGTGCTGAATCCGAATATACCATATATTACCATGATTTTCAATGTAAAAACCACAAAAAACGGGAAAAACCCAATTTTTTGGAGTTTTTTTGAATTTTGGACCACTTTGGATTGTCCAAAATTGCTGGTTAACGAACTTGACCTATGGTTTGTTGTTACAAACATTTTGGCATAAACTAAAAAAAAATTTTTAAACAATTACTCAAGTTATTGTCCGGAATGACACATATATATATACATATGATTTTTGGAAAAACTTCAGGGATTGTTTCAGAATGTTCCAAAACGGATTTCAGTGTGAAAATTTTTCGAAAAAGTCGATTCTAAAAATTTTGAGGCCATTGCAATAGCTTCATTTTCTTTGAAAATTCGCTAATAATACGCTGCAAAATATTGCTGGGTATGCTTTGAAGACGTTAGGAGTCCATATTCATGTTCTACTCGTCTCTACGAACTCATAGAGTACCCACACGGCTACTCCATTTCTGGGTACAACAAATACTATACGCGCGTATTCATTATATATATATATATAACTACAAACTTTTCTTAATTTTGGACAATTTTCATTTTTGAGAAATGCATTCATATCAGAAATTTTGTGCTGAATCCGAATATACCATATATTACCATGATTTTCAATGTAAAAACCACAAAAAACGGGAAAAACCCAATTTTTTGGAGTTTTTTTGAATTTTGGACCACTTTGGATTGTCCAAAATTGCTGGTTAACGAACTTGACCTATGGTTTGTTGTTACAAACATTTTGGCATAAACTAAAAAAAAAATTTTAAACAATTACTCAAGTTATCGTCCGGAATGACACATATATATATACATATGATTTTTGGAAAAACTTCAGGGATTGTTTCAGAATGTTCCAAAACGGATTTCAGTGTGAAAATTTTTCGAAAAAGTCGATTCTAAAAATTTTGAGGCCATTGCAATAGCTTCATTTTCTTTGAAAATTCGCTAATAATACGCTGCAAAATATTGCTGGGTATGCTTTGAAGACGTTAGGAGTCCATATTCATGTTCTACTCGTCTCTACGAACTCATAGAGTACCCACACGGCTACTCCATTTCTGGGTACAACAAATATACGCGCGTATTCATTATATATATATATAACTAAAAACTTTTCTTAATTTTGGACAATTTTCATTTTTGAGAAATGCATTCATATCAGAAATTTTGTGCTGAATCCGAATATACCATATATTACCATGATTTTCAATGTAAAAACCACAAAAAACGGGAAAAACCCATTTTTTTGGAGTTTTTTTGAATTTTGGACCACTTTGGATTGTCCAAAATTGCTGGTTAACGAACTTGACTTATGGTTTGTTGTTACAAACATTTTGGCATAAACTAAAAAAAAATTTTTAAACAATTACTCAAGTTATCGTCCGGAATGACACATATATATATACATATGATTTTTGGAAAAACTTCAGGGATTGTTTCAGAATGTTCCAAAACGGATTTCAGTGTGAAAATTTTTCGAAAAAGTCGATTCTAAAAATTTTGAGGCCATTGCAATAGCTTCATTTTCTTTGAAAATTCGCTAATAATACGCTGCAAAATATTGCTGGGTATGCTTTGAAGACGTTAGGAGTCCATATTCATGTTCTACTCGTCTCTACGAACTCATAGAGTACCCACACGGCTACTCCATTTCTGGGTACAACAAATATACGCGCGTATTCATTATATATATATATAACTACAAACTTTTCTTAATTTTGGACAATTTTCATTTTTGAGAAATGCATTCATATCAGAAATTTTGTGCTGAATCCGAATATACCATATATTACCATGATTTTCAATGTAAAAACCACAAAAAACGGGAAAAACCCATTTTTTTGGAGTTTTTTTGAATTTTGGACCACTTTGGATTGTCCAAAATTGCTGGTTAACGAACTTGACCTTTGGTTTGTTGTTACAAACATTTTGGCATAAACTAAAAAAAAATTTTTAAACAATTACTCAAGTTATCGTCCGGAATGACACATATATATATACATATGATTTTTGGAAAAACTTCAGGGATTGTTTCAGAATGTTCCAAAACGGATTTCAGTGTGAAAATTTTTCGAAAAAGTCGATTCTAAAAATTTTGAGGCCATTGCAATAGCTTCATTTTCTTTGAAAATTCGCTAATAATACGCTGCAAAATATTGCTGGGTATGCTTTGAAGACGTTAGGAGTCCATATTCATGTTCTACTCGTCTCTACGAACTCATAGAGTACCCACACGGCTACTCCATTTCTGGGTACAACAAATATACGCGCGTATTCATTATATATATATATAACTACAAACTTTTCTTAATTTTGGACAATTTTCATTTTTGAGAAATGCATTCATATCAGAAATTTTGTGCTGAATCCGAATATACCATATATTACCATGATTTTCAATGTAAAAACCACAAAAAACGGGAAAAACCCATTTTTTTGGAGTTTTTTTGAATTTTGGACCACTTTGGATTGTCCAAAATTGCTGGTTAACGAACTTGACCTATGGTTTGTTGTTACAAACATTTTGGCATAAACTAAAAAAAAATTTTTAAACAATTACTCAAGTTATCGTCCGGAATGACACATATATATATACATATGATTTTTGGAAAAACTTCAGGGATTGTTTCAGAATGTTCCAAAACGGATTTCAGTGTGAAAATTTTTCGAAAAAGTCGATTCTAAAAATTTTGAGGCCATTGCAATAGCTTCATTTTCTTTGAAAATTCGCTAAAAAGTGAACTTAGTAAATTTTCGAAAAATTCCCGTTTTTCAATTTTGTGTTTGAACGCGGAAAAACGTGCATTTTTTCAACGAAATCGGCGCTCCGCCTAGTCGATCTTAGGGGTCGGACGATGAGAGTGGGTGGGTCGGCGCCGCAGTAGAGCGCGAAGCCTCCGGAAACAGGAGGCCAGAGCGCCGATTTCGTTGAAAAAAATGCACGTTTTTCCGCGTTCAAACACAAAATTCTCCCCTAAATTCGGTTGTAAAATATGTTTTGATTATACTGTTGGAAAGCTGAGATTCTGGCGCAGTTTTTAGGCTTTCCTGCAACAGAACTTTACCAGTTAATATTTGGAGATTTTAGGCGTTGAAAAACGGGAATTTTTCGAAAATTTACTAAGTTCACTTTTTAGGTTGCTTTATTCCCCGTGTAATTCAACTGAAAATTTGTTATTTGGTATCAGGGAGATAGGAAATTTGACGCTCTTTTCAACGGTATCCTTATTTTTAATTTTTGAGTGTAATTTAAGAGAGTTATGACCGTTTTAATGGTGTAAGGTCGAAAACACGAAAAAAAACTTGAAAGTGAAAAAAGTCGGTTAAAGAGGCGTTTTAAAAAAAATTTCTACGTGACACTTTTTGTTGAAAATTAGTTGTACAATCGATCCCTTGAATTCCTTACAACTGTTTTGTAGACACCCTGTGTAGAAAAATAATAAACCATTGTGTAATAATTTGCAGCGTTTTACCCTTGGATTACCCGGGAAATGGTTAATTTGCCTGTATGTGTCTAGGAGCCAATTGATGCCAATCTGGTCTATCGACCATCACCAGAAATGGTGTATGTGTATAATTATGTTCTAAAGTAGGCTAGGTACTTTGGAACATTGAAACATCAGTTGTGCTTAACTTTTAAACAGCTACGCCAATTTTGATGGGAATGTTCGCATCGAGCTCATTACTCCCTGAGCTATCCCGGCGTCATTGTAACGTTGGCACAGGGAATAAATGAAACCTTCATTGAACTGATTACTTCCAATTAACTCATTCAAAATTCACCATATTCGGAAACTTTATGCTGTACACTATGAAAATTACCGTCTCGCATGACCAAAATCGCAGGGGATTAAAATCCCGCGGGTCCTTAATATCGCGGTTACCACAATCCCCTAAATTGCTCATCTCCACCACTTATATGAGGAAGTCCAGTGATGTATACCTATACACTCACTTCAATGAACGAACGAAGCTTGCGAACTTGCTAGATATAGGTTTAGGAACCAGACCCAACGCAGAATTTCTAATAGTAATCGAGGGAGATCGGAGTTTTTGTCGAAAGTGCTCATTTAGAGACCACTGAGCGATGCACAGTACTGTGAGTATGTGTAAAAAATCGAAAAAACGATCGTCTATTAGTATTGGAAAGGAGTGCAAGAACTTATCCCCAGATAGTCTTTGAGCACGTTTAAATAGGTTTCCTGACTTCACAAGCCTCTTACGGTTCACCAGAGGGCAAGTTCCGCGATCATTTATGTTAATAACTCATTTCACCCAAAACGCTAACGATGAACTACCTGCTCATTATGAGTGCGGGTACCGTCATATCAACAAGTTGGGTCTTATTGCTCTTCATGACGAGTCACGGCATAAGTATGTGCTTTATTCACGTTTTTAACTAATTTTGGAAGTATGAATTTCCCCTAAGCACTCGGTAAAATCGTCACAATAATAATTCCCAATTTTTCTTCTTAAACCTTAACATTAAATAGTGAATTTCTCAAAAAGAGGAGAAATGAGGAATTACAGCATTTGATTAATGTTTTCTGGCACTATCCCTTGACTTAATCCCGTTGGAATTTGCCGCGACTAGCCGCGACTTTTTTTTTTCTATGAAATTTTCAATCCTAATAGAAAGTTTTTTGAAAAATTAAAGTCGCAGGAAAGTGTGAAGAGGAAAAAAAAAACACATCCTCGCATCGACAGGATAGAACAGAAAAGATTATGAAGTCATCAACCAGTATCTGATTAGGGATAACTTCTTTGACACGACCACCATCCACAGAACTGACACCTAATGCTGTACCAAGCACATCTAACGCTATGGAACTGAGTTGTGGAAGCGCTCTCTCCAGCATCAGCAGCGCTAATGACAGCGACGATTTAAATTCATCATTCAGTGTAAAGCACTTCTAAAGACATCTAATTATTACCGATGTTTCGGTACCTAAACTTTTGTAAAATTGGTGAAATGTTACTTTTGTTTTGAATTTAAAATTTCAATATTTTTCATAATCTTCTTCTAATATTATTTATTGCACAATTTTCTTTTCTTGAAATATGAAGTAGTATGAAATCCATGATCAGAGCAACTTTCTCTAACAGAACTCTCCACAAATTGATTTTTGATCACTTGACCCATGAACTCATAGTACTGTGCGATGGTGCGCTGCGAGGGCGTCGCTCCCCGTCTGAAGACATTCGACGTCATGTTTGATTTTCTCATTTTGAGTACTTGGCGAAATTTCCCCGATCCATCTCCTGGGTTAACATGGGTCGGGTTGACACGAGGCCACCATGTCTGCGTGAGATGGCCTCGGTTCAGACGACACGCGTTGTGAAAGGTTGGCAGAACTGCAGGTCCCTTACGACCGCGCTACAGCCGCTGCGGCTCAGTCCAGTCAGCTCTTCCAAGCCGATCGCGGGCACCTCGCAATATCTGTCTTCCACTTTTCCAATACGTTCCTTACGTAGGTACTTCTGCCGTCTCACGGCTTGTCAGTGCTATTTTTCCTTCGTCGCGAATTCGCCTCTTGGCAGTCAATTTTAGTAGACGTTTTTCTTCCTCACGTATTTCTCACTACATCTATCTCACGTATTTCTCGCTACTCACCCAATTTAATCTGTGATTTTTATTTGATTTATTTATTTGAAGACAACAATATTTTTGGCACATTATTAAATATGTGGTGTCTTATTCATGGGTGAATCGGTCAGTGTCCAAACCTACTATTGACATAGTGCCGACGTGATTATGTCTGAAGCAACGAAGGAAGTGACTTTCGAGAGACATGCAACGTTCTACTTGGAAGACGACTATTCTTTGAATCCTAAAGAGGACAAGAAACCCTCCGACAAGGAAAAACTGGTCCGATTTATTGATGAAAACGTCGTTGGTAAACAGCAAACTTTTGCCGGACCCTTCGGAAGGCGCAAAGGTATGTAGCTCCTGGCCATGTCATAGCTATTACTTCACGCTGAGGGACTTTTAAATTACCATATGATTTGGTTTATAACAAGTATGGGTAAATATTTAGTACGGTTAAATTTCCAGACAAAGCTGTCAATGGGTTTTGAATATCTTGGTTCATATTAAGTAGGTAATAAGTAATATAGCGAACTTTTTTTCTGTCACAAAACTCTGTTTCTGAAAGAACGTTGAATTGACGATTCGATATTTAACCATGATTCCCGATCAGCTGTTGAATGAAAAGGCTGATTTGGAGGTACCTACGTACGAGGTACGTTTGAGACTTATGGTTCAGAAAAGTGTTGTCCCCATCTTGACTATCGTGTTTGGGAGCAGTAGCCTGTAAACAATAGAACTTAGAAGTGTCAGCCTTTTAACAATAAAGATTAGTGGTGTCAAATTCTCAGTTCTTACTCGATGGCTGGAGGTTGCATATATTTTATTTTATTTTTAGGAGGAAAAGGCCAATCACTGTTCTTTTTTTTTTTTTACATAGAGTAAAAGGCTGCGACATGAATTTCATTCGATGAAAGGAGGAATTGAAACCAGAATTCGTTGTGAGAGACTAGATGAACGATTTTTGATGAGAACCAATCACACGAGATAATATTTATGACCCAACCAGTCCAGATTATTTTCATGGAAACCAATACGTAGGTAGCTTCCTGTAATTGTTTGACCCCAAAAAATCAGGTAAATTGTGGATTGATAGAGAGAGAATAGAAGAAAGAAGTTGGGGAGATATTGATAGACAATTTTAATCCTCCATAGGAGAGCATTTCGTTTTCATCTACAGTAAAACACAGGCTATAAAATTGGCCATACTGTTTTGGATTTGGAACAGCATAGGTAAGTAAATTTTGATCCAATAATCACTAAATTGAGCAAAAATCACGCCGAATAGCATGGAATCAATGGGTAAGTAATAAACTCGTACATACTTTGACTGGTAGACTGCAGAAAAATTTACAAATAAATACTAAATAAATTTAAAAAACGTCTGCCAGGCGGGTGTGGCACATAGCTTCCTCGTATCCATAACTCGATAGTATAGATGATCCGATGTATAGTGATCTCAAAATATCAATCTCCAAGTACCTTAGGGGACCATTTATACGCCAATCCACACAATCCCTGAAAATTTCATCGAAATTGAACAACAATGTCGTACGTTATGCCCGGTACAAGGATATCATGACAGACACACGGACAGACAGACAGTCACGGAACCAACATTTCAGGAAGGCCAAAAACGTGAAACGCGAGTGGAGATTTTTGTGGAAATTTTGGTTGCGGAGAAATTTTTTGTCAACCTTGAAATGTTAAAACAATGCTTCCGCCACCATGATAGACACGGAAGCAAAACATATATCTATAATATAGGTATATGTTATGTAATAATAAGGGGCAACCAGAAAACATCAGGGAGTTTACAAAGTTACCTACTCTGATAACTTTAAAAACCCTGATGTTTCCGGGTTATTCCTTATTATTACATGTTGAGGTTACAAACTGAATTTCACTAATTAGCTAGGTAGATATCTTTAGTAGTTTGTTCGAAATTATGAACTAAGCGCTTTTCTCTTTCACTATTAAAGTGTTGCTGGGTATCGTCTTGTAGTTGTTCTGTAGAAACATCACTTTCATGATTAATATCTTTTTACATGAGATGATCATACTAACAGGATTTGTGACTCGAATAACCTAACAACAAAACAGTAAAATTTCCTGTTTATGATACTCGTTTGGTAACGTACCTACCTAACAGGTGTCTGGCCTCTGATAATAACGCTTTATTACTTGGGTTTTTATGTTTGTAGTGTTTGATTTTGTTTCTCTCGATTAGTTTATTGTCAAATGTAGTTAGTATGAGATTACTACATCGTCTCCGCGTTCATCTTCCAATGATAGGTTTACATTGCTACAAGAATGATCAAACATAATAATTCATCATTTCAATTTCAATCTGAAGATCATTCAATTTCAATCTGAAACAGATTTAAAAAAAATTTAACGCGATTTATTATTGCAATTGAATATTAAATACAATCCATCTAGCAATATTACATATCATTTTTACGCTTAACAGTAAAACCGTTAATAGTAAAACCCAGCCCCTTCTCATAACATTATCTTCAACACTGAGTTGTAACTGCACTTTAACAGCAATAACTAAGTCCTGTAGTTTTTTTTCGCTTGAGTCGCCGGAGTTCATCTTCGTTGTCCAAAACGTAGAGTATTTCCAGGTTCTCATGATTGTGGAGGCGCTGTTCGTGCCTCCTTGACTACCTTGCGATAATTTCGTGCACTGTTCCATCCTCAAGTCTCGATGAATATCGTCGTTCCTCATGTACCAAGGTGCGCGCACTATACTTCTCAGTATTTTATTTAGGGAGGTTTGGATTTTGTTAAGCCTTGGTGTGTTTAAAGTGTCTGACAGACTCGAGTGAAACAAAAGTGTCAGACACTTTAAACACAGGCAACCAAAAAACGTACCTACGTTTTTGGGCATAATCTTGTGTACCTACTCAGACGCGGCCTCAATTTCCAACCGATTTGCGAGATTCTTTTTTGTTCAGATGACTTCCGAGTTCCAGATTATTTCACTAGAGTATCGAAATTCCGAAGGGGAGGGGGCGAGTGGGGTGCAATATTCACAAAATGTACGAGTTTTCTAAATTCCGGTTCCTATATATCTTTCTAATTGTACCCAAGCTTTGAAATTGATGGGACATTATCAATATAGCTCTGGATTTTCATGAATTAAGTATTCTTTGCCACCATGGAATAAATTAGTAGTGCCGATTAGAAACCGCATATTTCGTGGGTTTTTTTGTGTTTCACCTTGAACACGGATGTTAACTTGTGCGGACTACCTACCAAAACTAACAGATGAAAGTTACGATGAATTACAGCTTTGGTGCCAGACTGGCACCGTTGAGGTTGTTGGGGGGGGGGGGGGGGGGGTGAATTCGAATTGCCTATCGTAGATCATAGTGTTTGAAATGCTGTTCAAATTAGACTCCTTGAGACTCCCATAAGTAAGTCTAATTAGTTTTAATTAAAAAAATGTTTCGTTGAATTTACTATTCATTTAATCACCGCTCAATAATTGCAAACATTTCCACACACACAGCATCAACTCCAGCTATGTAAACGCAACCAGCTTTGTGGTTTAATTATAGTTAATTCTGAAGAAGTCAAGTCCAATGTTTTTGGAAATAAAAAAAATTGAGTTTTTATTGTATTTTGGTTAGTTTATCCGATAGTAGTACTCTATATTGTCCTACATGATATCCAAAATGTGGGTACAATCCTACTAAGGAAAATCGAGAAACTTCTAGAAACTTCCGAATTCTGAAAAAGTCAGCCGCCGTGTCGTGACTAGTCCAGTAAAACAATTAGATAGAGCACGCAACTATTGCGTTTCGCCTGAAACCCATTCTTTACTCTCCTTGCACCAGTGACGCAGTTTTGCATGAATCAGACTTTCAGCTCGTAAAGGAGAGTATAATCGACCCGTAATCACTTCCAAATGAGAACAGAGTCCATCGCTGCGAGCGCTGAGTCAACTCATGATAGTGTTAATGAAATTGATTCCCCGACTAGGAAGCTAGTTTTTCAAGAAATTCGCACATGAAGTCTCACTGCTTAACTGCAGAAGTTTTTTCATATTCCACCATTTCAGTGGTTGACTATGTACGAAATGCTTTGCGAAACTTTAGAATATTGCTTTTCGAGGAGAGATTATATTTTGCTTTCTTTGTTATAGTAGTCCATTGTTTTATTGCTACCAAGGCAGCGGAAGCTTTGTTTTCACCTTTCAAGGTTGAAAAAAAAGTTCTTCAAAATCAAAATTTCCACTCGCTTTTTACGTTTCAGACCTTCCTGAACAATTTTGGTTCCCTGTCTGTCTGTCTGTGTGTCTGTCATGAAATCCTTGCCACAGCCATAACTTCTTCATCCGATTTCGATGAAATTTTTTGAATTTCGATCGAAACTTCCGATTTCGATTCCGATTTCCGAATTCGATTGAAATTTTCAGCCATAACTTCTCATTCGATTTCGATGAAATTTTCAGAGATTGTGCGGGTTGGCGTGTAGATGGTCCCCTATGAAAATCATTACCTCGAGACCGATAGCAGCCACTTCGCATGCGCAAAAGTATATTTCCTTGTTACAGCCATAAGTTCTACATTTCCCAACAATATTCAGAGATTGTGCCGGTTGACGTGTAAAGTCCCATGTGAGGGTAGTGCAAGGTATTTAGAGATTGATGTTTTGAGAATAACTATTATGCATCGGATCATCTATACAATCGGGTTGTGGATACGAGGAAGCTATGTGCGACACGCACTTGGCAGAAGTTTTTTTTAAGATCAGGAAATTGGTTCAGCATCAATATTTCCTTTTGTGTTTGTAATTCGAAATTTTCTGAACAATGTTATTTCCGTGTCTGGTTGGCCAGCATTTGCAATTCTTCCAGTTCGTCAGTTGGTTAGGCCAAACTTTATGTATAGGGTGTCAACGTTGGGGTGGACCATACCTCAAGGATCGAGGATAATCAATTACATAATTAGTGAATTTTCATGACGTTTTTTCTCGTTTTAAGATACCGTTAAATTCTAAGAAACGAATGAGACCACCCAGATGATTCAAAAATAGTTAAGTGCTCGTTCATTATGAAATTTACCAGAACACATGGGTCTACAACGTGTTGGGGACCCACCCTCCCGTTTCTCATGTCCCTGGTCCTTAGAAGGTAGTCGAAAGTTATCTCAGTTATTCTGTGTTGGACAAATGATAAGTCAGAAACACGAGTTTGAACTGCACATGAACGTTCGCCACGCAAGTGAGCAAAATTGCATCTGATCAAATGCGATTTTTTTGTTTATTCAAATAGAATTGCATGTATATCTCACTTGTGCTTCCTTTACAAACAGGAATAAAATCAATTGAAGGCACCGACATCAAACCTTCTGACCCTCTGTCAAAATGAACTTGATTGATAATATGATTGATAGGTACTATTAATGAACAAAAAAACCGTGTTCTTGGCAGATGGGTGATCTTAACAGAAAAATACCATACCGTTGTGTAATAATTTGCAGCGGTTTTCAAAAATCTAGTTCAGAGGTAAATGTAGAAGTTGTGGCTGTTGCAAGGGTGCTACTTTGCGCATGCGCAGAGGCTACTATTAGTATTTTCATCTTCACGTCATCCCACACAATCCCTGAAAATTTCATCTAAATCGGACATCAACTTCGCAGGTACCTACAGTTTTACCTTTTACAAGAACTTGTGGACACACAGACCAACTGACAGACGCACAGACAAACAGACATGGAACCAATATTGTTCAGGAAGGTCTAGAAATGCTAGAGGAAATTTTGATTTCCGAGGACTTTTTTAGTCCTTGAATAGTGAAAACAATGCTTCCGTTACCTTGGTAGACTGGGAAGCAAGATACACCTTAAAGCACACGCTTTCTTGCTTAAAATCAATTTTATTTAAAAAAACGCTGCAAATTATTACATAATGGTTTATTGTTTTTCTATATATATCACTCGTCTGCAAAGCCACCAACCATCGATCATTTCGGTCAGCTTTAATTTGAACGGAGATTAGGCCTCTTTTGCGATTCACACTCGTGTTTCTGATTTATCGTACGTACAACCCTTAAATTCTCGTAGAGAACGAACGGTTTGTCCTACAGAGCTCCGCGTGGTCTCAAAAAATTCTGAAAATTCTATACTATCTTAAATTGATGGAAAAACAATACCTTTATATCAAATTTTTGTGAGTTAGGGCATTTTCAAAATTCATTTTTCGATCCTTAGAAGTGACCTACATCAACCAAAATCTTCGGGGCACAACTAGACCGCAAATGGAGCCTACATACCAAATTTCATCAAAATCGGTCAATGCTAAGTGGCAAAAGTGCCGCGTACGGCCAAATTTTTATTCGATTTTTGGATTCTACGTACCTTGAAACGTAAACCAACAAATTTTGAGGGGGTGTTAAACATTTTTTTTTCTGGTCGATTCCAAAGGTTCATTATTGAAAATAATAAACCAAAAAAACAGTTACCTCTTAAATATAAAAATTGTCCACACCGTAGGACAGCCAAGATCCTGGGAAGTTATTCCTGTTGAGTGCCCGACGTTAGCGTTATTTACTAGGGGCATATAATTAGCCTAAAAATGGTAATTTTTGAAGGAAAAACAATTTTTAACTTTGGCTTATATTTTCAACATCACAAATGGCTTCAAAAATAAGGTTCTTCACTATACGGATAGGAACTGTAACGCTCTGTCCAACGATACCTTCTTAGTTGAGGTGATCTCGTGAACTAAAGGAGTTATGTCGAAAGAGAAAAAATCTTAATAATAAAAAAGTTCAATTTCAAGGTGCAAAAAAAAAAAAAAATTTACAGGACTAAGAATGTTGCAAAGTAGAATCAATCCTTGAAGTAGAGTCCACCTCAACGGTAGACACCTTGAGTAACCTTTTAAGATAGAATACGATTTTGAATCGAAAGATTGTGCTCCTAGTGTAGCAGAGTTGCGAGATGCATGTTTAAAGAGTCTGGAATCTTTGTTTCGGCTTCAAAATTAAACTGACGTTGTTGACACTTCCGAAATAAATTGAAAGTTGAATGTTATGTTCAAAAAGTTCATTAAAAAAAAGTGTAAAGTACGATCAATACGAATTTAATACAGTCTTAAAATAACAGAGAGAAAGAAGAAATCCACCAACTTCCACCACACCTAGACATTCCCCCGTTAATTTAATCACCAATAAATGGTTGCTTGTAAGCGACCTTGTGCAACCTCTTATCGGCTGAACCAAGTTTGGTGGAAATGTTTGGATATTACTCTTTACTCTTCCAGTTCAATCGGTACCTGCGTGCTGCCCTGGAATATGTGGAACCGATTAATGCCAAGCGGTTTAACCGATATTGGTTTATTATTTTCAATAATGAACCTTTGGAATCGACCAAGAAAAAAAATTTCAACACCCCCTCAAAATTTGATGGTTTACGTTTCAAGGTACGTAGAATCAATCCAAAAATCGAATAAAAATTTGGCCGTCCGTCCGCCGTACGTGGCACTTTCCTCAGCTAGCATTGACCGATTTTGATGAAATTTGGTGTGTAGGCTCCATTTGGGGTCTAGTTGTGCCCCGAAGATTTTGGTTGATGTAGGTCACTTCTAAGGGTTCCAAAATCAATTTTGAAATTTTGAAAACGCCCCAACTCAAAAAAATTTTATATAAAGGTATTGTTTTTCCTTCAATTTAAGATTCTATAGAGTTTTTAGAATTTTTTGAGACCGCGTGGAGCTCTGCAGGACAAACCGTTCGCTCACTACGAGAATTAAAAGTTCGGACGTACGATAAATCAGAAACAGGAGTGTGAATCGCAAAAGAGGCCTAATCTCCGTTCAAATTAAAGCTGACCGAAATGCGATCGATGTTTTTCTTCATGTTGGATGGTTGGTGGCTTTGCAGACGATTGATCTATATAGAAAAATAAAAAAAAGTCTGCCAAGTGGGTGTGGCACATAGCTTCCATAACCCGATTGCATAGGTGATCCGATGCATAGTAGTTAATCTCAAAACATCAGAACATCAAAACAAGATAATCTGTAACATCCTTGAAAATTTCATTGAAATCGGATGGAAAATGTAGAAGTTATGGCCGTTACAAGGTAATTAACGTTTGCGCATGCGCAGTAGCTACTATCAGTCTGAAGGTGGTGATTTTGATAGGGAATCATCTACAACCTAATCCGCATAATCTCTGAAAATTTCATCGAAATCGGGTAGAAAATGTGGAAGTTATGGCCGTTACAAGGAATTCACGTTTGCGCATGCGCAGCGGCTACTATCAGTCCGGGGGTGATGATCTTCATAGGGGACCATCTAAATACTAATCTGTAACATCCCTGAAAATTTCATCGAAATCGGATGGAAAATGTACAAGTTATGGCTGTTACAAGGAATTCACGTTTGCGCATGCGCAGTCGCTTCTATCAGTCCGGGGATGATGATTTTCATAGGGGACCGTCTACACACCAACCCGCACAATCCCTGAAAATTTCATCGAAATCGGACAATAACTTCGTATAGTTATGCGCGTTACAAGGAATTCATGACAGACACACAGACAGACAGACACGGAACCAAAATTGTTCAGAAAGGTCTAAAACGCAAAACGCGAGTGAAAATTATGATTTTGGAGAACTTTTTTTTCGTCCTTGAAAAGTGAAAACAAAGCTTCCGCTACCTTGGTAGACTCGGAAGCAATAGTAAACCATTGTGTAATAATTTGCAGCGTTTTGAAATGCTAGGCTGTGTCAGGAAGGTATACCATTCAAAAGAGCACAGCAGTGAAAAGGAGAAACGGTGGCGGTGCGGTGGTAGAGGGAGAAAACAAGTCTGCCAAGTAGGTGTGACACATAGCATCCTGGTATCATAACATGATCCCAGGGAATTTCATCGAAATCGGACGAAAATGTGGAAAATAATCTTGTAACAAGGATTTTACGTTTGCGTAAGCGCAGTGGCTGTTGATGATCCGATCACGATGAAATCTACAGGGAACCTTGTATACTCCAACCTACTCAATCCCTTTTATCGAAATGGGACTGTAACTTCGTACAGTTTTGCCCATTACAAGGATATGCGGTCACATAGATGGACACAAAATCAAAATTGTTCGAAAAGATCAAAATCGTGAGAGAGGATATATTGATTTTGGAGGATATATTTTCACCTGCCAAAAGTGATAACATGGTTCCGCTACCTTATTATTGTGAGTACAGAAGTACTCCGGTAGAAGTGGGGGAAGAAAAAGTGTCGAAGAGTCATGAGAGTATATATAATGCGGTCAAACACAAAAGGACAATCCTGTTGTATGCATGGAATCTTTGTAAAACCACAAAACTAAATAAGTGCATAACCGCGAATTTTGTGATCAAAACATTAATTTGGGTGAGCCAGCAAAGTTTAACTACGATCATCGTTCCATCACAATTATAATGACAATAATAATCAAATGAAGTTGTACTCTCCGCATTTCCTGGGAGAGGGAATTTCGCTCATTTGTCGTTCCGCTACTACCCATCTCGCTTTCTAGCGACCAACTACTAGCCAATTATTTGTCTATCCAAAGCGCGAACCACACAATCCGGTCTTGATAAATGATGAAACAGGATTTTTTTTTTACATAGAGACTTATGTTATAATATAGGAAGAGGTCCATGTCTGTTAACCAGTTTGAAGGCCGCGATAGGGAAGAGCGTATATTCGGCTAAGGCCCACGGTCGGGCACTGTCACATAAACTCGCCTGACCTTGCGGTTTTATCTAGTCATTCTTGCCATCTCCTTTTCTATAAATCCAACGCTATCTACAATTTTTCAGGATCGGGAAGTAACGATTCACAGGCACCGCGAGGCTATTCGTGCATCCGTCCTCCCTCAAGAAGGCATAATTAATACAGAAGCTATTCAGTTGAAGAATGTTAGTAACGAATTATTATTCGTCTATAAATTTGCTCCTTTTGCATGTACCGAGTGGACCATTCTACGTGAACACCCTCTTAGAGCCCTCTTAGTCCTAGAACTGGACTCAGAGAGACAAGTAAATGGTGTTCTGTAGAATTCGAATAAGTACTACACTATCGCGCAAGTGCTGGTGAGCAAAATGTGCGCCCTCGATTCGTAAATTCAATTTATTTGTTTTGTTTTGTTTTTTATTCGGTTACACTCAAATGTTTTGTGAGCGCAGGAATGTGCGTATCTCCTGCGTAATTTCGATTAGTGCACCAAAATTCCTCTATAGCCACACTTAAGTACAAAGCTTGGCAGTGTTTCTGAACACTGATTTCAAGGTTGAATCATAAAAGGTATCCAAAATCAAAATTTCAGCTGTCTAGGATTGGGGTGAAGATGGTCCCCATGAAAATCATCGCTCCGGGATCGATAGTAGCCACTGCGCATGCACAGACGTAATAACCGATAATAACAGCGATAACTTCTACATTTTCTACCCGATTTTGATGACAATTTGAGAGATTTTGTGGGTTGGCTTGTGGATGGCAGCAAGACACTTGGAGATTAACGTCTTGAGATTAGCTATTATGCATCAGATCCGGATAATCCACACACCCACTTGGCATTTTCATCTTAATCAAAATTATACCCATAAATTCAATTTTGGGAGATGTAAAAAAGTACATCGATATGACGTGATTAAATTATTTTCACTCCTTGTCAATCGTCATTGTTTGTCTTTGATAGTTAAAAGAAGGATTCAAATTTAAAAAATCAAAAGACTTCGAAATCGGCCGAAAATTATATGGGAGAATGGAGAATATCTAATCAATAGTTCTGGTAGGAAAGAAAGGCGACAAACATTTAAGTATACAAGCTTATGCATATTTCATCCTAGTAGACGGGGAATGAGCAAACCAATTGGAATCGAAAAGAAAGTAAAAACTATGATGTTACATATTAGTATTTTGTGCAATGGAAAATAAAGTATTTATTATAAGATAAAATGACGAAGTGTGAATAAATGATGGGGTCATTGTTCTGAAAATTGGTCAATCGTGGCTTGTATTTTGCCAGATTTTCAGGTCGAATGCAGGTACCTACCGAAAAAAGAGCAGTCAATAAGATAAGATTATAGCTAACCATCATATCGAACCCGAGTCTCTGTACTAATAATAAGAAACGGAGAGAGTAACAGTTGAGCAACAATTTTCCGGCGTATTTTCTCAATTACTATCACGTCTTTCGAAGCATCCATTTATACATGACTGATCTATTCGGGGATCACTCTCGAGTTGGAACTACATGTATGAGCAAGATTCTATTGAGTGTGGACAGCAATACTGAATATGTTTAATAGATCACCCATCTTCATTTCTCCCATCGCTCAGTAACGCAGTTTCCTGTAGTATAATATAACTTCATTATGTAAAGAGGTATGCATGTGTTCTCTCTCACTGAGATTTTTCGTTTTGCGAATTGTATGAAAACTGTCGGAGTTGCCCATTCGCCTAAAATAAACACGTTTGCATTCTGAATTAGTCGGATTCTTTATACGAGTTAATCTTAGTGTACAACCTTAATATACCTACTTTGATTCTCCTCTAGATGTTTTGCAAAACTAGAACTGAAATATTAGAGTCTGAAGTTGATGAAACGAAATAGGTAGGTTGTCATTTTACATTGGACTACGTGCACTGGTGTCCGTTGGCCCCCGACCAAGTCTCCATTTTGCGACTTCTCAGTTGGTTGGCATCTATGAGATATCCGAATATCCGAAGAATGAAGTTTTTCGGTCGAATCCAAATTCAATTTGGTTTGTCTTTTGGTGCATTGTATCGACTGGCTGGCATATTTTTACCGATCTAAAATACTCCTCAACACAAGAATTAATTAGGTATAGAAAAACGCTGCAAATTATTACACAATGGTTTATTATTTTTCTATATTGATCACTCGTCTGCAAAGCCACCAACCATCCAACATGAAGAAAAACATCGATCGCATTTCGGTCATCTAAAATTTGAACGGAGATTAGGCCTCTTTTGCGATTCACACTCGTGTTTCTGATTTATCGTAAGCCCAACCCTTAAATTCTCGTAGGGAGCGAACGATTTGTCCTACAGAGCTCCGCATGGTCTCAAAAAATTCTTAAAATCTATAGAATCTTAAATTGAAGGAAAAACAATACCTTTATATCAACATTTTTTGAGTTATGGCGTTTTCAAAATTTCAAAATTAATTTTTGAACCCTTAGAAGTGACCAACATCAACCAAAAAGTTCGGGCATAACTAGACTCCAAATGGAGCCCACATACCAAATTTCATCAAAATCAGTTAATGTTAAGTGGTAAAAGTGCCACTTACGGCGTACGGCGGACGGACGGCCAAATTTTGGTTTATTATTTTCAATACGGAACCTTTGGAATCAACGAAGAAAAAAAAGTTTAACACCCCCTCAAAATGGTTTACGTTTCAAGGTACGTAGAATCCAAAAATCGAATGAAAATCTGGCCGTCCGTCCGCCGTACGCCGTACGCGGCACTTTTACCACTTAACATTGACCGATTCTGATGAAATTTGGTATGTAGGCTCCATTTGGGGTCTAGTTGTGCCCCCAACTTTTTGGTTGATGTAGGTCACTTCTAAAGGTTCAAAAATGAATTTTGAAAACGCCCTAACTCAAAAATTGTGATATAACGGTATTGTTTTTCCTTCAATTCAAGATTCTATAGAATTTTTAGAATTTTTTGAGACCACACGGAGCTCTGTAGGACAAACCGTTCGCTCCCTACGAGAATTCAAGGTTTGGACGTACGATAAATCAGAAACACGAGTGTGAATCGCAAAAGAGGCCTAATCTCCGTTCAAATTTTAGCTGACCGAAATGTGATCGATGTTTTTCTTCATGTTGGGTGGTTGGTGGCTTTGCAGACGAGTGATCAATATAGAAAAATAATAAACCATTGTGTAATAATTTGCAGCGTTTCGATTTTTGTATTCTACGTACCTTGAAACGTAAACCATCAAATTTTAAGGGGGTGTTAAACAATTGTTTTTCTTGGTCGATTACAAACGTTCATTATTGAAAATAATAAACCAAAATTGATGAGAAACGAATTTTTAAATTAATGGAGAAAACTTGTTCTCATTTGGAAAACATAGGTAGATCAGTCAGTACAAAAGTCAGTACAAAAATTTGATTTATGTGTCATAGAAAACAATAGACGGACGGTTTTTGAAAAATTCCCAGTACGGCACAAATAAAATTGGTCATCCATCTAATAAATGGGAAGTTCTAGACCTTCAAAATAGTCTTGTAAATTAAGTATAGAAGTTCCTCATGTAGAGCAGGAACTGTAGTAGATAATTTAATGGTTGATAGATTAATATTTCCGATGTTGGCAGTGAGGTTTGTCGTGCTACAAAAAATCGGATTCATAGGGCTGGGCTTGTTTAGAAAATTGGTATGCTGTTCGAAAAACTCGGATTGTGAATAAATGATAATTTGTACGCCAGTCTTAAGGTACTTGGGCACGTCTAAAGAGCAGAAAAGTTGGCTGAACATGTAAAAAATTAAACTAAGTTCACTATAAACTATGTTCAAGGATGAACTAGTTGCATCCTAATCCACCGCGTGGGATTGGGGATCATCCAGTACCCCAGGATTTTAGTAAACGTAATGCGTAATTTTTCAGCGTTCATTTATAATATCATCAGTTCTAAACTGCATTGATTACATCGATACCTTAAAGCAGAAAGGCGCTAAGTCCAAAAACAGAGTTTTGAGAAAAACGCAAAAGAACTCACTGGTTAACAATTCCTAAAATAGTGGCTATTTCCACTAAACTTTTTAATTTCTTCAAGAAATTTTCAAGCTATAATCTTCAAGAAGGTCAATAATAGTTTCGTTGAATTAAAAATAAAAAATAATAATAATAATAATAATTAGAAGATGGCTTTCGTGCTTGTGGTGGCTATTCCATAGTTACTCCTAATCTCGTTGTCGTTAATTGCATAGTTACTACATGTGTTAATAAATTCATTCTTTTTCCAGAGTTCGAATCGTAAAGTTCTCTTTCCGATAATAATTAGTTTACGAGTATAAAGGACCAACACCTTGAACCACTACGTACGCACGACAATACTATACTATATCAATTTTGGTCAAACGTGAGAAAAACGCGAAAAACCATAGCGACCTGAAAAACGTGCTATACACCAATGATGTTATTTGTTATATATTTCTAAATTATGATAAATATTTTTGGGAAAAAAGGTAAATTAGTTCAAAGTTTGAAATAATTTTGAACAAGATTTGAAATATCATATTTATGGATACAGTACTTTTTGAACAAAACGTGGCGTTTAGTACTTTTACAATTAAACGAAGTAGATAAATTACTCTATGAAATCAAACGAAGTGGATGTAGTACTTTTTGAAACAAAACGGGTAAGAGACCGCCATTGTGCTGGATATCGTACCTTTTGAATTTAAACGGAATATTCACAAACTGTCGCATTTTTGTGAAGAACTACCGTCTAAAACCCTGGGAAAGTGTTAACTCAATTTCGATAAAAATGGTCTTTAGTACCTTTTGGAATCAAACTCCTCAATTATTACCGCACACTAGGTATATTAGGGTGAATGTTCCCTAGCAGCCACCACACTAATTTTACAGCATGCATGGTCCAAATTCTTCCTGCTTACTGCATCCTTATGCTGAGAAGTATAATTTAATAATCATGAAAAATAAGAATCGTAACTGAAAAAGGTTTTCCAAGGGGGTGCAGCACGAGTTCCTTACATCCATAACACGATTGCAAAGATGTTCTTATACTCACGGGATCCTCCCCGGTCTGAGCGATATAACAGACAAGTAGTGAAAAAATTAATCGTATAATTTCAGGTAGGTATTTCTACGTTTGCGAATGCCTATTAACCTAAATACACTGACATGTTTGGGTAACGATACTGCAGTCCAAAAAAGTTTCATCAGATTCGAATCAGCATTGTTGAAGTACGAAAAAATAATTGACTACCAATCATCTGATTTCGATGGAATTTGTGGGGTTAAGTGGAATCTGTTGGGTTTTTTGTGGGAAAATTTGTGGTTTTTTTGTGAAATCTGTGGGGAAATTTGTGGGGTTTAGTGAGTTTTTGTGGGGTTTAGTGAAACCATCAGTCTCCGACTACGACGAGAGAGAGAGAGAGAGAGAGAGAGTAAGGAAATCAGGCGATATTTTGTGGTTCACATCTTAGCTATAGCTATAGCTAAGATTTTTTTTTATAGAGCTGATTTCCTTACTCTCTCTCTCTCTCTCGTCGTTGTCGGAGACTGATGGTTTCACTAAACCCCACAAAAACTCACTAAGCCCCACAAATTTCCCCACAGATTTCACAAAAAAACCACAAATTTTCCCACAAAAAACCCAACAGATTCCACTAAACCCCACAAATTCCATCGAAATCAGATGATTGGTAGTCAATTATTTTTTCGTACTTCAACAATGCTGATTCGAATCTGATGAAATGTTTTTTGACTGCAGTATCGTTGCCCAAACATGTCAGTGTATTAGGTTATTAGGCATTCGCAAACGTTGAAATACCTACCTGAAATTATACGAGTAATTTTTTCACTACTTGTCTGATATATATCATGATGAAATGATATATCATTTCAGAGGCGTTGACATTAATAGAGGACCATGTAGAGTTCCATCTTCACAATTCTTGAAAAACTAATAGAAATCGGATGAAATTTGTTTGGGACCTCAATCCGCATGTTACCTGAAAATTCAGTCGTTAACAGATAGAAACTATAGAAGTTCCTAGAGTGAAGAAATTCAAGGGGACCGTGTAGACCTCAACCACTCAATCCTTGAAAATTTCATTGTAACTGGACTGTAACTTTGTATAATTTGCTCGTTACATAAATTTGCGGATACGGACAAACTGACACACAACCGAAATTGTCCAGAAAATTTGAAAACGTAAAATGGTGTGGAAAATTCTGATTTATTTTCCGCCTCCAGGAAGTGAATAGAATGTCTGCGTTGTTCGAAAACAAAATTGAACAAAAGTTTGTTAAAATAATTGAGCAATAAGAAGTGAATTATACTAATTTAATCATGAAAATAGATTACTGTGATTTTGGAAATAGGTTGTTACCTATTATTTTAATATTATGTTTTACTTTTACTTACATTTGACATTTTTACTACATTTTGCTACCTAGGATTTTACTATGGAAAAAACGTATTCAATCATTTAATCTCCATTTCAATACAAATGTATATTATTTGTATTAACGAAATAACTGCCTTAATACTTTTCGTAGTTGAAAAGAATAAATAAATTTAAAAACTTCGGCATTCAAACTGTCATCTCAGCCCCGTACCCAGGAATGTAGCAATGTCGCCATTCCCAGTATACCTCCTCCACCGATGCTTGGGTCCTACGAGCATAGCTCTGGCGCGTGGTCATAACGTGGTGACAAGGCTAACAAGTTAAAAGTTGACACCCTCAGAGTCGAAACAGCGGAACGACTTCGGCACTGGTCACGTCTGGGCGCTAGATTATATTTACCCATCTTCCTGCATCGTTGAAGAAGGCGCCGGCGCCGCTCCGATGGCATCCTATTCAAAGGCAATCAGCTGTTTGCGGGCATTTTTATTCTCTCCATCACCTAAAGACATCCCTCCATTCGCTCAAGTCTAACTTATTAATTTGTCTTCAATCAATTATGAGCCTTGATTTATACCTATTGTCTTGGATATTTTTTGTGGGTTGACTATATTTGGTTGATGACAAAGGGGATGTTTTGGGAGAGGAAAGACTGCTACGTCTCCACGTGAAACTTTCTAAATTTATTTATTTATTTATTTATTTAATCAAGTACGGGTTAGCCCAATTCAATACAATAGTATACAAAATGTTCAACTATCTGCAGATAGTTAAATATAGGAAATAAGACAAATAAGGAATTAACGACTAATTATAGCACACATGAGAGGTGACTTTAATACTGCGCGGGAGGAGTTAAAGAAGTCAAAATTTGGGTGAAGGGACAAAAAAAGATTAGCACTGCGTGGTAGACGGTAGAGAGGGCGATTTCGCTGGTAGTTGTAGGGGGGAAAAGGAACACAGAAGAGAGGAAAAAGAAAAAAAAGAAGAAAAAAATTACATAAACGGGAGAAGTAAATCAAGTTAAACCAACAAAGTGTGCTAATTCCATCACAGATCATTTCTTAAATCGTTTTACCCAGTAAGGGCCATAGGAAGGTGTGGAGGGGGGGGGGGGGGGACTTCGTCAATCAGTTCGAGTGGGGCGCCCACGTCTAGGTGGAGCATGACTGCCCACAAAATGCATAGCATGAATGAAATGTGCATCGGATCGAGAACTTCAGCTCTGTTAAGTCGGTGAACCCTGAATGTAATCCAAGTCAATAGATTTGGTAATAAATTGAGTAAGTGCTAAGATTCAATTCATTACGAAAATGATCAAAATCTATAATCAAATACTCATCATATAGTGCACTATCAATGGAATTATTCCATAGTTTCCCTAAAATATATCGATTTCCATTGTTTTGTTGAATTTTCTAAATTATTTCATAATACAAGACTTTTTATTTTTGGGTTTTTATTAATTTTTGAGGAAAATAAGATGACTACAGGTGGGATTGCAGTTTCAAATTGAATCTGATTACATTTCTCTCAAATTCCTCTCTCTTTATTTGATTCTAAAATGAGTAGTTTTGCGAGTCAAAGGCTCAAAACATGTCCTTAACACGATAATTTCACTTTTTGGAAAAAAAATACCTATTTTTAATTGCGGTATCTCAGTTACTATTCAACCTGCAGACCTCAAACTGGTCTGAAACTGTAGTGAATTTAACCTAGGTACTTTAAAAATTTACTGGGCCTGATTATTGAAATTAACATCGTTTGAAAGTTATATTTAAAAAACTAAAATGCAAAACATTTCGTGGCTTATGGCGCTCTACATAGCACAGGGTTTCAAAAACAGTTAGCACGGGGTTTGTACATTTTCAAACTAGAGCGATTTGAAAATTAAAACTCCTATTTTCCCACCTTAGAAGTGATTGACAATAACCAAAAGCTTCACGGCCCAACTAGACTCTAAATGGAGAGTATGGATGAATGGAAAATAAAGAGATGAAATTTCATCCATCTCGGTCCATGGTAATTAAGGATTGTGCTGCATACGGTAGACGGATCGAAAATTTGTTATTAGCATTTATGATACCTTGAAACATAAAGCATCAAATTTTGAGGACGTTAAAAAAAAATTTCTTGCTCGATTCCAAAGGTTTATTATTGGAAATAATAGGGAGGGATATAAATTAACTACCTATAAACGAATCTTCAATACTTAATAGGCCTGAACTTTTGTTCTCAAAGAATAATCATACTCGATTGGATGATGCAGGTTGCAAAATACTGTTTAATTATTTTGACAAATCCATTGACATACGATACTGAGAAATTCCTCTACCTTGAAACGGAAATGTAAACTTTTCACCTTCAACTCGCATAGCAGTACCGATGTAATTTTTGGTTTATTGTTTGCAATGATGAAACTTAAGAATCGGTCAAGAGAAGAAAATGTTAACCCCCTCGAAAGGACGTAAGGATTATACGAATAATACATCAGAGACTTGAGTGTGAATCAAAACGCTGGCAAATTATTACACAACGGTTTATCATTTTTATGATAGATCACTCACCAGCAAAGAACATAACATTGCCATTGTCATCACCAACCAACCTAATTTCGCTTCACATTCAAGTTTAATTTAATGAAATAAACGCTTCACACTCAACTTAAAAAAAGGTTGCTAAAGACGCAAACCTGAGTACAACTCGAAGAAACGAGCTAAAATTTGAACGGAGATTAGGCCTCTTTCGCGATTCACACACGTGTTTCTGATTTATCGTAAGCTCAACCCTTGGGTTTTCATAGGGACCGAACGGTTGGTCCTACAGAGCTCCGGGTGGTCTCATTCGATTCTAGAAATTCAATACTACCTTAAATTGGTGAAAAAACAATACCTTTATATCAACATTTTGCTTCCGAGTCTACCAAGGTAGCGGAAGCTTTGTTTTCACTTTTCAAGGACGAAAAAAAAAAAACGTCTGCCAAGTGGGTGTGGCACATAGCTTCCTCGTATCCATAACCCGATTATATAGATCATCAGATGCATAGTAGTTAATCTCAAAATACCAATCTCTAAGTACCTTCCACTACCCTCATAGGGGACCATCTACACGCTAATCTGGACAATCCTAGAAAATTTTATCAGATTCGGATGAAAAATTAAGTGAGTAGATGTATGTGATTGGATCAAAAAAATACTTAGCCTCGGCTGGGATTCGAACCCGCGACCCCTGGGGGGACAGTTGAAGTTACGGCTGCCACAAGTAATTCACGTTTGCGCATGCGCATTCGCTTCTATCAGTCCGGGGATGATGATTTTCATAGGGGACTATCTACAACCTAATCCACATAATCCTTGAAAATTTCATCAAAATCGGGTGGAGAATGTGGAAGTTATGGCCGTTACAAGGAAATTCACGTTTGCGCATGCGCAGTGGCTACTATTAATCCGAAGGTGATGATTTTCATAGGGGACCATCTAATCACTAATCTGTAACATCCCTGAAAATTTCATTGAAATCAGATGGGAAATGTGGAAGTTATGGCCGTTACAAGGAATTCACGTTTGCGCATGCGCAGTCGCTTCTATCAGTCCGGGGATGATGATTTTCATAGGGGACCGTCTACACACCAACCCGCACAATCCCTGAAAATTTCATAGAAATCGGACAATAACTTCGTATAGTTATGCGCGTTACAAGGAATTCATGACAGACACACAGACACACAGACAGACAGACAGACAGACAGACAGACAGACAGACAGACAGACAGACACGGAAGCAAAATTGTTCAGAAAGGTCTAAAACGCAAAACGCGAGTGGAAATTTTGATTTTGGAGAACATTTTTTTTTCGTCCTTGAAAAGTGAAAACAAAGCTTCCGCTACCTTGGTAGACTCGGAAGCAAAAGTTCTCCAAAATCAAAATTTCCACTCGCGTTTTGCGTTTGAGACCTTTCTGAACAGTTTTGGTTCCGTGTCTGTCTGTCTGTCTGTCTGTGTGTCTGTCTGTCTGTGTGTCTGTCTGTCTGTGTGTCTGTCATGAATTCCTTGTAACGCGCATAACTATACGAAGTTATTGTCCGATTTCTATGAAATTTTCAGGGATTGTCGGAGTTGGTGTGTAGACGGTCCCCTATGAAAATCATCACCCCCGGAGTGATAGAAGCGACTGCGCATGCGCAAACGTGAATTCCTTGTAACGGCCATAACTTCTACATTTTCCATCCGATTTCAATGAAATTTTCAGGGATGTTACAGACTAGTATTTAGATGGTTTCCTATGATAATCATCACCTTCGGACTGATAGTAACCACTGCGCATGCGCAAACGTGAATTTCCTTGTAACGGCCATAACTTCAACATTTTCCACCCGATTTCGATGAAATTTTCAGGGATTATGTGGATCAGGTTGTAGATAGTCCCCTATGAAAATCATCATCCCCGGACTGATAGAAGCGACTGCGCATGCGCAAACGTGAATTCCTTGTAACAGCCGTAACTTCAACTGTCCCCCAGGGGTCGCGGGTTCGAATCCCAGCCGAGGCTAAGTATTTTTTTGATCCAATCACATACATCTACTCAATTAATTTTTCATCCGAATTTGATGAAATTTTCTAGGATTGTCCAGTTTAGCGTGTAGATGGTCCCCTATGAGGGTAGTGGAAGGTACTTAGAGATTGGTGTTTTGAGATCAACAACTATGCATCTGATCATCTATATAATCGGGTTATGGATACGAGGAAGCTATGTGCCACACCCACTTGGCAGACGTTTTTGAATTAGGGCGTTTTCAAAATTTCAACCCTTAGAAGTGACCTACATCAACCAAAAGCACAACTAGACCCCAAATGTAGCCTACATACCAAATTTCATCAGAATCGGTCCATGGGAACTAAGGAAAGTGCCGTGCATGGCGGACGGACGGAACATTTTTTATTCGATTTTCGGATTCTACGTACCTTGAAACGTAAACCAACAAATTTTGGGGGGGGGGGGGGGGTGAAAATTTTGTTTTCTTGGTCGATTCCAAATGTTAATTAGGTATTGAAAATAATAAACCAAAATGAATGTTCATGTACTGTATACGTCTAATAATAGAGTTCCATGTCACTCAGTAGCATTTCCTTAACAACCAAGAACCAACATTTCGTTATAAAGGCCCACAACTCTCGGATATTGAAGTTTTGGTGGTAGGAACTTTTGTCGAAAATAAACTTGGCTGTTTACGGGTGATTTATGCAGATAATAATAAACAAGTGAGTAATATTTTGCAGCGTTTTATTAATAATATGAACGAATAATATGACAATAACCTTGATGAAACGACAACTCAACCCTCTATCGAGAATTTGATAGAAGCTACTAAATCGTTGCCCTGAGCTCTTACGGCCTCGATATCTGGAAAGATATGGTGATGTGATCAGTAAAGAGTTGGAAAAATTTACACAACGCTTCAAAACCAAATGTCTGGGCTCTTGCCTGTATTTTTAACCAGCTTATCACTCTCCCAGCAATGTCATATACGATATTAAATAAGAGGCGATTGTCCTTGACACATTTCCTGGCCACTCAACAATCGCGCTCGTGAAATGTGCTCCAGTGACGGGTCTCCATACAATGGTTGAGTACTGACAATATTTCTGAATTCGTCAGATATCGCTAAGTCACTGCGAAGGGGAGCAGATCGGTTCGATCCATCCTTGGTTGCATGGTATGACACCAAAGTGAAGAACCTTTCAACTTTTCAATGAATTATAATTTAAATACTTTCTACCACTCTACCCATTACACTCGTGCCATTTCCCAACTCTGCCTGAGATCTTGGGCTCGTCTCAGAGAGTCCTGGAGATATATCGAAATTTCAATATTAATTACGCATCGAGGATCAATGAAACAAAACTACCAAGAGTTACTTCATTCTTCCTCTTTGGCATTGAACGAAAAAAAAAAAGATTTCCAATTTTAAAAAATAATTGATAAACTATTTCAACAATATAAGAGTATGAACTTTGAACTTTAGCTCAAATGAGTCACGATATAGAGAAGATCCTCTAAGTAACTTATTGCTTTGTCTACTGACAGCCCCTGCTAGTAAATTACAATATTTAATAATTCAAGTAACAAGAGTTGATAACGTAAGCAAACAGTAATGATTGGTTAACAATATAGAACTGTTAGATAATTTCGAATGAACTAGCTTTTATAAAATAACAATTTGTGGTGGTGTAAAGTTTACAGGTCTTACGTACCACTACCAAGTAGATCAATCGTTTGATGTTAAGTGGCTCAGGAGACTTGCTGATGGAAAAAAAGTCTGCCAAGTGGGTGTGGCACATTGCTTCCTCGTATCCATCTATACTCTCTTAATTTGATGGAAAAACAATACCTTTATATCAACGTTTTTTCGAGTTAGGGCGTTTTCAAAATTTCAAAATTGATTTTTGAACCCTTAGAAGTGACCTACATCAACCAAAATCTTCGGGGCACAACTAGACCCCAAATGGAGCCTACATACCAAATTTCATCGAAATCGGTCTATGCTAAGTGGAGAAAGTGCTGCGTACGGCGGACGGACGGCCAAATTTTTATTCGATTTTTGGATTCTACCTACCTTGAAACGTAAACCATCAAATTTTGAGGGGGTGTTAAAAAAAAATTTCTTGGTTGATTCCAAAGGTTCATTATTGAAAATAATAAACCAAAAGGCTTAGTAGGCTGATGGGTCAGATCGCTCTTTTCCAGGTATACTTGGAAATTTTGAAAATTACAGGTTACATTCTAACAGCGTGGAAGTTCGCTATCATAACGATGATTCCTATGTAACCTGTAATTTTCAAAATTTTCAACAAGGGTCGGGTTATCATCCAGGAGCTTTTTTGGTTGTAGAGCGAGAGATAGCATTTTGAACCTGAAATCGATGGTAAATGCCTTAATTGTAGTGGTTCCTGAAGTCTGGTTTGAACTTCAAATCAATATGTACTTCTTGTGGTGGATTGGGCTCGAATTATTCACTGAGCTTTTGAGAATAGTAACGATTTTTCGGTTGAAGTACTGTGGAACGTGTTTCAATTTCTCAAGGAGGGAATCCCAGAGGTTTCCTTGGTTAGGTAGGTACCTCGGTTTCTTCTTGGTGCAACGAATTTTGACGATTTGTTTTTCTATTCGTTCTTTGAGTGACCCCAAAGCTCTTGACGTAGACATGTTATCAATTCAAGCGTCACAAAACCTTACAATTTGGTGACCAGGAATGAAGAAAAATATTGATTCTACAATTTGGTTAATATGATTGTATACAAGTGTGAGAATTAAATGTTCAGCAAAAAATTTGTGGTTACTAGTCACACTATTTAAACTAAACATTCGAGTGGCCATCAGTGCTCCTCTTTACCGCTCAAGTTTCTCTACGTCGTCCTTTTCCTTGAGTCGGTGTAAGTGACTTCCACGAATGACTTCATAACTGCCCGAACTGTTCGGAATCTGTACTGGCCAAACTTGTTGACCCTGAGTGTCGAGTCTGCAGACGTATTGGCGCCCTCAAATCAACTCGCATACACTTTGAAATCACCAATTTAACGAATTTTTCCCCATACCTTATTAGGACACCCCGAATTGTCGTATAATTCACGTTCATTACTCCTTTTGTAAGTGGGTATCCGCTAGTGAATATCCTCTCAACTGTTTATCTCCAATGAGGAGCTGAATGAACAGTTTTGGAGGCAAAACTCGGCTTGATTAGCTAGACCACACATAAGCTGGATTATGAAAATTGAGTAACAACTTATGTCGCCAAATTCGCCCATGAAAAACAAATCGAATCAAAATTAACGATCAAACGAGTAGATTCCGGTATTGTTGTCATATTTCAACTCAGGATCGTATTTGGGGGAACAAATTTATACCCACCTCATGCTTGTTCATGATGTTAATCATATCCTGACTTTTATCTAATTAGATTTCGAGAATCAAAATTTAGCTGAAGGGAAATACACGACATTTGTTGTGAGATTTATCGATACTTTAAATTCTCTTAGTGAGCGAACGGTTTGTCCTACAGAGCTCCACGTGGTCTCAAAAAATTCTAAAAATTCTATAGAATCTTAAATTGAAGGAAAAACAACACCTTTATATCAAAATTTTTTGAGTTAGGGCGTTTTCAAAATTTCAAAATTGATTTTGGAACCCTTAGAAGTGACCTACAGCAACCAAAATCTTCGAGGCACAACTAGACCTCAAATGGAGCCTACATACCAAATTTCATCAAAATCGGTCAATGCTAAGTGGCAGAAGTACGCCACTCGCTCACTACGAGAATTTAAAGTTTGGACGTACGATAATCTGAAACACGAGTGTGAATCGCAAAAGAGGCCTAATCTCCGTTCAAATTAAGCTGACCGAAATGCGATCGATGTTTTTCTTCATGTTGGATGGTTGGTGGCTTTGCAGACGAAAATAAAAAATAATAAACCATTGTGTAATAATTTGCAGCGTTTTTTTTATTCGACGCGGAAAACTATTTAAATGTGCTGTAAGTCGCCGGAATTTAGAATTTTGCCATTTAAGGGGGAAATGGATGGTGGGAGGGAGGTTAATGCTCAAAAAACGTGGGTTTGCGGGCATAATCTTGTAAACTCTGCCCAGGCCTCAATTTCCAACCGATTTGAGTGTTTCTTTTTTTGTTCGACTCAGAAATCTTCCAAATTGCACACTATTTCACCAGAGTATCAAAATTAGCACGGGAAGGGGGCGGGTGGCGAGATAATATTCACAAAATATCCGATTATTCAATATTTCGGTTCCTTTACTGCTTACTAATTGTACCTACCCAAGCTTTGAGATTGTGATAAAATTCTCATTATACCTCCGGATTTTCATGAATTATTTCCTGTCCCACCATGGATCTAATAGTGGTGCCACCATGGTGCCAGGACACCATAAACCACATATTTCGTGCGTTTTTTGTGTTTCATCATAATGTGAACGTCGATGTTCTGCTGAAAGTTGAACGGTGCCAGACTGGCACCATTGGAGGGGAGAGGGGGGGGGGTGAACCGTTAGAAATGTTATGGTGGATACAGATGAGGGGGGGACCACTATTTCTTGCCTAAAATGCTAAATAAATTACACCGAGTGAAACAGTTTTATCACTTACCAGCTGGTTTATATTGACCTAATGCTTATCTAATGGGACGTCCCCTGGAATGCATGCATTACTTAACAATTTGTTTACATTAGCGGTACATAAAAAACGTCCCAGAAATTGGACACTCAAAGACGATTTATGAAATTGGAATTTCTCTTACTTGTAGAAATTTCATGTTCAGGCAGTTTTTTCACCAAATGAATCCTTATAAAATAATTTTGTTTGACATTAGGAAAAAATAAAATTTTGCGCTCTTCCCAACGGAATTCTCAGATTTAAACTTACTGAATTAATCTTATCAAGTTTTTAGCGTAAAGGTTAATATTACGAAAAAAATCTTAAATTTAAAAAAACTTCAAGTTGAATAAAAAATATACCTGTGTGATAGGTCATTTTTTGTTGCAAATCAGTTGTAAAATCACGAAGTATTGGCCTCATTATTTGATACATCCTGTAGATCAGACGATGAAATTTCCGTAGAGCCAAAAATGAAACACAATTACAAGGAAGTGTTCTATTCAGCATTTTTAGGTTTCTGGGAGAATAAAACATCATTCCCATCATTGAGAACCTCTTAACGTTCAAACACAGTAGCGCCAGAAGGACGAATCAACTACGAATCTGGACGGATCTGACTCCAATTTGTATGTGATAAACGAAACCACCCGAAGCAAAATAAAAAGACTGACTTTTCTTTCTCTGTTTTATTTGTCATTCATAAATTCAGGAGGCAGCTCAGGAAGAGTACCAACCAATTGTGAATCCAATCAACCAATCAATTATGATGGAGTATAACGCGTCCACTGGGGACAATAAGGTTTCCATACAGTAAATGGGTGGACAAACCTCATTTTCCTTTGTCAGTCATGGAAAATGTTAAGAGTGTTATTTTCGTTGTTTATAGCGCTCAGGAGAGGTATCAGTTTCGACCTCTCCGCTGTCCTGCAACAATACTATCAGAATAGCTCAATAATAATCCAGTAAACTGCATTTTTTTCAGTTTGTCAGTAACGTTTTGTTCCTTTCGAAACATCGCCTAACACGTGGTAACGTCAAGGCATAATAATTCTTCGACTTTACCAAGCCCTGAATAAGGTGGAATATGGTGTTATGAGCTTGTCTAGAATTATTTTAGAACGATATCTACTTACAGTTGTCTTATTTAATATGAATACGGAATCATTACCTAAATATATTGTCATGTCCAAGAAAAAACGCTGCGAACTATTACACAATGGTTTATTATTTTTCTATATAGATCACTCGTCTACAAAATCACAAACCATCCTATATGAAGAGAAGAAAAAAAAAAAAAAAATCAAAATCACCAACCATCGATCGCATTTCGGTCAGCTCTAATTTGAACGGAGATTAGGCCTCTTTTGCGATTCACACTCGTGTTTTGATTTATATATATATATATATTTCAATATAAACCCTTAAATTTTCGTAGGGAGCGAACGGTTAGTCCTACAGAGCTCCGCGTGGTCTCAAAAATTCTAAAAATTCTATAGAATCTTAAATTGAAGGAAAAACAATACCTTTATATCAAAATTTTTTGAGTTAGGGCGTTTTCAAAATTTCAAAATTGATTTTGGAACCCTTAGAAGTGACCTACATCAACCAAAAGCTTCGGGGCACAACTAGACCCCAAATGGAGCCTACATACCAAATTTCATCAAAATCGGCCAATGCTAAGTGGCAAAAGTGCCGCGTACGGAGGACGGCGCACAGTGGGGCCGGAGTGGAAAAAACTCCATTTTTGCAAAGTGACTAAAAAAGAAATGTAATGTGGTTTTCTCAAAGTCTATTACCTGTAGAATCAGGGTGTGAAGGACCTTCAATGTTTAAAAATTGTTTTCACTGCTAAATGGGGGCTCAAACCTGATATTTCGAGATTTTAAGCACTTTGAGAGTGGAATTTGAAAATTTCCTAACACGTTCTATGTGTTTCAAAAAATTTAAATAAAATTATACAATGTTGGATATATATATGTAGTATCTCTAAAAAATATGAATTATTTTTTCATAACATTTTAGCTTGAACATTAGCTCCAGATTTGGGGTTTTATAGCGAAACTAGCTGAAAAGCCTACAAAAAGTAGGCAAAAACAATTCCTCCGACTCTCTCCTCCACCCACTCACTCCGACTCCTCCCGCCCCCAACTCCGCCCGCCCTCAACTCCTCCGACTCCTCTCGCCTCCGACTCCTCTCGCCTCCGACTCCTCCCGCCCCCAACCCCTCCAGCCGCCAACTCTCCCCACTCCCACGACCCCTTCAACCCCTCCGTGCATACGTACGTACGTACGGTTGGCGTTTTATATTATTAGATACAACTTTAGAGGAGTGGAAAAACCGAGCTTCGCCTTCCTTCGGTTTGGCTCATTTTTTTTCTTGAAAATCTGACCATTATAAAGAAGCTGTAAAAATTTCATAGCCGTATTTCACCGAATTCAGATGTAGTGGGTTAAAATGTGATTAAAGGTACACCAAGAACGCCGTATCCGCCGTCACCGCAGCTTCAGAGTAAAACCCTTCTAAAGGTTGTAACTTCTACATTTTCCTCTCGAAATCGATAAAATTTCCAGGGTTTGTGAATGTTGACATGTAGAATGTCCCCTATGTGGGCTGTTAGCTACAATCACAGAGTAACGGAGTCAAGTTAAGGCTACAATGGTCGGATCATCTATACAATCGGGTTATGGATACTGGGAAGCTATGTGCCACACCCATTTGGCAGACATTTCTTGTTTCATTTTTTATTGGAAAACAGAATGATGTAAATAGCGACGTTTTCGTAAAATATTTCTGCTAAGAGTGAACAAACCAGGTTCTTCGGATTGTCATTCGCAGTAGTGTGGTCAGTTCGTACTGTCGTGTCATACCGAGAACATGTCATCGTTGGAAATCTCTTATTCGGATTTAGCAAACGTTTGATTTGGATTCTTTCCAAAATTCGATCGCTTACTATCCAATTTTCGGAGGTTTTTATCACTCAAAATTTTGTCAAAATTAAATATATAAATATAGATTTACACATATATATTTACATATATATATTTACATACATATATATAGAAACCTCAATTCAATCATCTTTATCGTATCCTATAACCTCTGAAACGAAGGAGAAAAAAATTACACACACCCATCGCCTGTAAAACCGCTTTTCTGTTTTTTTCACACGCTTTTCCACTTTGAGTAACATTATTTTTTTTCAAAATTCAAGATTTAGTACTAAAATAATAAATTTAAACGTCGGAAAACATATTTTTCTAATGTATTTTCGTATTCGGAAGCGAATGAAACCATTCCCAAGACGATACAGCAATTCGTTCAAAAGATAATGACTTTTTTCCGCTTTTTGGCCATTTGGCCCCACTGTGCGGCGTACGGCGGACGGCGGACGGACGGCCAAATTTTTATTCGATTTTTGGATTCTACGTACCTTGAAACGTAAACCATCAAATTTTGAGGGGTGTTAAACTTTTTTTTTCTTGGTCGATTCCAAAGGTTCATTATTGAAAATAATAAACCAAAACGTTATTAATTTTACTGTATAGATCACCCGTCTGCATATACACGGCTTTTCCATTAATACTACCTGCTAGCAATAATATCGCTATCCGAGATTTGTGGGTGCCTTCAAACGAAGTTTGGTTGCTAAGGAAGCACAACTTTGTTCAACATAAAACTAATTTCAATAAAACGAACAATCGAACTGAAATTAGTTCCATTTCCGTCAGTGAACAGTCTTTTGCGATTCTCACTCGTGATTATGAATTATTGTATGTACAACGCTTTAGCGATCGTATGCCCAATCATAGGGAGCAAACGGTTGGTCCTACAGAGCTCTGAGTGGTCTCATTCGATTCTAAAAGTCATATTCTATTTAAAATTCGTTAAAAAACAATACCATTGTGTCAAAGTTTTTGAGCGTTTTGAAAATTTCAACCTCTATTTTTCACCCCTAATTGATGTTCATATCTATTATTATTCATCTGAACGATGGTTGGCCGGTATCAGGTGGCTCGATGAAAATGACGCTCAAAACTGCGCAACCTGCCTTCCTTTGTTCGCAGGTCAGTGAGACCCATCGAAGTTCTTGTTGATAAAACATTGGGACGATTGAAAATAGAAGGCGGGTCGACATAGTGGCTTGAGGCCTAGTTCATTAGGTTTGAGAGTATAATTAGCCGTCTCAGCCGCCATTCAAAGGCCGGTGGCTATGGTCACATCTGAGACGAGCGACGCTACGTTTGAATAACCCTTCTCAGACTGACGGATACGTCCTCAAAGCTCAAACTAACTTCGGCAGAGAGCCAAAAATCGATGGATACGATTTTATCCTAAAGAGCCATCTGGTCCGAATAGTCCGCCGAGTCTCAACTTTTTATTTGAACTGAAAAACCCCGGGGAGGTTCCCAAAAATATGTCGAATGAGAAAAAGATGTACAAAATTATCGAATGTTGTCAATAGTCTCTATTAGATTAGTCGGAGTCAATCAGTTATAGATATATATATAGATAGGTAGATAGATATATGTTTATTTGGCTCCATTTTGTACATTTTTACAAGATGATAAATTCATGAAGCGATGCGATTTGCTCAGAGTTCCTATCCGACGTTAGGCCCGTGTTGTAGGTTTGGATCTTTGCAAAATCGCTCCATCTCGGTAAATAAATCGATATCTACTATACATTACAGTAATAAGTAAATTGCTAAACAATACATGACTGGACTGAAGAATGGACGCTATTTGATAATCTCTAATCTTATACATATATGCTGTTTATTATCCTCTCGCATCTAAAGCCCCCATCTGTAACTAGCCAACTTAACACTTGCTTTTTGCATTTTGGTCTAGTGAACTTCTGGGGACTTTTAATGCTACAAACAATTTCTCTATGTAACAAATGTAGAATGAAGATTGGGCTGTGCGTTGTCAGAGTCAGTCTAGGTCTAGGGCCAATTGCATTCCCTGCGGCGGCATATCTAGTATTGTATTTCTGATCCCTTCGAGAGACTTCAATTATGTTGGGTGTCCTAAAGAATTGCAATAGTAGGTTTTGCACATACAGTTGTCTGATAGTAAATACCTAAGTAACATCAAATAGGTCTATGGACGGGTAATGTCAACATCATTCATAGTTATAGGTATTATATTGTTGTATCAATTGTAGTTATTGTTTTGTCCCAACTGTCCTAACTAGGACTTATAACGATTGAGCTCCTCCTCAATTTTAGTCAAACATTTCTGTTAAGTCATAATCCTAAACTAATACGAAACGTTCGATTTTGTCAATTGCACCCTGCTCCTCCGTTTTTTTAATATTTCGGAAAAGATCCTCTGTCCGCGAAGAACAAGGCTTTTCCATGAATAGTACCAACGTTCGACAATTTTGTCAATTGTCATTCGACTTTTTTTTTTTTACGGGAGTAGGGAAACTCTTTAAGAGCGAAAGGGAAGTTCACCCCAACAGTGTTGGACTCCCCAGAATTGGGCCTACCAACTAAAACCCCACTCCCTCTGCTTAGGACTCACCCCGTAACCACTTGTACAGTATTACTTCAGGGTGAGCCCTTTTTTGTGCCAAATGGCTGCTCCTACTTCTGGTCTCTCCTTCAATTCTATTCCTGATCTTCTTCCTCCCATCTTCCATCCAGTGACCTATTTGACAAATACTGCCATTGCGTCCCAGCTCGACTTGTTCTTAATCATTTCATGTATGATTGTCTGTGGACGCGACGTTCCGATGACCTCCTCCGCACTCCTCCTCATACCCTCCCATTGTGGGCATGTGAAGAAGGTGCGGCAGACATCATCCTCCTCTATCCCACAGTATCTGCAAGTTTTTTTGTTAGAAGTACTTACTAGCAAAATATTGTTATCCGAGAGTTGTGGCTGCTTTTATCAAGAAATTTGGTTCATGTTTGCTAAGGAAGCACAAGTTAGTGACATGATATACCGAAGACACGAAAAACTGTAGCATTTGATGTGGTTAAAATATTTTACTTGCTCGATTTCAAAAATTCATTATTGGAAAAAAAGAGGTTGACAAAAAACTCTGGTGACGTAATGTACAACTGGGAAGTTGTCAGAGTGGAACAAAAACGCTGCAAATTATTACACAAAGGTTTATTATTTTTCTATATAGATCACTCGCCTGCAAAGAACACGGCTTTACCATTCTCACCACCATCCAACATGAAGAAAAACTTGGTCGCATTTCAGTCAGCTAAAATTTGAACGGAGATTAGGCCTCTTTTGCGATTCACACTCGTGTTTCTGATTTATCGTACGTCCAACCCTTAAATTCTCGTAGGGAGCGAACGGTTTGTCTTACATGGCTCCGCGTGGTCTCAAAAAATTCTATAGAATCTTAAATTGAAGGAAAAACAATACCTTTAGGTATATCAAAATTGTTCGAGTTAGGGCGTTTTCAAAATTTCAAAATTCATTTTTGAACCCTCAGAAGTGACTTACATCAATCAAAATCTTCGGGACACAACTAGACCCCAAATGGAGCCTACATAACAAATTTCATCAAAATCGGTCAATGGTAAGTGGGGAAAGTGCCGCGTACGGCGGACGGACGGCCAAATTCGATATTTGGATTCTACGTAGGTACCTTGAAACGTAAACCAACACATTTTGAGGGGGGATTAAAAAATTGTTTTTCTTGATCGATTCAACAGGTTTATTATTGAAAATATTACACCAAAAGAAAAACGCAACTCGGTTGAGAATTGAGGACTAGGTAGCGCGCTCGAGATATTGTTAGAGTGAGCTTTATTTTCACTAAATAACTACCGTTTTCCCCATTAAATACAAATTTCGAAATTCCATCAACTAGAAATTCCAACGTTTTAGTGCACAACTTGATATATTTCTGCATCGAAAAAAAGAACCACGCAAATCGGTGGGATATTGAGGCCTGGGCAGAGAACACACGATTTTGTCACCTACACACACAGACATGCACCTATGGTTTTTTCTTGGATTTAGATTCAAAATGGTATAAAGCGGATTTGTACGTGGTTGTTTTTTCTCCGTTGAGTGTTGGTGTGAAGGAGGAAACACCATATTAATCGCAAAAGGACGTCCAAATTAAGATTTGGATTTGGATTAAGATTTAGGACGTCCCACAGTAAGCTGTGGGACGTCCTAAAAAGTGTACAATGTATCCCCGGTTTCTCAAAATTGTAGTAAACGTTGTATCCAACTTTGCTATGGGTCGAACGTGCATTCTACCGTATCTTGGAGTGGTGCATCATCAATATGCCAGTCGCGTACGAACTCGACTGACAATGAGTCACGACAGCAATGCGATGTTTTGAGAATTGAAGTTCTTTGTTTTAGCGAATGACTTACAGTAGTATTTTTTCAAGGAATCAAATTTATGTCTCGAACTGGCATTTCATGTCAATTCCAAGTAAGGAAGACTCTTGAGGAAAATATTTTGTCGGGGGACGTCATAGTAGTCATAATAGTGATAGGAAACCAGCCAGAAACCTGAAATGGCACGCAAACAATTATTACGACAAACAAACAATTATGATTAATATTGTTCATAAAATCAATTCCTGAAACTGTTTTTTTTCTTTATTGGCATAGTATTTATTTACGTTCAGCCATAATAATTACAATATCGTCTTATACTAGGTTATATTTTACGTTACAAATTAATCATAATATATACATATTTGTGTTCCTAAACGTCAGATAATAATAGTACCACTGATTTTCTTATATTTAAACATATTTGTTTCCAATAAATATAGTTAAACTTATTTCGTTATATGTATAATACTCGTGGTCTTAAATTTTGATGTTGGTGTTATTTATGAATTTAATTTTTTCGCTCCAAGCATTGCTGTTCTTCTTCAGTAATAGATACTCGTAGTTGAAGGGGTTTTCAACTAATTCTTGTATGTTTCGCAACATTACTTCACGTGTGATGCTGTCCAAAGTACATGTCATAATAATTTGTTCCAAATCGCCGCATTCACTACATTCACATACTGCGTCATCTTTCCTTCCAATACGGTGCAGGTACATTGGGCATATAGCATGATTTTCTCTGAGCCTACATATTATGCGAATGTCACGTTCATTGTTATTGAACGTAGTTGTTTTAAACCACGGGGTGAATCCTATGAATCCAGTGATGCCAAATTGAGTTTTTTAAAAAAGAAAACACTGATGTCTATCTTTTAGAAAATTTTACGCTGATCCCGAATATACTTAATGTTTTTATTCCTGAAATAAATCATTGTTTTTTAACCCCAAAACTCCTTTTTTCTTTTGTAGAAGTAGGAAATGTTTGACAAAGTCAGACGTTTCGAGTTTGTTTGGGATAATGTAGCACGAGTTAATGAGCAAATCATCAAACTAATACTCAAAGCTATGGTTAAGAAAATCGAACTATTGGCTATGTGAGGCTGTGAGGGAGCAGTGAGCCTTGTGAGTGTGGCACATAGCACGAATAGCTAAAATTATACAATCAACCCCTCGTTTAAACATGTTGGAAAACCTCTCACTCGTGAATGGGGTGTGCGCGAAAAACTGTTTATTGTTATTTTTAATCTAAACTAGACCTCATTCTGAGAATTTTGACACCAACCGCGACCTTCTAGCGTGTGAAGACCTTCTTCTATGATTTTTCAAAGTTTCGAATGTTTATGACGTCACAGTGGGCTGGGGGGTCCCGCTCAGGCGTGACGTCATACACTTTAGAAACTTTGAAAAATCATAGAAAAAGATCTACTCATTCAAAAAGAAAACGGCTGGTGTTTTTTTAAAAATCAGGCGCACCTCCCATTGTTATGTTTTCCCAATGGTATACCGTACAACCATACTGTATGCTCAGGGTATTTCTAAAACATTCAGTACCCACATATTCATCCTCTCCTCGTCCTCACATGCTTATTGTTTTCTTAAATCGATTTTCAGTATGCCATACCAACATGCTATATTTATGTACATATTTATGTTTTGAAGACGTTAAGAGTCTATATTCATGTTCTACTCATCTCCACGGACTCACAGAGTATCCACTCGGTTTTTTGGTACAACGAATCGTACAATCGTAGGTAGGCAGGTTTTCACTATTTATGTAAATTGTTTTAAAAAAGTTTTAAAGGTATACGATACACATTTTTGACGATTTTTTGATTTTTGAAATTTTACTTGGTATATCCGAAATTTTGAGCTGAATACAAATGCACCATAATGTATACAATACCTATTACTTTATTCACGTTTTTTGGCCAATTTTTTAAAATTTGAAATTTTTGCGAAACAATTACTTGATTTATTGTTGGAAATAACACATACTCTTTTTTTTTTTTTTTTTTTTAATATTTGACTAAGATTCTGAAAGCCTAAGCCCTCTTGAACCAAAAAATGTCTATAAGTTAGAACAGTTTAGACAATCACCGGAGAAAAGGAGAGCAATGTATCCATATTCGCCCTTGGCATTCTGTTGGAAAGAAGAGTTTCCACTCGCCCTCTGGAGGATCACACAAGAGTCGTGAATACTCAATTTTATGAACCTTGTAGTATTTATTGCCCACATTTATTTCAGGGTTCATATACTAGTATTCACAATATACGAGTATCTTTTTGTTCTAATCTCTTTGTTGTGCCTTTTTGTTACTGTCAATATTATTGCTCATTAGTGGAGTGAAAAATTCCAACAGGTAAAGACTAAATAAAACTAGACTAAATAAAATGTCAGCAATAAACTCCCAATGCCTTATTTTGAAATTCAACAAATATGAAATGAAGAAAAAAGATCAAACTTAACAAAGAGGTATCTACGAAACGGGATTTGAAAATGAAAAATAACTCCCAATCTAGTGGATAAGAGCTGGTGCTCAAATTACAATCATAGGTACAAGAAAGTTTAACATAGTAATAGATCACCTGCCAGTGAATAACCTTAATCCCTGTACGACTTCATTTTCTTCTTCATACATAACTTTTTACCCACTTGATACTCCCCCAAAAGCGTAAAAAAGTAGCATTGAACCCCGCTGTCGGATGAATCTCCGCTCTTCCCTATTATTTTCCAGCCTGTTCCTATATTATAGGAACAGTGTTCTGCAGTGGAGCTGAGCAGACGACGCAATAAGATCGGGTCGATGGTTGGCGACGACGTGAGAGCGAAGTTCGTTTATAATCCGCTGTCACCTTACGCTCCAGTGTCAAATTACCTCGGACAGACGCGCCCGCTAGGTGTGCTCGTGAATTTATCATTAATTGATTTGATTACGATTCCAGAGCAATGCGATACGTGGCAGGCGGTCATGATGCATATTGTCGTGGAAAACCTCATTACAAATTTAACTCCCCATATGGTTTTTTGGATCAATCATTTGTCGTTGATAAAAATTATCACTCGTTCATCAGAACTACAATCGAATTTTCTTTGTAGAAAATAATTTTAGAAATTGCACAAAAACAGGTAGTTTCCACCAGGAAAAGTAGGAATCCCCGACACATATTGACATTTACAATTTGTATGGTAGAGGCTAAATTGTTCCTAGGAAAGCTGTTCTAAAATTGGATCAGTTTCTCTAGAGCTGATGGGGTTTCTCAGAATACTTACTAAATTTCGTATTGAATCGAGTGGAACTGTCTAGTTCAGTAGAATGACAAATAAGTAATGTAATGTAAGTAATGTAAGTAATGTAATTTTGTATTATCTCCTACTTGTTGACATTGAACTGATTCTTATTCATCGTCTCCTGGAATGCATACATTACCAAAAAATGTTTTAAAATGGTCATTGTCTGGGCTGTTATTATACTTCTTGCTTGATACCCACTTTTCAATATGGAAAAACACACAGCAATTTTGCTTTCTTACAGCAATTTTAATGCTAATTTCAAAAATGTAATCGACAGTCGAGACAAGTTCTTAATCTTTTTAAAATGAAAATCTTTTTAACCCCCCCCCCCCTCAAAATTTTCTGGCTTGCGTTTCAAGGTACGTAAAATCCAAAAATCGAATAAGTTTGGCCGTTTTTCTGCCATACGTGGCACTTTCCTTTGTTACCATGGACCGATTTTGATGAAATTTGGTATATGGGCTCCATTTGGGGTCTAGTTGTGCCTCGAAGCTTTTGGTTGATGTCAGTCATTTCTAAGGGTCGAAAAATAAAGGGCTGAAATTTTAAAACCTCCCTAACTCAAAAAATGTTGATATGAAGGTATTGTTTTTTTTCAATTTAAAACAGTATTGAATTTTTAGAATCGAATGAGACCACCCAGAGCTCTGTCGGACTAACCGTTCGCTCCCTGTGAGAACTTAAGGGTTGGTCTTACGATAAATCAGAAACACGATTGTGAATCGCAAAAGAGGCCTAATCACCGTTGAAATTTTAGCGGACCAAAATGATTGTTGTTCGTTCCTTCGAGTTGTACTCAGTTTTGGTTCCTTAGCAACCAGTAATCGAATTTCCTAATGAAGGCAACAAGAACTTCCTATTTTTCCGAAAAGAGTGTGAAGCGTTAATTTCTTCAAAATAAACTTTATTGTGAAGTAAAAATAAATATGGTTGATAGGTAGTGACAATAGGTAATCTGGGGTGCGGTATTGCCGTGGTCGCTCGGGCGCGCGTTCTTTGGTTGCTAGACACAAACCGACGTTCAAATTCGCTACCGGGGCCTGTTTTTAGTTTGAGGCCGAATTATTTTGACAGTAAGTTGCTGCTTGGCTAAGCTAGAAAGTGTGAAGGGATGACATCGTAATATTCACTATTGGTGTTGAATAAATTGAGCCCTATTTTATAACGATTTGTTGGTGACGCTGTGATCGTTGGCGCGTCCCCCGAAGTTCATCCTTTTTCAACCCTTTCAGTGCGTGCCGCCCTTGCTCTGCCGTTCCCTACGTCAACTCGATTCCACGTGCGAGGGCAAGGCTGGCAACACTGCAGTCTCCGACGCAATACGCAACTTGAAAAGAACACGTGGCTATTGAGCTGACTAGTTTCAGCGACTCTATGAATGTCCCATATGGCTGTTCCCACACTACTAGACAACGGGTAAACAGATAATAAGATATCAGAACTGTGCCTACCGGAGGTGTACAAATTGGATTATCTTTGTTGAATATGAAATTACAGGGCAAGTTAAATACCTACACCAAATATTCCTCGCCGCTTTCAGGCTATTATGTTAGACGGTGAAACAGTATTGTTCTAGGGGGTCTGGAGAATCTGATTAATTGATGAGAATAATTAAATCTACGCTGAATTCTACCCTCAGCGAACTATAAGTTTCGTTTGAATACCTACTGGCGGAGACCAACCTAGGACCAGGGATAATAAGTAATAGATGCAAATTGATTTGGAAAGATAAATGCTATATTGTCCTATAATCAACGAGGCTTGTATCTATATATGAGGGGAAAGAAGTATCAATAGAGTTTGATATCAAGTATCAATATCAATATCAAGTATCAATAGAGTTTGAAAGAAGTATCAATAGGGAAATGATCTTGTATGAAAATATGTACTTTCACCATCGATGGCTGCAAATAGACCGGGGAGCAGTCCCTGAGTTGTGATTTGGGGGTACAAAGGTGTCATCAATCAGGTGTCAGAGCAACTGTCGCTCTGTCACAACGTTTTATTATAAAATCCGTCCGCAGGACCTTGCTCAGTTACCAAGGACCAAAATTCGGAAAGTACGTGGGTCCCGCAGAGGGCTAGCAGGTTCGCGAGTGTATAAGTGGTGTATAAAAATTATGCTCTTTAACCCTAATTGGACCATGGTGTCACTAGTCCCGAAAACAAGGAATTCCACTGCTGTCCCAAGGTAACACCAGATTAACTACATTTAAATTACAATTTAAAAACTAATGGAGAGCTGAATTTTTTGAACTATTTTTTGTACATTATTAAACGTCAAAACATTATGTTATGACATAAATTTAAAATTTTTTTTAATCGATTTCTTTGGAAATTTTGGTCATAAGTAACTCTATTTTGAGACATCCAATAGCCTACAAAAAAATTCCATTAAATTCAGAATTGCAATCTAATTTTGTTACTTAGGGACATCTGTGGAGTTACTGAGATGTTTTTGGTGACACTAGCGACACCATGGTCCCACTAGGGTTAAACAGGAAATTGTGATTGTAAAGTTTCATCATTGAATTTCAATAACTTTAAATTAGGGGAATCGAATAGGACCATCCGAAGCAAGATAGGACCAATCGGTTGCACCCCATGAACGTGATTGTGAACATCTTAAAATTACAGCAACATTACTGATATCAATATCCAGAAAGTGTACTGACTCAACAATGTATAACGAATTTATTGGCCAATTGGAGAACAGAAATACCTTTTGATGAGTGATGTGTATCGTTCTTTATCGATTGCCACCCGTGCAGTAGAAAATAGTACGATTGACACCCGAACCCAAGAAATCAAATGTACGATTGCCTCCCGGAAAAGGAAAATCTTCCCGATGTACTTTTTGGAAACAGAGCGATGTGGAGGTAACTTTTATTTTTTTGACAGCTGTGGTAAATTTTATCAGAATAGTTTCACGGCTATTTTCTCCACAGTCATTATTCGATAGATCACCTTTAAAACGGTTCCTTTGAAATGCATACAAGTTTGCAATCATGGATATCTTGCTTTGTTGGTGTACAACTTTTCATCGTCGATTTGGTAGGTATATGACGACCATAAAATTTTCTTACTATTTTCAAAACGTCATGTGACGCTCTCATCAACCCACCCTTATTGATGAAATCATTGAATCTTGTATAAGGGCGTTAACTTTTCATTTCCCGATAAAATAAGGAAACAGTATTCTTTGCTTCGTATTTTTCTCTTTTTTTTTACAATAAATCCAGGAATATAATACAATACATTATTTCTGTAGTACCTATGTGTTAGCATTGTCTTCTATAATTTAAGGTAATATTGGAATATTATCTCCTTCCATTTCATTTGAATCTATGTCATCACTTAGATCACTTCATTGAAGGGGTAAGAAACTACCTATTGTATCATTGTTAGCGGCCAAAATCAAAACAATTGCTACTATAACGAAACATACCTTTTCTAACAGCCCATCTAAATTGCTGGACGTTAGGGTTGACATTTTTCTCATTAGCACTTCTCTTTCTTAGCACTTCTTACGTGGAAATTATTTCGACTTATTTCATCGATTTCATACGCCATGTTCTAAGACGCGAAAAAAGCAGCAGTGGTTGAAGAAAATTATGACTCGTCAGACGTTACTCCTTATAAGTTTATGCGAATGGTGTCCACGAAATTCGCTAACATTTTCGATGTTAATAAATAGTTAGTTATAGTTTTATTAAAATTGTATTAGTTAGTATGAGCAGTCGTAAGGGAAGGTCTTGTACCTTGGGACGATTTTTTCAATTACATTTTTTCACAGACAAAAGTAATTTAGCAATTAATAGAAGGGTGTATTATTCTCTACTACTCTTGAGGTTTAATAAAATGTATAAACCATAATTTTGAAAAAAGTTTAAATACCATAAAACTTGATTTTTAAAAATGTCTATTTTGTCCCACGGTACAAACAGGGTATGTACCTCGGGACACCCATGTTTGAACCTTGGGACAGAAGGATGAATTTAGAAGAAAATCACCTAAATTATTCAAAATATTTTATTCAAACATTAGTTATCGCAAAAACTGACTTTAATTTTCAAATATCCCTTTAAAGGAGTTCAAACATAGACAAGTAGCAAAATTTGGTTACCTACTTTTACATTGCTATCACACAAATACGATACTATCTTATCACAAACGGCATGTTCGAGATCAGTATTATTAAGTCAAACAAAGATACTTCAAAGAATAATAAACTAAAAGGATCATTATCGGTAAATCTTGCTGCCTTTTCGACCATTGGTCTGTTGAATCATCAAAAATGGAGTGTGCGCAGGAGTCGGATAAACTGTTTATTGTTATTTTTCTACACTAGAACTCATTCTGAGAATTTTGACATCAACCGCGACCTTCTAGCGTGAGAAGACTTTTTTCTATGATTTTTCAAAGTTTCGAATGTTTATGACGTCACAGTGGGCAGGGGGGTCCCACTGCGCATGCGCAAACGTGAATTTCCTTGTAACGGCCATAACTTCCACATTTTCAACCCGATTTCGATGAAATTTTCAGGGATTATGCGGATTAGGTTGTAGATGGTCCCCAATGGAGATCATCACTCCCGGACTGATAGTAGCCGCTGCTCATGCGCAAACGTGAATTCCTTGTAACAGCCATAACACTTACATTTTTCATCCGAATTTGTTGAAATTTTCCAGGATTGTCCAGATTGGCGTGTAGATGGTCCCCTATGAGGGTAGTGAAAGGTACTTAGAGATTGGTGTTTTGAGATTAACTACTATTTTTACTATTTTAAATTGGATTCTCAAAAAATTGTATTGATTCAAATTTAATCTTATTGAAAAGCTCAAATCATAGTTTTCAAATTATTAATGAATAATTACAACGCTAAATTAGTATATTGTATGTCCCTCCTCTCTCGGGATTCATCACCGGCGTTAGTGAAGTACCTATCGGTTTCGCTCTACGAGTCTTGAGAAGAGAAAACGTATAAAACATAGCAGTTAAACTTGAGTTAACAGGACGACGTTGGAACACGTTTATGTTCAGAAGGTGGTATCGGGCGATCTCCAGCACTAAACGTTACGTGGTAAGTCATCCCGACACCCAAGGGGGCTCGACCATACGGAAGCAGCGTGAAGCTGGTGGGCTCGCGTGGCACAACCGATCAAGATCTGTGTCAAGGCCACCACACCACCCGTTCGTTTCTCCCCTAGCATCGTGCTCTTTGTGGCTAACCACACACTCATTTATTATTCGCGAATTCTTGTTTCCACCCTCCATTAACGTTTACTGTCCATGACCAGGTTAGCGGCAATGAAATAGCAAACTATTGATAATTTGTTAGAGCCCGAAACGTTCATTTTGGCTTTCACGCTTGAAACTTCGTGCTCAATCGCCCCACACATGTGATAGGAACTTCTCAAGTAGCGTACACACGTATAAAATAATGAACTGATCAAGAAGGTACCTAGTATTGATATCGTGCAATCGTACCTATCACCTGAAATCGTCCATACGTTCCCGTATTGAACTGCCGCGCCGTTTTCTGGGATTTTAGTGGAAATGACCTATTATTTTTCATATATTACTGTAAAGTATATTGTGAATCAGCGTATAATTTCATACAATAGTATCATAATTTTGATTTATTATTGCCCCCCCCCCCTCAAAATTTGTTGCTTTACGTTTCAAGGTACGTATAATCCAAAAATCGAATTAAAATTTTGGCGTCCGTCCGCCGTACGTGGCACATTCCTTAGTTCCCATGGACCAATTATGATGAAATTTGGTATATGAGCTCCATTTGGGGTCTAGTTGTGCTCCGAAGCGTTTGGTTGATGTCGGTCACTTTCAAGGGTTGAAATTTTGAAAACGCCCAAGCTCAATAAATTTTTATATAAAGGTATTGTTTTTCCATCGTTTTAAGAATTTAGAAGAGTTTTAAAAAGAGCTTTATTTAAGAAGAGTTTTTATGAATTTTTAGAATTTTTAGAGACCACGCGGAGCCCTGTAGGACAAACCGTTCACTACCTACGAAATCTTAAGCGTTGGGCTTACGATAAATCAGAAACACGAGTGCGAATCGCAAAAGAGGCCTAATCTCCGTTCAAATTTTAGCTGACCAAAATGCGATCGCTGTACGTACGTGGTAGGTAGGTAGTACGTGGTTGGTAGGTGGTGATAATGCAAAGCCGAGTTCTTTGCAGACGAGTGATCTACAGAGAAAAAAATAAACCTTTGTGTAATAATTTGCGGCGTTTTAAAAAACGGAACTCAAAACTGATGATGGTAAACCACTAAAAACGAGAAAATAATGGAAAATAATTGGAACTTGTTGAGGTAAGTTGTTAGGTACGCAAGTCGCCGCCGTAGACACTATCGGTAGACACAAAAATACATGAGAATCTTTTGCATAGGTATTATTTTCTTCGCATATATACGAGTACTTACCCATACAAAACCACATCATGATATCGACATTTCAGAACTCAAACATACTTGGTATGATAAGAAGTACTTGGTAAGCTATGTAGTGGTTTACCTTCATTAATGTTGAGGTCTGTCCGGTTTTATGTTTAAAAGGTTTTAATTGTATTATTGCTTCCGAGTCTTCCAAGTTAGGGGAATTGTTTTCACTTTTCAAGGTTAAAAAATAAGTCTGCCAAGTGGGTGTGGCACACAGCTTCCTCGTATCCATAACCCGGTTGTAAGAATGATCTGAAGCATGATAGCTACCGTGGAGCTAGTCTTGATGTTCCTGTACCAGTAGTGGTATTCTGCAGGAATGGCTCCCGTTTTGCACAATTTTAACAAGTCTTTCTTCTTTGCTTGTGAAATAGGTACGGACTTTCTTCTTACCTTGGATTAGGAGTACGCTTTGCATCGAAGGTAGCAACCACGATCGATTTGTCACAGTTTGCTCGTTGCTTGTTCAGTTGTTTTGCCTTTTTCCCATCTGCTTGTATTTGCTGACGCAACTCGTACTCTTCCTTCAATTCATCTTGTATCTCTTAGGATGCTGCATCTGTGTGAAATGTATTACACTGATCTTTCCTCGGAATGAAAAAAGACAGGTTGTACTGCTCGCAGAACACGGCTTTGAAGACTTTCTGCGATGTGAATGGTGTGTAGGTACTATACTACTAACCACATGTGTTCTATACTGCAGACGTCTAGATCTAATACGACTGGTAGGACTGTTGGGAGGGAATACAATTTCCCATCTTTTTGGTGCCTACAAAAAAATATTTTTGGGGTTCTGATGGGTAAAAAATCAGTTCGTAAAGTAATTTTTGTCAAACTGATAAAATGTTTTTTTAAAATAAAAGTTTTTTCTGGTTTATCTTTTGGTTGTTAGGGTTTTACTTCCCCATGGTTTTTCACGTACCTCAACACCAGAAACTGCTCTAAGATCTCAGCTTTCCAATGGTATAATCATTTTTAATTTTACTCAGCTAATTAGGGGAGAAAAATACTTTGAATGCCAAAAATCGTGGTTCCGCTTTGAAAATCGGGGTTTTTCTGCCTCTTTTGACTCGAGTAAGTTCAAGAATTAGGGACAGAATTTCACATAATTTCAATGCTCATTCAAATGGTCCCATTACTGATAGGGGCAGCCCAAAATCGGGTTTTGATCGCATCGAATCTTCTGTTTTTTTCATTCAGTCATTTGGGACCTATTCATGCACAAATTTAATTTTCAACTTTCTCAGGTCTCCTTGCACATTGTGCTCAACATGATTAAATTTTGAATCTTCCTTCATGATTTATCAGTCTAGAATCGAGATCCTTTATGAGATAGTGTCGACTTAAAAACTTGGAATATTTTTTAAGAAATGTATCCAAATATCTTTTGGAGGAATATATCTGTAATACATTTCTGTTTCTACCAACTGTATTCTATGGCACTTTTAGTCCTCTTGACTTAACTAAGTTAGCTCCCTAATTACATGAATTTTTACGTAACTAGTGGTATTTAAACAAATCACTGTATACCCACCGTGTTGTGAACTGGTTTTTTATCGTAAATATTTATGGCCCATAGATTCGGGAAGCCGATGGTGGATTTTGGTCAGCGTTACGCAACGAGTTGGCCAGCAGGGTTTAGAAGCCGTACTCATGACATGTAACCCCATAGACTGTATGGTGAGGACCTCCTTTGAGTGATGAGTGAACAGTTATTAGCCTGACCCTTTTATTCAACGGTTATTGAATAATTGTTCTGACCTCATTCTGAAGTCAGTCTATTACGGTTCATTCAAAGAACTGATGCCCCATTTCAAATGCAATCAAATCGGTTTGGAGACGCATCAACGTTGTATGAATCACACAATTTGATTGAAGTGTACCTGCGCAAACTTGATTTACACTCCTAATTTAGCGGAGTTCGTACCATTAAATCTTGGTATAAAGCTTTAGACCATCATTGACTATTTAGATTTAAATTTTTCGTGTGAACCTGAGTTCAACTCATAGAGTAGGTACCTAAGTAATCTATGTACATCCTACTCCTCAATAAAATATTTTAGAATGAGCTCGTGTTGAGTTATTTTAAATTTTCATGAGCCACCTAAGAAATAGACGCTGTACTTATTACATAATGGTTAATAATTTTCTGTAAAGATTCCATTAATAATACCAACCAACCATTTTATCGCGAAAGGTTAAAAATCAAGTTTGTTTCGAAAGGAAGTACCTACCAGCTAACCATCGTTATCCCAAAGTTGTGAGTGCCTTCTTCACGAAATTTGGTTCTTGATCGTTAAGGAAGCACAACTTGGTGACATGGAATTCTGTTCAAAGAAACGAAACGTTTAGCAAACATTCATGTGCGATTCACACGCGTGTTTCTGACTCAAAAGTTCGTCCAACCTACAGAGTAGCGGAAAATTTTTTTAAGCCCCCCCCCCCCCCGAGTCCTAAACTTTCCAATGGCCCCATTATAGATACCGCCTCGTAGATACCGCACTAGAACCTTTAAATGACCAAGGGGGACTCCTTGGTTGGGCTCGCAGGGAGCCACGTGTAATTCTGATTAGTTTCACAACCATCGCTCAGTTAATGATGGTTGATAGTTGAGAGCTCTAGATGGTCTCATTTGTTTCTGAACATTGAGCACTATCTTAAATCATTAATTTATTTAATTAGATAATTAATAATTATAACAAAATGAGACAAAGTACAGTTAGCATATGTAGGCGAGACGAAAGGAGGATGCCCCTACCGGTCAATCGTCACTCCAGGCTCTTAAAGTACCCCAATGGGGTATTTCAGTCAAATTTTTTAATTTTTTTTTTCTCAAAAGAGCATGGGTCAGGAATAACGGTAATTGGGTCTGTTCGTCGAGAAAATGTTTAGAAGAAATTAGGGAAGCTAATGAAAGTTGAAAATTTGAATGGTGACGTAGTAAGTTGCTGTGATGTATTAACTTGCTGTCTTTGGAGCAAGACATTCCACTAAACCCGTGCGGTCTCGAACGCTTCGTGGCCTTGGATACTACAAAATACTACGCCCACACGCCCGCAGCGTAGCGTGTGTGCGTTCGTGGAGACCCGCCTCTTGGTTTATTATTTTCAATAATAAACCTTTGGAATCGACCAAGAAAATTTTTTTTTAACACCCCCTCAAAATTTGATGGTTTACGTTTCAAGGTACGTAGAATCCAAAAATCGAATAAAACGCTGCAAATTATTACACAATGGTGTATTATTTTTTATTTTTCTATATAGATCACTCATCTGCAAAGCCATCAACCATCCAACATGAAGAAAAACATCGATCGCATTTCGGTCAGCTTTAATTTGAACGGAGATTAGGCCTCTTTTGCGATTCACACTCGTGTTTCTGATTTATCGTACGTCCAAACTTTAAATTCTCGTAGTGAGCGAACGGTTTGTCCTACAGAGCTCCGGGTGGTCTCAAAAAATTCCGAAAATTCTATAGAATCTTAAATCGAAGGGAAAAACAATACCTTTATATCAAAATTTTTTGAGTTAGGGCGTTTTCAAAATTTCAAAATTGATTTTGGAACCCTTAGAAATGACCTACATCAACCAAAATCTTTGGGGCACAACTAGACCCCAAATGGAGCCTACATACCAAATTTCATCAAAATCGGTCAATGCTAAGTGGCAAAAGTGCCGCGTACGGCGTGCGTAATTTTGAAATTTTGAAAACGCCCTAACTCAAAAAATTTCGATATAAAGGTATTGTTTTTCCTTCAATTTAAGATAGTATAGAATTTTTGGAATTTTTTGAGACCACGCGGAGCCTTGTAGGACAACAACCGTTCGTTCCCTACGATAATCTAAGGGTTGGACTTACGATAAATCAGAAACACGTGTGTGAATCGCAAAAGAGGCCTAATCTCCGTTCAAATGTTAGCTCACCGAAATGCGATCGATGTTTTTCTTCAAGTTGGTTGGTGGTAACAATGGCAAAGCCGTGTTCTTTGCAGATGAGTGATCTATATAGAAAAATAATAAACCTTTGTGTAATAATTTGCAGCGTTTTTAATTCTAAATTTCTAAATACCTTGAAACGTGAACCATCATATTTCGAGGGGAGGGGGATAAAATTTGTTTCCATGCTCGATTCCAAATTTTTTTCCAAATCGATACCAAATGTTTCTTCTTGTTCGATTAAATATCGTTTGTATGTTTACGAAATGAAGAAATTCGCCTATTCAAGTAGTTTACAGGTGTGAACTGTCCACGATCTACCAGATGGAAATATGAACAAAACGTGCAACCAGAAGGTTCATATTCTCAATTTAAAACTGCTAGGTTCTCGCTACGCAAGAGATTAGTTGTGTTATGCATTATAGTATCCCAAGAGCTTTTTGCTCGAAAGCTCGAATTAAGTTAGTCGACGACAAGGCTTTAATACACGCAGCCACCTGTGGCACCAGCTGCAGAGGGAACTTCGCACAACCGTGTAACCCTACTTCCAGTACGCCCGCTGATTATTCTTGGAGTAGGTCCACTTCACTCTCCTCTTCGCATTTCCATTATACCGGACTGGCTCCCCACCGTTCGCAATTCGCTTTGTTTGAGTGAATGTGACCTACAATAATCACCTCTTTCCCTTATGGAATACGGTTTCTCAATCCAAATGGATATCGCCATCCAAGAAGCGACAGCACAAAACCAAAATTTTATCTACCAAGTTATTATTCGAATTTACACAATTTAATTAACTTCTTATTTTATTTGTTGCAGGTGTGTAATGTTATTCTGAGCTAGCCCCAAGTTCTGGTAGTACGTGAGTAGACACGTTGGCTTTGCAGTAAAGCTTCGGTTATATTATGTTATAAAGTTTTAAAAATATAAGCGAATAAAAAATAGAAAAATAAAAAAAAGTAAAGTAAAGTAAACAACCATCTCAGGATGAATTCCTGGTGTCGCGGACGTCATCAGCTGTCTTCCAAGGGAAGATCAGAATTGGTTCTGACGATTTCGCTCAGGGCTACTTATTGCCTCACCCGCTTAAGTGGAGCGGAGTTCACCAACATCCCAACTCGAAAAATGATCTACACTTGCGACCGGCCTCGAGCGGTCACCAATCCAGGCATCCTGAGCCGACTGGTCTCAACTTCGATGAACTTACGGGATCCGGTTCATTAAACCAGCTAACGGCCGATGGTTGCAATATAATGTTTACACCTGGACTACAAAATGAAACAATATAGGTACAACATACAAATTGGTAATGGAGATTTGGCTACACACAGTTAAACTTCATTACACTTTTGACACATTACGTTACACTGTTACACTTATGATCAACTGTACCCAACATGAAAGTTTAGGTAATTTAAAAAAAATTGCCTCCTTTCAAAGAAAGAGGGGGCACGTCATAAGAAAAAATATTATGCAGTGTGTAAGCCTAACTGGTCTGCCATACGGTACCAGTCGATTTTACAACTAATTTGCAACAAAAAATGTCTCTTAGCAATTTTTTAACCCTTCGTTTTCGAGTTATTTTAAATTTGAACTTTTTTTTCGTGATTTTGCCCTTATGTCATTAAATCGGTAATAACTCCATTAATTTGCCATGTAAATTAAAATTTGAGGATACCGTTGGAAAGAACATCAAATTTCCTATCAGATGGTTGCCTTAACTTTTTCTTGAGTCAAGGTTTGAGGTATGAAAACGTACTCTAAAAAGAAAATTTTACGTAATTTCAGAAAACTCGCATTCTTTCAATCGCAAATTGAACTACAAAAACCCATATTTTTACAAGATGCAAGAATAGCAAAAACTGCGCCAGAATCTCAGCTTTCCAATGGTATAATCAAAAAATATTTTACAACCAAATTTAGGAAAGAAATTTGGGTTTGAACGCGGAAAAACGTGCATTTTTTCAACGAAATCAGCGCTCTGGCCCTCCTGTTTCTGGAGGCCTCACGGTCTATTGGGGCGCCGACCCACCCACTTCTATCATCCTACCCCTCAGACCTTCGAGACGGCCATTTTTTAAAAAATGCACCTTTTCTGCGTTTAAACACAAATTTCTCCCCTAAATTTGGTTGTAAAATATTTTTTGATTATACCATTGGAAAGCTGAGATTCTGGCGCAGTTTTTACTATTCTTGCATCTTGAAAAAATATGGGTTTTCTTAGTTCAATTTGCGATTGAAAAATGCGAGGTTTCCAAGATTACGTAAAATTTTCTTTTTAGAGGACGTTTTCATGTCTCAAACCTTGGCTCAAAAAAAAGTTGATAGTAAATTTAATGCCCTTTTCAAAGGTATCCTCAAATTGTAATTTACACAGCAAATTGAAGGAGTTATGACCAATTTAATGACATGAGGTCAAAATCACGAGAAAAAAATTTAAATTTGAAATAACTCGAAAACGAAGAGTTTTGAAAAATATTTCTAAGAGACATTTTTTGTTGCAAATTAGTGATAGAATCGACTGGTACCGTATGGCAGACCAGTTAGGCTTACACCCTGTATACTACATAATGGGGAAGGTAGTATCCAACGAGGTAAGTATCCTCGCAGAATAACCACCAGTGAGCCCCCACATAACGTATTATGAGCCCCGGAGGACGCCGATGGTGTTACCACAAAGCAATCCTGTCGAGATCCTCAGCTCGACTAACTCTAGGCACTTTTTCAACATCATTAACCGCGCCATGAACTTGATATTGAACAAATTAGTCGGTGTAACATGTGTCATTGGAAACTACGAATAATGAACTTTACTGTAGAAACTGCTACATGAATTCCGATAAATCCAAACCTTATCAATCTAGGGTAACCCAAAGAATCCACGTTGGTTGTTCTTCCTAATGTTGTGTCATTTAATTATTTTAAAGTTAGCAAAACATACTCAGCACCACATCCGTTCTCACTGTTGAGTATTTTCACAACGTTTGAAAGTTTATGTGATACTCAAATACCCTGACGAATCCTAAATTACAGAATACTCAGTTTAATGCACAAATTTCTTATGAATTCCCCGGTTCAATTACTCCACAACAAAGCCAAGACTCAGAGTGCTGATGAATGTGGTCTATCGACGTTCAGGTAGGGCCACTGGATGGTTCAGTGGAGTTAATTTTCTATTTCTAGAGGGTCTGCGTTTGGATGGACAATAACATTCATTTGGTCCGCTGCCCCGGACGCTAGGGAATATTTCAACAATCAATGAACGGAACAATCGAAAACAATCACAAGGCCTGAGGTTCAGTTCGCTCGTTGGTCTCAGTCGCTCACGCGTTACGAGTTAGTATTTCGCTAAATTACCGGCGCTCAAACTTTTAAAGTTCTACCTAAATTTGAAATTTTCAGGAATTTTCGAAATTCAGTATTGCATCAGCTTAGGGAATCGAAAAACTAAAATATTGCCGCTAGAATCATCAAAATCGAACAATAATTGCCAGAGAAAAAAGCTGCAAATTATTACACAAAGGTTTAATTTTTTTCTTTATAGATCACTCGCCTGCAAAGAACACGGCTTTGTCATTGATACCACCAACCAATATGAAGAAAAACATCGATCGCATTTCGGTCAGCTAAAATTTGAACGAAGATTAGGCTTTTTCTTGGTCGATTCCGAAGGTTCATTATTGAAAATAATAAACCAAATGGCAAAAACGTTATTGAATTAACGATTTTCGCTTTTTATCAGGCAATTATTGTTCGATTTTGATGATTCTTGCGACAATCTTTTAGTTTTTCAATTCCCTAGACTTCTGCACTAATGAATTTCAAATATCCTTGAAAATTTCAAATTTAGTTACGATTTTTAAAGTTTGAGCGCCGGTAATTTAGGGAAATATTAACCCAGAATGCGCGACCGACTGAGACCCCCTTAACAATGAGGTTATTATTCAAACGACCACTCCAGAATGATAGACATTGCGCAAGTAAACCGTTGTGTGTTTACTTATCATCTTGGTTATCGCAATTTTTCATAATCGTATCTATTGTAGGACTCATAACAATCTGTAATATCTCGTCGTGAGTCATGTTTGAACCTTCAATCCGTTACAGCTGTGACATGAATTGAGTTTTGTCAAGAAACATCGTTTTGCAAAAGTTGTATTGCAAAAACGCTGCAAATTATTAGACAATGAAATCTATATGAAAACATTTTTCAATATAGATCACTCGTCTGCAAAGAACATGGCCTTGCCATTGTTATCACCAACCAACGTGACGAAAAACATCGATTGCATTTCGGTCAGCTAAAATTTGAACGGAGATTAGGCCTCTTTTGCGATTCACACTCGTGTTTCTGATTTATCTAAGTCCAACCCATCTCTCTCTAAGTTCTCGTAAGGAGCGAACGGTTTGTTCTACAGGGCCCCGCGTGGTCTCTAAAAGTTCTATACTATCTTAAATTGATGGAAAAACAATACCTTTATATCAAAACTTTTTGATTTAGTGCGTTTTCAACACTTCAACCCTTAGGGCCGGTTTCACCAACATTTTGATCGGAGTTCGAGGGCCGATTCAACTACTGAACCGAGAAAATGGGTTTCACCAGAGGCGATCAACGCCTTCCTCGGTTCATCCGGCGTTTGGCGCTGATCGCTCAATTTTGGCTGGTTAATCGGTTTGATCTTCGTTTAAAGCGACGGACGTGGACGCCATTGTTATTTTTCCTATTCCGTCGAGCTGTTTTTCGTCTGTGTTTTGCTGGAGTTTTTATCATGTCACGAGCTTTGGTGCGCACCTTCTCGTAGGCATCATACGGGAGTGAGAAAGGACAACGAAATTGTGAACCATTTCATTATTCGCGGTCCCTAACAAATCCATCGCAGGACGTCGCTATTTCAGCCTACAAGTTTCGTTACCATCTCAGATATTTCCGTCTCCCAGTTGCTGTGTGCATTTTACGTACCTATTGTGAGTAGTTGCTTTTGCTGATGTTAATCATTATGAAAATAAAACTGTTACATACCTATATGGTATCTGGTGAATACATATTTTTTTTCGCAAGATCCCCTCTTCATATTTCCTTTTTTCTCGTTAGGTGTTTACTAAAGATTGCTTACTTACGTCGTTTAGGTATATTCTTGTATAGTTGTTTGATTGAATGATTATTCTTATTATTTGATTACGCATTACCTATCTCAAACAATTATGCCGAAAATTCTTTTCTTATTATTTACCTACGAATTTATTTTTGTTTGCACCATAATCAGCATAGGTAGGTAGGAGAAAAAAGAACCGATTTGTTGCAACATAAGATTGACTTGGAGAAATGTGTAGGCAGATGAACAAATCAATTCATACGTATCACGTTTTATTGAATACAATAATTATAATTTTAATTCATTCATTCTTATAAAATGCGTACATAGAATTTCACACAAGTACCGATCGTAGTAGTATTTCATGAATGCTGAAGTGATAATGGGTTTTCTTGACATGAAGAATGAAATTCACCTTATTTGTTCAGAAAATACGTCACACAGTTCGTAGCCTGTTATCCGAAATCTGAAACAAAAATTTGCATCCGCACATTATTAAGCAGTTAGCTATGTCTACCAGCTCAGAGTAGTTGAAAGTAACGGTGAGTAGGTACCTATATGGTTTAGGAGTCATGCAGTAAGGCACATTTGTAGAAAAACCCAGAGAGCCTGGAAGAGGGAATCACCAGATAAAAGTAGGTAAAGGTACTCACGTTGATGAAGTAGGCAGACGTCCAATCGAAAATCTGAACTCCAACAATCATAATGAACTCATGAACAACACAAATTATAGCGCTGAAAGAGGATAGTTGACGTATTGATGAAATATCGCGGATTGAATGAAGTCATAACTATCGAAAAAGTGATTCTGCGGGAAAACTGTCACAAAACAATGTCGTTATCTCTCGTATCACCTGCCAGATCAGAGTTGTACGACAATTTTCGATGCTTCGATGGTGAAGAAGAAGTTTACCAGAGATCAACGAAAACGCCGTTCCTGAGAACCCGTTCAACTTGGTGAAACCGAAACAAATTTTGACTGGAGATCAATCTCAGTTTACTTTAAACGCAGTTTTCGTCGAACGGAGTTAATGGATTGTTGGTGAAACCGGCCCTTAGAAGTGACCTTCATCAACTAAAAGCTTCGGGGCGCAACTAGACCCCAAATGGAGCCCGCATACCAAATGTCATCAAAATCGGTCAATGCTAATTGAGGAAAGTGGCGCGTACGGCGGACTGACGGAAAATTTGATAGGTATTAGATTTTTGGATTCTACGTACCTTGAAATGTGAACCAACAAATTTTGAGGGGGTTAAATTTTTTTTTTTTAAATTCTTGGTCGATTCCAAAGGTTTTGATTCCAAATCATCCGCAATCGATCGTAGTTACCTATCTCTACAACTCTATGGTGTGTTGCGGGCTAGTATCCTAGGCAAAATACTTACTTATTCCATTCTCCTTTTTCATCCAACTTCCTTGGTTATCATGAAATAGCCCCTAAATTTTATAAAAATTTTCCGAAATCGGCTAAATCATACTTGCAAAAAATGGAAATATAGGAGAATCTCAACGAAAATTAATTGATTCATTTTGCGCATTTCTAGTAAGGCAAACAGTGTTTACTATGTTTGCCTGGAGGAGACGCCACTGTAGTTTGATAAAATTCATTCCCTCTAATTTTGTTGTGTAAAACTATATTCTCGAATGATCAAAATAATCTTGATAATAATTAATCATATTCTTTGGTTGGAGTCATTCAATCAAATCAATAAGATACAGAAGCCCCTATGAGCGGAATTCATCAGTTTATCCCTCCAACTTCTAGTTACAAAGGTTTCTCAGTGTGGAACTGTGGAACCTTTTGTTGCTGAGTCGGGTTTCGTTGATGAGAAGAGTCGGGCGGAAGGGTTTTCCTCACCCTCAAGACTCCAAGGCCGTGCGTGTGTTGCCTATATCGCCTCTTTGCCTCAACAAAGCCTCTACAGCTCTTCACGATACGATTGTTGTATTCAGTGCTTCGAGGCTCGTAATAGTTTATTTTTAGAACTCTTATGTGCCTGTTTACATCTTTTGGCTCCACCAAACTTAAAATTCAACATCTGCTAATGCTTTCTCTATTCCTTGTTCGCGTGCTACATTTGCTCTTAATATCATCGAATTCTTACTTAGAAGAAAATAGGAAAGAATTGCTATAATTATTACAGAGTTATGATTATTAGTTGTAGGCAATTATAATTATAAATTAGGAATTTTTGAGCTACCGCATACTTTTAATTATAGTGAGCAGCTAAGATCTGCCTCGGTTCGAAATTACAACTTCACAAATCTACGGAGACTAGAATTCTAATGGCTTTATTCAAAAAATTGCTGTCAGTTGGAAATATCTTTTTTTTTTCCTAACTCCCCTCAAAGACAAAATGTCTTTTTTGACGGAGGGGGCACGCCATAAAATAAAAATAAATGAATAAATAATTAAATAATGGGGAGGACGCCCAGGACTCACCCGACGCCGGCCCTAGGGATGAGGGATGATGAGGAAGGTGGGGGTGGGAGAGAGGGATGAAGGGAAGTGCCTCTATAAAACGACCACCAGTTCAAAAAGAAAAAAAAAAAAGGTATCCAAAAGTTTGAGTACCTACCTAGCTACTATGGAATGATGCCTTTTGGTGGAAGAGGAACAGTTCATACCGACATACGACAATGTTGTTTCCTGTTAATTCCTCAAAATATTCATACATTTTCTGTCTCGCCACCTACCGAACGGACCGTTAAGATGCTGTCGAAAAAATGTGGGTCTTCAAAATTACACATTTTTTCTCGCATTTTGCGATTAGCAAATTGCTTAACAGTTGAGGTTCAGTGTCTTTCTGAAGTTGATTCCATGTCCCAGGTGAAACTATACCTGCATAATGGAATACCTCCCAAATTCGATGAGAATTTATTTTTTTTAAAAGAAATTTTGATGGTTTGTGTGGGTAAGCAGATCGCTAATTGTTCTGATCTGCACTAGTCATGGCCCGATTTTTTTCAAATTTTTTACTAGCTGTACGGAAAAAATGTTTCCCATGTTTTCGGAAGTGAAGAAGCAAAATCGATTTCAAATTCAAAATTACCTGTTTCTGTGCAGTTATTGTCGTTTTGTTCGGCAGCCGACTGATTTTCATTATTCTCTCATCCTACATTTTTGAGAACGAAACGAAAATATTTTGCTTCTAAAATATAGAGAATTTTGTCCTCGAATAATTTTATCTTGAAATAACAGAATCAGGGTACGTTGTTCTTTAGAGAGGTGAACAAAAATCCTTCATATTCTAAATTTCTACTAGCATTTTACGTTTTAGACCTTCCTGAAAAATTTTGGTTCCGAATAGAGAGTTCCTAGTAGGTTTGGTTCGGCTTAGATACGGCATGACCTTTTCTCACTGAGTACCGGAGACATGACCTTTTCTCAATCCGGCGCCGCATTGTGATAAGAACACGCCGTATCCGATCTGGCGCCGGATTCTACCGCAATATTATCACAATATGTCTTATCATAATATGTGTACAATATGGAAACTCTCTAATGTGTCAGAAAATACTTGTAATGGGCAGAACTCAATACAAAGCTGCTGTCCGATTTTGAAGGTATTTATTAGGTTTGTGCGAATTTGTATCTAGATTTTCCATCTTCCCGGTAAATTTCTAGCCTGTATCTACGCATACACGGACACCGTCAAATCCTTCTAAAACCTGTAACTTCTACAGTTTCTATCGGATTAACAGTTTCTAACATTCCTGGAGTATTGTGGAGGTTAAAGTACATAAGGAGGTATGGAGTTTATTCTCTAAATGGACCCCTATGAGCATCTTTATATTGTGATCACTACTGATTCGTAATTTTACATAATTTCCAAGGAAAATGAAGCTATTGCAATGGACTCGAAATTTGTAGCGAAGACTTTTTTGAAATGTTTTTCACGGAAATCCGTTTTGGAACATTCTAAAACCTGGAGTTATACCAAAAAGCATATGTACACAATGTGTCACTCCGGACAATAACTTAGTGGTTATTAGTACTTACTATTAACTTAGTACTTAGTACTTAACTTAATTTAGTAGTAACTTAACTTAGTACAATAACTTAGTACTTAGTACTTACTATTCGTTTCGAAAAAATTTGAATATTTTGCCAAAATGTTCATAATAACAAACAAAAAGACTAGCTAGTCAGTAATTTTGGACAACCCTATGTGGTTCAAATTTCAAGAAATAGGCTAAAGGATAGTGGTTATTAGCACCATAATCATACTAATGTAAGGTATATCCGGATTCAGCACGAAATTCCTGGTGTGAGTACAATTTTGGAAACTATGATATTGAACCAAAACTGTTAAATATATCGTCGCTTAATAAGCAACCTTCCCTATCGACCATTTCCCAACTTTTCAGGAGAAGCAAAAAAAAAAAAAAAAAAATCTGGTTGCTACGGGTTTAACGATGTTGATAGGGGTTGTTATCATCTTCGAGTTTCCTGGACTCCTTCATCTAGTAGGAATAATTTGAAGCCTAAAACTCTAGGCAATGGGAAAAGTGGAATAACCTAAGATCCCATTTTCGTAAAAATGGTCGACAGGGGGTGTTGCCTCTTAAGCAACGGTATATAAAAACGATTTGTAAATATAAATAATGAAAACCTGCGTTTATTCGTAGTACCCAAAAATGCAATAACCGAGTGGGTACTCTATGAGTTCAGGGAGACGAGTTGAACATGAATATGGAATCTTAACATCTTCAAAGCATACCCTGAGCATACAGTACGTTGGTACGGCATACAGGATATAGGAATACAATAACTATTCATGTTTACTCTATGAATTCGGGATGACGAGGGGAGTATTTATTTATTTATTTTTTTTTTGATGTGTTTTTATTTTTTAACCAAGGCTGACTACTCTGTCAAATAGCTAATATTTTGATTTTATTAACCAAAGATTTAAAGATTTCTTCCGAAATTCGCTCATTAACTCATGCTGCATGAATGTATTTTTATGGGGATCATCTATACCTACCGTCTTGTCTTGAATACGAGGATGTGCCACACCCACTTAGATGACTTAAATTGTTTCTGGAAAATGTTAAGGAGTTTACAAATTCAGAGTGCGAGTTACACTGTTTATCGATTCTCGCCAAATAGTTATCATATATTTCTTATGTGATGTGTAAAAAATAAGTAACGTGTAACATATTTTACTAAGGATTCTACGTTGCGACTCTGAATTATTGACACAATAGCTTGTCTGCTGGGTGTTCGGTTCTGATGAAACTATTCGTAAGTCATTCCTACATCACAAATTCACTGTAAATTGTATAAGTAAATAAATTGTTGATTAGTCGCCACATTTTCTCCTGAAGAGGAGCAATCAAACAAAAGTCACTTAGTTCCTACAAGGTCGAGAATTATAAACGTTTCGCAGTATATTGAACTACTAGGATCTATTTTGGGATCGCCGACCGCTCTCGGAAGGAAGGAGAAGCTGCTGGCCTGCGACCAAAAATGCGAAAGGGAGACCCAATGGACCCTGCGTTGAGGGCACAGCGCTGGATGTAGGTCGAACTCGTGGACGCAGTGGAAATGGGCCAAGGACGGAGGGCGTGCAGGGCTGGGTCGATGGTTTTAGGCTGGAGAGACTTCTCAGGGTAGGTACCCTCTAGTGGGGATGGCAAGACACGGTTATTGTAGTCTGGGAGCAGAATTGAAAATTAACTATTGGGCACGCTAGACGATATAAAACGTTTACAAGTGGGTGTAGCACATAGTTTTCCGAAATCCATGATACCATTGGGTAGATAATCTGACAGGAGATCAAAAGAACTACCAACTATTTAACCCTAATTGGACCAAGGTGTCACTAGTGTCACCGAAAACATCTTGGGAATTCCACAGCTGTCCCAAGGTGTCACCAGATTAACTAGATTTAAATTGCAATTACATTTGATAACTCATTTTAATTACATTTAAGAGCAGAGCTGACTTTTTTGAACCATTTTTGTAAGTTATTAAAAGTCAAAAAATGTTTGTCATAACTCCATTTTGAGACTCAATAGCCCAATTCTGCTGTCCATGAAATTTAAAATTACAATTTAATTTTCGTCACTCCGGTGACACTTACGGATCTGTGGAATTTCTGATATGTTTTTGGTGACACTAGTGATTCCGTGGTCCAATTAGGGTTAACCAAGTTAAAGAGAGGATTGAAAAATTATGTTTTGGACACGCACCGGATAATTAATAATCTGACTAATATGAAATCTATAGAGGATCCACGGCTCAATTCACACCTCTATGACCTTCTCCGTTTGCAGCCTGACCAGAAAATACCAAAATACTTTTGACATTGAGGTGGAGATGGATAGTTTTGTCAGTAACAATAGTGTAACTACGTTTTTCAATTAGACTTTAGCTTCCGAGTTTACCAAAGTACCGGATGCATTTTTTTTTCACTTCTCAAGGTTGAGAGAAAAAAGTTATCTAAAATCAAACTTTCCACTCGCTTTTTATGTTTTATACCTTCCTGAAAATTGTTGGTTCCGTGTCTATCTGTGTAGCCTGTGTGTCTGCCATGAAATCCTTGTAACACGCGTAACTTCTACATTTTCCATCCGAATTCAATGAAATTTTCAGGGATTGTGTGGGTTGTCAAGTAGATGGTCCTCTATGAAAATCACTGTCCTCGAACTGATAAAAGTCACTGCGCATGCACAAACGTTCAATCCTTGACACAGCCATAACTTCTACATTTTCCATCCGAATTCGATGGAAGTTTCTTAATCTATTCATCATCACGTATTTAATAAATACGATAATAATAAATAAATACGAATAATGTAATACGATAATACGAAAATAAATACGATAATAATAATGATAATATCATCTCATAATTGAATAGTAATACAATATGATTTTACCTTTCTCGGGTTATGCTCTTGCATAACAACAAACCATTTAGTATTCTACATTCTGCCTTAATCTCGGCATCGGAAGTTATCTTCACCCAATTGAACGTTTTGCAAATATGGTCAATGATGTAGATGTTACCGGCAAAGTTTAAAATCAGGCATTGTGTAAAATACCTAGGTAGTTTATAGAATGTCCTATTGGATCAGGCAATGTGTAAATGAAATCTCATTTTATACTTTATTTTACTATATATTTATTTTATTTTTATACTTTTGTGTTTGGGCGTTAAATAAACGGATATTCTTTAATCCATTCATTCGATTTATACTTTGCCTAAATCAATGGAATGCATTATATACACTGCCTAGGCTTGGTGTCTAAAGAGAGTTAAAAACGCCGCAAATTATTACACAAAGGTTTATTATTTTTTATTTTTCTATATAGATCACTCGTCTGCAAAGCCACCAACCATCCAACATGAAGAAAAACATCGATCGCATTTTGGTCAGCTTTAATTTGAACGGAGATTAGGCGTCTTTTGCGATTCACACCCGTGTTTCTTATTTATCCAAACTTTAAACTCTCGTAGTGAGCGAACGGTTTGTCTGACAGAGCTCCGGGTGGTCTCAAAAAATTCTAAAAATTCTATAGAATCTTAAATTGAAGGAAAAACAATCCCTTTATATCAAAATTTTTTGAGTTAGGGCGTTTTCAAAATTTCAAAATTGATTTTGGAACCCTTAGAAGTGACCTACATCAACCAAAATCTTCGGGACACAACTAGACCCCAAATGGAGCATACATACCAAATTTCATCAAAATCGGTCAATGCTAAGTGGCAAAAGTGCCGCATACGGCGGACGGACGGCCAAATTTTTATTCGATTTTCGGATTTTACGTACCTTGAAACGTAAACCATCAAATTTTGAGGGGGTGTTAAAAAAAAAATTTTCTTGGTCGATTCCAAAGGTTCATTATTGAAAATAATAAACCAAAATGAAGAAATTTCATATTCATTTCCTAAAAAGTACAGGCATTGAATACAATGACTAGGCATTCTATACAATGCCTGAATTTCATACTTTGCCGGTAACATATACATGCATAATGGTTACGGTGACGAGGAAGCTATGTGCCACACTCACTTAGCATTTTCAATATGGGCAACCCCAATACAATGTGATTAAAATATTAATAATAAAGACAAATATAATATGAATTGTTCGTGTTGATAGAATTAAAAATAAAGCACTTATAAATTATGAATACATAAATATACTTATAAATTATAAATTACATTACACATTATAAATTACAAAATTAAATTACATTGAACTGCAAAATTACAAAATTAAATTAAAAATTACATTATAAATTTACACATTATTAATTACACACCTATAAATTATACAAAAATTATAAATAAAGCAATTATAAATGTGCACTTCAAATTCCGACGACTTTTTTACGTAGGTGAACATTAGAAAAGAAATTGAATTATTCAAGCTAATTAGGCTATTTTTTTATTACATAGATAATTACAGGCGATGCGACTACAGGCACAGACTGATTGAAAAAGTCGATCTCTGGAATCATCAATAATGAGATTGCCTGTCGTGGGTTGATGGCAGGCAGCCGAGCATTTTATGCGAATATAAAACTCCTCAAGAGCCGTGTGATCTCCAGATGAACGAAGATGAGGCTATATAGATCTCTAGTGCCACCTGTGGTTTGTTATGGATCAGAGGCTTGGACCATGCGGGCTGAGGATGAGGCTAGACTGCGGATATTTGAGAGAAGGATTATAAGAAGGATCTATGGAGCCGTCAGGGAGGGCCAAGTGTGGAGAGCAAGACAGAATGCTGAAATTGATGAATTGTTAAAACATGAAGACGTAGTCCGATTCATCAAAGCTGGGCGCATCCAATGGCTGGGACATGCCGACCGCATGCCGGTGGAGGCCTGCGAGCTAGGATTCCATGCTGCGAGCTAGGATGGAAACTAGAAGACGAAGAGATTGTCCTCGGAGTCGCTGGCTTGATGATGTCTTGAGGGACCTCCGGGTGGTAAAATTGCGGAGGTCTCAGGCGGGTGACCGTGCCCGGTGGCGGAATAGAGACGTAACAGTTAAAAATAACCTATTACCGGGTTTCGTTAATTCCGCTTGGAACCTATTACCAAAATAACCCAGTTATTAAATAACGTTTCAGGGAAGGCTCCAAAACTTGTGGAGCCAGAACAATAGCTCTTTTTAGGACGTCCCACAGTAAGACTTGGGCGTCCTTATGCGATCGATCTGGGGTGAAGGAGGACAACACTCAACAGAAACAAAAAAATAACCACACAGTAATCCGTTTTAGACCATTCTGAATCCAAATCCGCGAAAAAAACCATAGGTGTATGTCTATCTGTGTGTGTGTATGTGTGTGTGTGTGTGTGCGTGCGTGTGTGTGTGTGTGTGTATGTGTGTGTGTGCGTGTGTGTGTATGTAACAAAATCTTGTGTCGTCTGCACAGGCCTTAGTTCTCAACCGATTTTCGTGGTTCTTTTTTTGTTCGTCGCGAAAAACTATCTAGTTGTGCACTACGTCGCCGGAATTTCGAATTTTGCCTTTTAAGGGGGGGGGGGGGGAAAGGGGGGGTTAATGCTCGAAAAACGTGCGTTTTTGGGCATAATCTTGTGTCGTCTGCACAGGCCTTAGTTCTCAACCGATTTTCGTGGTTCTTTTTTTATTCGTCGCGAAAAACTATCTAGTTGTGCACTACGTCGCCGGAATTTCGAATTTAGCCTTTTAAGGGGGGAAAAGGGGGGGTTAATGCTCGAAAAACGTGCGTTTTTGGGCATAATCTTGTGTCGTCTGCACAGGCCTCAACCGATTTTCGTGGTTCTTTTTTTGATCGTCGCGGAAAACTATCTAGTTGTGCACTACGTCGCCGGAATTTCGAATTTTGCCTTTTAAGGGGGGGGAAAGGGGGGGTTAATGCTCGAAAAACGTGCGTTTTTGGGCATAATCTTGTGTACTCTGCCCAGGCCTTAGTTCTCAAACGATTTTCGTGGTTCTTTTTTCGTTTGACGCAGAATACTATCTAGTTGTGCACTACGGCGCCGGAATTTTGGATTTTGCTTTTTAAGAGGGGAAAGTGGGGGTTAATGCTTTAAAAACGTGCGTTTGCGTGCATAATCTTGTAAACTCTGCCGAGGCCTCAATTTCCAACCGATTTGCGTGTTTCTTTTTTTGTTTGACTCAAATAACTTCAGAGTTGTACATGATTTTACCAGAGTACCAAAATTCGCAAGGGGAGGGGGTGAGTGGGTGGATAATATTCACAAAATATCCGATTTTTCAATATTTCGGTTCCTTTACTGCTTACTAATTGTAACCAAGCTTTGAAATTGAGGAAAAATTCTCATTATACCTCCGGATTTTCATGAATTATTCTCTGTACCACCATGGAACTAATATTGGTGCCACCATGGTGCCATGATGCCATAAACCGCATATTTCGTGGTTTTTTTTGTGTTTCACCTTGAATACGGATGTGAACTTTGACGGACTGCCTACCAAAACTAACAGATGAAAGTTCAATGTTACGACGTATTTCCGCTTTGGTGCCAGACTGGCACCATTGATGAGGGAAGGGGGGGGGTGAACTCGAATTCGCATGTTGGGTATCGTAGATCATGGATTTTAAAATGCTCCTCAGATTCGAGGCTCCCAAGCTGCTAGAAATGTTAAGGTGGATAATGGGGGGGGGGGTCAGTATTTCTTGCCTAAAGTAATAAATAAATTACATCGAGTGAAACAGTTTTATCGCTTACCAACTGGTTAAACTGATCTAATGCTTATCCAATGGGACGTCCCCTGGAATGCATGCATTACTAAACAATATGTTTTTAAATCAAAAACGAGTGAAAATACACTAATGCATAAATATTTCGAGAATAGCTTGATAGAAACCCAAACTTAGATAGGAAACGAAAACTAAACATCAACGGTATGATACTTTGGAATGGAATAACAATAACGTAGGTCGGGAACGAAAAGTAGGAATCAAAGAAACGATACATTGAAATGTTATGTCGGAATGAGCTTGTGAGAAGGTCCCTGAGATAACCTATTAATAAATAACAGGTTATTGGAACCTATTACCCACCCAGAGCAGTAACGGTGGAACCTGATACGCAAATGTAACCGTTTCGCCCATCTCTATGGCGGAAGGGAGTTTGGGAAGCCAAGGGCCACATCGGCCTGTGGTGCTGTGTAGTTAGTTAGTTAGTTAGTTAGATGCGACATACTACAGTCACAGACTGATTGAAAAAGTCGATCTCTGGAATCATCAATAATGAGATTGCCTGTCGTGGGTTGATAGCTGCTGGAGGAAATTAGTAGCTGAGAAACGCTAGAAGCTGAGCTGAGAAATTCCACCAACACAAAGAATTTATCACTATTTACATTTTAATCACAATGTATTGTACTGAGTCACAGCCGAAAAGACACGAATTCGATTACATTTTTAGGGATTGTGCGGATTGGCGTGTAGATAGTCCCCTACTAAAATCATCGCTTCCAGATAAATAGTCTCTGCGCATTCCCATATCTTCTACATTTTTCAACCGAATTCGATGAAATTTTAAGAGGGTTGGCGCGTAGATGGTCTCCTATCATAGCTAATCTCAAATCATCAATCTCTACCCCCATTATGGGGGTCGCAAGGTGGTAGAGATTGATGATTTGAGATTAGCTACAGTTAAACATTAAATCATTTATACAATCGGGTTATGGATACGAGGAAGCTATGTGCCACACCCAGTCGATGGTAGTGATAGGGGGAGTGATAGTAACCGAGGGGAGCGGAGAAGTAAGAGTGATTCTGTTGCCCTTTCTCAAGGCCGCTGAGTCCGCGGTAGGTCACAGCAGTGGTGCCTTCAGCGAGCTTCGTGACGGGGTGTGGGGGATCCATCAAAAACTGGGTCACTCGATATCGTACAACGACCTCTCTCAATGCTTCGCTACAACTTTCAAGAGGTACTGGTGGCGCAGGCGCATCTCATCTGCTCAAGTTCCCTCCTCAAGGGTTTGTACGCCCTTCCCACTCTCGTGAACCTGGAATTCGTGGGTAAGAGGGAGGCTGGAGAGATGTCCCCTAGAGGATTCAAACGTAAGCAAAGCGGCCTTATACCTACATTTCAAAGGTTTTTCTGGAATTTTGGATAAAATGTATACCTAGTTATGGAAATATCAGGGGTTTTCAGTCAAATTCAATCATTCTTATCCTTCGTGAATTTACAATTAAGAAAAATTTATACAATTGCGAATTAATTATATTCGAAACCGATTGCTGTTAAATAGATACAGGTAGGTACGGACGCTGAGCAAATCGTGCACATTCTTGAAGTATGATAAGAAGTTAAGTACCTACAGAATATGATTATCAGGTGATTATCTCTTAGATATCCAGGAAGACGAGTGATCTGTTGTACTCCTATTCAGTACATTTAAAATGAAGACTTAGATTAGTAATACTCTGCAATAAATTTTCATCCTAAAAAATACTGAAAAGAAAACATGACCCACAGAAATTTGAATTATTTGCTTTATAAAGGTTTATTAGTTAGGTGTTTTTGCTACGAAATTTCAAACTTAAAAACACTTAAATTTGAATCAAATTCCAACTTTTACTTCATGATCAAAGAAAGTGAGGAGATGAGGGATATATCATATGTAATCGTTAAAAATTCGTAACCTGCAGAATTCCTGCAGGAGGGAAACAAACGGCTCTACTTTAATAGCTTAACCTATTGGAGGGAAAAGAAAAAACGTCTGCCAAGTGGGTGTGGCACATAGCTTACTCGTATCCATGCATAGAAGTTAATCTCAAAACACCAATCTCTAAGTACCTTTCACTACTCTCATAGGGGACCATCTACACGCTAATCTGGACAATCCTAGAAAATTTCATCAAATTCGGGTGAAAAATGTAAATGTTATGGCTGTTACAAGGATTTTACGTATGCGCATGCGCAGAGGCTTCTATAAATTTTAAGGCCTTGATTTTCATTGGGGACCATCTACAACCTAATCCGCGTAATCCCTGAAAATGTCATCGAAATCGGGTAGAAAATGTGGAAGTTATGGCCGTTACAAGGAAATTCACGTTTGCGCATGCGCAGTCGCTTCTATCAGTCCGAAGGTGACGATTTGCATAGGAAACCATTTAAATACTAATTTGTAACATCCCTGAAAATTTCATCGAAATCGGATGGAAAATGTAGAAGTTATGGCCGTTACAAGGAATTCACGTTTGCGCATGCGCAGTCGCTTCTATCAGTCCGAGGATGATGATTTTCATAGGGAACCGTCTACTCACCAACCCGCACAATTCCTGAAAATTTCATAGATATCGGACAATAACTTCGTATAGTTATGCGCGTTACAAGGAATTCATGACAGACAGACACACAGACACGGAACCAAAATTGTTCAAAAAGGTCTAAAACGCAAAACGCCCGTGAAAATTTTGATTCTAGAGAAATTTTTTTTCGTCCTTGAAAAGTGAAAACAAAGCTTCCGCTACCTTGGTAGGCTCGGAAGCAATAAGATGGTTTTGTACTGAACCTCTTATCTTGTTTGCTTACCACAAATTTAGCTGAAATGAGTTTCCCGTTCTAAACCTACCTCTACCTTTTAATTCGACAAACTTTGTATTCATATAAGAATACAACTTCCACAGATGAAGCATTTGAAATGAATTCTACAATTCACCTAGGATTTAGAGCTTCCTTAATCACAGGTCGGTTCCGCGTGCAATGGACGACATAAATATATTACTAGGCAGCCTACCTACTTCAGCAGTAAAGTGTAATGTCAAGGTTAATTGAAGCCATTTTGTTTTATAAATAAGTAGATATACGAGTCATTAATGTTACCGTCGTTTTAAGGTTTTGACAACAGGAAAAAATTTATGTCTTTCGTGGAGGACGCGGAAACCAGATGGGCAAGACAGTCAAGTACTGCCTACCTGATGGTCGCTCTAAAAAAATTAGCGTTCGCGAATTCCTTGCAAAGCCGGAAAGATTTACAAATGAACCGATTCATATTCTTGGGCATGAGCCAATGTCCGGTACTTCCTATTGAAGCCTGTATAAACCTGTATAAAATTCAAGTTTCACGAACATTGAAGATGAAACAAGTACAGATACACATTTATGAAAAAGCTGCAAATTATTACACAACGTTGCATTATTTTTCTTTAATGATAACCCGTCTACGAAGAACACGTCTTTTCCAGTATTGACGAGTGTCTACCACCTATACCACCGTACCTACATGCGGTTGAAAGTTAAGTTCATTTCGACAGAAAGCAACAACTAGCTGAACATCGTTATCTCAAAGTTGTAGTTGCCTTTCATACGAAATTTGGTTCATGGTTGTTAAAGAAGCGCCAGTGAGTGGCATGAAATTCAAAAACGATCCCATTTGATCAGCTAAAATTTAGCTCACATTCATGTGCGATTCACACTCATGGATCTCATTCATTATTCGTCCAGCCGACGGAGTGACAGACGTCTCTACATCCACGAATCTTTGAAAATGGCCCTAATGATAGGAAGGGGGGGGGGGGTGTCCTCGGGATTGCACGAGGATACAAATGTGTGGGTCTGATAAGTTTCACAATAATTGCCAATTTAACAACTGTTGGTCGTCTGGGTTGTTTCATTCGTCTCTAAATATTGAAAAATACCTCAAATTGATGAAAAAGGAGTCATGAAACATTCATTCCATGAAACCCTGTAATTAATAAAATTATTCTGATGAGCGATCCGGTGGTCCTACATAACTATAGTTAGCTGTTATTTCTTAAAACGCTGCGAATTATTACACAAAGGTTTATTATTTTTCTATAGTAAAATCATTTCAGGTTGGATTTTCGTCCGAGTGCCATTCCTGGCGTCGCGGACGTCATCAGCTGTCTTCCTAAGGGAAGATCAGAATTTGTTCTGATGATTTCGCTCATGGCTTCCCATTGGCCTTTTGGCCATTATTTTTCTACATAGATCACTCGTCTGCAAAGAACACGGCTTTGCCATTGTTACCACCAACCAGCTTGGAGAAAAACATCGATCGCATTTCGGTCAGCTAACATTTGAACGGAGATTAGGCCTCTTTTGCGATTCACAGTCGTGTTTCTGATTTATCGTAAGTCCAACCCTTACATTCTCGTAGGGAGCGAACGGTTTTTCCTACAAGGCTCCGTGTGGACTCAAAAAATTCTAAAAATTCTGTACTATCTTAAATTGGTGGAAAAACAATCCCTTTATTTCTAAATTTTGTGAGTTAGGGCGTTTTCAAAATTTGAAACTTTATTTTTCAACCCTTAGAAGTGACTTACATCAACCAAAATCTTCGGGACACAACTAGACCTCAAATGGAGCATATTCACCAAATTTCATCAAAATTGGTCAATGCTAAGTGGGGAAAGTGCCGCGTACGGCGGACGGCAGACGGACAAATTTTTATTCGATTTCTGGATTTACGTACCTTGAAACCTAAACCAACAAATTTTGAGGGGGGGGGGGGGGGGGCTAAAAACAATTTTCTTGGTCGATTCCAAAGGTTCGTTATTGAAAATAATAAACCAAAATCGACACTATTTCGAATTAATGAAATCATCCTTCAGAGCTCTGGATGGTAATTCGATTCTAAAACTTGAACACTATCCTAAATTAATCAAAAAACGTCAGTAATAATTTTATCACTAATTAAAAACGTCTGCTAAGTGGGTGTGGCACATAGCTTCCTCGTGTCCATAATCCGATTGTACAGATGATCCGATGAATGGTAGTTAATCTCAAAACATCAATCTCTAAGTACCTTGCATTAACCTCATAGAGGGATTCTACATATCAAACCGCAAAATCTCCTAATATTGTTGGAAAATGTAGAAGTAGGCATGCGCAGTGGCTGGGGGCAATGTTTTCCATAGAGGACCATCTACACGCCTACCCGCACAATCCCTGAAAATTTCATAAAAATCGGATGAGAATTGTAGAAGTTATGGCTGTGGCAAGGATTCCGTGACAGACACACAGATAGTCACGGAACCAAAATTGTTCAGAAAGATCTGAAACATAAAACGCGAGTGGAAATTTTGATTTTAGAGAACTTTCTTTTCAATCTTGAAAAGTGAAAACAAAGCTTCCGCTACCTTCGTTGACTCGGAAGCAAAATAATTTATCCACGTTCCACGTTCCAAAACACGTATCCACGTTCCAAAACACGTATCTACGTTCCAAAACACGTTCCACGCCTTCTGGAAGCGAACAGTTGGCTCCACAGAGCTCTGTATAGCATCAAAAAAATTCTTTAAAAAACCGACGGCATTTAAAATTGATGTAAAAAACAATACCTACCTGTACATTAAAGAATGTTTTCATGCTAGGGTGTTTTGGAAATGTTTTTCCTTCACTTTTCATCCCTTTGAAGTGACTGACGACAACCAAAATCTTCGGAGCACAACTAGAACCCAAAGGGAGCCGATATACCAAATTTAATCAAAATCGGTTGATGGGAACTGGCCATAGTACCGCCTACGGCGGACGGACAGAAAATGTTTGTACTCGATTTTTGGATTCTTCATACCCATACGGGTGTAGCGTTGATACAGTACGATCAACTCTTGGCTAATTAAATCTAAATTTTTCAGACCTAAACTACTCGATCTTTTGATTTTTTTTCTTATGGATTTTTACAAAATTAAATATAACTTTCGACAAATTAAATAAACCTGTTAGCCACTGGATTATAAATTTAGTCTGTATGTTTTTTCATACTCACATACACATGCAGTGCACGTAATAATGGATTGTTTAGCGATTTAGATTCAGGAAGTAGGGAATGCGTAATTTTTCTTGCGAGCCTTCTAGGTATTGTAGCAAAACCATTGTGTCCTCTTTTCGGATAAAATGCCTCAAAATCAAAATTTCCTCTCTTATTTTACGTTTAAACCTGCTGAACAATTTTGGTTCCACACTTGTTTGTTACGGACAAATTGCTATTCTAAGATTTCATGGATTGTACGGGCTGTTGGATTGTAAATGGTTCCCTATAAGTTTCATTGTGATCGAACAAGCCAGGTAGCTATTGCTTACGTACAGATGAATTCTTAACTTCCTCAACTCGTGATTGCGTGGTTCAAATTCTGGATGGTTCCTTATCGGTTCATCGTGGGCGGATCATCGGTAGCCACTGCGCATGCGTAAACGTGAAATCCTGTTAACAATCATAACTCTGACTGATTTTATTCAATTTTGGTGAAAATTTCAGGGATTGTGGCGGTTGGGGTCTCGAATGTCTCCTATAAATTTCATTGCCCTCGGTTCGATATCGCAAACTTACTCAATTTTCTTTCAATACCGATGACATGTTTTGGGAAGGAAACAAACTTAATAAACTTACGAATAAACTTAGGAATTACTTACGAATAAACTTTTTTATTGAGAATAAATACACCGATGGAGCTTTCAAAAACTTGAATACTACTCCTGAACATCACTTTCTCATTTTATACTTGTCCAATTTTTTTCTAGAACCCTGTACGTTAGTAGCAGCTTTGATGAACTTATATAGAATTATCTACCCCAATCATGTTATGGAAACGTTAATGCTTCGCGCCACACAAACGTGGCAGAATATTTTTTATAAGTTGAGTGTTGTCTTGTTGTGACCTAAATCAATAGAATGAAGAAGTCTCGTACTTCAGTAGGACGTCCTGATAACCAAAGATTTTGATTGTCCAGCCGCTTATATTGATTAGTGACATTCTTTATTAGGCACTTAGGGACGTAAGTACTGCTATTCTATCAGAGTCTTACCTAGGCGTAGTTGTCTATTCGGGTGAAAAGGAGTCTGCCGGCCGTGAGCACATCCAACTCGTAAGATGTGCTGGGTCACGTACAGGCACGAGAGCTGCAGAAAACAGTTTCAACTCGTCGCTCGTCGTTATAATGATTGGCATTCCACGGTCTCATTTCCATAAATACCACTGTTTAAACCCCTTTTTGAAAGGAATTTTTTTCTAAAGCTTTAGGTAACTTTTATGTTTATTGATAGGTTGATAGTTGAACATTTAGTTGCCTGCCTACTAAGTATTGGTAGTTCCTTTGGACAGGGAGGAGTGTTACCGAAATTTCCTCCGCGCCTAAACTAAAAATCAATATGAACAGCAATTATGATATAGAACGTCATTGATCTCGGATTCAAGACATCTGATGGTTTCAGGGACATATGTTAAAGAAGAAATTAGCTCTACAGTATTAATGGGGGGTGTAACATCTTCCATGTCATCTCAAGAAACTCACCTTGGAATTTCATCACTATCTACACAGAGTTTTGTAGACTTTCAAGTATACACAAAACGTGAATAACAACTCGAAATTAATTAGGCGGTGGAAAGGGGGGGTATCATATTTATTCCAATGTTTATCTTCGCTTTGACAGGTCCGGTTCAGGTGAACACAGGTGTGAAGCAGAGCTGTTTACTCTCACCTACCCTTTTCGGCAATAGGTAACAAAAAGAGAGGCATCCAGTGGAGTGTAGGAGAGAGATTGGAGGATTTGGACTTTGCCAACGATGTGTGTCTTCTTGCTCAGAGATTCTATGACATAAATGCCAAGCTTGGAGGTCTCATAGACGCGGGCAGGACTACTGGCCTTAAAATTAATGGACCAAAAACTAAAGAGATGCGGCTGAATACGACAAGCGAATACACCCTGGTAGTTGGGGATGAACCTGTAGAGAGGGTGGATAGTTTCACCTACCTAAGAAGCTTGGTCTCCATCCAGGGTGGTACTGAATATGACATAAAAGCCCGCATTCGTAAAGCAAACTCCTACTTCGTCCAATTATACCCACTGTGGAGAAATTGCATCATATCTGAAAGAGTCAAGCTCCGTATCTTCAACACAAATGTGAAATCTGTCCTCCTGTACGGGTGTGAAACTTGGAAGATGACAAAAGCACTTATAAAGTAATTGCAAGATTTCACGAACCATTGCCTCAACAGAATTGTAAGGGTCTTTTGGCCGGACACAATTTCAAACAACGTCTTGTGGAAGAGGACCCGTCAGGACCCCATAGAGCTGCAGATCAGAAAGAGGAAATGGGGGTGGATTGGTCACTCCCTTAGGAAGGGTGAAGAATCCGTTGAGAGGGCATCCTTGACGTGGACCCCTCAGGGTTCCCGAAGGCCTGGACGCCCTAGGATGACCTGGAGGCAAACAGTTGAGGAGGAAATACGAGAAGTTGGAAAAACGTGGAACGAGGTATTCAGACAGAGCCAGAATCGGGATAGATGGCGAAATTTCCTTGAGGCCCTATGCTCCTCTAGTAGCCAAAGGAGTTTATGAATTAATTATTATTTCCCATTATATTTCTAGAAATTTTTTTTGGCGCCGCACCGCGCTGTCGACCTAGTGGACGGGCACCTTTACTTGTCTAAATAGGCAAATTTTTAATAATATTTGGGTATAAATAGATCGTTCTCATAATTTGAATAAATGTTGGCAAAATTTACCCTTTTCACAAAACAACTATATACCCATCTAATATCTGTTATCCTATTTCAAAATGTTGATACCCGTGATGAAGCTAAATTTGCAACGTGTGAGTGAAAGTTTCTGTGATCCCGAAAATGAGGACAATAGCTGAAGCAGTAGATTTGAGAAGAATGTGAGCGAGTGTTACCAAATTATGTTCCTGCCACGTAATGGTGTAATCTTCTTGAATCTCCGCTATCAGTCAAGTCATAAAGTTGACGAGACTGAGGTTCAAAATAAGTAAATGATGTAGAACTACAACACTCTCGTATGTGTATTTCGCTGAAACCAGCAGAATTTTGACGGATAGGAAGAGAGAATTTGCAGATGACTTTTTAAAAATATAAAACTAATATTCTGCTTGAAAAATACTACCGATCTCCTACTCCTTTTTTTTCGCTACATTTTCCTAGCTAAAACTAGTCCAGTCAGGACATACATTTTGACCAAAAAGTGGTGAATTACTCTCTTCTCATGAATGTTCCTTACTTACCTGTCCTATCGCCTACCCGCAAGAGCCGCTTCTGATATACTTTCGAGTACATAGACACCACTCCTCTTTGTATTATTTACGTCCTTGATCACATTCTATGTCAGTATCTTCTCTTGTTCCAGTTGTCTACTGTGACTACACTGCGTCTGCCAGGTCGTTGGTTTTCATCGAAAACTACATCTTGAACGAAGTTCTTCCCCTCTACGGTAACACGCACTCAACTGTAGCCGCTACGTCTATGCAGTCAACGAGCTTCAGGTTAACTTACTTTCTTCAACATTTTCCTAGCAAAAACTAGTCCAGTCAGGACATACATTTTGTATCACACATCACGAAGGACCAGAAAGTCCTGTGATATCATAATATACTCGTAATATGGGTATATTACCAAAGTGGGTACTTGTTTGGAAATTGATTTAATGATTCAGACAATCGGGCAAAATCGCAATGAGTTGTTTGCTAGCTTCTATTTTAGAATTTCATTCAACCTTTTGCAAACGAACCAATCAAACGTTGTGGTCGTATGGCATGTGTAAGCCACCATTAAATGGTAAATGGCAAATTTTGCTACCTAGGACGAAGCTTATTCTGCAATGATGAGTTAGCCTGGACGTTATGGTATTTACATCGATATCGGAATTTCAGAACACTTTTACAAATATCGTTGGAGTTCCGAATTGATCCAAATTACCCCGACTGATTTGTAATCTTTATTAATGGCATGACCCTGCGATCAAGTTTTTTTTTTCGTAAAAGTCTTGAAAATGAAGAAGTCATTCAAGGATGTCAAGGAAAGTCATTCTTGAAAATGAGGTAAGATTTGACACTCGCTTTTACTAGTTTTTTAATGGACCATTTTCATGGGTTCTGATCGGCAGAATTCTGCTAAATACCTCACATCCACGCTGCAAAATTTTCAATTGCCTCAATTCGAAGGCTTAGGTAGAATGTATTTAGAAAGCGACGAGTACACCAAGTTCAGGACCCTGATTTTCCATTTGATGAGACAAGAGTACTGTGGGATATTTATCCGTCGGATTGTCATTATGAACTATGAAAAATCAAAGAGCAATTAAAGTAATAAATAGGAACTGTTAGTTTCTAGAAAGAAATGTTTGAAAATGAAAAAAATGCCAAAGACCGGCGTTTGAAATAAAATAAAATGAATTAATTGAACTTCATCGGCAAGTAGCAAACTCGTGAACATAAATATTTAGATAAGATAAGCCAAAATACAAAGGTTCTCGCAATACTTGATTGACTGATTGATTAAAACAGTTGAAATCGAACAATTATGATCACAACTGCAACATTCCCAGCTGTAACGAGTTTCGCATCAGGCAATTTATTCCTTTGGAGGGAGCGGGAAAGGTTTTGCCGCTCGAGTTATTGAAGCATTTTGTTGCCTAAGTATCTCAGGGTAAAAACTGCCCAGAGTGTATTTAGAAGTTCTTAGGAATAAGAAATTGACAATAAAGGCGGCTGCATGTCACAATACCGTACGTCTAAATCGAGCTGACAAGTGCATGTCACGCATGCCATACGTCCCCAAAAGGTTAATAGTAACTGTAAAAATGTTTAATAACATGCCTACTTCAGCACATCATCGTTTGGTTGAAACTTCCAGATGACGAGATCTCGTACTGATGGAAAAGCTGGAGCAGGAAAACGTATTCAGAGCATTTCAAAAAGATGTTGTAATAGGGGGATCTTGAAAGCAAAATTGGGCCTTGAAATTGAAGTTTGAGACGTCATCGATGCCCTCCAGCCTGCAGGGCTCAGCATCTGATTAACGTCCCCTTCATCTTTCCTGAATCGAAAATTGACAATTACAGGCCAGGAGAATCCGAATTTGAGGATGGATAGTGCTCCCTGGATTTTGTTTAAATGTCATCTTGTTTAGAATGGGAATCGTTGTAATTAAATGAAGACAAATTTTTTCCAGATACTGTTCATGTGTAATAGTCAGGTAAATACCGTGAATTTACTTTCCAAAAACAAAGGAATATTAAAAGTACCTGTAAGGTTTAACGTTTTTCCGTATTCAACCAAAATAATTGTCTCGTCAAACCTTTTTTTGCCGTTTAAAATAAATCGGGTATTCACTTTACAAAGTACTATGCATGTAACCCTGCGTGAAATTCTGCTCTAATGGATACAATTTACTCAAAAAATGCTACACAGTATTACGTTCTGAAACTCGTCACATCGCACAATCATTGTTTATACGGTTCCTACTGTATATTTGTGTGAAATTTGATAACCCAAATTAGGTTTCTAAATTGATTACGGCGAATTTTATCGTCTTGAACACGCTTACGGCGTTTCATTTCAGATGGTTTGGGCAGAAAAAATATTATGGAAGGAGGAGTACATAGTTAAGGTCATGTGGACCGTAAAATATGATTCTCAAAGTATGATGGGTGATGTCGACCGTATTCCTAGACCACAGCAGCGCAGCACTCAAGGGTTGCATCAATGTGGACGACCAAGATGCAAATGCAGTCTAGTGATTGAGGGATCAGAGTTCACCTCCCCGAGTGTCAATCGCACATACAGATGTCGAGGTGTTGCTGAGTGCCAGTCAAGGATGTGCGGATATCAGCTTGCATGTAAGAAGTGTACCAATGATCAAGGTTTCTACGTGGGAAAGGCAACGACGTTGAACCTGAGGATGAACAATCACAGGGCATCAGTCAGCCAGACAAGTCCACTCCCCATAAAGCTACATGCCAGAGCACACGATGCAACTTTCGATGAGTGTTATGGGGTGAACGTTTTGCGAAAAATGCACGAACGATCGACAGCTCCAGCAGTCCGAAAGGGCTCATAAATGGGTTCTTAGAGCCTTGTGTTTCTCTATCAATTATTGTTCGATTTTGATGATTCATGCGGCAATCTTTTAGTTTTTCAATTCCCTAGACCCACGCACTAATGAATTTCTAAAATCCTTGAAAATTTCAAATTTAAGTACAATTATTAAAGTTAGAGCGTCTGTAATTTAGGGAGGAATGAACGGCAACCGACTGACTCACCCTTAGTTGTCGATAGTGCATTCAGATTTCCCTGAGACTATTGCTACTAGCTGTTCGTGTGGGGAAATACAATTTTCAGTGTTAGCTATTAGTCGTCAGCTACAGCTAAAGCTAATAGGTTTAGCTGCTGTCTAACAGCTAAATCACCACAGCTAAAGCTGTTAGCTATACGTTTCGACTAATAGCTAATTTACCTGGAAATTTTAGCTGTTCATCAACAGCTAATAGCTAAATTTATCTTTTAGCTAATAAAAAAAGCTATAAGCTAATTTAGCTATTAGTTGATAAATTAACTAGCTAATAAATTAGTTAGCTAATGCCCAACTCTGGTTACAATTATCGTCTAAAGCGGTATGCTATGTCAGTACGGCAGCCCCCAAATCCTAAATAAATTGGTTGTTTTCTCTTCAACTACAAGTAAGTAGGTTTTACTCCCGAATACTCGACAACAACTCATAGTTGGTTTCCCCAATATGTTCGTTCAGGGAGGAAGCCCGAGATATCCTGAAGCACGCTGTGAATGCGTCCGACGACGATGTGGTTCTGTTCGCCGGGAGTGGGTGCACCGGTGCAGTGAAAAAGCTGATCGACGCGCTAAACCTGACGGCACCACCGATTGTGTTCGTCGGCCCCTGCGAACATGATTCAAACCTTCTGCCCTGGAGGGAGTTGGGATCCAAGGTAAACGCTCTATTTACATTCGCCATGGGCTCATTAGCACAGCTATCCGCGCTCTTGGCAGGTAGCAACTGCAGGAGTGTATGAATCAGTGTCGCATCTTAATTTTCCCGACCATATGAATGAAATTATTGGAACCTATTATTGGTCTTTATTAAAAATCGATATAATTATAATAAGATTATTAATAAAGTCCCATTCTGCTGCATGAGTGAGTGAGCGAATTTCCAAAGAAATATTTTAACCGATTTTTTGTCATTTTGGAACTGAGAAATTCTTCGTTATTGATGATATATATTCTTGACGAAATTTTTATGATGTAATATCTACCTAAAACCAAAAAAAATCAAGTTTAGCACAATTTTGGATTTTTTAGCTATTTCCTAAAGTCAGTTATTTTACTTTTAAAAATAAAGAGAATATCAGGTACGTTTTTTAAAATTAATAAGGACATTATTAGGTTTTGAAATGTCAATTATTACCTTTCCAACAAAATTTGAAAATTTCGGAACTTGAAATCGATACTTACCGTGGAAAACCACCGAAGTTAAAAGTTACGTCTTTCTTTCCACCAGTCAATATAATATATCGATACCTTAAAGCACAAATGCGCTATGCCCACCCTCTTCCAGTTTAGTGTAGTAAGCCATTATTTTACGAATTGTGCACTGGTGAAAACTTCTTTTGAGTTTTTCTGACAATTCCGTTTTTGGACATAGCTCCGTTGTGCTTTAAGGTATCGATATAGGGTGCCCCAGACCCCCCCCCCCCCCTACTAAATTCGTCCAGATAGTGGTAAACATTTTTGTTGTAGTTGGAATCTTCATGATTTTTCCCAAAAATCTCAATTATGACCATGGCGCGCATTGCGCTCGTGCGCAACGCACACCAACTTCGTTTTTAGGACGTCCCACAGTAAGACTTGGGCGTCCTTATGCGATCGATCTGGGACGGAAGTTGGACAACACTCAACAGAAAAAAAATAACCACACAGTAATCCGTTTTAGACCATTCTGAATCCAAATCTGCAAAAGAAAACCATTGGTGCATGTCTGTGTGTGACAAAATCTTGTGTTGTCTGCCCAGGCCTTAGATCTCAACCGATTTTCGTCGATCTTTTTTTGTTCGACGCGTGAAACTATCTAGTTGTGCACTACGTCGCCGGAATTTCGAATTTTGCCTTTTAAGGGGGTGAAAGGGGGGGTTAATGCTTAAAAAACGTGCGTTTGCGGGCATAATCTTGTAAACTCTGCCCAGGCCTCAATTTCCAACAGATTTGCGTGTTTCTTTTTTTGTTTGACTCAAATAACTTCCGAGTTGTACAAGATTCCAACAGAGTACCAAAATTCGCAAGGGGGGGGGCGAGTGGGGGGACAATATTTACAAAATATCCGATTTTCAATAGTTTGGTTCCTTTACTGCTTATTTACTGTACCCATGCTATGAAATTGAGGGAAAATTCTCATTATGCCTCCGGATTTCCATGAATTATTCTCTGTACCACCATGGAACTAATAGTGGTGCCACCATGGTGCCAGATCACTATTTCTTGCCTAAAGTAATAAATAAATTACATCGAGTGAAACAGTTTTATCGCTTACCAACTGGTTAAACTGATCTAATGCTTATCCAAAGGGACGTCCCATGGAATGCATGCATTACTAAATAATATGTTTTCAAATGAGACCCCCAAATTTTTATTGCAGATTTGGATTCTACGTAAAATTTCATGAACATTTCACCCCTCAACCGATTTTGGTTTATTATTTTCAATAATGAACCTTTGGAATCGACCAAAAAAAAAAAATTATTCAACACCCCCTCAAAATTTGATGGTTTACGTTTCAAGGTACGTAGAATCCAAAAATCTAATAAAAATTTGGCTGTCCGTCCGCCGTGCGCGGCACTTTTGCCACTTAGCATTGACCGATTTTGATTAAATTTGGTATGTAGGCTCCATTTGGGGTCTAGTTGTGTCCCGAAGATTTTGGTTAATGTAGGTCACTTCTAAGGGTTCAAAAATGAATTTTGAAATTTTGAAAACGCCCTAACTCTAAAACTTTTGATGTAAAGGTTGTTTTTCCTTCAATTTAAGATTCTATAGAATTTTTTAAGAAAATGGACTTATCTTAAGGGTAGAACCATCCTGTTTACTTACACACTTTTTTCCAAGAAAATCGGAAAAAGACCATTTTAGTAGTGAGTAAGAAATGAGTAAAAATACCATTTTAGTAGTGAGTAGTAAGTAAAACGCTGCAAATTATTACACAATGGTTTATTATTTTTCTATATTGATCACTCGTCTGCAAAGCCACCAACCATCCAACATGAAGAAAAACATCGATCGCATTTCCCTCAACTAACGGAGACTAGGAGAGAACTGAACGGAGATTAGGCCTCTTTTGCGATTCACATTCGTGTTTCTGATTTATCGAACGTCCAACCTTTAAATTCTCGTAAGGAGCGAACGGTTTGTCCTACAGAACTCCGCGTGGTCTCAAAACTTTCTATAGAATCTTAAATTGAAGGAAAAACAATATCTTTATATAAAATTTTTTTGAGTTAGCAGAGTTGTTAAAATAGGAATTCCAATTCCCATTACCCATTCCAATTACTTTCGGAACAAAGTAATGGCCATTCCCATTACCCATTCCTGTAATGGGAATGGAATTTTCAATTACTTTTTCCAATTCCTTGTAATGGTAATGGTTTTTCAATTCCCCATTACTCTTAGTTGGAAAAGTAATGGGTCCTTCCAATTACCCATTACAGGAAGAGTAATGGGTAATGGGAGAACCAATTCCCCATTACCACCATTCAATCAGTAAGTTGACCATCCTCCAATTCATAAGGGACCACCCTCAAACTCATAGGGGACCACCCTCCAATTCATAGGGGACCATCCCCCCATCCATTTCGTTGGGGACCATCCTCCAATTCATAGGGGACCACCCTCAAATTCATAGGGGACAACACTCCAATTCATAGGGGGCCATCCCACCATCCATTTCGTTGGGGAACATCCTCCAATTCATAGGGGACCACCCTCCAATTCGTAGGGGACCACCCTCCAATTCATAGGGGGCCATCCCTCCATCCATTTCTTTGGGGACCATCCTACAATTCATAGGGGACCACTCCCAAATTCCTTGGGGAACTCCCTCCCAATTCATAGGGGACCATCCCACCATCCTAATCGTTGGGGACTATCCTGCAATTCATAGGGGACCGTTCCCAAACTCCTTGGGGACTACCCTCAAAATTCATAAGGGACCATCCCACCATCCATTTCGTTGGGGACCATCCTGCAATGAATTGTAGGATGGTCCCCAACGATTAGGATGGTGGGATGGTCCCCTATGAATTGGAGGGTGGTCCCCTATGAATTTGAGGGTGGTCCCTTATGAATTGGACGATGGTCCCCAACGAAATGGATGGAGGGATGGTCCCCTATGCATTGGTGGGTGGTCCCCTATGAATTTGAGGGTGGTCCCCTATGAATTGGAGGATGGTCCCCAACGAGATGGATGGAGGGATGGTCCCCTATGAATGGGAGGGTGTTCCCCAACGAAATGGATGGTGGGATGGTCCCCTATGAATTGGAGGGTGGTCCCCTGTGAATTTGAGGGTGGTCCCCTATGAATTGGAGGATGTTCCCCAACGAAATGGATGGGGGGATGGTCCCCTATGAATGGGAGGGTGTTCCCCAACGAAATGGATGGAGGGATGGTCCCCTATGAATTGGTGGGTGGGCCCCTATGAATTTGAGGGAGGTCCCCTATGAATTGGAGGATGGTCCCCAACGAGATGGATGGAGGGATGGTCCCCTATGAATGGGAGGGTGTTCCCCAACGAAATGGATGGTGGGATGGTCCCCTATGAATTGGAGGGTGGTCCCCTGTGAATTTGAGGGTGGTCCCCTATGAATTGGAGGATGGTCCCCAACGAAATGGATGGGGGGATGGTCCCCTATGAATTGGAGGGTGGTCCCCTATGAGTTTGAGGGTGGTCCCTTATGAATTGGAGGATGGTCAACTTACTGATTGAATGGTGGTAATGGGGAATTGGTTCTCCCATTACCCATTACTCTTCCTGTAATGGGTAATTGGAAGGACCCATTACTTTTCCAACTAAGAGTAATGGGGAATTGAAAAACCATTACCATTACAAGGAATTGGAAAAAGTAATTGAAAATTCCATTCCCATTACAGGAATGGGTAATGGGAATGGCCATTACTTTGGATTAAGGTGTCTCTTAATCCCTCAGTTTTTGGTTTTATGTGTACATAATCATAATCACTTCACTCATTTCATTGCTTATAAGAAAAGTAATTTTGAAAAGTAATCATTACTCAAAGTAATCATTACTTTACAACTCTGTGAGTTAGGGCGTTTTAAAAATTTCAAAATTCATTCATGAACCCTTAGAAGTGACCTATATCAACCAAAATCTTCGGGGCACAACTAGACCCCAAATGGAGCCTACATACCAAATTTCATCAAAATCGGTCAATGCGAGTGGGGAAAGTGCCGCGTATGGCGGACGGCGGACGGATGGCCAAATTTTTATTCGATTTTTGGATTTTACGTACCTTGAAACGTAAACCATCAAATTTTGAGGGTGTGTTAAAATTTTTATTTTCTTGGTCGATTCCCAAGGTTCATCATTGAAAATAATAAATCAAAATCATGAAGATTCCAATGAATCTAATGAAGATTAGCCATGTTTAAAGGGGGGAGGGGGGGGGCGTTTTCGGGGGCACCCTGTATTATATTATTGTGATATTGGAGAACTATTTCAAATTGAATTATTTCAATATTTTGTGGTTTTGTACTCTTGACGGTAAGAGAATCTTACAAACCATTGCTAATTAGGGTTGTCTCATCTGCTCTACAGATCGTCAGAATATCTGAAACGAGGGACGGAGTCCTCGATCTGACTGACCTGCAGAAAAAGTTGGAGATCCATCGTGGTATCCATAAACAAGAAGTTATGATTGGTTGCTTTTCAGCTGCCTCTAACATCACAGGCATTCTAACTGACGATATTGCTACGACAATACTTTTGCATCAGTATGGAGCCCTGGCTATTTGGGATTATGCAACTGCTGGTATGTTTTCCCCCTTTTTTTTACCATTTTTGTAAAAAGTAATAGCGAATTATAGATGCCACGACAGCTACTGAGAGAGCTCAGTGCATTTCCTTCGCAAATGATTTGAAATTATATAAAGTAACTACGCCGTTTTCAGCTCCCTACGTCGCTCTAGATATGAATCCTCTAGTTCCTGGGATTGACCAGCATACTCCTCACAAAGATGCTATGTTCTTTTCTGGGCACAAATTCATTGGAGGAGTGCAGAGTACTGGTAAGTGCTTTTATTTTTCAATTTCCCTTGTGAATCGCGTAAACTCCTTACAATCTTCACCCCTTTCCATGTACCAAGGTACGTCTATAGAGAATTTTGATGGAACTCTGGTCTACCCTCGAAACAGGGAGACACACTAAGAACTAGCGAAAAGAACAGAGATTTAGACATTAAGTCTTGCAGCGTTCCTTGCTCGGTGATTTCATCCCTATTATTACTTACCTACTTTAATATATTTACCTAGTGCATCATGGGAGGGTGCCCAAACTCGGTGTATCGCGTCTACAGGTAATCTGCTATTTCCTCTATGCAATGTTGAAATCCTAAGTGCTAAGTTGCCTTTCAATTGTTGATTCTGGGAAGCATGAAGGCTGGAAAAGGGAATTAGTAGTACTTGCCAACCATATTCCCGCGTAGGGTTGACATTCAGTTTGACAAAAAGTACCTACCATGAATAATATCCTTATCCGAGAATTTTGGGTGCCTTCATTACGAAATTTGGTACTTGGTAACTAAGGAAACACAACTGAGTGCCATGAAACTGTTCATGAAACGAAAGAAAAATGCATTTTATCAGCTGAAATTTGGCCTAATTCGCGATTAACATTCCTGTTTCTGCTTTCCTATCCCTCTCAACTTCAACTTCCCACAGGCAGCGAAGGGTTGCTCCTACAGAGCTCTGTGTGGTCTCATTCGACTCGAAATATTCAATTCTATTTTGAATTGATGAAAACACAATACGTTACATCAACAGTTTTCTAGCTAGGGTGTTTTGAAAATGTCAACCCGTATTTTTCACCCCTAAAGAAGTGACTGACAATAACCAAATCCTTCGGGCTACAACTAAACCCCATACAGAGCCGAAGTCCCGCGTACGGTCGAAGGGCGGCCTTTTTAGGACGTCCCACAGTAAGACTTGGGCGTCCTTATGCGATCGATCTGGGGTGAAGGAAGACTACACTCAACAGAAAAAAAATAACCACACAGAAATCCATTTTAGACCATTCTGAATCCAAATCCGCGAAAAAAAACCATAGGTGTATGTCTGTGTGTGTGTGAGAGAGACAAATCTTGTGTCGTCTGCACAGGCCTTAGTTCTCAACCGATTTTCGTGGTTCTTTTTTTATTAGACGCAAAATACTATCTAGTTGTGCACTACGGCGCCGGAATTTTGAATTTTGCTTTTTAAGGGGGGGAAAGGGGGGGGTTCATGCTTGAAAACGTGCGATTGTGGGCATAATCTTGTAAACTCTGCCCAGGCCTCAATTTTCAACCGATTTGCGTGTTTCTTTTTTTGTTTGACTCAAATAACTTCCGAGTTGTACATGATTTCACCAGAGTATCAAAATTCGCAAGGGGAGGGGGCGAGTGGGGGAATAATATTCACAAAATATCCGATTTTTCAATATTTCGGTTCCTTTATAGCTTACTAATTGTATCCAAGCTTTGAAGTTGAGGAAAAATTCTCATTATACCTCCGGATTTTCATGAATTATTCTCTGTACCACCATGGAACTAACAGTGGTGCCACCATGGTGCCAGGACACCATAAACCACATATTTCGTATGTTTTTTTTTTTTTGTGTGTGTTTTACCTTGAATACGGATACATCCTATTGACATGTGAACCTCGACGGACTGCCTACTAAAACTAATAGATGAAAGTTCAATGTTACGACGTATTTCCGCTTTGGTGCCAGCCGGGCACCATAAGGGGGGGGGGGGTGAACTCGAATTCGCATGTTGGGTATCGTAGATCATGGATTTTAAAATGCTCTTCAGATTCGAGGCTCCCATGCCGCTAGAAATGATATGGTGGATAAAGGTGAGGGGGGGGGGGAATCACTATTTCTTGGCTAAAGTAATAAATAAATTACATCGAGTGAAACAGTTTTATTGCTAACCAACTGGTTAAACTGATCTAATGCTTATCCAATGGGACGTCCCCTGGAATGCATGCATTACTAAACAATATTTTTTGGTTTATTATTTTCAATAATAAACCTTTGGAATCGACCAAGAAAATTTTTTTTTTACAACCCCTCAAAATTTGATGGTTAACGTTTCAAGGTACGTAGAATCCAAAAATCGAATAAAACGCTGCAAATTATTACACAATGGTTTATTATTTTTCTATATAGATCACTCGTCTGCAGAGTCACAACCATCCAACATGAAGAAAAACATCGATCGCATTTCGGTCAGCTAAAATTTAAACGGAGATTAGGCGTCTTTTGCGATTCACACCCGTGTTTCTGATTTATCGTACAAAAAATTCTAAAAATTCTATAGAATCTTAAATTGAAGGAAAAACAATACCTTTATGTCAAAATTTTTTGAGTTAGGGCGTTTTCAAAATTTCAACATTCATTTTGGAACCTTTAGAACTGACCTACATCAACCAAAATCTTCGGGGCACAACTAGACCCCAAATGGAGCCTACATACCAAATTTACTACATCAAAATCGGTCAATGCTAAGTGGCAAAAGTGCCGCGTACGGCGGATGGACGGCCAAATTTTTATTCGATTTTCGGATTCTACGTATCTTGAAACGTAAACCATCAAATTTTGAGGGGGTGTTGAAATTTTTTTCTTGGTCGATCCAAAGGTTCATTATTGAAAATAATAAACCAAAATTTGGCCCTCCGTCCGCGGCACTTTTGCCACTTAGCATTGACCGATTTTGATGATATTTGGTATGTAGGCTCCATTTGGGGTCTAGTTGTGCCCCGAAGATTTTGGTTGATGTAGGTCAGTTCTAAGGGTTCCAAAATGAATTTTGAAATGTTGAAAACGCCCTAACTCAAAAAATTTCGATATAAAGGTATTGTTTTTCCTTCAATTTAAGATTCTATAGAATTTTTGAGACCACGCAGAGCTAGGACAAAACTAGTAGGACAAAACGTTCGCTCGCTACGAGAATTTAAGGGTTTTACGTACGATAAATCAGAAACACGAGTGTGAATCGCTAAAGAGGCCTAATCTCCGTTTAAATTTTAGCTGACCGAAATGCGATCGATGTTTTTCTTCATGTTGGCTGGTTGGTGGCTTTGCAGACGAGTGATCAATATAGAAAAATAATAAACCATTGTGTAATAATTTGCAGCGTTTTCTATTTGAATTCCGGATACTACGCATCTTCATGAGTAAACCATCAAATTTTGAGGAAGATTGAATTTTCTTTCTAGTGCGATTCCAAATGTTCATAATTGCAAATAATAAACCTAAATGCAATATTAGTGGAAATAATAATAATCACTCAATTGTTAACTTCCTAATTCTTGAAGGAAATTATTAGGTAACTGTTGAATTTTGACAAGAAGCAACAAAGTTATGGCCCCTAAACCCGAACAACTGTGATTTTGGAAATTGTAAATTTGATTTTTGTAGTTTAAACCGTTTTTTAAAATTATGGCCAAATACTGCAAAGATATCAGACATTAGATTTTGTACCCTTTCACAGTACATGCAGATTGGTGGGGGGGGGGAGAGAGAGAAAACTACGTTTGGATACCAGCACTTGTGTTTTTAGGGGTTCATTAGTGCATTAGTCGAAATTGATCTGACCATAACTTCCCCGTATTTTGTTTACGCTGAATTGAATAGTAATATTCCTTCTCATTGAGTCTGATGAAAATCTGTTTTTCGAGGGAAATATAGCTTATTTGGACATGTATTCATTGCATTTCCCCAATCATTGTCACCAAAATTGTCTTTAATTATTCAGTCTAAGAAGCATTTATTATGTTGGGTCAACATTATGTCGAAGTGCATGTCTCATCTAAAATTCGCGGAGACACCTCCAACATAACACATACGTAAGTCTGGAAACACACGTTGAGTTGTACCTAGTCGGTCCACGTCTATCGTTGGTCGAAGAAATCCAAGCCCCGATCATCCTTCGCAACATTTCCTGTGTGTCAGACAAGGAGATGGAACGTAGGTAGACACCGTAGGCTTTTACAAACAGGAATCCGTTTCAAAAAACTTTAAAAAACTGGAAGTCAATCCATTTCCATAATGACATTCAAACCTAACAGCGGTTGAACTCAAAGTTCAGTTAATTTACACGACATAACAAAATTGATTAATATTGCAGGCATCCTGGTGGCCAAGAAATCTTTGTTTACTGAACAAAGCGTGCAAGAATCAATAAGGAAAACTACTTGCTGCAACTCTCACGGAAATTTCAAGGTAGGTAAACTCCAGGTACAAAAAACTGTGGTCATGGCAGCCAGTCTCCCCAAGACAATCCACGAAAGTGTCATTGAAATGGAGAAAATGATGGAATGTTATGCTTGTTGTACAAACAGACATTCAGGAGACCAAATTTGCCCTAATCTTTTCATAACAAGATACCTTTTATTACATTTATTATTTTATTTATTTAGATATTTAATAATCTACTGGGTTATTACTGAATCTCATTGCAATGTTACAATTTGTATTGATAGGATTATAATTGTTAGGACGAAAGTACATGTAATTTACTTATTTTATTTACTATAATTAGTAATTATTTGTAATTACTGTAATTTATACTTAGTTTCAGAGTAATTTACTGAATGGAAGACATTTGTTACCTATACAGAGTGTAAGCCTAACTGGTCTGCCATGCTGTACGAGTTGATTTTACAACTAATTTGCAACAAAAAATGTCTTTTAGCAATTGTTTTTAAAGACTTTGTTTTCGACTTATTTTAATTTTAAACTTTTTTTTCGTGATATTGACCTTAAGTCATTAAATTGGTCATAACTCCTTGAATCAGCTGTAATAACTAAAATTTGATGGTATCGTTAGAAAGAGCATTAAATTTCCTATCGGAAAGATGCCTCACTTTTTTTTTAGTCAAGGTTTAAGACATGAAAAAGCCCTCCGAAAAGAAAATTTGAAGTAATTTGGGAAACCTCGACTTTTTTGAATCGCGATGAACTACGAGAACCAATATTTTTTCAAGATGCAAGAACTCTAAAAACTGCGCCGAAATTGCAGCTTTCCAATGATATAATCAAAAACTAGTTTACAAACAAATTTAGTGGAGAAATTTGTGTTTGAAGGCGGAAAAACGTGCATTTTTTCAACGAAATCGGCGCTCCGGCTGGGCGATCTGAGGGGTCGGACGATGGAAGTGGTGGGTCGGCGCCGCAGTAGAGCGCGAAGCCTCCGAAACAGGAGGCAGGAGCGCTGATTTCGTTGAAAACAATTCACGTTTTTCAGCCTTCAAACACGAATTTCTCCTCTAAATTTTTTTGTAAAATATTTTTTGATTATACCATTGGAAATCTGCGATTTTGGTGCAGTTTTTACCGTTCTTTTATCTTGAAAAAATAGTGTTTCTCGTAGTTAAATTCGCGATTGAAAAAAATTCGAGGTTTCCCGAATTACGTAAAATTCTCTTTTCAGAGGCCATTTTCATGCCTTAAACCTTGACTCATAAAAAAGGTAAGGGACCTATCCAATAGGACATTTAATGCTCTTTCCAACGATATCCTAAAATTATAATTATCACAGCCAATTAAAGGAGTTATGACCAATTTAATGACGTAATGTCAAAATCACGGAAAAAAATTTGCAATTAAAAATATTGCAAGGAGATATTTTTTGTTGCAAATTAGTCGTAGAATCAACTCGTACGGTATGGCAGTCCAGTTATGCTTACACCCTGTATAATAAAATAATGAGCGAGCTATTACAGGCTTGTTTCGGAAATTAGGAAGAAATAAGTAGAAAGATGTTCAACATCTAAAAAAAAATTCTGTCAAGTGGGTGTGGCACATAGCTTCATCGTGTTCATAACCCGATTATATAGATGATCTGATGCATAGTAGGTACCTCATCCCAAAACATCCCCTCTCTTGCACTATACTACCCTACTAGGGGACTCTACACGCCAACCCGCACAATCTCTGAATATTGTTGGAAAATTTAGAAGTTATGGCTGTTAGAAGGATTTCACGTTTGCGCAGGTGCACAAAATACCTTCAATTCAGGGGGCCATGATTTTCATAGGGGACCATCAACACGCCAACCCGCACAATCTCTGAAAATTTCACTGAAATCGGATGAGAAATGTAGAAGTTATGGCTGTGGCAAGGATTTCATGACAGACACGGAACCAAAATTGTTCAGGAAACGTAAAACGCGAGTGGAAATTTTGATTTTGGAGGACATTTTTTTCAATCTTGAAAAGTGAAAACAAAGCTTCGCTACCTTGTTAGACTCAAAAGCAAAATTAATTGCATTACTGTAGTCGTGGTGGATGAACATAAGAACTAATGAACGCTGGTTTCCTATTTTTCAGGACACGGAGTTCAAAGAAGAAGCTGGGACTGTAGCCATTGTTGAATCCATCAGAGCTGGAATGGCGATGAAGTTGAAACAATCAGTCGGAGTTCCTGTGATAATGGACAACGAAGATAAAATTGTCAAGTAAGATAATTATGCTCCAACCTGCCTATTTGATTTTCCAAAGAGCACCTTCATAGGTACTTCCAGATACCTAACCATGCCACGTATAAAAAGTAAAACTGTCGAACTTTAATTTTACAGAATTGTTCTGTCTTTTATGAGAAAAATACCCGAAATCACGCTACTTGGGAGCACTTGCCTCAATGTTAAACGACTAGCCGTTTTCTCAATCATGGTACGGCATCCCCGTGGTTCCTACCTTCATCACAACTTCGTATGTGCCATTTTGAATGACGTTTTTGGAATACAAGCTCGAGGAGGATGCGCGTGCGCTGGACCCTACGCTCAAGACCTGATGGGCATCAGCAAAGAATTAGCATCTCATTTTGACGAGGTGTTAATGGAAGACAAGTAAGTACATAGTTGGCCTCTATAACTGCGTAATTGCTCTGTACAATTCGTCCAAAGCCCCAAGACTTTGTGAGTTTTTCTACAAATAAGTATTCCTGTTTTGAAATCATTTTAATTCCTCATCTTTTGAAAAGTTAATTTTTGATTTTTTACATTTGGAGCAATTTTACGTTTGGTGTATTCAACTTAAACCCCGTAGAATCAATACACGAGCACAACAAATTTAAAAATAATATGCAAGTACAAAAGTTCAACATCGTCAGAATTTTAGAAAAATCACTTTAACCTCCATTCATTTGATTTTAGACATCTGTGCCTAGTTATTGAACATCTTATTGTTCGCCAATATTTTGGATGTCCTTTAGTTCCCCTTCCAACATTCTTGTGGTTGTTTATCAAAATGACAGAACTTACTTCAATCTGCAAGTAGCTACTGGGAAATTATACGATTCTAACAATTGAAGAGGATGTGTAGATGTAATTGGTAACTTTCCCTAATAAGTACATTGCCATGCATGTTTTTGGCATGTAGAATCATGTTTTTACATGATTTTATTCGTGTACAACCAACTAGATTTTATGTTTTCTGTTTAGACTGGACTGTGATCATCAACTCCAGAACGAAGATCCGCACTCCAGCAATGAAATGTTACGTCCGGGATTCACGAGGCTCACGTTCCCTTTCTTCATGTCTGAGAGTGAAGTCGCTTACGTTCTGGAGGCTGTGAAGATGGTTGCTACAGAAGGTTGGAAACTTCTACCGCAGTACGTGTTGAACCCAGTCACTGGGGAATGGCGACACAACAGCAACTCGGTACAAATTTGGTTTTCAAATCAACTTTGGAAGACAATTCAACCAACCAAAGACTTGCACATTTATCATTATTCTGTTGGAATGTGATTGGGTACTTAATTTTTGCAGATATATAGAGAAAGAAAACGCTTGAGCAGTATAAAATTTGCGGATGGCAAAATGAATATAAACGAAAGGAAAAGCTCGAGTGTCAGCCCCTGCCCAGCTGATTTCAGTGACTGTCTGAAGACTGCTAGGAGTATTTTTAACAGAGCGCGAAAGGTAACTTCTTATAGCCAACACTTCCTGTTCTTATTCATATAATTGATCTGAATACAGCGGGATAGTTCCAGGTAAATTGGGCCAAGATTTAACAGTAAGTAAGCGGGAGGAGTGGGGAACCGAATGGACCGAATCCAAATGGGTTTTTACTCAACTAATCAGTACCTATACTACATTCTGAGCGCAAGCACGGGCAACATACAATTTATGAAAGGCGCTGCAAATATTTCTGCATTTTTTCAGTGTAGAGCACTCGCCTGTAAAGATCCCAGTTTTGACATTGTCAGTACCTACCTACCAACCATCTTTTCGCGCAAGCTTCACTATCACGTTTATTTTGGAACTGAAAGAACCTACCAGCAAAGCATCGTTATTTGGTTGTTGGTTGCAAGGAAAGCACAACAGAGTGAGATGAAACTCAATTCGAAGAAATAACCGATCGAACAGGTGAAATTTGAACGGAGATTAGGCCGATTTCCGTCAGTGAACTATCATTTACGACAGAGATGGGCGAATTTTTATTCATAAATACGATTATGAATACAAATCATATCTGCGACTTTATGATTATGAATACGATTACAAGTATGAATATGAATACGAATACAATTGTATTCACACTTTGAATACGATTTTCCCCCGTATTCGTATTTTGAATACGATTTTATGATTTACCCAAAAATCGAATTTTTTTTTTTTTTTTACGATTTTCCCAGAAAATCATACTTTTTTTAATGATTTTCTTCCGAACTCTGGACATATTTCTAACCTAACATTGTCAAAATGTGGGCGTCGGTGGTCTAGTGGACAGTGTACCCGACTGCAGTGATAAGATATGAACCGTCTAGCGGGGATGCGAGTTCGAGTCTGGTCGTTGCAGAAAGTTTTCTGTCTATTAGACGATCGGCAATCTCTCGTTCCAACCCACGGCGATGATGTTTGGGAAGCCATGAGCGAAATCATCAGAACAAATTCTGATCTCCCCTTAGGGAGACAGCTGATGACGTCCGCGACGCCAAGAATGGCAGTCGGACGAGAATTCAACCTGAAATGGTTGCTTACTTTACTTTACTTTACTTACATTGTCAAAATAATCAATCAAAATTCGAAACGCTCATAAATTCTTATAGGATTTTTCACGCAGAATCGAATGAGACCAACCCCAGGTCGCTAAGACCAACCATATAGAAACTACGACATTTCCGCTGACAATCGTATTTTTTACAATTTGCACTGAAAATCATAAAAAATTATGATTTTTACCGCAATTTTGGTCGTATTCATTCCTTAAAATTGCCAAAATAATTAATAAAAATTCGAAACGCTCACCAATTCTTATAGGATTTTTCACGAAGAATCGAATGAGACCACCCCCAACCGAATAGAAAGTACGACGGAATTTCCTCAGAAAATCGTATTTTTTCAAACGATTAGCACTGGAAATCATTAAAAAATTATGATTTTTACCGGACATTTCGTCGTACTTTCTATTCAGTTGGTCTTAGCGACCTGGTATTGGTCTCATTCGATTCTGCGTGAAAAATCCTATGAGAATTGGTGAGCGTTTCGAATTTCGATTGATTATTTTGACAATGTTAGGTTAGAAACATGTCCAGAATTCGGGAGAAAATCATTTAAAAACGCTGCAAATCATTGCTCAAAGGTTTATTATTTTCTGTACAGATCACCCTTCTGTATAGATCACTGGTTCTCCATCAATAGCACCTACCACCACCTTCTCCCTTGACCTTCCCTCTAAAATTTCAGCTTCCTGCGTTCAACAGGAGAGAAAATGGCCTTGGAGCTCACTCAGCTGATCAGTGACCACTCATGCGCCTTCAGCATTCTCCATTGACCCGCCCTCTCAAATTTCAGGTTCCTGCGTTCAACAGGAGAGGAAATGGCCTTTGAGCTCACTCAGCTGATCAGTGACCACTCAGGCGCCTTCAGCATTCTCCTTTGACCCTGCCTCTCAAATTTCAGGTTTCTGCGTTCAACAGGAGAGGAAATGGCCTAGGAGCTCACTCAGCTGATCAGTGACCACTCAGGCGCCTTCAGCATTCTCCCTTGACCTTCCCTCTCAAATTTCAGGTTCCTGCGTTCAACAGGAGAGGTAATGGCCTTGGAGCTCACTCAGCTGATCAGTGACCACTCAGGCGCCTTCAGCATTCTCTATTGACCCGCCCTCTCAAATTTCAGGTTCCTGCGTTCAACAGGAGAGAAAATGGCCTTGGAGCTCACTCAGCTGATCAGTGACCACTCAGGCGCCTTCAGCATTCTCCTTTGACCCGCCCTCTCAAATTTCAGGTTCCTGCGTTCAACAGGAGAGGAAATGACCTTGGAGCTCACTCAGCTGATCAGTGACCATTCAGGCGCCTTCAGCATTCTCAATTGACCAGCCCTCTCAAATTTCAGGTTCCTGCGTTCAACAGGAGAGGAAATGGCCTTGGAGCTCACTCAGCTGATCAGTGACCACTCAGGCGCCTTCAGTATTCTCCGTTTAGAAATCTGATGACCATACGTACTTTTTAGGATGCCGTAGGATGGTGTGTTTTGTTTGATAAATATGTCACAACACAATTTGTCTATTTCTAGCAACGTGGAGACTAAATGTTCATTGTGGTTCTTTAGATGGCAAAGCGGCATCCTTCTTCTGATCAAAGTGCGATGTTTGACAAACAATTGAATAGACTTCGATGGTTCATGCTGCCCAGTGAAGCTCAAGACTTGCTTCTGGGACAGTCCAGAAACGTCAAACAAGATGTACCATTTTCTCCAACAACGTATTTGGGCTCAAGACCTCATACCGTCAATTTGTTGGATATGAAAAGGCATCACAGCCTCATTGTTGAATCCGAGTACAGCCCCAACCGGTAAATTGCTTAAATTTCTGAACCATTTCTTGTTATGATGAATTAAGACCCATTTTGCTATCTATCTGTCAATTTTTTAGGGATTGGAAAATGATGAGACAGAGGTCTGAGTCGAATAGCCCTGCCCGATCAGTCGCTTCTAAACCGCTTCAACATGCTCCATCTAGGGAGAGGTGCTACAGTTTAGGTTCAGCGTTGATTCCAGAGCTTCCGCAGAAACTTTCAATGTCACGGCAGCGCCTGTTGTCATTTGGTAGCCAAGCTGACTACACTGATAGCGAGACGTCTACCCCTAGTAAGCTTATAAAACATTACCGACTCCCAATTCCATGTTGTTACCGACCTATTTGAGGTATTTCTTGTACAATGTTTTAAACTCGAGATCACATGTGATGATGAAAACGAAGCTATTTTTGGTCGATTCATCCATAAGCAAGTTTAAAATTATTTCTTCCTGTTTAGGTGAACATGATTCAAAAGGGGAACCATCATTACGGTATACGCCTGATTTGGTAAGTTATAACTTCGTAAGACTTCGCTCGTTAGGTAACCAGTCACAATTAAATTGAAGGCCAATTCTGGAAATATGAAAATTTGATGTTCATATTCTCTGTGCCAGTTTGATTTCTCAGGTTTTCGTAACCAATTGATATAGACCTGGTAACATTCCAATACCCACAATTTATGTTGCAATGCACACTGTGGTTTTGAAACCTTTAAAAATACGCCTACAACCCTCTCCGATATCAAACTCTTCATCGCTCATTTGAGTCCTTAAGATGTCAAATAAATTGGGCGAAACGCTGGCCTAGACTGATGCGGTTTCTGTTGATTTTTATTATGAGACCGTCGAAAACCTAACCCTACTCGTTAGTAATAGGTAAATTAGTAAGTACACTCCTGCTCAAAATTAGAGCACCACCATCCTTTTTTTCGTTTATCTCTTTCCTTCTTCCCTTATAAATTTTGTATCCTGGACTGGCCCCCAAGGAGCTTAAACATGAATCCGACCGAGCATGTTTGGGACATGCTGAAAAAAAGAATTCGAGCCAGAGATCCGCCATCAGACAATCATCAGCAGCTGGAAACAGCAGCGAAAGAGGAATGGGACAATATCCCCGGGAAGGTATCCAAAACTTGATTAGAGGCTTCGGTCGATAGCTCCAAGCCCTCATCCTAGCTAGAGGAGGTAATACCAAGTATTGAAAAGCTAAACTGGCATAATTCAAACCTTTTTTCACATTTTCAATTTTTATAATTTTACCACAAGAAGTGCATTTTTCTATGAATCATTAAAAACATATTTTTTTCTCGAGTTTGTGCCTTTTTAGGACGTCCCACAGTAAGACTTGGGCGTCCTTATGCGATCGATCTGGGGTGAAGTTGGACAACACTCAACAGAAAAAAAAAAATAACCACACAGTGATCCGTTTTAGACCATTCTGAATCCAAATCCGCGAAAAAAACCATAGGTGTATGTCTGTGTGTGTGTGTGTGTGTGTGTGTGTGTATGTGTGTGTGTGTGTGTGACAAAATCTTGTGTCGTCTGCACAGCCCTTAGTTCTCAACCGATTTTCGTGGATCTTTTTTCGTTCGACGCGAAAAACTATCTAGTTGTGCACTACGTCGCCGGAATTTCGAATTTTGCCTTTTAAGGGGGGGAAAGGGGGGGTTAATGCTCAAAAAACGTGCGTTTTTGGGCATAATCTTGTGTACTCTGCCCAGGCCTTAGTTCTCAACCGATTTTCGTGGTTCTTTTCTTCTTCGACGCGAAAAACTATCTAGTTGTGCACTACGGCGTCGGAGTTTTGAATTTTGCTTTTTAAGGGGGGGAAAGGGGGGTTAATGCTTAAAAAACGTGCGTTTGCGGGGGTAATCTTGTAAAATCTGCCCAGGCCTCAATTTCCAACCGATTTGCGTGTTTCTTGTTTTGTTTGACTCAAATAACTTCCGAGTAGTACATGATTTTACCAGAGTACCAAAATTTGCATGGGGAGGGGATGGGTGGAGGGTTGAAATTCACAAAATATCTGATTTTTCAATATTTCGGTTCCTTTACTGCTTACTAATTGTACCCAACCTTTGAAATTGAGGAAAAATTCTCATTATACCTCTGGATTTTCATGAATCATTCTCTGTACCACCATGGAACTAATAGTGGTGCCACCATGGTGCCAGGACACCATAAACCGCATATTTCGTGGTTTTTTTTTTTGTTTCACCTTGAATACGGACGTTAACCACGACGGACTGTCTATTAAAACTAATAGATGAAACTTCAATGTTAAGACGTATTTCCGCTTTGGTGCCAGACTGGCACCATTGGTGAGTGGAAGGGGGGGGGGGTGAACTCGAATTCGCATGTTGGATATCGTAGATCATGGATTTTAAAATGCTCTTCAGATTCGAGGCACCCATGCCGCTAGAAATGTTTTAGTGGATAATGGTGAGGGGGAGGGGGGTCACTATTTCTTATCTAAAATAATAAATAAATTACATCGAGTGAAACAGTTTTATCGCTTACCAGCTGGTTAAACTTATGTAATGCTTATCCAATGGGACGTCCCCTGGAATGCATGCATTACTAAACAATATGTTTTGGTTACCTTTTTCCTTCTGTGTTTGCAAACAATCTGTGCAAATAGATAAAAACTTGATGAAGGAAAAAAGAAGGGGGCAAACGAAGAAATAGATGGTGGTGCTCTAATTTTGAGCAGGAGTATATTAATTCAAGTACCCTGAATCAATTTATTCATTACATCTTATACGAACGTAATAACATGTATTTAGTATGAGTCCTTCTTAGCATACCGATTTTGGATTCCAGGTCTACGTCGAAGGAGTCACCAAAGAATTAGCTACTGAGATAAAGTCTGAAATCAGAGACATCATCGCTCAAGTTGATGATGTCTTGTTTGAGAACGTTGAGCTGGACGGATTCAACACTGACAAAAGAATGAGCATAGACTGGCAGAGGTCGAGTAAGAGAAAGGCGCATTCGCTTCCAATTACTTCTTTGCAGCCGACCATCACACCCAATAACTCGTTGACTACTCTCGTCAGTTCCAGCTCGCAAAGTTCATTTTCTTCATCTACCTCACAGTGTAACAACAATTTACCAACCACTATTTCCGCGGAAACGTTCTCCAAATATTTGGTTGGTTTTGCCAGCGATGTCGTTTCAGAGATGAAATCCGAGTTCAGAGATGTCGTCAACGTAGTTGACGGAATCATGTCTCCACAAGCGGATTGCTCCAAGTACCATGATGAAAGTAGCATAGATTCCGATATAACACCACAACCGTCAGTCATCCAAACTGTTGATCAAGGAGACATCAATGTTGTTGATTCAAAGTTATGTTCGGTTAAAAATCAATTCTCAGATCTCCAGTGCTCTCAAGATAGCGGAATAAATTTAACTGAACGGGATCCATCACCTCCAGATTCACTTGAGCTAAAAAACAAGAAAACAATTCCAAAGAAATTCATTCACGACAAGGAAAATATTATTGGAAAACCTGTTGTTAAGAAAAGGACGTCGAAGACTAAAATTCCGAAGCAGACTGCACCACAGTGGTTGTATCCAACCAAGAGTGTTTGGAAACCTACTCTAGAGGTAAGTCCAGCATTTTATTTATTCATTTTTATCATCACATAACAGAACGGAACGTACCAACTATTTTGAACCTCGAATGAATTGGAAGAGTAAAGTGAATTGGAGTAGGAATTTGGGTGATCTTTCCCTTTGTTGTAAAAATTCAAATTTTTCTTCGAGCTAACCTTGGATTAATTCGCCAAATCAGGTGGGCAGTAAAGCTTCCTCACAAAGAATAACTTGAACACACAGGATCAGTGGGTCTACTCCTAAACTCATGGATGATTGAACTTCACGATCAAGTTGTTGCTTTCCTACATTTTTAGTAACATCAACACGATTAAGAATCCTTTCCGTTTTCATGTGAGAAAATGCGCTAACTAGGTTTTTGTTCATCATTTTCAATAATGAACCTTTGGAATCGAACAAGATAAAAAATTTAAACCTGTGGGATCGATCAAGAAAAAAAATTTTTAACACACCCTCAAAATTTGTTGGTTTACGTTTCAAGGTACCGTAGAATCCGAAAATCGAATAAAAATTTGGCCGTTCGCGGCACTTTCCCCACTTAGCATTGACCGATTTTAATGAAATTTGGTATGTAGGCTCCATTTGGGGTCTAGTTGTGCCCCGAAGCTTTTGGTTGAAGTAGGTCACTTCTAAGGGTTGACCACATACCAAATTTCATCATAATCGGTTAATGCAAAGTGGGGAAAGTGCCGCGTACGGCGGACGGACGGCCAAATTTTTAATACCTAGATTATTTGATTCTACGTACCTTGAAACATAAACCAGAAAATTTTGAGGGGGTGTTAAAATATTTTTTTTCTTGGTCGATTCCAAAGGTTCATTATTGAAAATAATAAACCAAAAGTAGGGGGTTACCGCTTGAAGTTTTTTTCCTTCTAATTTTCCAAATATCGGAGATAAAATGCTGCAAATTATTACACAGAGGGTTATTACTTTTCTATATAGATCACTCGTCTGCAAAGAACACGGCTTTGCTTCTTGCTTCTTGCTCTTCATGTTGGATGGTTAGTGGCTTTGCAGGCGAGTGATCTATATAGAAAAATAATGAACCATTGTGTAATAATTTGCAGCGTTTTTATTCAATTTTCGGATTCTACTTACCTTGAAACGTAAACCAACAAATTATAAGGGGAGGGGGGGGGGGGGTTAAAAGAAATTGTCTTGGTCCATTCTAAAGGTTCATAATTGATAATAATAAACCAAAATACAAATCCATGATTTAAGAAACTCCCGGTAGGCCTTCAGAATCCCCTTGCAATTGGACTGCTATGAAATTAAGCATCAACTATTCTGGAAGTGTTGTAGGAAATGGATTATTTTCGCCCGCGTGAATGCAGACTGTAGGTACTCTTGGGGTGACGGATAAGAAGTTTCTATGGAATCCTCAGATAATTGATACTCGTATTGCCAGAATTTATACTTTGATATACACGTATTGCCAAGAAAGTCCATCAAAATCGGATCGCTGTGGCTACAACTGATGCAAATGCGCTAACATTAGAACTGAGAAGTTGCAGTTCTAAGGAATGCGCACTCGCTACCATTGGCTAACAGCAACGAAACTAATAAAACTGTCTAGATACTAATCCCCAAACTGCTTGAAAATTCCATTAAAGCGTATATTTTCGGATGGGTTTGCTTAGGATAGACAGCGTAAATGACCCAGAAAGCTTTAAAACGTAAATTGCAAATGAAATTTTATTTTTTGAGGATCCAAATTTGTTTGACCAGCAGTATAAATAAAAGAACTAGCTATCTTCAGTAGAGGAAACGAAAACCTTCCGGTGTCCAACCTACACAATTCCTGAAAATTTCATCGAAATCAAACTGTAACTTCGTATAGTACCTACCTTCCTTTACAGTGTTTTATGAACACTCAGACCCACTGAAATACAGACGGACACTCAGATCGACAGTCACCAAACCAAAATTTGTTCAGGAAGGTCTAAAACGCAAAGCGCGAGTGGAAATTTTGATTTTGGAGATCTTCTTCTTGACCTTGAAAAGTGAAAACAAAGCTTCCCCTGGTACCTCGGAAGCAAAATTGTTGGTCTACGGGCTGGCAGGTACTTAGGATTTTTTGCTTTCTGTATTGCAGGCGCTGAAAGAATTTGATATGATCCAAGATGGTGACAGGATTCTGGTATGCTTATCAGGAGGTAAAGATTCTCTGACACTCCTCCACACTCTTCACCAGTATCAATACTATTGTTCTCCCAGAGGGATCAACTTCAAACTCGGTGCTGCTACTATTGGGGTTGGTAACTCGGAACTTTATGGTAAAACACTCATACCTTATTTGAACGCTCTGGGTATTGAGCACCACTTCGAGAAACAAGGTAACGTGACCTAAAATTCGTTCATATTTTATTGTTGTAAGCTGTTCAGCTGTGGTTCTAATATCAATGATGTCTAACCTCACCATTCAGGAATGACGAATGTGGTAAATTACCCGAAAACCTCCGAAACAAAATTTAACACCAAAGTACCACGATTTTCTTATTTTGGTTTTAATCTCGGGTTTTAATATCCAGTTGCATTCCAGGGGCGATGATAAAACTGCGAGCAAACACAATTAATTATGTTTTCCTTGTAGATGGGGCTGTAGGTTCCTCGAGCGCTCCTCAAAAATCCGTTTGTGGCTTCTGCAGTCACGTGAAGAGAGGTAAACTCTACAACATTGCAAGAGCAAATGGGTATAACGTGCTTGCTTTGGGGCAACATCTTGATGACGTCTCTGAAAGTTTCTTCATGTCAGTTTTCCATAATGGGTACTTGAGATCCATGAAAGCTCATTATATTGTGAGGTAAGCATACAACAGTTACTAAGTAGTAAGCAAGTCTACAGGAAAACGCCTGGAAACGTGCAGCTTTGCAAGTTATTTGGTCGTTCTTTCTTCTCAAGCTCGATTTGATTTTAATACGTTCGATGCCCTCAAACGGGGGTGGACCCTAAAGCGTTCTACGTAGAATTGCAGTGCTAATGAGTGGTACCAAGTGATGATATGAACCTAATATAAGTAATTTGACATACAGATAGTTACACAAATTTTGGATTGAAATGAACGAATTGTAACTCATTCAATTTTTTCAGAGATGAAGATCTTAGAGTCATTCGACCAATGATTTATGTGAGAGAACAGTCCTTGCAGCAGTTTTCAGAAAGTAGACGCTTGCCATCTTTCTCACAAAATTGTGAGATCTGTGCCAACATGCCTAAGGTATTTGCAATTCCTTTCGAAGTTTATTTTTTTTAAATTTCTGTTGGGTTAGTTGCCTGTTTACGAGGGTTATTTTGAGACCCTGTTTGACATGTACCATAAAGGGGTGGGCAGGAAAGCGTTTTTGTGGAAAAATCGTCCAATATAATTTTTTTCAGACAATTTCATACTATTACAGAGAAGAAAAACTCTGTAATAATACTTCACAAACAGGGTCTAATTCAGGGTTTGTTATCACATTGGCTGCGGGAGCCCATTCCCGAGTTTCGCCGTGTCCTGAAACGTTGTTTCGAGCAAATCAGCGCCTAATGCAAGTTTGCATCGCTTCTGCGCATAATTATGACAAAACAAAAAAAAAACATTTTTTTCGTAAAGTTAATTTTTTTGATTACCAGTCCATCATCCGGCACAGGCGATGAATTTTGCTCGGCGCCTGCAGAAACAATGAGTAATGCGCGTAAGACTAGACCCGCACAGCACCAACCTCTGCAGAAAACACCCCTTTTCCTGGCAGTTTCTTCGTTTTCCTCCGAAGTTCAAAGATATATAAACGATTTATTCTTACTCAGGAAGTGTAGAGGAGCAAAACCATATAAGGATTTTTTTTAATGCCTCATTGACGAAAATATTCAAGAAAATCGATTCTTCAACTTCAAATGATTGGTAATCGAAAAATATCCCATCGATCGAGGAACTGAAGTCCGTTAAGAAATCAATAGAGATCGAGATTCAACATTGGTTACAATATTAAAATCGAAACCAGGCTGAGGAGCAATCGAAAACCACAGTCATGCCTGATGCTTTTCATGATTACTTGTCCATCATCCCGCACACGAGCAGAAACGATTTGATGAACTGTCCATCGACCCGTACCTGACGTGTGAACGAGTCAATCCAGGATTATTTATGAAAATAAAAGATGAAGGCTCGGATCATTAAGTTTTTACCATAACATACTTTTTTAATTATAAGTTCTTGGAATTTGGACAATTTATGAAGTAGGAAAAAAATTGTCCAGCTTGATTAACGTTGATAATACGTGATTAAAATTCGTAGAAATTTTATTCATGCATAATTCGGTACAGAAAGAGTAAATGAAAATGAGGTTGGGTACCAGGCGATTTTGCTTTTGGCTCTACCAAGTTACATCGAATAGTAACCAAGTTGTCAATTAACGTCACCCAAAAAGTGAACTTCCCATGGGCTTAAAAGGAAATTTGCAGACCCCAATGCTCATATGCGGTTATTCCAGTAGTGCTTCCAGAATCCGTAAGAAGAATTAGATTTTTCTAAAATTTCAATTTATGATTGCCTGTCCATCAAACGCCCCTGGCGAGCAACTGTTCTTATTTCCGCCTCGTTAGGAGGGTGGTGGGCGAGTGGGAGGCACGTCGACTTGACTAAATCATCAAGCCACAGACATCATCAAGCTAGCGACTCCGAGGACGACCTCTTTGTCTTCTAGTTTCCATCCTAGCTCGCTGCATCATTCTCGGGCAGGCCTCCACCGGCATGCGGTCGACATGTCCCAGCCACTGGATGCGCCCAGCTTTGATGAATCGCACTATGTCTTCATGTTTTAACAATTCATCAATTTCAGCATTCTGTCTTGCTCTCCACCCTTGGCCCTCCCTGACCGCTCCATAGATCCTTCTTATGATCCTTCTCTCAAATATCCGCAGTCTAGCCTCATCCTCAGCCCGCATGGTCAAGCCTCCGATACATAACAAACCACAGGCCGCACCAGAGATCTATATAGCCTCATCTTCGTTGATCTGGCGATCACACGGCTCTTGAAGAGTTTTAGGTATATTGGCATAAAATGCTCGGCTGCCTGCCATTATTCGTGAGCATATCTCATCCTGTACTTGGTTTCTATTCGTGACCAAGCTCCCCATATAGGTGAAGGGCCTGACTTCATCAAACTTATGAGAACCAAACGTCACCCCTTTGGGCACCCGCTGGACACGGCTCGGGGGAGATATCTTGAGGTATTTAGTTTTGCTTTCATTTATTCGCAGACCCATTGGCTTCCCCCTTCATGCAAAACCCGAAAAGCCTCCTGCAGGGCATCAAGACTTCGCCCCAATAAAGCAATGTCATCGGCATAAGCCAGAATCTGCCATGTTCTGTCGACAATTGTTCCCTTCTTATCAGCATTCTTGACAGCCTCATGCAGAGCTAGGTTGAACAGTGTGGCTGACAGCGAATCTCCCTGTTTGACGCCCGAGCTTACCTCAAAGGGTTCCCCGCAGCAGTCACCAACCATAACCCTCGAAGTGCTTCCCTGAAGGGTAATTTCGATTAGCCTGATCAGCTTTTTAGGAATCCCGTTTCTCTTCAACACATGCGTTATCCCCACTCTGCTTAGACCATCGAAGACTACTTCCCACCCCTTTCACTAATAAGGCTCGTATACGGGAGGACATTTTTTTTATCGACTTAAATATTATTTAAGTCTGTTCCCAAGGAGTTGGGACACAAAGGCATATGCAGAATTTTTTTAATCGCCTCAAAACCAATATATTCACAAAAATTGAAATTTCAACTTCAATTTGATCTACAAATTTTTCTATTAGTCTGACAGAGGAACGAAAAGTATCACGATGTTCTTACACTATCAAAGAACAATAATCAACCCTGAATCGTTTTTTAACTCCGTAATGAAATCGCCCAGCGACCAAAATTGAGACTTGGGTCGCTCCGAGTTTCTGATTACCTGTCCATCGAGACGCAAGGGACGTGTTAAAAAAATTACGGAAGTTCAAATAAGTTATATTCATTTGATAAGATACGGAGAATAATCCAGCGTGAAAGGGTGATAACGGCGAATTAGGTGATAACTTAATCAGGCACATAGTTGATTTTAATTTTTTGTTTCAGGAACGTAGCCGCATCAAACAAGTGCTGGCGGACCAGGAGCTTCTTTTTCCCAAGCTATTCCTGTCGATAAAGTCTGCTCTGAAGCCACTCATCAGTCTTAGATACACAGGACTAGAAAGTAGCGACGCTCGTATTTCGTGGAAAAATGCTTCTTCGGGCGTAGAGTAGTAGTTTTCAGTGGTACCTACGTCGAAATTCTACAATGCTCTTTGTCACAATGACTATAGGTACCTATTTATCAGATTGTATCTTGAATGTGTCATTTTACTTCATCGCATAGTCTTCCTGAAATGTGTGTGCTTTATATATCTAATATCAAATAGTGACTTAAGCCCTTTCAGTTATAATTTTGACCATCCCTAAGTTTTGAAGAAAGTAGGTAATAAGTCTTTGGTGAATCGGTTGAATCTTACCCTCCTTACCAAACAATTTCAAGTTTTTCTGCATGATTCTGTCTACATTGTATTCTACATTATTCGCATGTTCGATAGGAACTCGATAAATGAGCCCTACGATTATTATTACGAGTATGCGTGCAAAAAAGTCTGCCAAGTGTGGCACTTAGCTTCCTCGTACCCATAACCCGATTGTAGAGATGAGTCGATGCATAACAAGATAAGTAGATAATCTCTATGTACCTTGCACTACCCTAATGGGAGACCATCAACACATCAACCCGCACAATCTCTGAATATTTTTCTTCGCAATCGGATGGAAAATGTGGAAGTTATTGCAGTGACAAGGAATTTACATTATTTGCGCATGCGCACTGACTACTATCAGTTCCAGGGAATTCTCTACACGCCAATTTGAACAATCCTGAAAAAATTGCATCAAATTCAGATGAAAAATTTAGGAGTTATACCTGTAACAAGGATTTTACGATTGCGCTTGCGCAGAGGCTACTGTCAATTTGAAGGCCATGATTTTCATGGGGGATCCAATCCGCACAATCCCGAAAAACTTCATCGAAATCGGACATTAACTTCGGATGGTTTTGCCCGTAACAAGGATTTCATGACAGACACACAGACAGACAGACACGGAACGAAAATTGTTCAGGAAGGCATGAAACGTAAGACGCGAATGGGATTCTTGATTTTGGAGAACCTTTTTTATGAAGCTTGAAAAGTGAAAACAATGCTTCCGCTACCTGGGTAGACTCGGAAGCAAAAATGCCAAAAAAAACGGCATCAACTACACAAAACGCTGCAAATTATTACACTAAGGTTTGATTTTTTTGTATAGAACACCCGCCTTCAAAGAACACAGCTTTGCCATTTTCAGCACCTACCAACCACATTTTAAAGCAAGCTTCAGTATCACAACTGAGTGAGATGAAACTCAATTCGAAGAAATAAACAATTGAACAGCTGAAATTTGAACGGAGATTAGTAAACAATCTTTTGCGATTCACACTCATGTTTCTGATGTATTTCAAGTTCAACCCTTAAGACTTTATAGAGAGCGAACGGTTTATTCTACAGAGATATGGGTGGTCGCATTCGATTCTGAAAATTCAATTCTATTTAAAAACGTCTGCCAAGTTGGGTGGGCAGTATAGCTTCCTCACTCATTGTAACATGGACGTATAGAATCAGTTGGTGAAAAAATTATGATTCAAAGAGTTATTGAATACCAAAATATTAGCGGTCCACCGTCTAGGACCTAACCCACACAATCCCTGAAAATTTCATCGAAATTGGTTGAATAGTTGCGTTTTGGTTGTAACAATAAATTTAAAGTTTGCGCATGCGCAGCGGCTATTGCTTGACCAATTTGATTGAAACTTATAGGGTGTCTCTTAGAAGTTAGTCCCTAACTAACCTCCAAATTTGAGCAAAATCGGTTCATTAGAAACCGAGAAACCGAGGTTGTAACAATAAATTTAAAGTTTGCGCATGCGCAGCGGCTATTGCTTGACCAATTTGATTGAAACTTATAGGGTGTCTCTTAGAAGTTAGTCCCTAACTAACCTCCAAATTTGAGCAAAATCGGTTCATTAGAAACCGAGAAACCGAGGTTCCAGGAAATTCACGTTTGCGCATGCGCACTCGCTCCTATTGGTCCGAAGGTGCTGAAATTGATAGGGGACCGTCTAGGACCTAACCCGCACAATCCCTGAAAATTTCATCAAAATCGGACCACAGGTTAGTATAGTTTTGCCCGAGACAAGGATTGACCACAGACAGATCGATAGACCGACAGACAGACAGACACGGAACCAAAATTGTTCGGGAAGCTCTAAAACGCAAAAAGCAAGAGGAAATTTTGATTTTGGAGGACATTTTTTTTTCACTTCTTTCACGAATACAAAGCTTCCCTACCTTCGGTAGTGAGGAAGCAAAATGTTGAAAAGGCAATGCAGGAATATTGAGCGTTTTCGAACTACGGGAGTTGAAAATTACGACCCAATGTGTCACCCAATAGGGTGTGCGCCTGGGTAGGAAAAACTGTTTATTGTTATTTTTAATCTAAGGTAGACCTCATTCTGAGGATTTTGGTACCATCCGCGACCTTCTAGCGTGTGTAAATCTTTTCCTATGAATTTTTAAAGTTTCGACCGTTTATGACGTCACAGTGGGCTGGGTGGTCCCGCCCAGGCGAGAGGGTCATGAACGGTCGAAACTTTGAAAAATCATAGAAACAGATCTACTCACCCTAGAAGGTCGCAGTTGGTGCCAAAATTCTCAGAATGTAGTCTACTTTCGATTAAAAATCTAAAAAAAATCAAGGCGCACCCCTCTTTTGTTAGAAGTAACTGACACCAAAAAGCTTGGCGGCACAACTACACCCCAAATGAACCCCACATACCAAATTTCATCAAAATCGGTCCATGGTAACTAAGAAAAGTGCCGTGTTTTTTTCGATTTTTGGATTCTACATCTCTTGAAACGTAAACCATCAAATTTTGAGAGGGGGGGGGGCCCATATTTTTCTTGCTCGGTTCCAAGGATCGATATTGAAAATATATACCAAAAGAACATTAACAATAATAAATTAACATGTCAAAAACGTTTTTGCATTGATAATTTGCTCCAATTATTTTCTCTAGCAGCTCTGATCAAAATTTAATAAGTGTATTATTGAAAGGGCTTGAATTTATTGTTCAGTCTAATTCTACCTAGGTACCTACATTCGAATAAAATATTTTGAATGATACCCAATGTACTTACCTAGGTAGGTACCTACTTAACATTTGTGATATTTTCAGAAGGATACTCTATCGGTACCTAATTTAGTTCTAAGGTAATTCTAGGTAATAGGTAACCCTTGAAAAAATATTGTTATGCATTGTAAACAAATAGGTAATCACTGATTTCTATTCGAAAAGTCTGATATACTTAAATGACATTTTAGTGTTGGTATGATGTTTGCTTATTCAACAAACAACCTTAGATTTAACGTTTTGTGTGTCCAATTTGCCATTATTTTAATTGTGGTTGTCAAAACTTGTACTGCATACACCAAGTTAGTTTCGTACTGGTTACAAGAAGGAGATATTGTAGCATTATGGTTTAGATTTGTATTGAATGAAAATATATTATTGTGATTACCTATACGAGTAGCTTTTCAGTAGGTGACTAATATTTATAGATAACTAGGTACGTTGAGGTAGGAATTTGTGAAATCTTGTTCATTATTTCTTAGTACCTGCCATAAGTGTAATCCATGTCAGGTGAAGAGTCGTTTTCTCACAATTAATGTGCTCTGTTCCAGTTGGTTGGGGTTTGCAATGTTCCCAATTCGTGTAGGTATCTTATTACTTATATACAAATAATGCTCTTAATTTGTTGTTTATTTTTCATGGAAAGACAATGCGCATGATGTTTCGTTTAGGTGTTTGAGGATTTAGCTAAGTTCCTACCAAGTAGGTAGCAGTAATTTTAATGTCCTCTCAGTCATTAGTATGCTAATTTATCAGTCATTTATCTCGGTTTATGAAACCAAGAGTATTCAACCCTTGTGGGGAGAGAACTGATGGGAGAACTTACGTCTACATCAACTCCAAGTTTGTAAATAAGCATTGAATGAAATACCTATAGGTACCTACTACCTATTCACTCCCCACCTACCAACCAGTAAAGATGTGTACCAACTTTAGTTTCCTTTGTAGATTTCCATCATTGACGAGAAGTAGGTAAATTTTTTTATTTTTTCGGTTAATTCAATTTTACTTGTTTAGCATATTTTTGGTATCAACTCATTCTATCAAATGTAGCACCAATTTCCACAAGATCAAACCATAATTTAAAATTACCTGAACCAATTCACTAAAAAAGTACAATCTACCATTGTTCTTGAAATACGTAGGAAAGTAAAACTAAAATGTATTACAAAATAATTGTAGGGTATTTTGTTCAATGTGAAGGTCAAAATGATAAAAATTATCCCAGGGCTATTGCTGATGACTGAATCCCCCTTCATGGGTCTCAAATACTGTTCTTTAATGAATATTTTCGTGTGATTAACGGATATTTTATTATCCCCAAGCTTTATGTTAATAACCATCCATGTTCAGAATAAAGCGATTTCGTTTACTATAACTGCATTTTTGTTTTTGTTTGTGCCCTTTCAACTTACTTGGAAAATAAGCATTACCCGCTATTCAAAACATTTTATCTGAAGGTAGTGAATCAGCTGAAAAGATCCGTAGATAGAATTTGTATGAAATGTATACAGGGTGTTTCACGAAAAGGTTACACCCCCCTTCATTTCCGCAAAATACAGGGTAAAAAATTCCGATCAACACAATTCTTCATGATTTTTTGTGAGGATCTAAGGAAAAATACTTTAGCGCAAAAAAGTTGCGCGCAATCGTGCAAAATTGACACTAAATTCATTTTGCTTCCGAGTCTACCAAGGTAGCGGAAGCTTTGTTTTGAACAAATTTGGTTCCGTGTCTGTCTGTGTGTCCGTGTGTCTGTCCGTCTGTCATCAATTCCTTGTAACGCGCATAACTTTAAGAATTTATTGTCTGAGTTCGATGAAATTTTCAGGGATTATGCGGGTTGGTGTGTAGACGGCCCCCTATGAAAATCATCATCCTCGGACTGATACAAGCGACTGCGCATGCGCAAACGTGAATTCCTTGTAACGGCCATAACTTCTACATTTTCAATCCGATTTCAATGAAATTTTCAGGGATGTTACAGATTAGTATTTAGATGGTCCCCTATGAGAATCACCACCTTCGGACTGATAGTAGCCACTGCGCATGCGCAAACACAATTTCCTTGTAACGTCCATAACTTCTACATTTTCCATCCGATTTCAATGAAATTTTCAGGGATATTACAGAGTAGTGTTTAGATGGTCCCCTATGAAAATCATAGAGAATTGTTTTTCATAGAGGGATTCATTCATAGAGGGATGTTCTCCTGTGAGAATCTCAAATCTTATACATGACAAGGCTTCAATAGCTCAGAGGACAGTCTTGATTTGTGCTCCAGGGATCGCGGGTTCGAATCCCAGCCGAGGCTAAGAATTTTTTGATCCAATCACATACATCTACTCACTTAATTTTTCATCCAAATTTGATGAAATTTTCTAGGATTGTCCAGATTAGCGTGTAGATGGTCCCCTATGAGGGTAGTGAAAGGTACTTAGAGATTGGTGTTTTGAGATTAACTACTATGCATCGGATCATCTATACAATCGGGTTATGGATACGAGGAAGCTATGTGCCACACCTACTTGTTTTCAAATGGAACCCCCCCCCCTTTTTATTACAGATTCGGATTCTACGTCAAATTTCATGAAGAATTCATACCCATACCGATTTGTTTTATTGCGCGCAACCTGGCTTTTTGAGCGCTCTAAGTTGCACAACTCCACAATTGCGCAAAAATTAGGTTTTGGAGAACCCTTAGTGTGGCAGACCCCTTAGTTCATCATTTTTTGACGCTGAATCATAGGGTGTCATCCGTTTTGAGGAATACCAAGATTTCAAGAGGAAAAATTAACATTTCTTTCACGAAAACTTCAGTTTTGTGGTCGAAATCATGTTTATTTTTTATCTTCTCACCTCCTTTTGAACCACGGGCTTGGGGCCGTCTACGGTGGAGTTAAAAATAAAAACTGGCAGCACGATCATGCTTGAACTGAATAAAATTGCCTTAAAAATCATAACGATTTAAAAAGAGCGATTTTTTCACTAATAACAAACGAATTTTTGGCCGCCATTTAGAAAAATTCCAGTCAAATTGAAAAACGGATGACACCATGCGATTTAGCGTAAAACAATGATGAAAAAATATGTGCCACACTAAGGGTTCTCCAAAACCTAATTTTTGTGCAATTGTGGAGTTGCGCAACTTAGAGCGTTCAAAAAGCCAGGTTGCGCGCAATAATCCTGTCTTTCTAAGGGAAGATCAGAATTAGTTCTGATGATTTCGCTCACGGCTTCCCATTGGTCTCACCGCCATGGGTTGTGACGAGGGGGAACTGCGACCAGCTTACCCAAGGCACACGCAGCAGCTCGCTCGGCCACAGCTAAACCCCTAATTTACCTATTATTATATGTCATAAGGGAACTAGCAAGATGAATGTGGGCCCTGAGGAAAGGGGCCCGATTGGAAATTTGTTGAGGATGCATCCCAAAATTTGTTTCAAACTCCCGATGGATTTTCTACAGTTTTCACCAATGATTGGAAGTCCTAGATGGCCCCTTATGACTTACAGCCCTGTCAGATCGCCTCTACTCTTGCACAAAGACAAAATCTTATAAACATCAATTTACTTATTATTATTTATCATAAGGGAACTAGCAAGATGAATATTTCATACTGATTGTAATACATGCCACACCCACTCGGTATACGTTCTTCTCCTTCGGCGTGTAGATCATGATATGGCATCCGTCATTATTACTTAAGGAGTATCTATGAAACTACTTCAGGAGTTATTCTTCGACTACCCGCCATGTATTCATTCATGAATTAAATTACAAATATGGTTGGAATAGTGAAACCGTGCTCCATTCCAGTTTGTGGTCAAATAAAAATGAAATGAATCAAAGATATCAGGTGATTAACCGGACATAGGAGGCCCACTATCACTTGTATTTTTCGTGGTTTGACAGCTCATAAGTTGTTCAACACTGTCCAATTTTCGGTATCGAAGACTCATTCATTAACAATTCGTTAAAAACTTGTTTAGATAGGTAAAGGAAAAGCATGAGTATATTTACAAAAGACGGAACATATTTTTATTACAGGTAGGCAACGGAAATCAATAATGTTTTGGAGGTCAATGGAATTGATCTGACAAATTTTTACTACTGAACCAAACACAATTCTTTCTCATGTACTCACAATTTCTTCAAATTCGAACGGTCTTGGGAGGATTTGGCTCTTCAAATTCGCCAAGGTCTTCATCGTAATACGACCAGGCCCTGTAAGCTCTCAGCTCCCATGGGACTTGCTCCTCCATCTTAGTAAGGGTAATTCCTAAATCTTCCAGAGTTTTTGTACGAAGATCAACTTGGTCAGAATGAATTTCCTGAAGAACAAATAAAAATAAATAAATAAATTTTTACTCCATTAAATTGTCAAACTAATTCAAAAACGACGGCATGTTGAAAAATAAGTTCAAAGTACTCGTACCGTTTTTTACACAAGTTATATTAAACACAGCGCGCACACAAGAGAGAGTCACAAGTTATATTATTCGTACATACCCGCTCAAGCCGTTCCATATGAATGTTGCCAACTGGCCACCCTAAGGTGAGTTTAGGCATGATGGCGAATCTCATTTGGAAAATGGGGTCCAACCTCAAGTCGTAACGCATGTACCCTTGGCCGTCTTTCCTCATTACTCGGTGGAACCAGTCAACCAGTTCTGACAGTTGGTAGCGGTTTGGCCTGAAAAATAACGAAGTATAGAAATAATAGATTAGCACCTAGGGTATTCAGGATTAAAGCTTGATAATGTGCGATTTTCGTCAATTTTGTTCTGTGCCTAGTCAATCCGAAACCTTGAAATTTCTATCACTTATGTTTGGACCATCCCGCCCAAATTGGGCGGTTGGCCCAAAGAGAAAGTAGTCCCGTTTACCAACAAAGTAGTTCCCTAAGAATGAACCATATTAGATCATCTCGTACATTCAATGGGTTATTGCAGTCAGAACTAATAGGCCAGTATTAGATCTGTAAGAGTTAATGAACTAGTAGACCAAGGATGATCATAATTAATCATAAATAAGAACAACATAGAACATGAACGCACAGGGCAGATCAAGACGGCCGCTGCGTATATACCCCTCTGCGACCCCCCGATGCCTCGACCATACCTAGAACGTACGACTACCTACCAAGTTATCTCAGTGCTCTATTTTATTGTTCAGCTCAATTATTCGTTATGTAATACAAACGTTTTTAATTCTCAACCAGTGTGGTTATTTAGTTCACATTCCCGAGGTAATCAACTTATTCAATCAAAGGTATGTTACACAAAACCAGGACCAAAACGAAAAAAAATATAGGGGACATGCCAAAATCAATAATGGTGATGTTTGTAGGTAGGTACCTATCAACTTTTCACACATTTTTTTGGGGTGAAGTGGTTCCCTTAAAAAAACTCCCCTTCGTTTTGAACTATTAAAACATAAAAATGTGTCTTTAGCACCAAAAACAACAGAGTTGTGATTTTTTTTTTAAATCCATACTACTTCGTTGGCCGACCTTACCTCGGAAAATACCTCTCAAAAATTTCGACTTTATTTAATATTTGAAAAACGCTTTGACTAAGGCCCACTTTCACCAAAAGTTGTTCTAAACTTGCTCAGCTAAACGCGTTAATAGTTAATCTGAAGGAATAAACCCGGCAAGATGGCGAGCGTCTTTCACCAACCCAAATCATCGTTAAACGTTGTTTAAGACAATCGAGTTTGTCTAAACTTGAAATGTTGAGCGAAATGAATGAAAGTTGGACATTATGACGTATTTGGGCAATAGAAACGTTGAACAACAACCACTACCGCGCTTGATATCAGCAGATTGCCGCCTTGTTTATCTTTATCAGTGTCAGTTTTTCGAATTCTTTGTTTTTATTATTTGCTGATTCCTGCGGTTGGTTTCGAGTTTTCCGGTTCCCTTCGTTGTATTTTGCTGAATATTTTCATCACCTACCTATTGAGTTATTACACATCATCACTTTGAGCCACAACGAGCGCAATAACTCCAGTATTTCTCCAGACTCAAGTACCTTCCTTGATGTATCCTAGTGAAACACAGTGGCCGCCGCCTTGTTTTGAACGGTAGGAATTTACTTCGATAATTTGAATGATTACCGATGGATGTAAACTCGAAGATGAGGGCCCCCGATTTCACCTCAATAAAAATTTATTTTGGTCGAACTGGTCTTTTATGATGGTCAATTTGTATAATTGGTCCGAATAGAAACAACCAAGGAATGTAGGTTGCACTATTATGTTATTGAAAAAACCATTATTCATTTTAAATTAACGTGCTGAACTTATTTGTATGACGGGAACTCGAGGCGAGATTCAATATAGTCGAGCACTTGGACGACTCGGGGCTTGGAAAGGCGGAAATTCAGTAACGTACATAATCTCGGATTGTGGAATCCGATCCAGGATTCGACTCGGACGTCGTCGTCATCGTCGGACGAGTCAAAAATAATTCGAAATGCAAAAATAATTCGCAATTTCATTTCGAAAACAATCACAAATCAATGCGCGGCCATATTGAATTGGTAGTTAAACGAGGTTTCCTAGTTTATTCGGCCGATTTTCGACCGTTTAAACTCGAACCCTCCAAGATGGTGTTTAAACTCGTAAATCGCGCTGGTGAAAGATGATTTTTACTGAACGTCGTTTATGTCTCGCCTTGTTTGGTTTAAACTCGTTTTGAATGTTTGGTGAAAGTGGGCCTAATTCTGACAAATCGGATCCTTTGACTTTTCCTGTAGGGATCCATCCTGCAGATATTAGCTTCCATTTCTATATCAAAAACTTACGTAATGCTTATCATTTATTGAACAAGAAGTCAATATTCGTTGGTCATAATTGTTTATGGCTTCCAAAAACGAAAAAATTGAGTTGTTCCAAAATCAACGGTTGAAAATTATTAACAAAATGAATCAATAATATACTAACCCAACAGCTTGGATGACCTCACCACGCACACCCGGGTTTTTGCAAGCAGCCACAATACCTCCGGCTACGTCACCGACGTAGACAGGTTGTTTTTCAGTACATTCGCCGTTCTTATACATAGGCATCCATTTGAAATTGTGCCTCCAATTCCCACAGAAGTATCTGGAAAAGCGAGTCGACATGTTGGGTTATGAACCAAACTGCCAAAATTATGGTGGGACAAGCTAGACTGAAATGCTTGAGGCTATGTTTCTGATGCCTACTGGTGTATTATGTACAGGGGAGCAGGGGCGGCTACTGATAGGAGCATAGGCGCATTCTCACCCCCAGCCAATAAAAAAAAAATTGCAAAGTTCGTTCCTCTTCATCTGAAGAGTAAGTTGGCTTGTGACAAAGACACTATAATAGGTATTAGGCGTTGGGCGCTCCGTATTTCCTGACCAATCAGCGGCATTAGGAGCATCAGTGGTTTTCTGCTCCATCTGTTTTGAGGGTGACGTCATAGTGGCACGTGAGATTGACTAACTAGAGAGCAGGAGATTTTCATGTGTTGAGCAGAATTGATTCATCGCTCTCCCGCCAGAGAGCTCTGCGATCTGGGTTTCCTTATCGAGTTTGAGGCAAACTAAACTGATAAGGGATTTTCATCTTGTCCACCATTTTGTTTACTGCCTCGCCAGTCCCTGTCCCTGGCTTTTCAAAGTATGTGATTATTTATGAATGCAGGAACGATGAATAATTCGGTGCATTATATTAAAGTAAACTATTCACGTTTGTCGGTGGTGGAAAAGTGCGACATTTGAGAAACTGGCCGCCCCTTGCTGACTACCTGGACTTCAGCAGACGTTGAAATTAAAAAATCGTGCAGAATCGTACCGTAAGTTTAATGTCAAATATTACAAGAAGGTTGATTGGCTTTGTGGGTGTGAAGTGACAAATTGTTTTGCTAAATTTCAGCTATTGCAATAAGGTGGATGCATTTCTTGGGTACCTTTGATGATTAATTATTTAAGAATTTCTGTTTACCACTAGAGAACATTTTTCGTGTCTATTATACGTATTTAGTATCGTTTGCAATTTTAAGATGTAAAAGTTACCAATATTTATCCCATTTGCACATCGTTGAAATTTCTATTTAGCTGAGAAAAGCACCTATTCTTTCCCTCTCCTGATCACTGTGCACCCCCTGAGTTTCGGGGCAGGAACTGCCACTGCCGGGGAGGATTAAAGAAATGCATTTACGTCAATTGTTAATAAAAGTAGTAAAAAAAAAATATATAAAAAATTATTCCAGTTTTTCCAATCATATAGGTACTATTTGTAATAATGATTATTAATTATGACCAATTAATAATTACCAATATACCAAAAGAAATTCTAATGTCACCCTAAGGGACCACCTATGGGCTAACTAGAGCAAAGTAGACAAAAAAAAAAAAAAAATTGCCAACCTCAAAAACCTATCTTCTTGTCCATAAATGTCGGATGGCCTAAATATCACAGCATCGGGAAACTCCTCTCGAACAGCATTTTCTCCGGCCCATTTACTCGCTAGCCATTTCGAACCATTAGGAAGCAAGTAAGGCTGTAAAAATGAAATTATTAAGAAGATTATCACGATAGTAGAGTCCTCTGGATGACCAATGACTGGGTGTATTACAAAATACATTAGCACGAATCAAAACTTCAAGCTGCAAGCTTACTTCAGGATATTCCGCAGCATTCAAAGCGGACACGTGAATTAAATTTTCAACTCCTGCTTTCCTAGCTAGCCTTGCAATCGTCCTGGCTCCTTCCACGTGGACATCATCGAAAGAGTAGTTTTTTGTTTCCCAGTCACGACCAACCAGGTTGATGACAGTATTGGAGTACATCAAACTTTTGTAGATTGATTCTTCATCTCTGAGCTCGTATGGTTGAAACAGCACCTGGCCTAGGTCGCCCACAAGTTTCAAGGGAAGCATTTCCCCAGCATCTCCACGGTAAGGAAGAATCAGCTGAGAACAAAATTCAAAAGTTATGTAAAATCCAGCAACACAGGTGGCAAAAGAAGGAGGAATTATGTTTTGGGTACTCATTTATTGGGCGAAAATGTTTGATAATTTCTACATTGCCTCCGCAGTTTTATTTGGAATAAAATTGAGCCATGAATTCAGAGGGAAAAGGAGAGACGATTGAAACGTGAAGAGTTGGGAAAGAAATTAAATTAATGGGCTGGTGAACTATCCATATGGTGTCGTGGATGTGCCTAAACAGTGGGAAGTAAAATTAAAACTGCACTTGACTGGAATGTGCGGCGTCTCTTCATGAGATGCAGTGAAAAGTTTCACAGCGTACTGATGGCCCACCTTCACATGAGAGTTGTCAAAATCAGAGTGCTTCTACTTGATATTTGAGAAATAGAGCAAAACACTTATTGAGGCTCAGAGCCTATAAATGCCTGAAACGTTGTACTCTTTTCACTTCCATTGAGGGTCGGTTTATCAGTCACCAAAGTTAACGGAGGTTTATGTATCCCTCTATTAACTTTAACGATGGGATACATTATGGATACTATAAAGGTGCTGTTTATCAGTATAACGGTAACTATTAACTGGCTGGTAAAATTAACTGTCTGTTAGGCCGAATAATCGATTATTTGCCCAGCTTATCAAGAAGGCTGTGGAAGTTTACAATAAAATTCAGCTTCCTCCACATAAAAAATCGTTTTCAGTGTGTTTTGCATCAGAAAAAAGAAGAAATTAGAAGAGGATGAAGCAATGTGCTTTGTTTTGGTGTTTTCTTTTCTCGATCTCGGTACCTATTTCCTTCTTGGCATGGCAGAATCTATTGTTTTTTGTTGAAAATTGTCTGGTCATGACAAGATCCCAGCCACCGTGCCACTATGTCTAGAATTTTCAAATTTTCAGACGAAATAGTTTGTACGTTACCAGAGAAGTACCATTTTCTATTTTGAAAATTTTCGGCATGTGACGCTCCTGGCGACTGAATTTTCACACGCGTGCAGTCCATAGCACCTATAGCTCCAGGAAACCTGGCTTTTTTGTTTTTTAAATAAAATTCCATCCGTTATTGAATTAATTCTCCCTAGGTTTCTGGTATTTTGATAAATTGGGCGGATTGCCGGGCAGTTCCCAGGGACGCCTGCTTGACAATTTTACAGGCAGAGCTTTTACTGACGCCACAAAAGTCGCCGACAGACACCAATATGGTTTTTTATTCTTTTATCCAATCGAAATCTCATCAAAAAATCGCAATCGTCCCACTTCTTCAAAATTGTCAATCCGCGATCTAACCATGTTGCCGCCTTCCTTCCTTCCGCCTTCTTCCCCACTGCAGGAATTCGACCAGAGCAACATCTTCGTCGCTGCTGTCTGAAAAAGAGCCCCCACACATCCTTTTTCGATTGTAGCATAAGTCACGAGCTATCAACAACGCAATTTGCAAAAACGAACGTTCTGTGAAACAAAAACACGAGACTCTTTGAGGTTAAAAAGCCTTGGATAAATCGAGTTACCCTCCGGTAACTTTTTGTCTGGTCCTCAGACGACCAGGTAACTTTAAACTACGGGTAATGACTATCTGGGGACTGATAAACGCGTACGATTCAGTTACCCGACGGCCATTGGATAAATCTGCTTTACCGGGGGTAAAATGTGACTGATAAACCGGCCCTGAAAAAGATAGCCTTTGGTACCGTCTGGTAATCCTAAACCTTGCAAAAAGTCACTAACAAAAAGTGATAAAATTCACTTGTTATTTACTTGTGTTATTTAATACTTCTATAGCCCATAAATATTATGGACTGTGGGGATATCTACATAGTACTGACGCAGATCCGTTCAACGTGGAATGCCAGAACCCTAAACTTCATTAGATCGGGTAGAATCGATCCATAAATATACTTGAAGATAAATTATTTTATCAACATACTAGTGTGAGGTATTATTTATTTAGCAAGTTATTCTATCAATTTGATAATGTATAAACTTACTGGATGAATTATTTTATTGACGATGAAAATGTACACATACCTGGGTGCCAATTTTCCCCAAGCGGTTGCACACATACCGCCCCAAAAATCCACTGGAACCAAATACTGTCGCTACTATCCCACTAAAGCTCGATCGACCTCCTGTGCCCTTTTTCAACGCATGGATCTTGGGCAGCTTGGTATTATGGGGTTTGCTACTGTAGAAATGAATGCATGTTATACTGCTCGCTGGCGGAGCTACTCCTGCAATAATAACGAAAATTGTATTACTGAATAACCACATACCCTTTCTTACCTAGGTACTAAACTTGTTACCTAATATTCAAGTAAGCATATACATAGGAATCCAGCGCACGGAGTTTGTTATAATAAATACAACTTCAGCTGTGGGTGAATACACAAACGATAATGACTCTCAAGGACTGGTCAACTTCCCGTTAAAGTTTGCCTGGTCAAATCTCAGGTACGCGCTTTTAGCAATGTTTGTACATTTTTCTGGAACTGGCAGAGTGTCAAGTTCAAACAACCTGTTCCAGATCGGCACCGGAACCAACCATCTGCCGTGCACCAGTAGGCTCCCTATATCCTTACTTAACTATAATATTTAATAACGGGGGAAACCTATGGAAAGATCACACGATCAGAGTAAGTGCTTGAGATATGTGTTTTTACTACCATCATCTATCTATTAATAACTAAGAAACCATTTCAAGTTGGGATTAGAAGAATCGTGAAGAGCAAGACTCGATACGACGAGGTGATAATTTTACACAACTTACTCTGCAGTGAAGGAATCTTCAACGCAGCGAGAGCCATAGTAACAATTTTACTACATCAATACCTACACCTTACTTGATTAACTGATATCAGGAAATTTTCATTGATAAATGAAAATAACCTTTGGGAAACAGCTTCAGGAAGGCTTTCTTCACTATTCCTCTTCTTCCTCCAAATTTCTCTGGGTCCATGATGGATTCACAGCATGGACATCTCTCATGGATGTTCATATATGGATGTACATAATCTCTTCTAGGCTCCATGGTGTCCGTAGTGATCAATTATTCCTACTTCCATGGTTGAAATCTTCTTTCTTATAACTCTAGTTGTTGAAAATAACAACGTCTCCCCTACGATAATGACTTCACTGGAACAACACTGCGCCTCACTACTACTACTAGCTTGCTCTGGCGGGCTAATTCTGAACTGGTTGTCTTTGTACCGATCTGTTGAATAAGGTTCATGTCTGTAACTTTCTGTCGAAGTATGTCATTAAATTCAGTTTAAAACGACTTGATATTTCTTCGAATCTTCACACAAACTGAGGTATGTCATAAGAGGTAATATTCAAATATATTTGATTAACTAAATGCGCAAATATCTCGATATGAGCTCAGCTTGGCTTGCTGGCGGAAAGCAGGCTCAGGTAGTCTCTAGTTCATGAACTTTGGTTTCAATCCTTTGTGTATTATTTTTGTTATGAATTTGGAATTATGGAAAACGAATGTACTGTCGGGCCCCTGATCTGAAAACGGTTGAACGTTCTAGTTAACTTATTGTAATATAAGTTGGGAAATAGTAATCGGTTGTAATTATGGAATAACTACGATTGTTGGCTTTTGGGTCGATGGTGCAACCCGATCGGAATCAGTCTGCCCTTTCCAAGTCTTATCTCTTATCTCGAGAGCTGGAGGTGGTTGTTGTTTCTTCTACACCTATCTCCAGTACTCTGTGGTTCTAGTTGTGGAAAGGAGGTGAATATGGATGTTCTCAGGACATGGGTGCTGATGCTACCTTTTGGCACCACTAGGTGTTCAATAAAATGCTGACCTTCGATGACTTCGATGATGGGTGCTGAGGCTACCTTTTGGCACCACTGGGTGTCCAATAAAATGCTGACCTTCGATGACTTCGATGATGGGTGCTGATGCTACCTTTTGGCACCACTGGGTGTCCAATAAAATGCTGACCTTCGATGACTTCGATGATGGGTGCTGAGGCTACCTTTTGGCACCACTGGGTGTCCAATAAAATGCTGACCTTCGATGACTTCGATGATGGGTGCTGATGCTACCTTTTGGCACCACTGGGTGTCCAATAAAATGCTGACCTTCGATGACTTCGATGATGGGTGCTGAGGCTACCTTTTGGCACCACTGGGTGTCCAATAAAATGCTGACCTTCGATGACTTCGATGATGGGTGCTGAGGCTACCTTTTGGCACCACTGGGTGTCCAATAAAATGCTGACCTTCGATGACTTCGATGATGGGTGCTGATGCTACCTTTTGGCACCACTGGGTGTCCAATAAAATGCTGACCTTCGATGACTTCGATGATGGGTGCTGAGGCTACCTTTTGGCACCACTAGGTGTCCAATAAAATGCTGACCTTCGATGACTTCGATGATTTTTGACTTCGATGACGTCGATGACTTCGATGATTTTTGACTTCGATGACGTCGATGACTTCGATGATTTTTGACGTCGATGACTTCGATGACGTCGATGACTTCGATGATTTATGACTTCGATGACTCCGATGACTTCGATGATTGATGACTCCGATGACTTCGATGATTTATGACTTCGATGACTCCGATGACTTCGATGATTGTATGTCCTGAGAACATGCCAATGCCAAATAGGCGAGCAATAAAATTGAATACTGTTTTCATTCAGGTGGATTATTCTTCATTGAATGTCATACCACAAAGGGGTATAGTCTGTGGCCCGACAGTTATTTTGATAAAATGAAAGTCATTTGTTCTTTGGTTTGATGATACGTTTTTTTCACGTTAACGCAATGACACATGTTCGCGTTACATATAACGGAAGAAGAAGTGGGAAACCAGAAATGGGTGGACTCCCTGTCTGGTGATGGATGTTCCATAGCATAGAGTGAGAGATAATCCATGCATTGTCGTGTGCTCCATGTCTGGTGATGGATACCACAAAGTATGTGAGTGAGATAATCCATGCACTATTGTGGTGCTCCATGTTCGGTGATGGATGCTTTGAAGTCAGTAGGTACAAGTTTCGCCAAAATAAAATGAAGAGGAAGATCAAAAACCTAGAAAACGAATTTGCTTTTAAAAGAAACTCATGTGAGTTCTGTTAATATATTAATGAAGTAAACATGAACTGGAGCTACCTGGATTCAAGCAGCAAATGGTCTGACAGGGTGAGTCTCATGATAAGCAGGAATCTATCGAAAAGCCCCTGCTATTCTGTTACTCGAAAAAAAAACAAAAAAAAAAAAAACGAATAAATACATGAGTTAATTTTTGGAGTTCCTTTATCTGGCTGTCATTACCTCCGCTCATCATTTGACAAGGTAATGGTGCGTTGTGAACGGTTAGCACACTCAGTTGTAAAGCGCAGTTACTTGGAGGGAAAGAGTTTACTCCAGTACATACCAACTGTCATTTCGAAAAGAGGGAAAGAATGACCAGTGGGACAATCTGAGTGTGCTATCTACTTTTCCGCCCGTTTCAGCACCTTACAGCCTGGTTCTCCATTAAAACTCACCCTCTCAGAACTCATATTAAGTTTAATCTCAGTTAAATATTGTATTTCCGATATATTAATTTTCAAACCCTATTTCAGAATACCGCATTGATTGAATCAGTGTACCACATTGATAAAATCAATAATAAGATGAATTAGATACTGAATTTATTGTTCAAATAGCATGACAATATTATAATGACTAATAGTAGGTACCCTTACCTACAATAATGATTAGAATAAATTCTAACCTTCACTTTTATTTAAAAAAAAAAAAAAAAAAAGGCGACATTTTGGTTATTTTGCTTAAATCAGGGAACACTGTATGTTCCAGGTACTTAGTACTATGTTGAATATATTCAAAGCTGAGTTACTTGTATCAGTTACTCAATTCATTTGCTTGATCATTGCTGACGACGTTGGGTTCAGCTGTGGCCGAGCGAATTCTGGCATGTGTCCCTGGGGATGAGACTCGGACCAGTTGTGGGGCCGTGAGTTCGAGGCTCGCCTCGGGAGCATATTTCCGGGTAAGCAGGTCGCAGTTCCTCCTCGTTCCAACCCAGGGCGGTGAGCCAATGGGAAGCCATGAGCGAAATCATCAGAACAAATTCTGATCTTCCCTTAGCAAGACAGCTAATGACGTCCATGATGCCATGAATGGCAGACGGACGAAAATCCAACCTGAAATGGTTGTTCACTTAACTTTACGTAGTAGTATGTTGAAAACAGTAGGTCTGCTAAGCAGTTCCTTATAACGAAAAACTAAATATTGATACTGTTACAGAATGATGTGCAATCGTTTGATGCAGACCAGAATCATGAACAACAATGAAGGAAACATGATTCTGGATGACATTAAAGGCAGGGAGGCCAGACGCTGATGTCTGCCTTCAAATAGATACGTGAATAATGCATTCTCAAAACATGCAGTTCTACATCCTTGTACATACATACTTGAACTTGCACGTGCCTAGTGCGTGATGATGTTTATTGAAATCAATCCATGTTTTCTCTTCCCTGCCTGACAGAAAGGTCTCAATTCAATTGTTCCACACTTAAAGTTGAGTCCCATCTGCCACGTCGTTGGATGTTTTCAATCTATTACTAACAATTTTTGATAACACCCATTTTCAGCCATTACCTGGTAGGTAGGTGGTGTACTTGAGAAGTCCACAGGTTCAGTGTAGTTAACAGTTAACCTTGCCTAACGATCAACAATGTGTTGTGTGGACAACCTTGATGTTGGCAGACGAAGAAATCAATTCTGTGGAAGTCACAGAACTGGATGGATTGACTACAAGTTGCAAACAGGTATCCAAAATGATCGATCAGATTAATGTCGTTACTTTATAAATATTCAAATCGTTCGGTACTTTATTTAGTACCTGATTGGTTGAATTTTTCAGAATCTGTGCTATACATTATACGTTCTAGCAATTCCTATGTCTCGTTCGTTTGTTATGTGCAGCTGATGAATAGTGAGTTCTCTCCTTGAATGTGTGAGAAACACTCATTTCCTGACAATGAATTTGGTATGAGAAATGAAATCGAGACCGATATTCGTGACTCTGAAGAGGAAACAGGTGTAGTAGAAACCATTCTTAAAGATCTTTGTTTCAGGTTAAATGAAATTAAGTCCGATATTTGTGGTTTTGAAGAGGAAACTGACGAATCAGGTTTAAGTAGAAACCAGTTTTGAAAATGTTCATTTCAGGTGAAATGAAATTGAGTCAGATAATTGTATTCGTGGCACTGAAGAGGAAAGTGACGAAACAGGTGAAATTAAATTCATTCCAATATTCAAGGCTCTGAAGAGGTAAGTGACGAATCAGGTCTTGTAGAAACCATTCTTGAAAATGTTCATTTCAGGTGAAATGAAATTATGTCCGATATTCTTGGCTCTGAAGAGGAAAGTGACGTATCATGTTTAGTAGAAACATTCTTGTTGATGTTAGAGTATCAGGTAAAATATCATTGTATTCTCAAGGATGAAGTAAGCAAATCATCAATGTGTTTATTTTATTAACTGTAGCTCTGTTATAACGATAACACGTCTGATGGAGTCATTGATCAATCAGTCACTTTGAAAATGAAATCACTCTTGATGTGTTGAAACATGTACACTTTCATTAAAGTTTCTGGTGGGTGGCTTCAAGCTTCCCATTGATGATGCTTTTATTGCTCCGAAAAATGCAATCATGCTTGAAATAAAGTGTCCATTTGAAACTGAAGAAGTAGGCTCTACAAATTTAGTAGTTCCTGGTGTAGGAGGGGGAAGATAAATCATTATGAATGTACTGTAAATCTCATTACTCCTCAGGAAAGAGGAGCTACTTGACTTGATAACTCAATTGGCTTGCTCTTCTCTCCACAAACAAGTAAAGAGTGGTTAGATGCAAAATCAACGGCCGTTGGCTGGTTTAATGAACCAGTTCCCAAGAGAGATTGTCTGGATTGGTGACTGTCCAAAGGCGGTGTCGCAGGTATTGATAGCCTTTTGGGTTGGGCTATTGATGAACCCTCTCCACTTAAGCGTAGAGTAAAAGTAGCAATCATCATTCGTTGAAATTAGAAATCAGCAACCGTCATCAGCTGATGACGACCTGAGATGGTTGTTTACCTTCTCTTGGTTAGGCATAGAAAGACACTTTCTTTTTCACTGAGTCTATAGTATCTTTGAGCAAATAAGAAAAATAAAGATGATAACTTAGCACTGTTAGATTTCATTGCATTGATTTGAAAACTCAAGGGACCAAATGCCAAAATAAGAAAAATTAAGATAGATGATGTTTAGAATTAAGGACCATTGACAATAAAAGTACAAAAGGAAAAGTGTTCGATCCTGCACATCGCGTATATTGCTGAATGACTGAATAGAGAATTAGAATAATAGATCTGAGTCAACCTTGTATCATCAGGAATTTCTCCATGATATCTTTTCTACTTTGGGACTTACGTCTTCAGCTATCCTAAATTCGTCAATAGGCTCCTTTTTCTTTTTTGAATATGTTTATTGGTAAACTACCTACACTAGAGTACATTCATAAATTGGCTGTTAGCATTATGTTCTTTATAATCAATCCTGAAGCTGATTGTGTTTGCTACTGGAATGTGGGGATGCTAGGCAATGTAATTCAATGTTGTTCAGTTCACCAGTCCTTACCAGATAACCTAACATTAAAAATATCACTTAACTTCAAAGTAATGAACTGTTAGGCTTGCCCCTTCCACCTTATTTGGAAGTCATCAATTCACCTGATGTCAATCAGCGGATTGAAGCAATTAATTTATAACTTGAACAATTCAGACAGAAGTCTACTTGAAAGACTCGTCTAATGTCTCGATTCAATTATGGTGTCGCCTCATGCCACCTCAGACAGGGAGTTTAATGAACTGTCTGAATTTTTAATTTTCCACTAATATCTCGACGTTCAGATGTTCAGTTTATTTAATGTTGATAATGTAATTAGCATAACTATCAGGATGTCAGTCTAAAACTTGGTTTCGCCAGTACGACTTCCAGGTTTGCATGTCTACCTGGGAAAATCATGCAATCACGTTAATTTATGTCAATTCTAATCTGGTAGGCACTGTTGAACAGCAACAGCAACGTCTTATTCTTATTAGGTCGTGCTTTAGGAACCCTCTGATTCGGAAAAGCCAGAGATTATAATCTGAAATGTTTTTATGGATAAGGGGACTGCATTCAGAAAATTTGAATGTGTGCTGTTCTGCAAAATTAGTTAGAAAAATAGTTCTTCGTTATTACATATGAGAAACTCGGGTATATTGGCCACTTGGGGCAGTAAATGCACACATCAGCTAATGTGGGATTTTGGTGTGTTGAAGTTTGTTGCATTGTCTACGTGGTCAGGAATGGTAAGGGGTTTTATTCTCAGTCATAATGGAGAAGGAAATGTTTTGTTGACGTACGTTATTAGTAGGATTGTAGTTAAGAAGGATTTTCACGATGCTGGCAACTGCGCCATAGCCAGCCACAGTTCTCCAATTATTTTGACGTGCCATTTGGCGAGATTGGTGAACTGATAATTTTTCTTTGTCACCTGGAATTTCTATTGGCTTCTTTTTGTGTGGGAGCCAAATTTTGTATCTATTCATGGCTTATCCTAATTTATAAATACGTGCATGCTATCTATTGGCACACTCCCTGACATTCTGTCTTTGCATTTGCTTTGTAAAAGACAATTTAACTTCTCTCATAAATATTGGGGGACAGTGATTCGAATAAGGAGGTATCTATACGGACAATTGACCTAGGATTGATTTTCACTGGGAATACAAATTATCTAAATCGTGTTGGAAATCAAATTCTGACGTTCTTAATCTCTCCATAATGTTACTGTGGACGTCAACAACAAACGTTTGATATAATTTCGAAAAAAAAGTAATAATTTCCCAGTGGGTGGTATTTTTGTTCACTATAATATTCAGCTCATTACCCACTTTGTAAAATTTTGTCCTGACTTAGTATATAACAAGATGTTAATACTTTGTTAGGTTTCAAAAATAAGTGGGTTAAGTGGTTTCCCTGTTTGAAAAGTTAGCTAGTCTGAAAAATATGATTAAGAACGTTCAAAATCTAGACTTGATACCTGCTCTTTTGGAACGATTGTGAGCTAGTTGTTATGCTTGCTAAGTCGGTCGAGTCTAACTCTTGAACAGATTATCAAATTCGTATAGTATTAAAAAAATCACTTGGATTGACATTTACAACAAACTTGTTGACATAGCCACTAAAACCCCCTTAAAGGAATAAAATTAAGAACTTTCAAAAACCTTAAGCCAGCTAATGTTTAAAAAAAAAATTGAGATGTAAATGTTGTAATCCAATAATGTAATCCAATAATGACTTAATTTCAGTCCGAATTGTTTGTATAATCTTTGAATGAATTTTAGACATGTGCATTATATGACCAGAACGACATCTAAAAACAGGATGCTTTGAAACAGCATCACCTATATGGTATCAATGGATTCAAGGTAGCAAAGTGAAGACTTCCTTCTCTTCAACCTTGCTGCAACTCTCTGCACCGCTCTTCACTCATATGATGGGGCGCTGTCTTCCTGAGACATCTGCCCTGTCTCCATTCTCTGCGTGTTGCCGTTGGGAGGGGGTGTTGAAAATAACAACGTCTCCCCTACGATAATGACTTCACTGGAACAACACTGCGCCTCACTACTACTACTAGCTTGCTCTGGCGGGCTAATTCTGAACTGGTTGTCTTTGTACCGATCTGTTGAATAAGGTTCATGTCTGTAACTTTCTGTCGAAGTATGTCATTAAATTCAGTTTAAAACGACTTGATATTTCTTCGAATCTTCACACAAACTGAGGTATGTCATAAGAGGTAATATTCAAATATATTTGATTAACTAAATGCGCAAATATCTCGATACTAGTTCTCGTTCAAATTTGATTCTGGGCAAAGATAAAGACTTCCTTTGTAATGTGCCAATAATTTGCAACCACGCCCCTCAGGCAATTCAATTATCAACAAGAATAATTCACACTTCCATAACTCCATCGAAGCAACGCAGAGACCGATGTCCGCCACAGCCAACGAGGACAGCGAGCGCGCCACCGTCGCGGCTTTCTCCAGCCAGCGGCCAAGATGGCCGAGGGGATATAAGGGCCTGCCCCCTCCCTCGCGCCTTCAGTCTTCACAAGTAACGCGTCTCGTCAAGTGGTAAAGACGAACCTAACCCTTGTGGACTCATCCCCTCTAATTGTAACGTGGAGTGAACGAACTGAGAATTAGTGAGTGTTTTCGAACAACAATAGTCTTCACTTCAACCCGCCAGTCTTCTTTCCCGAGATCCGTTCAGCCAAGGCCCGGACTCCGGAAAGTTGCCGCCTTCTCCAGTACGCCGACAAAATCGTACCGAACCCGGACGATTCCCGAACCGAGGCAGAACTGCCCCGTTCCAGGCTCCCCCAACCGCAAGCCTTCAGAAGGAGAGGCCCTGGAAAACTCATCCTGCTACGGAGATCTCAAGAGGTCCAAGCTCGGCTAAAGGGTGAGCCCATTCCCTCAACCAACCATCTGTAAGCGCTTACAAAACTTTCACAAAATCTGGCACAATCCCCCTTATCTTTAATCCCGCCATATAACGAGAATTTGAATTGGAAAGAATATTGAATAATACCTTGTAAAACTACCCTTGTAAAATTGTATAAAACTAAAATTGTTTAAGTCAAGATATTCTAAGTCAACGATTTAGGATTATTAGAGTCATCTCATATCTATATCTTATTCGGTATATTTTAGTTTGTTCCTACGAAGCAATATAATACTACAACATATATTGACAAAGTACCTAATTTTGGCTCCTTCTGAGCGTGTAACCAAAATTCCGCTTCTCGGTAACAACTTTATATTTTTCACTAATAAAAACCCTACGTGTTTAACCATTGTTGCTTATTTCAGCTTTCTACCCTTTTCAACTCTACAAAAGGTTCAGGTAACTCGCAATTAGGATTTTGGTATTTCCCAGGGTCATTTACCGACCCAGGGTGGTGGCAGCGACCACCTAGGAATTTCAACCAGGTTCGATCAACGACCTCAAGAACCTTCAGTTCGAGGCCCTTTTCTACCTGCGGTAATCCCTAGGTCAATACACAGCTTAACTTAACTTATAACTAGAAACGTAAATAGGAATAGGAGGAATAAAACTCAATTACCTTCAATAATAGTAAATTCATTTATTTAGTACAACTTAGCTTCGTTCTGAACTTAACAGTAAATTCATTAACCAGTACTTACCGCTCTTACCTGCCTTCAGCAGCCTCCTGCATCTTACCTATTTAACGTTGCTATAGAACTAAAATAAAATAAACAAAATAAATTAAACCCAAAAATCCTATTATCACAATTGGTGAACAGCTGTGGGATCGTCGAAAATTGCGATTTTCAGAACCCAAAAACTAGCGAGTACCAGCCTTAGAGTTCGAAAAGCGGCCAGATTCCTGAAATTTGGAACGTTTTAAAAAGAAAATAGTAATAATTTTGCATCATTTTATATTGTACAACAAAAGATTCAGCCGGAGAGTGAGAGGAGCGCAGAGCGAATTTAATTCAGTACGCAATTCGTACTTTATATTGTGCATTCTACCATATTTTTGTCACTCCACACTCCGCCGAACCCCGTTCGTACCGATTTCCGTTCGCATCAGTAACGCAGTTCGAACCACTTTCGAACTATACCAACCATTTTCGGACCCAGTCACAGTCCGATACGATCTAGAACCAATAAGGGTACTCCGTTCGAACCGTTGTACAGTTCGAATCGAGACAACAACCAGACCAGACAGTAGCAAATTCGGATCGAACCAAAATTCGAACCAAACTACCGTCGTACCGATACATTGGTTAACCAGAGTCCCTTGTTTGGAACGATTAGCGATTCGCACCGATTCGCAATTCGAACCGACCCAACTACATTCAACATTTGGAACGAATCGCTTCACGGTTCGTATCGATCCTAGATCCGGACTAGTACCAAAATTAAATCGGTTCGACGTTCGAACCAAAACAAAGGACCTTTTTCTCCTTGCCCTGATTTCTCGAATTTGACAAAATTTAACAACAAATTTTCAGTTATTTCATATATTGTGATCTTGTTCAAGAGAAGTTCCCCTGGGGTAAAATTTGGATCAAAAATTGCCTATCCCTCTCGACTGTCGAATTCGGCGTTGCGGGAAAAGTGAAGTGATTATTTTTGATATTGCCCGGGCTATTTTTCTTGTTCGTTTTTTTGTGTTAACTAATACCCCAATACCATGGAACCGTGGAAGAAAACAGCAGAAACCACGACGGAGCTTGCCGACGCCATGACTGAGGCGATGAACCGCATGGGAGAGTTTTTCCGAAACGCTCAACCCCCGGTTCAGGGAGGACAAGCACCGCAACCCAGAGACCTTCCCCGATCATTATTTTTGGAGATAGAGCCTTGGAACCCCGATGAACCAGACTCCATATCCGCCGCTTCGTTCTTCGCAGAAGTGGAGCAGGCCACTCACGATTTGGATCAAGAGCAGCGACTCAGGTTCATTCGCACTCGACTAAGGGGAGGAGCCAAGCGATTCCTACAAGAAGACTTGGGAGCGAACCCCTACGACAACCTTCGAGAGGCCATCCTTCAATGGTATGAAAGTGAAGATCCGGAAAAGGCAATGATACGTCTGTGGACGACAAAAAGACAACCGGAGGAAAGCATAAGACGATTCGCTGAGAAATTAATAGCCACCGCGAAAACGGCCGTTCGAAGCGAGGTCGACCTGACTGCCGCACAACGTAAGGAGTGGGTGAAAACGAAGACCCTCCGAGCCTTCGTCAGAGGGATCAACAAAGAGATCAGTCCCTTTCTGCAAAGTAATCTCCCCGACACGTTGGAGGAAGCGGTGAAACGCGCAGAGGACCTGGAGGATTCGACTCAGAGCGAACCGCCCGCCGATTTCAAATGGGACATCGCTGGCGTTCTCAATAAGGATTCGTTGAAATGTTACACCTGCGGTGAAGCCGGACACTTTTCTGGAAGATGCCCTCAAAAGTCGAGCGCTCAAGGACAAAACCAAAATCAGACACCACCATCATCACCTGCCGGGCAGAACAGATCGCCTTGGAAGCAACCTTCTCCGAGCCCCCGATACCCGTGCTTATACTGTGGGGATTACAGCCATTTCCCGGTCAGCTGTCCGCACGGCATTCAAAGCGCCATTTTCTGCGACTTTTGTGGAGCAAGGGAACATTTAGAAAATGAATGTTTCCGAAAGAAGAAAATGTTGCCAGTGTCACAGCCCCGAGGAGGTGTTGCGGGACCCGCAGCGGCGGTAACGATCCAGCCGGCCGAAGAAGTACCGGACGAAGAGATACGTGGAGACGAGTTGGTGGCCTTCCAAGCCACAGTAAATTGTGTAACGCGCCCGATGATCCGAATGAAGATCGGATTAGGAAAATATAATCGTGACGTGATACTAGACACCGGTGCCTCTGTTTCCGCCTTGTCACACCCCGTACCAGGAGTTCCAGTGAAACCGACAACCACCGAGCTCTGGGGAGCCGACGGTCAACGATTGCCACTGCTTGGCGCTCAGGAATTACCAGTACGGATCGGGGACAAGAGGATCTCGCACCAATTCTATGTGTTCGGGAGAGCCAATTCACACCTGGACCTGATGGGGCTGGATCTGTTGAGGAAACTTCCTATCACCGTCAGGATGGACACCGGACTCGCCACGATGATCGACACCAAAACGGGAGAACGAATGGTCGTAGGTGCGACGGTGACTAACGAAGAGTTGCTGACACAACCGAGACCTCAGATGGGAGAAGTTCGAAAGAATGAATCTTCTCAGTCGGCCGCCCCAGCTACTCCGCCGACGAAACGACGACCTTCACCAAGCCCGGAGTCCCAGAGGAACGACGCACAAGTGTCGGACGTTAAGAAGAGCCGACCGAACCTCGAGGGGGAACCAGCTTTGAAAACCCAAATCCTCAACAGGTTGCAGAACCTGGAAGAACACGTTACGAGGATCTGGCACGAACGGTCTTTCCCCGACGATATTGAAGCTTACCGCCAACCACAGCCGGACCAGCTCTCTGGAAGCGGCCAAGATCACACCGAGGAGCGTTCCTTGCGAACCGCTCAAACCATCCATGACTTAGAAAACCGGGATCGCCGCGAAGAGGTGTTGTTTGAAACCGGGATGGAGGAAGCGAGACCAGCGGTCCATGCACCCCACCCCGCAGATACCCCACAGCCAGTCCGATCGCAGCGGAACCAACTGACCAACGACGTCCGACGACCCGGGAAGGATGGTCCCTCAGAAAAGGGTTTGTGCTCTCAAAAACCTTGGGAAGAAAAATGCTGTGCGGACGCACCGCACGAAAGTCGAAATGAAGTCGGACGACCAAACACGTACCACCGTAGTCGAATGAAACCGTTCGTGGAACGAGTCCCGGACGAGGCCGTCACACGGGAGGAGCCGCACACGCGCGAGGCCCCCGTACCAGTCCCCCGTACCGCGACACCGCCCCCGAACGCTGATCCATGGTCCGACACAGAGGACGAAGAAGAGATCGAACTGTGTGATCGAAACGATGCGACTCTGGACCCCGAACCTCAGCCTCCAGTGCATACACCGTCCCAACCAGTGATGAACCCAGGACGAACTCCGACCGGTGCCGAACCTGATGGTAGAGCGTCCCCGTACGGTCTGCGACCCCGAAAGCTGATAAATTACAAAAAGCTACATACCGGAAAGATCGCGACCCTGGAGATCACCCTGAAGGAGACTGTTGTGTGAAGCTGCAATCTACAACGGAACCGTCACCTGAAAAATTTAAAATTTTTAAAATATTAGGGAACAAAATAAGATATAGTGAAAAAAAAAAAAAAAAAAAAAAAAAAAAATTTTAAACACGTATAGTTATACTTACCTGTAGAATGTCATACATAATAAAACAAATTAAAATTTTACTTACCTTTTTCATCCTTCATTCATCCCGATACCCGAGTCCGGTAGTCGAAGAGGAGGTCGAGGCAACGATCCATTCCCTGGACGCACAATGGGGGGGAGGCAAGCGTCGAATCCTTGAACAACTAGGACAAATAGGCAACGGTCGCGAGCGCGTGCGGGTAGGCGGAGAGGTGGAGTGGACGGATGTGAGATCCAGGACGGAGGTGTAAGAGCGGCTGGTTCTTTTGTTTCAGATATGGCGTTCCCAAGACCCAGAATAGAGCCAGTCCCCGAAATCAATGTAGGAAGCCCCGGATGGATCCAGCGGACCATAGGATGCCTAGCCCAGTTACAAACTTGGGTGGTAGAATTTGCCGACATGCCCGATCAGCGTAAAGAAATAATGACATGCATTGCCGGGCTATCCAAGAACCTCAGCACGGCAGTCACCACTGACGCGGCCAACATATCTTCACCAGGAACACCAAACCCTGTCGAAGAATTAAGATGTGAGTTGCGAGGCCTAGAACAGCGGGTGATGGCCATACAAAGCAGCCAGGAGATGGACCAAACCAACACATCGATGGAGAACGCGTGGGAATCCGCGACCGGGGAAAATCAATCATCAACCCCCAGAAGGCGCGAGCGTTCGGCTTCGCCATCGTCATCCTCATCGGAGTCTGAGGAGGAGGCCGCCTCAAAGCGAAAGTCCAGCGGCAAAGCGAAACGTCCCGCAGCCAAACGCGCGGAAGTTGACGAGCCATCGCCGGCGTTCTCGCCGATCACCCCAGCTCGGACCGAGGAGCCTGCCGAAGCAAGTACGTCTGGTGTTGCTCCCTGCCCGGTGTGCGACCGAACCCCCAAGGAGTTCTTGAAGTTCCGTTGCTCCAGCTGCAAAAGTTTTTGGAACAGGCTGGTGGCCTCCTGCAACAAATATGAGCCAGAACATCCGTCGTTCCCTCAGCCCTGCCTCCGACCCGAGCACGAAGAGACTCGCCCACCGAAATGTTCCGGCTGCCGACGCTGGCGATACGAAACCGCCCTGTTGAAAATCGCACCCGCCACCAAGTTGACCATTCCTTCCGTCACCCAGACCAAGTAGCCGATGAGGGCATCGGCCAAGAGAGAAGAGGGGGATGTAATGTGCCAATAATTTGCAACCACGCCCCTCAGGCAATTCAATTATCAACAAGAATAATTCACACTTCCATAACTCCATCGAAGCAACGCAGAGACCGATGTCCGCCACAGCCAACGAGGACAGCGAGCGCGCCACCGTCGCGGCTTTCTCCAGCCAGCGGCCAAGATGGCCGAGGGGATATAAGGGCCTGCCCCCTCCCTCGCGCCTTCAGTCTTCACAAGTAACGCGTCTCGTCAAGTGGTAAAGACGAACCTAACCCTTGTGGACTCATCCCCTCTAATTGTAACGTGGAGTGAACGAACTGAGAATTAGTGAGTGTTTTCGAACAACAATAGTCTTCACTTCAACCCGCCAGTCTTCTTTCCCGAGATCCGTTCAGCCAAGGCCCGGACTCCGGAAAGTTGCCGCCTTCTCCAGTACGCCGACAAAATCGTACCGAACCCGGACGATTCCCGAACCGAGGCAGAACTGCCCCGTTCCAGGCTCCCCCAACCGCAAGCCTTCAGAAGGAGAGGCCCTGGAAAACTCATCCTGCTACGGAGATCTCAAGAGGTCCAAGCTCGGCTAAAGGGTGAGCCCATTCCCTCAACCAACCATCTGTAAGCGCTTACAAAACTTTCACAAAATCTGGCACAATCCCCCTTATCTTTAATCCCGCCATATAACGAGAATTTGAATTGGAAAGAATATTGAATAATACCTTGTAAAACTACCCTTGTAAAATTGTATAAAACTAAAATTGTTTAAGTCAAGATATTCTAAGTCAACGATTTAGGATTATTAGAGTCATCTCATATCTATATCTTATTCGGTATATTTTAGTTTGTTCCTACGAAGCAATATAATACTACAACATATATTGACAAAGTACCTAATTTTGGCTCCTTCTGAGCGTGTAACCAAAATTCCGCTTCTCGGTAACAACTTTATATTTTTCACTAATAAAAACCCTACGTGTTTAACCATTGTTGCTTATTTCAGCTTTCTACCCTTTTCAACTCTACAAAAGGTTCAGGTAACTCGCAATTAGGATTTTGGTATTTCCCAGGGTCATTTACCGACCCAGGGTGGTGGCAGCGACCACCTAGGAATTTCAACCAGGTTCGATCAACGACCTCAAGAACCTTCAGTTCGAGGCCCTTTTCTACCTGCGGTAATCCCTAGGTCAATACACAGCTTAACTTAACTTATAACTAGAAACGTAAATAGGAATAGGAGGAATAAAACTCAATTACCTTCAATAATAGTAAATTCATTTATTTAGTACAACTTAGCTTCGTTCTGAACTTAACAGTAAATTCATTAACCAGTACTTACCGCTCTTACCTGCCTTCAGCAGCCTCCTGCATCTTACCTATTTAACGTTGCTATAGAACTAAAATAAAATAAACAAAATAAATTAAACCCAAAAATCCTATTATCACACCTTCAGCAACATGGACGAAGTATTGGTTCTATTCTCCTTCCAAGTAAGCAGATCTGAGGTGGGTAGTGACGTTTCTATACTCCGTTTACCCGGTAAATGTTATCAAAACAGTATTTAAAGCTCGGTACAGATATCGCAATAAAGTATTCTATACCAAGAGTATCATTTGATAGATAGGTACCTACTTCAATAAAATAACATAAAAAAAATACCGTAATTTTTCACGAGGGAGTGATATAGGAAGGAAATTATACATAATAAATGAATATACATTATTAAAGGAAAGGTTTGAAAGAAAAGTCTCAATTTATAACATCAAGAGTAATTACGAGAAATTTTATTCGGAGAGAAAGAAAAAATCGCATTCTATGATTTGAACTTTGTATGAAGATTTGGCCTACAGTTATGTCAGTGAACATTCATTTGCGATTCACAATCGTGTTTTTGTATTATTCATCCCAACTTTAAGACTTTATTAGGAGCAAACGGTTGGTCCAACAGATTTCTGGTTGGTCTCATTCGATTTTAAAAATTCTTTACTTTTAAGTTGACTAAAAACAAAAAAAAATAGGGCAATTAATACCAATTGGTAAGCGAAAAAACTGGTCACTCGATGTAATTTATTAAGCATTTTAGGCAAGAAATAGTGATCCCCCCCTCTTCGCCATTATCCACCATAACATTTCTATGATGATTTCACCATGATCTACGACACCAACAAGCGATTTCGAGGTCAACCCCCCCCCCCCCCCCCCCCCGACAATGGTGCCAGTCTGGCACCAAAGTGGCAATACCTCGTAACGTTGAACTTCCATCTATTTGTTTTGGTAGGCCGTCGAAGTTCATTTCCGTATTCAAGGTAAAACACCCAAAAATTGTAAAAACCATGAAATATGCGTGTTATGGTGTTCTGGCACCATGGTGGCACCACTATTAGTTCCATGGTGAGACAGAGAATAATTCATGGAAATCCGGAGGTATAATGAGGATTTTCCCTCAATTTCAGAACTTGGATACGCTATAAAAAAAAACCAAAATATAGAAAAATCGGATATTTTGTGAATATTATCGCCCCACTCACCCCCTCCTCTTGCGAATTTTGATACTCTGGTGAAATAGTGTGCAATTTGGAAGATTTATGAGTCCAACAAAAAAAAAGAAACACTCAAAACGGTTGGAAATTGAGGCCTGGGCAGATTTTACCAGGATTATGCCGGCAAACGCACGTTTTTTGAGCATTAACCCCCCCTTTCCCCCCTTAAAAAGCAAAATTCGAAATTCCGGCGACGTAGAGCACAACTAGATAGTTTTCCGCGTCGAACAAAAAAGAACCACGAAAATCGGTTGAGAACTATGGCTTGGGCAGACGACACAAGATTTTGTCACACACACACACACACAGACATACACCTATGGTTTTTTTTTCGCGGATTTGGGTTCGGAATGGTCTAAAAGGGATTACTGTGTGGTTATTTTTTTTCTGTCGAGTGTTGTCCTCCTTCACCCTAGATCGATCGCATAAGGACGCCCAAGTCTTACTGTGGGACGTCCTAAAAATGCGCAATCAATTGATTGAATAGGGTACTGCAAATACTCCAAGGATTGATTTAAAATTCTATAGTCGACCACAGGCCTCCAGGAATTTGCTTTACTGCATTTTTCTTGGGAACTAAGAAACAAGGGGATGCTGAATGGGTATCTATGCGTTCTATGACGTCATCCTCGATTAATTTTTCCAAAATGTCCTTCATCGCCTGCTAGCGTATTGGTCCTTGGGTATACACAATTTTAGAGTTTTTTAGTATGGCCCCAGGTTTTAGCTTCAGATCGCATTTTAAGACATTAGTGGTACCCAATTTATCAGTGAGCACATTTGGGCATTGGCATTTGAAATATTGAACCAGTGCCTTTTCTTCCATACGGCCACCTTACAAAATTTATTCATGATCGTATTCGAGTAATAAAGTTTAAATGTTCTATTTCTTGAAAATTTGAACGAAAATGTATTTGTGGATGGATCGAGGAGCAAAATAGTTGTTTTAATGAAATCCAAACCAAGTACCGTCTCTTGAGGGAGCTGTGGTACAATATAAAAGGTATGATTCCAAGAGTAGTCCCCAATTTTGATTTGCAGAAGGACTTTCCTGTTTATGTGTATTTGTGACGAATCACCAAGTGTTACATTTAGATTTGCTGTAAGCAAATGCAGTTTATATTTGTTTTCAATTTTATCCAAAATTTGATCACTGATACACGAAAATGTTGCCCCTGTATCGATCATAGATCTTACTCCGACGCATTTGTTTATAAGTACCCTTGTTAAATTACTTGTTGTTCCATTATTAATTTTATTCAATGTTCCCGTATTTTTATGTACCTATATTATGTTTGTCACGAACCCCACTTATTAGTTTTTTTCATTCTTTCTTTGATTTTTTGAAGCACTTCGAATGTTTTTTGATTGTATGTTGCCAAGTTATAAGAGTATGTTGAAAGTTATCAAGAGAGAAGTGAAGGAGTTGAAGAGGGGGCTTATCTGCCTTGGACTTTAGGACCGGCGGGATGATTTCAATCGTGCCAGTTTTTCCACTCCTCTTCAATCATCTACAATAAACAACAAACTAAGACAATCACTAGAGAATATTCACTATAATATCTCCTCTTTCTCTTCAAGGCCTGTCCTCAGCCTATCAGCATGCAGCGACCAACTTGACTCGAAATAGCCCAAGGACATCTCCATCGAGGCATCTAATTTGCACATTTTCGTATTTTTACTTTCTTTCCGTACTTTCACTGTGCATTGTGAATTGTAATTCAAAAATCCCTGGTAGATTCAGAACCAACAGGAATTCTAATTTAATGCAGAAACTCAAAAGTGTGTGTTCAATTTCATAAGTTTTGATACAAAGTGGACGGTTTGAAGCACAAAATGGGTCATTTCCCATTAGGCTGAATTAGAGGCTATTTCGAAGAGATTAAGGTACAAATGGCACTAATGTGAACTGTCACTTTGTACTTGAAACCCTTAAGTTTTCAAGGGAGTGAATCTTGATGTCATCGTCCATCTTTAGCACAGTTCCTGATGGAAAACTATAAATCCCGTTTTATCACATTCAAGAAAAATTCCAAATGTAGACAACCATCAAACGTATTGGATCTACAAATAGTATTGTCAAAATTATCACGAGAGAAAGGAAGCTTAAGATAAACACTACCTAACAGATAAACGTCTCTGTCGGGGGGTCAGTTATGATAAATCTTCCTATAGTTGCGACCTCTTCTGAAAACTCACTGACTATTCGATAGAATCGCTACGGAATCATCTCGTTTCCTCATTTCGAATCCAAAAATGCCTCCTAACAACCTGCCTTCTCAATCACCCCCTGCCAAACACATCGAAACTCAGCAACGCAAGCCTGCCCCGCCACTTTCACAGGTAAGACAATTATAATAAATTATTCCTATTATTAATTACTAGGCGTAGGGGGACTGGGGCATTGGGACCATTAACTTTGAAAGGCAATAGGAATCTCCAATCAAATATAACTTATTTCCAACTTTTACATCTTAGGACATCAGTACGGTAAACTAAACACAAATTTAAATGTTGAAGTAAACGGCCAAACCAAGGAAACGATCGGGTGTTCGAAAAGTAGCGCCGGATATTAAACTACATTTAAAAACACAATTTCCGCTCAATTTAGAAACTTTTCATTGAAAAACGTTGTAAATTAACTCCAATTTAAGTGAGTAAAATCACTTCGGGCATGACATGTCCACCCACACTGTCTTGCCCTACACTGGGTCAACCGGTCACTCGCCATCAGCTCTCCGGAACGATGGTGGCAATGTTTATCCTGATTTCCTGCTTCAAATGGTTTGAAGTTTGTTTGCGTAAACCATTGACTTTATGAACCCCCACAAGAAAAAATCAGAATTATGCTGGCCACTCCTGTGTCCCTCAAAGCGATATTCCTAATGCGGTCGGGAAATTGTCCTCGCAAAGGTTGTCTTGCGGAAAGTGTGGCAAGTTACCCCATCCCGCTGGAAGCAAAATCCTTCGAATTCATCAGTCTCGTCCAGTTGGTGTCAAAACCATTCAGAAATCATTTCCCTGTACCATTCCCCATACGCAGTTATGGCATTTCCGTTTTGATCCTTGAAAATGTGAGGCCCAATAACTCCACCAGCCTGGAATCAGCACCAAATTGTGCACCGTTGTGGGTTAATTACTCGTTGCTGAATCGCCCTCGAATTTTAGATTCCGAATACGGCATTTTTGGTTGTTTACGTATCCTTACAAATTAAAGTGAGCTTCGTCAGAGAAAATTATTCTCCCATTACATCTGTAAACAATTTTCAACACCTAAATTCGGTGTTCTGTAGAAAGATGATCCATAGTTACAAAAGTGCATAAACAACTCAAACTAAGGAACGATGATTTCCTCCTCAAAAAGTGACTTTTTCGGCTGTAAAAGAGGTAAAATGGAATCGAACCTAGAAAGGGACATCACCACGCAATTCAGCGTGGAAAAACAGTGCTAAGTGATGTGCCACACTTGAGGTTTACCTTCATCTCAACTATGGCGCAATCCCTGGGTTGCGCATCTTTGAGCGCTCGCTGAGCGGGTTGCGCGCATTAAATAAAAAAGTTGTAGAAGTAAAATGTTCACAAAATTTGACGTAGAATTCGAATCTGCCATGAAAAAGTTCGCAATTTTGTCATTTTTGAATTCTACGCAAAAAATTATGAAGAATAGCGTATATTCCATTTTTTTTCACACAATTAGAGAAAATAAGTGGGGGGAGCGTAGTGACTTGGACACCCTGTAGATCACTCGTCTGCGAAGAACACGGCTTTGCCATTGTAACCACCAACCAACATGAAGAAAAACATCGATCGCATTTCGGTCAGCTAAAATTTGAACGGAGGCCTCTTTTGCGATTCACACTCGTGTTTCTGATTTATCGTAAGTTCAACCCTTAAGTTCTCGTAGGGAGCGAACGGTTTGTCCTTCAGGGCTCCGCGTGGTCTCTAAAAATTCAATGCTATCTTAAATTGATGGAAAAACATTACCTTTATATCAAAATTTTTAGAAGTGACCTACACCAACCAAAAGCTTCGGGACACAACTAGACTCCAAATGGAGCCCACATACCAAATTTCATCAAAATCGGTCAATGCTAACTGAGGAAAGTGCCGCGTACGGCTGACAAATTTTCATTCGATTTTTGGATTCTACGTACCTTGAAACGTAAACCAACAAATTTTGAGGGGGAGTTAAAAAAAATTTCTTGGTCGATTCCAAAGGTTCATTATTGAAAATAATAAACCAAAAGCGGAATGGTAATAAATAACAAAAAATATGAAACCATGGCAATCAATCTTCACTCAATTTTAAGTTGGAACAACAGGGAACTGTTGTGCCAACTTAAAATTTGGCTCTACTTTTCGAACTCTCTATAGGTTATAATTAAAAAATTTGGGACATACAAAATTACAAAAAGTAGCTTTACAAGGTGCTTAAAAAATTACGTAGGAATGGAACAATTGAGAAAATTGGAGGATGATATCCTAAAGATGGTGGGCTTGATTAATCAAATCTTGTAAGGATTGAAATAATATTAAACAAGTGGGTGTGGCACATAGCTTCCTCGTATCCATAACCTGATTGTACAGATGATTCGATGCATAGTAGTTAATCTCAAAACATCAAAACAAGTTAATCTGTAACATCCCCGAAAATTTCATTGAAATCGGATGGAAAATGTAGAAGTTATGGCCGTTACAAGGAATTCACGTTTGCGCATGCGCAGTCGCTTCTATCAGTCCGGGGATGATGATTTTCATAGGGGACCGTCTACACACCAACCCGCATAATCCCTGAAAATTTCATTGAAATCGGACAATAACTTCGTATAGTTATGCGCGTTACAAGGAATTCATGACAGACAGACAGACAGACAGACACACAGACACATAGACACACAGACACTGAACCAAAATTGTTCAGAAAGATCTAAAACACAAAACGCGAGTGAAAATTTTGAATTTGGAGAACTTTTTTTTTCGTCCTTGAAAAGTGAAAACAAAGCTTCCGCTACCTTGGTAGACTCGGAAGCAAAAAATTCTTCTCACAGGTAACACGTGATGCTTTTTTCGCGTCCACTGGGTTGGCATCATATTTTAACTGCTATCTATACTGGTATCAAATGTATGGGGTTAGTTCCGCTAGTTATGACAACACAATTATCATGTACCGTGTTGGAGAATCCGTAGTCGACTTGCTGGTTTACAACGGATTCTTCAATACGGTACGTAGATAATAATTGTATTGTTACCCATACTGTATACAAATAGTAAATTTTATTGGTTATCTTATACATACATCTTCCTAATTCATTCCTCTGTTAAATGAATAACTATCTTTTCCCCATTAATTTCACTGTGTTTTTCCTTACTAGTTTGTCTTATTATTATTTTACTGCGCAAGGTATTTGTTTGATTTTGTTAACCCACGGAGCATTAACTAATTGAGCGATGAGCTCCAATTTGAAGCCCATTTGAGCTCTCATTTGGCGGAATGTAGGAATCTTTTCAGTATCTGCCTTTTGATCTGCACACCCCCTGTTCGATCAACATAATATGTTGATATTATGAACTATGTAGTGAACTATAACATAATTATGAACTATGTTCATATTATGAACTATGTAGCCATTTTCTTCTGAATCCCGCTAATGCTCGAAGCCTTCCTAAATTCCTGTGTAACTGAAACCCTTGCTGGGCATCGTGAATAGCTCCAAAACAATGTACTTTCCATTGTTTCCAAGCAAAATATATTAATAGTCATAATCCATGAATGTGTTTTGCGACTCAGATTATTATACATAGGTATTATAGTTTTTACTACCACCATATCGAAGATGAAGAAGCCTGGTATTGTACAGTAGGTCTTAGAAACATGAGTCCTCCAGAATCAAAATATTTCCCTCGGATTTTGCATTTCAGCTGTTGTCGGTCCGTCAGTGGTAAATTCCTTGTCCAGGGCATATCTATGCGAAATGTTGTGCGATTCTGATGAAATGTGGTGGATTTATGCAGGTTTATCCACAGATGGTACCCTATGAATTCCATCACAACAGTAGCATCTTTGCAAATTTAATTTTCCTACAACAATAATTGCCTCATTTTGCTCAAATTTGGAGGGCTAAATCCAATTTATGATTGCTTAAGTTTCATTACGGTCCAATCAGGCCCTCTGTACTATTGAAACAGCTCTGACCCGATTTCTGATAGAATGGAGTAATAAGAACAAGGGCCTAAAGGAACGAGTAACATTCATAACTGCTGCAGTTTCCCTACGAATGCAATGGCATTCCCATAAATTTCATCGTCATCCTCATCAGATCAATTTGGAAGTTAGTGGTAGATACTATACAATCGAGTTACGGATACTAGGAAGCTATGTGCCACACCCAGTTGGCAGACGTTTTCTTCATTGAATAAGTGCCTGACTACCTGTTTGTATAAACTAGGATTTGGACATAGGTAGTGAAATATTCAAGTTGAACGGCAGGGAAAGAAAACAGGAGACGTTTAATAAACTCTTCCTGTCTGAATGTTTGTTGTTATGTACAAGTAGGTACACGGAAGCTAATCGGGGTTCACCGCTGGCTTGGGCTGGACCTTCAAACATGATTGGCTGGTTGGTAGGTGCCGATTCGACTCCGTCAGTCACATCGTGTGAAACACTACCGACAATGTGTCAACACCACATTCGTAAATCAGTTTAAACCCGTACATTTCGCGAGCTGTTGACATTATCCAAGATACACAGGTTCTTTTCTATTCGAAGTGCAGTGCTAGGATGTTATCGCACGTCAATACTACTTTATTGTGTACAAGTCCTCTGAAGAGTGGCGTGAGTCTCAGTCATGCATTTTTAACTAATGCTCCATGGTATCTCACTATGAATTTCATGTTCACCCAGTATAACTTATCCGCACAATTTCATCAATAACCATTGTGGTTGAGGGCGTCGGTGGTCTAGTGGACAGTGTACCCGACTGCGGTGATAAGATAAGAACCGTCTTGCGGGGATGCGAGTTCGAATCTGGTCGCTAGCAGAAAGTTTTCTATCTATTAGACGATCGGCAATCTCTCGTTCCAACCCAGGGCGGTGATGTTTGGGAAGCCATGAGCGAAATCATCAGAACAAATTCTGATCTCCCCTTAGGGAGACAGCTGATGACGTCCGCGACGCCAAGAATGGCAGTCGGACGAAAATTCAACCTGAAATGGTTGCTTACTTTACTTTTTTTACTTTACCATTGTGGTTGAAGGATAACAAAAATTAATGAATACTCTATGAAATTATACAAATTTTTCGAACACTCACAATGCACTGCGATAGAAGTTGATGAAATATCCTAATTTTTACTTTCCTCAATTCATCCATAACTTGTAAAAGAAAATATTGTTCCTCGTTACCCAGGTATAATTGTTATTGGCCGCAATGTTGCCTAATCCCTAGATGCCGTTACTATATTTGGTCTTAATGACAATACCATGGAGAAGAACACTTCTGAGGGGTTTTAGGGGAATTATAAGGGAAGTACTTCGGAATCTTTCCCCTCCCCTCCCACGTGTTAATAAGTTGTATCTTTCAATTTCGATCTACTCAATATTCAAATTCAAGTTATCGTTCCAATTTTTGGTGTGACATTCCGTCTAGTTTTGTCAATAATCGGAAATATTGAAAATGATCAGTGCCGCCATCGCCGGTGTTTTGTACTTCCAATTATTGACAAAACTTGATGGAATTTAGTGCTCAAACTTGAGGACTTTGCTTCCAAAAGGTACCATCCCATCCATTCCATGTCCATTTTGGTCAAACGTGAGAAACCACAAAACCGCCGTACGCGGCACTTTCTCCACTTAGCATTGACCGATTTTGATGAAATTTGGTATGTAGGCTCCATTTGGAGTCTGGTTGTGCCCCGAAGATTTTGGTTTATGTATTTCACTTCAAAGGGTTGAAAAATGAATTTTGAAATTTTGAAAACGCCCTAACTCGAAAAAGTTTGATATAAAGGTATTGTTTTTCCATCAATTTAAGATTCTATAGAATTTTTTGAGACCACGCGGAGCTCTGTAGGACAAACCTTTCGCTCCCTACTAGAATTTAAGGGTTGGACGTACGATAAATCAGAAACACGAGTGTGAATCGCAAAAGAGGTCTAATCTACGTTCAAATTTTAGCTGACCGAAATGCGATCGATGTTTTTCTTCATGTTTGATGGTTAGTGGCTTTGCAGACGAGTGATCAATATAGAAAAATTATAAACCATTGTGTAATAATTTGGAGCGTTTTCGTAGGAAACTGCTTCACAGACAGGGCAGTGAGTGCGGGGGCTTTGCTCGTCTGTGAGATGACGTGGGACAAATTTGGCTGCAACCCTTCTCATGCAAAAAACCTCCGATAAAATTCTCTGGATTAAACTCCAAGACATTCCAGACATCTCAACCAATTGATCAATCGATCGACAACAGTCTTCACGAATCATGGTGTTGATTTTATCTACGTTGTCGTCAGTTCCTGACGTTGAAAGGCGGCCAGAACGAGATTGGTCTTCAATCCTCATTTGCCAATTTTTGAAACGTTGAAACCACTCGTAGACACGTGTCTTGCTTAATGCTGCATCCCTTAAGCAGCTTTGAACATTACGAGAGTTTCAGCCGGCGTTTTTCCCAACGGAAAACAAAATTTCACGGCCGCGCGTTGCTGCACGCTGTCTGCCATCACACGTTTTCGCCAAAATGGAAAAACGCTGCAAATCATTGCTCAAAGGTTTATTATTTTCTGTATAGATCACCCTTCTGTATAGATCACTGGTTCTCCATCAATAGCACCTATCACCATCTGTATTCTCTCTTGACCTTCCCTCTCAAATTTCAGCTTCCTGCGTTCAATAGGATTGAAAATGGATTCGGAGCTCACTCAGCTGATCAGTAATCTGAGGAGTGAAGAAGATCTCCTCGAATGCTGGAGACGCCTGGAAGAGCACTTCCATTCAATAGGATTGAAAATGGCTTTGGAGCTCACTCAGCTGAACAGTGATCTGAGGTGTGAAGAAGATCTCCTCGAATGCTGGAGACACCTGGAAGAGCACTTCCATTCAATAGGATTGAAAATGGCTTTGGAGCTCACTCAGCTGATCAGTGATCTGAGGAGTGAAGAAGATCTCCTCGAATGCTGGAGACGCCTGGAAGAGCACTTCCATTCAATAGGATTGAAAATGGCTTTGGAGCTCACTCAGCTGATCAGTGATCTGAAGAGTGAAGAAGATCTCCTCGAATGCTGGAGACGCCTGGAAGAGCACTTCCATTCAATAGGATTGAAAATGGCTTTGGAGCTCACTCAGCTGATCAGTGATCTGAGGAGTGAAGAAGATCTCCTCGAATGCTGGAGACGCCTGGAAGAGCACTTCCATTCAATAGAATTGAAAATGGCTTCGGAGCTCACTCAGCTGATCGGTGATCTGAAGAGTGAAGAAGCCTTTGAGCAATGATTTGCAGCGTTTTTTACCCACCAACATTTTTTTTACCTACCAACTTTTTTTTACCTACCACCTAGGTACTACCTACCACACCATACTGGCTTCACACCTTCACAATCAAGTTTATTAGAAAGAACTAAACGCTTCACACTCGATTGGAAAAATAGAAAGCTTAATATGGAAATTTGATTACTGGTTACGCAGAAGGCAAAACTGTAAACAAATCGAAGAAATGAACAGCGATCGCATTTTAGTCCGATAAAATTTGAATGGAGATTAGACCTCTTTTGCGATTCACACTCATGATTCTGTTTTATCGAAGGAAAACCTTCAAGTACTCGTAGGGACCGAACGGTTTGTCCTACAGAGCTCCGGGTGGTCTCAAAAATTTTTAAAAATTCGATACTTTTTAAAATTGGTGAAAAAACGATACCTTTATTTCGAGAGTTTTCGAGCTAGGGCACTCTTGAAAATTTCAACCCTTAATTTTCACCCCTTAGAAGTGACCTACATCAACCAAAAGCTTCGCGGCACAACTAGACCCCAAATGGAGCCCATATACCAAATTTGAACCAAATCGGTCCAGTGTTGCTAAGAAAAGTGCCGCGTACGGCGTACGGCGGACGGACGGACATTTTTTTATTCGATTTTCGTATTCTACGTACCTTGAAACGTAAAACATCAAATTTTGAGGGGGGGTTAAAATTTTTTTTTTCTTGCTCGATTCCAAAGGCTTATTATTGAAAATAATAAACCAAAAGTAACTAATAGATAGCTAATAGATTTTCTGAAAAGTGTGTCATATGCCCAAAATTTTTCCAAATTCCTCGCGATTTTCGTTTTACCTTTGCACAAATGCATTCATACTTTTTTCGAGGAAACTACGATGTTTTCGCACCTATCTAGTATTGCAAGACAATTGATCTTTGTCCCTATGAATGTTGTTTTCTTTTATTTAAAATCATAGTTGATTGCCGACACAATATATTTTTTTATGATCCAAAAGAAATATTATCTCGTTGGATTAGCACGTCGTGTTTATATTGGAAGACTGCCGCCGACACCGCCTTGAACTATTGGCGTTGACCTAATCTGAAGATGGTTGAGATGATTACCCCATGGGGTCTAGCGTGCCACGTCGAATTGTTCATAGGTATATAATTTTCTCGTGATTCACAATGAGGAGATTTTTCATCAGAAAACAGCTTCAAATGATTACATAATAGTTGATTATTTTTATAAAGATCGCCTCTCAAAAATTCTTCGTCGTAACACGTGCTGTTCACAATCGTGTTTTCGTTTTGCTACCGAATCTACCAAAGAAAGGGTATTCCATATTTCCATTCCAACAGGGAGCCAGAAAAGAACTATTTTGATCTTAAAAATGCATTTTTATCATGGCCTAACACTATGTATAATAATTTTAGTCTCGAAAAATTATTCTTGAACCTGTGCACTGCCTGGCAGTATACCGACCTACCTGGTACATATTAATATCTATATTAGTATTTGCCAATTGGTATCGTAAATTATTGTTTGCATTTAACAATACATATGTAATAATGAAGGTGAAATACTACAAATTATTACACAACTTCTAGTTACCAGGCGTATATGGGGTGAGGGTCTTCTTGGGGGTAGCCCACAAGGATTACAAATGGGTGTCAGTAATCTGATAAATTTCGCAATTATTGCTCATTTAACGATAGTTACGCTATATTAAATTGATGGAAAAATTTCATGGAATATGCATTAAGTAATTAACTATCCTAATTAGCGAATGATTGGGCCTACAGAGCTCCGGGTGGTGACATTCGACTTTAAGCATTCCAGGAATTTTTGAACCAATGGAAAAACAACATCTGTACATAGATTTTTTGAGCTAGGGTGTTTTGAAAATGCTTTTCCACAATTAGAAGGCATTGACAAAATTGCCAAAAATTTCGAGGCACAATTAGACCCCAAATGGATTCGACATACGAAATTTCATCAAAATTGGTCCATGGGAAGAGTACACAAGATTTGTCACACATATACACAGACACATGTTTTTTTTCGCAGATTTGGATTCAGAATGGCCTAAAACGGTGTTTTTTTTCTTTTTTTCTATTGAGTGTTGTCCAACTTTACCCCAGATTAATCGCATAAGGAAGCCCAAGTCTTACTGTGGGACGTCCTAATACTGGAACTAAATTAAAAGTAAAGAACAATGAGCAGAAAAAATTGTCAATGTAACGGAGGTACCATTTCTAAGACCAGAATGTGTCGGTAGGTACAATGAAGGACACTCGTTAACGGAGTGGAAAGTCAATTGTTGTGAAAAAAACTACAATTGTTAATAAAAATCATTGTCTAATGCTATTTGTATTCTAATTAAACGAAAAACAGATTATTATCGTGGGAAAGATGTGATCCTGGGGTAGTTTTTCTGTTGAGTGCCCCACGATTGCACATCTTATTACAGGCAAACAATAAACCTAAAAAAGATAATTTTCAAAGAAAATTTAAAATTGTTGAATTTGATTTTGAAAATTCAATACTTTGACTTTGATTTTCATAGAGAACATCGCTGAAAATGTCATCAAAATCGGACAATACTTTCGTATTACTTTTGCTTTCTACAAAAATTTTGAGTGGATTTAAACAAATTGATAGAAATTTTTTGTTGAAAATTAGTTGTAAAATTGATCCTTGAAGTTTGGTTCATCCAAATGGTAGACACCATGTATACCACAGTGTTACCACAATGTTATGACGGTGTTTGAGCAGACGAATAATTAATGGTTATCGAATCAGGAATATTCGTTACGTGATTATTGACCGAAGTGGCTGCTCCTGGACTAGTTATCTGACTGATTGGTGACCTGTATCCTCCAATTGCTTTCACTCAGTTTGTAGACTTCAGCCATGGAACCGAGGAGGAAAGACGAAGAACCGGAGGTACAGCCCTTCGCCTTGCTGACCACTTATTGAAATTATTGTTGAGCAGGTGTGGATTCGTTTCGAACTTTTGTGAGGAAGGTGTTTCAATCTGTATAATTCTTTACAGTTCATTGAGGAGAAAGAAGACGGATCTTTAGTGGACCCTTTGTGCGCCCCAGGAAAAATACACAAGATAACATTCGCTGATATTACGTCTGCTTCTTACAAAGTGAAAGATGGGATCACGTGTACGCCCTGTGTGGTAAGTTCATATTTTATCATTGACCTTAACAGTTCATAGGTATTGATTTCTCAGTATCTTTGAAAGATAGTCGTGTGAGTAAAAGAAACAGATGGTTTCCAGCATTGTAACCTATCCTTAAAAGTGACACAATTTGATTGTTAACGTTATATCGATCTAGCTCAATTTTAATCGTGGATTGAAGATTTAGATTTAGGGCATGTAGATACGAATAATATGGGTGAGCAGATTGCGTTTCACTTCCGGTTATGCAAGATTAGATTACGGGCTTATTTAATTAAAATAAAATTTGTCTTTAGGAAAATGATTCCTATAAATAACTTTTCATTATATTTTTGTTTTGGTTCATAATTTTCAATAGTTAATTAATAACTAGAACCATTCCTAGACGAAAACAAGTACCTAGTGTATATTTGCAACCAATTGTATATTACTCCCAAATTACCGTGAAAGTTGTCACCTTGTCATATTTACATTCCTACGAATCCTTCCTTATAAATTCCGATTATATTATTATGGACTTATTTTGATCAGTGCAACACAGATATCCGAACATCATTCCTTTTTAAAGCTTTCACATACTCTGTTTTCATTTAAGTTTATATTCATCATTCATTCATGATTTGATCATGTTCTTTCAGAGATCTCACCTCTCCAACATCACCGGAGTCGATATTTATTTCAAGAAGGACTTTTTGCAATATACCGGGAGGTAAGGAACATCAAACCTCGATTGAGCTGTCAGTATTCATGAAGATTTCAGTAGGAACTACTCCCGGTTTTGCACGTTCAATCAAAACACAATTTAATACTAGATAGATATTCCTCCTCTCACAACACAATAGAAAAGACACAATCATGAATCATGTAATGAAATGCATCTGCTGCCGTACCCACCTTCTAGAACTTGTTAACCCGAAATTAAGTAGGTAAGTAAGCATTCGAACGTCGATTTTGCTTCCTCAAATTACACCGTGAAATTCAAGTTTAAGCCAGGATCAGGCAGGGTATCCTTGAAGCTAGGATATGTATATCCAACTAGTATCTCAGCTTAGAAACGGCCAATAATGCCAAAAGTTTCTTCACATTATTAGTGATTCGATTATTCAAACACTAAAGAAACAGGCAAAATCGACTTCACTCCCAGTTTGAACAAAATATCGGACTACGCTTCAACGAGAAAACGATTACATTATCTCCTCTGACCGTCTTTAAGCTGCTCACTTCCGCTCCAATTCATAAAATCCTGTCGGAAGCAGGCATATACGAAATTAACGAATGAGTATTCTGATCGTCGAACCAAATTGGGCATCCAGAAAAATTTAATTCCCTCTTTTCGCTCTAAGATTTCAAAAGAACAATTTTCAACCATTTTTAAACAACATAATGTATGTAAAGTAATTTATTGTTTATCGTGGGGTATTCTTATTGAAAAAACGCTGCAAATTATTACACATAGGTTTATTGTTTTTCTATACAGATCACTCGTCTGCAAAGAACACGGCTTTGCCATTGCCACACTAACCAACACGAAGAAAAACATCAATCGCATTAACAGTCGTGTTTCTGATTTATCGTAAGTCCAACCCTTAAGTTCTCATAGGGAGCGAACGGTTTGTCCTACAGGGCTCCGCGTGGTCTCAAAAAATTCTATACTATCTTAAATCTATGGAAAACCAATACCTTAGTATCAAATTTTTTTGAGTTAGGGCGTTTTCAAAATTTCAAAATTCATTTTTCAACCCTTAGAAGTGACCTACATCAACCAAAATCTTCGGGTCACAACTAGACCCCAAATGGAGCCTACATACCAAATTTCATCAAAATCGGTCAATGCAAAGTGGGGAAAGTGCCGCGTACGGCGTACGGCGGACGGACGGCCAAATTTTTATTCGATTTTTGGATTCTAAAAAATTTAAAAAATGGTTAAAAATGTGTCTTCTTGTTCGATTAAAAAGGTTCATTATTGAAAATCATAAACCAAAAATATACGCACGCCGTCGTGTGGCCGTAGCCCTGAATTTAGACCAGATAAAATTTATCATTTAATGATCCTCCTGTTATAGGACAAGTTTTTGTTCGATTTTTAGATTCTACGTAGGTACCTTGAAACGTAAACCAACAAATTTTGAGGGGGGGGGGGGTTAAACTATTATTTTACTCGGTCGATTCCAAAGGTTCATAATTGAAAATAATAAACCAAAATTGGCTACTTAATTCTTCAACATTCTCATAACAACAAAACATGTTTAGGGCTCCAGTAGCGAAATATATGTATTCGTTCGGGAGTACATGGCGTCCTGGCGTCGCGGACGTCATCGGCTGTCTTCCAAAGGGAAAATCAAAATTCGTTCTGAGGATTTCGCTCATGGCTTCCCATTGCCTCACCGCCCTGGGTTGGGACGAGGTGGGCGGCGAGCCGCAAACGGTCGAAAACGCTGCAAATTATTACACAATGGTTTATTATTTTTCTACATAGATCACTCGTCTGCAAAGCCACCAACCATCCAACATGAAGAAAAACATCGATCGCATTTCGGTCAGCTTTAATTTGAACGGAGATTAGGCCTCTTTTACGATTCACACTCGTGTTTCTGATTTATCGTACGTCCAAAGTTTACATTCTCGTAGTGAGCAAACAGTTTGTCCTACAGAGCTCCGGGTGGTCTCAAAAAATTTTAAAAATTCTATAGAATCTTAAATTGAAGGAAAAACAATACATTTATATCAAATTTTTTTGAGTTAAGGCGTTTTCAAAATTTCAAAATTGATTTTGGAACCCTTAGAAGTGACCTACATCAACCAAAATCTTTGGGGCACAACTAGACCCAAAAGGAGCCTACATACCATATTTCATCAAAATCGGTCAATGCTAAGTGGCAAATGTGCCGTGTGTTGCATTTTGGTTTATTATTTTCAATAATGAACCTTTGGAATCGACCAAGAAAATTGTTTTTTTAACACCCCCTCAAAATTTTATGGTTTACGTTTGAAGGTACGTAGAATCCAAAAATCGAATAAAAATTTGGCCGTCCGTCCGCCGTACGCGGCACTTTTGCCACTTAGCATCGACCGATTTTGATGAAATTTGGTGTGTAGGCTCCATTTGGGGTCTAGTTGTGCACAATCTCCCGCAAGGATCGGTTTGTGTCTCGGACCCTTAAACGCGTCGTCGAACGAGCTCGGCTCTCCGCACCCCCCGGTCGGGACTTGTATCGCTGTAGTTTACCTGCGTGTTAGTGAACCTTCAACTATGATTTGAAATTATTTTCTATTTCATAACTGAAATTGAATGAATTATTTTCAACAGTTTCAAGGAGAGAGGAGCATGTTACGCGCTGCGAATGCTAACGGATGAACAAAAAACAAAAGGTGTGATATCAGCGTCCCTAGGAAATCACGCCTTGGCCCTTTGCTATCATGGGAAACTTCTCAAAATCCCCGTCACAGTCGTTATGCCGGTGGTTGCGCCCATTATGAAGGTAATGAGAATTTCTACAACATTTCCCGACCATTTTATATCAACTTGTTTTAGAATTCAGTCCAAAAAGATTTACACGGCTGTGGTACTTTGAATTTAAACTTTAATTTAGTCCGCTTTATTCCCATTATATGTTTGCCCTCAACAATGTTTTGTCCTCTTAGAAACGAGGTCAGTCCGGAAAGTTCGTACAAATAATTTTCAGAAACAGTTGAGGACGAATAATAGCTATTTATCCTGACAAGACAACCTGCACAGAGCCCGCCAGCCACCCACGATGTCGCTCGATATTTCCTTCAAATTTGTTGCTAAACTCGGCAAGAATGGCAGGAAAGATTTTAAAGATCTGAAGGAAGTTCGTGAAGAAGGTGCTACCCTTGCTAGCTTCTGTCAAAAAGTGGATAAAACGGTTTCGGGAACACTCGAAGATTTTAAAGGTGATGATCGTTCAGAACGTTCTTTCATCGGATGAAAATACGGAATGAATTTGATCTTGTGTCCTCGAAGACCGTCGTCTAACAGTCGGAATTGAGTAAAAAGATTGGTTTGACTGGATTTGGCTCGAGGGTGGATCACATTAATTCAATTACAGTGACTGAACATCCTCCCTACTTGTGTATTGCCCAACTTCAAATTGGTGCTTCAGGAGAGGCATTCGTGTAATGCGGAGGCCTTCAAAACAGCAACTATGAGGCAGCTGAAGTGCCGTGGGAATGGCGGTGGAGCAACTTCATTTTATCTCAAGCGGAGTATTTTGAGGGAGGCAAAATTCATACCTCAATAAAAGGCTTTTTTTCTTCTTCTTCCTTCTACACGAACTATCCGGAGAAACCTCGTATAAGATATATTACGCAGTTCGAATAAAATAAATAAGTGCACGAGATACAGGCTTACTGAACCAATCACCACTTAAGTACTTATATTTAATAATTAACTAAGTTATATTCTCGCTGGTCATTCACTACCATGGACTGAGTCTTCGCTACAGAACAAAATATGTTGTTGTCTCATAATTTCTCATATGATATTATCATGAGATTGTTAGATAAAACACGAAGATACTAAGATTACTCGTGTTTCCTGACCAATTCTATGTTATTGGTGATTTCAGATCCAAGCTTGTAAAAGTCACGGTGCAACAGTAGTAGTCAAGGGGAAGAACATGAAAGAGGCAAAACAAATTGCGATGAAAATGGCAAAAGATTGTGGCTTCACTTACATTAATGGGTACGTAGCAGTAAATGTTATCATACCCTTATAATATGTTACCTTTTAACCTATGTGTGTGTGCTAACCCTTGCATCTAAACATGATCTAATCCATATATAGAAACGTATTATTATCTAAGCTAACAATGGTAATTTGAAGTTCGTCAAACGCGTTTTTTGAGATTTTGTGTGAAAATGGACGAACCTACTTCAACATTAATGGATGAAGTTAAGTACGGATTCTGCGCAATTATTTCAAACACCACTTTAGAATAAGTCCGATATCTATTAACTTTCTTCACGTTTCAGACCTTTGTCCGCTTAGAATGACTAATTGCCAAATAATTAATTAAAAAACTTTTTGTTAAAATGATCTACTCAGAAAATAAAATGGAACAGGTAGAATGTTGTCTATTAGTGTCAGTAATAAAATGTAAGTAATCGAACCTTGAGCACAAAATTCCATCTAGTTTTGAAACAAAAAACACATTGGCGGTGACGCCATTGCCTCGGACAGATCGACATCATGGCTTTCAACTTTTGATTCTTATCAAGACTAGACTGAATTTCGCGCTCAAAGTTGGTAAAATTCCATGAATTTAAATTCAGAGTCTATTAAAGTTAGAAAGAAAAACTATGTCTAAAGGACAGTTCACCATTTCAATCCATACAAACATGATTCTGCCGATAATTAATGGAGAAAAAAGCAGATTAAAAAATTATTGCGTCAAAAGGGTATTTAGAGTGAAGCTGCAATAAAAGCTGTGAGAGAAGACCAAAGAGAGCAGAAAGGTGGCCAATTCAGAGTGGAGCTGCGATAAGAGTGGCGAGTCAATGTGCTTGATATGTACAAAGATATGGTAGACGATGGACAATTATTACTTTTTTGCAGGAAACCCTTCATTGAGAATGTTGTATTCTCTTCAGGGGCGAAAAGTAGAGAGGATTCATGTCATTAAAAAATCGCGACATATACCTACATATAGGTTTTCCACGTCAGATTGAGAACTTCCCAAATCAAATTGAGAACTTTCCACTTTTAATGACGAAACTGCAAACAGTGATTATTATCCGACATTATTTATCAAAGAAATCGGAAGACAGGTACCTTGGTAGGTATAATATCAACCGAACTGACAGCCCCTTCCCTCATTTTGTCGCTACCTACCTTCTTCCAGAAAGCTGGAAACAATAAGGCAGCTACTGGAATTCCTCCACTAATACGCTGTACTTTAATTTCATTTTTCAATTTTTTTTAGAAGATTTAAATTTTAATTAATGTGTTTTGTTATTTAAAATTTAAAGTTTTTTTCATAATTTTAATATGAATTTGAAAAAAATGAATGAATTTTTTTCCATCTTTTTTGTCTCTTCTACAAAACTTACCTGTATCAAATAAAGTTTCGAGTTTTCAATTTGATTTGGAACATTCTCAAGTTGATTTGGAAAATTCTCAAATTGATTTGGAAAACTCTCAATGGGGTGTGCGCATGGGTCGGAAAAACTGTTTATTGTTATAATTAATCTAAACTAGACCTCATTCTGAGAATTTTGACACCAACCGCGACCTTTTAGCGTGAGAAGACCTTTTTCTATGAATTTTCAAAGTTTCGAATGTTTATGACGTCACAGTGGGCTGGGTCCCGCCCAGGCGGGAGGGGTGCGTGACGTCATAAACATTCGAAACATTGAAAAATCATAGAAAAAGATCTACTCATCCAAAAAGAGAATGGCTGGTGTCAAAATTCTCAGGATGAGGTCTACTTTCGATTAAAATTTTTTTTAAAAATCAGGCACACCCCCATTTGATTTGGAAAACTCTCAATTTGATTTGGAAAATTCTCAATTTTATTTGGAAAACCTATACATGGGGAATTCTATCATTCATTCGATTTTCAAGCTCTTTCTCCAAATTGCTCCGAATCAGATTTTCTTAAACAAATAATGTACCAGAAATAGTTATGTTTTAATCATCAATGTATCAACAATTAATGTCCCTTGTGAATAGATTTAAAGATATCTAGATATATAGGACAGCGATTTAGAATATTTTTATTGCTGATGAAATATTAATAACTATAATTTTTATTGAACAAAAGTATATGGAATTTAATGAGTTTTAAATCAAGTACGTTGCTATCTTCTTGAACATGACTGTATTATCTTCCAGTTATTAAATTATGTAGGAAATACGTGTATTACTCGATAAATCCGATACAGAATAATATATGTCTTCTTACTTACTTATAATTATTCATTCCTGAATTGCATATAGGTACGATCACCCTCACATCATTGCCGGGCAAGGGACGTTAGGACTGGAAATGGTAGAACAGGTGAAGGATATAGACGCTATAGTGGTGCCAGTTGGAGGAGGAGGATTGATAGCAGGCATTGCATTGGCAGCCAAAACTCTACTTCCTCACGTTAAAATCATTGTAAGTTCCATTATTTATAACAGTTTTACGTAGTCAAAATATCACAATATTATCGACGGAATTTTTTGTTAATTAAATACACATTTCGGAGACGTAGTGCACAACTCGATAGATTTCCGCGTTGAACAAAACAAGATCTACGCAAATCAGTGAGAAATTGAGGCCTGGGTAAAGTAGGTAGTACTCAAGATTTTGTCACCCATACATTATGGTTGTTACAATATTTTTAAGTTTGCGCATGTCCAGAGGCTACTATCTACCCGAGGGCCATTCATAAGGGTCCATCTACACGCCAACACGCACAATCCCTTAAAATTTCATCGAAATCGGACAGTAACTTCAGAAAGGTCTAAAACGTAAAACACGAGTGGAAATTTCGATTTTGGAGAAACTTTTTTGTAAAAATTAAAAATTGAAAACATTTATCCTGCTGCCTTGGTAAAATCTGAAGTAAAAATTCCGTCTGATTTCCGCCGTACGCGGGCTAGCAATTGAATGTTCACTAACAGAAATAGCCAAATCTCCATTTGAACTTCGGCTGATTAAAAGTGATATTTTTTCATTTCTTCAAATTCATTTAGTCTTAAAACAAAAAGGTTTTTCTAATTTTCACCCAGAAAGATTTTCATCACAACGTATTTTTCCGTTCCTTTCAATTTTCAGGGCGTAGAATCTGATCGATGCCCCAGCTTTTCCACTGCGCTCAAGACTGGGAAACCTACTGAGGTTCCTATTTTGTCAACCCTAGCTGATGGTCTTGCAGTTCCTTTGGTTGGATATAACGCCTATGCAACGGCCTCAACTCTCATCGATAAAATGGTAGGGGCGAAATGGTGAAAATAGTTTATCCCTCATTGATTGTATAACTTGTATCACATGTATGAAAGTGTGTGTACATTCGAGTGTGAAATGTGTTTGAGGTGAGTCACGCACATGTTTATTAACTGTTGACTTACGCCCGCTACGCGAGAGTAAGTGAACGAAAAGCTGTAATTATGAGCAAGCATGATTGAAACTAGCTGTTTCAAAAAAAAATTATCAATAGTTCTTGAAGAATTTGACAAAAAGGAACTAGCACTGGTAAATGTAAAACTAGCTTAATGATATTTTTAGGTTGTCGTCAACGAGGAATGGATAGCAATAGCAATTCTTCGACTAGTGGAACATGAGAAGTGCGTAGTGGAAGGTGCTGGAGCTAGTGGACTGGCTGCCATCCTAGCCGGGCAGCTCGACGAACTAAAAGGAAAAAGGTAGTATTCAAAACACCCACCCCACCCTAATGTAATTTAAAAAAGTCTGCCAAGTGGGTGTGGCACATAGCTTCCTCGTATCCATAACCCGATTGTATAGATGATCCGATGCATAGTAGATAATCTCAAAACATCAAAACAAGGTAATCTGTAGCATCCCTGAAAATTTCATTGAAATCGGATGGAAAGTGTAGAAGTTATGGCCGTTACAAGAAATTTACGTTTGCGCATGCGCAGCGGCTACTATTAGTCCGAAGGTGGTGATTTTCATTGGGGACCATCTACAACCTAATCCGCATAATCCCTGAAAATGTCATCGAAATCGGGTAGAAAAAGTGGAAGTTATGGCCGTTACAAGGAAATTCACGTTTGCGCATGCGCAGTGGCTACTATCAGTCCGAAGGTGGTGGTTTTCATAGGGGACCATCTAAATACTAATCTGTAACATCCCTGAAAATTTCATTGAAATCGGATGGAAAATGTAGAAGTTATGGCCGTTACAAGGAATTCACGTTTGCGCATGCGCAGTCGCTTCTATCAGCCCGGGGATGATGATTTTCATAGGGGACCGTCTACACACCAACCCGCACAATCCCTGAAAATTTCATTGAAATCGGACAATACTTTCGTATAGTTATGCGCGTTACAAGGAATTTATGACAGACAGACACACAGACACACAGACACTGTACCAAAATTGTTCAGAAAGGTCTAAAACGCAAAACGCGAGTGAAAATTTTGATTTTGGAGAACATTTTTTTCGTCCTTTAAAAGTGAAAACAAAGCTTCCGCTACCTTGGTAGACTCGGAAGCAAAATAATTTTCGATGAATATTGAGGTATTTCATCAAGTCATGTTCATCGGTCGTGTTCGTGTTTCATGAGGCATTTTTGAAACTGTTGCGCGATCATACGAGTAGTACCTATCCTGTTGAAATGACATGAAGTTCGAATCTTCTTCGTTTATATTTTTGACGAGGAACACCTCTAGCTCTAAATAAAAAGTCGAAAAACTCATAGTTACACAAAATTTTAATCTATAATCCTCGTCAAAAAGCTCTAAAATTGAAGGCCTTCTCAGACCTTTAAAATGCAAAAATCCCAAAAGAGAGCTAGGCTGTTTTCTGTTACGGCACAACAGTGTAGGGGAGTGTATCCTAGCGTTGTAGGATAACGTGGGAGTAGAGAAGTGCCTCGTTGGAAAGACCACCAATTCAGGTAAGGGCCGAGCAAGACACGGGTGGTGACGCCACGGAGTACTCGCAGAGATTCCTAAATAACGTAACTCCGTATCTATGTAACATTTGGCTTACTTATTTACATTGAAAATAAAGATAATTTTTTTTTAACTTTATAAAAACAAGCTTTTATTGTTTGCTAATAAAATGAACTAAAAAGTTAAAATGAATCAACTCTAATAAGAAACATAACACTTTTTAAGTTAATTGTAACCTTTAACGATAATTGTAAGCTTCTTCATCTACGACAAAATAATTCCATATTGTACATAATGGTATATTTATTTTTAACACTAAAACTTTACAACTTACTTAAAAAATCTTCCCGTTTCTATCTCAGTCCCAATTTCATAAATAAAAACGTGTCACATTGTGATTGCAAGATTGAAAAGAAGGTGCTAAATGTTCTTAATTGTACCATCAAAATGTAAGCCATAACTTCCATTATGAATTGGAAGATGGTCCCCTATGAATTGGATTATGCCCACTATGAATTGGAATATGGTGTCCTAGGAATTGAAGGCTGCCCTTTATGAATTGGAAAATAGTTCCCTAGGAATTGACGGATGACTCTTATGAATTAGAAGATGGTCCCCTATGAATTGGATGATGCCCTCTATGAATTGGAATATGGTGTCCTAGGAATTGAAGGCTGCCCTTTATGAATTGGAAAATAGTTCCCTAGGAATGACTCTTATGAATTAGAAGATGATCCCCTAGGAATTGGATGATGCCCACTATGAATTGGAATATGGTGTCCTAGGAATTGAAGGATGCCCTTTATGAATTGGAAGATAGTTCCCTAGGAATTGACGGATGACTCTTATGAATTGGAAGAGTGTCCCCGATGAATTGGATGATGCCCACTATGAATTGGAATATGGTGTCCTAGGAATTGAAGGATGCCCACTATGAATTGGAATATGGTGTCCTAGGAATTGAAGGATGCCCATTACGAAATAGAGGCTGCCTTTTATGAATTGGAAGATGGTCCCCTATGAATTGGATGATGCCCTCTATGAATTGGAATATGGTGTCCTAGGAATTGAAGGCTGCCCTTTATGAATTGGAAAATAGTTCCCTAGGAATGACTCTTATGAATTAGAAGATGATCCCCTAGGAATTGGATGATGCCCACTATGAATTGGAATATGGTGTCCTAGGAATTGAAGGATGCCCATTATGAAATAGAGGCTGCCTTTTATGAATTGGAAGATGGTCCCCTATGAATTGGATGATGCCCTCTATGAATTGGAATATGGTGTCCTAGGAATTGAAGTATGTCCATTATAAAATGGAGGATGGTTCCTCATGAATTGGAAGATGGTCCTTTTAAAGTTAATAATATTGCAGTGTCATCCGATGTATACATGCATGCAAAATTTCAGTGCAATCTGAAACCGGGAAGTGGATCAAATTTAACTTGCAAGATTTGATTACAGACAACGGGAAGGTGAAAGTAAAAATAAAAGCTTGTAAAATGGGTTTCTTTTGTAACATAGGAATTCATATTTTCTGATTTATGGGTCCAAAAGCTATCCAGTAGAGACCCAATCCATCCCTGAATCCCAACACGAAAATAGAAATCATCATCTCATAGCACGACTATATCGATCTATAATTCTGTTCTTGACAGTTTTTTGTTTTGTTTTTGACATTGTCCCTTTCTCGTTGTGTTGCAGGGTTGTTATCCCACTCTGTGGAGGAAACATAGATACAACAATTCTCGGCAGATGTCTCGAAAGAGGTCTGGCGGTGGACGGAAGATTATTGAAATTTTGCGTGACAGTCTCCGACCGCCCTGGCGGTATTGCAGATCTATGTCAGTTGGTCAGTGAAACAGGAGTATCAATAAAGGATATAATGCACGAAAGAGCGTGGATCACGTCTGATGTGTTTAGTGTACAAGTGAGTATTTCATTTTCGATAAAGTAATGGAAATTCAACATCGTCCCCACAATGTCACCTTTTCATTGAAGGAATTCTAAGAATGGTCGTATCTACAAAATCTTTGTTTTGAGACGTGGAAGGATTAAAGGGTTTGGTCCTGGTCATAATCAACACTTTTTTTTTTTTTTTTAATGGAAACTTTCATTTTCATAACTTACATGATTTCCTCGTAAAGTTTAATCATAACCAGTCTCCTAAATTATTCAGAAATTTAAACACACGAAAAAATAAGTTTAATGGGTTCACTCAACTACCAAGTATGATTTGAGACCATATTTGGCTTCTTCACACTGCACGCCGTGACGTTAGCCTTGTCGATTCATGCGTTGAAATTTCAATTTTTCCAAAATTGTTCTCGAACAATTATAGAATGGTGATGACAGACTGATAGCCGATCCCAACATTAACACCGCAAATCAACAAATTTATATCATGCATCTTGCGTAAGCAGGGAAACTCACAAACCGTGACCTATTGCGGTAGTAGTGCAAGTTTTATATGAAATGGAGGTTCTTATTAGTTTGATAGAAGAAAGAAAACTTGCGCCATGTGCACGTGTGATGAAAATATTTCATGAAAAAGCTGTGAGGCATTTTGGTTTGGTATTTTCAATAATGAAATGGAATCGACCAAGAAAAACATGTTTTTAACCCCCCCTCACAATTTGTCGGTTTACGTTTCAAGGTACGTAGAATCCAAAAATTGAATAAAAATTTGGCCGTCCGTCCGCCATACGCGCCACTTTCCTCAGTTAGCATTGACCGATTTTGATGAAATTTGGTATGTGGGCTCCATTTTGGTTCTAGTTGTGCCCCGAAGCTTTTGGTTGGTGTAGGTCACTTCTAAGAGTTGAAATTTTGAAAACTCCCGAACTCAAACAATTTTGTCAAACAAGGTATTGTTTTTCCATCAAATTAAGATAACATTGAATTTTTAGAGACCACGCGGAGCCCTATAGGACAAACCGTTTGCTCCTTACGAGAACTTAAGGGTTGGACATATTAACGATAAATCAGAAACACGAGTGTGAATCGCAAAACAGACCGAATCTCCGTTCAAATCTTAGCTGACCGAATGCGATCGATGTTTTTCTTCAAGTTGGTTGGTGGTAGGTAACATTGACAACGCCGAGTTCTTTGCAGACGAGTGATCTATATAGAAAAATAATAAACCTTTGTGTAATAATTTGCAGCGTTTTAAATCTCAATACGTTTTTATATGTCCATTTCAAAGCCTCATTCATTTAGTATTTCTTCATCGAATCGCAGTGGATTTATTATGTATTTTGCTTTTCACAGTAAGTGCACATGCACGTAATTTCTCAACATCATTTTTCTTTTGAAGGTAACCGTTGTTTGTGAAACGATGGACAAGGAGCATTCAAACCGACTCAAGAAAATTTTGATGGACAGTTACAAGTCAGTGGTCTTCGGAGATTTCATGAATCCTTGGACTATGAAGTTGAGCGATTAATACTCGTATGAAAACTACAACGTTGTTGAATATTTTTAAATTTTTAAAAGATGACAAATTTGTATATAATATCGATTATAATTCAAAAGTGTTTAATATTATTGATTGTTTAATACACTTTATGCACAAGAAAGTTTTCTTTAAATTAACACCCATATCTCTTAGTTTGTTAGTTTCGATAGTTGTTCGTCCGCAACATGCTGCACTGAAGACTAAAGCAAGTTAACATTGACCGAAATCAATTAAATTGGTATACGTACCTATACGGGCTCCATTTCGGATCTCGTTGTGCCCTGATGTTAGCTAATTTTCGACGAGAATGAAGCTGTTGCAACGGACTCAAAATGTTTTGTGTATTTTTTGAAATATTTTTCTCACTGAAATCTGGAACGTCTGAAACGATTCCAGAAGTTTTTTCAAAAATCTTATGTTTAATAGACACAAGGTGTCTTCCGTTCAGGTGGACCATACTTCAAGGATCGATTTCACAAGGTATTTCCACAAAAAGAATGAATGATGAACTTTTGAACCTTTGATTGATGAACCTTTGGAATCGAACAAGGAAAACGCTGCAAATTATTACACAATGGTTTATTATTTTTCTATATAGATCACTCGTCTACAAAATCACCAACCATCCAATATGAAGAAAAAAAAAATCAAAAAAAAAAAAAAAATCAAAGAAAAAAAAATCAAAATCACCAACTATCGATCGCATTTCGGTCAGCTCTAATTTGAACGGAGATTAGGCCTCTTTTGCGATTCACACTCGTGTTTTGATTTATATATATGTATTTCAATATAAACCCTCAAATTTTCGTAGGGAGCGAACGGTTTGTCCTACAGAGCTCCGCGTGGTCTCAAAGAATTCTAAAAAATCTATAGAATCAAATTGAAAGAAAAACAATACCTTTATATCAAAATTTTTTGAGTTAGGGCGTTTTCAAAATTTCAAAATTGATTTTGGAACCCTTAGAAGTGACCTACATCAACCAAAAGCTTCGGGGCACAACTAGACCCCAAATGGAGCCTACATACCAAATTTCATCAAAATCGGTCAAGTGGCAAAAGTGCCGCGTACGGCGCACGGCGTACGGCGGACGGACGGCCAAATTTTTATTCGATTTTTGGATTCTACGTACCTTGAAACGTAAACCATCAAATTTTGAGGGGGTGTTAAAACTTTTTTTTTTCTTGGTCGATTCCAAGGGTTCATTATTGAAAATAATAAACCAAAAAATTGGGGGTATCAGTCGGTCGCCGTTCATTCTTCGTTCCGGGCTAGTATTTCCCTAAATTATAGGGGCAAAAAGTTGTAGCTAAATTTGAAATGTTCAAGGATTTTATAAATTCATTAGTCTATGAGTCTAGGGAATTGAAAAACTGAAAGATTGCCGCTGGAATCATCAAAATCCAGCTATAATTGCCAGAGATATATGGAAAAACCCGTTTATTCAGTAGTTTTTCCCAATTTGGTTTATTATTTTCAATAATGAACCTTTGGAATCGACCAAGAAAAAAAATGTTTAACACCCCCTCAAAATTTGATGTTGTATGTTTCAAGGTACGTAGAATCCAAAAATCGAATAAAAATTTGGCCGTCCGTCCGCCGTACGCGGCACTTTCCCCACTTAGCATTGACCGATTTTGATGAAATTTGGTATGTAGGCTCCATTTGGGGTCTAGTTGTGCACCGAAGATTTTGGTTGATGTAGGTCACTTCTAAAAATTTTGATATAAAGGTATTGTTTTTCCATCAATTTAAGATAGTATAGAATTTTTAGCATTTTTTGAGACCACGCTCGCCTGTAGGACCAACCGATCGCTCCCTACGAGAATTTACGTGTTGGACGTGCGATAACTCAGAAACACGAGTGTGAATCGCAAAAGAGGCCTAATCTCCGTTCAAATTTTAGCTGACCGAAATGCGATCGATGTTTTTCATTATGTTGGATGGTTGGTGGCTTTGCAGACGAGTGATCTACACAGGAAAATAAAAAATAGTAAACCATTGTGTAATAATTTGCAGCGTTTCTTTAGCTATTTTTAGGCACATTTTTCAATGTGTTAATAATTTTTAATTTATGATTACTTAATTTGTGGCCTAGAAACATTTTCTACTTGGAATTTTGCTTTCATTACAAAATTTAAACTCTTTCATCTTTTTGACTATTTTTGAAGCCGATATTTTTGAAATTTAATCAATTTTCGGTTTCAAAAATGGTGAAAACTAGGAATCGTTTTAAATGCCACAAAACGGATTTCTATACAGAAACGTTTCGAAAATATTTTCCTAAAAATTTGAGGCCAATGCAATACCCAGATTTTGGGTTATTATTTTCAATAATAAACCTTTGAAATCGAACATGAAAAAAAATTTTTAGCACGTTTACGTTTCAAGGTACGTAGAATCCAAAAACGCAGCAAATTATTACACAATGGTTTATTATTTTTCATTTTTCTATATATTCTTAGATCACTCGTGTGCAAAGCCACCAACCATCCAACATGAAGAAAAACATCGATCGCAATTCGGTCAACTAACATTTGAACGGAGATTAGCGATTGGATTGCGATCGGAGATTGGCCTCTTTTGCGATTCACGCTCGTGTTTCTGATTTATAGTACGTCCAAACTTTAAATTCTCGTAGTGAGCGAACGGTTTGCCCTACAGAGCTCCGGGAGGTCTCAAAAAATTCTATAGAATCCTTAATTGAAGGAAAAACAATAGCTTTATATCAAAATTTTTTGAGTTAGGGCGTTTTCAAAATTTCAAAATTGATTTTGGAACCCTTAGAAGTGACCTACATCAACCAAATTCTTCGGGGCACAACTAGACCCCAGATGGAGCCTACATACCAAATATCATCACAATCGGTTAATGCTAAGTTGCAAAAGTGCCGCGTACGGAGGACGGACGGGCAAAATTTTATTCCATTTTTGGATTCTACGTACCTTGAAACGTAAACCATCAAATTTTGAAGGGGTGTCAAACATTTCTTTTTTCTTGGTCGATTCCAAAGGTTCATAAAATAATAAACCAAAATCGAATAAAAATTTGGCCGCCCGTCCGCCGTAACTTGAACAATATGTTTTACAATAAGAGTGATTTACCTCAATAATCTTTAGAGAAGAACAATTTTTATCATTTGAATTTATAAAACATTCTGTAAATAATAGATTTTCATTAATTAACGAAAATTTCTTATGCGATAAATCTAGGGTGAAGGAGGATAACACTCAACGGAGAAAAGAAATAACAACGTTCAATTCAGAATTTTGAATCCAAATCTGCGAAAAAAACACAAGTCTGTACTGTTCCCCAATGAAAAGAATGAACGCGAGGCCCAATAGGGAGTTGGATATCCACAACGTAGAACTCCACCCTAGAGGTGTGTTGGTACAGAACGAAAAGAGTTAACTTTGATCTCAAGTTTATATTTAGTAATTAATTCCCCAAGGCTCACCTCAAACCTCCCTGTTTATCAATTGGTTTAGTTGTATTAAAATCGATCATCTGGATCTTCGAACATTGTTGGATTCATTCCCTGTTACACTACTAACTGAGGAACTGTCCTCATTGTAAAGACTCTAGAAAACACTTTATTTTAGTTTGAATGGTTTTACCACATTGCGAGACAGTTTTCCATGTACCTACTTCTCACTGATGAGAGGCTGTAGCTTGAGGAAGGCTTGGTGTCACATGATGGGCGTGGTCTGACTGACGATCTCCCCTACCTCTCTGCAGTATCCTACCTCCATGCCTACATGGAGTAGGCATCCTTCGCATCCATGGAATACGTCCAACACTGCCTCCATGTCTACAGCCTAAATGGACAGTATCCATTTCTGCATCTTCGGTTCTGCTTCCATGTCTGTCGAGCTCGTGTCCCATGCGGGTGTGCGTCGATGTACCCCGCGCCGATGTACCCCCCGGGCATAGTGTCCCCCGTCATTCATGACCGCGGAGGTTTTCATTCATGACGGGGGGCACTATGCCCGGGGGGTACATCGGCGCGGGGTACTTCGATAGCAACCCGTCCCATGCTCGTGTTTACGTATGATACAGGTTATTCAAGTAGGAAGGTAACTGCTTAAAATTTGAAGAATCATCTCCTCCCAGGATTTTTGGTAAGTTAGCCAGTTACAGGCCGTCTCTTGCTCTTCGTTGTTCCCATTGGATAAGAGTTTTCGAGTGCCTTTTCCAACTGTCGTAGTTGCCGTGTAACTTTCTCTATTATTCAGAATCGTTCCAGTGGTGCGTTGAACGAATTCCTAGCCGATGCTTCTGTCAACAGCAACGGAAATTTGTTTATTCTGTTTCGCAACACAGTTGTAGGTAAATCATAAAACTGTTTTGTAGCATGTGTATTGCGGACTGTTTACGATAATAAATACTAAAGTTACGTGATCTGCAAGGTTGGTGCTTATCGCCATTCTTTGGTATTTTTCATCGTATTTTACAGCAAGCCTAAGGTAATTAGAATTTTTTGGTTTCCAAGTAGGTTAATACATTTTTTTGAGTGACATATTTTTTGTGACTGCCAACGTTTTTGTAGGTTTCGAGGACATCAGCGGCATATTGCGGAAGACCTTGTCATTTTAATTATTTATCCATTTAAGTTTTAGGAGTAAATTATTTGCTCCGTGATGTTGACAATTGATCTCTGGTTCAATTCCTTCCGGTATCAGCTTTCGAACGTTTGTATAATCGACCTCATAATTTTATCCTCGGTTGCATAATGATGATTGAACTTGACCAGGCATAGTTATCCCGCAGCCCTGTTGAAAAGAAAAACCAAGGCCGATCATAAGCATCCTTTTCTTACCTGTTTCAATTTACCAATTACGAAATGACCTTAGTTATCAGCGTCATGAATGGTGCATTGACGTTAGACTAACTAACTACCTATCTGTTGGTTAGATTCAATTCGAGTGACAAACTGAATAAATCAACTTTGAAAGTCACTCTTAGAACCTTCGTAGCAGCACGGACTGTAGGTAGTTACTACTTTATCACGTACTTCACACCCCCTTCGTGGGTATTTTTATGGTTTCTCATATTGGTGAGTGACTCCTCACATCGGTGTGGAAACAGTAGTGTTGCACTTTTACTTAACTCTTATGATTAGCTGTGAGTACCTTGTACCTATAATATTTAGGTCACTTCCTGGTAATTAGGGAACGTAACTCACATTAAAACTAGGAAAAATATGGGTTTTATCCGTAGCTTATTTCTGACCTACTTCGAAACAAAAATCAAGTTCAACCAGTTTCATGGGTCTGCAGGGTGTCCTGGAAAAACGGGAATACTCAGGGAATTTTACTCAACTGGAAAACTCAGGGAATTTCAGGTTTTTTCGAAAAAGCCCTAGCGTCAAACCTTTTGGTGGAAAGTTCCGGCAGTCTGAGGGGGAAAAGTTTTAGTACGGAAAAATGCTCACTCATGAAAATTTGACTTAGTAGGTAGTAATTTTATTCCGTGAAACTAACCATAATAGATTGGAAATCAAAAAACTATGGTAGGTGTAACTTGAGTATTCCTTTTCAAATATAGATGTCCCAAATGTAGAACAGTTGGTCAACTATAATATATAAAATATTAATTTCTATAAAAACTCGACTTTTTTATACTTTTGTTATTAGAATTTATAATGCACACCTGCAGCTAATAAATTAATGTTAACCCGGACCGCGTAAATTTCTCAACTAGTCTGATTCTGGTTCCTAATTTCAACGTTCATTCTCGACTTTTTCGAACAATCGAAGGTGAAAACAAGCCTTTGAAGTGGTCGTTTCTCTCGAGTACGCCATCAAGTTTCGATGAATTTAACGCTAATTCTCGACTTTATCCAAGAATCGAAGTCTCTGTTGTGTCTGTCTTGAAATCTTTGGAGGCAAAACTATTCTAAGTTATTCTTCGATTTCGATGAAATATACAGGAATCGAGCTAATTGGGTTGCAAATGCTCCCCTATGATAATAATCACCGTCTGACTGAGAGCCACTTCTACAGTTTCCATCCAATTTCGATGACATTTTTTGATTGTGCGGATTGGAATGTAGATGATAATCATCGCCTGGACTGATATGTAGTTACAGATCAATGTTTTGAGTTAAACTACTATACAAGGTGTCCCCGAAAACGTCCCCCCCCCCTGCTAAAATCGTCCAGGTAGTGGTAAACAAATTTTTTTTTTGAATCTTCATGATTTTTCCCAAGGATCTCAAATATAACCACGGTGCGCATTGCGCACGTGCGCAATCGTGCGCAACGCACACCAACTTCGTTTTTTCAAATGAGACCTCCCATTTTTTATTGCAGATTCGGATTCTACGTGAAATTTCATGAACATTTCACCCCTCAATCGATTTTGCTTCCGAGTCTACCAAGGTAGCGGAAGCTTTGTTTTCACTTTTTTCGTATTGTAAAAAAGTGAGTCAAACAAGAGTTGAGTCAAAAAGTGAGTTGAGTTGTGTGTCTTTTGGTCAATTTTGTGTCAGGGTTCTTCCTGCCAGATCGTGGCGCACTCTTGTGCGCACTACTCGGAAGGTAAAAGTTCGTGTATGTGCCGCTTCTGTGGTAAGCGCCACAGAACCTCCTTTGAAGTCAGATTGGTAGAATATCCGTCACGTTTCAAACATGGCTGCCTCTTACACATTGCCACCACATTTAAAATTTCCATCTTCCTTAAATTCTCTAAATTTTTTGGATGCGTTTTCGAGCAGCTCACTATGGTTTTATTCCATAAAAATAAACCCTCATTCGAAAAAAAAAATAAAAAAATGTGAGGCAAATTCCCCATTCCTTGTAAGGCCATAACTTCTACATTTTTCATCCGATTTCGATGAAATTCTCAGGGATTGTGCGGGTTGGTGTGTAGAAGGTCCCCTATGAAAATCATCATCTTCGGACTGATAGAAGCGACTGCGCATGCGCAAACGTGAATTCCTTGTAACGGCCATAACTTCTACATTTTTCATCCGATTTCGATGAAATTCTCAGGGATTGTGCGGGTTGGTGTGTAGACGGTCCCCTATGAAAATCATCATCCTCGGACTGATAGAAGCGACTGCGCATGCGCAAAAGTGAATTTCCTTGTAACGGCCGTAACTTCCACATTTTCCATCCGATTTCAATGAAATTTTCAGGGATGTTACAAATTTGAGTTTAGATGGTCCCCTATGAAAATCATCACCCCCGGATTGATAGTAGCCGATGCGCATGCGCGAACGTGAATTGCTTGTAACAGACATAACTTCCACAATTTCTACCCGATTACGATGACATTTTCAGGGATTACGCGGATTAGGTTGTAGATGGTCCAGAATGAAAATCAAGGCCTTAAAATTTACAGTAGCCTCTGCGCATGCGCAAACGTAAAATCCTTGTAACAGCCGTAACAGTGGCGTGTGAGGTGAGGATCTCAAACCCCCATTCAACCATCCCCTTGATAGGTCAGTCAGCAATGCTCTGGATTCGCAATCAGGAGTCCCAGGTTCGAATCCTAGTCAAGCTAAAAATTTTTTAATCCAATTACTACCGCACTTACATTTTTCGTCCGAATTTGATGCAATTTTCTAGGATTGTCCAGATTAGCGTGTAGATGCTCCCTTATGAGAGTAGTGGAAGGTACTTAGGGATTGGTGTTTTGAGATTAACTACTATGCATCGGATCATCTATATAATCGGGTTATGGATACGAGGAAGCTATGTGCCACACCCACTTGGCAGACGTTTTTTTGTTGCGCGCAACCCGCTCAGTGCGCGCTCAAAGATGCGCAACCGCAAGGTTGTATCAAAATGTGCATGTACGAAGTACCTAAGTGTGACACATGATATTTTAGTATTTTTTACGCTGAATCACGTGGTGATGTTAGTTTCTTGATTTTACTGCATTTTCATCAAATTATCGACGAAAAATGAACTTTTAAAAAAGGAAAATTGCATTTTTACTCATTACGCATCTTCTGTGCCCATCCGTTAACTTCACCCTTGTTAATAAATTGAAATTTATGTTTTGGCATAAAAAAAAACTCTCCGATCGCACGTAATTTATTGCAGTATTCTAGAGATCCTTGCCTCGTAGCTACCGCTATGTAGCTATGATTTTGTTTACTGGTTGCAGCGTTTCATTTTTTGTGATAAAAAAAAGTGCCGCGAAAAATTCCTCGACCCCCAGCCAAAAGACATATCTATGTCAAAACGACTTTTTATTAAGCTGGACTCTTCACTAGTAATTTCACAAGGACTCTCTACTTGTAATTTCTCGTGAAAAAACCGTCCTGTCTACTTGAAAATCTTTTTTCGATTATCTTGGAAAAAAGTTCTTGAATAGAAATGGTGGTTTTGCTTCCAAAAATGCAATTTTCCTTTTAAAAAAGTTCATTTTTCGTCGATAATTTGATAAAAATGCAGTAAAATCAAGAAACTAACATCACCACGTGATTCAGCGTGAAAAATACTAAAATATCATGTGTCACACTTAGGTACTTCGTACATGCACATTTTGACACAACCTTGCGGTTGCGCATCTTTGAGCGCACACTGAGCGAAAAAATTTTTTGTTTACCACTACGTGGACGATTTCAGCAGGGGGGGAGGAACGTTTTCGGGGACACCCTGTATATTATTTCTAATTCTTATTCATTTCAAAATGTCATTCAAACCCTGAATTTTGAGAAATTATGATCACATTTATTTATATTCTAAATGATTTAGAAACCTGGAAAAAGTCGAAAATTTTCCCCGGAAATTATAGTAGTTTTTTAGCATTTGAAATATTACTGAATACTCTAAAGAAATTCCTGAAATCGATTTGGTTAGAACAACAGGGTATTTCGGTGGGTTGGAAATTCAGGTTTTTGACCTCAAATTTGGATTCAGCACCCTTGAAAACCTAAGTACTACAACTTTAAGCCCAATGATACTATAACATGTGGTAGAAAAATTAATTAAAGAGATCACACGTTTGAAAAAAAGGCGGGCCTCTATGAATGCACACACATTACGCCGCGCGCGTGTGTGAGTAGTATTTTGTAGTATCCAAGAGGTCCTAGGGTTTCATATCTTCTCTGTGCATGGTACTTTTTTTAAAAACAGTTGGCTAGCTACGTCACACCATTCAAATCTTCAACTTTCCTTAGCTTCTCTGATTTTTTAAAAACATTTTCTCGATGAACAGACCCGATTACCGTTATTCCTGAGCCATACACTTTTGAAAACAAAATTTTTAAAGATTGACTGAAATACCCCATTATCTGTTATCTGTACGAATATTTGGCCTTGAATAGTTGAAACCGAAAATATTAAAGATGCATGATGATTGATATTACTTACCTGATTTATTGCTTCTAGGTGATATCTCAATATGGATGGCGACGCTCAAGTAAGGCCAGGGATGGATGCACTGAAAAACCACGTTATTGCCAATAAAATAGATGTTTCGCTTTGGTTCACAAGAGGCCTTACACTATTTTTCTCGTTCTTCTATCTGATTCCAATTTTCTGGTAAGCATCTGTTGTTTATCCCGCATCTGGTATTATATTGTAACGCCACTACATAAGAATTAGCATATGGAAGCTAGGATGTTATTGTTGACTTGTTTACCCGTGATACTCAAAAAACAACATTCAATGTCATTAGTTTTAGTCCTTACAAATAATGTTTCCCCCCCCCCCCTTGTTCTTACAGTACTTACATACAAGGAGGGCCTATCAGTATGAGCCTGGGTTTGGCCCTTCACCTTGGCTCTCTTCAGTTTTCCTGAGGCTGCGGCTGTTTTCTTTTTGGACACTTGGCTCGTGCATGGCCTCCTTGTCCACATTCCCAGCATCCTTCCTTGTTCATAGCTGCTTCAATCAGTTGGGCTCTAGTCAACGCATCCTGGACAGATTCTGGAACTGCTGCTGCTAGTACGCGTTTCAGATCCTCATCAGCTAGCGCCGTTAAGAATGCCCGGACTCCCATTTGTTCTTTACAGGACTCTGGCCACCCTGGAAGGGCGAGACGTGCCATTTTTTCAATGTCTGCAGCAAGATCTGATAACGACTCTCCAGTCTTCTGGCGCCGAGCCTCTAAACTGGCTTGCCGTTTAGGACCTAAATTTTGCTGCCCAAAACGTTTTGACAGGGCTGTTGTTAGAGGGACCCATTCTGTCCGTTCATTACTCAGTATGCTCAATGCTGGCCCTCTCAGAGAGCTCGCAAGTTTTTGGGCCTTCCTCTGTTCGTTCCATCCGTTTGATTGAGCCACGACTTCATCATGACTCAAATATTCCTCCCAGTCAGTTTTCCCTTCATAAGGAAGGAGCGATACTTCGTAGGCGATTAATCTCGGGTTGTGATGGAGGGCATCATTGCATCTACTACACAGTGCACATTTCTCTCATGAAACTGTCTATTCACTTCTTGCAGCCGTGCATTTTCAAAAATCAAACGGCGATTTCAGTCAAAAGCCTGGTGAAATTGTGACCGACATTACCATGGGTTTCGTCAGCACAGTTCAATTGCGTGAACGTCTCACCTGACTCTAAGACAGGTGGTTCATCATTCAACGTTGATGGCGATTCATCGGCAGCGCGTTGTCTTGTTGAGACAGTCCGAGCCGTTGGAAGTTGTTGTCGAGGTCTTGGCATGATGTCTTCTTCCCCTCGTCAAACGCAGAGCGGCCCCCAAATTGTAAGAGCGACAAAACAAATTTGGCACAAAGACTGTATATTTTGGTTAACAGTCCAACAAAGAATGAACTTTTTGAGTATCACGGGTAAATAAGTCAACAATAACTTCCTAGATTGTATATGCTAATTCTTATGTAGTTAATGAATGAATGGATGTTTTATTTGTTGTGAAACACATAGTGCATTAACAATAGTAAAAATAGATTATAAACAATGGCTAACAAATTAATATAACAAGTGATAATACTAGGACAGGTAACGTAGGTAAAAAAAAAACATATAAAGGGGGGAAGAAGAAAAGTAGGTAACAAGAACACTCCAAGCCACAATAGCAGCGGAGCCCGGCAGGGGGTACCCAGCCGGGCCCAGACCCACCCACCATGGAGGCTCCCAGACCGTATGCTCAAATGGGCAACGGCCAAGTTCGCAACGCAGACACTGCAAACGAGAGAAATCCACCTAGGAGGGCCGCCCCTGTAGTGGCATTACAATATACAGGGTGTCTACACTTTCGATGGGCATAACTCCAAGGTTCGATTCTACAAGGTATTTCCAACAAAAAATGTCTCTTAGCAATTTTCTTTTAACCCACTCAAAATTCCTTTTTTTTCACTTTAAAGTTTTTCTTCGCGTTTTCGACCTTACGGCACTGTTATGGTCATAACTCCCTTATTTCTCCTGAAAATTCAAATCTGACTACACCGTTAGAAAGAACGTTAAATTCCTAAGATACCTACTGAAAAATCAAAATATTTCAGCAATAAAATAGTTTCAAAAAATCAAGACAAAAAGCCAACTTTAAAAAATTTTCGAAACTTGACTTTCTTCGACCAAAGTTTTCACTCTAAATTCCTGCTCATTTCGATGGGCGCTCTTCGGGGAAAACATGCTCAAATTGTCAGCTTTCCAACGGTCTATTAATTTTTCTTTTAAACATTCAAATTGGAAGAGTAAATGAAGTTTGAATGCCAGAAAACGTGTGTTTTACAAGCAAATCCGGTGTTTTAAGCGGTTTATGGTCCCCCTCGACCTCAAGATGGCTTGACGATTTTGGTATCATTTCCTATGTAATTTTTTATGCTGAATCCAATAGTGATACTTCCGAATGATTCCGACTGCTAGAAAGTGGATTTTTCGAAGAAAACCTTCGTTTTTCGTACATAAAATACGCATTATTCGTAGATATGGTTGTGAGCATGAAGTAACACCTTTGAACTCAACAAAAATACCGAATTTCTAGCTGATTGAAGTTTTTGTTGAGTTCAAAGGTGTTACTTCATGCTCACAACCATATCTACGAATAATGCGTATTTTATGTACGAAAAACGAAGGTTTTCTTCGAAAAATCCACTTTCTAGCAGTCGGAATCATTCGGAAGTATCACTATTGGATTCAGCATAAAAAATTACATAGGAAATGATACCAAAATCGTCAAGCCATCTTGAGGTCGAGGGGGACCATAAACCGCTTAAAACACTGGATTTGCTTGTAAAACACACGTTTTCTGGCATTCAAACTTCATTTACTCTTCCAATTTGAATGTTTAAAAGAAAAATTAATAGACCGTTGGAAAGCTGACAATTTGAGCATGTTTTCCCCGAAGAGCGCCCATCGAAATGAGCAGGAATTTAGAGTGAAAACTTTGGTCGAAGAAAGTCAAGTTTCGAAAATTTTTTAAAGTTGGCTTTTTGTCTTGATTTTTTGAAACTATTTTATTGCTGAAATATTTTGATTTTTCAGTAGGTATCTTAGGAATTTAACGCTCTTTCTAACGGTGTAGTCAGATTTGAATTTTCAGGAGAAATAAGGGAGTTATGACCATAACAGTGCCGTAAGGTCGAAAACGCGAAGAAAAACTTTAAAGTGAAAAAAAAAGGAATTTTGAGTGGGTTAAAAGAAAATTGCTAAGAGACATTTTTTGTTGGAAATACCTTGTAGAATCGAACCTTGGAGTTATGCCCATCGAAAGTGTAGACACCCTGTATATGTTCTTGTACGTTCCTACGTTTTCCTGTGTATATATTTCACTTGTGTTCTTCATGACACGCATTACATGGATATGCTTGATGAGTTATTAATAGGGAAATTATGACTGAAAACACCTACTACCTTGTGGTATATCATCATTGAAGATAAATGATGGAAGTATAAATGATAACTTGAATGTACCAAGCCAACATTGATTCATTTGTCAATCAAGAATCCGAAAAGTAGGTAGGTATGTTATTGTGATAAGAGTAGGTACAGCTACGAGGGTAGTTCAGAAAATGGGAGAACTGGATTTTTCCAGACTTTGCAAAAATTGTATTAAAAAAAAAAAAAATAACAGGGTATTACAGGCATACATCTAAGTTATTTTTCCACGTAATCGCCTTCTCGATCAATGCACTTTTGTGACCGTGAAATGAGCTTTGTAATCCCCTCGTCATAAAAACTTCCCGCCACCTCCTTGCTCCAGTTTGTGACAGCTTTTTGAACCTCCTGGTCGGTTGAAAAATGTTTCCCACCAAGGTGCATCTTCAGAGAAGTGAACAGATGGTAATCAGAAGGCGCCAAGTAGGGGGAGGAAGGGGGGTGGTCTAAAATTTCCCAACCGAAGGAGTCCAAAAGAGCCTTGGTGAGGTTCGCCATGTGCGGTCGCGCATTGTCATGCAAAAACAGACTCCCTTCGTCAGCATCCCTCTTCGTTTGCTCTGAATTGCCCTTCTTAGTTTCTTCAAGGTTTCACAGTATCGTTCCGCATTAATGGTTTCTCCATGTGGCGAATATTCGATCAAAATGATGCCTTTTCGGTCCGAAAAACCGAAGCCATGATTTTTTTCGCCGGAATTTGGGTTTTGAATTTTTTTGTCGACGGTGAGGTGGTATGGCGCCACTGTTGGGATTGTATTTTTGTCTCAGGAGTGAAATGAGCTACCCAAGTTTCATCGCATGTCACGATGGAGTCCAGAAATGCCTCACCTTCCACTTCAAATCTCTCCAAAATGCAGCGCGCACCTCGCACTTGGCGGGATTTTGAATTGACATTGTTCACGCAAACGCTCACCAATACCAGAGTTTTCGTACTAGCGAGGTGGTTGACCTCTCAATTTCTTCAGGAGATCCCCCCCCTACAACGCAGTGCAGCTAACTTAGGGTCGGTTTATCAGTCACCAAAGTTAACGGGGGTTTACGTATCCCCCTGTTAACTTTAACGGTGGTATAACTTATGGATACTATAAAGATGCCGTTTATCAGTGCGAAATTTACACCCGGGTAACTATTAACTGGCTGGTAAAATTAACTGTCTGTTAGGCCGAATAATCGATTATGCATGGAAGAAATACTTCTTCCATGTAATAAAATCGAGCTTCCTCCACATAAAAAAATCGTTTTCGCAGTGTGTTTTGCATCAGAAAAAAGAATAAATTAGAAGAGGATGAAGCAATGTTCTTTGTTTTGGTGTTTTCTTTTCTAGATCTCGGTACTTATTTCCTTCTTGGTACGGCAGTAACTATTGTTCTTTGTTGAAAATTGTCTGTTCATGACAAGATCCCCGTCCACCGAGCCTTTATGTCAAGAATTTTCAAATTTGCAGACGAAATAGTTCGTACGTTAATAAAGAAGTAGGTACCTACCCTTTTCTATTTCGAAAATTTTCGGCCTGTGACCCTCCTGACGAATGAATTTTTACATGCGTGCAGTCCATAGCACCTACAGCTCCAGGAAACCTGGCTTTTTTGTTTTTTAAATAAAATTCCATCCGAGATTGAAATAATACCTACTTCCTCGGTTGCTGGTATTCTGATAAATTGGGCGGATAGCCTGGCAGTTCCCAGGGACACCTGCTTGACAATTTTACAGGCAGAGCTTTTACTGACGCCACTAAAGTCGCCGACAGACACCAACATGGTTTTTTATACTTTTATCCATTCAAAATCTCATCAAAAAATCGCAATCGTCCCACTTCTCCAAATGGTCAATCCGTGATCAAACTATGTTGCCGCCTTTCTTCCTTCCGCCTTCTTCTCTTCCCCACTGCAGGAATTCGACCAAAAACACACATCTTCGTCGCTGCTGTCTGAAAAAGAGCCCCACACATCCATTTTCGATTGTAGCATAATGGACTAACAATCAACAACGCAATTTGCAAAAACGAACGTTCTGGGAAACAAAAACACGAGAAGTGACTCTCTTTGAGGTTAAAAAGCCTTGCATAAATCGAGTTACCCCCCCGTAACTTTTTATCCGGTCCTCGGACGACCAGTTAACTTTAAACTACGGATAACGGCTATCTGGGGACTGATAAACGCGAGCGATTGAGTTACCCGATGACCGTCGGATAAATCTGCTTTACCGGGTGGTAAAAAGTGACTGATAAACCGGCCCTTAGGGAAAAAAATTGCCCCATCCCGTGAGAGCACCAGTACTCTTACTTTCCGAACTACCCTCGTATTTCGATTGGAAAACAACTTGGTTTTGAAAAGTTAGGATTCTATAATGGGGAGTGGTCTTCGAAACCAATTTTTCCAATTTCAGATCAAAATTGCTTATTGAGTAGGGCTCAGATCACATTTGAACTCTTTAATTGATTTATAATCATTATGATGAAATACATTGCATGGAAAAGTGGTTCACTATGCCAACACCTGATGGTAGTGAGGACTAAATGTTGTTGTATATCTCTTCACTCGTTCTAAAATATCCATGCATACACCAGCATACTATGAGCGCACCTTGCGGTTTTGATAGCAACTTAACAAGTTAAACTGATCCTACAGTAATCTGTTGGCGGATCTTTCGCGCATCTGTGTTTCCCCTCTTTACCAATCCAGATGTAGAGGTGTCGCTATTGGAGCAACTAAACTTGCTGAATGCACCCAAAGTGTTAACACACGCTCTCAGTGTGCTGGAATCTACGCATGATAAGATCTGGATAAATAAGTGTGGACTGTTTATGGCCGCCTCATTTCACCATCTTCTCTTGTCATCAGCTCTACTCAATGAGTAGAGAACAACATGGAACATGTCTTTACCCTAGAGTTACTACGCAAAAAACGTTATGCGGAAGGGGATACATGATGATCACGTGCCTTTTTCAACACTCCTGTTTTCGAGGCACGAAGCGTCGAGTTTTCCTTAATGCATTTTAGATTGTTGCTCGGGATAGTATAACTTTTGTACAGGATGATTCAAGAGATTAGGACGAATTTCACAAAACCATAACTCGGTTATTTTACAAGATAGAAAGTTTTTATTGGTCTCTAAATGTTACTTAGATATGGAAATTAAATGATGTACATCACTTTTTAAAAATTTCTTAAAAAAAAACATTTTTTTTTTTTTTTTGCGGTTTTTCGTGAATAACGAGTCGATCGTACAGACCCAGCACGATTTTCGTACCGAATACGCGATCCCCCCACGCGGAGTGATTCCTAGTCGAAACACAATCCTTCGTTGGGTTAATAAACGAATCAGGAAGTGTTTTGAAAAAAAGGACCGGTGGGACCCGTACTGCTCGGACGCCAGAAAATGTCGATAGAGTCCGGGTAGCAGCCCTCACAAGCCCTCACCGTTCGGTTCGACGTCAAGCTGCACATCTCAACCTACACTATTCGACAGTGCTTCGCATTTTGAAATTGGACTTGAAATTTCATCCTTATAAAATGATGGTGTGCCAACAGTGAGGAGTCACCGAATTCTTTTTGCATTTTTCGTGAATAGTTAACACCTTGCACGCGGGAAAAAAAACGCGTTGGTCCCCTGTGGCGGAGAAATTTTTTTTCGACGAAACGCTATAACAGCAACATATAATAAAAAGTACATTTTTCCAAAAATTTTGACATAAAAAAAAGTTGAGAATTTTGAGAATTTATTCTCGGCGTCAACGTGACGCGGCCAGCGGTGGTGTCAAGTTGCTCCAGTTTGAATGGGAAATCAACCCCTAAGTGAGTGGGTTGGCTCAGGCCGCCCGTCCACTGGACGCGAATTCTGGCGGCCTTTGCAAAGGAGACAGGTTGATGGTGCATAGAATGGGTAGGAATCAATCATGTACGACAATATAATACCTAGTAATTCCATACCTGGAAAGAGAACAAGTCTTCTCTTTTTTGGGAGCTTTGTAGAGTTATCTGGCAAAGATTCAAAACAGAAAAACCGAGTGAAACACAAAAAAAATCGGAGTCGAACCACTGTGTCTTTTTCACGATAACGAACTGAAAGTATGAAACTTATGAGAGGATAGAGCTGATTATTGACACAACCAACAATTAAACAATGTCGATCAACCTTAAAAAGACTGAATTATTCCGTAAAAATGGATGAAAAATGTGAAAACATAAAAAAATTACCGGAGGCGCACACAAAGATAAGGTGTCACTTTGATAACTGCTCAATTACCTTCAACCTCGACCGATTCAGCTCCGGATTGAACCGATCAACTCATAATATGTTCATCTATCACGAAAAAATGCTAGAAAAGAGTGGAAACTGAGAACGAAAGAACAGGAGCAGATATTCTTGAACCTGTTTTGCGAGAGGTGTTTGCGTGACATAGACGCGGCCAGCCACACAGACCCCGGGATTTGCGTGACAGACGCGATCCGCGTCCAACGTGTTAATGGTGTGGGATAGATGAAAATCGGGCTGATTTCGGAAAATTAGTCTCCTGTTATTTTTGGGAGACAATCAAAATTTATGATTTCAAAAATAACCGAGAAAACGAACGTGAAGCGGGAACGCTCGCTGATTGGGCTGTTCGGATCGCCGTCTCCTCCCAGTGTTGCCCATTGGGACAACGAAATAGTGTTTCCTAAGAGGAAAGTTATCAAACAAAAACAGGGGAAACCTAATTTTCCCCATCTTGTTTTTTCTATTTTTTTCTTCAGTTTTTCGATTTCGAACATTACTGTTTCGTGAAATTTTGCATCTGGGGACTATAGATTTCTCGATCTCAGCGCTTCAAGCGGCCATAAATGAACTATTCCAGGATGACGTCATTTTCCCGGTTTTTTTAAACGTTCGTATTTTCTATACTGTTTTGTTTATTCGTAAATTAGGAAGTAAGGGCTGAAAGTTTGCCGTAGGAGGTTTTTCGAGGTGCTGAATCCGATTTTGGGGTCAAAATAGGAAATTCCGACATGGTGAAATTCCTCATTGCAAGAAGGTACCTAGTATCAACAGCGTAGAGAGAAAATTTCTTGGCCGCTTGATTTCCCGACGAGGCGACGTTCCTTGCCCCCCCCCCCCCCCACCGCTCTCCCGACCTATCTCCCTGTGACTTTTTTTTGTGGGGATATCTTAAGGAAAGAGTGTACAGAGATAAGCCACGAACCCTGAATGATTTGAAAGAGGCCATCACCACAGAAATTAATAACATTTCTGTGGAAACCTTGACTGAGGTGATGAGGGACTTTCACGAAAGGTTGGAGAAATGTATCCAGGCCGATGGACACCATTTGCCCGGTGTGATTTTTAAAAAGTGATGTACATTATTTAATTTCCATATCTAAGTAACATTTTAAGACAATAAAAACTTTCTATCTTGTAAAATAACCGAGTTATTGTTTTGTGAAATTTGTCCTAATCTCTTGAATCACCCTGTATTGTACCTACCTACGACTAAAGGTTCTGCACTAAATTTGGCTAAAACATGTTCCATTTTATGGGTCCCTCTGGGCCATGGGGGTTTTATGGGTCCGCCCTGGCGAGGTGCGAAGCGCCGAATTTTCTAGAGATAACGGAATGAATCAGTATTGAAGAAATGGCACATTCTAAATTACGATTTCCAGAGTCCAAACCCGTGTACAGTTGAGGTTGGAAACACGAAACCTCCCAAAAAAAAAACGTCGTTCCTTGAAGCGTTGGTTGATTTTTCGCCACAATTTTTGTTTTGTTGAGTATGAATAATTTCTTAATGAATATTTGTGTTTTACAGGAGTCCTTACAACACTTATTACAAAGCCCTTGCTGCCTATGCTGCCACCAGTGCTTTACGACTCCATCAAAGACAGCCTTTTTTCCGGCTCAATGTCCAGTTTTTTGCTTCAATATTGATGGAAGATAGTTGCCACTATCTAATTTACTCCATGATCTTCTTTTATGTGGCACCATTCACACGTATCCTTCCAATTCCATATCAACATCAGTACATGTTTACCACCATTTTTCACTCAAAACCAATTAAAAACCACCAACTATTCATTTCATGGCCGTTGGTTTCTTCTTTCCATTTCATTTTTTATGAATGGGGAACTTAAAGTCTCCATTTTTTAAAATTCTAGGCGGTTTTTATAATTGCAAGTGCAAAATGGTGGGTTGAAAACTACCGAAAGTAGTTTGTTATTTGAGCAAGAGGCCAAATTTCTAGTTACCTATGTAGTGTATGATTCTCTGAAATGTCCAAAGAGAATCGAATTCCTTACATTTTTATGGTGTACGTACATTTCACGTCATAAGAGAGTTCAGTTGGTGTCATAAACTTTTCAATTCAGAATTTTCAATTAGAAATATGAAACGAATCGGGCTTTTTATTTCTTATTGTTGTTTTTATAATACCTACTAACTTCGATTGTGGAAAAAATGGGTTCCTTAATACTTTCTCAGCGGTGCTAATTCCTATTTTCTGCTTCTCGCTCATACATTTTGCCAGCTACTCTATTCGACTGCTCGATGTAAGTATTCTTCATAATTTGTTGACATTTATTTTTATCCATAGAACAGAAAATTATTTCCCTTGAAAACACTCTTATTGGTGCCTCAAGTAGGTATTGAAATTGACAGAATCTGAATCCATTTTCTATTCGAGTTTGTATTAGAATTATGTTAAATATGGGTCATTCAAGAAATGGTCTCAAAAAATTGATGTATGACTTGCATGAGCTTTGAAATATCACCACTCGAAACAAACCTTTTCTGCTTTGATATCTTGATCCATCGTATTGTTTTACATTAGGTGTAATAATAGTAGCTTGATCAGAAACTTTCAAGTGCAAAACTTCTGTGATGGACACAGCTGATTGGGGTCTGCAGCCCCTCCCCTCCTAAGCTCGACTTTGGGATTGTAGTTTAGTCAGAAGTCTGGAGATCAAACTCCATTCAAAGAAAGTTAATTTTTAATGACAACAAAGCCCGTGATGGACTGACTTTTGCACGTTCAGTGACCTAATTATAACCTTTCTTAGCTCTTCTTGTGTGCTCAATTTATTTTAAATTTACTGTAGTTCTAGTAGAGGTCCCAGTCCTACCGACTTCTTAACTTTTTTGTGTCATTAAAAATTATCTTTCCTCGGCTGGGGATCAATCTTCAGGCCATAACTATAATACAATGGGGTATTTTGGTGGATCGGATATTCAGGTATTTGACCTCAAATTTTGATTCAGCACCCTTGAAAACCTATATACTACAACTTTAAGCCCAATGATACTATAACATGTGGTAGAAAAATTAATTAAAGAGATCACACGTTTGAAAAAAAAGCGGGCCGCCATAAATGCACACATACTATGCCGCGCGCGTGTGTGAGTAGTATTTTGTAGTATCCAAGAGGTCCTCCAAGGGTTTCATCTCTTCTGTGTGCATGGATACTTTTTTCAAAGACAGTTGGCTAGCTACGTCACGATTGGCTGGCTACGTCACACCATTAAAATCTTCAACTTTCTTTAGCTTCTCTGATTTTTTAAAAACATTTTCTCGACTAACAGACCCGATTACCACACAAAATAAATAAATAAATAAAATAAATCGGAAGAATTACGACACTCTTGTAGGAAAAGGGAAGCAGTAACTGAACCATCTGGAAGAAGAAATTTAAACTTCCAACTACTGCTCAATATCCTAAAAACCATGAAAGAAGGGAAGAAAAATGAATGGAGGGACGTCATAACAAAACAAAAAGCAAACTGGATAAATGTATAGCCCGGCAGGGAGGTGATCGAAAGTCAAACTGTATGTAAGCGGACCCTGGCGCTATATGGCGGCATATATGCGGAACCTGGCGCTAAAGGGTTACTTTCCCTCGACTGGAGATCGTTCTCAAGACTTCTGACTATACTACACAAAACAGCCTAGGAAGTGAATGGACAGAAATTCGGAGAGGTAGCTGATCATAACACTGCATCATTTCCCTTTTCCTGGATTTCAGTGATGGGATGTGGAGGAATAGGCTGGAACTGTGCAGTGGGCCATCACTTGAGTTATGCATTGAAGGGTTATGATTCAACAAAATCTAGATTGAGGAATGGGTTTTTCAAAAGGGTACAAATGCTAAAATAGTAATTTTTAGGAATAATTCCTTTCAATCATTGAAAATCTCAAGAAAATTTAGAAGTTATGGTTAAAGATCCTCACAAAGTTTTGAAAGGTTGCTACGCCCCCTATCGTGTGGATTTGAGAGTACCCTTCTCGTTACCTTCCTAACTTAGAATCCACTTCATAACTACAGCTTTCGTACAAGTACGCAACCACGAGAGACATTTTATGTAAGCGAAAATCATCAGAAATTTCCGCGTAACGCTCCCCGCGTGACGATTTTTCATTTATGTGCCATAGTAAAGACATAAAATGTCAAAAAAGATTAGGCACTTTGCGTATCAAGTTATGAAGAAATATTTATTTTTGACATTTTATGTCTTTACTATGGCACATAAATGAAAAATCGTCACACGGGGAGCGTTACGCGGAAATTTCTGATGATTTTCGCTTACATAAAATGTCTCTCGTGGTTGCGTACTTGTACGAAAGCTGTAGCCACCGATCGGGAGGAGCAGGGGGTTTAGAATGTTTTAGTCAAGGTTGAGACATTTTATCAGGTAAATATCCCCAAAGAAAATTTCACACCGATTCCAAATAATATTTGGTATATTATACCACATTGCTTTAATTTTCTTAAAATTATCCACTCATTGATTAAAGATGATGTACATATCATCATGGTGCATTTATCACCACTCCCATCAGATGAGAAATTTAATATGAAAATGTTTTTGTTTCCCGAGTGCCCTTTTCCAAAGTCGTGCCTCTACAGGGTGTAACGGTTAAGGTCGTACCACCGGCCAGGGTTCGATTCTACAACTAATTTGTGACTTTTTTTGTCTCTTGACTTTTTTTTCTTAACCCCCTTAAAATCGGACTTTTTCCACTTTTAAGATTTTTTTCGTGTTTTCGACCTTACGTCATTAAAACAGCCATAACTCCCTTGTTTTCCAGTCAAAATTCAAATGTAATTATACCGTCGGAAAGAGCGTTAAATTTTCTATCTCCCTAGTGTTAAATAAAACTTTTTAAAGAAGAGTGAAATGTTGAAAAATGAGCACAAATAGTAAAATCTCGAAAATCTCGGAAATTTTTCGTTTTTTCAAACGTATGTAACACTAACTGAAACTGCCGGTTAAGTTCTCACTGTAACCCTAAAAGTTGACCCAAAATCTAAGCTTTCCAACGGTATGGTCATAAAATTGTTTACTGTGGACTAATCGTGTGAAATCCTCGTTCCCGTGCCAAAAACCGTGGATCTTCCAGTGAAAATCGACGTTTTTCGCGAAAATCGACATTTTTTCCCTAAAATGAGTTAGGCAACCATCTTTTCGTACTTTGTCTCACTGAGTCAAATGATGACACAAGACTTATCGAAAAAGCAGTCACTGATATCTTGTCCAACTCACTTTTCGAAAATTGTCTTAATTACTCCTGAGACACCACAACTACGTAAAAACCGATTTATTCGCCCATTAAGCCTATTGTAGAAGTAAAATTCGGTTGTTTAGCAGTTTTCATATTAAATTTGGATAATCCGTGGTAGGCTTAATGGATCATTTCCGAGATTTTCGAGATTTTACTATTTGTGCTCATTTTTCAACATTTCACTCTTCTTTAAAAAGTTTTATTTAACACTAGGGAGATAGAAAATTTAACGCTCTTTCCGACGGTATAATTACATTTGAATTTTGACTGGAAAACAAGGGAGTTATGGCTGTTTTAATGACGTAAGGTCGAAAACACGAAAAAAATCTTAAAAGTGGAAAAAGTCCGATTTTAAGGGGGTTAAGAAAAAAAAGTCAAGAGACAAAAAAAGTCACAAATTAGTTGTAGAATCGAACCCTGGCCGGTGGTACGACCTTAACCGTTACACCCTGTATACATATATTGGATGACACTGCACATGATTCGTTGATCTTGCGTATTATCCGGACCGAAACTTTTGGTGAATTACTCCACTTCCATAGAATCATCGATTTCAGCGTTGGTACTCTGTAAACTAGGGTCCAGCAACATCAGTCAGTCATCAGTGCAGTCTCTCCCAGTTTTGCCTCAACTGTTCAATTTTTAATAGTTTTATTCCCAGTGGTAAATGATTATTTGTTTTACAAAGGTTTTGGGACCTAATGCATTGTGGATGGCCAGGCTCTTGATATCCTTGGTTGAGTTAAATGCTCGAAACATCTTGAACCTTATTGCATTTACCGAAATCATCTTGGCACCATTCTGCATCATCCTTGTTTTCACGTGAGTATTCATGTACTTATCTACCTTTTTTTCTATGAAAAATTATATGTATATTATAATCTTGAATTAATTTTTATCAAAAGAGAAAAACATGTGCAAAAATGACGTGAAAACGATAACACTAGATTACAAAATTTAGGGGTGGTCTGGCTGCCTCGTTCTTTCACCACTTTTCTTATGGTATTTGGTGCGCTGAATCCGAATCTGACGTCATTTTCTTTTGTTTATGTCGGATTTTCAAGATATAGCTAGTTTTAAGATTTTTCTAGTTCTCACTTTTCTTCATTTTTTAGTGAAAACTCATCTTGCTCAAATCTCCTCAAAAAGTACTCAGACTTGTAGGAAATTTCATGTAGAATCCGAATATGTACTTAGTTTTTAAGTAAAACTGTGTTAAACCCCCTATTTTCCACAAAACGTATCAACAAACACCGGTTCTCAACATTTTTTCTTCGGGTTTTCCCTTACATTTTGCCACTTGAAAAAAAAATTAAGGCTAAAAAAAATTTTCTCGGGCCTTTACTTTGTAGGGAGGACACCTCAGAGGCTAATGAAACCAATCGCAGCCTCATAAACCCATTAATATCGAAGGAATGAGCTTTTTCATGGCACTGAGATGAAAATTCACAAAAACTGTAAGTTAATTTTTCGAGGTAAGTATGTGCGTTCCTAAATCTGTTCTCCTCAAATGGATTTTCCTTTCTTCTACATTTTTTATGTTTGTCACCTATTAAGAGTAAGATCGAAAATAGGTACTCAAAGGGGGAGTAAATCATAATTGGGAAACTCTTGTTTTGTTAAGTGATTTTAATTCAGTTTTACAAACGAAACACAATAAACTGCAGAAAAGTTAACGGTGTAAATCTGTTTCATGAAGGCTCAGATGAATCAAAAGTTGGTATAATGTTTGGTTATTCCTCCACCTAAGAGGTTCCACCAAGATATAAAACCATGGAAGAACGGTACAAAGGGTATTGGGAAGTTCACATGAAGGCGGACTATTGTTGGACCTTAAAAAGAGATTTACCTCAGGAGGCGAAGTTTTCTCTACATAGATGCCGGCGATGAAACCTCTGAGGTGGAGGAATAACCAAACATTGTACCAACTTTTGATTCATCTGAGCCTTCATGAAACAGATTTACACCGTTAACTTTTCTGCAGTTTATTGTGTTTCGTTTGTAAAACTGAATTAAAATCACTTAACAAAACAAGAGTTTCCCAATTATGATTTACTCCCCCTTTGAGTACCTATTTTCGATCTTACTCTTAATAGGTGACAAGCATAAAAAATGTAGAAGAAAGGAAAATCCATTTGAGGAAAACAGATTTAGGAACGCACATACTTATCTCGAAAAATTAACTAACGGTTTTTGTGAATTTTCATCTCAGTGCCATGAAAAAGCTCATTCCTTCGATATTAATGGGTTTAGGAGGCTGCGATTGGTCTCATTCTCCTCTGGGGTGTCCCCCCTACAAAGTAAAGGCCCGAGAAATTTTTTTTAGCCTTAATTTTTTTTCAAGTGGAAAAATGTAAGGGAAAACCCGAAGAAAAAATGTTGAGAACCGGTGTTTTTTGATACGTTTTGTGGAAAATAGGGGGTTTAACACAGTTTTACTTTAAAACTAAGTACATATTCGGATTCTACATGAAATTTCCTATAAGTCTGAGTACTTTTTGAGGAGATTTGAGCAAGATGAGTTTTCAGTAAAAAATGAAGAAAAGTGAGAACTATAAAAATCTTAAAACTAGCTATATCATGAAAATCCGACATAAACAAAAAACTGACGTCAGATTCGGACTCAGCGCACCAAATACCTTAAGAAAAGTGGTGAAAGAACGAGGCAGCCAGACCTCCCCTAAATTTTGTTATCTAGTGTAACACTCGCCTTCCTCTCAATTTTGAGAAACTTTGGAGTCGGGATTATAAAAATGAATGAAAAACGTTGTAAATTAAGTGATGGCCAAGTGTTAAAAAACACGGTGATTAGAATGAAGACTGGCTTTAGGTTTGGCCTTAGTTTTAAAATTGTATTTGTATTTGTAGTTGGGTGTTTGCATTTCGCTCTAATAAAGAAGTCAATTAATTATCCTTTTTTTTCAGTGGCAGAGCATCATTCTTGACACCTTTCATGTATCATCAATTCATCCTAATGCGATACAAGTCTCAGAGGAACCCCAGTACCAGGAACATGTTCACTGAACTTCGGATGTCCGCGACTTATCTCGCCAATCACGGAAAGACGCCAGCCATTATTAAGAATTTGATAAATTCCGGCATCAACTTCGTGTGTTGGTTGGGCCCGACCATCATAAATCCTCCCTCACAGTAATTTGTACAACGTTCATTTTTCTCATTATTCTGAATGATTATTTGCTCATTTATTTCAAGTTGGAAGCAGTTACATATTTATATATTTCACTGAGCACGATTCGCAAAGTGGTCATTTTTTGGTACATCATTTCGATTAAACCTCAATTATTTGCACTTTTCTTTAGGTAGGTACCATAGCTTGTAATAAGTATTTTAAATAATCATGTTGATTTTCCAATCATTGTATTCATGTTCAAAGTGCCTGACTAAGTAGATCTTTCTATGAATAAATAAACCTATTGAAATTCCTTATTGTTTTACGAGTACCTAATTGAAGAAGTTTACATTGTCTGTAGGTATGCTGTAAAACTACTTACCTAACAACTCTTTTTATTATTCAGGTGCTTAATGATTATCAGTTCTACGAATCAGCTACTAGTTTTTATTTGCATAGTAGACTTGCTGAATATGACTATTTTACTACTGATATTTTCAAATTCAATCAGTATTTATCAGCTTGTGAGGTTGATGAAACCAATCAGAGAAATTTCGACTATTGGGATATCCGTAATGAAAGTACAGCTACAATTGTGTAGGTTATCTTACCTACCTACCTTAGAAGTTGAATTACTAGTTGAAGTGGTTTGATACAACATTTTCTGTCGTAAATTTCTCATCAAGTGCCAGAAAAATTGATGATGCCACATTGTGCCGAATTGATCAAATTTTCCAATGTCTGCGGAAATAAGATCAACAATTTTTTCAACGACAAATATTTAAATGTCAAAGAATTGAACTGATTTACTTACACGTGCGTTGTGCAATAAATTGTAAACACAATTGTGGAGCACGTTTTCAATAAACATTGTGTGTTGTTGTTAGGACAAAGTTAATAGGTGTAATATTCTAATTGTGTGGAGTTTTTGCTGGAGTGACATCAAAAGAACACGAAGTGGCTTTGGGTTACCAATGAGAATCACTGGAAGTAGGTGTACCAATAGAGAGTTCCTAGTGGTTTTTGATAGGGCGTGACGTATTACACACACACTCTCAACATGGAAGATATACTTCTTCCATGCTCTCAATCCGGCGCCGGATTGTGATAAGAACACGCCGTATCCGATACTGCGCCGTATTGTTACGGTCGAATACGTCACTAGGAGGCAATCCGGCGCGCCGTATTGAAAACATGGCGGACGATCCGGTTCCGGCACGCCGGATTGACTGACCCTACTAGGAACTCTCTATTATTCGTATTCAAAGTGTACGTACACTAGCTACTACGTAATCTTTAAAGTGTTCAGTTTATTCAGTTGTTTGGAGTGTTAAATTGCTTGATAACGTTGTTTGAAGTGTCTTGTGCAATTTAAATTCTTAATTTTGTGGAGTCATCAATTCGAAGGCCTCTTTCAAGATCTTTGGTTCAATGTTTCATTTTCTCTGATTATATAAGATCTCAATATAGCACTATGTGGTGTTTGCTTGTGTCCATTTTCATTTGTTTGTGCGTTTTCATTTGAGCGAGGTATCACTTTTTTATGTAGTATGACTTGAAGTACTTAATGCTCCTCACAATCCAACAATTTTAGGGTTTTTGTTGCCTCATGAAGTAATTATTGTTACAAACATAAAAGACTCGAAGGGAAGGTCGTAAATATGTTATAGCTGTCAGTGTTCCATGGAAATCCGAGTGAAATAACAAATAACGAGTTGAGCTAATTCAACATCAGAAAAATAAGCTCTTCATCAAAACCAACTCACTAAAATGTATAACGCCGTATCCTACGTGGATGACTGAGCGAGCGACCAGTTGATTTCAAACAAGTAAAATTCAATTAAGTGTCCTATGTGCCACTGCGCGACGTCGCGATTCTGGGGTTCGCTTGCTTGGGTTTGGTTTTCAAATTAGTTTGTTTTTATCCCCCGCTCGCCTGGTTGCTTTACCGGGAGGTTATCATTTTGTTATTTCTGCCCATGTTCCTCTCATGTTTTCCCTGGAAATGGTTGTAATAATTTATAGCGAGCTTCTTATCGGCGAAATTCAAAAAAGGGAAGGGTCGTGGAACAAAAGAAGTAAAGTGTACAGGAACACATTTTTGGTAAAAAGAAAATTTATACTATACAAGTAAACTCCAAAATCGTATAAACCGTTAACCCTTAATATCCTGAGGTATCTTTTAGGAAGTCCAATTTTTACCTGCAATAGTTTATGCAATTTTAAAACAAAACGGATAGCAGTTGAGGTGATATCGATTGAGTAAGAAAACGTTACAATAAAAATTAAATAATTCTCGATTTGACAGACTTTAATAGGGCCTTCAAGGTACTTTCTACCATCATTTCTCATCTTGTAGGCTATTAGTTGAATTTCCTCGTCAATGATGACGCCACTGTCTTAGCAGCATAGATTTCTCTATGAAGTGAACCTTCTCCACCTCATTCCTTGGTTCTGTACTTTATGAGAAATAAACTGACATCCCACCAAAGATTTTTCCAAGTTTTCTTCTTCTACTCCAACAAGATTGGGCAGATTCTGCTGACGTAGATAGCACTAGTGTCACCCTTGGAAAGATCATTCTTAAACTGACAGACTGTAATAGGGCCTTCGAGGTACCTTCTGTTCAAACATTCTATAAACTTTTCGAAATATATCTAAATTTAATTAAAAAATCCGCAAAAACATATTTTTTTACAAGTGGGAAATTAAGGGTTAAGGACCAAAATCAATAGAATTTAGTATAATAGGGTGAATCAGATAATGCGATCAGTTGTGGGGGGGGGGGTAATTCCACCAACTAATTTGCAACAAAAAATGTCCTCTAACGTACCTACCCATATTTTTTACTCAACCTAAAATCCTACTAAACTAAAATTCTTGTCGTGATTTCGACCTCCTATCACTAAAATGGCTGTACCTACCATAATTAACTGACTAAGTTTTAATCTGAGGATACTGTTGGGAAGAGCGTTAAATTTTCTTCCTCCCAAATGTCGAAACCAACTTTTTTTGTGTTGGTGAAAAAACTGTCTGAACATGAAATTTCCGCAAGGTCTACACCGGCTGTGTTTCATTTCTGGGTACCTCTACTGAAAACTGGTCCCTTTACTATCGAATTTAGGGGAGAAATTCCTGTTTGGAGGATTCAAACTCACCGTATCGTTCCCCGATAGGATAAAGCAAAGATAACAAGGTAGGATTCCAGACACATATTGTGGAAGCCTACGGTGACACTAGCGGCGCTGGTTGCTCTACTGGTCGTCCAAGTAGGACAAGGCGTAAGAACGATGAGAGGAGCGCTTCATGTCTCTTGAAATTATGGGCACGTTGTGCAGTAAAGAAATGGTTTGAGGTCTGGATTCCTATATCTGCTCCTGGAGTAAATTCCTACTAGGGTGGAGTGGGGCAATTGCGACCCAAAATGTCAATAGTTCAACTTTGAACCTCTGTAACTTCCCTTTGAAAACGCTATTTTCACTTTTTTTAATGAGTAGCTTATGTTACGTAGATTACGATGCACTCTTCAAATTGTACAAAAGATTTACTTCTCATGGTCCAAACTGTTTTTTAAAATTCCGACCAACTTCCCCCACTAATCGGGGCAAATGCGGAAATGGCCTGCAAATCCCATAAAAATCTTTAGTTGCATTAATGGGGTAAATGCACACAAAGCCCATTTCAATACGAACAAGAACGCTATATTTAATTTTTTCCTCCACTTTTTTATGACCAAAATGAACTTTCCTGCGCCAACTGCTAGGCACTTAATCATTCAAATGACTCCCACCTTTTCCGCCAGGTAAGGGTTACCAACATAACTGGGTACACATTTAGAAGGTTTCCGAGGCAAGGCGCTCAAATCGCGCCATTTTCAAAACCATTTCCGCTTTTGCCCCATTTCCACATTTACCCCACTCCACCCTACATGAAAAAATAAGACGAAAACACCATCTTTCATGTAAATAATAAAAATCTTTATTCATAATCCCTTTATAAAGCAAGAATGCGTCCAAGTAAGGGTTTTTGGTAGCACGTCTCACATGTAAGTGGCGTGGGGGCCGGGACAACCCTGATCCACCCACCATGGCGGTGTCCTATATCCGAGGCCCACAGCAAGCCCCGGTTGCCGTTCTTCTGTGAGAAAGTTAACCTTTACAAGTACTTTTGTGTCAGCAGTTTATTCTGTAATTTTGCTTAGAGTGGTTTTGTTAACTTACCGAATTCTCCTCCAAAACAGGTAGATAATTATTTTCAAGTTAGCACCCTATAAAGGTATCCTGGAGTACATACCTATCTACTTGATCAAAAACTGTCGGAGTGTATAAATGAGTTGATTTAAGTAGACCATGAAGTTTTAGAGGGCATAACTGTAGAAAGTTATCTTTTTCATTCCCTATCTAACATTTGAATTGAAATGCATTTCAATCCTTGGGTATCTTTTTAGGCAGTAGGTATTAATGTGTTAGCAGTTCACATTTTTGAAAATTTATTTCGCCACCATGTTTATGGCTGTTAAATTTTCTTTCTCACCTGCTTTCAGCTGTAGGTACGTCCTACTTGATATATTTTTAATCTAATCTTATCTACCCAAGTTATGGTTTAATGCGAAACATCATTTCGTGTTTTCACCAAAGGGGAATACGCCTCGTCTTCAAACTAATTCTTCTTATTTTAGATTGAAAGTATGCCCAAAGTAGAGCTCATAACTCATTCAAAATCGTCAATAGTTTCGTGTGTTCATTTATAATCATCAAATGAAATAGGTAGGTGAATGCATGGGGAAGACGCTTTACTACGTCACAGAACAGCAGAATAACAGGAGAATGGAACGACCTGTTTCCTGTGCCTTGACAAAAGGGGATGAAATGGCTGGTACTCACTGTGTGATCCACCGCAACCTCTTTTAGAGATGTAAGGTCGTCCTATTCCCCTGCGTTCTTCCTGCCATCAACCGTCTATTGACGTAATAAACCGTCCTCCCATACATGCAAGTTACCTGCGGTACATTCTGCTGACCTAAGCAGACTCTCCCGACATTATAAATAGAAGCTCTGCCGACCATCAGTCAGTTCTCTCGTAGCTCCGATTCTGTTCACGTCGTAATAAAGTTCAGTTAAAAAGACATTATTAATCCAAGGATTCCTAAGTGGCGCAGTCGGTAGGACACTTAGGAATCCTTGGATTAATAACGTCTTTTTAAAGAAGGTTTAACTGAACTTTATTACGATGTGAACAGAATCGGAGCTGCGAGAGAACTGACTGATGGTCGGCAGAGCCGCTATTTATAATGTCGGGAGAGGTAACTTGCATCTACCTGTTTCACTTAATGATTAGGTATAAAATAATAACTGACCTACTTTGTTCAGTGGTAGGTACTTTCAATGTAAAATAAACACTCACTTTTGTGCACCACGTCTTCAAAACTGTTTTTTCTATTATTCAAAGTCCATTGAATTGTAATCATTGCCATAGTAGTATTCCCTCTAAATTCTACCATGAGTTTTTTCCTGTACCCACTTGATGAAATATTCAGCAACATCCTGTTTAGTTTTGAAAATTGATGGCATGCATGTCTACTTACTTCATGAAGTTGTTATTATTAATTCTATTAATTATTGGTGTGGTCTAGTTTGTTAAAGAATTCGCCCTAAAGACAGAACTTTGATTCGAGGTTGTGGAAAACATGTAGTTGTTAAAGTTTATATAAGTTGTTTCTCTCTCTTATACCTAGCATCCATTTAACGAGAACTCGTTGTTATAATCAAAAACAGTAATGAGTTCAACATGCCCAGCATTTATATTTGTTAACTTTTGTTACCTCATTTGTTATTTTTATTAAAAAATTTTGTAAAATACAACAGAAAGAGTTGATTTATCTGGATTACTTGCCTAATGAATGAATTTTTCCCGCTTCCCTACTCTGAGAATGATTACTTAACGATATTTTCCTGTCTTCAGACTGGGGGGCAGTGCTACTGAGCACATAGTTTCACCTATGAATCAATGACGAAGGCAGTAAGGATGGAAACATGGCTGCTCAAACAATAAAATGGAATGAGTTCATACTAGACAAGCAGGTTGTGTGCTCTGAGCTAGGGGTCCTTTTACTAAGGCTATTGGTACAAGGTGGCTGAAAACGGACGCCAAATTTTTTAATTTTGGAGATATCAGGTTGAAATAAATTCCAAAATGTTCGTTAGGATTGGAAGTTTATTATACAGTAAGAAAAAACCAGTTATGGAATATTGTGCTAAGTAGATGGCGCCCTCGCTGATTAATGCACTGTTCAAGCCCTTTTGGCGAAGTTGCTCATGACGTTATCCAACATTTCCATCTGGATGAGGGCAATTTCACGTGTGATCGCATCGTTGAGGTCTTGAAGAGTTCGTGGTTTATCCACATAAACCTTGGACTTCAGGTAGCCCCATAAAAAGAAATCACAGGGAGTGATATCGGGCGAGTGCGGAGGCCATGGAATGTCTCACTCCCTGTGATTTCTTTTTATGGGGCTACCTGAAGTCCAAGGTTTATGTGGATAAACCACGAACTCTTCAAGACCTCAACGATGCGATCACACGTGAAATTGCCCTCATCCAGATGGAAATGTTGGATAACGTCATGAGCAACTTCGCCAAAAGGGCTTGAACAGTGCATTGATCAGCGAGGGCGCCATCTACTTAGCACAATATTCCATAACTGGTTTTTTCTTACTGTATAATAAACTTCCTATCCTAACGAACATTTTGGAATTTATTTCAACCTGATATTTCCAAAATTAAAAATTTGGCGTCATTTTAAAAAGTGGGCGTACGTTTGCAGCCACTCTGTAGTAGCCATAGTATTACAATGTTCTATTCATGAACTGAAGGTTCTTAAGTTAGGGGTAACTTAGGTTGAGGGGTCTAAAATTCATGAAATTTTGCGTAGAATCTAAATCTGCAATCAAAATAGGGGTTCCCACTTGAAAGAACGAAGTTTGTATCGATTGGGCATGGTTGCGCATTGTGGTAATATTTAAAATCCTTGCAAAAAACCATGGATTGAAAAAAAAAATTCAATCTCCAAAAATAATGATTTAACACTCTCCGTGCGGACTCAGAAAACTCGTTTTCGCCTGTGGCGGGAGACCTTTTTGTCAGGAATTCGGTAGTGCAAACCCGCAAATCTTAAAGATAACAGAATCCCCAGAAGTGAAAACGGCGCACTCTGGTGGCGACAGGAGGACCTACTAATCACGAAAAAAATCCGAAAGAGGTTCTTAAGTCATCCACTAGGTAGCAGAACGATGAACAGCTCGGAGATATGCTTAGAGCTGTGATGGTATAAACCATCATACGCCACTCGGGAAACTCGGCATGATGGTTATTACCATCATCCGCACGGAAAGTGTTAAAGGGGGGGGGGGACAACTCGTGAGACACCCTGTATAGAAAAATAATAAATGTAATGTTCCATTTACTCGCATATTTTAGTTCTCCAATAAAGGACATGGAGGGGAACCCCTGAGTGACTCATCGTGCAGGTAGGCAGAGTGAGATACGGGGGTAGAACACGTCATATGACGTCACCCTCCTCCACTCTTCCTTTCCCTTGTCAACAGTAATATAAAAGGACAACCCAGGGCTTCTTCCTGAGGCATGGAAGATAGTAGGAGGAGAGCTCAGTCAATGTTAAAAAACGTGACAAAAAATCGCCCCCTGTTTTCAGCTTAACCTCTAGGTGGCGAAGAAAACATAGTCTCCTGATAGTATACCACTTGGTCGCTAGAGCGCAGCTTCGTCACTCCTGCTCATTTCCACGGATTTTTAAAAATTACACCAAATCAATATTACTTGTGGAGTACGATTTTGGACGCTCTGTCCTCTATAACTATCAGAATAGTTAAAGAAATAAGATACCAGGAGAAAAGGAGTAACGGTAGATAAGTATACAGGGTGGACGTACCACCCTTTCAATTTCGTTGGTTGTGGAGAAATCAAAAAACTTGTCGGAGTAACTCCCCTTATTTTTTTGTAAAGAATTCAGGAAAAATACTTTTGCGCAAAAAAATTGCGCGCAATTGACACTAACTTTGTTTTTTCAAATACGAACCCCCATTTTTTATTGCAGATTCATATTCTACGTCAAATTTCATGAGAAATTCATACCCGAATCGATTTTTTTCATTGCGTGCAACTGGTAGGTGCTTTTCGCGCGCAAAGTAACCAGGGTGCGCAAAAGTGAGTTTTTTTAACCCCAAGTGTGGCACATTTTTTTTTTTTTTCATTATATTTGACGCAGAATCACGTGGTGAGGTCCTTTCTTCGATTTCATCGTTATTGTTCCAAATTTAGAAGGAAAAATAATGTTTTTGGACTTTATTTTCCCTCGCCCTTTCGCGACATGTGCTGGGGACCGGCTATGGCAGGATTAAAAATAAATTGCTCTCCTCTAAATAGGTAGGAACTACTTTACTACTTTAATGTAAAAAAAATCAAAAAGCTAAAAACCTTTAAAAAAATTAAAAGTTACTTGTTTGCAGGCAAAAAGAGGTGATTTCGAGCAGTTGCTGTGATTTTTTTATTTGATTATTACTATCTTAGTTTTTTATTACTACTTTTTCGGAGATTTTGTAACTTTCAATTTTTGTTTTTGAAAAGTTTGAGATGAGAAGCTTTTTTTTACATTAAAGTAGGTACCTCTCTACTTTCCAATATTTTGTTTTCTAATTTAGAAGTGAGGCATTTATTTTTAATCCTGCCATAGCCGGTCCCCAGCACATGTCGCGAAAGGGGGAGGGAAAATAAAGTCCAAAAACATTACTTTTCCTTCTAAATTTGGAACAATAACGATGAAATCGAAGAAAGGACCTCACCACGTGATTCTGCGTCAAAAATAATGAAAAAATGTGCCACACTCGGGGTTAAAAAAAACTCACTTTTGCGCACCCTGGTCACTTTGCGCGCGAAAAGTACCAGTTGTGCGCAATGAAAAAAATCGATTCAGATATGAATTTCTCATGAAATTTGACGTAGAATCTGAATCTGCAATAAAAAATGGGGGTTCGTATTTGAAAAAACAAAGTTAGTGTCAATTGTGCACAATTTTTTTGCGCAAAAGTATTTTTCCTGAATTCTTTACAAAAAAATAAGGGGAGTTACTTCGACAAGTTTTTTGATTTCTCCACAACCAACGAAATTGAAAGGGTGGTACGTTCATTAAGGACCACCCTGTATACTTACCATAAAATGAAAAACAAAAATATTGTGCGAGAAAACCACTGATTGGCACAAAATTACATGACAACTTGTCATTGACAAGTGTAATTTCTTTTCAAGATCAAAAACACAACTTTTTCAGTATAAAAACTAACTAAATTCCTACTAAAAATTATATCCAGGGACTGTAGTTACACTACAATGTCATCATCTATCATCTGCACCACTCTTATCACTGAATTTCTGCCAAGGCGTACCTACCGATGGTCTCAAGTGATCGGAATTGACATCTTCCAACACAACTTCATGTTTTGAATAAGTGAAAAGCAAACTAGGGACGAACCACTGTGTATATGAACAGAAAGATGAGAAAAATTAAACTTCAAGAGACGAACCACTATCAAACAGAAAAACGAGAAAACATACGTTAGCAACGAGACACACATTGGAAAATAGGTTGGAGAAAACGTCATCATGGCTGGGGGGGTTACGAGCTCTCGTGACTGTGAATAGTACTTCTTAACTCTATTCGCCACCTAAAGAGAACACTACTGTCGTGATAAAGGAAGAGCTTTCCTCCTATCAACTTTCCTGCTGAGGCATTCTACCACAACAAATCTACTTGATCATTTCTCTCTCCTTCGTCACATCTTGGAAGCCCAAGTTCCTCAGAAGAGTCAGTAGCTTATCGCGCTGGCCTCCGCTCCCATCTTACCTAGGAGTTGTCTTCCCCAACTAGCCACTAGGTAAATGTACCGCCTCCTTCCAGTCTGCAGCTATTGCGCTGAGCTAATTCTTATGCACTTTTGAAAACGGTAGAGCGGAAACGCGCTGGGCAGACAGTGCATCATGGAAGAATATAGGAGGAAAGCTCACTTCAATGGGCTCTTGCGCGCGCCTTTTCTCCTCATTGCAACAGTAGTGTTCTCTTTAGGTGGCGAACAGAGTTAGGGAGTAGGTACTATTCAGAGCTCGTAACGCTTCCCCACCCCCCAGCCCTGATAACGGTTACTCCAACGTATTTTTCCGATGTTTCTCGTTGCTAACGTATGTTTTCTCGTCTTTCTGTTTGATAGTGGTTCGTCTCTTGAAGTTTAATTTTTCTCATCTTTCTGTTCATAAACACAGTGGTTCGTCCCTAGTTTGCTTTTCACTTATTCAAAACATGAAGTTGTGTTGGAAGATGTCAATTCCGATCACTTGAGACCATCAGTAGGTACGCCTTGGCAGAAATGCATTGATAAGAGTGGTGCAGATGATAGATGATGACATTGTAGTGTAACTACAGTCCCTGGACATCATGTTTTGTTGTAATTTAGTTAGTTGTTTACATTGAAAAAGTTGTTGTTTTTGATCATGAAAAGAAATTACACTCGTAATATTTTGTGCCAATCAATGGTTTTCTTGCACAATATTTTTGTTTTTCATTTTATGGTAGATATGTACATACCTACCGTTACTCCTTTTCAGTGCATCTTCATCCTGCATCCTGCACCTTCACTCGACAACACGCTGACATAACAATAAACCTTTGTGTAATAATTTGCAGCATTTTTCTCTTCAGGTGATGAGCCATATTCATCATAAAATTTCTGAATCTGTACCTAACAATGAAGGTAATGAAATAAACCTAGGTAGTGAGAATAAAACAATGAAAATATGGTGGTATAAAAAATACTTTACTATGCATTGGTCCTGCACAATCGGAGGTTTGATAACCATAGGATGAGAGTAATTTCCAATAAGACAAGAACGTAGGTAAACATTTGTAGCTCAACAAGGAAACATCATTACCGTGAGGTTATCCCAACACGTAGCTTCTTATATGAAAGATACACATTTGTACAAAAACTACACAGGCACCATAACAATAAAATATTAACGTAAAAATCAAATGCTTACAATGTTTTTTATTTCTTAAACGTTATCGAGTACAACAAAAATTAGCACTTCTTACAATAAAATTTGATGTAATAGGAACCAATCTTGACATTGGGAGATACGAGCTGGTAAATAAAGGCTGGATGAAAACTAAAAAATTTCTATGAACTATTCACTGCAATATTGATACACAGGTACCCTCATGAGGTCCCCTCTATCTTAATTTGCAACTCTTCATCATTCAGATACAATATCACAAATTCTACCAAAAATTAGATGACACGACTCTACTAGTTCGATTGGATGATTCCAATGCTAATATGCATTTGTACAATTCTATAAAAAAATAGTCGCTTAATTCTTCTAAAAATACAGCCCAGTAGGAATGCACAATTTAACCAAACTGCAATGCACGGAGATGGAGGTCGATAGATATTTGTGGAAGATAAATTCCTACTGAACTGTAAATTAGGGATTGAGGGGAGACTTACTTTCCAGGAGTGGATATATAAAAAAACCATAATTTCTGTACAAAAATATCAATTCCCAGAAATTCCATGTTCAGTACAATTAAATGCGCTTTAACGGCAAAGCACACTCCATTATAAAAAATCAAAAATATGGCAATCAAGTGGGTGATAATAGTACACCACTTGTAGTAACAGACATTGAGCAACAACGATACATAATTTTTAGTCATTAAAACCACAGCATTTATCAATGTGAAGATGAAGGAAATGGAAAACAACCATGATAGATTGAAGAATTCCAAGCTGAACTGGAGCAATCAAATCTCATGTGAAATCAAATTTACTAGACTTCAACTTATAAAAAAAACCTAAGTGGATTAAAAGATGAGAAAGGTCTGAGAAACATGGGGTGGCAGTTTGAAGGCAGAAATTACGTGAAAGATATGAAAACTTAATAAGTTCCCTTAATGGCGAAGGAAACCATTGACAGAAGAAAAATTGTAAGCAAATATCAAGATGGCGCTCACGTCGACACAAGTCATTCTTGTTCAAATGAAAAAATGTCAGTAAATAGGTATTTATTGGGAGTGTAATTCGCTGTAAGGCTTTCAAGTTCTTCAGATCATTGTTCAAAAATGAATCAACACAAAGAGAATGCAAGTAAACCGATTATCAAAACATCTATTCATCCACCGCAACTTAAGTTTAAAATTAACAAGGTTCAGCGAAGGGGTGTGGGGTTTTACAGGTACTTTTTGCAACACTTTACGGAAATCGCCCATTGAAGTTAAAGATTAGAAATGCCAACATTTACTGCAACAATTCAACCTCCAATTAAAAGAAAAACTAAAATTCAAATACAACTAAGTTCTGGAAAAACTTTTGGAAGACAATGACAGCAAGTAAAGATTGGTAAGGAAGCCTGAATCTAGAATGTGGCAGATGATTTGGGAATACACGACGTAACTCCTCATGAGTTGAGTGGACACATCGAAATTTTCAATATGTAAATTTGAAGTTTTATTAAAACAAGTTCCAACGCGCTGCAGGATACGACGGTCTAAGCAATACGATAGTTTAAACGAGAACAAGAATACATATACATCAAGAGTATTGAACCAATTTTTGATTTGACGACATAAACATGTAAAAACTCTCCTTTAATTAAGGGTGGAACTTTACTCCACTTAATTTTATTTGTATAAACATTGAAATAAGTTGTCAACAACACGGAAAGCATGAGCCAGTTGCTGTTATGGCAATGGATATAAGTACACTACAATTCGAGGATTTCTTCGAGTTTCGTTGTTCTCTTTCTATAATTTAATATCCAAACGTTTGGTCTAAGAACATGAACGATCCTCACGCAACGCCATGTTTGAGATGCAACAAATGGTAAAATAGACTTAGCAACATAAAAAACATGCCAAAAAAACTACGAATAAAAAAAAAAAAAAAATTGCACAATTAAAAAAGAAAATATATTTGAGAAGGAACTAACACTTGACGAGATAACGTGAACTGTTTCACAAAATGAAGTGAATGGCACAAAACATTGGACAACAAATAAAGATCGTCCGTACATAAAATTAATATAATAACTAGCGAATATTGGTAATGGAGTAAATAAAAGTGAGACAAATTAGTCCTTGGTAAAACGAGGTCTTGGGAGTTCCCCGAAGATGGGTTCTCCATGGACACTGCGGGCAAGGGCTTTGATGTTAGCTGCAATGTCTGAAGGTGTCTGGGGTGACTGAAACACAAATAAAATTGAATGATTCGATAGCACAACACAGCGCCACAATCTAAACAACATCAAGGGTGTCATATCGACAGCCCGACTGCAAAACCCTGTATGTTCAATACCAAAAAGTTTCCAGGAGACGAAAAAAACTGTGACATTTCTAACATATGAACCTGGCTTACAGGTTGTTACATTTCACCACAAAAAAGAAATGAGAAGCCATAGCCCGATTTTGGCGACACTATAATGTGCGCAAGAGCACAATCTATCGGAAAGGCTCAAATCCTCATTTTTGGAAAAATTGGAACTTACAGGGTTTTGCAGTGGGGCTGTAGAAGTTGGCAGCAATTAAGCTCAAACTGGAGGAGCTGTGAGCTCACAGCCACATCCCTACTACAGTCCAGTTCAAGTTCTCCATGTAATCCGCCATTGTTACTAGCTCTATAATCTTAACTAAACACGTTTTTCTGCTTAATTCCTGCATCATACGCTGATGTGTTCACAAAATACGTAGGTCCACTGTCTTCTGTCTAACTGGTTTGGAAAACTTAATATTGGATACAAATTATTCAGTTATGTTGATGTAGGGTTGCCAAGAGAAGTTCCACGAATAGCAGGGTCAGGGCCATAGAGTTACCTAAGTTGGGCATCTCAGCAGCTGTGCTCTAATTTTTTTTTTGTTTCAAGATCACCCATCAACCTACTAATCATAATATTATGGTTATTGCGCAGGGTTACCAATCAAGTTGATTTTGATAGAAAGTTCCTACCAGCTAAAAATCTTTATCCTATAGTGGGGAATTTGCCTCACATTTTTTTTTTTTCGAATGAGGGTTTATTTTTATGGAAAAAAACCATAGTGAGCTGCTCTAAAACGCATCCAAAAAATTTAGAGAATTTAAGGAAGATGGAAATTTTAAATGTGGTGGCAATGTGTAAGAGGCAGCCATGTTTGAAACGTGACGGATATTCTACCAATCTGACTTCAAAGGAGGTTCTGTGGCGCTTACCACAGAAGCGGAACATACGCGAACTTTTAACTTCCGAGTAGTGCGCACAAGAGTGCGCCACGAACTGGCAGGAAGAACCCAGACACAGAAAGTGACCAAAAGAAACAATATTACTCACTTTTTTACAATACGAATCTATCTACTAGTTTATCAAGCATTATTATTCTTCATCTTCTCTTATTTAGTTTCAAGATTTGAATCACATTATTCGAGTAGCCATTTCACTGGATTGTTTTGTGTGGCGGTGCTAGAACTCTGTCTGTTGTCGGAGTTGTTTTCGCGTCGTTTTTTTTTCGTATGACGTCAACAATATTCCTCGATTTTCGCGGTGTTTTGTAACAGAGGTTCACTTGTTTAGTCATTTTCTCCTACGGTAATTTTTTCCCCTTGGTTATTCCTAGTGTTAAACGTTATTCTAGGGCCCTATAATAGGATTTGACTTGAAATTCCAGAATCTAAAATTGAGGCAAATTCCCCGTTGTGATAACTTCAATGTATTTGATTCTTGGTTGTTAAGGAAGCACAGGGATATGAAATTCTATTCGAACAAACGAAAAAAGCTCGCACTTTTGCCAGGTAACGTTCATGTGCGATAGACATAAGTGTTTATGACTCATCATTCGTCCAACACAGAGTACTTAGCTGAAACTAAACCTACGTTCGCACCATCAGCAGACTCTCCCCGTTAATGATGGTGACGTTTTCGCGAAATATTCGCACGAAATACAAATACCTAATAAGGACTCGAAATGAGGAAGTCGGAGGTACTACCTAGCAACCAGCTCAAACATCCGAGCGGCCTCACCACTCCATCAGTGATATAAGAACAAGAGACGAGCGGGTGACAACTGATGGAGAAGAAAAGTTCAAAATTCGTCATTCGATTGCGATTCGCGATTCCTACGAGAATAATTTTCAACCTTGGTTACTGTTTCCTCCAGTGAAGAAGACATCCTGAAGACGAGAAGTCGAGGATCCACCAGCTATCACCAAAGCCAGACCAAGTACAGCAGACAAAAAGCCAGTCTGTCACATTGTTGTCTATCTCTTGGTAAGCGAGCTCTCCACAATATTAAATATTTTGCGGTTTCCTTCGATACCCAAAATCAATCTCCATTTCATTTTGGACCTACGTAAGATTAAAGAGTCAAACCACACTCTGACTTGTCATTAAAAAACTAAATGAACCTAAAAACTATCATTTCCACACAGACATGAAACCGAATTTGTTCAGGAAGGTCTAAAAGGTCTTCCATTCTTAGGAATGAAAACATTCCACCACTTAGGTAGATGTAGGAAGCAAAAAAAGCTCCCCATAATATTCAGTATATTAAGGGCCTTCGTGAGTCAATGTAATTTTGTATGATCGTTGATGTACCTTTTCTCGACAATCACTCGAGGTAATTTCATGATTTTTTTTTTTATTCTGTACAGTCACATCCCCTCTCCAAACTGACTTTTTTTTGCCCTTTCCACTCAGCAATTCAATTTATGGGACGAAAGTTCCCAGACCCTCATTTTTGAATTCACACTCATTTGTTTTGAGGTTAGAAAAAACCGGATTTGAGGTTGAAAAAATGTCTATCTATTCAGCAACTGTTCCTCTAAAGAACGAAAAAAGAATCAATTCGATAAGTTGAACTCAGCCGAAGAAAATGTTCCTAACCTGCGCGAAAACATAGTTTTGATAAAACGGCGAAAGAAGTTACGTACTACCTCGAGTCTCTGATCTCAGCTCTGGTTTCTTATCGCAGCGCGCGCGGCGTTGATGCCGAGATTTGTTCTACTCATTGATTTTCATCAACTTGTGAATGAAAATGAAAAGAAGAAGAAGAAGAAGGATAGGTTTCAGAGGTTCAGGTAGTGATAAATTGCAGTCACTTGATATTTTAGCGTGACTGCATTCCTTGTGTTTTCGCATTTTCATTCATTGTGTTACTTTTGAACATCGCTACTGTAGTTTTCATCCTCGTATATTGACTTTTCCGTGTTCTCGATTAGGTATAACAATATCATGCCTCGAAGTGGTTCTAAAGTTTTCAAAAAGAGGCAACCTAGGCCCGGAAGAAAACCGAAGGATTCTCATCAGTCACCCAAGGGCTCTGTTATGCTGCTCTGTTGTTATATGCACTAACTTATGACAATGACATACGTAAATATTTTTGCCTTTCGCCTCTTGTATGAAGTTACCAAAATTATAAATAATTGATCTTTCAGAAGTGAATTTTCATTTCCATGTTCGTGAATCCCACCCTGTCAGGCAGTAGGAGGGCGCTAGGGGCAGTAGGCATCTGGCGCTCAGCAGACTGCCCAGCTCTTACGGCTTATTACTTTCAATTTGGGACCCCTTTGGTTTCTGGAACCCCATAGTGTTGCATATCAAACTGATCTGTACAAAACGGAGATTTTAACAGTACCAAATTTTTTTTTTTGGTCAACCTATTTTTTGACTCATGAAGGCCCTTAAGCAGAAGTAGGTAATGCTCTTCACACACATAGTGTTTTCTGAAACGTTAAGGAAAAAACCCCTCGTTAGGAAATCTTAGGTACCTACTCCGTTACCTACTCAGGGAGGCAGCTTTGGCCGGCGTTTTGCAACCCAGTGAGAACGCGTATTTTTTGACTGGCTTCAGAGTTTTTGTTATTGTTCCTTATTGACGGGGCGGGGGATCTGCTGACCTCAATGTTTGTCCGAATAGGCGGTGGCTCGACTCGTGTCTTGGGAGGAAGTTGTTTTGATGACCTAATCTTAATGAATTATTGTTTCTCTGAGAAATGCTGAGGAGACCATTCGGGTCTGGTACAACTGCGCCATAGTGGGCGTCGGTGGTCTAGTGGACAGTGTACCCGACTGGGGTGATAAGATAAGAACCGTCTTGCGGGGATGCGAGTTCGAATCTGGTCGCTAGCAGAAAGTTTTCTGTCTATTAGACGATCGGCATTCTCTCGTTCCAACCCAGGGTGGTGATGTTTGGAAGCCATGAGCGAAATCATCAGAACAAATTCTGATCTCCCCTTAGGGAGACAGCTGATGACGTCCGCGACGCCAAGAATGGCAGTCGGACGAAAATTCAACCTGAAATGGTTGCTTACTTTACTTACTTTTTTGATGAATCATCAAAAATTAACTTCCCTCGACCGGCGATCAATCTCCTATCATCCCAATTCTGAATTGGAGCTCCTACCACATGAGCTAAGGAAGTGAATGGACAGAAATGTGAAGAGGTCGCTGATCACAACAATAGCCTCGATTCCACAGGGCAAGTCACCAAACGAATATCACTCGCGAACAAATACCTACTATTTGGATTAAAGGAGAGCCCATCCATATAGGACTGTGAACCCCCTTTGACTTTGACGCCATCTACTCCCCCCCCCCTTCCCCGTTTGTCTGAAACACCACAGGTTAGGCTGAACTTTCTAACAGAAGTTCTACCAATAAGACAGGTGGTACCCGAGTTGGGGCTCCTCTCTCCCATGGTACTGGTGAAGGGGGTGAGTAAAAAGCTTTTCACAGGTATTCCAACCAGATAGCCGACCCAGAGGCAGAGAATTGGTTTCTGCCCCCTAACCCTTTACTTCTGTCCAGGTTGATACTATAGCCCCTACATCAAGGACAAAGACAAGATGCAAGTGGGTGCAAAAGCAGCCAGTATTGTATGCAACTCTGTGAAATATGTAATTGCTCGCCAACAATCTCACTCACTCCCCACCCCAACTTGCTAGTAAACTCGCCCATTGGAATCAAGGCTTAAGGGATGTACTGGATGTATACCTTTTCATGGCGGTCATCATGTCTCCTTTCTTCCAGGTACAAGGGCACTGGTATGGGGAGAGACCGTGCCATGGCCATAGGCTCGGATGGTCTACGGGAGGCAGGCAACTCAACAACTTCTTCATCAGAACCTGCAATCATATTTCAATAATTTAGTTAAATAAGTAGCTTCAACTTCAATGAAATCCTGTATACTTAAAGTTTTCAAGAATTTGGGTATCGTAAGTGAATGCTGCAGGGAATAATATCAATACCATTTTTGGTTGTAAATTGAGGTAATTTAATGACAGTATCAATATTCTTTTAATCTGTTTTACATTCCTCCACCACGCGGATGGTGAAAACTCAATTTTGTTTTGATCTGTAAGATTCATTTTTTACAACCCTGGGTACCTAATACTGATATCAAACTCACATTAAGCTTTCTATCTCACGTTGAGGGCATCACTGAGCAAAAAGTACAATTTGTTTGGGTAAGTATGTGTGTTTAGAAACGATTCCATTTTCCGTTCAGTTGAATGTGATGGTGCCTATAGGTTGAGGTGAATAGCATAGAGTAAGCCCTTGATGGGTAGCGTGGAGGCCTATTAAGAAATAGACTATTAAGAAATCCCAGCAGCTACCGTTAGTATTAGTACCTGTACCTGACTTCCTAATCTGGATACCCAAGGGTTTTATGGGAGCAAAGAATATAGCCAACACAAGAACATGGTACAATGCGCAAATGAGTACGGCAAAGATTATGACAAGATAGAACAAAAACGACTTCATAGCTTACTTCAAACAGAATGACATTCTCTGACACTATTTGCCGAAACTCCTTTTACGCTTTGCCAGAACTCAGTTTAGCGTGAGGAACCCTGGGGAGTGACGTAATCAGTTTTCCTCGATCTTCGGTGTGCTTTTGGTTTATTATTTTCAATAATGAACCTTTGGAATCGACCAAGAAAAAAAAAATTTTAACACCCCTCAAAATTTGATGGTTTACGTTTCAAGGTACGTAGAATCCAAAAATCGAATAAAAATTTGGCCGTCCGTCCGCCGTACGCGGCACTTTTGCCACTTAGCATTGACCGATTTTGATGAAATTTGGTATGTAGGCTCCATTTGGGGTCTAGTTGTGCCCCGAAGCTTTTGGTTGATGTAGGTCACTCCTAAGGGTTCCAAAATCAATTATGAAATTTTGAAAACGCCCTAACTCAAAAAATTTCGATATAAAGGTATTGTTTTTCCTTCAATTTAAGATTCTATGGAATTTTTAAAATTTTTTGAGACCACGCGGAGCTCTGTAGGACAAACCGTTCGCTCACTACGAAAATTTAAGGGTTTATATTGAAATATATATATATATATAAATCAAAACACGAGTGTGAATCGCAAAAGAGGCCTAATCTCCGTTCAAATTTTAGCTGACCAAAATGCGATCGATGGTTGGTGATTTTGATTTTTTTTTTGATTTAAAAAAAAATTTTTTTTGATTTTTTTTTTGATTTTTTTTTTCTCATATTGGATGGTTGGTGATTTTGTAGACGAGTGATCTATATAAAAATAATAAACCGTTGTGTAATAATTTGCAGCGTTTTTGACACTGTTTCACTTGTTTAAGCATTTTCTTCTTCGGTAATTGTTTACCTTTGTATATCCTGGTGTTAAACGATATTCTAGGGCCCTATTATAGGATTTGACTTGAAATTACAGAATCTAAATTGAGGCAAATTCCCCCATTGTCATCTATATACCATATTGGAGAATCCGTCGTAACCTGCAAGTCGATTACAGGAGGTATTAAAGTTTGTCAGTCCGTCGTTTTATTTACATAGTCTGGGTGAAAGGATCAGAAAAGAAAGGGGCCACAAGTTAACCAGACCACGTGGTGAAAGGATGTTTGTCTGTTACACCAATTGAAATGCAGAGATAAAACTAAGCCTGTTAGGACATTGTACAAGTGAAAGGGATACAAATAAGCCTATTAGCTAATTACGTGGAGGACGTCATGATAAATAACAATAAAAAAGACCTCGTGGTCCTCCACGTGGTAAATGTACAATTAGCTAATAGGCTTAGTTTTATCTCTCCCTTTCACTTGACATGCCAGACAAACAACCTTTCACGAAGGGAGAAGAGTTGAGGAAGTCTGTTCGTCTGGCCCAGCTCTGTCCGCCCCAGGCTTACATGCATACTGATGACAAGATCAAAATGATGATCTAACGGGTTTTCACTTTTTTAATTTTACTGAACCCATAAAATTGTCTGTCACGTACAAAATTCTTTAAACTCACGTCCTTGAGAGTCATTGCTTCCTGGCCCAAGGCGTTCTAGGGCCTCTGGAACCAGGACAATGCCTCAACCTAATTTAGGATTGAGACGAGTCAAGTGATGCTTTGATAAAGTACTTCATGGACTTCACATAAGACATAAAAATAGGAAAAGGATAGAGATGCTCCGAATTGTAAACACGACTGACAAAAAACCCTGTTTGTAAGAGTAATAAACATGATTTGAAAATTGTTGGTATGAAATTAAATCGATTCTATCAATATTGGATGTTCACAGAGTAGCACTGATTTTTGGTTATGCTTACTTTTCGTTTCTTGAAAAAACACTTGAAATGTGATGCTAATAAGACAATTGATGGATCCCCTGCGTTGGAACAAGGATCAAAAGGTCTGGACTTATCTGGTGTTACCGATAACTGATAATAGAAAGTAATTTACGAACCTTCCGAGTCTACGGAGTCGTGAGACCTCGAAGGTTCGAAAAGCATGTACTCATCGATATCCCGAAGGTCCACAGGCAACTTTTTTTCAGGCTGTAAAAGAAGAATGTGAGGTTATAACAATCTGCGACATGGTAAAATACCAAGTTTCTTCTCCATGATGGTTATGAAGTCCCATATCCACATGATTCAAGTATGCAGTATTCAAGTGGCACAGGAAGTACCTTACTCATCGATTCCAACCCACGTGTAGTATTTTATTATTATTGGTTAACATTCCTGTATCAAGGATAAGCGTGCTCCCGTCAAGGCTAGCATCTTTATTAGGCCTGTTTCACACTTGTACAGTTTCATTCAACACGGTTCAAATTCGATTAAGTTTCGACCTGATCAAAACCGTACAGGGCCATCCGGTTTTGAAGTGACAGCAAAGGTGCACAAAGGAATGGAGCCTTCACATTTGAAGGCCACAGGGGAAGAACGCACCAAGTCGATTTTTTTTTTGCGAAAAATAGGTTATGACGGTTCCTTATAGATTTTTTCACGGCAGACTCGATGGTGACAACCAAAATGGGCAAAAACGATCCAATATAAGAGAAAAATGCGAGAAACGAAACACCGTACAGGGGAAGAACGCACCAAGCCGAGCGCAACCAGGGAAGAACGTGCCAACTTTCAGGCTCCCTCCCCCAGGTCGTATTCCCCTACCATATGGATCTTTGTGATTCACGCATTCATGCGGTTTTCCTGGGTTTCACAGTATTATTTTCGATTGTTAGCGGCGATACATATTATTTTCTTCATACCAATAAGTTTATTTGAGATAGATACTAGTATTTGTTTTCTTGAAAACGGAGAAACTGTTTTTGTTGGCAAAAACTGTTTTGTTTTCGGGGAAGTGAATATGGAACAGGAAAGCGAGGAGGATGGGATTAATCTTGTTACCACCGAGAAGAGAAAATCTACTGGAAGGATGCGGGATGTGGCTCAATCCTATTTCAAGAAGTTGAAGATCAAAAAATGAAAATATGTGTCTTGAGTTTTTTGGTAATTTTTCCAGAACAAAGGGTTTTCCTTGATTTTTAAAAATACAAACATCAGTTTCCTCAAATTTTATTAAATGAACAATTTTTTCAAAATCAATGTTTATGTCCTTAATTTTTTTTGTAATACCTACTCCTTTTTTGCAAGAACAAAAATTAATTTTCCTGGATTTTATTATATTAAAATATTTTGCAAAACTTCTTCGTGAGTAAACTTTTGAAAATACCAAATCATTGTATATATTATTAAAATGTCACGAAACCGTTATGCCCTGATAAAGAGAGAAACCTTATGGCAGGATACTATGAATAAAACCAGCAATACACGTTCATGGTGCGTTCTTCTTCTGCACAGATGGACCTTTGCAACTTTGGATAGCAATATGGAGTTTTAAAATACTTTTTGCAGTAGTTTTGATTGTACCACCGCATTCTACAGTACGCTGAGATACAAATCCCATTTAAAAAAAATTGTATCGACCAAATTCGAACTAATATTGGGTTTTTGCCACAAAAAATTATTTCCTGAAAAGTTTACAAAATGGGACATGGTGCGTTCTTCCCATGTAGTCTTCATTTGCAACGTTCAGTTTAGGGGGGTGACAGTGATGGCCTCCGAAATTTTCTCACGTGCCTTCTGGAAATCCTCTCTTCAGAGAGGAGAGCTAAACTATTACTACTTTCGCCAAAAGCTTTGCTGCCCTAAAGGCGCCCATACACTATTCGATTTGCCTGCAGGACGTCGTGAGGCCTTGATCGTGGTTACCCTTACATTATCCGCTAAATCTGAAGGCCATGGACTGCAGTCCGTGAAAAGTGAAGGTGTGTGGCCTTAGGGCAGGCAAGGATCGGACGTGAGATCGGCTACAGGCATGGGACTGTCAGTCCATGGTCTCAAGGGAGCTCCCCGCCACACAATATCAGTTGGCCGGTTGGCCAACTGCTACAGTTTATGTGTAAAGCCACCTGCAGTCCACTATTCGCGGCCGGCAGTCCGCCTGCAGGCACTGGACGTATAGTGTGTGTGCAAGCGAGCACTTCATCTGTATGTCCGCCTGCAGGCGGTTGACTAATAATGCGTGTTGCTCGGCGAATTTGGCCGGATGTTCCCCTGTTGAGACAACGGCCTCGCGACAGCCTGCAGGCAAATTGTATAGTGTATGGGGCGCAGTCCAATATTCGCGGCCGGCAGTCCGCCTGCAGGCACTGGACGTATAGTGTGTGTGCAAGCGAGCACTTCATCTGTATGTCCGCCTGCAGGCGGTTGACTAATAATGCGTGTTGCTCGGCGAATTTGGCCGGACGTTCCCCTGTTGAGACAACGGCCTCGCGACAGCCTGCAGGCAAATTGTATAGTGTATGGGGCGCAGTCCAATATTCGCGGCCGGCAGTCTGCCTGCAGGCACTGGACGTATTGTGTGTGTGCAAGCGAGCACTTCACACACCGCCTGCAGGCTGTTGACTAATAATGCGTGTTGCTCGGCGATTTTGGCCGGATGTTCCCCTGTTGAGACAACGGCCTCACAACAGCCAGCAGGCAAATTGTATACTTAGTGTATGGGGCGCTTAAGAAACCAAACAATGAGAGGTGCTGGCCATACTGCTTGCCACGAGAGAGCTGAAGAAACGAAAGTTGGAGCGGGTGATCTCTGTAATCTCTGATTACTTTTAATAGGTACAGCAGAATAGATGCCCATAGGCATCTCATGGTCATAAGCACATTGTATTAACCACATAATATTGATATACATAGACGTACTGATATATGTGTGGCAACGATGAAGATTGAATGTTTCAATGGATTTGTTCAACAGGGTGTACATCAAACAGGTCTGCCTTACTACTGAATTCAAATCTACAACGAATTTGCAACAAAAAGAGCCTCTAAGACTTTTTTTAAAGGCTTTGTTTCCAAGTTAAGTTTTTCAATTTTGAAATTTTTTCGTGATTTTGACCTTACCTCATACAATCGGTCACGACTCCCTTTATTTGCTGTGCAAATTAAAATTTGAGGATTCTGTTGGAAAGAGCATCAAATTTCCTATCAAATAAATGCCTTACATTTTTTTGAGTCAAGGTTTGAGACATGATAAAGTCCCCTGAAAAGAAAATTTCACTTAATTTGGTAAACCTAGAATTTTTTCAATAGGAATGGGGTATTTCAGTCAATTTTTTTTATTTTATTTTTTTTCAAAATAGTATGGCTCAGGAATAACGGTAATCGGGTCTGTTCGTCAAGAAAAGGTTTTTAAAAAATCAGAGAAGCTAAGGAAAGTTGAAGTTTTGAACGGTGTGACGTAGCTAGCCAATCGTGACGTAGCTAGCCAACTGTCTTTGAAAAAAGTATCCATGCACAGAAACCCTTGGTGGACCTCTTGGATACTACAAAATACTACTCACACACGCGCGCGGCGTAGTCCTAGCCTAGTGTGTGTGCATTTATAGCGGCCGGCCTTTTTCAAACGTGTGATCTCTTTAATTAATTTTTCTTCCACATGTTATAGTATCATTGGGCTTAAAGTTGTAGTATATAGGTTTTCAAGGGTGCTGAATCCAAATTTGAGGTCAAAAATCTGAATTTCCGACCCACCGAAATACCCCATTGAACTATGAGAACCAATATTTTTTCAAGATACAAGAACTGTAAAAACTGTGCCAAAATTTCCTTCCAATGGTTCAGTCATTTTTATTTATAAACTGGGGCTTCTTGAAGAAATTTGGGTTTTGTGAAATGTAGAAAAACGTGGATTTTTCCAAAGAAATCAGCACTCCGGCTAAGACAATCTGAGGTGTTTCGCGAGGCCTTGCTGTCTACTGCGCCGCCTGCCCGCCTCTATCGTCGTCAAACCCCTCAAATCGTCTTTAGCGCCAGAGTGCTAATTTCGCTGAAAAAATTCAAATTTATCCGCGTTCAAACACAAATGTTTGTGATAAATTCCACTTTGAAAATTAAAATGACTAGACTGTTGGAAAGCTGACATTTTGGCGCAATTTTTACCGTAGTTACATGTTGAAAAAACATTGGTTCTCATAGTTTAATTTCCAGTTGAACTAGAGGTTAGGTACAATTTCCTTTTCAGAGGGCTTTTTCATGGCTCAAAGAAAATGTCAGGCATCTAACCAATAGGAAATTTAATGCTATTTTCAACGGTATCCTCAAATTTGAATTTACACAGCAAATTAAGAGAGTTTTGACCAATTCAGTGACATCAAGTCAAAATCACGAAAAAATCTTTAAATTAACAAAACATTGGAAAAACAAGGGGTTAAAAAGAGTTGTGGAGACATTTTATTGTTGGAAATTAGTTGTAGAATCGACTCTAGCAGTGTAGCAGACCTGTTTGGATCGATTCTACAACTAGATTGTAGATTGTACCTGAATCTGCGGATCAGGGTGAGGGGAGCCCAAAAGCACTGAAGCCTGGTGGCTTATTGTGCTTCTCCGCAGATTCTATTGTCTAGTCAAACAGTCCCAGCCCTTTAGTAAGGGCCAGTAGTGGTTTGGCTAGGTTAGTGCAGGGGAATGCCTCCATGGGTGTGGGTGACCCAAAGAGTTGGAACCTGCGGGTTGATAGAGCTTGGCAATCAAAAATTATGTGGGAGGCCTTTTCTTCAGCCTCACCACATAGCCTGCATAGGGTTGTATCTTGCGTCACCCCAATGCAGTTAAGGTGGAATCGGAGTGGGGTGAAGCCTGTTACCGGACCAACCACTAGCCTGACTTCCCTGCGGCTTAGCCGCAGCAGCTCCTCAGAGGCGCTGGGGTTAGGTTTGGCCACCATGCGCTTACTTAGAGCATGTCCTCCTAGGTTTGACCATCTTCTTGTGGTTTGGTTTGTGACCCACCGATTTATGGTCGCCCTGAAGGAGGATTTGGGAATGCCGACGGCCAGCTCTGGACCAATGAACGGAGTCAGTGAGCCTTTTCTGGCTAGCGCATCAGCATCCTCGTTTCCCATTACCCCACTATGCCCCGCCACCCACTCCAGGGAAACCCTGTTGCGTTGTGACAGGGAGCAGAGGTTATGGTAACAATCCCACACTAACTTAGAGTTAATGGTAATTAAATTTCTATCTAAAAGATTCTACAACTAATTTCCAACAATAAAATGTCTCCTAGGAATTTTTTCAACCCCTAGATCTTTTCATTTATTTCAATTTTAAGATTTTTTTCTTTTATTACATCAATCACTGAAATGGCCATAACTACCTTTATTTACCATGTAAATGAAAAATAAGGGAAAGAACGTTAAATTTCCTATTTTCCTGATGCCAAAAAAAATATATATATTTTGAGAAGATCTGGTGCATGAAAAAAGAATACGTAAGTAAAGTTTGTGATAATTTTCCAAAATTTCATTTTTTCTGTCCCGTTTTGAAACCTTCATTACATAGAGTTTTTTCATTCCAACGGTATGTACAAATGTTCTACAATCGAATTCAAGGTAGAATTGAAATCGAATTCAAGGTAAACGAATTGAGCGGCCAAACGATCGGCAGCTAATTACTCCTGGAGGAGGCCAATTACTGCCCACCCCCATCTTTCGAACCTGAAGCCTGTTGTTGTGCTTATTTCGCTGAAAAAGTTCAGTTTTCAGATATAAATTCGATTGAACAAATTTTTAGACTATAGCGTTGGCATTTTTCTCAGTGCCTCTCAAAAAATACCATATAGGTACCTAATATGGGTTAAAAAATGTTTCAAAAAACGAAATTTTAGAAAATTGTCACAAATTTTACTTACAAATTCTTGTTCCACGCACCATATCTTCTCAAAATAGGTTTGTTTAGCATCAGGAAGATGTGAAATTTTATGTTCTTTCCAACAGTGCCCTTATTTTACATGTACACGATAAGTTATGGTCATTTTAGTGATATAGGGACACAAAAAAATCTTAAAATGGAAAAAACTTGGAAAACAAGTTGTTAAAAAGTTTGATAGACAAACCACCACAAAAAAGAAAAATAACCAGGTCTAATGGGGGGTGCGCTTGATTTAAAAAAATTAATCGAAAGTACACCTCATCCTGAGAATGTTGACACCAGCCGTTCTCTTTTTGGATGAGTAGATCTATTTCTATGAATTTTCAAAGTTTCGAAGGGTTATGACGTCACGAGCCCCTCCCTCCTGGGCGGGACCCTCCAGCCAACTGTGACGTCATAAACATTCGACACTTTGAAAAATCATAGAAAAAGGTCTTCTCACGCTAGAAGGTCACGGTTGGTGTCAAAATTCACAGAATGAGGTCTAGTTTAGATTAAAAATAACAATAAACAGTTTTTCGCACCCATTGCGCACACCCCATTTGACGACCACATCGGAATGTTTGCAGTACTTTTAATTTAAAATACTAACTCTCAGGCTCAATTCATTATGGAGCCTCATATTTAAAAAATTATATTAAATTTCTTATTGTCTAAAACATTGATGTTGAAGAAACAATGGAAAATTTATAATCACCTTGAACTCAGAAGTGACTCTTTTGGTTGGGGAAATGGGTTTAGAGGTTTCAGGCTTGGGTGATCTTTCAAAACGTTCAAACTGAGGAAACTGAGGTTCAGATAGTATTTTGCGTGGTGATCGTTCATTAGCCAACGCCCTGCAAATTAAACATGAATGAAACTTTAATTATAACTATCTATCTCCTGGTAGGTACCTTGGGCATAACAAATATTAATTAAATAGAAAAGCTGTCCACAATATTTTCCGAATTTATCACTTACTCACAATATTTGATCAATATCCTAATACATAAAGCGTCAACCGTATGTATGTATGTACGTATGCACGTCGCTGATCGTGAGGTCAGAGGAATCGATGGCGGGAGGAGTTAGAGGGGTGGTGGGAGTGGGGAGAGGTGGAGGAATCGTTGAGGGGAGGAGTTGGGGGCGGAAGGAGTTGGAGGGAGTGGGATGCGGGTAGAGTCGGAGGAATCGTTTTTGCCTGCTCTTAGTAGGCTTTTCAGCTAGTTATATCACATTTTCCTGAGTTTTTCCTTTTACCTGAAAATCACTATTTGTGCTTAGTTTTTCTTTTTACCTGAGAATTGCTGTTTGTTCTGTATGAGCACGCAACCTCTTTCGCTCTAATTCCGCATATTGCTGCTCAGAGAAGTTTCTGATCCGGTCTTTTGCTGATTCAGTTTGTTCCTGAAGCCAAGCTGTAGCGACAGGGTGTAGTGGATCACTGGGTCTCGATCCTGTGAATAAAAAAGTCACAGAGTAAAAAAGTCATGAAGACCATGAACGAGAACAAATATTCAATCATTTTCAAGCACTTCTAACTAGTCCAATAATTTGTTCGTGGTTCTTCATGTTTTGGTGACTATTCATCCAAGTATCAAATTGTGGCAAGCAAAATAATAGCTTCATTTTGCAAAGCGCCCTTGAAATAAAACAAGAGCAACCCTCGTAATAATTAGGTAGTACTTTTACAACTTTCCAAGGTAGTACGTGTTTGGCCTGTGACATCCAGTGTGCATACACCAAGGTAGACACGAAACACCAGTTATCACGAATTTCCAGTTATCGGAGGTTGGTGGATGTTTGTGTCAGCAAATAAGGCAGGTTAACTTGAGTTGGAGAACTAGTCAGGTATCAACCAAATTGATGCAAGACCTAGTGCCTCCAAGTACTCTTCCTGTTAGCTCAACCCATTGAAATAATTTTCCCTTGATCCGTAGCCATTGAACTTTGTTGGTCATGTCGAATCATCAAAAATTAACTTCCCTCTACTGGGGATCGATCTCCTATCGTTCCGACTGAAGTATATTTACACTTCTGAGTCGGAGCTCGTTACCACTGAGCTAAGGAAGCAAACGGATAGAAATGCGAAGAGGTAGCTGATCACAACATCTCTCTGCTGTTAGGAAATCTTAGGTACCCCGTTACCTAGTCAGGGAGGTGAGGGGCAGCTTTGGCAGGCGTTTTACAACCGAGTGAGAACACTCTATTTTCGACTGGCTATGGAGTTTTGTTGTTATTCCTTCTGAAATCTGCTGACCTCAATGTTTGTCCGAATAGGCAGTGACTCGACTCGTGTCTTGGGTGGAGTTGTTTTGATGACATAACACTAATTAATTATAGTTCTCAGAGAATGCTGAGGAGCCCATTCGGCTCCGTACGACTGCGCCACTTTGTTGAGTCATCAAAAATTAACTTCCCTCGACCAGGGATCGATCTCATATCGTTCCGACTACACTATATTTACACTTCCGAGTCGGAACTCGTTACCACTGAGCTAAGGAAGTGAATGGACGGAAATGCGAAGAGGTAGCTGATCACAACAGTCACATCCCATTACTTGGCCACACAATAGACTACGCTCTCTTTGTCCAACAGCAATAAAACAAGACTATCAACCTCAATTTATTGACTTTATAAACTGAAATCTGTTGTCTGTAGAGAAATACTCAAGTCAAGTTCAGCATGCTATCTATGTTCTCTGTTAATCGGAGAGAAAATAAACTATTTGCATATCTCAACAGACGCTATCCTTACTTCAACGTATCATGGTGAGAGTGCATAAACCATCTCTTCATGATACATAGTAGAGGTCTTACTAAACGAGTACTGGAACTAACGTCTTCAGGGAATAATATATTCAGCCATACCATCACGAAGTAGCGATAAGGGCTGCATTTTTTTGAAACAGGGCTCAAGATACGAAACCATAATATTAGAGAGTTTTTGTTGCCAACTTACGACGTTAGCCAATGAGCCCCGGAACGTCAACCTAAAGCGCGAAATAGCTCCTGGTGGGAGCCTGGTGGAAAATATAATCTCCGCCAAAATTGGCAATTGGATCTCCACCTGTTGTCAATGACTCCTCAAGATCACGGGTTCTGTGGATACTGCGCTCTGTGAAAAGGTTCCACAGGCACGTTATTGGCGTGCAAAAACTCTCTATTGCCAACCGTTTGCTTGCCCTTTCTATTTTCAGGTGAAAAGTTAACACAATATTTTCACTTATTAGGTTACTGAAAGTTAATTATATAATTTCTCTTACTGGTTAACTTATAAATAATCATGAATAGGAATAATAAGGTTGATTACCAGAGAAAATATCGTCCTGAGAATCGTGAAGTAGAATAATTTGGAAGATAGGTGAATATCTTACATCTCCCTTCCTATGTTCAAGTTCTGCAGCTGTGATCTGAGGAAATTAAAATCAACAATCAGAGTTCAATGGGCAATGGGGTATTTCAGTCAATTTATTAATTTTTTTTTTCTTTCGAAAGAGCACGGGCCAGGAATAAAGGTAATTACTCCTAAATGGGGTATTTCGGTGGGTCGGAAATTCAGGTTTTTGACCTCAAATTTGGATTCAGCACCCTTGAAAACCTATATTCTACAACTTTAAGCCCAATGATACTATAACATGTGGTAGAAAAATTAATTAAAGAGATCACACGTTTGAAAAAGGCGGGCCGCTATAAATGCACACACACTAGGCTAGGACTACGCTGCGCACGTGTGTGAGTAATATTTTGTAGTATCCAAGACGTCCTCCAAGGGTTTCTGTGCATGGATACTTTTTTCAAAGTTGGCTAGCTACGTCACGATTGGCTAGCTACGTCACACCATTCAAATCTTCAACTTTCCTTAGCTTCTCTGATTTTTTAAAAACATTTTCTCAACGAACAGACCCGATTACCGTTATTCCTGAGCCATACTCTTTTGGAAAAAAAATTAATAAAAAAAATTGACTGAAATACCCCATTGTATTGTCTTTCGCTCCTCCTTTCTTAAACGGGTAGAGTTAGCCACCTGAACTAATAAAAATTGCGCCATAACACATAAGAATGGAGAAAGAGCGATTTTCTATTAAAAACCACCCAATTTTCGGCCGCCGTTTCGAAAAACCCAGTTAAATCCGAATGAAAAAACGTGTATCACACTGGGGGTCTACCTTCATCTCAATTTTGGCACAATCCAGGAGTTGCGCACGTTTGCGCGCTCACTGGACGGGTTGTGCGCAACCAAAAAAATCGGTTGAGGGGTCTAATATTCATGAAATTTTGCGTAGAATCCAAATCTACAATAAAAAATTGAGGTTCCCATTTGAAATAACAAAGCTGGTGTTGATTGCGCATGGTTGCTCAATGGGGTCATGTTTGAGATCCTTGCAAAAAAAACCATGAAGATTGAAAGAAAAATTTTTCTATCTTCAAAAATAACGATTTTAGAGGGGGGGGGGGACAACTCGTGAGACACCCTGAATATTTGGGTCTGTTCGGAGAGGCAGTCCGGAACCAAACTGGAACTGAAAAGGGGAGGGGATAGAGGCGAATGGACTCCTCCGGACTCCTCCAAACCGTTCAGGACTGCCTCTCCGAACAAACCATATATTTCGTAAAATTACGATTACCAACACTTTTGGTACTAGGAGTTACAATTTCCTCGATCCTTATAAGGCAGCCCATGAAAGAAGTAGGTAAATTCACGAGCCAAAAAAGTAAGAGACAGAAGATAAGTCCGAGTGTTGTACATAGGGCGGAGGATCTTGTGTTTGAAACTCAATAAATAAAATATAGGAATGGGGTATTTCAGTCAATTTTTAAAATTTTTTTTTTCAAAAGAATAAGGCTCAGGAATAACGGTAATCGGGTCTGTTCATCGAGAAAATGTTTTTAAAACATATTGTTTAGTAATGCATGCATTCCAGGGGACGTCCCATTGGATAAGCATTAGATCAGTTTAACCAGTTGTTAAGTGATAAAACTGTTTCACTCGATGTAATTTATTTATTACTTTAGGCAAGAAATACTGCCCCCCCCCCCCCCACCATTATCCACCTTAACATTTCTAGCGGCATGGGAGCCTCGAATCTGAAGAGCATTTTAAAATCCATGATCTACGATACCCAACATGCGAATTCGAGTTCACCCCCCACCCCCCACACCGCCACCCAACGCCAACAATGGTGCCAGTCTGGCACCAAAGCGGAAATACGTCGTAACATTGAACTTTCATTTGTTAGTTTTGGTAGGCAGTCCGTCGAAGTTCACATCCGTATTCAAGGTGAAACACACACAAAAAAAAAAAAAAAAAAAAAAAAAAAAAACACGAAATAAGCGGTTTAAGGCGTCATGGCACCATGGTGGCACCACTATTAGTTCCATGATGGTACAGAGAATAATTCATGAAAATCCGGAGGTATAATGAGAATTTTTCCTCAATTTCAAAGCTTGGGTACAATTAGTAAGCAGTTAAGGAACCGAAATATTGAAAAATCGGATATTTTGTGAATATTATTCCCCACTCACCCCCTCCCCTTGCGAATTTTGGTACTCTGGTAAAATCATGTACAACTCGGAAGTTATTTGAGTCAAACAAAAAAAGAAACACACAAATCGGTTGGAAATTGAGGCCTGGGCAGACGACACAAGATTATGCCCAAAAACGCACGTTTTTCGAGCATTAACCCCCCCTTTCCTCCCCTTAAAAGGCAAAATTCGAAATTCCGGCGACGTAGTGCACAACTAGATAGTTTTACGCGACGAACAAAAAAAGAACCAGGAAAATCGGTTGAGAACTAAGGCCTGTGCAGAGTACACAAGATTTTGTTACACACACACACACACACACACACACACACATACACACACACACAGACAGACATACACCTATGGTTTTTTTCGCGGATTCGGATTCAGAATGGTCTAAAACGGATTACTGTGTGGTTATTTTTTTTTCTGTTGAGTGTTGTCCAACTTCACCCCAGATCGATCGCATAAGGACGCCCAAGTCTTACTGTGGGACGTCCTAAAAATCAGAGAAGCTAAGGAAAGTTGAAGATTTGAATGGTGTGAAGTAGCTAGCCAACTGTCTTTGAAAAAAGTATCCATGCACAGAAACCCATGGAGGACGTCTTGGATACTACAAAATATTACTCACACAAGCGCGCGGTGTTGTCCGCGACGTAGTCCTTGCCTATTGTGTGTGCATTTATAGCGGCCCGCCTTTTTCAAACGTGTGATCTCTTTAATTGATTTTTCTACCACATGTTATAGTATCATTGGGCTTAAAGTTGAAGTGTATAGGTTTTCAAGGGTGCTGAATCCAAATTTGAAGTCAAAAACCTGAATTTCCGACCCACCGCAATACCCCATTACATTTTTTAAATACCTAATGGATTAATAAATGTTGAGTTCTCTTATCAGTTATTATCGCGCCCTTGTCGAGAAAATACCATGAATGGACTCAGACTGGTTAGGCAGCCGGATCTCCTATTTTCTCCAAGTACGTGCAATGGGGGGTGTGCATGATTTTTTTTAAAATTTTTAATCAAAAGTAGACCGCATCCTGAGAATTTTTACACCAGCCGTTCTCTTTTGGATGAGTAGATCTTTTTCTACGATTTTTCAAAGTTTCGAATGTTTATGACATCACGCGCCCCTCCCGCCTGGGTGGGACCCCCCAGCCCACTGTGACGTCATAAACATTAGACACTTTGAAAAATCATTGAAAAAGGTCTTCTCGCGCTGGAAGATAGCGGTTTGACACCAACCGAATTTTGACACCAAATTCTCAGAATGAGGTCTGGTTTAGATTAAAATAACAATAAACAGGTTTTCCGACCCATGCACACATCCCATTGAAGATGCTTAACCCATTAACGCCTAAAATTTTTATTCTCTACATATTTTGAAAATCGATCTGATTTTCCGTCCCCAGATTAGTCTTTAGAACACGGGAAAAATAATTTTTTTAATCTCCTGGTCGAATTTTATGGGTTCACGTTGCCATATCGCATCGCTGGGCGCCACAAGAACTGATTTTTCCTTTTCAAAACTGAGATTTGGTGGATCGTATTGTGATCTCACCGGATCGACTAGGAATTTTCGTGGAATATTGGATTCAGAATACGACCAATATTAAGTGAGTAATTTATCAACTCATAGTCACATTCATAATTAGTCAAAACAGACCACTAAAGGGGGCGTTAGATAAAGTATCGTTGCCCAGATGATGACAATATTGGGTATTTGGTTGGGAACTTGTTAGTTCTTATAACCTCTACGGCAGCCTGTACTAAGCCAGAAATTCGTAACGTGAAAATTTGACCAAATTGAGTTATTGGTCCACGGGGGTTTTGCGCATCGATTTCTATCGATTTTCGGAGTTTTAGAGTCGTATTTCTATTAGAAATGCCTCAAACAAGCCTCCCGACTTTCGCGTTAAGGCGTGTTAACTTGATTTTGCTAAGAAACTAGTCGTATCAGAGCGATTCAGAACAAGAAAACTCATATCTTGACACTGATACGTGAATTTGCCTATTTCGACGATACGACTTCTTGCCTCTGAAAACTCAACATTTAGTGGTGACTTTACGTTTATACTCTAAGTGAATAAACGTTTATTTTTTATTGATTCAGCAGTTTTTTCTTACACTCTGAACAGAGATATGAAATACGATTGACTTTGAGCCAAGTAGGATGACAAAATAATCAATGTGAAATGTTTTCTTGAATTAAAATGTTAATTCAAATGAATTAATGTTTCAAGAATTAAAATTAACAGAATAGTCGGAACTTCGGGTTTACGAGAGCGCAATCTCGTATCATCGTTTCTTTGACAATTTACGCTCGAAATTGTTTAATTTTGACTTCAGAAATCGATTCGGCTACTAATTTCTTTTAAGAAAAACCTATACTTGTGGTAAAAGGAGGAAAAATAATCCCGCGAAAGAACTATTTCGCCAGGAAACCTATCAGGTCGTTTTCCCGAAAGTTGGGTGAAGTCAAGATACGACTTTCTGGCTTAGCACGGCAGTAGGAAGGTCAAGTATACAATCAACTTGAAGATGACGCTTCGTGCTTTGTGAGCATCCAATGAGCTATGTGCAACACCCACTTGGCAGACTACTTCGATTTACCGCGTATTTGGTAGGATAATCGGTGGTTCCAAAGACATCCAATCAGGGCATTTACCCACTGAAGTTGTAGGTGAAGCTTCGTGCTATGTGCGTCACCCTCATGGAGATAAAAAATTATTCATCAGTATAATCAGGCAGATCTGGAGAAAAGAATCCCCTGGATCCAGGTCTTCTCAATGACTCAGAAAGGTGCCCAGCAGCCTCCAAACAGAATGCCCCTCTATGTTGCCAAATGGCAACAATGGGCGTTAATAGGTTAACAGGACTTACTAAATTTGACATGGTGACGATCACTCTTGTCTCAGGCGACGGACTCTCAGATGCGAGATGAGCGTAAACCCACGCATCACAATATTTGCAATGGAATTCGGTCCAATTTGACAGGCGTGAAGACCCGACAAGTACATCAATCCTCTTCGTGATGGTCTGGTACTTAACGAGGACCAACTCCTGAAATGAAAATGTCACAAATATAGAAACAATTTTCGAAAAAACCGGCATCACGCCATTTGTGGAAGGGTCGAGAGGAAACACCCATTCCTTAGGTTACGGGTTAATGGCAAATAAACAATAAATGCTTTATTCTATAAACAGTTTTTCAAATTTTGATAAAATCAGAATCCAATTAAAACAACGCAGAACAATAATTTGAGTCAAGGTTTGCCAGTGAGAACGTACCTCCACAGCATAGAAATAGGACTTTGTCAATAACAGGTAAGGTGGGTTTAGCAGACTCCATGAAACCGATTTCGCAGACCCCATAAAAATGGGTGACAAAAGGATACATTCATTCCAAGCGGAATCCACTGAATCATGAAGGTCATGCTATACCGGGTGTCCCAGAAGTTATGGTCCACCCTCCGGCATTTCCGTATTTAATTACGTAAATAAATGGGTCCAACGCCATTTTTCATATTTTTTTTTTGTAAAGAATTCAGGAAAAATACTTTCGCGCAAAAAAATTGCGCGCAATTGACACTAACTTTGTTTTTTCAAATGGGAACCCCCATTTTTTATCGCAGATTCAGATTCTACGTCAAATTTCATGAGAAATTCATACCCGAACCGACTTTTTTCATTGCGCCCAACTGGTACTTTTCGCGTGCAAAGTGACCAGGGTGCGCAAAAGTGCATTTTTTAAACCCCAAGTGTGGCACATGTTTTGTCATTATTTTTTGACGCTGAATCACGTGGTGAGGTCCTTTCTTCGATTTCATCGTTATTTTTCCAAATTTAGAAGGAAAAATTATGTTTTTGGGCTTTAGTTTCCCTCCCCCTTCCGCAGCACGGGCTGGGGACCGGATATGGCGGGATTAAAAATAAATTCCTCACTACTAAATTTTAAAAAAATGTTTGAAAAGTAGGAAAATGTTGGAGTGTTGGAAAAAGGTTGGTTAAGTAGGTACTTACCTACTTTAATGTGAAAAAAATAAAAAAGCTTCTCATCTAACGGTCTTTGACCACTCGGGTGCCGACCCCCAACCCAAGGTGAAGAATGATAAGACATTCATTTTTATTATTACTTTTTTTGAGCATTTATAACTTTTAATTTTTTTTAAAGGTTTTTTTTTCACATTAAAGTAGGTAAGTACCTACTTAACCAACATTTTCCTACTTTTCAAACATTTTTTTAAATCCCCAGCCCGTGTTGCGGAAGGGGGAGGGAAAATAAAGCCCAAAAACATAATTTTTCCTTCTAAATTTGGAAAAATAACGATGAAATCGAAGAAAGGACCTCACCACGTGATTCAGCGTCAAAAAATAATGACAAAACATGTGCCACACTCGGGGTTTAAAAAAATGCACTTTTGCGCACCCTGGTCACTTTGCACGCGAAAAGTACCAGTTGCGCGCAATGAAAAAAGTCGGTTCGGGTATGAATTTCTCATGAAATTTGACGTAGAATCTGAATCTGCAATAAAAAATGGGGGTTCCCATTTGAAAAAACAAAGTTAGTGTCAATTGCGCGAAAGTATTTTTCCTGAATTCTTTACAAAAAAATATGAAAAATGGCGTTGGACCCATTTTTTACGTAATTAAATACGGAAATGCCGGAGGGTGGACCATAACTTCTGGGACACCCGGTATAATATTACACTGGGTCATCGAGACAAGAATAAGAAAAGGGAGCATGGCGGCTAAGTAGGTGTTTCATCAGTCTGCTCTCTACTGTTTGCAGATGGAAAGAATGCGGATGGTTTGGTGAGGTGTCCTTGTGTATTACAGTCCCAAAAACATCCTCCTTCTTCTACCTGCCACTCAAGCCAGGGAAAATGAGACCGAGGGTTGTTGACTACCGACCAATGATGAAGTAGAAGGATTGACTTTCACAGACCGTTCGCGTATTCAAGGCAGTGGTTCCCAATTCTATACAGGGTGTCTAGTATTGAGATCGACCAAACTTCAAGGATCGTACATCTAATTTAAGTAAGAAAATGAATCGTAGCATCTTTGTTTTAACCCCTTGTTTTACCAAGTTTTTTTTTTCAATTTCAAATTTTTTTTTCGTGTTTTTGAACATGTCATTAAAATTACCAGAATTTACCGTAAACATGTAAAAATAAGGGCACCGTTAGAAAGGGCGCCAAATTTCCCATTCTCCTACAAATAATTATTTCCAGTAAGGGATGGTGCTTCTTTCAAATTTTAAAGGTGAATGAAGAGTAAACCTGAAGGGCAAGTGAACTCACAATCGAGATGGAATTCTTTCCTAACAATTGGCAGAGTGGGGGGCTCTTTAACTCATTATGACTCGAGCTGCTCAATGCCCAAATTACGAAGGTCTGAGATATGGAGGCTCGGCCCTTTCCCCAGCCTGACTCACCAGGCTACCTAAGATTTTCGAACAGGTAGTCGTCTATGTTAGCAGGTGTACCCTTTGAAAAATGAGGAATTTCACCATGTCGGAATTTCCTATTTTTGACCCCAAAATCGGATTCAGCACCTTGAAAAACCTCCTAGGGCAAACTTTCAGCCCGAACTTCCTAATTAACGAATAAACAAAACAGTGTAGAAAATACGAATGTTTAAAAAACCGGGAAAATGACGTCATCCTGGAATAGTTCATTTATGGCCGCTTGAAGCACTGAGATCGAGATATCTACCTATACTTAGTCCCCAGATGCAAAATTTAACGAAACAGTAAAGTTCGAAATCGAAAAACTGAAGAAAAAAATAGAAAAAGCAAGGTGGGGAGAATTAGGTTTCCCCTGTTTTTCTTTGATAACTTTTCTCTTAGAAAACACAATTTCGTCGTCCCAATGGGCAACACTGGGAGGAGACGGCGATCCAACAGCCCAATCAGCGAGCGTTCCCGCTTCACGTCCATTTTCCCGGTTAGTTTTGAAGTCAAAAATTTTGATTGTCTCCCAAAAATAACAGGAGACTTATTTTCCGAAATCAGCCCGATTTTCATCTATCCCACACCATTAACTATTCAGGAGAAATGCAAACAGAATTCGGTGAAATTCCTCATTGGCCAGCCGCATTCTTTCTATCTGCCAACAGTACTGGAAACGAACCCACAGAGCAGTATCCCAGAAGCATTGCTTTCTTTGATCGACCATTGCACCAAACACAAAACCTTAAGATTTCCCACAAAAGGTGAGTCACATCTCTCAATGTTTCATCAACATATTTGAGGGTTTTTAGAAGGCCACTAATGGGCCTCTTTGAAATCTTGTTCGTGGATATTATATTCACGGGTCCTCATACCAAATTGGTTACAGCAATGGAACACATTTGACGCCCTCTGTAGCCTAAACGTCAAGTGATCAGTACTGTGTTCGTCCAGGACACAGGCCCAGGGTTCATGATGGTCTGCATCATGCCAAAATTGTTTGCAGGCCTCCCTTGATGGCACCCGTGAGTGGTTTGCTAAAACTCTCCAATGCTATCAAGTCGAAACCTATCGAAAATAATTCGAGCAACACATCTACAATGACATATAGGTTGAGTATAGCGGATAAAGGCCACAATAAATTATTACAATAAGAGTCTGAACTGCATTCGTAAGAAGAGGGGCCCTAAAACTGTTGATTATCGCGGGTGGCCATAATTATGTAAATGTTGTCATATTATTGTAACACTCCTGAAGTGGCCTTGGTACACGAGGGAAGTTGTGAAGTCAGACAAGGAGCAAAAGGCGCCATTAACGATGGGGCTGTCAACAACATCATAGAGGGCTATAATAAAACGAAGGGGAATAGTAAATAGCTTAATTAATCTAAAATACATTAGGTGGTGAAGGCGTCTTTTTTTAGACCAATCGTACGACGTACGAAAGTCGTATCCAAAGAGACTCGCCCAGAACAATCGCTTCTCGCGAGTTAGATCTCCTGATAGCATTATTATAATTTACGAGATCGCCTCAAAAACTTGTGCACACACTGTTTGCGCAAGTAGGTTAGTCACATCCGAAGACAGCTGCACTAATGTTACTAACAGTATAACTTGAATAATGGAAAAAAAAGATACCAACCATCCTTTGAGACCGCATACTGAAGTTTCTGGTTATTGAAGAATCAACTGGCTCGACAGCTCCACAGGACTCAATAATAAAATTGAGGCAGCGACACGTGAACCACATTTTGTTGGCGAAGTAACTCAACTTAGCGTGCTGGAATAACGAAGTGTAAAATATAATTCTCTCGGTGTAGGATAAAAACTCAGCCAAACAAATACCATTACTATGTTTACACTTCGAACATTGATACTAAACACCCGTGTAACATCATGGCATGTGCTTCAAACCTCAGAACAGAAGAGGTTGAACGGAAAGATCTCTATAATGAAATGGCATCAAATCAGATCTCCGACTATTGTTCAGTTGAGAATATATAATAAACTACAGGCTTTAAGGCTGAAGCACATGACAAAGAGTCCGTGGGTTAACCTTCTAGAGTCTGTTTATCAGGCGGGATTCGGGTTGAGTGATAATGTCCGCCCGGCCGAGGCGTCGGGGCCGGCCTTTCAACACTGGAAACACCAAACCTAAATACAACACAAAACCAAATTCTTGATTTTTACGTAACCGTTTTCCACTTCGGAAGAATTGCGAAGATTAATAAGAATTTAACGAGAAAGTCGCAAGCACTTCACAAAATATAAAATAGCAGTTTTGAACAACGAGAAATGATGGCGGACCATGGAGCTGAATCGGATAGCCCGAACACAAGGAAGGTTTTCCCGGGAACTTATAAAAGTGGAAGTAGTACAAGATCCATGCTGTGGATGCAATCTCACCTCCATGTTCAAGGCTGACGAGGAACTGCAACTTCCACAGGAAAAAGCTTACATCAAAGTGGAAGTATCAAGAAGGAAGAGACGGCAGGCCACGCCCTACTCACTCCTTCCGCGCGCCGAAGAGCTTTGGCTCGAAGTAGCCCCTCATAATCATCAAGTAGGTAGGTAGGTACCTACTTATTTTTTTGAAACCCACCAATTCGGTTTTCAATTCCCTTTTGGTTTATTATTTTTAATAGTAACCCTTTGGAATCGAGCAAGAAAAAAAAATTTTTAACTCCCCCTCAAAATTTGATATTTTACGTTTCAGGGTACGTAGATTCAGAAAATCGAATGATAATTTTCCCATCCATCCCCCGTAAGTGGCACTTCTAAGTTACCATGGTCCAATTTAGATGAAATTTGGTGAATGGGCTCCATTTGGGGTCTAGTTGTGCCCCGAAGCTTTTGGTTGATGTCAGTGAAAGGAAGTCTCTTACTTCTAAGGGGTGAAAATTAAGGGTTGAAAATTTCAATAGTGCCCTAGCTCGAAAACACTCGAAATAAAGGTAGGTATTGTTTTTTCACCAATTTTAAATTCGAACAGCGAACTCAGTTCCAGAACTCGGAATTCGTGCACTGCGAACGCATCAAGCCCTACTGCGCATGCCCGGACTGTTCTAGAACTGTCCCGGACTGCACTACGAACTATCATGATCCGACGCATTGTAGCTAATCTCCAAACATCTATCTACCAAAAAATAAGTACCTTACACTACCTTCATAGGGGACTCTACACGTAAACCCGCACAATCTCAAAATACTGTTGGAAAATGTAGAAATTATGGCTGTTACAAGGATTTTTTTCGCAACCGCACATAATACTTTCAATTTGGGTGCCATGATTTTCATAGGGGACAATGATTTATTCAAATGGTTTTGGGTGGTCTTTATAAAAATAATATTAAAAAATAAATAAAAATAACTATTATAAAAATTCAATTCTGATTCAATTTGGTGAAAAAAAACCCTGTGTTGTTGCCTGTAAAGTCGGTATACGGGCGAAAGTTTTACGTGACAACGACTTTGAGTGGTAAAATAGGTAATTTTAATGTTAATATTCATTCGTATAGTAGGAAGAAGGATAAAATAAAATTCTTTGTCAAGTTGCACAGAGTAGGTATTTCCCGTAGGCAGTAGGTATTTCCCATGGGTGGGGGGGAGTGAGTGCCAGGGAAGGGGGGCGGGGCGCTCCCGCCTTTAGGGAGCGCCGAGCTGCACCCCCTGCGTGAGCGGAGCGTAACGCAGTTTCTTGAAGTGTCTCCCGGTAAACCAATTTATAAGACGTTATCACGTCAAAAAAAATACTTTTATTTTTGTGAGTATTTGAGCTAGAGCGCTTTTAAAATTACAACCCTTATTTTTCACCCCTTAGAACTGACTGAAATTAACAAAAACCTTCGGGGCACAACTAGAGCCCAAAAACTAAATTCCATAAAAAACGGTCCATGGTAACTACGGAAATGAACCATGGTATGGACGGAAATGTTTAAATTCAATTTTCAAAATCTACGTACCTTGGAAGGTAAACCTTCAATTTTTGAGGTTTGTTAGGCATTGAAAACCATTAAGCAAAAACCGAGCTATCCAACCACACTTGATTGATCCTAAACTCTGTTCTAGAGATCACTTTAAATCTAATTCGTTCCTCAACTTCTATTGAATAAAGAACGTTAGTAACTGACGCTTTTCCAACACCTTGTGACTATTTGTATTATTTTTTGTTTGAATTATTTTTATGCTAAGTTCTTCCTAAATACAAAGAAAATAGTGACTTGAAAAAGATTACTAACAGTTAATTTTGTAATATTATGAAAAAAACTGTGAATTTTGAAGAGCAGTGATAACTGTTCTGCACCTCTTGCGATTCGTTACCAGCATTAATACATTTTCCCTAGTTTGACCTATCTCCAATCATTGGAGAATAAGTTGATAATTCGTTAATAAAAGTATTGATACTACTTTGATACTTATTAATGTTCGTTCATAGCCTTGAAACAACGTAAAATGAGTACCTATTCAAGTTTAATAATACATTAAATATAGTCGGTGAAACAGCAACATGCTATAAGTCAATTTTTGGCCAAAATTAGGTAGGCACCATTTTTTATTGAAATTTTCCTTTTTCTCGATTTTTGAGCACTGAAGTTTTAAATAACGGCTCAGCGTTTCTTTATAAAAGCATAACATTTAACTTTCTGGCTGCGGGAGATCATATTCCTTGCCCAGTCGCAGGTGATTTTCAAACAAGAGAGCACTTTGGGTAAATGACTGGACATTACTTACTTACCTACTTTGAAACAGTACATGATTCGATGGTACCATTGAAGTAAAAAAAAGAAGCATGTATTTTAACGAGCACTGAATAGAAAAACATATTGTTTAGTAATGCATGCATTCCAGGGGACGTCCCATTGGATAAGCATTGGATCAGTTTAACCAGTTGTTAAGTGATAAAACTGTTTCACTCGATGTAATTTATTTATTACTTTAGGCAAGAAATACTGACCCCCCCCCCTCACTCTTATCCACCTTAACATTTCTAGCGGCATGGGAGCCTCGAATTCGAAGAGCAATTTAAAATCCATGATCTACGACACCCAACATGCGAATTCGAGTTCACCCCCCCCCACCACCATGGTGCCAATCTGGCACCAAAGCGGAAATACGTGATAACATTGAACTTTCATCTATTAGTTTTAGTAGGCAGTCCGTCAAGGTTCACATTCGTATTCAAGGTGAAACACAAAAAAAAACCAAGAAATATGAGGTTTATGGTGCCCTGGCACCATGGTGGCACCACTTTTATTTCCATGGTGGTACTGAAAGTAATTCATGCAAATCCTAAGGTATAATGAGAATTTTTCCTCAATTTCAAAGCTTGGATACAATTAGTAAGCAGTAAAGGAACCGAAATATTGAAAAATCGGATATTTTGTGAATATTATCCCCCCACTCACCCCCTCCCCTTGCGAATTTTGGTACTCGGGTGAAATTATGTATAACTCGGAAGTTATTTGAGTCAAACAAAAAAAGAAACACGCAAATCGGTTGGAAATTGAGGGCTGGGCAGAGTTTACAAGATTGTGCACGCAAACGCACGTTTTTTAAGCATTAACCCCCCCTTTCCCCCTCTTAAAAAGCAAAATCCAAAATTCCGGCGCCGTAGTGCACAACTAGATAGTATTTCGCGTCAAAAGAAAAAAGAACCACGAAAATCGTTTGAGAACTAAGGCCTGGGTAGAGTACACAAGATTATGCCCAAAAATGCACGTTTTTCGAGCATTAACCCCCCCTTTCCCCCCCTTAAAAGGCAAAATTCGAAATTCCGGCGACGTAGTGCACAACTAGATAGTTTTCCGCGACGAACAAAAAAAGAACCAGGAAAATCGGTTGAGAACTAAGGCCTGTGCAGAGTACACAAGATTTTGTTACACACACACATACACACACACATACACACACACATACACACACACATACACACACACACACACACAGACATACACCTATGGTTTTTTTCGCGGATTTGGATTCAGAATGGTATAAAACGGATTACTGTGTGGTTATTTATTTTTTCTGTTGAGTGTTGTCCAACTTTACCCCAGATCGATCGCATAAGGACGCCCAAGTCTTACTGTGGGACGTCCTAAAAAAGAGAAATGAAAACAGAATGGGGAATTTGTCTCAGTTTTAGATTCTGGAATTTCAAGTCAAATCCTATAATAGGGCCCTAGAATATCGTTTAACACTAGGAATAACCAAGGGGAAAAAATTACCGTAGGAGAAAATGACTAAACAAGTGAACCTCTGTTACAAAACACCGCAAAAATCGAGGAATATTGTTGACGTCATACGAAAAAAAACGACGCGAAAACAACTCCGACAACAGACAGAGTTCTAGCACCGCCACACAAAACGATCCAGTGAAATGGCTAGGTACTCGAATAATGTGATTCAAATCTTAGAACTAAATAAGAGAAGATGAAGACTAATAATGCTTGATAAACTAGTAGGTAGAATCGTATTGTAAAAAAGTGAGTAATATTGTTTCTTTTGGTCACTTTTGTGACTGGGTTCTTCCTGCCAGTTTGCGGCGCACTACTCGTAAGCTAAAAGTTCGTGTATGTTCCGCTTCTGTGGTAAGCGCCACAGAACCTCCTTTGAAGTCAGATTGGTAGAATATCCGTTACGTTTCAAACATGGCTGCCTCTTACACATTGCCACCACATTAAAATTTCCATCTTCCTTAAATTCTCTAAATTTTTTGGATGCGTTTTCGAGCAGCTCACTATGGTTTTATTCCATAAAAATAAACCCTCAATCGAAAAAAAAAAAAAAAAAAAAAAATGTGAGGCAAATTCCCCATTGGAGAGTTTTTTAAACATTGATTATTGAATTTTCAAGGGAACGTGATCGATAGCAGTAAGTACCAACCGGTGAAAATCAGTTCCCGTATAAATCATGCACAAAACACGACAATATTGGAAGCAATATGGGGTAGGTAATGGACGAAGGACAGTTTTGACGTCCTGAGGTTAAAGGTCCTGAAAATACGACTGTAATCATACCTGCGATTATCATTGTAATCATAATCGTAACTACACCTTTAATGCTTGTGATTATAATAGTAATCGTAATTATGATTACGCCCATCTCTGATCACAACACTATCCGTCCTCGATCGATGCCCTCTTTTCCACCAGTAGTTTCTATTCCACATAGTAGAAATGATCAAATACAGACAGACATGTGAGTGAAGTAGGTGCTCAACAATTAATTATAGTAAGGTAAGCACTGGAGAAAGGTACCTACTAGGTAAATAATAAACACAAAGAACTGTATGAAACTTTATAAACTTGTTGAACTGGAGTTATCACAACATAACATAACATAAACAATAAAACATGGCACAGCCTATTTTAAAAGCCTAAATAAAATTAACTAAAATTATCATAATATAATAAACACAAGCCATTTTATAAGCCTAAATTCATATTTAGTTGAAGAATACTAAAATTGAAGGTGCTAAGCACCATAAATTTTAGTATTCTTCAACTTCTTTGCCATCTCCAATTTCAGTATTCATCAGCTTCTTTCTCCTCTCCATCCCTAGAATCCGTTCCGACCTCATCGTAGTCTTTCTCAAGGGTGGCTAAATCATCTCGGGCTTCAGAGAACTCTCCTTCCTCCATGCCCTCGCCGACGTACCAGTGGACGAAAGCGCGCTTGGCATACATCAAGTCAAACTTGTAGTCAAGACGAGACCAGGCCTCGGCGATGGCAGTTGTATTGGACAACATGCAGACGGCACGTTGAACCTTGGCCAAGTCACCTCCAGGAACAACAGTGGGTGCCTGGTAGTTGATGCCAACCTGAGCAAAAATGGTTGAATTAGGCGCAAGTTCACATAAGACGGACAGGTCTACTCAACGAGTACAGTGCGTCTACAAATTCTATTGAGTTAGGCGCAGTACGCCACAAATAAAGATGTCACAGTATAAACCTGATACTGAGCCAAAAGCAATATAATTTTTAGACGCATCATCAAAAAGAGAGAGCACACAAAGAATGATATTGCACCATCATCTATTTGATAAATTTAAAGCAAGGAATATTTGCCACAGGCAGGAGTTGAACTTCATCCCATATTTTCGTCGAGTCTTAGTTCAATGATAGTGAATTTTTCAAATGAAGAGGTGGATTCCAGTTCCCACCTCCTTTCGTCCATGTGAGATCTGAGCAGTCATCCACTTCTTGACTCGACAGAAAAATACTGGCGGGAATATCCACTGCAAGATATTGCCAGTCACAAAGTGGGCTAGGCAGTTTAACCTTCATCCGCTCGCGTGGGCGGCAAACTGCCGCCCGCGATGAATTTTGCGTGGCAAAACATAACTGGCACGCAAGAGAGCGGGAAAGTGCAGTTGTATTCTCTAGTTGGACTTTCCTCCGCAAGATGTCGTTAACCTTTTCCTCCTGCGTTACGTTGGTGGCTGTCAATACACGTTCAAAGTTTGAGTGACTAAGTTCGGGGGCTAACTGCCGCCCCGCGATCGGCAGTGCAACATTTTTTTGAACGTCCACGGTGAAATGTAAGTATATTTTTTTACTTCATTCAGCCTCGTTATGAGTAGCTATGTATGTTTCGGAAGGAATGCCGATAAAAACCTGAGTTTCATTTATCATTTGTGATGTTTGCTTTGGTACCTACTCGTGATTCGCTTTTTTCGTAAGTACGTTATTTTTCTAGTTTTCTACCAGGTACCAACATACCTACCATTTTTATCCTTAGGTATTATTTCGTAATTTTGCATGGTTTCTTCTAAAGATTTGATATCTTCTGCTTTGAAGGACAATTTGATTTATCGAAGAAAATGTGATACTTTAGTCACTAGGCAGTAAGCTCAAGAAAAATATTTAGACGTTATTTCTTTTTTACCAAAGTTTATAATAAAATTTTTTGCATGGTTCCTTCTAATAATGTGATTATATATCTTCTGCTATGAAGAACAATTTGATTTATTGAACAGAGTGTGATAGTTTAGTCACTAGGCAGTAAGCCCAGAAAGAATATTATGACGTTATTTTTTTTGATTTTTGTTTACCAAAGTTTATAATTATTTTCAATAAAAGTTTTTCATTCTAAATAATGTGTATGAACTCACTTACAAGATGACCAACCCAAATCCTTGTCGTTATCGAGTTGAAGTACCAAAAAATCCATTGAAATAAGGAAAAATGTGACGGGCGGCTATCAGCGGCCCCGCGATCGCTAGTGTGACTCAGGGGGGCGCGAGCGGATGAAGGTTAAAGAAGGCCAAACTGATACCCACAATCTCTGTGTGAGAATTTATGGATCGATTTGCTCAGGAAGGAGAAGAATTAATGGATTTTATGTATGTTGACAGGGGATGTACATGGGTGTCACTACACCCTAGAATCCAAAAGACAATCCCTTCAATGGCGTCATTCAGGCTCCCCAGCTGCCAAGATGTTCAAAATGACGGCTTCAGCCAGTCCAGTCATGGCATTTGTGTATTAGGATTGAAGGGTGTCTATACTGCAATAGCCTTTAAATTCTCAGAAGAGCAATTCAGAAACATAGAAATGGTATGCCAACCAAAGGGGTCTGCCTTCACCATGATAACACTGTATAAATCACACAAGACTTTGTACTTCGTTTGGACGGGACCACCGGGAACCACCCTCCCAATTCATCTAACTGAGCAGCATCTGACTTCCCGAAATCGAAGGAGTTTGAAGGTGGAAACGATTTGCAGACAGTCAAGAGGTTCAGGAAGCTGTTCAGAAGTAAAGAGGTGGCACGGATGTCTATGAATCTGGCATAAGAAAGCCAGTAGGTGCCCAGGCTACAGAAATGTCTCAAACTCAAAGGGGACAACGTGGAAAAAGAGGAGAGAGATATGTGTGATTCACACAGTGAAGTATTCTATGAATTTCATTGAAATACAAGCTTTTTTCTATTTTGGTTTATTATTTTCAATAATGAACCTTCGAAATCGACTAAGAAATTTTTTTTTTTTCAACACCCCATCAAAATTTGATGGTTTACGTTTCAAGGTATGTAGAATCCAAAAATCGAATAAAAATTTGGCCGTCCGTCCGCGGCACTTTTGCCACTTAGCATTGACCGATTTTGATGAAATTTGGTATGTAGGCTCCATTTGGGGTCTAGTTGTGCCCCGAAGATTTTGGTTGATGTAGGTAAGTTCTAAGGGTTCCAAAATGAATTTTGAAATTTTGAAAACGCCCTAACTCAAAAAATTTCGATATAAAGGTATAGTTGCTTCCGAGTCTACCAAGGTAGCGGAAGCTTTGTTTTCACTTTTCAAGGACGAAAAAAAAAGTTCTCCAAAATCAAAATTTCCACTCGCGTTTTGCGTTTTAGACCTTTCTGAACAATTTTGGTTCCGTGTCTGTGTGTCTGTCTGTCTGTGTGTCTGTCCGTCTGTCATGATTTCCTTGTAACGCGCATAACTATACGAAGTAATTGTCCGATTTCTATGAAATTTTCAGAGATTGTGCGGGTTGGTGTGTAGACGGTCCCCTATGAAAATCATCATCCCCGGACTGATAGAAGCGACTGCGCATGCGCAAACGTGAATTCCTTGTAACGGCCATAACTTCCACATTTTCCATCCGATGTCAATGAAATTTTCAGGGATGTTACAGAGTAGTGTTTAGATGGTCCCCTATGAAAATCACAGAGAATTGTTTCTCATAGAGGGATGGTCTCCTGTGAGAATCTCAAATCCCAATAATTGCAGGTTATCGGTAGCTCAGAGGATAAAGTCTTGATTTGAGCTCCTAAGGTAGCGGGTTCGAAACCCAGCCGAGACTTTGTATTTTTTTGATCCAATCACATACCTACTTACCTAATTTTTCATCCGAATTTGATGAATTTTCTAGGATTGTCCAGATAAGCGTGTAGTTGGTCCCCTGTGAGGGTAGTGAAAGGTACTTAGAGATTGGTGTTTTGAGATTAACTACTATGCATCGGATCATCTATACAATCGGGTTATGGATACGAGGAAGCTATGTGCCACACCCACTTGGCAGACGTTTTTTTCCTTCAATTTAAGATTCGATAGAATTTTTTGAGACCACGCGGAGCTCTGTAGGACAAACCGTTCGCTCGCTACGAGAATTTAAGGGTTTTACGTACGATAAATCAGAAACACGAGTGTGAATCGCAAAAGAGGCCTAATCTCCGTTCAAATTTTAGCTGACCGAAATACGATCGATGTTTTTCTTCAAGTTGGATGGTTGGTGGCTTTGCAGACGAGTGATCTATATAGAAAAATAATAAACCATTGTGAAATAATTTGCAGCGTTTTTGAAAAGTTGTAAACTTACTTTCTGGATGACCCGCATACTTAAAAATACATTTATCTTAGCTAATGAAAATAATGAAGAAACTATAACCTTATTACTATTTAGGACCTATACGTTATTAAAAAAATGCTCCTCTCTTCCCACCACCATTTTTGAATTGAGCAGTTTTCCCCATCTTTTTCGGTCAATTTTTGCCTATTTCTAAAGGTGCCCCTACACTAACAAGCGGCTTGATCAAATGCTTGAACCTCCGATTGATGGGAGCTTCAAGCGTGCTTCAATCAACCCTTCAATCTTTTGATCAAAACTCTCTCGTCTGTCGAAGCAGAGAAGTGCAACAGTGTGTGTTGCGATCGTGCTTTCGCCTTTTCGATTTACAAAGGTTTGGGCTTCCTAATCGCAACATTGGTTGCTGTGAAGCGAAAAAAGAACCAAAAGAAAACAAGTGGGTGTGGCACATAGCTTCCTCGTATCCATAACCCGATTATGTAGATGATCAGATGCATAGTTGTTAATCTCAAAACACCAATCTCTAAGTACCTTCCACTACCCTCATAGGGGACCATCTACACGCTAATCTGGACAATCCTAGAAAATTTCATCAAATTCGGATGAAAAATTAAGTGACTAGATGTATGTGATTGGATCAAAAAAATACTTAGCCTTGGCAGGGATTCGAACCCGCGACCCCTGGGGGACAGTTGAAGTTACGGCTGCTACAAGGAATTCACGTTTGCGCATGCGCAGTCGCTTCTATCAGTCCGAGGATGATGATTTTCATAGGGTACCATCTAAATACTAATCTGTAACATCCCTGAAAATTTCATTGGAATCGGATGGAAAATGTAGAAGTTATGGCCGTTACAAGGAAATTCACGTTTGCGCATGCGCAGTGGCTACTATCAGTCCGAAGGTGATGATTTTCATAGGGGACCATCTAAATACTAATCTGTAACATCCCTGAAAATTTCATTGGAATCGGATGGAAAATGTAGAAGTTATGGCCGTTACAAGGAATTCACGTTTGCGCATGCGCAGTCGCTTCTATCAGTCCGAGGATGATGATTTTCATAGGGGACCATCTAAATACTAATCTGTAACATACCTGAAAATTTCATTGGAATCGGATGGAAAATGTAGAAGTTATGGCCGTTACAAGGAATTCACGTTTGCGCATGCGCAGTCGCTTCTATCAGTCCGAAGGTGATGATTTCCATAGGGGACCATCTAGATACTAATCTGTAACATCCCTGAAAATTTCATTGGAATCGGATGGAAAATGTAGAAGTTATGGCCGTTACAAGGAATTCACGTTTGCGCATGCGCAGTCGCTTCTATCAGTCCGAGGATGATGATTTTCATAGGGGACCATCTAAATACTAATCTGTAACATACCTGAAAATTTCATTGGAATCGGATGGAAAATGTAGAAGTTATGGCCGTTACAAGGAATTCACGTTTGCGCATGCGCAGTCGCTTCTATCAGTCCGGGGATGATGATTTTCATAGGGGACCGTCTACACACCAACCCGCACAATCCCTGAAAATTTCATGGAAATCGGACAATAACTTAGTATAGTTATGCGCGTTACAAGGAATTCATGACAGACACACAGACAGGGAACCAAAATTGTTCAAAAAGGTCTAAAACGTAAAACGCGAGTGGAAATTTTGATTTTGGAGAATTTTTTTTTTTCGTCCTTGGAAAGTGAAAACAAAGCTTCCGCTACCTTGGTAGACTCGGAAGCAAAACGACGGTGGTCTAAGGAGTGGTACAAACTGAGAAACCGCTTCACTCATGAACATCTCCTAAACTTCCTGTGTGATTCGGAACCAGAGGACTGCAGGAACTTTTTGAGAACGGACCAAGAAAGTTTTGATTATCTACTGGATTTACATGGCTGACGCAATGCTTGACAGAAATTTCCCAAGACTATCAAGCCGCTTCCTCAACCGCTTGAGTCATTCAGAATTTCTATCAATCACCGTCAACGCTTGGTTCAAGCGTCAAACGGGCTTCAAACTATCAATCACGCTTGATACAATCAATTTGGTCAAGCGGCTTGAGTAAAGTTGAAGTAAAGTAAAGTAAAGTAAACAACCATTTCAGGTTGGATTTTCGTCCGACTGCCATTCCTGGCGTCGCGGACGTCATCAGCTGTCTTCCTAAGGGAAGATCAGAATTTGTTCTGATGTATTTCGCTCATGGCTTCCCATTGGCCTCACCGCCCTGGGTTGGGACGAGGGGGAACTGCGACCGGCTTACCCGGAAAATATGCCGCAGAGGCCTCGAACTCACGGCCTCTGCAACCAGTTCGAGTCTCGTCTCCAGAGACACATTCAAGCGGCTTGAAGGTGTAGGGGCTCCTTAAGAGGTTATTGACATTCTAACTATAACATTTTAAATTGGCAATAAAATGTTGAATTCAAGATGTGAATACCTGATGCTCCTTGAGAATCGAGAAAAAGAAATATTACAACAAACTGCACCAAAATTCACTGAAACTGAACTGAAACCATTCACTTCGGTGCCTCCTTAACCAACTGAGGATTTCAACTGTTACAATTAGTAATACTTACTTAATAGGCTCAAAATACAAAACTACATAAGTGTATTTGTAATATATCGATACCTTAAAGCACAAAGGTGCAATGTCCATCCATCTTCCACATTTTAATTTTTTTTTCTACTTCAGAAAAACTCAAATTTAACAAAACTATTATTGACCTTCTTGACGATTATAGCTCGAAAATTTCTTGAAGAAATGAAAGAGTTTAGTGTAATAAGCCATTATTTTAGGAATGGGGTATTTCGGTCAATTTTTTTTATTTTTTTTTTTCAAAAGAGTATGGCTCAGGAATAACGATAATCGGGTCTGTTCGTCGAGAAAATGTTTTTAAAAAATCAGAGAAGCTAAGGAAAGTTGAAGATTTGAATGGTGTGACGTAGCTAGCCAATCGTGACGTAGCTAGCCAACTGTCATTGAAAAAAGTATCCATGCACGGAAACCCTTGAAAGACCTCTTGGATACTACAAAATAGTACTCACGCACGCTCGCGGCGTAGTCCTTGCCTAGTGTGTGTGCATTTATAGCGGCCCGCCTTTTTCAAACGTGTGAACTCTTTAATTAATTTTTCTACCACATGTTATAGTATCATTGGGCTTAAAGTTGTAGTATACAGGTTTTCAAGGGTGCTGAATCCAAATTTGAGGTCAAAAACCTGAATTTCCGACCCACCAAAATACCCCATTGTGCATTGGTGATAACTTCTTTTGCGTTTTTCTCAAAACTCAGTTTTTGGACATAGCCCCTTTGTGCTTTAAGGTATCTATATGACATACGTTCTCCATAGAATTCCGAGCTAATGCCTTTCAAACCATAATAGCTTGAGGTCTTCCATGATATGGGACATTATCAGTTATTCATAATGACAGGAAGCTTACCTTGAAACCAGTGGGGCACCAGTCCACGAACTGGATCGACTTCTTGGTCTTGATCGCGGCGATGGCATTGTTGACGTCCTTGGGCACAACATCGCCTCTATACAACATGCAGCAAGCCATGTATTTGCCGTGACGGGGGTCACATTTTACCATCTGGTTGGCGGGCTCAAAGCAAGCATTGGTGATCTCGGCTGGTAACAAAACAGAATATTTGAGTAAATCAGATGTATTATAGCAACAATTGACAAATGAGTTATAATATACAATGTATTGTATAATATATACAATGACATTATTGTAGGTATATAGTTGGAATCCACTTGAATCGGGGTTTTATAAAAGGGCGTAAGTCCACAAAATGCCATTTCGTTTTTTTGTCTTTCATTTTTCAGTTCTTCAACCCTAGGCGCATCATTTGCAATTAAAAGGGCATGCGAATGACGTCTCTAACATGATAGAAATCGGCTGCTTTGAAAATCCTTGTTTCGTTTAGAAGGGCGTAAGTCCGGACTTACGCCCTTATAAAAAGTGGAACCGCACTCTGTCGGAGAACTGAGTGCATCATAGCTTCCTTCCGTAATACATCAACACCATAGCTTCCTCCCATGTGACAGACATTCGCCTACCCCAGCGGGAATGTATTGATCAACTGTAACAAGATTGCAGATAGTCAGAAGATATTTATAGAAGATATTTATTCCAGAAGAGCATGCTCCACGCTGAAATCGCCAATTGGCCTACAAATGATGGTCCTGACCAGGGGCGGCTGCTGATAGGAGCATAGGCGCATGTGCACCCCCAGCCAATTAAAAAAGAAAAAAAATCAAAGTTAGTTCCTCTGGGTTTGAAGAGTAAGTTGGATGGTGACAGAAGACATGATCGTAGGCTCTGTGCTAGTTGAATCTACGCGCGAAAAAAGTGGCGGGGAGCTCCCTCTTTTCTGACCAATCAGCGGCGGTTCGCGCAAATCCAGTTTTATGCTCCGTTTCGAGGAGGGTGACGTCATTCGAGGGAGGCAGGCACGTGAGATTGACCAACCAGAGAGCACGAGATGTGACCTTGAGGAGCAGCACGGAGGCTGTGCGCCTGGGGTGTGTGAGTGAGTGAATTTCCAATTTTATTATTTTGTCTTCCTGGTTCACTGGTTTCCCGGTTTCCTTATCGTAAACAAACAGAACTGATAAGGGCATTTCGCGTTTTTCGTTTTCAGTCCACCGTTTTGTTCAAAGTGATTATTTAGGAGTGTTGCAGGTACTATGAATAATTCGGTGCATTACATTAACGTAAACTATTCGTGTTTGTCGGTCGTGAAAAAGTGCGACATTCCAGAAACTGGCCGCCCGTTGCCGTCTCTACCTAGACTCCAGCAGACGTTAAAATTTAAAAATCGTGCAGATTCGTACCGTAAGTTTAATGTCAAATAATATTCGACTTCTTATAATATTATTACAAGAAGGTAGATTGGCTTTGCAGATGTGAAGTGACGAACAAATTATTTTGAGGCTTGGGTTAAAGACGGCATAAGTGATCTCCCATTTAGCCAAAAAAACGCATTGGCTGTCTCCCATAAAAACGCTCTGGTAGATTTGCGTATATTGGGTCGTCAAAATATACCTAATGCAACAACTCAACAGTGCATATCATCTTAATCTGATGCAAAAAACCAAAACGGTTAACAAAAATAGGTACATTCTGTCTCGAATTATCGTTAATTTTTCTTCCGAGTTGGACGATGTTTTGAATCATCACGGGCAAATACACATTTCAGCTTTGCAATAAGATGGATGCATTTCTTGGGTTTAGACCTTTGATGATTAAGTAGGTATTTCAGAATTTCTGTTAACCACTAGAGAACATTATTTTTCGTGTCTATTGCACCTACGTATTTAGTACCGTTTGCAATTTTAAGATGAAAAAGTTACCAAGATTTATCCCATTTACATATCGTTACATAATTTCTATTTGGCAGAGAAAAGCACCTATTCTGTCTCTTCTCAGTAGCTTCTCCTGATCTCCGTGCACCCCCTGAGTTCAGGGCAGGAGCCGCCACTGGTCCTGACGTCAGCTGTTTTCGTTTTGATAAATGACCAACAAAACGAGCTTTCCTTAACAAATAGAAGTGATTTATGAATGAGTTTTAGGGTTTTGCTTCTTCACGTTCCATCAAACTTTTCATACGTGGCTTCCGAGTCTACGAAGGTAGCGTAAGCTTTGATTGTTTTCACATTTCAAGATTTAAAAAAAAATTCGTTTCAAGTTTTGGTTTTGAGATTTTCGTGTCTGTCTGTTATAAAATCCTTGAAAACTCCAATTTCGATGCAATTTTTCATGAATGGGGTAGTTGCATGGGTCGGAATTTCGTGTTTTTGACTTCAGATTCGAATTTAGCGCACTTAAAAACGTATATGGACCAGTTTTCAGTTCGAAATTCCATTTAGTTTAGCCGTATTTCAATAAAGAAGTACCATCCTTTTTAGTGTTGGCGGGCAACTCCTCTTACGTCATCCCTAAACGAGAATCTCACGATAGAGTGTGTTGAGATCACTGCAATCAAGGACAATTTGAGTCAGAAACATTGAAATATACCTACTTGCAAAATGATAGTGATGATTAAAAAAATTTTGAAATATATTTTTCAGGTTTTTTATGTTTGAATTAATCGTTTAAATTGAAAATTTTGAAGCATAATTTTGGCTGTTTTTCTTTTTGTTGTGTTGGCGCTAAAACCTCACGTTACTTTTACGGTCATCACGTTATCAGTTTTTCGGGTGGCCTTTTCTCGTAGACTACGAGTCGTAGTGCGGTCCGAGTTGTTACCATATTATAGTTTACACCAGTATTTACCATAATTTATTAGTTGTTTGGTTTGGAAAAGATAATGTTCACTGTAGAGTTTCAAGAAGCTTTTAATAAACGCTTGCATACGAGTCTGCAACACATGTCTTCACTTTTTCCCGCTACCTACCCAATCTGGTTTCAAATGTTGTTGATAGTTCTTTTAACTCAGGGGTATATCTCAGTTTCTTCCGTAAGTACAACGGTTTTGGCAGTATATCATTTATGCGTAAATGTAGGGCTTTCCAACGAATGGTGAACGATTTTTCTACGAACGCGAATGACGAAGATAAAGTTCGGTAGGAACGACTTGGCTGTAAGTAGAAATCATCAGAGAAACAACCGTAACTTTTTTTTCGTTGATGTGCCAAAGTATTGAAATAAAATGTCAATATGCCAAAAAGGAGAGCCATCGACTAGAGTTTCGAGGTAGCTTCCCTGGAAAATATTCCGTACATAAATATTGGCATGTTGTAAGTACGATTTTTACGTCAATTAACAAGTTTGTCAGCGCCGAAATAAAAGGAGCCAATAATGTGAAGTAAGTTGACACTTTTATAGTAAAAGGTCAGTTGTAACTGTGATTTCTTGTGTGTAGTACTTCTTCATCCAAATGGTTGCTCATTTATTGGAAGTTTCATTTTAGTGTCATTATCCTGTACAACGTAGTACCAATGAGTGTTAGTAAATTGTTAAATAAAACGATGTTGGTTATGTCCAACTTAGAAGAATCTAGCAAATTTGCGAGGTTGTGGCTCGAGTATCACCAGAACGCCGCGTTTCCTCACAACCATGTATGATTTCAGTTACAGTGGAGGGAATGCCAGTAGGAAACAAAATCTTTGATGCAACATGTTTCGATTGCGCAGCTAGCAAAATTCAGTATGAAAGCACCACGAAGTGTGAGTGATTCTCCAATTTTATTGCCACAAACGAACGTAAACAAACAGAGGGTTGCTATCAAAGGACCCCCCGGCACAGTACCCCTAACCTTGCGTCAGGGTAACAGTGGTGTAGGGTCAGGGTGTCTTGGCCCCCTTCACACCCGTGACGTGGCCCCCACCCCGCAGTGTCCAAGCCGTGTGTAGGTTTTCCGCCTGAATCCGAAATCCCGTTTTTCGAAAAAATCTCTAAATTTTTAGGAAGCGTTTCCGGGAGTTTTATTTGCAGATACGTACTTCAATAAAGATTCTCTACACAGAAAAAATACAAAAAAATATCATGCAACTACCCCATTGTGCGGGTTGGCATGTAGATGGTCCCCTATGAGGGTAGTTCAAGGTACTTGGAGATTGATGTTACGGGATAGCTACTATGCATCGGATCTTCTAGAAATCGTTATGAATACGAGGAAGCTATGTGCCACACCGACTTTTCATTCCTACAACAACTGAGTTTCATTATTTTACGACTTTCCGGGTTACCAATGATAAATGGAGTAATTCGTCATGAGTGAGATAGTACACAATTTTTTTAAAAGGGCGTAAGTCCACGGGATAGATTAACGTATTTGGAGCCCCTAGGTGGGGGATAAAAATCTGGAAAAGTACCTAAAACACGTCAAATTGATTGCTGAGACAGGGAAACAGTTTTCCTTTCACAATGTTATCAATAGCGGCATACAGGAAGTTTTTCTTGATTTCCCGAAAGTTTAGTTGCAAGGACTTACGCCCTTTTAAAAGAAACTGATTCACTTGGACAAACAATCTTGCATTTCTTCCTTCAAATTTTGATTTTTATAGCAAATTTACAATGTATTGAATGTAACAGTATTTACCAACAGAGAGCTGTTCATGGTAGGCTTTCTCGGCAGATATGAGAGGAGCGTAGGTGACTAGTGGGAAGTGAATCCTGGGGAACGGAACCAAATTCGTCTGGAACTCAGTGAGGTCGACATTAAGGGCTCCATCGAACCGAAGAGAGGCTGTTATGGAGGAGACGATCTGACCTATCAGTCTGTTGAGGTTGGTATAGCTTGGTCTCTCTATGTCCAGGTTACGGCGGCAGATCTCATAAATAGCCTCATTGTCGACCATGAACGCACATTCTGAGTGATCTAGGGTGGTATGCGTAGTGAGGATGGAGTTGTAGGGTTCAACGACGGAAGTTGAGACCTGAAATCAAAATTCGTATTTTCAGCTACCGTCACATTAAAATAGAACACAATGTATCTTACATTTATATATAATCTATCTAACCTAATCTGAATCTATCAAACCTGTAAAATGCAACTACAGCAAATTAGGTATTGTTACGTGGAATAAGAGCTCAACAGCTACTCAGATGACTTGAATTCATCCCCAACACTTTCATTGCACCCCAATGTACTAAATTTCATCGCTCAAAAATAAAATACAGTAAAGTTAGCTTCATAGCACACACCGCTGATTTGCCTTTCTGCTGATTGCCAAAGAGATCTGAATGGCTCAACTCACTTTTCTTTGGTATGTTACCTATAAAGCCTAGTCATCACTTTCGACAATTCAAACATGTGAGCGCAGCAATCATGAACTGACAATAGTGATTTTGTACTTTCCGTATTCCTCTTCTCGTAGTTACACAAATTTCCCTTCCACAGGATGATTTCTGTTACAAGAAAGGTATTTTCATACCGTGGGAAGATAACTTCTGTCGTTTTCATTGACAGATAGCAAAAATAATCTTGCTCACTCACTGGTGACGCTTTTCCTACACCAAACCCCCATCAATGCGGATCGGAAACACTGAAATAACAACTAAACCAGCAGCCAGATATCTAGGAGTCATGTTGGACACAAAAATCACATTTGGTGAACATTTAAGGAGAACTGCAGACAGGGCTGCACAAAAATCGGCAGCTCTTTGTCACCTTATGAGAAACATAAATGGCCCTAGACCATGCAAGAGACGCTTGATGATGACAATGGTGCAGTCAATTCTCTTGTATGGAGCGGAGGTGTGGGCGGATGCACTGAGTGTGGCGTATCTCCGACAGAGACTGATAGCTGTGCAGCGAAGAGGAGCTCTATGAATCGCCTGTGCTTACCGAACAGTTTCAGAACCCGCTATCTTTGTGCTTACCAGTGTCATACCGATCCAGCTGATGGCTTCAGAGAGAAAAAGAATTTTCGACAGAAGGGATGAAGGAGACAGGTCCCGCATAGCCAAGGAAGAAAGAGATTGCACGATGGTAAGCTGGCAAGAGATATGGACAAGAGAATATAGAGGACGGTGGACAGCACGGCTAGTGCCAAACATCCAGAAATGGACGGACAGGAAGCATGGAGAATTGAACTTTTTCCTCACACAATTCTTCACAGGACATGGACTGTTTTATGCCTATCTACACAAAATGGGAAAGGTAACTGTCCCAACATGTCCGCACTGTCAGAAGAGAGAAGATGATGATGCGCTGCACACCTTTTTCAAATGCACCAAATGGGCGGCTGAAAGAAGCCAGCTGCTTGCAGAGCTGGGATTAACTTTCCAAATTCCAACACCAGAAGCTGTCATCAGCAAGATGCTGGAAGGTGAGAGGAGCTGGAGTCTTGTGGCAGCATACGCAGAGAGTATCCTGACAAGGAAGACATTGTTAGAACGAGAGAGACAGAGAAGGGAACACCTGGTCCGTCCCGCCATCCAGAACTGATGAAGTGCCCCAGGACTCAGCCTGAAGTAATGTGTTAAACTGTTCCAGGCTGATCATCCAACGTGGGAGAAAAGGAGGTGTTTTTTAAGTGGGTTTGAATCCCACATAACCTTGAAGTCGCGGATCCTTCAAGGTATCTTACGAGATCCAACTCCACCTGTGGATCTTAAAGATTTTCTCACCTACCTGCCGGAAAAAAAAACCCATGGAAAGACAGGCCGAATGATGAGCTAGCAGCTTATTTCAATTTTTCTGTGAAAAAAAATACGAGACGAACAAAAATACTCCAATAAACGTCCTAGCAAAATAATACGGCAAATTTCTTGCAAGATTGTGGTCTTAATACCAAATTTAGAACCTACAAAACTAAAATTGATTGATTAAATCTGATTGGCTCAACTTTCAGAAATTCATCACACTGTTTATCTGTCGTTTGTCAGGTTCTAATTGGAAACTCATCACGTTCTAATTGGAGAAGAATAGAAGTGAAATGACAAAAGCCAGCCCTATTGGTATAAGTATCTGATGAACGTCACTGAGAAGGCCAATTTCATGATGGAGGTTTGAGGGCACCTCCATCATGAAATCTGCGCGGTGTTATGGAACTATAACTTTCCATAGGAACATCGTATTACGAAAAATCCCAGAGAAATTAGTGTAGTGGTTTTAACGTGATAGAGTAACTAACTGACACAAAGATTAACAAACAATCGACAAATAAAATAGTACTCTAATCTTATGTATCCTTTTATTTTATCAGGGAACCTGCTGGGAAACATTACTCTTGACAGTTGCGTCAAGAGCAATGTTTCACAGTGAGCTATGAGCTCATTTCAATCAGTCCAATGGGGTATTTCAGTCTATTAAAAAAAAAAATTTTTTCAAAAGAGCATGGGTCAGGAATAACGGTAATCGGGTCTAATCGGGAGCTAATGAAGATTTGAATGATGTGACGTAGTAAGTTGTTGTGACGTATTGAGTTGCTTACCTTGAAACGAAACGTTCCACCATAGATCCTGAGTGGTTAATAAAATAAAATAAAATACTACACACACGCACGCGGTGTAGTGTTTGCGTTCATGGAGGCCCGCCTTTTGTTTTCAAACGTTTGAGCTCTTCATTTAACTTTTCTACCACATGTTATACTATCAATGGGCAAAAAGTTGGAGTATAGGAGTTAGGTTTTCAATAGTGCTAAATCCAAATTTGAGGTCAAAAATCTGAATTTCCGACCCACCGAAATACCCCATTACCGCCTCATATCGATGGTATCATGACTTATCAATCAAGATTTTTGGTGGTTTTGAGTTAGCTAAGTATTCAGAAATAGTTAGTAGCTAGACACGCTGGCTAACTCAAAACGGCTAAAAACCTTGATAGGTCATGATACAGCTTAACTGTCAATATGAATTGAGAGAAACCTTCCTGTGGGTTCACTCTGTAACAAATAGAACTGTAACAAATTTTACTGGTCCTAGTCGGGTGATAACTAAGAAACTATGTTTGTCAGCTTCATATTGCCATTTGTTGGTTATGTCAACTGTTGGCATCAATTTACTTACCCTATAACGGCTCATTCGCATTAAACTACTAGGATCTGTCCAACAAAACGAGTTTACAGTTGAAGCATCGATCTGCTCTGTTGGGTCAACAGTAAATCAGAATTAAATCCACGAATACATAAATTTTTACCACGTTGTAAAACCCTCTCCCATTCTAGAAAATTGGCTCCAAATTTGCCATTCTTCCATTAGAAATCTGAATGAGGAATTTCACCATATAGGAATTTCCTATTTTTGACCCCAAAATCGGATTCTGCACCTCGAAAAACCTCCGACGCGAACTTTCAGCCCGTATTTCCTAATTTACGAATAAACAAAACAGTGTAGAAAATATGAACGTTTAAAAAAACCGGGAGGATGACGTCAACCTGGAATAGTTCATGTACGGCCGCTTGAAGCGCTGAGATCGTGAAATCTCAGCAACATTTCACTAAACCAGTGAAGATAGAAATCGAAAAACTGAAGAAAAAAATAGAAAAAGCAAGATGGGGAATATTGGGTTGGGATTGTATGATGGGGGGATTGTGCGGGTTGGTGTGTAGACGGTCCCCTATGAAAATCATCATCCTCGGACTGATAGAAGCGACTGCGCATGCGCAAACGTGAATTCCTTGTAACGGCCATAACTTCTACATTTTCCATTCGATTTCAATGAAATTTTCAGGGATGTTATAGATTAGTATTTAGATTGTCCCCTATGAAAATCTTTACCTTCCGGCTGATAATAGCCACTGCGCATGCGCAAACGTGAATTTCATTGTAACGGCCAAAACTTCCACATTTCCTACCTGATTTCCATGAAATTTTGAGTGATTATGCAGATTAGGTTGTAGATGGTCCCCTATAAAAATCATCACCCCCGGAATGATAGTGCGCGTGCGCGTGCGCAAACGTGAATTCCTCGTAACAGCCATAACTACCACATTTTCTACCCGATTTATATGACATTTTTAGGGATTACGCGGATTAGGTTGTAGATGGTCCCCAATGAAAATAAAGGCCTTAAAATTTACAGAAGCCTCTGCGCATGCGCATATGTAAAATCCTTGTAACAGCCATAACATTTACATTTTTCATCCAAATTTGATGAAATTTTCTAGGATTGTCCAGATTAACGTGTAGATGGTCCCCTATGAGGGTAGTGGAAGGTACTTAAAGATTGGTGTTAGATAACACGATTTCGTCGTTTCATCGGTCAACAATGGGAGGAGACAGCGATCCAAACAGCCAATCAGCAAGCGTTTCCGCTTCACATTGAAGAAGTCCGTTTTCCCGGTTATTTTTTGAAATCATAAATTTTGATTGTCTCCCAAAAATAAAAGGAGAATTATTTTCCGAAATCAACCCGATTTTCATCTATCCCACACCATTAACTATTCAGGAAAAATGCAAACAGAATTCGGTGAAACTCGTCATTGTTCCTTGAACGATAAAAATATACCAAACTCCCTACTTCGACACAAATAACAATAAGTCAAAGCTCAAGGAGCAATTCACTAGAAAGACGTTAGAAAAACATAAAGATGTATGCTTACCTGGGGAGCAGGGTAAACGGCGAATTCGAGCTTGGATTTTTTGCCATAGTCGAGCGAGAGGCGTTCCATGAGAAGGGAGGTAAATCCAGAGCCAGTACCGCCGCCGAACGAGTGGAAAATCAAAAATCCCTGGAGGCCTGTACACTGATCAGACAACTTGCGGATCCTGTCCAGCACCAAGTCGATGAGCTCCTTACCAACTGTGTAGTGACCTCTGGCGTAGTTGTTGGCAGCATCTTCCTTACCAGAGATCAGTTGTTCGGGGTGGAACAGTTGTCTGTATGTACCAGTCCTAACCTCGTCTGTAATGAACAAGAAGTTATACACTTGTGGCTTCTTCCAAAATCCGAAATGACGTTCCAGGTTTTTAGTTTTTAAAATAACAACTCCCAAGTTTTCACATATTTTCCCATGACAAATAGACAATTTTTTGGATACCTTTTCTGTTTTACAGCGTTGCGTCCAAAATACTTCATCTTTAACCAACCCAAAAACCTCCAAACCTAAACCTTGGAGTTTAGAACCTTCCCCATTTTATAAGATTGGTCCTCCATGTTGGTTCTATTGGATTCAACATTTTTAATTATGAAAATATTGAGGAATTTGTGGCAGCATACATCATAAGTATGCTATGAAGAAACATTTATGATCCAAGTATGGTTTACATGTCAAGTGGTATGTATTTTGATACATAAAACCTCATCAGACGTGTGGGTGGCCCAGTTAATTGTAAAATTTCCACTGACTCTCTGAGATTCAAAAATATCTTGACTAAATGAAGCAATTCAAAGGATTCAATACGGCAGAATGCTTAGAAATGTTTGTAAAACATCACCATCGCAGCTAACAACAAACTGTGTAGACTCACGGTTGACAAGGGGGTTTTCCGAATCAGAAAAATCAAACATCGACGCTTTAGAACGTTAAGAGACAATAACAGACTATCAAAACAGTATAAGGTGAACTACAAAGAGCGGATCGTTAGTCGAGGGGAATTCGCTGTGCTTAGAGATCACGAGAGGAACTGACGGCTTCCAGCCAATCAAACTAGATTACATTGTGCGAGTGAATATAGGTGTTAACAATCATACTTACCGACGACTGAAGGCTCAAGATCAATAAAGACAGCACGGGGAACGTGCTTGCCAGATCCAGTCTCAGCGAAAAAAGTGTTGAAGGAATCGTCGCCAACGACCTTATCTGAAGGCATCTGGCCATCACGCTGAATCCCATGTTCCAGGCAGTAAAGCTCCCAGCAGGCGTTGCCGATTTGAATCCCAGCCTGCCCGACGTGTACACTGATGCACTCACGCTGTACAACACAACGATAAAAAGAAAATTTTGGTTAGTGAAAGCATTTATCATCCTGAACAAACGATGTGGTTCCCTGTCTGATAGTGGTCAGAGGCTGTACGTTTTCCAGGGTGGACCATACCTCCCAACTCGAACAGCCAAAGCGAATTTAAAACACTTATTTCAACTTTCTAGAGGCCCTGTAACACCTAACCAACAACCTAACTGAATAAACGGTTTTTCCTATTTTGGTTTATTATTTTCAATAATGAACCTTTGGAATCGATCAAGAAAACAAAATTAACCCCCCTCAAAATTTGTTGGTTTACGTTTCAAGGTACGAAGAATCCTGCGTTAAAATAATTTGTAAGACCTTACTTGTATATCAGAGTCTACCAAGGTAGCGGAAGCTTTGTTTTCACTTTTCAAGGTTGAAAAAAAAGTTCTCCAAAATCAAAATTTCCTCTCGCGTTTTACGTTTCAGACCTTCCTGATCAATTTTAGTTCCGTGTCTGTCTGTCATGACATCTTTGATACATCCATAACTTCTACAATTCTGATCCGATTTCGATTAAACTTCCAGAGATTGTGCGGGTTGGCGTGTAGATGATCCCCTATGAAAATCATCACTCCCGAACTGATAGTAGCCACTGCACATGCGCAAACGTGGAATCCTTGCCACATCCATAACTTCTACTTTTCTCACCCGATTTCAATGAAATTTGCGGGGATTAAGCGGGTTGGTGTGTAGATGGTCTCCAATGAAAATCATTGCCCCAAACTGATAGAAGCCACAGCGCATGCGTAAACGTAAAATCCTTGTAACACCCATAACTTCTATATTTTTCAACAATATTCAGAGATCGTGCGGCGGGTTGACGTGTAGAGTCCTTTAAGAGGATAGTGCAAGGTACTTAGAGATTGATGTTTTGAGATTAACTACTATGCATCGGAGCATCTATACAATCGGGTTATGGATACGAGGAAGCTATGTGCCACACCCACTTGGCAGACTTTTTAAAAAATTGTTGCTGGATGGAACACCTCTTCCCAACTCATTAGTTATTCTTACAGGTGGTTTTTGAACCTAGAAGAGGTTTCAAATCATTAAAAAGTGCGTAGAATCGTTGTTTGTTGAAGTAAGTACTTGATTTTTTTTACTTTTTTGAGGGAAAATAGAAAAATAGAGTTGTATGCACCTAAATATTGGGTGAATTCCAAAACAGTATGTTTCCTGAACGCAGAATTTCATGCTCTACTCATTTATTTCACGAGTTTTCACACAGAACGACCGTCCTCAATTTTCAATGGCCGTTCTCAGGCGTTTTAAAGTTGGGTAAATACAGTCTTCACACAGGTTGGGAAAAGTTGGCAAATTTTGAAAGCCGATTGAGATTTTACTTAATTTGGAAGTTGGGGTAGCCATTAGACGAAGAATTTCATGCTCTTTAATAATAGAAGTAGTAAAATTTCTAGAATGATGCATAGTTCAAGATATCAACGAAAAACCAGAACAAGTCCGACAATTTTTAGGTTTTTATGCTTCCAAAAGTTTTACCGAAAAATTGTTGTTGGATTCCCTTAGTTTCCCACTATTGAGCTGCTAAGACACCAATTAAAATTAGAAACATAGCATGTGAGCTTTTGCAGACACCGAAGTCTAGATTTACTGGACCAACAGGAATTTGTCATATCAGTTGAACTTGGACCTGTTTATGTTTAACTACCAATCGTTAATAAAATCAGTCTACCTCGAACTGTTGTTTGTGTCACATCTACCCGATATAACATGGCGCTGCGGAAAACGTGAACCTCGTGATTCATCCCGATTATTATCCGTTATCATCCGCGACTACACAATTCGTGAATAATTAATCCTCGCGATTCGCGAATATGCAGAACCTACAGCCTCCAAACCCATTATCGTTTGAAGGTAATGTGGACGCGAATTTCCAGAAATGGAAGAAACAATATGATATCTATTCGGTCGCTACCGGACTTAACACCAAACCCAAGGATGTGCAATGTGCTGTTTTACTTCACATATTGGGACAAGAGGCACAAGAACGCTATGAAACCTTCGACAAAACTGAAGATACAGCAAAAGACCCCATGGAGATCATGAAACTCTTCGAAACGTTTTGCTCTCCAAAGAAAACCGTCACAGTTGACCGCTACATTTTCTTCACGAGAAATCAAAAGCAAGGAGAATCACTCGATGACTATTTCACTGATCTCAAAAAGCTCAGCAATTCATGCAGCTTCGAAACACTTCGTGAAGGTTTGGTAAGAGATCGAATTATCACAGGCATACTCGATCAAAATCTGAAGGAACGTCTCCTCAGAGAAGATGATCTGGACTTGACGAAATGCATTAAAATTTGCAAAACAAGTGAACTCGCCGAGACACAATTGAAAACTCTTCAGGAAGACTCGCGGAAAACAGTAAACTTTGTGAAACATAGTAAACAGCAAAGTAGTAAGTGCTCAAAATGCGGCTATCAGCATGAGTACCGGAAATGCCCTGCATTTAATCAAGAATGTGGAAGATGCAAACGTACTGGACATTTTTCCAAGATGTGCCGTTCAAAAATCACCAACAAGGAAGAGGACCATCAAGCAAACAAGAAAAAAGGCCTTCGCTCAACGAAAACCTACCGAAAACCAGCCAAACGAGTTGGAATCGTCGAAGGAGATGAGGGAAGTCAATCAAATCCATTTTTTCTTGGCATGATTTCGACCAATGATAATGATATAGATAGATGGTGTACAACAATTTACACTAAAAATAAAAGTATGCAAGTCCGATTAGACACTGGAGCCGATACAAATGTTTTGCCTTATAATATTTATAAAAAACTTGGTTTACAACGACATCAATTAACTGAAATAAACATTAACTTGAAAAACTATAACGGCACTCCTATTGATGTTAAAGGGAAAATATCACTTCCATGTAAAATAAATAACAAGAATCATATTATAGATTTCATAGTTGTAGACAGTTCGGTAAAAACACCAGCTGTACTAGGTTGGGAAACTATTGAGAAACTCAACTTAATTAAAAGAATAGCTAATGTTAGATTCGAGAATGTGTGTCCAAGTAGCACAAAATATAAATTTCTGAAAGAATTCGAGCATTTATTTAACAACAATTTAGGGGAAATCAAAGGTGCGGTCTATAATATAAAAATGAAAGATGGTTATAAAGGGCAAATCCAACCTTGTCGGAGAGTGCCGATAAAACTACTAGAGCCGTTGAAGTTTGAACTTGATAAAATGGAACAAAGTGGGATCATTAGGAAAGTTACTCAGCCCACCGAGTTCGTCAGCTCTTTAGTAATTGTTAAAAAACGGGACGGTGGTCTAAGAATTTGCTTAGATCCACAACAATTGAATAAAAATATATTGAGGGAACACTTTGAAATGCCCACGTTTGATGATATTGCAGCCCGTATTGGAAAATCGAAAATATTTTCAACTTTGGATGCTAACAAGGCATTTTGGCAAATAAAATTATCCGAAGAAAGCTCATTATTTACCTGCTTTAATAGTCCGTATGGCAGATATTGTTTTAATAGAATGCCCTATGGCTTATGTTCGAGCTCTGAAATTTTTAACAAAACTTTCACTGACATTTTTGGTAATATTAAAGGAACAGCCGTTTTCATGGATGAGTTAATTATTTTTTCGGAAGACGAATCAAAACATAAAGACATATTATTAGAAGTACTGAAAAGAGCATCAGAATATAATGTGTCATTCAATATTGAAAAATGTAAATTTGGTATTTCAGAAATTAAATTTTTAGGGCATAAATTTTCGGAAAATGGTTTGGAACCAGATGATGACAAATTACAAGGTATCTTGTCAATGAAACCGCCATCTAATGTCAAAGAATTGCAAACTCTTTTAGGAATGGTGACGTACGTCTCCAAGTTTATAAAAAATCTGAGTATATTAACAGAACCTTTAAGAACTTTGCTCAAAAAAGATGTAGTATGGTACTGGGCACATGAACAGGAGAAAGCATTTAATGATATTAAAAGAGCACTATCGGAAAAGCCAATTCTTCAATTTTTTGATGTTAAAAAACCCATCACGTTATCAGTAGACTCGTCTCAGGGAGGTGTAGCAGCAGTATTGTTACAAAATAATCTACCTTGCGCATATGCTTCTCAGGCTTTTAATGATATTCAAAAAAGATGGGCACAAATTGAAAAGGAATGTTACGCGATTGTATTTGCCTGTGAAAAATTTCATAAATATATTTTTGGATCACAGAATATAACGGTGGAAAGTGATCATAAACCATTAAAATTTATATTTGCTAAACCACTAAACCAATGTCCTCCAAGATTGCAACGTATGATTTTGAGACTGCAACCATATGACTTAAATGTGATTTACAAATGTGGCAAAGAGCTCCTACTAGCTGACTCATTGTCACGAAACTATAGTAGTAATCCCGTCCTAATCAATGTAGACCAAGATATTGAACTTCATGTCTCTACAGTTATAGATGTTTCAGAAAACATGTCTAAAATAAGAAATGAAGAATTTATTAGAAATACTGAAGTAGATGATGAACTACAAACGTTAAGGAATTTTGTGTTAAATGGTTGGCCATCTAATAAGATGTTAGTGCCTGATATCATAAAACAATATTTCCCATATCAAGGAGAAATTTTTGAATACAAAAACTTGATATTTAAAAATGGATGTATAATAGTTCCCAAAATAATGAGACCTGAAATGTTGAAAAGAGTACATTTCAATCATTTAGGTATAAGTAAATGTAAACAAAGGGCTAGGGAAGTTATGTTTTGGCCAGGAATGGGAAAACAAATAGAGGATATGATACAAAATTGTAATATATGTCTCAAATATCAAAAAGAAAACCAAAAAGAACCATTAATGCCTAAAGAAATACCTGAAAATCCATTTGAAGTTGTAGGAACAGATTTATTTCACTATAAAAACCAAAACTACTTGATCCTAGTTGACTACTTCAGTAAATTCGTAGAAATTGCTATTTTAGGGAGTGACACATCGAGCGAAAAAACGATTTTGAATCTAAAGTCATTTTTCGCGAGACATGGTATTCCCAAAATAGTATATTCTGATGGAGGCCCTCAGTACTCATCCACTAGATTCAAAGATTTTGCCAGGGATTGGGGATTTGAGCATAAAACTTCGAGCCCCAGATATCCACAATCGAATGGCATGGTCGAAAGGGCCATCCAAACGGTTAAAAGGATGCTACTGAAAGCCGATGAAAACAATCGTGATCCTTACATTGCTTTGATGGAATATCGTAACACCCCAATTTGTGAAAACGTTGGATCTCCTGCTGAACTTCTGTTTAAACGTAAATTGAACGGTATTCTTCCTAAAAAATCCGATTTCTTCCAAGATAATGCAAATTTTGAAATAGGTCTACAATTGAAAGCCAGACAGTTGGCACAAAAACATTACTACGACAAACATGCAAAACTTTTAAATGATTTATTGCCTGGGCAATCAGTCCTTTTCAGAGATAAAAATAACCAACTTTCCCCAGCAAAAGTATTGAAAGCATGTAGTAGACCTCGCTCGTACCAAATTCTAACAGATAATAACAAAATTTTGGAAAGAAACCGAAAACAACTATTTAAAAATAATGCACAAGAAGCTAGTACTGTTGACAAACAGAGTGAAGTTGTTGTTAATAAGGAAACCCCAGCAGAGAATGAGAACTTATCGCAAGATAAGAAGGAGAGAACAAGGTCAGGTAGGATAATCAAGAAACCAGATTATTTAACTTATTATCATACTAGCGGCAAGTAATCCCTAGGAATGTACCAAAGTACAGAAGATAATATTTATGTTAACAAAATGAAATAATTTAACGAAATGATGTTAATGAAATGATTAGCGAAATGATGTTAATGAAATGATTTAGTCATGGTATCATTATGATTGTTGTCATTATGAAATGTGGACAAGAAAATTATTAAGAACAATTTAAATAAGTTTGTCAATTTATTTGAAGTTTGAAACTTCCTATGTACAAATGATGATTATTTTTAAAATTCTAACATATTGTTTGTTCGGAACAATTTACATATTGAAGATCAATTTATTTTACTAATTATTCTTTTAAAGATGTACAATTCAAAAAGGGGATGTCATATCAGTTGAACTTGGACCTGTTTATGTTTAACTACCAATCGTTAATAAAATCAGTCTACCTCGAACTGTTGTTTGTGTCACATCTACCCGATATAACAGAATTGACCTTTTTAGGACGTCCCACAGTAAGACTTGGGCGTCCTTATGCGATCGATCTGGGGTAAAGTTAGACAACACTCAACAGAAAAAAAAAAAAAAAACCACACAGTAATCCGTTTTAGACCATTCTGAATCCAAATCCGCGAAAAAAAACCATAGGTGTATGTCTGTGTGTGTGTGACTAATCTAGTTGTAAACTAAACTCTAGAATCTAAACTCTAAACTATCTAGTTGTGCACTACGGCGCCAGAATTTTGAATTTTGCTTTTTAAGGGGGGGAAAGGGGGGGGGGTAATGCTTTAAAAACGTGCGTTTGCGGGGGTAATCTTGTAAAATCTGCCCTGGCCTCAATTTTCAACCGATTTGCGTTTTTCTTTTTTGTTTGACTCAAATACATTTTGTACATGATTTTACCAGAGTACCAAAATTCGCAAGGGGAGGGGATGAGTGGGGGGATAATATTCATAAAATATCCGATTTTTCAATATTTCGGTTCCTTTACTGCTTACTAATTGTACCCAACCTTTGAAATTGATGAAAAATTCTCATTATACCTCCGGATTTTCCGACGTATTTCCGCTTTGGTGCCAGACTGGCACCATTGGTGGCGATGGGATGGGGGGGGGGGGGTGAACTCGAATTCGCATGTTGGGTATCGAAGATCATGGATTTTAAAATGCTCTTCAGATTCGAGGCTCCCATGCCGCTAGAAATGTCATGGTGGATAATGGTGAAGGGGGGGGGGGGTCACTATTTCTTGACTAAAGTAATAAATAAATTACGTCGAGTGGAGTGAAACAGTTTTATCGCTTACCAACTGGTTAAACTGATCTAATGCTTATCCAATGGGACGTCCCCTGGAATGCATGCATTACTAAACAATATGTTTGGACTGAGCTTCTCACTTCGAAATTTTGTCTAGACAACTGAACGAAGATTTGCCAAACGAAAGAGAATACTTGGGAGCCTCATGTCGCCAGTGATGCTGTGAGTGAATCGAGTTTAAAAACGCTGCAAATTATTACACAATGGTTTATTCTTTTTCTATATAGATCACTCGTCTACAAAATCACCAACCATCCAATATGGAAAAAAAAGAAAAAAAAAAAAAATTCTAATCACCAACCATCGAGCTCTAATTTGAACGGAGATTAGGCCTCTTTTGCGATTCACACTCGTGTTTTGATTCATATATATTTATTTAAATTTAAACCCTTAAATTTTCGTAAGGAGCGAACGGTTTGTCCTACAGAGCTCCGCGTGGTCTCAAAAAATTCTAAAAATTCTATAGAATCCTAAATTGAAGGAAAAACAATACCTTTATATCGAAATTTTTTGAGTTAGGGCGTTTTCAAAATTTCAAAATTGATTTTGGAACCCATAGAAGTGACCTACATGAACCAAAAGCTTCGGGGCACAACTAGACCCCAAATGGAGCCTACATACCAAATTTCATCAAAATCGGTCAATGCTAAGTGACAAAAGTGCCGCGTTTATTCGATTTTTGGATTCTACGTACCTTGAAACGTAAACCATAAAATTTTGAGGGGGTGTTAAATTTTTTTTTCTTGGTCAATTCCAAAGGTTTATTATTGAAAATAATAAACCAAAAAAAAAAATACGGTACCGAGGGCTCATTATCGTGCACAAAACGTTAATTATGGCGTCACAGTCGTTATAGTAAAAAGTAAAAGTAAAGTAAGCAACCATTTCAGGTTGAATTTTCGTCCGACTGCCATTCTTGGCGTCGCGGACGTCATCAGCTGTCTTCCTAAGGGGAGATCAGAATTTGTTCTGATGATTTCGCTCATGGCTTCCCAAACATCACCGCCCTGGGTTGGAACGAGAGATTGCCGATCGTCTAATAGACAGAAAACTTTCTGCTGGCGACCAGACTCGAACTCGCATCCCCGCTAGACGGTTCTTATCCTATCACCGCAGTCGGGTACACTGTCCACTAGACCACCGAAGCCCACAAGTCGTTATAGTGATACAAGGAGGAAAACAAAATTTAATGGGGGAAAAAGTCGGTTTTCAAGTTGATGATAAATCAATAAGATGATGATCTGTTGTGATCAATGTTATTGGACTTTTTTCGTTGCAAATTAGTTGTGAAATTACACCCTGAAGTACTGACCGCATTGATACACCCTGTTGAATAGTGTGGACGTCCGATTACTGGAACCATGAAAATCCAGAACACGGATCTAGAGAAATTTGGTTTTTAATAATTCCTCTATGCTACATTTTTCATTTCAATCCATTGCTTTCGAGTTTTCCCACTACCAAGATTTGGTCATGTTTTCAGGCATGTAGGGGAGTGGGGGGCACATTTGACATAGGGGCACATTTGACAATGGCTGTTTGTCACACAAGATTTGAATTTTACCGCGATTTCGTGTTTTTGTATTGTGAAGAAGAAGAAGAAGAAGAACCATTCCAAGTGAAAACCGTGCAGGCATGGAAGAAGTATTAGGAAGTGTCACTCAAGGTTAAAAAGTGTGCTGGAAAAAATCCCCCTCTACTGCTGCGATCTGGCGAAGCGTAAGAGAAGTTCTCTCAGCTAGTAGTAGAGGACGCCAATAGATAGAGTTGTAGACGCCCTTATGACCGAAAATTCAAATAAATGCGGACAACGGCTCGACTTTCCAAAAATTTTGGGAGGGCATGGAACCGAACCCAAGACCCAGCATTATCCAACAACCCTATAAAGCGAAGCATCAACGCTTTAGCTCGCTCGGACATCCTCACTTCCGTGACTACTGGTCCAACAAAAATGATCTTCAAACAAAAGAGTTAAATCAACAGTATCAGTATCAACAGTATCACGTCAAATTCTCAATAATCTTGATGTACGAGTAGATGAATTTATATTCGGTTCTTACAAAAAAACATTGTATTACTTTAATTGGGCAAAATATAGTTAAGCTTTTTTTTTAAATTCGCTCGTTGGGAAATGCAAGGTACTAAACTGGAACTATTTCTGACTACAGGTAGTCACCTACTTTGTTGAAAATGTCGGTTTTTTCATGGAAAAAAATGACCAATGTGGGTAGGTACCTACGAAACTTGAACCAAACAATCAGATCATGTTGACTAAGAAGCTAAAATTATTGTTCGTTACTATTAATTACAAAATCGGAAGAAGGGGGAAGGTATGAACACAGAGGAAAAACATTGTGGCAAATAATAATAGTTAATTAAGTTTTAATAGCTTCTTTAAAGTTATTTTTCTTTCACAGTTTGGATCGGCCACAGCATTGTTCGTAATTCGAAAGGCCCCAAATATTCTACATGTAATAAGTATATAAATACACAAACTTCTTTTCCTGTTCCATTGAGCACAATGACAAATTTATGCTCATATTCAATATTGATTTTACGATGCACTTAGCAATTCCCACCTTATGGCACCTGGGTGAAAACGCCTGATGGACGTGACTTGAAAGTTTACTACATTGTTACGTAGAAAATAGAAACTAGATAAAGATATTAACAAAAATTAACGAAACTGACTTAAAAGAACTTAACGAAAAATCGTATTGTAAAAAAAGACTGAAATGATTCGCAAGAAGGTATGGACGCTATAGAAATGGCATCTTTTGGTCACCATTACTCTGTGCTTTCGCGTTTGCGTTCTACTCTCTTCCCCAATTCACACACTCTTGCGATCGGCCACCTAAGCTGATAGTTCATTTACGCTTCCAGAGGTGGCGCCACAGCAGTAAGCGTCACAGATTCCCCTATGGAGTGATTCTTCCTAATATTCTTCCATGGTGCAGGTTACAAATCATCTAGTCGGCTCATGGCGGTTTGAGTGTTTGGACCCCTCAAAAGTAAGTTTTTTTTTTCATTTTGTTTTTCGTTGATTACCGAGTGGATTCAGTTTTTTTTTTTCAAATGTAGCTCATCCAGTTTGTCAGTCGTATATGTCTCCATGCAAGTGTTTTCCTTGGATTCTTCAAAACAATTCATCGTTCGAGGTTGGCTTGGGTTTTACTGTAATGGCTACCCTCGGGGTAGTTTTGACAGTTTTGCTAGGGGAACATTTGACATATATTTTTATATACCTATGAATTTTGTCAATGCTATGTTGATGTAGGATTTTGAATACCTACTCGACCTGACGTTTTTCAATAAACATCTTTGTTTTGATCATTATTTTTTGTTACTTCAATTCCTACATCCATAAAACTTGGTGTTCCTCTGAGAAAGAAGAGTGGGCACTCATCTAATTGAAATTGTGTTGGTAGTGTTGATTGTTACAGGCTGCAGGGTCTATAGTTGTTCTGTCTGACTCAACATTATTGCCAGATAATGATTTGCCGGACGTTCCATGGTTTTTTGGTAAGATTAGTTTAGAATTATGGTACTTTCTGTGAACTGTCAAAAGTGCCCCTTTCTCATGCCAATTGTGCCCCACCGGTGGGGCACAATTGTCACTTCCTAAGCATTTTGAAAAATTACAACAAAAAATACTTGGCAAGCAGATTGAAAAAGGAACGAGATGTATGTGGGTAGCAAAAATACTGTAGTTAACGATAGAAGAAAGAAATTCAAGACCTCTCGTTCTTTCAACCTTGTAGGATGGAAAATGCGAAAAAGTGTCAAATGTGCCCCCCACTCCCCTACCACGTATTCCATGGATAAAACTGTCAAAGAAAAATACACCGTTGGATGCAAATTTTTAAAATTATAATGAGCCATTGCTTTAACATTTGTTGTACATACATTAGTTCGCAAAAAGTTGCGGATTTAAATCAACATGTCACCAAACTTCCATTTTTTCTTTTGAAAAATAGGTGGTGTGTAATTGAAATGACAGAATCAAACGATAAAATTCATTGATATTTAAATGACTGCTTAGGAAGCTACTCACGTCAAACTCGTCTAATAACATTCAAGGTAAATAAAGATTATCATCTTCTTTTATTTATTTTTATTTTTTATTAATAGGTATTTTTCTATTTTCTTCAAAGGACCATTCGGACTTCAAAATCAAAATCAACGAGCTTTTTGAAGAATCGGCTAAACGAACCTACAGTCAAGAAAATTAGCATTTTACTAGAACAGGTGATTTTCTGTGCCGTTACTTCTTAAAATTTATTTTTTCATATCAACATTAATTTCCACATTACTGCAGGTGCAGTATCATTATTCAAGTCGACTTTAACCCTAGAATGGAAACAATGAGTAAATCTTACTCCTCAACACCTTCAATAGGTAACACTGGCAGAATTTAGGTAGGTGGCGCCCCCTGGCTCCTGCTATGCTTCCTTTGTTTCTCCTTTCCTTTTCCTGCTTCCTTTCCTTTTTCTCCTACTATGCTAAGGTTTCTAGTCAGCTTTGATAGTGCACCCAGGAAGGTCAGGTGCTCCCCCTTTGTGAGGCTCAACCCTTCTCAAAGGTAGGTGAGTAAAAATTACTCAACATTTCCAATACTGTAGGTCCAGAGGAGTAAATATTACTCCTCATTTCCATTAGAAGGGAGTAATTAGTACCGAGGGAGTAATTTTTACGCAATTTTGAGTTGTTCACATATGGGAAGTTCGTTTTATTATTTTTTCTTTCTATTCGAACCTGGCTGTGTTTACTTTTTGGCTTTGAGAGTGATCATGTTTTGCCTTTTCCCCGATATTTGAGTTTTTCCCTAGTTCACTACTTTTTACTTGCTACTGTGATAAAGGACTAAGAACTATTTCAGTAATTGGGAATAAGACTGAATTGCCAATGTTTGTGATGGTAAGTGATAGCATTCTGAAGAAAATACCTACCTACCAGTTTTTTTTTTTTGCTTCAATGGGATGCTGTTTTCTGATGAGAAAAGTGGAAGCTATTTATTTCATTATTTTGCTATAAGAATGAAGTCCGAACGTGTTATTTAGGTACCTACCTACCAACCTGCTTAGAAAACAGCAGTCTGAGAAATAGTTAGGAAGATACCTCCAAGTTTTTTTAAACCAATTTTGCTATGATTTGACACCCGAATTTTTGTTCATTTATATTTTTCAATACAGAATGAGTTGCTCACATTGTTTATAAATGTTATTCGCCTAAATCCATTACCATTCAAAGAAAAAATGCGAGGAAAAAGGAGGTTTCCTACGTGGGAATAACAATTACTCAGTGTTTCCATTGAAAGCCTTGAGAGGCATGTTTCCATTCTAGGGTTAACGTCACGTTGCCTACCGTGAGGCATGTTTCATTTGATGGCTTTCGTATTGATCATAAACGAGACCTACAATCTCTAGGAATAATGTGTACGTGTAGGTGCATGTTTGTGGTATTGATAGACACTTTGGACCTATGAATCTCATGAAATTATTTTAGAGGAACCGACTACCCAAGACCTGCACTATCAGTCCTGTCGTAACACGGGAGGGTCTATTACAGCTCCAAAGATCACCCACAACAATAAAAAATTTCCAATATTCTAAATATAAACCCCAAGCAGTTCTTATCTTCCAAACGAGCACGTTCAGACCTTTTCTATAAATGAAAAAATTCACATTATTCAAGCGATCAACGGAAGTTTTCAATCCAAGTTCTACTTGCACCTACTGAACAAGATGTCTCAGTGTCAGCTTCAATGTACCTGCTCCGCGGAGTGAATTAAGAGTCAACAGGCCCGCTATCATTAGATTTAACTAAATGTAACAATAGAAAGTTCTGTTTCGGTTCTTTCATTTTAAGGTACGGATTTTCGAAAATCATCGCGTGAAATCCAACGTCGGACATAGAAAAAACTCAACACAATAATTACGACACGTGCATACCTCATACCGCAGGCAACATCTACAGAAATTGTTATACAAAGTTGGTATGCTGATCGATTATCTACTTTTTCAAAAAGAACTAAAGTGAACTCACCATTTTGATTTAGCGTTGCTCGTTGAATAAGTGGATTAATTGAGTGGAAAAGGCTTGAGAAAAGAGAACCTGTTGACACACGAATGAAAATTAAGCCCTCAGTCGTCTTTAGTGAGTGAGATGAGCCATTTGAGGGAATCCCGGGCTGAACGGCGCTCTTATAGATGTCATGGATACGTTTTGAATGAACTATGGAGGTACATCGACCTTTCCTGGATCATCCATGTGCATCCTACTTCCATGGTCATCCATGTGCATCCTTGTATGGTCTTCAAAATGGAAGTAGATCGATGGTTCCAGGCCATGGACTAGCATCCATGTTCCAGGCGGTCACTACTGCATGGAAACCCGGTCCATAGAATTGAGGGACATGTAAAGAAGAGATCACCGTCGTCCAAGTTCCATGCTATTTGCTAGTAACACCTTCTGCTATCTGCTTTTCTTCTGTCTTCAATTATCTATTTTGTACGGAATGCTGTGCTCATGACCAAACTTAGATTCATTAGATTGTAGTAGATCCCTAACATATCGAGTAGTTTTCCAAGATCCTAGTTAGATTAATCATCATTCTGGTCAACAGTTCCTCCTAGTGTTTTTGAAGTTTTGGATCTAAATTAAAATGACCGAGTCCCAAGAAGACCGCGCCGACAAAATGTCCAAATGCTTGGACAACTACATATTGGTGGATGTTGGTGCCAATTTAACAAGCAGAAAATTCAATCGAGATTTGGAGTCTGTGGTGTCTAGAGCGAAGGATTCAGGTAATATTGATAGGTACTTCCCGATGTTTTACGTTTGTCTTTGAGAAATACCGAGCACTATGAATCTATCGTAGGCACATAGTTGATAGAAGGAAATACGTTTCATAGGAGCCTGTACAAAACTACAAAGGCTGCCCATATTACTTCAAACAAGTGCATCATTTAACAAGTTTGACCTCAAAACTTGATGCAGTGCCTTTGGAAACCTGCTGGGCATATTATAGAAATTTATCCTGTATAGACGCTAAGACAAGCCAGAAGAGAGTGCGTGACGTCATTTAGGTCCCCTGTCGATTGCAGGGAGTGCGTTATGTTGACTTAGAACCTAACTATTGTATCCCTAAGGGTCCTTGCAGAGTGGAGCAGCGGTTAGAGCTAGCGTTTTGGCTCCCCAGTCTTCTTCTATTGTTAATAGTTTCTTCTAGAAGTTTCCGGGGGATTTCTCCTGGAGTCATTCTGGCTACATGTCCTGCCCAACGGAGCCTTCAATCTTAATGACTGACGACGTCCCATTCTTAGTAGAGGTTCATGACCACGTCGTTTGTACGCCATTGCCATGCCTGCTCCTCTGGTTCAAACATAGCCCCCAGAATTCTGCGTAATACCTTTCTTTCAAACAGACGCAATTCTTTTTTAATGGCTTTTGTAAGCATCCTGGTTTCCGAGCTGTAGGTAAAGACTAGTCTAATTGTCAGTGTTTTGGAGACTAGTCCAATTATCAGTGTAGGCCAATCTTAGTCGTCTGGGAGATAAATTGAGCTGCTGCAACAGTAAGAAATAGCATTTGTTGACTGATTGCATCCTTCTGTGAATTTCAGTTGTCATATCATTATCACTGATAACCTCTGAGCACAGGTAAATGAACTCATTCACAGTTTTCAAGGTGCAGCATGCAATCTCAACTTCTCAGGGCTTGTTCCAGGAGGATTTGTGACCATTTACTTTGTTTATGTTTTATTAACTTCAAGGCCAAAGCGTGATGCTGCCACCCGAAGCTCGGCGAATGCATCACTCATGAATTCGAATATTCGGCCAACAATATCCATATCATGATTTTTCTGGTTCAATTTGAGAAACACATCTGTTACACAAACATTGGCTTCGACCAATCGATTGAAAAAACATCGATGTTTTGGAAACATCAACATTAATGTCAGATTCCCAGTGCCAGTTTTCTTGCCGCTTTCCTAATTGGATTTGCTGGGCACCCCTCAACACTGCCTGTACCTGTATAGTAAAACATCCTTCAAAACTTCCTATTTTTCGTTGTGTATTTAGTTGTCTATTTCCGAACTTCAACGATTAGAAACTAGCAGATTTTTTTTATTAACACTTGTTGAGTTAATAGTTTTATTTAAGCTAACTATTTGATAGACAAGTAAGATGCGGATTTCTTGCTTGAAGCAGTTATATGCCACATGGAAGTTGGTGTCTGTAATGACTCATACTCTTAGCTATGTTAGTTCTCCCATAAAGGACACAAGGGAAACCCTGAGTGACTCATCATGCCAGGTAGGTAAGGTGAGGTATGGGGGACGAACACGTCACTTGACGTCACCTTCCTCCACTCTCCCCTTACCTTGTTTAACCAATATAAAAGGAGGACTCAGGGCTTCCCCTTCATGCATTCGTCTTCGAAAACTCGACTTGATTATTTCTCGCTCTACCTTGCCTCCTCTTAGAAGCCCACAGTTCCTCGGAGGTCTCGGTAGGCGATAAGCTCATTGCACTGGCCTCCGCTCTCATTTCACCTAGAAGTTGACTGCCCCCAACTAGGCCTAGGTAAATGTACTGCCTCCCTCCGGTCGGCGAGCAATCGCGCCGAGGTACGCAGCTGAGCTGAATTCCTTAAGCACCCCTGCATGCGGTAGGCGGTAACCTGCGCCGGGCAGAAAGTGCTGTCCCATCCTTCACCTTCGTTGAGTAGGGACCAATAGAAACAGACAAGCCGACGTGAAGACAATCGCCTTCACACGCCGACATAACAGTGTCTAATAATTATTACATGTTTTTCAGGTGTTCAAAAAATTGTGGTGTGTAGTCAAACTCTCAAAGGATCAAAAGAGGCCCTGAGACTCAGCCAAATTTACCCGGGTGTTTTATACTCAACTGCAGGTGAGCACTTTCAAGGTCTTATGTCTGTATTCTGTAACTGTGGGTATTTTCTTCCTAGGTGCTGGCAATAAGGACATCCATTGATACCTTCCTTACTACATCTCTACTATAGAAAATGTAATTTATTTTTCAATTATGAACAATTTTTTAAAATTATAATTCTTATAATTTTACTTTTTTTTATTTTTCTTTTTTTTTACTCTTATAATTTTTACTTAAAATTATAATTTTTATAATTTAATTCTACATAATGTTACCTTTTATTTGAAGGTGTTAGAAAAACTAGAAAATCTACAGTTTGGTAGTAAAGCAGGAGCAGGCTTCTCCTTTGTGGAACATTTAGCAGCTAGTGGATTCCTTGGTAGACACAATTCTTTCAACGAATGAAAATATGATTAACTTTGTTATTAACACCTGATGGTTGTACATTCCTGGCATCGCAAACCGGGCATGGAAGGTTAGAGGCATCTCACACTAGCAACGTTCACTTCAGGATATAGAAAAGAGGATTCAGAAAAGAGTTACCTAGTAAGCGACAGAGATTCTTCCTTCCTCTGCCCTGTGAGCACTTTTGTCTACCTCAGGGTTGGGTCGCATTGCTGTTGTCTGGAGGCTCCAGGGAAAGTTCCATTGTCTAGAATGGATTTGCATTCGCCACCTAGGGAACCAATAGTTGGTAAGTGTTCCACTTTGAAGAAGCCTCCTCCAGCTTCACCACCTTTTCGATAACTCCACAGAGAACAGAAGTACTTTATTATCATGACACGACGCATTCAGCATTGCGGATCAAATAATTTAGTACTTAATTTATGGATTTTTGTTTTCATGCATGTGTTACAGTTTTTATTAATTATAGTTATTAAATCTTTTGTGCAGGTGTATACCCACACGAGGCTAAATCTTGGGAGCCAGAAACGTTGGATGAGTTGAAAGATATTGCTAAAAATAACGAATGTGTCGCCATTGGGCAATGCGGTCTTGACTATTGTAAAAACTTTAGTCCTCCTGATATTCAGCGTACTGTTTTCAGATCACAGGTTAGTTACTTCCTATGCACTCAACCTATTTGAGCTCAGAAAACACTTCATTGAAGAAGTGGGTTATACTTAGAGGTGAGATAATTTTGCCCTAACGACTCAAACCTGCGACCTCTGTTCTACCTGTTAGGTTTACTGGAACGCATTCTACGGACTGGTTTCACCTACACAACTCCTCCACCAACAACCCTTTACAGATAAAGGAATACTTTATCATGGTTCAATGAGGTCTTATCAGGTGGTTTCACTCTCCGATCCATGGATTATTTTCCTATCCGTAGCTGTCATCATATTGACAATTCATTAACTAACTAACTAACTAACTAAATGGTGCTACAGCCCAGGATGGGCCTTGGCCTCCTCTAGGACATCTTTCTAGCTTGAACGATCTTGTGCCGTTGTCATCCAGTCCTAGCACCCGAGCCGTGCTGTGTCTTCTTCTAAATTGTTACTCCATCTTAATCGTGGCCTTCCTCTCTTCCTTGTACCATTCGGGCGAGTTAACAGGAGCTGCTTAGCCAGATCGTTATCATCCATTCGGAGAATATGGCCGGCCCACCTTAATCTCCCCAACTTCACGAATTTGACAACGTCAAAATCATCGTACAGCTGGTAGAGCTCTTCATTGTGGCGCAGTCCCCATTGTCCATGGTCAAACACTGGGCCCAGTATTCTCCGAAGGATTTTTCTCTCAAAAATTCTGAGGGCATTCTCAGATTGCTTTGTCAAGACCCACGTTTCTGAAGCATAATAAGCATTTTATGTCAGGACGGGTAGAGCTCTTCATTGTGGCGCAGTCCCCATTGTCCATGGTCAAACACTGGGCCCAGTATTCTCCGAAGGATTTTTCTCTCAAAAATTCTGAGGGCATTCTCAGATTGCTTTGTCAAGACCCACGTTTCTGAAGCATAATAAGCATTTTATGTCAGGACGGGGCGAAGCAGCGCCTTGTACAAGGTGAGTTTAACCCTCCTGGAGAGTACTCGGGATTTCAGGAGCGGCAATAGTCCAAAATAGCATCGATTAGCAGCTGGTGTTCTTGATTTTATTTCGATCGTACAATAATTATTTTCGTGGACGGAGGAACCAAGATATTTAAAAACATCAACCCTTTCGAAGCAGTACGTGCCCAGGAGAATGTCTGGCGTTCTTATTTCATTGTAGTTTTTACTGGAGACTATGTACTTTGTTTTGCTTTGATTAATGGTTAGCCCCATATTTGCCACCGCCAACATTAGCGATGAGAGAGCACGCTCCAGATCCCTCACAGTTCTAGCCATGAGATTGATGTCATCTGCATAAGCCAGAAGCTGTACGGGACCATGGAATATATTATCATTACTTTGCAAATGTGCGTCTCTCACTACTTTTTCAAGAGCTATGTTGAAGAGCAGGCAAGCAAGGGCATCACCTTGTCTCAGTCCAACCTTTGTTTCAAACAGCTCAGACAGTGTCCCCCGGATTCGCACTCGGCAATGGGTGCTTCTCATGGTAAGCTCCACCATCCTACAGACTTTATCGGGCACTCCGAACTCCCTCATGGCAGTGTAGAGCTTTTCCCTCATGATAGTATCGTATGCAGATTTAAAATCTATGAAGAGATGGTGAATTGTAACTTGGAATTCGAGCTCTTCTCCAGTACTTGCCTATTGACAATTCATTACTTCTGATTAATGCATGGATACATTTTTTATCTTGGCTCCAAGGTTCATCCATGCTGGTGAAACTGGTCCTAAATATCTTTGCACAACTCTGATCCGTTCATATTCGAATTTCATTGTTATCGGAAGTATATTCACTTATAAGATCAGCAGTTACTGTTGTGACTGTGCAGATACTGTTACGCTTATATACGAATATAATGGAAGTTTTACACTACCTACATCATTTACCAATGTAACACGGGAGCGCTCTGTCAGGAAAGCTCTGGATATTCTCCCCAGTGGCAGGGGCTGGTGAACCCATGGAAGCGGGAGTTCCTACTTCAATGGGGGAATCCACTCGTGACTCCCGCCTGGCAACTGGATTATGCCTTTTCTTCCTGGGCTTTATTTTTCATTAAATCAAAGCTTTGAGGTTATCGAGCTATTGATTTTTTAGCAGCTAAGAATAGTTAATTGTTAACGCACTTTATTGGAAAATCTGTCGTAACCCGCAAGTGTCGTAACCCATCAGTGGTCCTAATTATAACTTCTTTGTGAAGGGGAGGTGAAGGGATTAGAAAAGGATGGGGTAATGTGGTAACCAGACCACGTGGTAAAAGGTTGTTTGTCAGTTCTGTCGAGTGAAAATGAGGATTCAGGTAAGCCATATTACAGGGTGTCCAACGACCTGGAAAACCGGGAATACTCAGCAAATTTTACTCTACTAGAAAACTCGGGGAATTTCTTTTTTTTTCGAAAAACTCTGGAGTTTTTTCACCTATTTGAAATAGTATTACATTTTTAGAATCGATTGAGACCACCCGGAGATCCGGACAAACCGTTCGCTCCCTACGAGAACTTAAGGTTTGGACTTACAATAAATCAGAAACACGAGTGTGAATCGCAACATAGGACTAATCTCCGTTCAAATTTTTACTGACCAAAATGCGATTGTTGTTCGTTCCTTTTAGTTGTATTCAGGTTGTAACTATGGCTGGTAGGTAGAGGCAAAGATGTGTGGTTTGCAGACGAATGATCTGTACCGAAAAATAATAAATCTTTGTGAAATAATTTGCTGCATTTTACGTTTCAGGGCTTCCTGAACAATTTTCGTTTTGTGTCTGTCAGTGTTGTGTCTGTCATGAAATCCTTGATTTCTCTGAAATATTCAGGGATTTTGAGAATGGGGTATTTCAGTCAATTTTTTAAATTTTTTTTTTCAAAAGAGTATGGCTCAGGAATAACGGTAATCGGGTCTGTTTGTCGAGAAAATGTTTTTAAAAAATCAGAGAAGCTGAGGAAAGTTGAAGATTTGAACAGTGTGACGTAGCTAGCCAATCGTGACGTAGCTAGCCAACTGTGTTTGAAAAAAAGTATCCATGCACAGAGAAGCGATGAAACCCTTGGAGGACATCTTGGATACTACAAAATACTACTCACACAGGCGCGCGGCATAAGTGTGTGTGCGTTAAGGGAGGCCCGCCTTTTTTTCAAACGTTTGATCTCTTTAATTAATTTTTCTACCACATGTTATTGTATCACTAGCTGAAAAGCCTACTAAAAGTAGGCAAAAACGATTCCTCCGACTCTCTCCTCCACCCACTCCCTCCGACTCCTCCCTCCCCCACTCCCTCCGACTCCTCCCTCCCCCACTTCCTCCGACTCCTCCCGCCCCCAACTCCTCCCGTCTCCGATTCCGCCTACTCTCCCCACTCCCACGACCCCTCCATGCGTACGTACGTACGTTCGTATGGTTGGCGTTTTATGTATATAGATTGGGCTTCAAGTTGGAGTATATAGGTTTTCAAGGGTGCTGAATCCAAATTTGAGGTCAAAAACCTGAATTTCTGACCCACCGAAATACCCCGTTGGGTTGTAGATGATCCCCTATGAAATAATCACCACCTGACTGCTAGTAGCCACTGCGCATGCGCAAATGTGAATTCCTTGCCACAGCCATAACTTCTACATTTTCCATCCAATTTCAATGATATTGTCAAGGATTATGCGGATTGGAGTTTAGTTTAAAATCATGAATGTTGAGAATTTATGATCATATTTATTTATATTTTAGTTCATTTATAACCCTGGAAAGAGTCGAAAATAGACCCTGGAAAACTCGGGGAATCGCTGGACACCCTGTATTAGCTAATTGTATCACTAGTGGTAAACAAGTCGGGGGATGGAGAATCAAACAACAATAAACCATAGTATGGTGTTCTATTCTAAATATATTCTAATCTAACTTGCTCATTTGCTTCAAACTCTCTTGTACTCGACATGCTGGTTACAAGGGATTCTCCCATACATGATAATTGTATTGATGTAGAGTCGCCACAAAGGTGCAGCAGCTAAGATTACCTATTGTTCTATCACACAGGCTTTTGCTAGTGGTTGTTAAGTTTCGTTTCAGGATGAGGTCCTACAAATACATTGGTGAATCTTATTCCAGGTTGAGCTTGCATGCCTTCTAAAGAAACCACTATGTATTCACGAACGAGATGCATTCGACGATTTAGTTTCGATTCTGAACGAATTCAAGAGTTCACTTCCTCCAGTTGTGTTGCTGTCATACACAGGCCCATTAGAAAACGCGAAGAAATATGTAGAAATGGGATTCTATCTCGGAATTACAGGTACTTAATAGTTCTGTATACCTACTTGACTACTTTTTGGTTCTTCGCTGTTATGTGTTTGAGTGGTTATTTTCAAGGTTTTGGGGATTCATTTGGAACTTCAAAATCCACCAAGAGCTAAATGAATAAAATAGTAGATATATTTTGACTTGGCTCCATTGCTACCATAATGAGATCCTTATTTACTCAGACCTTCTTTCTAATCCTAGTTCCTAGTTACTTTGATTTGAATTCAATTTATTGGTGAGGCTTTATTATCGATCTGCAGTTTGGGACACTGTAACAAAACCAGTTTGTTTGTTCCCTTTCGTATTCGAGCGCATGTAATACTTTATTCAAAGTGATATTGATAATACTGCCGTGTGAAGGAAGAACGACTCAATTCAAAATTTTCGAAATCCCAGAAATCAGCTTCGAAGTTTTTCTGGAAAACTCGCCATAAATTCACTCAAGATCACTCCCATGACCCCTTTTTTTCAGACCTCATATGTTGTTCAACTCAATCGACTGGTACAATTATTCGACACGTACCTTCAATCGATTAGTGTCATTTGAGTCAAATATCGACAACCATACGAGACGCACGCCTCAACCCGATCTTGAAGCCAACAAAAACAACTCAACGGCGTTTTCAGCGAGTTGAGTCTTTTTTTCTCCACAAATAAATAGCAAATCTAGCTAGTTAGGGTGTTTTAATCGAGGAGTTGAGATGTTTTCCCTAAAAAGCATGGAGTTGAGACGTTTTAGAGTAGATACGTAAAAACCCCATTTTCGACCATTTTCGAGTGATATTTTCGTTCAAACGGCAGAATACACACGAGTGATATTTATGAGTTTTTCCTCGTTGAAATTAAAAATTTTCATAATATTACAACTTATGATGACATACCTTCCATGTTGGTATTCAAAAGTAGTTACAATTTACTTGTTTGTCTTTTTTTCCAGGGTACATCACGAAAGATAACTCAGGAGATGGTGTGCAGGCTTTGCTTGACAATGGTACTCTTCCATTGGAGCAGTTATTAGTTCAAAGTGATTCTCCGTTCATGTACCCTAACGCTAGAGCGTCTAAGTTGCCTGAAAGAGTGAAAAATGCTTTAACTGAAAGGTACGTTAAGCATTTCCACACCTAACTATATGTAGACGGACTCTTTCATAGGTTTGTTGCTTATTCCTATTGTGTGCTTTCAAATTGGGTAATTCTGTCGCCGATTGATGATGGATAGATTTTGGTTTATTATTTTCAATAATGAACCTTTGGAATCGACCAAGAAAAAAAAAATTTTAACACCCCCTCAAAATTTGATGGTTTACGTTTCAAGGTACGTAGAATCCAAAAATCGAATAAAAATTTGGCGGTCCGTCCGCCGTACGCGGCACTTTCCCCACTTAGCATTGACCGATTTTGATGAAATTTTGTATGTAGGCTCCATTTGGGGTCTAGTTGTGCCCCGAAGATTTTGGTTGATGTAGGTCACTCCTAAGGGTTCCAAAATCAATTTTGAAATTTTGAAAACGCCTTAACTCAAAAAATTTCGATATAAAGGTATTGTTTTTCCTTCAATTTAAGATTCTATAGAATTTTTGGAATTTTTTGAGACCACGCGGAGCTCTGTAGGACAAACCGTTCCCTCCCTACGAAAATTTAAGGGTTTATATTGAAATATATATATAAATCAAAACACGAGTGTGAATCGCAAAAGAGGCCTAATCTCCGTTCAAATTAGAGCTGACCGAAATGCGATCGATGGTTGGTAATTTTGATTTTTTTTATTTTTTTTTTATTTTTATTTTCATTTTTTTTTTTTTTTGATTTTTTTTTTTCATTTTCTCTTCATATTGGATGGTTGGTGATTTTGTAGACGAGTGATCTATATAAAAATAATAAACCGTTGTGTAATAATTTGCAGCGTTTTTATGATTCTATTTTACTTATAATTTTAGGTGTCCCCCGATATCCTCAAGTCAGCAAATTTTCAATATAAGCGCTAGGAAATTCAGTTGCGAAGATTGCAGAAAAAATGCGTATTTTTCATCGGTCTTCATCACCAAATTATGAATTGTCTGGCGCTGATATCGAAAATATGTCGACATACACAACCTAGGAGTTGCTAGGCAAACAAAAAATAATCGTCGAATTCCGTCTAAAATTAACTTCACCATCATTTGGGTCGCATTGAAGACAGTTGTGACAGATTTGTCACAGGTGTTATTTATTCATATTCTGTTGGCGTTTGATATCAAGCTCTGTTATATCAAGCTGTTTTTATCGAATTTTAGTTGTGTCGTACATTTTCCCAGTAATAATTTTAAAAATAAGTACAAACCATAATCTTCATAAACGGAGTCGAAGTGGGAAGGGTACTTATTGCTTCCGAGTCTACCAAGGTAGCGGAAGCTTTGTTTTCACTTTTCAATGTTGAAAAAAAAAGTTCTCCAAAATCAAAATTTCCACTCGCGTTTTACGTTTCAGACCTTCCTGAACAATTTTGGTTCCGTGTCTGCCATGAAATCCTTGCCACAGCCATAACTTCCACATTTCTTATCCGATTTCGATGAAATTTTCGGGGATTTGCTGGTTATTGTGTAGATGGTCCCCTATGAAAATCATCGCCCCCAGACTGATAGTAGCCACTGCGCATGCGCAAAAGTATATTTCCTCGTTACAGCCATAACTTCCACATTTCTTATCCGATTTCCACTACATTTTCCAGCAATATTCAGAGATTGTGCCGGATTTATGTGTAGATGGTTCCGTTTGAGGGTAGTGCAAGGTGGTTTGGTGTTTTGAGATCAACTACTATGGATCATCTATACAATCGGGTTACGGATACGAGGAAGCTATTTGCCACACCCACTGGCAGACTTTATTGTCCCTTCACGTTGAATGATTTATTGGATTAAATAGTCCAGTTACAAACGTTATCTATTCCTATACCTAATGAAGGACTTCCTTATATTTCAGATCTCTGAACTTCTTGCAACGATATTGTACATTCACGAGAAACGAGCCGTGCTCGCTGCCTGTCATAGTGGAAATCCTTGCTGGCTTCATGCGGAAATCGCCAGAAGATATTGCTCTTGCGACAGCTTTCAATGCGTTGAAAATTTTCGGACTGAGCTGAGAATTGCATCTTTCGCAAGTATTTTATGAGCCACAACATAAATACGTAATTTTATCGAGAGACTTTTCAATGTAGCTAATGTGAATTATGAGGGGCAAATTGAGTGTTATAAAGTTTTTTTAGCGTTTTAAGTAAGTCCTGGAATCAAAATTATCATCACTGATGACGTCAAACGGTTTTCCCTCGTATCTTTTCCCCACTTTTGTTCATTTCTGACCTTTCATATTACACCTTTTTGAAAAGATTTTCGTTAGACTAACAATTCGGAATGATGGGGTCAAATCCTATAATAGGGCACCAGAATAACGTTTTACATCAGGAATACCCAAGGGATAAAAATTACCGTGGGATAAAATGCCTAAAGAAGTGTCAAAAAACCCTGTCAAAAACCCTGAGAAAACCGAGGTTGACTGAGGGCTGGTGGCTGCGTCACTAAACTACGTCACATCAATCTTTTTTTCAAGTTTGCAGCAGTGAAAATTGACTGATTTCACCTCTTTGCTCTAAAACGTGTCAACTGAACGTCTTGGCTGATACATACCTGAGTCCAAGAATGTAAGCAATCTATATATATAAAACGCCAACCGTACGTACGTATGTCGCCCGAACGTGGGGGTCCCAGGTTCGATTCCAGGCTGCGACATCAAATTTTTTTTACATATCTACAATTTTGTTGCCTGCTTTTAGCAGGCTTTTCAGCTAGTAAGAAATAAAACAATAAGTCAAAAACTATCATTGAAATATTATTCACAACTGCAAAACTGGGTTGTTGCCTTCTCTCTCGCTTTTATCCGTTCGGCACACTGACAAATACTTTCTCTGTAGAGTCATCATTCCCGTACCCCTTCATAAAACCCTGTTTTTCCTTCCTCCTCATAATGAGTTTTCACTTGAGCTTTACATGAATCACAACTGAATACGCTTGAATGAACACAGTCTGTCTTCTCTTGATAGATGACTGTCGTCTTGCCGCGTCACCGTTGGAGTTCTTATTTTCTCTCCCTAAAACTTACCACTTCATAGTCTATCTGATAATTTTGTACTTGTTGCGCTTCTGCTAAACTACATCCTTCACTGTCTCAAGTTTATACTTTGTTAACATAACCTTCACGTGGATCCTAGAGAGAAAGGGATCACCTACCAATGGAATCAGATTTAGGAAGGTGGATACTTCTCAACATGGCTGCCCTCATACATATTGCCGCAACATTTTAAATTTCCATCTTCCTTAAATTCTCTAATTTTTTTGGATGCTTTTTCAAGTAGCACGTAATGGTTTTCTTCCATATCAATGAAGCCTCTTTTGAAAAAATAAAAAACAAAAAAAATTAAAAATGAGGCAAATTCCCCATTAAAACATGCACGATTATTCTATATTGCGTTCTCTGTCGCAAGTTGGCTATTTTTTAAATGGCAACTATCGAATGGAAATTGACAACAAACGTGATCTACACTTTCTCCCGCGGGCAGTAGCGAAATATCAAAGTAAAGGTGGTTGAAAGCAGACATGGTACAAGAGGCGTAGGTTACTCTTATCTCTAGTCAGGTGAGTAGAGCCAACCAGTTGTCCACAAACCCAGATCTTCTAAATTGTGTCTGTGATAGTAATTAATGCTTCCCATGACATAACGATACTTTTCCTATCGTAAAATTAATTTTTGTCGCTCCTAAAGTCGGTCCCATTCAAATATTTACATTGGCAAGTCCGATAATGTGGCGGATTATTTATTTCGTGAACTGCCTAGATTTTTGGGAAAATATACTTATTCATAGGTCATAAAGTGCCTGTGTTTGTATTTAGCTATTTGCCATCCTCATAAGTTTGGAAGTTGATGACAATAAAACGTACAGTTAACTCGTCAAGATGCATACTATGCATATCAATTTACTGTTGTAGGCTATTTATGCTGATGAAAGTTTGCAAGAATTCTGATGGTGGATAAGATTGTTGAATAAGTTGTCCCTATTTGAGATTCATGTCTATCTCACCGCTCAATATTTTAGAGAATAGAATAATAACAAACCAGTTGGAAATGTTGGCGTCAAATCATGTTTACGAATTTTAAAAATATTTATCAAGAAAGCAAAAACTCTATTTTTCTTCATATTATGTGTTTTTATTATAAATGTTGTTATTTCCAACTAGGAATAATTTTGATTTTGTTTAAGATATTTATCATTTGAAATCATGAGACTAATATTTGTCCCAGTATGGGAGGACATTGTGTTCTATGACGAAACATCTGTACGAATGTTTCTGTGTGCTGAGGTACCTTTCATACTATTGCGGCTCAAATATCACGGGTTGTCTCTCTAAGCTTGGTTTAATGTGTACCTGAGTGTGTTGCAACCAGAACTACGTTTCCGTGGTGTACGGATCCTGAGGCCGATGTGTAAATTGGATCAAGAAATACTAATTATTTCGAGATTTTATTCATCATAAATTTGCTAATTAATGTAATTTAAGGAGGTATGTACAAGTTTGGGGAACATATGGTTCGGGAGTTGTCTCATTTGGAACAGCCAGCGCTGTTAATAATGGCTGAAAGGCTAAAACAAAACGCAAGTCTAGAAGGACAAAATACAGAGATCTCAGCGGGAAGGTGATCCCCCACCCCTCGTAGCTGCTTAGTCTTTGTTGTAATAATCTCGGAGTAACAGGAGCTTGAAATGCTTAATGAATCTTTATGCGAAAAATAACTTGTTGAAAACTTGTATTTTACACCTTTTAAATAAGATAACAGAGAATGAAGGTTTGTTTTGAATGAGACGATGCGGACGGTTGGAAAAACTGAAGGTTTCATCTTGAGGCATGTGGGATGTTGTGGCTCATTTTATAATTTGAACAAACCGCAAAGCTTATGACAGTTTGTGAGAGAGAAAAAATGAGCCTTAACATCCTTGAAAGATTGAACTTTCAACATGATTGGATCGAATTGTGCTTCTGATCAACATTGACTTGTGGATGATCATCTGGTAGCGGGCACTTGGTGATGGCGCGTTTCAAAATATCAGTTGAGGTCTTGATGGTTACGACGTGAATGTGTCCACCTGATCCTGGGTGGAGCTCAATTACTTTTCCTAATTTCCAATTGAGTGGTGTGCTGTTGTCGTCTTTGATATAAACCGTCGTACCAATTTTTATTTTGGACGATGATGTTTTCCATTTGGTTCTCTGTTGAAGACTGCTCAGGTACTCTCGGGTTCAATGAGACCATATTTGCTGGGAGAGTTGCTGATCGAGCTGCCAACGAGTGAGTCTGTTGGTTTTGTCGTCTGTGAGATGTTGCTGAGGAGCTGCAGTTAGTGATTGCCCAATTAGAAAGTAAGCGGGGGTGAGGACGGAAAGATCATTAGGGTCAGAGGATAAAGGAGTGAGAGGGCGGGAATGGAGAAACGATTCTACCTGTATAACTATTGTGTTCAGTTCGCTATACATTATCCTAGTCAAACCTTGAAACCTACGACTCGTCTTAAATGAAATTTCGTACTTTTCACCGCTGCTTCCCACAATGCACCAAAGTTCAGGCGATGCAGGAGGAATTAATCCCCATTGAGTTCCTTGATTGGCTAGATACAAGGAGACGTTTGTTTGAAAATCTGACGACAAGACTTGACTTACTTGACTTAAATCCTGTTAACTCCTTAGGGAGCATAGGGCAGAAACAAGATCATTTCCGTCGGATCGGTTGGGTGCAATGCTCTTTAGTTCATTCCAGATTTTGCCTATCCGGCGAAGCTCTTTATCTACCAACCTTCTCCAAGTCTCCCTCGGTCTTCCTCTTCTTCTGCCATCGCCCTGGGGATTCCATTGAAGAGCGGCCCTCTCTACGGCGTCATCAGGCTTCCTCAGAGTATGGCCGATCCACTTCCATTTCCTTTTCTTAAGGGAGTCTCAGTCGGTCGCCGTTCGTTCCTCGTTTCGGGTTAGTATTTCACGAAAATGAAGGAGTAAAAAGATTTTAGAAATTCATTAATGCACGGCCCTAGGGAATTGAATAACTGAAATATTGCCGCTGGAATCATCAAAATCGAACTATAATTGCCAGAGAAAAATGGGAAAACCCGTTAATTCAGTTATGTTTTTCACATAAAATGTAGCTAAACTTGAAATTTTCAAGGATTTTAGAAATTCATTAGTGCAAGGGCCTTGGGAATTGAAAAACTGAAAGATTTTCGCTGAAATCATCAAAATCAAACGATAATTGCCAGAGAAATATGAGGAAAACATGGGAAAAACTGTTTATTCAGTAGTTTTTCCCATTTCTCTTTGTCAATTATTGTTCGATTTTGATGATTCCGGCGGCAATATTTCAGATTTTCAATTTCCTATGGCCGTGCACTACTGAATTTCTAAAATCCTTTAAAGTTTCAAATTTAGGTACAACTTTAAGTTTTTGCGCCTTCAATTTGGCGAAATACTAAGAACGAACGGTGACCGACTGAGACCCCCCTAAGGATCCGACCGACAGGACCCCCTCTTGCTCGATCAGAAGTTGGTCAGTTGTCCTCCACAAATCAGCATGAAAGATCGTGTTGGTCCACCAAATCCCCAAGATTCTCCATAGGCAGCGGCTCACGAACGTCTGCAGCTGGCGGGTGGTGGTGTCGGACACCTTCCATGTCTCGCATCCATAGGAGGACAGACTTGACGTTGGTGTTGAAGAGCTTTAGCTTTGTTCTTCGGGACAGCTTCCTATTCTTCCGCAATGGATAGAGCTGGACAAAGGCCCCATTCACTTTTCATTTACCATTTCTTGTGACCAGGCTTCCAAGATACACGAATGACTCCACCTGTTCTACGGGTTCGTCCCTCAGAACAAGTGGCTCCTGGTATCGCATGTTTATTCGCATCTACTTGGTGACGATGACAAGAGGTCGTCCATATTAATGATCTTGGTATATGCAGTACTGGTACCAAGACTAGGGGACATGAGCCACTGTGCACCTCATTCTACCTATGATGTTAAACAAGTTTTCAGGCCCCGTGACAGGTTCAAAAAATGCCCAGAAAAGAACTTTTAAGTATATTGAACTTGCGACGAGAAATAATCGGGAATATTTGCACGACGGACATTCGCGCATATACCTTGGTATGGTGCGACTACAGGGACATTCAACACTCCTCATCGTACACTTTCTATTGCCTAAATATATTAATACGCAAGGTGCCTTTTTAGTGGCCTTTACTACATTATTTTGTTTGGGTACGTCCCCTCAACATGTTTCCATTGCAAAAAGGGAGACGTACAATTTTGGATTTTATATATATTTATATGTAAGTTAGTTCTCTTACGATAAACCAGATGTATGTAGGTAGACTTTTTTAAACTAAAAATCGTTCGCAGCAACTCATGAATCATTTCATTAACGTAGTTTTACGTGGACGAGCTTTTGTATTTTCAGTTGTATTTTTGTATTGTATTTTCAGAATCGACTGTGCAGTTACTTCCTTATGACGAACTAAATTTTGTGTGTTACATGGTTATATAAATTAACTCAACCATTCTTGAAATTGAGGCCTTAATAGTTTATCATACACCCTAAGCAAGAGTTGTTGTTTTGAAACAAAAATCTGTGATTCTAGGGTGTGCCAATTGTTTGAAAGGTATTTTATTATTTATTTATTTATTGTAATGAAGCCAATACTGTGTTTCGTAAATGCTTCCTATTTAATCAAATCTGTTTATGTGTGGAGTGATTGAAAAGTATTCTTTCTATTGTGTGTCATAGATGGGTACTAAGTACCTGTCTTCACAAGGTACCAATACCTAATTTTTTTATTGTTTTGAAAAATCGATTATTCGATACCTACCTAATTCAGAGATTGATATTTTGAATAAAAATTACTTTATTACAAAAAAGAACGCTTCTGAGTCCTTAATAATTCCTATCAAAATACAATTCCTCTTTTGGAATTCCTCCTAGCAATTGCTTATGTAAACAAGAAGGTAGGTCTGTACCCAAGATTCAAGAGAACCTAGTCTTAATAAAAACGGAGTTGAGAAGAACGTTGTCTATTTCAAGGAAAATAATGAGTAACAAGTTAAATCGATTTCGACTATTAGGTCATCATCAGCAACAAACAATAACTGAAGGTACATCACAGAGAGCATAGCTTATATAGTCACTAGTGAAAGGGAGCTTGAATCCCATTGGTCGAGAAAGTGAGAGTCCCATGAGAGTACCCAATCAGACTGAAGCAGATGCAAGTGAAAGGAGAATCCTATTGGTTCAGATACGTGATGGGACCTGGGAGGATCATCAAATGCCAATGTAGGCAGACAAAGTGAAAGGGAGCTCAAACATTGGTGAGGTGATTCAAATTGGGGGGGGGGGGGGGGAAGCTATTGTAGGAAGGAACCCATCAACGGTGAAACATGTTGAGGGACCACCTCATTCAGACATTTACCAGACCTATCACTCTTAAGAATCTCCAAGCACATCCAACATACCTCCCTTCGGGAAAAAATGAGGAAATTCTATGCACCATCTGCTTGTTAGATCAAAACTAAAGTTATGATTGGATTCTTTTAGGTGATTCGCAAAAGCAGAATCACCTTTTGCGAATCACAGAGGAGAATCCAATCACAACTTTAGTTTTGATCTAACAATCAGACGGCGTTGAAATCGATTTAACTTGCAACTCATTATAATCGTGGAAATAGACAACGTTCTTCTCAATTCCGTTTTTATCAAAATGGTTTTCCACTATCTCATCGCGAGTGATTTCATTCGTATTAGAACCTAGTCTTTGAAAAATCGTAATTTGAAAGGTTATCAATAAAATAGATACACATATAAACATAAACATGATAATATATTTTTTTGAATGCGTACAGGATTTAATAATAAATAAATAGCTAACAGGTAGGTACTCATGTAGTTCATAATTTCTTCTAAGGACTATACAAAATATTAAATCGTCAGAATGGTTCGGAGTGGTATTATGTAGGTATGAAAGTTCACTTGGTATTTTTCTCTAGTCATAATATCTTATCTTAAAATTGATTAGGCGTGTCATCATTTGATTCGGAATAACGAGGAAAATTATACATTTATACCTGACTTATCATGACAAGTAGGTGAAAACGTAGTCATGAAATGGTGATTTTCTAAATTTCAGAAAAAATTCTTCAGTCCAATACGTCATCCTCCAAATCAGGCGAGATCAAAATGTGGAAGGCGGTCTCCTAATTTATTACAATTCATTACACCTTAAGGTGTTTGTCGATAAAAAGCGTTTTCTAGCGTTGGTGTTGGTACAGAAAGTTGAAGAATGGATCACCTACCTATACCTACTAGTAGCTCTCATGAAAATCTGGTTCCAAATAAAACAAGAAACGTTTAAAAAAATAATTAGGTAAGAGTACTACGTAATCTAAGTAAATTGGTTCATAAATTTAGGTTTATATCCATGGTGTAGGTAAATATTTATGAGAAGTAATTGGCTGATTTTGAAATTCGAAGATTATAAACTTAAATATTTCTACCAACAACCAATGTTGTTCGTCTCAGAAAATCGGTATAGTGGATCATTCCAGCAAAGATTCGGGCCAGTAATGGGCAAGAAGTGATCTTTTTCTCGATCCACACAAGTTTAATTAATTTGGTCCGACCAAATAAAAACAACAAAAACATAGGTCTCTAAATGGTTCCCTAAAACTTTTGTGGGTTGCTGAGCCAAACGTTTTGCCACTAAACAGAGTAAATACTCATTTACTCCAAAGAGCGTGCCTGTGTATACAGGGTGTTTCACGAAAAGGTTACACCCCCTTCATTTCCCCAAAATACAGCGTAAAAAATTGGGACCAACGCTATTCTTCATGATTTTTCGTGAGGAATTCAGGAAAAATACTTTCGCGCAATTGACACCAACTTAATTTTTTCAAATGGATCCCCCTTTTTTTATTACAGATTCGGATTCTACGTCAAATTCCATCGCGCGCAACCTGGCTTCTTGAACGCTCTAAGTTGCGCAACTCCAAAATTGCACAAGAATTAGGTTTTGGAGAACCCTACGTGAGGCACATGTTTTTTCATCATTTTTTGAAGCTGAATCACATGGTGTCATCCATTTTTCAATTTGACTGAAGTTTTTCTAAATGGCGGCCAAAAATTCGGTTGTTTTTAGTGACAAATCGCTCTTTTTAATCTTTATGAGTTATTAGGCAATTTTATTTTATTTTTAACTCCACTATAGACGGTTCCAAGCCCGCGGTTCAATAGGAGGAGAGAAAATAAAAAAATGAACATGATTTCGACTACAAAACTGATGATATTATGAGAGAAATAAATATTCATTTTTCCTCTTGAAATATTGGTCTTCCTCAAAACGGATGACATCTTGTGATTTAGCGTCAAAAAATGATGAAAAAACATGTGCCCCACTTAGGGTTCTCCAGAACCTAATTTTTGTGCAATTGTGAAGTTGCACAACTTAGAGCGTTCAAAAAGCCACGTTGCGCGCTATTAAAAAAAAGCTGCAAGTTATTACACAAAGGTTTATTATTTTTATATATAGATAAAGAACACGGCTGTGTCTGCAAAGTACACAGCTTTGGCATTGTTACCACCAACCAACATGAAGAAAAACATTGAACGCAAGTAGATATAAAAATAATAAAACAAAAGTCGATGTGATGGGATCAAAAAATTTCTCGAGGAGGGTAAGATTGGATCCTGGAACTCCAGGGCGGGAGTCTGACGCACAATAACTGAGCCAGCTAGTCCCGTTTGGAAAGAATGGTAGTTTAAGGTTGCCCCAACGCACGTGATGCAAGGGAGACAATTGATGGACAGATTCTCCCTTAAATGAGGAATTTCACCATGTCGGAAGTTCCTATTTTTGACCCCAAAATCGGATTCAGCAGCTCTGGCTATGGCAAACTATTGGCTATTGGGGGGCTATTGGCACCCTCTACGGCAAACTTTCAGCCCGTACTTCCTAATTAATGAATAAAAAAAAAAAAAAAAACAGTGTAGAAAATATGAACGTTTGAAAAAACCGGGAGGATGACGTCAACCTGGAATAGTTCCAGCCGCTTGAAGCGCTGAGATCGTGAAATCTATAGTCCCCAGATGACTAGACGTTAGGTGTCGGACCGGCGCTAGTTCTCCCTGGCTCCACGGGGAGCGCTGGATAATTGGGATGACCGACGTTACCGATAAAACAAAATTCTCGTTTTGAGAAAAACGTAAAAGAAAGTATCACCAGTACACAGTTCCTATAATAATGGCTTTCACACTTGACTCTTTTATAACTTCATCTTTGATTGGCCACAAAATGGGGATGGAATATAATTATAATTATATCCCATTTTAAATAAATAAATAATGATACGTATAATGATATTTTATTTGATAATATCATAATATTATTATAGATTTTATAATAAAATGTGAATATTGGAGAATATTGAGAAGAAATGTGTGAGGTATCAAATTTGTCAGGCTATGGTAAATGAATATAGCCAAAGACTATGGTCAGTAAACCTTTCATTGCTCTCTTCTTCTTACTTTTTTCTATATCAAAATCCAGCCGCCTTTTGAGTCAATCTATGTCGTCCTCTATATCTTCCCCGGAAATCAAAGATGTATAAAATGGCTGGTCTACTTTGGGAATTAGATGCAGCATGCTTTGTGAGTCATTCAACTTGGGTTGTGACACGCATTTCTAGTGGAGAGATAGGCAAATTATATTGATGTTTGTAGCACGAGTTTTTGAACCCCCTTTCTTGCCGAGATCGAAGATCTTTTTACCCCTTGAAATCATACTAATCAAGGGAACAGGCTTTAAGAATCAAAAATTTTTGAATGAATATTTTAGGTGGAAAGAAAACGGGAGTACACTGATACATGCGCGAGATAGTAATCAGTACAAAATGAAAAGAAAAATGGGTCCAGCTTGCCCATACACTGCGAATTTATTAATTTAGCTGTTTCAACGAAAGAGACACCTACGCAAATACATAATACGAAACAGTAAAATGAGGCCCTCGCAGTTGCTCCTGGGAATCCAAACTAACCACCAATATTCATGTGTCGTTTGTTTGGTAATTACGTACATAACTTTCTCATGGTGTGTCGTAGGGAATTGTGAAATTCAAAATGCCTTTTTTAGTCGCTTAGTAAGTACCTCTATTAGAAAATAGTTCCATTTTATAACAAAAGGAGGACGCAAGTTTCCAAAGAAATCAGTTCTACTTGGCGAGATGAATCCAACGATAGGTATTTTGTCACTTGAGGTATTTTCGCATAACGCGGTCCAATTGATGTTAAAGCGTGATTTATTAGAATTATTAGCGTTATTATTAGATTATTAGCGTGAGATCAAGATAAGAAAAAACTGTCTATAATTTGCCTCTGCTGCACTCTCGGGGCCGCCTTGTCAATCGCTCATTAACATCAAATTTATTGGTAACATCGCTCATCCCAATTATCCAGCGCTCACAGTGGAGCCAGGGAGAACTAGCGCCGGTCCGACACCTAACGTCTAGTCCCCAGATGCAACATTTCACAAAACTATAAAGACCAAAATCGAAAAACTGAAGAAAAAAATAGAAAAAGCAAGATGGGGAAAATTAGGTTTCTCATGTTTTTGTTTGATAACTTTCCTCTTAGATAACACGATTTCGTTGTTTCATCGAGCAACACTGGGAGGAGACGGCGATCTGAACAGCCAATCAGCGAGCGTTCCCGCTTCACGTTGAAGAGGCCTGTTTTCCCGTTTTTTTTTAAATCATAAATTTTGATTGTCTCCCAAAAATAACAGGAGATTTATTCTCCGAAATCAACCCGATTTTCATCTATCCCACACCATTAACTATTCAGGAAAAATGCAAAGAGAATTCGGTGAAATTCCTCATTCTCGTAGGGAGCGAATGGTTTGTCCTACAGGGCTCCGCGTGGTCTCTAAAAATTCTATACTATGTTAAATTGACGGAAAAACAATACCGTCAACAACCTTTATGTACAATTTTTTTGAGTTAGGGTGTTTTCAAAATGTAAACCCTTGTTTTTCAACCCTTTTAAGTGACCTACATCAACCAAAATCTTCGGGGCACAACTAGACCCCAAATGGAGCCCACATACCAAATTTCATCAAAATCGGTCAATGCTAAGTGGGGAAAGTGCCGCGTACGGAGGACGGACGGCCAAATTTTTATTCGATTTTTGGATTCTACGAACCTTGGAACGTAAACCAACAAATTTTGAGGGGGCGTTAAAAATTTTTTTTCCTGGTCGATTCCAAAGGTTCATTATTAAAAATAATAAACCAAAATCATGAAGAATAGCATTGGTCTCAATTTTTTACGCTGTATTTTGTGGAATTGAAGGGGGTGTAACCTTTTCGTGAAACACCCTGAAAAGTATGTTACGAATACACACGACGGGCCTCCCAGGATTAGCTGCACGCAGTGCAATGTTGTGGCACATGACTAGAGTTAACTGGTGGTGTGGTGGACCAGTTAATGAGTTGCTATCGAAGTTATCATTTGCGTTTTCTGAGGTGACGTCATCATGTTTGTTGGATTATTTTTCGTGAGGATCCTTCTCAAAGCCTCCTGTAAGCAATCAATAAAACTAGTAAATAATAGTTGGTGTGACGTATGTTAATAATGAGAGCATTTTAGGTACGCAGGTACTCTGGTGAATTTTTGTTCTTTAAATCAACTAGTGCACTTGTTCTTGTGCTCCTCTACCTCCAGGCTTACCAAACATGCGAGTAGTCTCCGGTCATTTTTCTTCTCATCTATTCCTTGTTTGCACAGTTTCAATAATTTCGGGACTCCTTTTAGTTGTTCAATCTGAAGTACTGCATCCTTTTCACTGCATAATCTATTGGGATAATATGGTTAATTAGTAGGTTGGTACTTACAAGAGTGCTCACTGACATTTACTTGATAGTAGTCCCTAGGTAGGTACTCGCGAGTAGGTACTCAATTACTAAATTTGTTGATTATTATCAATATAGGCAGCCGATGAACAGATAAATAGAATCGTGTCAGTAAGTGAGTCTTTGATAGAAGAGTTGGAGATGAATGAGGTAGGGACTGAAGGGAGAGCTGGGAAGTGTGGAAGAGTTGTTCAAGAAGGGAGTTGGAATTCTAGTGAAAGGAAGAGCCATGCTGCCTAATGGCTCCTCCTGTTCCTTGTACAACTTCCAAGTCACGGGAAGAATGGTTTGAACCAAACCGTTTGGTGTGGGGATGAAAGAGCTGTTAACACGTTGGCTGCGGGAGCCCATTCCCGAATTTCGTCGTGTCCTGAAACGTTTTTTCGAGCAAATCAGCGCCTAAGGCAGGTTTTCCATCGATTCTGCGCATTATTATGATAAAACAAAAAAATTGCATTTTTTCTTGTCAAATTAATTTTTTGATTATCTGTCCATCATCCGGAGCGAGGAATTTTGCTCGGCGCCTGTAGAAACAATGAGTAATTCGCGTTTACAGGGTGTAAAACTATAAGAACGTCAACCCGAAGAATTTCAGTTTGATTTCAGTTTAACCCCTTGTTTTTCCAAGTTTATTCAATTTTAAGATTTTTTTCGCTTATGTCACTAAAACGTCCGTAACTCCCTTTGGATACAGTAAAAAATTGAAACCAATTATACCGTTGGAGAGAGCGTTACATTTCCTATCTCCGTGATGGAGAACCAAAGTTTTTTAAATAGATGAAACGGGTGAAAAATGAACTTGAAGAGGAAAAATTGTCAAATCTTGAAAATCTCAACTTTTTTCAACCGCTCATAAGTCCCTGCTTTCCAGCGTCTAAATGCTTGCCTGTAAGCCTAAAAGTTGCACCAAAAGCTCACCTTTCCAACGGCTTGGTTATTTTCATTTTTAAAGTAGGATTTCTTACAAAATATGGGGTTTGATCGCGGAAAAACGTGAATTTTTTCAACGGAATCGACCCTCCGGCTAAGGCGATGTGAGGGGTTCGCCGAAGGGAGAGGGCGGCGCAGGAGCCAGCGAGGCCTCCCGAAACCCCTCAGATCGTCTTAGCCAGAGCGCCGATTCCGTTGAAAAAATTCACGTTTTTCCGATTTCAAACACTAATTTCTGTAAAAAAATCCTACTTTGAAAATGAAAATGACTAAACCGTTGGAAAGGTGAGCTTTTGGTGCAACTTTTAGGCTTACAGGCAAGCATTTACACGCTGGAAAGCAGGGACTTATGAGCGGTTGAAAAAAGTTGAGATTTTCAAGATTTGACAATTTTTCCTCTTAAAGTTCATTTTTCACCCGTTTCGCCTATTTAAACAACTTTGATTCTCCATCAGGGAGATAGGAAATGTAACGCTCTTTCCAACGGTATAATTAGTTTCAATTTTGTACTGTATCAAAAGGGAGTTACGGACGTTTTACTCACATAAGGTCAAAAAAACGAAACAAAATCTGTGGAAAAAAAAAAAAATTGAAAAAACAAGGGGTTAAACAAAAATTGCTAAGAGGCATTTTCGATCGGAAATTAGTTGTGAAATCGAAATTCTTCGGGATGACGTTCTTATAGTGTTGCACCCTGTAGACTAGACTCGCACGGCACCAACCTCTGCAGAAAACACCGCTTTTCTTGACAGTTTCTTCGTCTTCCTCCGAAGTTCAAAGACATAGAAACGATTTATTCTTACTCAGGAGGTGTTGAGAAGCAAAACCATACAAGATTTTTTTTTTAAATGCCTCACAGACGAAAATATTTGAGAAAATCGATTCTTCAACTTCAAATGATTGGTAATGGAAAAATATCCCATCTATCGTGGAACTGAAGGTACTAGTCCGTTAAGAAATCAATAGAGATCGAGATTGAACATCGATTACAATGTTAAAATCAAAATTGGGCTGAGGAGCAATCGAAAAACACAGTCATGTCAGATGCTTTTCATGATTACCTGTCCATCGACCCGCACCTGACTTATTATAGTACACAGTTAGGGAAGGAGGTATAGGAGCTCTCGAGAGTAATAATTATGATGCCCAAGTTCTCTTCCCTCTCCCTCTGTATCCTTTCCAATCTTTCTACATAGGAGGTGGTCTCTCATCACTAAGATTAATTTGATTAGTGGGTGGGAGCGTTATTTGGAGTGCTAGCGGGTGGAAGATGAGGTTTGGTTGATAGTTGAATAATCGCTCTTACATCACATAAGTAGGTACCTACTTATTATTCGATTAGGTTTGTACCTACCTTGCAAGGGCCAGAGCGCACTTATGCTGGAGTCGATAGCTTGCTGTATCGGTGGTGTCTACATGGTCGGCCAGTTCAAAGTTCAGGAAACAAAGAAGTGCTGGTATGACCCTGTTTTGGCAAAGATGTGGTATTGCTTCAGCGTGGTCAGACAAATTGGCAATTATTGATGCAGCCTGCTCTTTGAGCAATATCTCTGAATCTGATCCTTGGAGTCTGATTGCGCTTAGCAGGGTTGTTACCGTCGAATTCGTGATGAAATAGTGAACGTTTTCCTTGATAGTCGAAAAGTTAGCCAGCGCCACAGCAGCCAGCAATATCGTTCGGGAACACGTCAAATTCTTAAACATTTCTGAAAAGAGAAAGTAGGTAGTTAGGTAGGAAGTCACAGCTTAAATATATGTAAGGTAAAGGTAAGGTTGGGGGTCTCTCTTCTGTATGGGGGAGAGATTCCTACAATATTTCCAAATGGCTTGGATTTCTTAATATTCAGCCGAAGATCTTTATGACGAGCAACTCCCAAAACTCTTCAGATCAGCATTGATCTTTTGAATGGAGGTTGGAGTGAACTTACTGGTTACTTCGGATATTATTCTAGGAGCGGTTGACGTCGGGACTCGTATGTTGTACTTCGGGTCAGAATATTGGGCAATCATCGCCAAAGCGTGTTTTTTCTCTCCTTGTTGTTTATTTTCATCTGATATAATGGTACACAGCTGGTCCATTCCATCAACCTGAAATTCATACCAACCGAGGAGTGTTACGGTTAGGAATTACATCTGATATAGGTATCTGAGATCTACTTGAAGAATTTCCAAATTGATGAACACATTTTCTAAATTGAAGTACCTACGGAATGTAGGAACATGGATAGGTCATACAAAACGAATGGGGGCCCAATAAGAGAAGTTGAGGTAAGTAAAGTTTACATGTTCATGGCAGACAGTATGAAATTCGCTTATAGTTATGCAGCAAACCCCATCTCCTCCCCCGACAAATCGTGAAATTTTCGTGTAATCGCCCATAAGACAGGGTCAAAATTCTCCGAATGTATTTGAATGTGTTTCAAACTGATATAATTAAACATGAATTATCTAAACTTGATAATAATCGACCAAGAAATTTTGTTTAACCCTCCCTCAAAATTTGTTGGTTTACGTTTCAAGATACGTAGAATCCAAAATTCGAATATAATTTTGGCCGTCCGTCCACCGTACGCGGCACTTTCCTCACTTAGTGTTGAAAAAGAACCTTTATTTCCTCAACAATCTTGCTCACAAAACATTCATAGCAAAATCATTTTGTAGAAACTAACACAATACAAAATAAACTCGATCACTTGGCTACAGGATCTTCGGGACAACCAACACTTAGCATTGACGATTTTGATGAAATTTGGTATGTGGGCTCCATTTGGGGTCTAGTTGTGCCCCGAAGCTGTTGGTTGATGTAGGTCACTTCTAAGGGTTGAAAAATAAGGGTTGAAATTTTGAAAACGCCATAACTCGAAAAATTTTGATACAAAGGTATTGTTTTCCATCAATTTAAGATAGTATTGATTTTTTAGTATTTTTTAGAGACAACGCAGAGCCCTTTAGGACAAACCGGTCGCTCCCTACGCGAACGGGTTTGACTTACGATAAATTAGAAACACAAGCGTGAATCGCAAAATAGTCATAATCTCCGTTCAAATGTTAGTTGACCGAAATGCGATCGACGTTTTTCTTCAAGTCGGTTGGTGGTAACAATGGCAAAGCCGAGTTCTTTGCAGACGTGTGATGTATATAGAAAATAATAAACCTTTGTGTAATAATTTGCAGCGTTTTTCAAGTTGACTTCTCTGAAAATAGGTACTACTTATTCAACATTTTACAGAACTAATTGAATATTGTTTAAATGTGAAAATGTGGGCAGTTTTTCGTTATTTTGGAAAATGTCAACTTTAACTTGTAACATGCTTGTATAGTTTAATTATAGAATTCTACTCAGTTCATCTGACTTTGAATCAGATAGTTTGAATTAGAGCTGACCTCGGAAAAGCTAGCTATAGCGCCTGGCGCGCACAGTACCGAGGACAGCAGTTGCAACGCCTTAATGCGTGCCAAAGGGTTGGCACAATGCACACTGATGTCCAAAACAGTCGAAATTCCGTTGCATCTGGACAACAAACTCCCCAAGTGATCGCAAAGGAGTCCCAAATTGGTAAATGAACCCAAGATGGTCATCATTGCTGTAGGTGACTCCACTGAATCCATGACGCCAATGAGAACCTGAAAAGAAAACAAGACACATTCAGCACTGCTACTAAATTCCGGGCTGGATCATGAATATTTGTAGTGGGTAACAAATGTCTTATATAATGGTTTCTTTTTCTACTTATTTGTTGAAGGTGGCATACCAAAAAAATATGACATTCAATTTTGGTTTATTATTTTCAATAGTAATGAACCTTTGGATTCGACCAAGAAACAAAATTTAAGCCCCCCCCCCTCTGCACCCTCAAAGATACTTCAAGATACGTAGAATCCAAAAATCGAATTAAATGTGGCCGCCCGTCCGCCGTACGCGCCACTTTCCTCACTTAGCATTGACGATTTTGATGAAATTTGGTATATGGGCTCCATTTGGGGTCTAGTTGTGCCCCGAAGCTTTTGGTTGTTGCCAGTCACTTTTTAGAAGAGAGAAGAAATTAATACCACCACGTGATTCAGCGTAAAATGATACTAAAATATCGTGTGTCACACTTGGGTACATTGTACATGCAAATTTTGAGCGCGCACTGAGCGGGTTGCGCACTATTAAAAAATCGGTTGAGGGGTGAAATGTTCATGAAATTTCACGTTGAATCCGAATCTGCAATAAAAAATGGGGGTCTTATTTGAAAAAAACTAAGTTGTGTGCGTTGTGCACGTGCGCAATGCGCGCCATGGTAATATTTGAGATCGTTGGGAAATATCATGAAGATTCCAACAAAAATTTTTTTAAACCACTATCAGTACGATTTTAGCAGGGGGGGGGGGGGGCGTTCTCGGGGACACCCTGTATATTTATACATTGAGGTATTTATACAGAATTTTCGGACACCTCTTTAAAGCGTCCAAAGTCCCTAAACTAGGGTCCAAAAACAGGTTTTTAGGGTTTTTCGTGGATATTAACATAATAATCATTGTAATAACATTAGATATAATACACACATTAGAATGTTCCAAAACGGATTTGCAAGAATTTTTCAAAATTTTCCATCCTAAAAATTTTAGGTCATTGCAATAGCTTCATTTGTTATGAAAATTCGCTAATAAGTTGTACCTACAGGTCTTTTCGCAATCTCTCTAGCTTACGATTAGTTTATTCATGTAGTCGATTAATGAGCAATATGGGTATCACGAAATGGAGGAGTGAATTGTATAGGAATAATGCTTACCTCCATCTGTTGAAGGAGAAGCTTATCAATTCTTTTTGAAAAGTCCAAAGCCAGAGAATTCAGCTGCCAAACAATATGGGGTAGTTGGCCCTGCTCCAGCTTCTCGATGCTTGAGACAGCGATGGTCTGATACAAGCCCAGATCCAGATACCCATCTGAGTGTTGGAGTAATATCGCCACCATGTGATTGATCAGGTCATCTACTAGGCCAGGAATGTACTTGGTGTAGTTCATTTCCAAACACCTGTTCATTTAAGAAAACAAATTGAAGATGGTAAGAGTGTGTGCGCCAATGGTGTACAGATTTCAATTTCGAGAAAGTAGTGTGAAGGTTGACTCCTTTGCTATTAAAACTTGTTTTATTGAACAAGTGTAGACATAGCAAGCCCGGAGACGTTGATTTATTCCATGTAGAGCGGATGGCAGGTGTTCGGGTTAGGTGTGCTGCTAATACAATCATATTGATGAGGTATCTAACTGCTGCACTGACCTGTATATGTGATCAAACTCCTTAGCTATGGTGTATGTTTGCTGATGTAACGTTCGAATAACTTTTGAGGTGAGACTCGTCAGTAGTTTGACTTTCTCGTTCACATCAACAACGAGGGATTTACTTTGCAGTGTCGTCGTACACTCCGGAAAGTAGCAGTCTTTCAGCTCTTCAAGCCACGTAGAGATCGGCGTACTCCTGGATGAAATTAGGATTTAGAGTATAAAGACACACAGATGTAGAGAGTCATTAATTATTAGGGATTTATAGTGACTAGAAGGTTTTAGTGAATTGACAAAAAATGATGCTATTGCGATGAACAGAATTTTTAGTAGGTATGGAATTTAGCGAATTTTCAAGGAAAGTGAAACTATTACAATGGCTTCAAAATTTTTAGAATGGACTTTTTTGAAATTTTTTTCACTGAAATCCGTTTTGGAACATTCTGAAACGATCCCTTAAGTTTTTCCAAAATTCATATGTATATATAAATATAATACCTACTGAAAATCCAAAAAACCAACAATAGCCGTGTGGGTACTCTATGAGTTCGTGGAGACGAGTTGAACGTGAATATGGACATCTCGAAGCATATCTTTTGGATACAGTATGTTGTTATGGTATACTGAAAATCGAAATAAACAAGAACCGTGTAGAAAAAACTTTCTAAAAGAAATTGCAACACTATTGTTCCGTCTCTTAACCAAACCTTCAACTGAAAGATTTCTTTGAAAATTCGCTCATTAATTCATGCTGCATGAACGGACTTTTTTGAAATTTTCTTTACTTAAATCCGTTTTGAATTATTCTGAAAATCGAATTGGCCCTTTTCAAAGTCAGTTTGGATTATTTTCAAATGCCCAATCTTAAGGGGTCCAAATTTCAAAAATTAGGCAAATAAACGGGATTTTAGGGTTTATGTGGATATTACCGTCATGATCACAGTAATATTATAGTACATTCGGGTTCAGCACAAAGTTTCTGATGAAGGTACAATTTCAAAAATTAAAAAATTATCAAAAATTTGTAAATGTGTGTCAATTTATATGAAGAATGAAAACCTGCGTATATTCGTTGAACCCAAAAATGCAATAGCCGAGTTCAATAGTTTTTGAAATTGACATCTTCAAAAGCAAAAACAACAATTTGAGTTTGGAGTGACGAGGAGAGTATTTTTTAAATTTTGTTCATTCAATTTCCAACTAAGGGGTTGATTTTATAATTTTAACGATTCTTGCTATGTGCTCACAAGTCTGATTACTTACTCATATAGGTAATGTTTCGATTTTCTAACCATTGCTTCAAAGATTCCTTTGAAAATTCGCTCATTAGCTCATGCTGCATGAATGGACTTTTTTTTTCTCTCTCACTTTCTGGTAGCAGTTCCAGAATTACTCACATCTTCCGCAACGAACAGGATTTCGTATGAGGTTTCCCTTTTGGTGTGGAACAGTGAACTGGAGGCGGGAGCTCTTCGAAGGATTCACAGCGCTTCAACGAAAAAGTTGCCGATCCTCTAAAATCGTTCTTCTCTCCAGAGGAAATCACAATAGTGTTGTTATTGACGATGGTTTGCGAAATCTTGGCACACACATACGTTTCGTTTCCGCTCATCGTATTGATCTGAAAAACGAGAAAGGATCTTATTAATGTCAAGTTCGTGAAATATTTATAAGGTGTCAGACTCATTGTTATTACATACCTAATTAGTTGGTACCTTTTTTACCTAAATTAAAGCAATATACTTAATTTAACATGTTGAAAATTAGGTCACTTAGATACTATCAGGATCTATCAATTCATCAAGCAAATATAATATTATTTAACTCTAATGATTTCAAAATCGGTGTTTAATTATTTTTGCTTCCGAGTCTACCAAGGTAGCAGAAGCTTTGTTTTCACTTTTCAAGGATGGAAAAAAAAGTTCTCCAAATAAAAATTTTCACTCGCGTTTTGCGTTTTAGACCTTTTTGAACAATTTTGGTTCTGTGTCTGTCTGTCTGTGTGTCTGTCATGAATTCCTTGTAACGCGCATAACTATACGAAGTTATTGTCCGATTTCTATGAAATTTTCAGGGATTGTGCGGGTTGGTGTGTAGACGGTCTCCTATGAAAATCATCATTCCCGGACTGATAGAAGCGACTGCGCATGCGCAAACGTGAATTTCCTTGTAACGGCCATAACTTCTACATAACTATATTCTACAAACTATATTCCACATTCTACCCTAATCTGCAACTCCGAATTGATAATTGAATTTATGATTGAGAAAATTGATTGAATAAATATTTTTAATGACGTATACAGAGGTTACGGTGACGAGGAAGCTATGTGCCACACCCACTTGGCTGTTTGATGTTTTTTTCCGTGAATCGCGAGTGGAAATTTTGATTTTGGCGAACTTGTTTTTCAAACTTGAACAGTGAAAACAAAGCTTCTACCTTGGTAGACTCGGAAGCAATAAGTATTCAGTAACCCTAGAAATATAGTAAAATAATAAAACTAGCAAAAGCTAGCTTCCGAGTTTACCAAAATAGAGGGACTCATTGTTTTCACTTTTCAGAATGTTCTTCAAAATCAAAATCTGCACTCGCGTTTTACGTTCCAGGCCTTCCTGAACAATTTTGGTTTCGTGTCGGTGTGTTCGAGTGTTTGTCATGAAATCCGTAGTCTATGAGTTTGGAGTGACTAAAAAAAAATTTTCACCCCCCCCCCCTCAAAATTTGTTGGTTTACGTTTCTAGGTAGGTAGAATCCAAAATCTAATAAAAATTTGGTCGTCCGTCCGCCGTACGCGGCACTTTCCCCACTTAGCATTGACCGATTTTGATGAAATTTGGTATGTAGGCTCCATTTGGGGTTGATGTAGATTTTGGTTGATGAAGGTCACTTCTAAGGGTTGAAAAATAAGGTTTGAAATTTTGAAAACGCCCTAACTCAAAAAAATTTGGTATAAAGGTATTGCTTTTCCATCTCTCTACGAGAATTTAAGGGTTGGACTTACGATAAATCAGAAACACTAGCGTGAATCGCAGAAGAGGCCTAATCTCCGTTCAAATTTTAGCTGACCGAAATGCGATCGATGTTTTTCTTTATGTTGGTTGGTGGTAACAATGGCAAAGCCGTGTTCTTTGCAGACAAGTGATCTATATAGAAAATTAATAAACCATTGTGCAATAATTTGCAGCGTTTTTTTTTCGACTTTCAAACACATGATGCATCGATGGTTGCAAGTGGTGACAAAAGATCCCTGCATAGAGTATTCAGGTTCATGTATGACGAACAGGGACTTGATTGTCATTTATCTATATTTTCACTTTGTGTCTCTTTGCATCATTTTACTGCATCACATAGTTATTAGAACGATGAATTCCACCAGCTGTGGAAAGTGTGCACCAAATCATAAATCAGGAAAAATATTAACACACGCTCTCCTCTTGTTTTCGTTAATAATTGTATTTCGAGGGGGCCCTGGCTCTTCGGTAACAAACCAGAACTGGTTTGGTTGGTAACTACTTGGTTGTTTGTTGAAGGTGGTTCAACCTTTCCTGACCACGAGCCGAGATGAGTAATGCTAATAATAATACTAAGTCACAACGTTGCGGTTTTATTCGCGGGATGACCGGGCTAGGTATCTGCGGTTTCGCGTTTCGAATTCAGGATCGCACTGCCAGGGTGACGTGTTCCGTCGAGCTTGGCTTGACATTCTTCTACCTTCCTTGGCTGATAAATACCAGCAGTCGCCGGTGTAAGCGAGAGATAAGCGTGAGATCCCGGAATTCTACTGCCGTGCGTCAGTCAACATTTATGTTTATTGAATAACACATTTGTAGAGGACCCATAAATAGCATTATGAGTTTGATAGGTTTGAGTAGATGAGTTTGTTTTATTTTTGAAGAAAAATATTAACACTACGAGTATAATATAACACATCAGATTAACATTTAAAAAAATTTTTCTACATAGACTCGCCTGGAAAGAACACGGCTTTGCCATTGTTACCACCAACCAACATAAAGAAAAACATCGATCGCATTTCGGTCAGCTAAAACTTGAATTGAGATTAGCCCTCTTTTGCGATTCACACTCGTATTTCTGATTTATCGTAAGTCCAACCCTTAAATTCTCGTAGAGAGATGGAAAAGCAATACCTTTACACTTAAATTTTTTGAGTTAGGGCGTTTTCAAAATTTCAAACCTTATTTTTCAGCCCTTAGAAGTGACCTTCATCAACCAAAATCTTCGCGGCACAACTAGACCCCAAATGGAGCCTACATACCAAATTTCATCAAAATCGGTCAATGCTAACTGGGGAAAGTTTCAACCCTTGAGTTCTCGAAGGGGGCGAACGGTTTGTCCTACAAGGCTCCGGGGGGTCTCTGAAAATTCGAAAATTCAATACAATTAAAATTAGTAAAAAAACGATACCTTTATTTCGAGGGTATTCGTGCTAGGGCACAATTGAACATTTTAACCCTTAATTTTCACCCCTCAAAAGTGACTGACATTAACCAATAGCTTGGGGGCACAAGTAGACCCCAAATGGATCCCATATACCAGATTTAATCAAAATCAGTCCATGATGGTAACCACGGAAAGTGCCGCGTTGGAAAATTTTTTATTCGCTTTTCGGATTCTACGTAGGTACCTTGAAACGTAAACTACCAAATTTTGAGGGGGGGTTAAACAATTTTTTTCTTGGTCGATTCCAGTGGTTCATTATTGAAAATAATAAAGCAAAAGTAAAGATTTGTGTAACTCTTTCATAGGGTAAAGGAATCTCAAAAAAGGTTCCGCAATTCAAAAGAGGTTGCGAATCACTGCTCTGGATGGCTGGATCATGGAAAACCGAGTTAGCGGTAATCCAAAGACGATGATCCAAAGATCTTGATGCTCAACTATTAAATAGGAAGCTCATCATTGAAATTACATGAAATTATTGTGCATTTGTGACCAACAGCTTTCACATCTCCTTACGTGGGTCCATCAAGAACTTGCATGATGACCGTTGTAGTAACTCTTCGTATGAAAGGGCCACGAAACCTTGAATTTTTTTGGATGAAAAATCAATTATTAGGTTCTTTTTTAAACGGTACCTCATAAAAATGAAATTCCAGCGAGAAACTAAAAACAAAAACTGCCTCTGGAGCTCAAGATGTTACTACCTTGTCGACATAATTCTGAGACATTCGTTTTTGGTTTATTATTTTCAATAATAAACCTTTGGAATCGACCAAGAAAAACAAATTTTTAACACCCCCTCAAAATTTGTTGGTTTACGTTAAATCCAAAAATCGAATACAAATTTGGCTGTCCGTCCACCGTCCGCCGAACGCGGCACTTTCCCCACTTAGAATTGATCGATTTTGATGAAGTTTGGTTGATTATGGTTGATGTAGGTCACTTCTAAGGGTTCAAAAATGAATTTTGAAAACGCCCTAACTCAAAAAAATGTTGATATAAACGTATGGTTTTTCCATCAATTTAAGATAGTATAGAATTTTTAGAATTTTTCGAGACCCCTCGGAGCTCTGCAGGACAAACCGTTCGCTCCCTACGAGAATTTAGGGGTTTTACGTACGACAAATCAGAAACACGAGTGTGAATCGCAAAAGAGGCCTAATCTCCGTTCAAAATACAGCTGACCGAATTGCGATCGATGTTTTTCTTCACGTTGGATGGTTGGTGGCTTTGCAGACGAGTGATCTATACATGTAGACAAATAATAAACCATCGTGTAATAATTTGCAGAGTTTTTTCAATATTTCGACACTTTTATTGCTTACTAACTGTACCCAAGCTTTGAACTTAAGGGAAAATTCTCATTATACTTACGGATTTTCATGAATTATTCTCTGTACCACCACGGATCTAATAGTGGTGCCACCATGGTGCCAGAACACCTTGAACTGCATATTTCATGGGTTTTCGGAAAGCAAAATTCTACACCAAATTTTATAATGAAAACAGCGCACAAGATACGAACGGTAACAGCTAGAAAGGTAATGCGACGCCATGACTTTCTGTGTTGCCTATCATTGGACACAATACGTTCTCTAGGTTTCTTCTTGCTGAATCCGACCACTATTTCAAGGCCTTCCATGTGCGGTACCTTTTCGGTTTTTGCCGAAACTTGACGCTAAATGAGGTACCTGTACATGATTGAGAACAAAATGGCGACACTATCCAGTTTTCAAATTTTGGACTTGATCGGTTCTTGTAGGAAACCCCTGAATGCCAAGTGTTTTGTTCAACTACTGATTCTCCAGTGAGTATTTAGGTGTCCTCCTGTCACCTAAAACATGAACGGAAAATATAACGACGGTTGGGTGGGAGAGCGGCGCGTGCCTGATGTGCCCACCTGGCCTCAAGGTGCTAAGATCTACCTGGGGTCTCTTCCTAGATGAGTGGCATATGGCTCCTCTCGGATGGAACGATAGGCGGCGCTATGGAAAAGTAAACATTGACATTCGATGGTAAAAAGGGCACACCCTTCTTCCTCAAATAAGCTAAACCCGCAATCTCGCGGAGTATGAGACTTGGACGCCAATTTTGCTTTTTCTCTACCGAAGTTAAATATGCTTTGTAGTACAATATGAAATGAGAGCTGGACGGTCCCATTCGTTTCTGAAACTCGAACACTGTCCTATATTGACGGAAAAACGTCATCAATTATTTATTTAATTATTAAATATTTAATTATCCTCATAGGAATCTTACGGTTTGTCCCACAGAGCGGTGTCATTCTTAAAAACGCCACAAATTATTACACAATGGTTAATTATTTTACTGTACAGATCACCCCCCTGCATAGAACGCGGCTTTTTCATTAAAACTATCTACTAGCAATACCTAACTTAGCTGTCCGAGAGTTGAGGGTGCCTTCATTATGCAATTGGATTGGTTTGCTTAGTTGTTGCTAAGGACGCACTACTGAGTCCAAAACGAATCTTATCCAAATAAAAGAACTACGATCGCATTAATCAGCTACAATTTGAAAGGAGATCAGGAGAACAACTCTTTTGCGATTCACAATTGTGTTTTTGATTTATTGTAAGTTCAGCCCTCATAGGGAGAGAACGGTTTGTCCTACGAAGCTCTGGGTGGTCTCATTGGATTTAAAAAATTTAATTCTATGTTAAATTGATGAAGAATAACTTTATTCAAGAGTTTTCGAGCTAGGGCGATCTGGACAACCCCGATTTTTCAGCTATTTGAAGTGACTGTACCATATTATCAGTAGTGATGTACCAATTATCATGCAAGGTTCACTATCAACCTCCCGACAGTGAACAAACATTTGCGTTTCACACTCGTGTTATTGCTTTTCCTTCAAGTACGAGACTTCGAGTAGCTTTTTTAACTTCAAGTCCTTATAGGGAGAACGGTTGGTCCTTCAGAGCTCTGAGTGGTCTCACGATCCTGAACATTCAATACTATTTTATGGAAACCCAAATTTAACTAAAAGCAGCCATTTGGCTACATTCCGTTAATCAAAATCGGTCCTTGGTAACTAAGGAAATATAAATTTGGAAGTCACGCTCGTGACAAGGATTCCATGTATGCGCGGTGGTTACCAAGGATGTTTCCCCCATTATTGCCGTTTGGGTTGGCCACGTGCCCGTTAACGTTAATAGGTACTTCCTTCAAGTCTACTGCGATGAAGTAGGCGGCCTGAGAAATACACCTCCACCTGGTCAATCAGGAAATGCGGGTGCGGGTACTTCATCACACTCGACCACACGCTCTTGTCTTCCCTCTCCTAGTTCAACTATCGTCTGTCTTTCAAGTAATTTTGACGATCTATCTCTCCCCCACATCATGTAACTTCATGATGGCATTGCTAACAACGTTTCTTTCACCTAATTCCGAATATTCGTATTCGAAAAAACTTCTCTTCTTTCGAAATTACCAAAACGAAAGTTTATACGCTGCAAGAGACTACAAAAAAGCTAATTTTCTCGTCAGTATGATGTTGTTTTTGGTAAAGGGTAAAACTGGTATTAGTAGGTTGTTGAAAGGTAAAACTGGGTAAAATGGGGTGTGGGCATGGGTCGGAAAAACTGTTTACTGTTATTTTCAATCTAAACTAGACCTCATTCTGAGAATTTTGACACCAACCGCTATCTTCTAGCGTGAGAAGACCTTTTTCTATGAATTTTCAAAGTTTCGAATGTTTATGACGTCACAGTGGGCTGGGGGTCCCGCCCAGGCGGGAGGGGCGCGTGACGTCATAAACATTCGAAAGTTTGAAAAATCATAGAAAAAGATCTACTCATCGAAAAAGAGAACGGCTGATGTCAAAATTCTCAGAATGAGGTCTACTTTCGATTAAAAATTAAAAAAAAAAAAAAAAATCAGGCGCACCCCCCATTGTACGCTGATTTTGGATTTATACCATGTATGTTTAATTATCTGCTATCTAATGTGTAAAATAGTATGGTGATTTACTGTAAAAGTGAAAACAAGAAGAAAAAAACGTCTGCCAAGTGGGTGTGGCACGTAGCTTCCTCGTATCCATAACCCGATTATACAGATGATCCGATGCATAGTAGTTAGTCTCAAAACACCGATCTCTAAGTACCTTTCACTACCCTCATAGGGGACCATCTACAACCTAATCCACATAATCCCTGAAAATTTCTTCGAGATCGGGTGGAAAATGTAAAAGTTATGGCCGTTACAAGGAAATTCACGTTTGCGCATGCGCAGTCGCTTCTATCAGTCCGAAGGTGATGATTTTCATAGGGGACTATCTAAATACTAATCTGTAACATCCCTGAAAATGTCATTGAAATCGGATAGAAAATGTAGAAGTTATGGCCGATACAAGGAATTCACGTTTGCGCATGCGCAGTCGCTTCTTTCAGTCCGGGGATGATGATTTTCATAGGGGACCGTCTACACACCAACCCGCACAATCCCTGAAAATTTCATAGAAATCGGACAATAACTTCGTATAGTTATGCGCGTTACAAGGAATTCATGACAGACAGACAGACAGACAGACACGGAACCAAAATTGTTCAGGAAGGTCTAAAACGCAAAACGCGAGTGGAAATTTTGATTTTGGAGAACTTTTTTTTTTCGTCCTTGAAAAGTGAAAACAAAGCTTCCGCTACCTTGGTAGACTCGGAAGCAAAAATGCCTACGAACTTCTACACGTAGCAACTATTGTACGCGAGACTGAACATAATTGTACGTGGAAGACTGGCGAGCATGGCAATTACAGACCTTGCCAAAATCCGATTTGTACTGTCTCCAGTCCGAACAGAGCGTTGAAAGTGTGAAAACAGGGCCAGGCTAACAATTGTAGCATGTTCAGTACGCAAGAAGATGGGCCTCTCGATTTCAAGGCGAAATCTCCTATAACGTGTGAATTCAGAGTCCGATACGCAATTTATTAATAATAATTAAGTAATAAAGATAAGTAATTTATCCACATCAGAGATTGTTTGAGATTCTGGACGGAACAATGGTGGATTTCAACAATTTGGCACGATTAATTGTTAATTGTAAAAATGTTTGCTGAAATCGTAATTTAAAATGTAAGTTAATTAAATGTAACCCATGGAAACTTCGAAAAACTTGGGAGAATTGAGGAGTTTGATTCTTCGATGATTGATTAATAATTATATTAATGCTGGTTTACTATAATTGAGTACTATATCCATTTCGTTCAAACGTGAGAAAAACGCGAAAAACCACAGCGACCAGAAAAACGTGCTATAGGTAAACCTAAGAAGTTATTTTTTATAAATTTCGAGATTTTTTTTTTCTCGAGATTTTCCGATTCCTAATTCGGTTAATAAACTTTTTTTTTTGAGAGAAACCAAATTTATTTTTATCAAGTTTGTGACGCGCTTTCATGCCGTCGGAAAAACCCATTTGTGGATTGAGACGGAATTTCGATCGTTGTTTCACTCTTCTATCTGGAGTACTGCTGCACCATCCTCCAGACCCAGGGATCGGATAGTCTTCCTCGTGCCCCTCAGTCGAAGGGACACGGCTCTGATTATCGACACCTGGGTCCGGACCTTCACCCACCATGAAGGTTAGAATGTTTTAAGCCGATTTACCTAAGTACGAGTATGTAAATATGTATGTAAATAACTATTTTCTGAAACGCCACTTGAAAGAAAATATTAAACAAATATGTACGATTTGGGTAGTTATACCCGACAGACAGACACCGAACCAAAGTTGTTAACCCTAATTGTATCATGGTATCACTAGTGCCACTTGAAACATGCCAAGAACTCCACAGATGTCCCAAAGAGTCACCGAAATAACCAAAATTAAATTGCAATTTTAAATTTAATGGACAGCAGAATTTTTTGTGGGCTACTGGTGACACCTTAGGACAGCTGTGGAATTCCCGAGATGTTTTCAGTAACACTAGTGACACCTTTGTCCAATTAGGGTTAAATCATTAGTAGCGTCTTGGCCCCGAGCGAAGTACGGTTACATAGCAGTTCGGATAATTTCGTGAATGATCTTCCAAGATTAGTTTTGCGGTAGTTCCTTCGATTTTGTATCTGTTGGAAAGCACCTACTTTTAATGATTGTGATAGCGCACGAGTCCTCATAAATCTGCTGTACAACAAACATTTCAGAAACGTACACAATATAATATACTTTAGGTTTAGTCTTAAACTTGATCTATCGTTTTCAAAAACAAATTTTCAAATGTTCAGAAATGAAGCATTTGCAAGTCAAATTCACTACACTTATCAATCACACAGTGGTACGGATCGGGAACAATAATCACTTATATCAGAAAAAATGATGAATATGTACATCTAATTTTTTAACCTACCACATAATTGCTCTATTTTAGTGGGGGAATATGGAAATAGTACAGAGGTTGGTCAAAAAGGGGAGCTGCGAGCAATGAAAACGATAGAAAGTTGAAATATCCACTCAGCAGTAATAAATGCATCAAGGATAATAAATCGTTGTGTAATAATTATTTTGAAGTGTTTCGCTGTAGGAACTCTCTTCGATATTATTGGATAATGGAATTCCTTCACAGATCGTTCTGTAACCTACCTATGCCACTAAGTGAGGACGAGGGCACACAATTAGTCCTTGTTTTTATGTCAACAATAAACACGTAGGATTTTTTTTTTAATCGCAAGCGGGCTGTAGTTGATGGTTTGGTATCATAATAAGGCGTAGTGGAATGCTGAATGAGGATGAATCGTCATTTAGAAAGAGAAAAAACATCGTTCGAACGCTACGTCTATACTGAAAAGAGAGTATTATATCATAAGCCCACGTTATGGAGTATATTTTCATGGTAGGTATTGAGAGGTAGATATATTCACAGCTTCCTATAATAGTTAATACAGCTAATTAATACTGCACAAGAATTTTTGTTTATTGTTTGGTATTGCTTCTTCGTTTCGGGCCCGTATAGGTGGTAATTTAAGTGGCTGTTATCTACAAAATAGTGTTTAGTTATGTATAGTTGTTTTTAGTAAGAATCCGACACAGGAAAAGGAAGCAGATGTAAACAATTTTTGCAGAGAAAACAACGTCTGCCATGTGGGTGTGGCACATCGCTTCCTCGTATCCATAACCTGATTGTATAGATGATCCGATCTCTAAATATCTTGCCTTACTCTTATAGGGGACCATCTACACGACAATCCACACAATCCTTGAAAATTTCATCGAACATTGTATAGTTTTGCTCGTTACAAGGATTTTATGACACACAGATAGACAGGAACTTAAAATTCGAGTGGAGATTTTGATTTTGGGGAACATTTTTCTTAAACCTTGAAAAGAAACCAATGCTCCCGCTACGTGTCTACCTAGGAAGAAAACTGACACCACATTCAATCTTTGCCCAAACAGCCAGATTTATTTTGGCAAGAAGTGCCTAATAATACGAAGTGCCTAATAATGAAGAATACCTGCCTCACAAATTTCGGTTGCTTAGGAAGCAGAGTGAGATGACACTCAATTCGGAGGAGAGAAATATACCGCATTTGATCATTTGAATGGTGAATTGGCCTTCTGCCAGTAAAAAATGCATTTGTAACTCACTCGTTTTGGTTCATTATTTTCAATAATGAACCTTTGGAATCGACCAAGAGAAAAATTTTTTAACACCCCCTCAAAATTTGATGGCTTACGTTTCAAGGTACGTAGAATCCAAAAATCGAATAAAAACTTGGCCGTCCGTACGCCGTACGCGGCACTTTTGCCACTTAGCATTGACCGATTTTGATGAAATTTGGTATGTAGGCTCCATTTGGGGTCTAGTTGTGCCCCGAAGCTTTTGGTTGATGTAGGTCACTTCTAAGAGTTCCAAAATCAATTTTGAAATTTTGAAAACGCCCTAACTCAAAAAATTTTGATATGAAGGTATTGTTTTTCCTTCAATTTAAGATTCTGTAGAATTTTTTGAGACCACGCGGAGCTCTGTAGGACAAACCGTTCACTCTCTACGAAAATTTAAGGGTTTATATTGAAATATATACATAAACCAAAACACGAGTGTGAATCGCAAAAGAGGCCTAATCTCCGTTCAAATTATAGCTGACCGAAATACGATCGATGTTTTTCTTCAGGTTGGATGATTGATGGCTATGCAGACGAGTGATCTATAGAAAAATAATAAACCATTGTGTAATAATTTGCAGTTTTTTTTTTTTTTTTTTGATTAATTTTTCTCCCAACCCTTCATGTTAAGCGAGGTGCTATATATGAAATGTAGTTAACGTCACCAACATTTTGATTTTGATTTCTATGCTGAAAAAATTTAATAAATGATCTTGATTTTTATTTTCGAATCTACCAAGGTAGCGGAAGCTTTGTTTTCACTTTTCAAGGTTGAAAAAAATAAAATGTTCCTCAAAATTAAAATTTTCGCTCACGTTTTACGTTTTAGGTCTTCCTGAACAATTTTGGTTCCGTGTCGGTCTGTCTGTGTTTTTGTCATGAAATCCTTTCAACGGGCATAACTATACGAAGTTATTGTCCGATTTCGATGAAATTTTCAGGTATTGTGCGGATTAGGTTGTAGATGGTCCCCTATGAAAATCAAGGCCTCAAAATTCAGTAGCCTCTGCGCATTTGCAAACGTGCATTACTTGTAACAGCCATAACTTCTACATTTCGCATCCGATTTAGATGAAATTTTAAGGGAATATACGAATTCAGTTGTAGATAGTCCCCTATGAAAATCATTGTACCCAGACTGATGGTAGCGACTGAGTATGCGCCAACGTCAATTCCTTGTAACATCCATAACTTCTACATTTTCCATCCGATTTCGACAAAATTTCTCAGGATTTTTCAGATTGGCGTGTAAATGGTCCTCAACGTCGTGGAAGGTTTAGAAATTGAAGTTTTGAGATTAATTACTATGCATCGGATCATCTATACAATCGGGATATGAATACGAGGAAGCTATGTGCCACACCCACTTGGCAGACTTCTTTTTCTCAATTATTTCAATAATTGATGATGATGAAGTGGAGGCAATAAATACAATACAATTGTATGAGAAGCAAGTGACCACTCAGAGTTGTGGATGGTTTCATTCAAATCAGGAAATATGTAGAAGATTTATTTAGATTTATTTTTTAATTTATCGATTTATTTTTATTGAAAGAGTTTGATCAAGACGTTAGTTGAAAGTCATACCTTAATTTCTACCCTTAGAGATGTTTGTCAGTAGCTCTTCCTAAGCACAACTAGGTCAAAGACAGGACCTAACAAATTTCGATAATTTTGGTCCATAAACCGCAAAGTGCCTAGGATGGCTAACGGACTTTCTAAAATGTATTTTTCCTATTTTACATTATTACCTTATTACGTGAAATAGAAAACTTTGAGGAAGGTGACTGAGAGGGGGATAAGAATTATTTTTTCGTTGTAATTCCGAAGGAACTCTATAGAAAATAGTTAACAGAATTGAGAGTTGAAATATGTTTTAGCGGAAATAATAATCAACAGTAATCAGCGGAAATTTGGCATAATAATTCACTGATAGTGCTTTCAAAACAAGGGGGTTGAATCAATAACGTGAGAGGAAAAAAACATAGTTTTCTCAACGGCTATACTCCATAAAAGAGGTACCAATACCTCTCTACCCATATAATACTGGTGAATTGCGGACAGGACAGAATGAGGCGATTTGAGTTTAGGCCAGATTTGGTTGTCTCAGTAAGATGAGTCTCGCGAGATAAACTAGATTTTTTCCATGAGAGGAAGACGTGAGGCCGAAACAACTCAAATCTGAGTCACGCACGGCGTTTATAAAGTTGGCTTTCATGTCAAGTTCAAAGTAGGCTCGTTTCTCCGCTTATCGTACAAGCAGAAGTCGGTGTCTGGAGAAAAGTGAAAGAAGATCAAGTTTCTTGTTTTTACTGAAGTGCTGTTTATCTTGAAATATTTTGACTTTTAAATTTACAAGAGACGGCGGTCGGCAAACCACACAACTTCATGCAGATGTGGAAGAAACCAAAAATACTGCCTGATAGCAACTCCCCATAATTTCCCAAGTAGAACGCAATCCCGAAATCATAATTTCATGGACAAATAATCAGTTATTGCCAAGAGGAAAAACGTGCACAATTGTGCTCAAAATGTAGTTTTGCTTCCTAGTCCTACCATCACAAAGGTAGCATTGTTTTCACTTTGCAAGGATAAAAAAGTCTTCCACAGTAAAAATTTCCAGACGCGTTCCACGTTTTAGACCTTCCTGAACAATTTTGGTTTATTATTCTCAATAATGAAAAAAAAACAAAAAAAATTTTGGAAAAAAAGCATTTTTAACCCCCCCCCCTCAAAATTTGTTGGTTTACATTTCAAGGTACGTAGAATCCAAGAATCGAATCAAAATATGGCCTTCCGTCCGCCGTACGCGGCACTTTTGCCACTGAGCATTGACCGATTTTGATGAAATTTGGTATGTGGGCTCCATTTGGTGTCTAGTTGTGCCCCGAAGCTTTTGGTTGATGTAGGTCACTTCTAAGGGTTGAAAAATAAGGGTTGAAATTTTGAAAACGCCCTAACTCGAAAAGGTATTGTTTTTCCATCAATTTAAGGTAGTATTGAATTTTAGAATGGGTATGTTGAAAGTCCATTCTGGTTCTCTACCAACAGGAGTGAGGAGGACAAGAGGCAGGCGTACCGGCAGCAGCCACCTATGCCGAATGGGATGTCAAACGCCCGAAACAGCCTCGCATGTGCTCCAGATTTGCCCAGCCGTGGTAAGACCCAGGTGTGCCTGTCACAATTCTGCCCTGAACCTACTAGAAGCCTACGCTGGCCGTAAAGGATGGCCAGTATGGCTAGAGCCACACTTCAACCTGGAACAGCGAGGTTATCGTCCTGACCTCTTGGTGGTAATACCAAGAGGAGCTTCCATTACTGATGTGGCAAGTCAGCCAAGGATGTGATTCGGACTGGTTACCCACTGTTCATCCTGGAGTGCATGACCACCCGAGTCCTAACAGGAGGATCATTCATCAGGTCTAAATTCAGGGCTACGGCCACTCGACGGCGTGCCACGGCTCGAGCAAGTGGGCCCCGTGGGACTTGCAGCTGAACTCGAACCCCAAGAAGAAGAAAAGCGCCAGCTGATGGCATAGCCTGAAGAGGCACAATCCTCCCTCCATCATTAGTGGGATAAGGTGTATCAACCTTGTCCCTCACCCCAACTTCCGAGGTCGGATCTCGGCCCCTGATACCAAGCAGCCAGATGGTGATGATTGCTGAGTGCTGAAAGTGCCGATACAATGCTTTGATGTAAATATTTATGTACAACACCATCAATTGTAGAGGTGAAACATTTTTTCCGAATGTAAATAATAAGTTAATGGTTTGTGGGCTCCATTTGGGGTCTAGTTGTGCCCCGAAACTTTTGGTTGATGTAGGTCACTTCTAAGGGTTGAAAAACAAGGGTTTACATTTTGAAAACGCCCTAACTCGAAAAATTTTGATACAAAGGTATTGTTTTCCATCAATTTAAGATAGTATTGAATTTTTAGAGACCACGCGGAGCCCTTTAGGGCAAACCGCTCGCTCCCTACGAGAATTTAGGGGTTGAACTTACGATAAATCAAAAACACGAGTGTGAATCGCAAAAGAGGCCTAATCTCCGTTCAAATTTTAGCTGACCGAAATGCGATCGATGTTTTTCTTCATGTTGGTTGGTGGTAACAATGGCAAAGCCGAGTTCTTTGCTGACGAGTGATCTATACAGAAAAATAATAAATCTTTGTGTAATAATTTGTAGCGTTTTCTCTGGCAATTATTGTTCGATTTTGATGATTCCAGCGGCAATATTTCGGTTTTTCAATTCCCTAGTGCCGTGCTCAAATAAATTTCTAAAATACTTTAACATTTCAAATTTAGATGAAACTTTTCAAGTTTTTGCCCCTTCAATTTCGCGAAATACTGACCCGGAACGAGGTATAAACGGCGAAAGACTGAGACCCCCTTAATAGCCAAGTACCTACCACTAGTCGAGTACACAAGTACTTGAGTTGATTTGTACGCTTTTATGTTCTCAAGGATTCGAGATGTACCTAGTGAATAAATACGAGTGTAATACTTGAAGTGAATCAGTAACTTAGCGTCGTTTGCCGTCTTTGGCTCATTTCGGTGCCAAGAATGGTTACAGGATCATGTTGAAGGACAGAAAGCGAGAAAATCAAATATCTTCGCAGCTGTGAGTGGAAGCTCAGTTGGTGGTGCTCAGAACAGCAGTGAGTCATGAGTTCCCCGATCTGGTGAGTGGCATGAGAGCGTGATCTATCAACATTATCACAACCGCTCTATTGGCTCGGAAGCATATTTAAGGAAATCTTCGGGAACGGAATATCAACAACATCTTGGAGGTCCCGTTTTTAGGACGACCCTCTATAATACGAGACGTCCTAATGATTTTGATCAAGGCCGGTTAGATGAATAAAATCATGTAAACGTCTATTTTAAACCAACCTGGAGCCAAATTTGCGAAAAATCCTCTGGTAAATCTGTGTCTGTGTAGAATGTGACAAAATCTTGTTTGCTCAGACCTGGGCTGAATTTCCAACCCGAATGTCGTAGTTGTTGCTTTTAATCTACCGAGGTAGCGGAAGCATTGTTTTTACTTCTGGGAGATGAAGAGTCGAAAAATGTCTTCCAATATCGGAATTTTAACTCGCATTCCACGTTTAAGACCTGAACAATTTTTGTTCTGCGTCTCGGTGTGAGTCTGATGGTCTCTGTGCAAATCATCGTAACGAGCAAAACTATGCAAACTTAAAGTTCAATTCGATGAAAGTTTTAGCGATTGCAGGAGTGAAGATGGGGAAGGAGGGAGTTGTGTAATATTTCGCATAGTTCTGGCCGAATCGCGACGTCGGGTGGTGGCACGTAGGACACTCCGTTCGGTTTAACCCCTTCCAAGCCAAGGGTAGACATATCAGAGTAGTGAGAGGAGGAGGATGAACTGTTTTACAGGATGGCGGCCGAAATAAGGCATAATTTGGTCACCAATTGAGAGCAAAAATACTCAAAATTGTATGAATTTTACATTTTAATGGGATTGGAGAGGCCTGTCTTCCAAATCGATGTGATTTATCCAATTCATTGTTGTTGGTAAAATGTAAAAATCTATCTTATGGACCGGAATCCGTTTCGACTCGTGGCCCAGTACGCTCAATCGCCCAGGGTCGAATATGAGCACCATAGTCAAGCTTTCGGCCAAAAGGCCTCCTTTTCAACAAAAAATTTCCAAAATCGCATCGAGCTCCCGAACGTCGGAGAATTTTTTTGACGAGTTTAGGAACAGCATGAACGAAAAAAAATTCTTCTACGAAGATTTTCCACTATTTTCAATATTAAAAAAAACGCTGCAAATTATTACACAATGGTTTATTATTTTTTATTTTTCTATATAGATTACTCGTCTGCAAAGCCACCAACCATCCAACATGAAGAAAAACATCGATTGCATGTCGGTCAGTTAAAATTTGAACGGAGATTAGGCCTCTTTTGCGATTCACAATCGTGTTTCTGATTTATCGTAACTTTAAATTCTCGTAGTGAGCGAACGGTTTGTCCTACAGAGCTCCGGGTGGTCTCAAAAAATTCTAAAAATTCTATAGAATCTTAAATTGATGGAAAAACAATACCTTTATGTCAAAAATTTTTTCGATTGTTGGATTCTACGGTACCTTGAAACGTAAACCATCAAATTTTGAGGGGGTGTTAAAAATTTTTTTTCTTGGTCGATTCCAAAGGTTCATTATTGAAAATAATAAACCAAAAAAAAGGAAAAAAATTCGATGCGAAAACGCATCAGTGGCCGGAAATGGGTTAACTTGTTTGATATCAGCAGGTCGCTCGCTCGGGTCGCTCGGTCGCGCGCTTTGGTCGTTCACGTAGGACACGGCGTTAGATGTTTACTGTTTTGTTGGGACTCAGTATGGAGAACTCAAGATGATAATCTGATCGATCCGGAGGGGTGCTGTTGATTCTCACGGTTTTGTATAGCTGTAACGGAACTTCCACTTGCACCCTCCTTCCCCCCTTTGCACCCCTATTTCGCTTTTTGCTGGCGGGCATTCACTCTACCCTTCCAGAACAGGATGTGACCACTACTAATCAGCGGTGCCAGAAAGATTGAAGGTCGTCATGTTACAGAATGGGAGCCTTACCTGTCAGTCTGTCATCATCTCCACGTTAATCAGTAGTTCACTTGAACATTGAACCACTCGGGTTGGTGGTTTTTCATTCAGGTGTCAGAAAAGAAATTTGTGTGGTGTTCTTTGTATTTCACGCACAAGCATTGAAACATCCGCTTTGGGGATCCGGAAATCAAGTTACCTGAGCCTTGGTTCAGGACTGGTAACAGTACGATTTGCAATGTAAAGATTTATGTCTTGATGGTACACAATTGAAGCATTTTGGTTACAAAGTGTCAAATTGCTCAAAAATTGTTAACGTACCTAATTTGAATATTCAGGTAGAAAAAAAGTTCTCCAAAATTTCAACATTTCTACTCGCGTTTTACGTTTTAGGCCTAATTGAACATGTCTGTCTGTCTGTTCATGTGTCTTGGTGTCTGTCATGAAATAGGTAACGGGCGAAACTATACGAAGCTGCTGTCAGATTTCAATGTAATTTTTAGGGATTGTGCGGGTTGCTGTGTAGATGGTTCCCTATGAAAATTATTACCCTCTTACTGATAGTAGTCACTACGCATGCGTAAACGTGAATTCCTTGTGACAGCCATAACTTCTGTATTTGTCACTCGATTTCGCTGAAAATTTCAGGGTTTGTGCGGGTTGCCGACTAGATGGTCCCCTATGACGGTAGAGCAAGCTACCAATTTGGAGATTCATGTTGAGATCAGCTACAATGTATCGGATAATCTATACACTCGGGTTATGGGTAGAAGGAAGCTATGTGCCACACCCACTTGGTAGGCTTTTTCCAAAGAAATTAGTTTGAAGTTATTTTGACTCTTGCTTCCCTAGATTTGACCTACGAAAAACTAAATTTATTATTTTTAACCTGGGGTCCGGGGTGGCTACAGTCGTTGGGCCGCGCAGGGGTCCAGAAGCGAAATAAAGCGCTCAAAACTCAATAACTTTTTGATTAGTGGAGCTAGAAACCTGAAATTCGTCAAACGTATCAGTCTCATAACCACAATACAGGTATTGATAAGTCAGTCAAATTTTATCAAAATTAAACCTTTTGGTTTATTATTTTCAATAATGAACCTTCGGAATCGACCAAGAAAATTTTTTTTTTTTCACCCCCTCAAAATTTGTTGGTTTACGTTTCAAGGTACGTAGAATCCAAAAATCGAATAAAACGCTGCAAATTATTACACAATGGTTTATTATTTTCCTATATAGATCACTCGTCTGCAAAGCCACCAACCATCCAACATAAGGAAAAACATCGATCGCATTTCGGTCAGCTAAAATTTGAACGGAGATTAGGCCTCCTTTGCGATTCACACTCGTGTTTCTGATTTATCGTACGTCCAACCCTTAAATTATCGTAGGGGGCGAACGGTTTGTCCTACAGAGCTCCGCGTGGTCTCAAAAAATTCTAAAATTCTATAGAATCTTAAATTGAAGGAAAAACAAAACCTTTATATCAAAATTGTTTGTGTTACGGCGTTTTCAAAATTTCAAAATTCAATTTTGAACCTACATAATTTAGAAAAAATTTAGAAGTGACCTACATCAACAAAAATCTTTGGGGCACAACTAGAGCCCAAATGGAGCCTACATACCAAATTTCATCAAAATCGGTCAATGCTAAGTGGGGAAAGGGCCGCGTACGGCGGACGGACGGCCAAATTTTGGTTTATTATTTTCAATAATGAACCTTTGGAATCGACCAAGAAAAAAAAAAATTTTTATTCGATTTTTGGATTCTACGTACATTGAAACGTAAATCATCAAATTTTGAGGGGGTGTTGAAAAAAATTTTTCTTGGTCGATTCCAAAGGTTCATTATTGAAAATAATAAACCAAAATTTGGCCGTCCGTCCGCCGTACGCGGCACTTTCCCCACTTAGCATTGACCGATTTTGATGAAATTTGGTATGTAGGCTCCATTTGGGGTCTAGTTGTGCCCCGAAGCTTTTGGATGATGGTGTAATGGTGAATTTTTAGAATCGAATGAGGCCAACCAGAGCTCTGTAGGACCAATCGTTCGCTCCCTATGAGAATTTTAAAGGTTGGTCCAACGAAAAATCAGAAACACGAGTGTGAACCGCAAAAGAGGCCTAATCTCCGTTGAAATTTTAGCTGACCGAAATGCGATCGCTGTTCACTTGTTCGAGTTGCACTCAGTTTTGCGTCCTTAGCAACCAGTATTCAAATTTCCTAATGAAGGCACCTGGAATTCCTTATTTCTTCGCATTGAGTGTGAAGCGTTTAGTTCTTCTAAATAAACTCGATTGTGAAGGTAAAATTGTGGAAATGATGCAGGCGAGTGATTTATTTAAAAGAAGTGTAATAATTGTGAGATATTAATTTTTTTTTATTAAAAATATTTTGAAATATTTTTTTTTGTGTAATAATTTGCAGCGTTTTAATTTGTGTGCCAAATTGTGAATGATGATTGTGATGTACAAATATGACACAAAATAATAAAAATTTTAATAAATTCACTTATCATAGCTATTGGTCATATCAATGTTTTGACGTACCGGAGAAGTGGGAGCTGGTGGGTTCACAAATCACTGGTACTTCACGAGGCAAAAGACGAGCGGCTACTGGATGGCAGAGCGATGGGAAGAACTGAGCACGAGTCCTCCCCCCCCCCCCCGCCGTGCACATCACCCCTGTAGAGGGAGGGGTGCTCCCAACGGAAGGCCCCAACTCGCCACGGCGATAGTGGTGAGATATCGGAGGGATAACACAATGACGGGGGGGGGGGGGGGGGGCAGGTGTGAGGACTCAATGAATCAGAGTCACAGGGACGAGGGGGGTTGCCGGTAACGATTATGCCGACTCAACTCCAGGTGTGTCATCGCAGGCCACTCAGCTGATCCCCCCCCCCTCCCGACCAATCATAACTCCTACTCGACCTTGTTGTTGTCGAACGACGGGGTAAAAACAAGAACGCTGTATGAGGGACTTGTCGTGGGAATGATTGTCTGATGAGAGCGGTTTGAGACTCAGGAACGACTAAGTCAAAGTACAGCATTACTGCCCTCATTAGTGGGCATTCGCCGTCTTTGTTATCATAACTACTACTAAGTACCTCCAACACGTTTTCTTGATCCCGCAGAGATTCTTCAAATCTTCTAATCATTTCCAAACTTCGAATTCTATCTTTCCGTTAGTCAAAATCTAAAAAAATAATGAGTAAACGACGCGCAACCTTCTGATAACAGGTAGATAATGAAGAAAATCTCTGCTCAAGGTACCTTTTCACCTACCCTGGATTGAGGAAGCTCGAAGCTCCTTCCTCTACTCGAAATATCTCGACTATGTAGAGTAGGCTTACGAAGTCTATGAATCTATGAATACCACCGAATGCCACCGGAGGATGCCTTGAAATGTTGCGACCATGCTTGAGAAATTGAATTGTGGAAATGAATAGCTTAACCCATTTCAAGCCGAGGGTAGAAATAACGAAGTAATGGGACGAGAAGGATGAATTATTTTTACAGAATACCGGCCGTAATAAGGCATCATTTGCTCACCAATCGAGAGCAAAAATGCTCCAAATTTTATGATTTTAACATTTTATAGGATTTGAGAGGTCTCAGTTTTCCAAATCGATATGATTTATACATTTCATTGTTGAAAATCTGAAAAAATCTAGGTAAAATGTAAAAATCTATTTATGGCCCGGAATGGGTTTCGATTTATGGCCCAGAACGCTCACTCGCCCAGGACCGAATTTGAGCCACCATAATAACGCTTTCGGCCAAAAAGCCTCTTTAAAAAAAATTTCCTAAATCTCTTAGAGCTCCCGAATGTCGAAGAAAATTGTTTGTGAAAAGTTTAGGAACTGCATGAACGAGAAAAAATTCTTTTACAAAGATTTTCCACTATTTCAATATTCAAAAAAATCATTATTAGGACTATGCAAAAATGCATCAGTGGCCGGAAATGGGTTAAGGAGCCGCCAGGCTCCCTCGAGACCCTCCTCGACTTGGAGGATTTTTTTTGACTTGTTTTATTGCTCCAAGTTACAACTTATAAGCAACATTCTTCATAGTTGGTTTACGTTAATAAAACTAAGATACTTCACTTAGTTCTTATTGTCCTGAAATTTGCACTTCATGATGGTCACACTAAGTGGATCAGATCGTGTGGCTTAGTTCTCTTAAGTCTTCTAAGCAGATCATTTGTGTTGAGTAGCTGGATGACATCTTCATTTACAAGATCTTGGAGCCTCAAAAGGTGATTCATTTTTTGGCTGCGAACGACCTCATTGACAGACTCTATCTCCAGCTCGTAGTGAAGTCTGTCATTTCTAGAGTATCTGTACGCATCAACGCAGCATCGCAGTACATTATTCTGGAAGCGCTGAATTATGTCTCGATTGCTCTGCACCCCCGCAGTTGTGCACCGCAAGTCCAGACGGGCTTTAGGACTTGCTTGTACAGTATAAGCTTATTGTGGACAGAAAATTTTGACCGTCGGCCCATCAGCCAGTATATTTTTCTGAATTTAATCAAAAGCTCAGTTTTTTTTCTTCTTAACGTGGGACTTCCACCTTAGTTTGGCATCCAGCGTCATTCCAAGACATTTCGCTTCATTGGCGAAGGTATCACTTTGTTATCGAGAAAGGCTGGCACTTAGTTGATCCTCTTATTCGTGAAATAAATATACACTAACTTAGTCTCATTCATTCTAACTCTCCATCTCACTGTCCAATCATGAATGCGGGAGATACAGAAATTTAGCTTGGTAACTGATTCACTGTTTGTTTCCCCAGTCGCTATAATTGCAGTATCGACTTGGAGGATGAATCTGGCCTTGACCCCAAAAGTTGACCCAAGAGCTCAGCTTTCGGACGGTATGGTCAGAATTGTTTCCAATATTTTTATTAGTGGAGAAAACCACGCTTGAATGAGAAAAACGTGATTTTTTGGTTTATTATTTTCAATAATGAACCTTTGGAATCGACCAAGAAAAAAAATTTTAACACCCCCTCAAAATTTGATAGTTTACGTTTCAAGGTACGTAGAATCCAAAAATCGAATAAAAATTTGGCCGTCCGTCCGCCGTACGCGGCACTTTTGCCACTTAGCATTGACCGATTTTGATGAAATTTGTTATGTAGGCTCCATTTGGGGTCTAGTTGTGCCCCGAAGCTTTTGGTTGCTGTAGGTCACTTCTAAGGGTTCCAAAATCAATTTTGAAATTTTGAAAACGCCCTAACTCAAAAAATTTCGATATACAGGTATTGTTTTTCCTTCAATTTAAGATTCTATAGAATTTTTAAAATTTTTTGAGACCACGTGGAGCTCTGTGGGACTAACCGTTCGCTCCCTACGAAAATTTAAGGGTTTATATTGAAATATATATATAAATCAAAACACGAGTGTGAATCGCAAAAGAGGCCTAATCTCCGTTCAAATTAGAGCTGACCGAATTGCGATCGATGGTTGGTGATTTTGATTTTTTTGATTTTATTTTATTTTATTTTTTTCTTCTCTTCATATCGGATGGTTGGTGATTTTGTAGACGAGTGATCTATATAGAAAAATAATTAACCATTGTGTAATAATTTGCAGCGTTTTTCCAACGAAATCAGTTTGACGAGAGGATTCTCCGCCGCCGCTCATCTCACTTTCCATCCAACCCCGAATGTTGAAAAACCTCGTTTTTGGTTTATCATTTTCAATAATAAACCATTGGAATCGACCAAAAATGTTAACAACCCCTCAAAATTTGATGGTTTACGTTTCAAGGTACGTAGAATCCAAAAAACGAATAAAAATTTGGCCGTCCGTCCGCCGTACGCGGCACTTTCCCCACTTAGCATTGACCGATTTTGATGAAATTTGGTATGTAGGCTCCATTTGGGGTCTAGTTGTGCCCCAAAGATTTTGGTTGATGTAGGTCACTTCTAAGGGTTCAAAAATGAATTTTGAAAACGCCCTAACTCAAAAGATTTTGATATAAAGGTATTGTTATAAAGGTATTGTTGTATAAAGGTATTGTTTTTCCTTCAATTTAAGGTTCTATAGAATTTTTAGAATTTTTTGAAACCACGCGGAACCCTGTAGGCCACACCATTCGCTCCCTACGATAATTTAAGGGTTGGACGTACGATAAATCAGAAACACGAGTGTGAATCGCAAAAGAGGCCTAATCTCCGTTCAAATTTTAGCTGACCGAAATGCGATCGATGTTTTTCTTCATGTTGGATGGTTGGTGGCTTTGCAGACGAGAGATCTATATAGAAAAATAATGAACCATTGTGTAATAAATTCGATTGCAGCATTTTTATTCGATTTTTGGATTCTACGTACCTTGAAACGTAAACCATCAAATTTTGAGGGGGTGTTAAAAAATTTTGCTTCCGAGTCTACCAAGGTAGCGGAAGCTTTGTTTTCGCTTTTCAATGACGAAAAAAAAAGTTCTCCAAAATCAAAATTGTCACTCGCGTTTTGCGTTTTAGACTTTTCTGAATAATTTTGGTTCCGTGTCTGAGTGTCTGTCTGTGATGAGTTTCTTGTAACGCGCATAACTGTACGAAGTTATTGTCCGATTTCTATGAAATTTTCAGGGATTGTGCGGGTTGGCGTGTAGACGGTCCCCTATGATGGTAGTGCAAGGTACCTACTAAGCGATTAATGTTCTGGGATTAGCTACTTTTTATCTAATCATCCATACAACATGGTTTTGGATGCGAGGAAGCTATGTGTCACACACACTTGGTGAACGTTTTCCCATTCCAGCAAATTCACAACACTAGCTATCTACCTGATAGTGAGAAACAACAGCGGCTATCAGGCGATTTTTTCGATTAAAGCCACCTTTTGGACTCTGTAAGAGATGTGATAATAAATTTGAAGTAGGCCACGTAATATGGCCATATGGCAAATTGGAGTGAAGAATAAATCAACGAAAATCAGTTTTTTGCTTCTCCTGAAAAGTTGGTGAAAATCAATTAGCCGGTGTTGTAGTGGGACCGACGAAATATTACGGAGATTGTGCAGGATGGGATGTAGAAAACCTATGAAATCATCGCTTCCGGATTAATAGCCTCTACGCAAGATTTTTAATAAGCATAACTTGTGCAGTTTTCATTAAATTTTGATAACATTTTCGGGATTTGATTATTCCCTATAAAAGTCCTCTTCTTCACATTCTAATCATCAAATTTGGAGGGTAGTGGCAGGTACTTGGAGCTAGAAGTTCTGATAATCCACTATGCATCGGATATTTATTAAATAATTTTTTATGTTATGTATACGATGAAGCTGTGTGCCACATCCACATCCGATCTTTTATTTCTAAATACCACTAGACTAGAAATCTACAAAAGCTTTTCGAATCAATTTCAGTTTAATCCGCTGTTTCAAGATTGATGAGGAAACAAGACAATTTAATTTGTCAAAAGACTGTTTGTCAAAAGGCTGTTGTCATACGACGTTCGGTCAAACGACTCTTTGTCAATACGACGTTTAGTCAAAAGACTTTTAGTCAAACGACTTTCGTCAAACCTTGTAAACTCAACTTTGTCCTAAGCTAGTGCTCAGCCTGAAGAGGCTAGGTTTGCACACGCTTAGCTGAAGAGATCCGAAAGATCTTTTTAGCTTACCACAAGCAGTTTGCTTAAATCCAAGTCGTTCCAACGCTTCTTCGCGTTGCTGATGAGTCACCGTATGACGAAAACGATTGACCAAAGTCCCATCTACACTGAAACAAAACTACTGCCTGTTCTGCATCAAGAATGCGTTTGGTTGCAGTTACACGTTTCAAATTTCCCACTTTCAGTGGTGATCACTTTGTATGGTTCTTTGTTTCGATCTTTCGGATCTCTTCAGCTAAGCGTGTGCAAACCTAGCCTCTTCAGGCTGAGCACAAGCTTAGGACAAAGTTGAGTTTACAAGGTTTGACGAAAGTCGTTTGACTAAAAGTCTTTTGACTAAACGTTGTATTGACAAAGAGTCATTTGACCGAACGTCGAATGACAACAGTCTTTTGACAAACAGTCTTTTGACAAATGTCTTAAACTGTTCGGAAACAAGCTTTTAGCTTACAACAAGCAGTTTGCTAAGACAATTTAAGGCGATTCTTTGGATTAATTCCATGTTTAAAGTAATGCCTCAATCTTTGATTTATGTTCCAATATTGAACATTATAATGCATTCTTGTAGAATATCGTCCATGAGCTCGTTCCACGATAAATAATAGCTGAAATTCATTAGTTGAAGAATGGAACCTCCCACTCCATCGGGACCAGGAGGCACAGATAGCACACCATCACGAAGTTATGCCTTCGTAATCGGTATTGGCTTCCTCGTGAGAAGAGGTAGTACCGGGCGATCGAACATTCTCATTCGGTGATGCAACGTCTCATCAAGTGTGGAAACATTATTGAGGGAAATAGCGGCCGTCCGCGACGACGCGTGAACGCTGGATGCTCGCGCGCGTTCTTCGAGACGAACGTTGGAGGTGCAGTCACGGTACAGCGGCCGCCCATCTGGACTGGACTCTGCTCCTCGTCAGCTGGTCATTCGTTCAAGATGGATGACGATCAAATTGGATAATTTTTGAACTTGAAACAGTATTGTTCTAGGGGATCTGAAGAATATGATTAATTGTTGAGAATAATTAAATCTGCGCTGAATTCTACCCCTAGCGAACTATACGTTTTGATTGAATACCTATTCCTTGGCGGAGACCGACCTAGGACTAGGAATAATAAAGAGGTAAAAGATGCAATTTGATTTAGGAAAGATAAATGCTACATTGTCCTGTAATCAATGAGGCTTGTATCTATAGATGGGGGGAAAGAAGTAGCAGTAGAGTTTACCTATTACATTTTCGGGTTTGAACCACGAGGGTAAGGAAAGTGATCTTGTATGAAAGTATGGTACTTACAGATCGATGTCTGGAATGAGACTGGGGAGCAGTCCCTGAGTTGTGATTTGGCAACTGTTGCTCTGTCACAAACTCCTATCAGAGCGGACCTCAGTGGGTAGTAAGCCAAAAAGTCTGCCAAGAGGGTGTGGCACATAGCTACCTGGTATCCATAACCCGATTGTACAGATGATCCGATGCATAGCAGTTGATCCCAAAACATCAATCTCTAAGTACCTACCACTATCACATCCACCAAACTACACGTCAATCTGAACAATCTCTGAATATTGTTGGACAATATTGACGTTATGGCTGTTACAAGGATTTTACGTTTGCGCATGCGCACAAAATACTTTCATTTTGGGGGCCATGATTTTCGTAGGGGACGATTTACGCGATTTTAATCCCTGAAAATTTCATCGAAATCGAATGAGAAATGTAGAAGTAAAGGCTGTGACAAGGATTTCATGACAGACACGCAGACAGACAGATACGAAACCAAAATTGTTCAGGTCTAAAACGTAAATTAAAACGTCCTTGTTACAACCATAACTTCTATATTTCCCACCTGACTTCGATGAAATTTTCAGGGATTGTGCGGATTGGCGTGTGAATTGTCCCCTATGGAAATCGTGGCCCCCAAATTGAAAGTATTTTGTGCTCATGAGCAAACGTGAAATCATTGTCACAGCCATAACTTCTACATTTTCCGACAATATCCAGATGTTGGTTATCTATACAATCGGGTTATGGATACGAGGAAGCTATGTGCCACACCCACTTGGTAGACTTTTCTTCAACGTTGAAAAGTGAAAACAAAGCTTCCACTACATTGGTAGACTCGGTAGCAAAAAAAACCAAATCGGTTGTTTTTTAATGATTAAAAATTTAAAGATTTAATGATCTCTTAAATAACTAAAGTAAATGCGGGAGTCGTTCAACACCTGTTATTGAAAATTTCAACTTTCATTCGACTCCACTTGCGATATTTTCTAGACGATATGAAATGATTTCTAGTTTTCAAAACGTCTGCCAAGTGGGTGTGGCACATAGCTTCCTCGTATCCATAACCCGATTGTATAGATGATCCGATGCATAGTAGTTAATCTCAAAACACCAATCTCTTAGTACCTTTCACTACCCTCATAGGGGACCATCTACACGCTAATCTGGCCAATTCAAGAAAATTTCATCAAATTCTGATGAAAAATTAAGTGAGTAGATGTATGTAATTGGATCAAAAAAATTCTTAGCCTCAGCTGGGATTCGAACCCGCGTTCCCTGGAGCACAAATCAAGACTCTGTCCTCTGAGCTATTGAAGCCTTATCATGTATAAGATTTGAGATTCTCAAAGGAGACCATCCCTCTATGAATGAATCCCTCTATGATAAACAATTCTCTATGATTTTCATAGGGGACCATCTAAACACTACTCTGTAACATCCCTGAAAATTTCATTGAAATCGGAATGAAAATGTAGAAGTTATGGCTGTTACAAGGAATTCACGTTTGCGCATGCGCAGTCGCTTCTATCAATCCGGGGATGATGATTTTCATAGAGGACCATCTACAACCTAATCCACATAATCCCTGAAAATTTCATCGAAATCGAGTGGAAAATGTGGAAGTTATGGCCGTTAGAAGGAAATTCACGTTTGTGCATGCGCAGTAGCTACTATCAATCCGAAGGTGGTGATTTTCATAGGGGACCATCTAAATACTAATCTGTAACATCCCTGAAAATGTCATAGAAATCGGATGGAAAATGTAGAAGTTATGGCCGTTACAAGGAATTCACGTTTGCGCATGCGCAGTCGCTTGTATCAGTCCGAGGATGATGATTTTCATAGGGGACCGTCTACACACCAACCCGCACAATCCCTGAAAATTTCATCGAAATCGGACAATAACTTCGTATAGTTATGCGCGTAACAAGGAATTGATGACAGACGGACAGACACACAGACACACAGACACACGGACACACAGACACACAGACAGACAGACACGGAACCAAAATTGTTCAGAAAGGTCTAAAACGCAAAATGCTAGTGAAAATTTTGATTTTGGAGAACTTTTTTTTTTCGTCCTTGAAAAGTGAAAACAAAGCTTCCGCTACCTTGGTAGACTCGGAAGCAATATAGGTCTAAAAACGCTGCAAAGCCCCAACCATCACATAGATCACATAGATCACTACTTTTTCTACATAGATCACTCGTCTGCAAAGTCCCAACCATTCAACACGAAGAAAAACATCGATCGCATTTCGGTCAGCTTTAATTTGAACGGAGATTAGGCCTCTTTTGCGATTCACACTCGTGTTTCTGATTTTTCGTACGTCCAACCCTTAAATTCCCGTAGGGAGCGAACGGTTTGTCCTACAGAGCTCCGCGTGGTCTCGAAAAATTCTAAAAATTCTATACTAAGGTAAGGTGGGGCAAGTGCGTGGTATGTTTTGCAAAGTTCACCTTCAACAAGACCTCAATAATCTGCCGTTGATGTTAAGTTAATATTTCTTTTTGCTCTTAGTATCTATGAATCCCCTGTTTTCAAATATGTAATTGTTTTTTCCATAACCTTGAAAATTATTAGCATTATCATCAAAAAGGTTTTTCAAGTCCGACTTACGCACTTGCCCCGTCAACACGGGGTAAGTGCATAACTGGCCTGTGAAAAGCTTGGAACTTGCCTGCTACTTTCGCTGGGGCAAGTGCCGAAAGGAGCATCTTCCAACAAGGATTTTGCAAATTGAAATTTCAAAATCGGACAAAAATTCACTGAGTTATTGACTTTTGAAATTCATCAAGTCAACACCAGGACAAGAAGGGTGAAAAACGAAAATACCAAACAACATCGATAAACTCTTTTTAATAAGTCCACAGGAACTTGAACATAACTTGAATACATTTTAAAGGTTTTAGGTATAAATGTAACCCTTAGGGGGTATTTTGATTTCTAGATTTCTTTTGCTGCCACCACCTGCTCAGCAGGACAAGGATAGGTAATTTCACAAACGTTTGAAAACTTCTTTCTACAACGAACAATTATTTAATCAAAGAGAAAACAAACAAGATAAATCAACTTTATCATGAACATAAAAAAAACATTAAACACCTATAACTTTTACTTTCACTTCCTCGTATGAATTGACAAAAACAAAATTGAACTCTCTCTCTCTCAAGTTGTAATAAAAGTAAATACAAATACAAAAAAGATTCTTCAAAATACAAAAGCTAAATTGGGAGCTCACATAGTTAATCCACTGTTTCCTAGAGAAAACTTCTGTCTGTCTCTCTTGAACTCTCGAACTGTCTCTGATGATCTCTCAAAGCAGGTAACAGGGGGAGGGGGAAAGTGGTGCACCACAAAACGTTAATATTGGCCACGGACAACTCTTTCAACTTGTTCAACAGACTTCCAGGCAAGGACTGCTGAAAACTCCAAAAACTCTAAACAGGTGGGGGAAACAGGAACCAGAGAAAAGGTGGGGGCAACAGGAACCAGAAGAAGGTGTGGTTGGGCCCGAGCCAGACACAGAGGCTTTGCTTCTCCGTGGATGAAGACCATGGAGTATTGGGGTTTCATAAAAATACATGCTAGGAATCAAAATATAGCTTTTTTACATGCTAAATCACAATATGAATGAAATCTTCTTGGGAGTATTGTTTACCCCTGTCAGTCTTCCTCAGGTAATTTCTCACCATTTTGACGAGAAAACCGCATAAATAGAACTGTAACAATGAAAGAGAAAGTTATATACCTTATAATATATGTTCCTATACTTACTTGGAATGGTAATATTATTATACTTAAATTATCATGATAAAAGTAGGTAATTTATGATAAATTATTTTAAAAATTTAATTTTCTTCAAAAACTTACTAAAACCTGTCATTTTCTGATGAAAATAAGGCAGAAATGTTGAACCAATTAATGCTAGAAAAATATACCTATTAGGCGAAACCTTCAAACTTGAGTAATCTGATAACACGCACTTTCCCAGGTTTTTACCACGCACTTACCCCTTTTTGAAAAACTAGTGGGGTAAGTGCGTGGTAGGGCGTAACTCACTGATTAAAAAATATTACGTTTTTATTCAGTTATAAGAGTGAAATACAACTACAGAACTTGTAGATTAACCTCAGAAACAGTTCAAAATACTCACCAATTTGGCCGATGGAAATGGATGAAGATGGGACCACCAACTTTGCAGCAGACTGAAAAGGCACAACGTGACTTCATAACCCTCTGGTGAGATTGCCATCGGCGTTAGCGCTCTCTGGCGGATAAGTGTTAGAAGGCATATAGTTGCCAACGCAGTCTGTAGATGACGTCTAGTTTTGAATTCAATAGCAACAGTTATGACCCACTTACGCACTTACCCCGTTTCTGCACTTGCCCCACCTTACCTTATCTTAAATCGATGGAAAAAACGATGCAAATTATTACACAAAGGTTTATCATTTTTCTATAAAATCAGTCTTGTTCGAACTGCCGAAGAGGTAACATCGGAGAGCAAAAAAACGAATTGTCAGTTGTTTCCGTGAGTGTTTTCGCGCGTTCGCGGAATGGAGGTCACTGTCCCCGAAGTGATATCGCGAGCGCTAGCCGAAGCAAAACAACAAATAGAATTTTTGAACAACACTCTAGAGCTCCGAAATTCGCCTGCTGTTCGGAGCACAGTTAGAGAGTTATTCAAAATTATTAGCAATATACGTGAAATTATAAGGGAAGCTAATGAAGCTGGTCTACAAGAACGTGCTCGAGTCAATCAACTGGAGACTGAGATCGACACGATCAAAACTAAAACACTGAGCAAAACCAATCAGCCAGCCCCTACCATTGAGTCCCAACATTCAACAGACGAAGAAATCCTAGCCGAAAAGACAAGCGAGAGGAATGCTGTCATTCAAAGAGGACACAAAAGGAAAAACGCTGCAAATTTTTACACAATAGTTTATTATTTTTCTACATTGATCACTCGTCTGCAAAGCCACCAACCATCCAACATGAAGAAAAACATCGATCGCATTTCGGTCAGCTAAAATTTGAACGGAGATTAGGCCTCTTTTGCGATTCACACTCGTGTTTCTGATTTATCGTGCGTAAAACCCTTAAATTCTCGTAGGGAGCGAACGATTTTGTCCTACAGAGCTCCGCGTGGTCTCAAAAATTCTAAAAATTGTATAGAATCTTAAATTTAAGGGAAAACAATACCTTTATATCAAAATTTTTTGAGTTAGGGCGTTTTCAAAATTTCAAAATTCATTTTTGAACCCTTAAGAGTGACTTACATCAACCAAAATCTTTGGGGCACAACCAGACTCCAAATGGAGCCTACATACTAAATTTCATCAAAATCGGTCAATGCTAAGTGGCAAAAGTGCCGCGTTCGGCGGACGGACGGCCAAATTTTTATTCGATTTTTGGATTCTACGTACCTTGAAAAGTAAACCAACAAATTTTGAGGGGGTGTTAAAAAATTTTTTTCTTGGTCGATTCCAAAGGTTCATTATTGAAAATAATAAACCAAAATCGAATGCAAATCAGGCCACTAATTAGGTCACTTAATTAAGTCACTTCTAAGGGTCCAAAAATGAATTTTTAAATTTTGAAAACGCCCTAACTCAAAAAATTTTGATATAAAGGTATCGTTTTTCCATCAATTTAAGATAGTATAGAATTTTTTGAGACTACGCGGAGCTCTGTTGGACAAATTGTTCGCTCCCTACGAGAATTTAAGGGTTCGACGTTCGATAATTCAGAAACACGAGTGTGAATCGCAACAGAGGCCTAATCTCCGTTCAAATTTTAGCTGACCGAAATGCGATCGATGTTTTACTTCATGTTGGCTGGTTGGTGGCTTTGCAGACGAGTGATCTGTGTAGAAAAATAATAAACCATTGTGTAATAATTTGCAGCGTTTTGGATTCTGCGTACCTAGAAACGTAAACCAACAAATTGTGAGTGGATGTTAAAAAAATTTTTTTCTTGGTCGATTCCAAAGGTTCATTATTGAAAACCAAAATTGCATGATGTCTGACTAAGTGTGTTTAATTTTTTTTAAATTGGGAAAAGTCGGAGGCAAGTCCAGTGGCAACATTGTCAGATTGCAACTCGATGGTCAGGTTTGTTCAGGTAAATTACGGTTCTCAACCACGCGATCATTGCACATCCAGAAGAGTTTGGTCAGCTCACATAAAACTCCCTGTGCAGGTGGATGAAGTTGAATTAATGTTATTATTATATGATGGTAGAGTGGCAAAAATAGAGCTTAATTAGGCAGACGTGAAACCGAAATAGTTATCACAGCATCATTGGAGAAGTGAGGTCGTCGACGACCGCAGCAATCGTTCGTCACCATATATTTTTAGAGTTCGCTCGTCTGTGACCACTGCAAATTTGTGTTCTTGTCGTCGACACCCCCAGTGTTTCTGCCGGGGAATCCAGTCAGCGGGACGATAAAACCAAAGTGAACACTGTAGATGAGTGGAAAATAGCAATAAAAACTCGTAAAGAAGATCGAATCTTCTTTTGAGGATTTTCTGCTCCTACCAAACAGCTACTGGCGGATCTCAATAAACAAAAATGTTGAATCTAATGTAGCCTGGCATATTTCTCATTTCTCCGACATCTATAGTGATGTAAATGAACTAATTTACTTCTACCTGGATCCAAAACGCCAAAGTACCCAAAACATTATTTAGTCAACATTAATAGTAGCTATGCTGACTAAACTCAACTCAAACGTTTTTGTGAAAAAATTTTTTTCGAAATGTTTGTGTGGGCAAACAAATAACGTGCTCTTATAAATGTATTAATTTATTTTAACAGTACAGTCAATAACAATGATTGCTAGGTACTACGTTAAATGTGCGTTAATAATATATTTATATTACTGCCATTAAACGACTACGAGAATAGAATGTTTCAATAAAGAGAAAATGAGAATCTATTTTGGTAAGTTCTCACTATTTCTATTCCATGGGCGATTTTTTGAAACTGTCTGTCGTTCAACAATATCATTATTCATTTTTAAAATTGTGATTATATCATCACTCATCACTTACAAAATAGTTTTTGAATACAAATAAAATTTTAAAAAATCGATTACACAACATTAGTCGATGTCATTGCAACAAACTGTCTTCTAACCATTATATCTTGCTCTACTAACCTCTGACACTTCTAAAATTGTGACGCTAACTAACATATCATATCAAATCACACAAAATAAACACAAAAAATCACTTCAGGTCATTCCGGCAACAAAAATAAGAGTTAAATTCATGAGCTCAGACAATTGGATAACAATAAAATCAATTTATCACTATCTTAAGTAAGTGCATAAATCATATTGTCGAAATAGCTGAATTGTGGAGTTCCATCTACTCCGTGAATAGACCATTCATTTATTCGTCTTATGAGCTCACTGCAAATTATTAGGAAGACTTAACCACGCGAACCACCATACATTAGTGTCATTAAATCTATAGTGATCCATTAATTTCAGAGTACTCACATAATGTGGCACTTCACAAAATCTTTGTCGAGTTTGGAACAGGTAAGATAAATCAATGTATGGCAAAATGCGAAGAGACTCTATAGAACTGCTAAGAGCTGAGTAAGCAAGCAGCATCTTATTTCTTTTCCACTTGATCTATGAAGAATTCGACATGTGAAACTGCTGAGCAAGAGAGAAGATGACCGTCTCTAATCAGCTGAGAGAGACTGCAGAATCTAACTTTTTCCCTATTTGATCAAGCTGGAATTCGAAGTGGAGTCTCAGTGGAACTGTTGAGCACAGAGGACGAGATAATGACCTTCCCCAATCAGCTGAGAGGCCTCCGAGACTAAATTCATTTCCACTTGACTTGAATGAGGCCGAAATTCGAAATGGATCCTCTGTAGGTTCTTGAATAACAAGGACAAAATGGTGGCCCTCTGTCATCACCTGAATCAGCCTTTCGTGTCTAATTTATTACTTACTTGAACTACGATGATGAAATTCGACATGGTGTTTCTGTGGGGCTGCTGAGTATGGAGAACGAGGTCGTAACCTTCCTCAAACAGCTGAGAGAATTTTCAGAATCTAATTTCTCTCCTACTTGACCAACAGGCTAAGATACGACTATGTGAGGCTGTTGAGCGAGAATGGTTTAAATTTAGCCCTCTCAAATTTTCTCCTGCAAGCGGATACGTTCTTCTCTTGTATCTTCCTACCTTTATACCCGTGGATTTATAGGATTTCCAAGTCTAATTCGGAATTTTCCAGACCAATTTCAGAAATTTCCAAACCATATTCAGAATTTTCCAAGACATATTCAGAAGTTTCCAATCCAGTTTCAGAACTTTCCAATTCAATTTCAGAACTTTTCACGTCAAATACATAAATTTCCAAGTCACAAATACAACTTTCCAAGTTCCCAATCCAACATTGTGAACCTAATTGAGGAACGTAACATAACATATGTCTGGTGTGATGGACTTCTCTCCTCACCCAGAAAGACTTGGAAAGGGCTCCCATAAGGGGCCATCCTGAGTACAGTATTGTATGTTATCTACGTCATGGAATTGGAGAACTATCTTCCCAAGGGCGTGAAAGTAATACAATATGCAGATGACGTGTGTCTGTACTGTTCAAACCGAGAACCAATGGCTTGCATTGAACTTCTTGATGAAGCCGTCATAGCAGTCAATAACCTTTTCAAGAGCTTGGGTCTCAACATATCCCCAGAAAAGTAGGAACGAAGACTTCCAATAGGAAATTCGATTTCACTCGGAAACTTGATGTTCGACTGTGTGCACCGTGTCAAATTCTTGGGAGTTACTTTCACATAAAGCTCAGCTCGAATGCTCATATTGACGACATGACATCAAAGACAGAACTATACTTCAACATCCTAAGAGCTTTCACAAATGCCAACAGGGGATCCGACCCTTAAACGGCCCTGATGTTTCACAAACTAACTGTGAGAGCATTGATTATGGTTCTTTCCGTTATGGCTCTGCATCCAAGTCCGCTCTTTCCAAAGTAGACAAAGTACAATCGAGCGCTACGAATTAGTCTTGGGGTATTGCGTTCCACTCCTATCATTGCACTTTTGGCGGAGGCAGATGAGTCCCCGTTGCACTTGAGATGTAAGATGCAAGCAGACCGCGTTCTTCTAAACTTTTTTTAACAAAGACGGAGAATTACTTAGTAAAATTCGGAAGCTGGCTATTTCTAATCTCTCAGAAACCTTCACCTATGCTTTGTGAAGCCTCTCCAGTGATTTTCAGTGGCTTGCAACGTCTGACAAGCCTCTCATCTACTCCGTCTCCTACAACATTTTTCAGAACTGTATGCCAATTCGGACTCTCCCTTCTACCATATACTCTGCTCCTGGTTCCGTGACACAGCGTGTGTCGGAATTCCTACAAAGAAGGGGATCAAACACCGTGATAATTTATACAGATGGATCACTCCATAACCGACAGACGGGCTGTGCATTCTATGACTACACCAGTCAAGAGGCACGCAGATTCAGTTTATGGAATCAAGCATCTATTTACACCGATGAATGTTTTGCAATATGAAAAGCCCTAAGGTACGTCCATGCATCCGAAACTCAGTATTCCAGGGTGATACTGATGACCAACTCAAAAAGTATCACATCGAAGCTGAGTAACCTCACGATTTCTTCCCGATTAACCACCATAGAGTCCAATATAATTCGGGAGATGGTGCTCATCTTTTACTGGATAAAAAGCCATTCTGGAATAAGGGGAAACGACGCTGCAGACCACGAAGCAAGAAGAGCAGCCATCCGACCCGAACCTCCACCCTCAAGCCTATACCCTGTCTCCGATTTTAAAAGAGCAGCGAACTTCTCCTTATTGCGCCAATGGAAAGACGAATTCCACGCGTACCCGTCCGGCAGAAGGTTTTCCTAATCCTACCAAAAAGCCATGGTTCGAATCGGTTACTAGAACAAAGACTAGAGCTTTCTTCAAAACCATTTCCAGGCTACTCAGTGGACATGCAGAAACCCACCAATACCTTCAAAAACTAGATGAGAACCACTCTCCAATTTGCCAAACGTGCTACCTCGCGGAAGATACGCCCAACCACATAATTTTGGAATGCCCAGGCCACTATACAGCTCGCGAACGTCTCCTCCAAGCAACCCAAAGCTCGACGACTCACCCCTTCAACCATGACACCCTACTGGCTGAGAACAACATTTATTGTAAAATTCATGACTTTTTCATTGAAATTGGCATGTCAATCTGAATAGCTAATGTATCTGTAATTTTCCTGTAAACCTGCAATTATCCCTAATTTTCTTGTAAATGTATCTGCAATCATCTCTACATTTGTTTTTTATATTTTTATGTATTGGCACGGCTGTATAGATTAATTTTGAAGCCAATAAAAATTTTAAAAAAACTTGGAAAGTTCTGAAGCTGGATTGGAAAATTCTGAATATGGTTTGGAAATTTCCGAAATTGGTCTGGAAAATTCCGAATCAGACTTGGAAATCCTATATATAGGAGGGAGGACAAACATTTTTCATGATGAACCTAATGTTTTTTTAAAAATCTTATTCCAAACAATGATATCAAAACTGTGGACAGCTCGAGCTGCGCCGAGTAGCAAGATATTCTGTCGCTTATCAAGAATGTCTTGCTGTGGAAGAATGCAGCTATTGGGAATGTTAGGATTGTTTGAAAAATGTATGAAATTTTGAAAGTATTTCGAACGGGGAGAGGGGTTCAAGTTATCGGTAAGTATAAGTAGTGAGGGCAGAAGTGGGTAATACGAGTGATAACCAGTGTGACGGTCAGGAATCCGTTCCTTTCGAGTCTCGCTTGCGAACGTGGACTCTTGTAATCCTTCAGTAGTGTTTGGTTTGAATTTATCAAAGCTCAAGTTGGAGATAACGAATGGTTGATATGATTATCAGTAGATAGTAGGTACTGGTACAGTAGCATGACTTTAGTGCTGTGCCCTTTCGAGGTTTCCTTTTCTTCCTTGAGAACTCTTACACCCCAGTTAATATTACAAGCACATGATACAAACTACAAATAGTTAGTGAATACATACAATTAAGTTGATTAGGTATATTAGAATGTCACATTTACATGAGTGAAACCGGTGGATGCATGGAAAATTCGGTTTTGAATGTAATGATAACCATCGGAAATTGACAAAAATCAGGGAATCAGTTGGACCGAGAGTCCTGCTCGTCGAAATCTAATTTTGCACCCATTCTTTGAAGTGCCAGAATCGTGTTGACTGCTTTGATCCACCTTCTTTTGATCACGTAGCGTTTCAGTTTGGATTTGTTGAGCGAGATCTCTCTCGCCTCCTCGCACAGCCATTTATGCATAAGCGCTGTCTCCGCCGTCAGCCTGGAACTGATGCAGAATCTCATTATGAAAGGGACATCTCAAATACTGCAACATAATGGCCAAAAAGAATCGAAAATAAGGCTGACCGTAACAGTATTTGTGAAACCTCTTAAGTTTGAATGGGATTACACCTACAGGTTGGAAGCCCATGAAGGGATTAAAACTGAAGAGAACCAGCCTTCAAGCGATCAGCCAGCAACCATCAACCAGCCTTCCAGCAAAATGTGTAGACTCAAAGCATGATCAGGATCAGTTTTTGTGCTCTGAATTTTACATTTTAGTTAACCCTTCACTAGTCTTGGCCGGTCTGACAGATCGCGCGAAGATATTTTTTGTTCCTCCACAGAGAAGGTTGGCTGACCTGCGCTGTCCTTCCCAGTAGCTTCCTGACGGACAAAGGGGAAGGGTTTAGTGTGGTGTGTTGTGTGTTTAGAGTTGTGTTTCTCCGTGACGTTTGTCAGTGGTGCTCTATGGTGCACATAGAAAATTCGTATGTGATTACTATTCAAGTCTAATTTTATAGTGAAACCATTGTGGTATATCTAGTTATGTTAATAGAGTTGAATACCAAAAAAAAAAAAAAAAAAAAAAAAAACACGCTAAATAAGGAAAAATGGAAATTATCAAGATGAGAGAAAGGTCCTGGTTCCTCTAGGGTTTACACTTAAAATTAGTCAAACGTCTAAATCAAACCTACAGCAATAGTTCATGTATCCTCCGCTAGGGATAGTAAAGCATTTTTCCCTTGAATCACCTGCATCGCATTACCTCAAGCATTACCAAAATAGGTAACTAAGCTTGTCTCATATGATTCAAAGCCCTCCAAACGCTCTCCAAAGCCGCCAAAAACGCTTTATTGTCCCTTGCGGAGGATACATGAACTAATGCTGTAGGTGTGGTTTAGACGCTCGTTAAAACTAGCCATAAATTAATTTCTTAGATTGTTTTCTGCTACTTTCTGCCTCTAAAATCATGTATGCACTTAGTGTCAGTTGGTAAAACTCAAATTTGAACAAAAATGTAAGTTTTCACAAATTCGATCTGTCAGATTGCCGCGACAAATATGACCCGTAAAAGAGCAGCCACACTGAAGGGTTAACACGTTCACTGCGTCTGGCCCAACAGTTGGACCGCGACATTCCTACGCCAATGCGTCTGGCCCAACAGTTGGACCGCGACATTCCTACGCCAGTGCGTCTGGCCCAACAGTTGGACCGCGACATTCCTACGCCAATGCGTCTGGCCCAACAGTTGGACCGCGACATTCCTACGCCAGTGTGTCTGGCCCAACAGTTGGACCGCGACATTCCTACGTCAATGCATCTGGCCCAACAGTTGGACCGCGACATTCCTACGCCAATGCGTCTGGCCCAACAGTTGGACCGCGACATTCCTACGCCAATGCGTCTGGCCCAACAGTTGGACCGCGACATTCCTACGCCAATGCGTCTGGCCCAACAGTTGGACCGCGACATTCCTACGCCAATGCGTCTGGCCCAACAGTTGGACCGCGACATTCCTACGCCAGTGCGTCTGGCCCAACAGTTGGACCGCGACATTCCTACGTCAATGCATCTGGCCCAACAGTTGGACCGCGACATTCCTACGCCAATGCGTCTGGCCCAACATTTGGACCGCGACATTCCTACGCCAGTGCGTCTGGCCCAACAGTTGGACCACGACATTCCTACGCCAGTGCGTCTGGCCCAACAGTTGGACCGCGACATTCCTACGTCAATGCATCTGGCCCAACAGTTGGACCGCGACATTCCTACGCCAATGCATCTGGCCCAACAGTTGGACCGCGACATTCCTACGCCAGTGCGTCTGGCCCAACAGTTGGACCGCGACATTCCTACACCAATGCGTCTGGCCCAACATTTGGACCGCGACATTCCTACGCCAATGCGTCTGGCCCAACAGTTGGACCGCGACATTCCTACGCCAATGCGTCTGGCCCAACAGTTGGACCGCGACATTCCTACGCCATTGCGTCTGGCCCAACAGTTGGACTGCGACATTCCTACACCAATGCGTCTGGCCCAGCACACGGGCCTGAGCGTCTCGAAAAACCTTGCTCCGGACTTTGATTTTTTCGAGCTCAATACGAAATGGGGTTTCGCAGGTTTTTACTAATCAGTAAGACCCTGTCATCTACTGGAGAACAGGGGTGATACCTCAAATGACATAAATGGTGTAATTGCCGCTAGAAGCCGTCTTTCAATGTTTACCATCCAACAGGTTGAGTCACTCTATTTTTCGATCATGGACATTGTTTTCTCAGCACTGTTAGGTCAGTATTTTCACTTTAGTTCATTTACCTTTCGAGTTCTACAACTATGAGACCAAAACAAATGGACTCAAAGTAAGTCCAAGGTGCTGAATCTATTCTCAGCAGAAAAATCATAGGGACCGAACGGTTGGTCCTACAGAGCTCTGCGTGGTCCCATTCGATTCCATACATTTATTAGGTACTATACCAAATTAATGAAAAAACAATTACCTTCTATATTTTTTAAAAATAATTAAATACCTTTTAATATATCAAAATTTTACTAGGACGTTTTCAAAATTTTAACACTTAGAAGTGACTGACATCAACCAAAAGCTCCAGGGCACAACTAGACCCCAATTGGAGCCCATATATCAAATTTCATGAAAATCGGTCATTCCTAACTGCTTCAGGGAATGGCACAAGAAGAAAAATTTTGAAATTTTGTAAAAAGAAAAAAAAACTGTAAGTAGAGACGTTCTCTTATTTGACTTCATGGGTATTACTGAAGCGCCTTTATCCCATTGTTTACTCATACTTACCTTGTATTTACAACGAAGAATCTTATGAAAGTAGGTAGAGGAAATGAATGAGTCGTTGCGGGATTGCATGACCTCGGCTATTCCCACATGCGTCTGGCCCAATACTTGAGCCTTTTCACAAATTGCACGAAAAACAATTTTTTATCGCTAAATACTGTTTTTTGTTGCTTAAAATTGATGAAAAACGACATGAGAATATGATCGAAGTCAAAAAGTGTTTGACGCATGGGGCGAAGTCCCAGATTTTGGCGACGCAGTGAACTTGTTAACTGTTGGGCACTCTCTTTTTGACCAAGTCTTCGAGAGTGATTTTAGTGAAATTGGCGAAATACAATACTGACTTTGAATAGGTACTGACTAGTGAAAGGGTAAGTCAGCCGGCCCGAAATCGGGACTCAAAAACAGCTTACTGAGACGATGGGGTTTCGACTTCCTGCTCTTTATTTTGCAATATTTCGGAAACTGATTATTCAAACCTTTTGGGATTTTGTAGATTTGTTTCTAAGGGTATGTTTGACTCTTCCTGTTAGTTTGATCAATTTTCGATGATTTGGGAAAATGTTTCACGATCTAAAATTTGAACTACCGGAACATAAGATTTTGACCTATTTGATCCAGCTTTCCAAAAACTGTCGAAGGTATTCACTCCAAACTTTTTGCCATGCTAATGAGATGTTGATATGCCGTTATGGTTACAGTTTCTAGAAAAAATTCAGACAACAGAGTTAGACCTGTTTTTTGAAGAAAACAAAAACATTTTTTGTTCTGTTCAATTTTTTTCTGTGTGTAGGCAAAACACATGGAAATCCATAACATTATTTACTCTCACAAGTTCGAAAAACATGGTGAAAATTTTTGAGCTAAATCGATCGTAGTTTGGGAAAAATGGTAATTTTTATTGAAAAACATTATTTCACCGGAAAGCGGTTTGTTTGAATACTGAAGGAAACGCGCTACTGATCGATGTTGTAATTTCAACTTCTACCACGATACAGTAACCATGGATGCTATTCTAACGAAATGTTTCAAACTTCGATGTATTGCAACATTTTGTCGATTTTTAAAATAATTTTTTGATTGTAACCGCTTCATTTAGGCTTGTCTACGCCGAGGATTGTGTCGTTCGCGTTTGCAGCTTTTTCAGTAGCATTTTCTTTTCGAATTTGAAAATGGTGTAGCATACAGGCATTTTCAAGAAAAACGCTGCAAATTATTACACAATGGTTTATTATTTTTCTATAGATCACTCGTCTGCAAAGCCATCCAACATGAAGAAAACCATCGATCGCATTTCGGTCAGCTAAAATTTGAACGGAGATTAGGCCTCTTTTGCGATTCACACTCGTGTTTCTGATTAATCGTACGTCCAACCCTAAAATTCTCGTAGGGAGCGAACGCTTTGTCCTACAGAGCTCCGGGTGGTCTCAAAAAATTCTATAGAATCTCAAATTGATGGAAAAACAATACCTTTAAATCAAAATTGTTTGAGTTGGGGCATTTTCAAAATTTCAAAATGTATTTTTGAACCCTTAGAAGTGACTTACATCAACCAAAATCTTCGGGGCACAACTAGACCCCAAATGACATACCAAATTTCATCAAAATCGGTCAATGCTAAGTGGGGAAAGTGCCGCGTACGGCGGACGGACGGCCAAATTTTTATTCGATTTTTGGATTCTACGTAACTTGGAACGTAAACCAAAGTTGGGGGGGTATTAAACAATTTTTTTTCTTGGTCGATCCCAAAGGTTCACTATTGAAAATAATAAACCAAAAAGAAGGGTTTTTACCGAGAAAAGTTGAGGGAACTTTCTACACCAGACTCTTCATCTATCGGAAACAGAAGCAATGCTGCAGCAACAATTTCTCGTGTTTCTATACCATCGCCAGCAAGTGCTTCGTCGTCATCATCTGCATCTAAGTTTCGTTCAAATGTATAAGAATATAGGTACTTAAATCATTGGAAAGTAACAAGAAATACAAAATTGTGGACTTGACAAAAATAGCTGCTGAAATCAGCAGCTTTTGCGAATAAGAGGGACGACGGCTCGCGGCGAACCCAAATTTGAGATGATTTTTGGATCACTTCCATTTTCCGATTTTCAAAAATCTTACGGCAATATGGCCGTTATGTAGTGTAATGTTAGGATGACTCAAAACCCGAAAATTGATTTTTTGACCTAAATCGACGGGCGAATTTTCCTTAAACGACGTAGATGTGGGTGAGGGTGAATCACACAGGCCCGGAACAGTTAAACGATCGTTTTTAGAAGTAGTAAGGCATGAAGTTAACAAGACAGAATTTGGGAAGAGTTGTGGACAACTTCAAAAACTAATTTAATACCATTCAAAAACATTTAGAGCTAATTTTCAGCAAGAAATTAAATAGGCCTCAATGGAATAGATACAACCATTTAGAAGGGAGGATTTCCACTTGGTGAGTACGAAACCTGAATCCGACACAACGGGTTCTTGAATACACCGTTGGGCACACAGCTGATCAGCCATCAGATTATTAGATTATATCTTTCATTCTAATACTATTCCTACTATTCCTTTTCCTTCTTATTAAATTAGATATAGAGAGAGATTAGATGTAGATAGATAGATTGATCAATTATAGATGATCCGATGCATAGTAGTTGATCTCAAAACCTCAATCTGTAAGTACCTTCCACTGCCCTCATAGGGCACTCTTGTTGGAAAATGTAGAAGTTATGGCTATTACGAGGATTTCAAGTTTGCGCATGCGGACAAAATACTTTCAATTTGGAGGGGGCCATCTCCACCCCATCTCGCATAACTCCTGAAAATGTCATCTAAATCAGCTGGGAAACGTAGAAGTTATGGCTGCAACAAGGAAATGTACGATTGCTCATCCGCAGTGGCTACTATCAGCCCGGAGGTAATGATTTTCATAGGGAACTGTATACACGCCAACCCGCACAATACCTGAAAATTTCATCGAAATCGAATTAGAATCTTAAAAATTATGGCTGTGGCAAGGATTTCTTGGCAGACTGACAAACAGACAGACACGGAACCAAAATTGTTTAGGAAGGTCTGAAACGTAAAACGCGAGTGGAAATTTCGATTTTGGAGTACATTTTTTCTCAACCTTGAAAAGTGAAAACAAAGCTTCTACCTTGGTAGACTTGGAAGCAATGGCTATGCAATGTCCCGAATGTCATATGTGATAGTTGTGTGTCATCTGACAATCTTTCGAAATCGAAACATCCTTCATCTCTATCATTGCAATTTTTCTTCCGTAGGCGTCTGCCCCTTCAAATCGACCCCGCGATTGTGGGAAACGAGTTAAAACACCAGTAAGGCTGCTGTCCTCGCCTCAATAAACTCAATCTGAAAGTCCAATCCTGCTTACATTAAGTACCTACTCGAAATCGACACATTACCACTTTAGGTGATTCTGCCGTATCCCTGTAGTGTGGGGGTTCCCGGGTAAATAGTCTCCTTTGAAGATAATGCTCGTATGCAAACGTACGTAGACAAACAGACAGACACGGAACCAAGATTGTTCAGGAAGGTCTAAAACGTAAAACGCGAGTGGAAATTTTGATTTTGGACAACATTTTTGCTTCGGAAGCTTTGTTTTCACTTTTCAAGGTTAAAAAAAAATGTTTTCTTCAAAACTTTAATTTCCACTCGCGTTTTACCTTTCAGACCTTCCTGAAAACTTTTGGTTCCATGTCTGTGTGTCTGTCTGTCATGAATTCATTGCCACAGCCATAGCAATTACAATTCTCGTCCGATCTCGATGAAATTTTTAGGGATTGTTGGCGTGTAGGTGGTCCCCTATAAAAATCATCAACCCCGGACTTGTAGAAGCCGCCGAGCATGCACAATCGTGAAATCCTTGTAACAGCCATAACTTCTACAGTTTCCAACAATACCTATTCGGAGATTGTGCCGTTTGATGTGTAGATGGTCCCCTATGAGGGTGATGAAGGTACTTAGAGATCGATGTTTTGAGATTAACTACTATGCATCGGATCATCTGTATAATCGGGTTATGGATACGAGGAAGCTATGTGCCACACCCACTTGGCAGACTTTTTGATTTCTATAGCAACTGTGTTCCATTATTTTACGACTTTTCGGGGTGCCAATGATAAATGGAGAAATTTATCATTATTCCATAAAGCCTGCAATTCGTAAAAAGTGAGATAGTACACGATTTCTTTTTGAAGGGCGTGATTTTGGAACCTCTAGGTGGCGCATTAAAATTGGAAAATACGTTAAACGTGTCAAATCGATTGCTGAGAGAAAAAGATGTTTTACTTTCACAATTTCATCGATAGCGGCATACAGGAAGTGTTTTGAAATTTATTTTCTTTGAATGAACCTTTTGAGTTACAGGACTGTGTGGACCATAGCAAAGGCTTCTCTGTCGATCACCGAGTGTTTTTGGTCACCTAAATTGAGGACTCAGGGTGCTACAAATCGCTCCATGTTGGCGGGGTACCGATAACATCTCCCCCCCCCCCCTCCACCGTTTCAAGAACTCTTCGAGGAATTTATTCTCTAGACTTGATGTACAATTATTCAATTAATGTTATAATCCACAACCTGTCCAAATTCTTGTCCTATGAAACATTCGTTGGAGATGAAGCCTCTCCTTTCTCTTATTATGAACGATCATGTAATTTTTTTTTCAATTTATAACATTTTATTAACAAGAATGAAGCTAACGGATGGGCACAGAAGAGGCGCAATAAAGGCATTGAGAGTTCTTCTTTCGTATTGATTATGAGCTTGATCAACATCTATATTTCAATATTCCTTTTTTCTGAGCTTCGGGAGCAGCCTCTTATCTAATTTCTTAGAAGGGGTAGGGATGGTTTGTCCTCTAACCCCATTCCGAGGCATCTGATGCTCTTCCTCGAGCCTCGAAGACGTCGGGAGACTGCACGGATGATTGATATCTGGAGTTTTGTTCTTACCCAGCCAGCAATGGCTGATCTTGGTTTCTCCAGTTATCAGCGAGCTAATTTAGAGCCTCTTCTGGAAGGCTAGGAACTCCACTTGCAACACCCCTTCACACGAGCACACTAATGGAGTAAATGAAGCTCTGTGATCTTCAGCCGCCTGATCGTACTTTCTGTTCTGGTCTTGGGCTGCCCGGTTGGCTGTTGCAGTCCAGCTTTGAGACTGGTGAGAGGAGGCACCAGCATTAACAATGCGATTATCCAAAAACGCCGTCCTCTCCCTGTCCCATAGGCCGTGGACTTTGATCATGTAATTCTTTTCTCACATACTATGGATGAACCTAGGAATTACGTAGGAGCTGGAACATGGAAGACAGGACTGCTCATCTCGCTGTTTTTCATGCGGAGACACCTCCCTTGGTTGCAGGTAGCTTGGAATAATTTAATGCTCTATTTTTGCCTTCTCGCTCTAAAGAGGACATCTCAGACAAGAATTCAGTCATATTAGAATGTGACATCATGCATTTTCTCTTGTTCACCAAATAAGTTTTTAACAGAGATGGGCGAATTCTTATTCATAAATACGATTATTAATACAAATCATATCTGCGATTTTATGATTATGAATACGAATACAGGTATGGATATGAATATGAATACGAATACAAGTATGAATATGAATACGAATACGAATACAATCGTATTCTCACTTAAATACGATTTTCCCCCTTATTCGTATTTTGAATAAGATTTTATGATTTTCCTAAAAATCGATTTTTTTAAACGATTTTCCCTGAAAATCATACTTTTTTATGATTTTCTCCCGAACTCTGGACATTTTTATCCCCCAAAATTGTCAAAATAATCAACTAATATTCGAAACGCTCACCAATTCTTATAGGATTTTTCACGCAGAATTGAATGAGATAACCCCCGTATAGAAACTACGACGCAATTTACAATGAAAATCGTATTCTTTTTTCACGATTTCTACAGAAAATCATAAAAAAATTATGAATTTTGGTCTTATTTATTCCCTAAAATTCATTCATTTTGCCTAAAAAGAATTGGTGAGCGTTTCGAATATTAGTTGATTATTTTGACAATTTTGGGGAATAAATATGTCCAGAGTTCGGGAGAAAATCATAAAAAAGTATGATTTTCAGGGAAAATTCTTTAAAAAAATCGATTTTTAGGAAAATCATAGAAAAAAATCATAAAATCCTATTCAAAATACGAATAAGGGAGAAAATCGTATTTAAATTGTGAATACGATTGTATTCGTATTCATATTCATATTCATACCTGTATTCGTATTCATAATCATAAAATCGCAGATATGATTTGTATTCATAATCGTATTTATGAATAAGAATTCGCCCATCTCTGGTTTTTAAAACGTCTCTCAGTGGGGTAAACGGGACTACACTCAACGGAAAGATACGAAGTACAAATCTGTTTTTGGACCATTCCAAATTGAGATCTACGGAGCCATAAGCTGATAACAAGAAACTCAAAAATGTCAGTTAGGATGTTCCAACTAGGCACGACAGTACGTTCCTATGCTATGAGACGAGACACTTTGAACAGACGAAAACACGACTTTTCTTACATGTCAAGAAGAGTTGGCGGTCGATGTGAAACCCGTTACATCATCCCCACTATCTCTAGCTGTCACTGTGTCCCTAACACCTGAAGCTGGGCTGATCTGTTTCCGATTCTTTGGCTGGCTTAGTTTTCTTCTCCTGGACTCTGTTGAACACAAATATGTTCCTGATGTACTCACACGGTCCATTATTTCTTTTTATTAGAACTTGTGGTCAAAAAGTCCTAGGAATCGTTTTACTACTAATTTCCAACAAAATATTTCACCGCCAAATACTTCTTCCCTGAGCTGTTCTCAAACAGCAAATATCTGAAGACAATTGAGCTACAAATCTTTTTAAAATATATTTCGTTGAGTACAAATTAAGAACGTTGGAAAGAGCATTAATTATCCGTACCTTCTATGATAATTTGGTGAATACGTTTTTTGAAACCTCAAGATATTAACAAGGGATCTTCTCGAAGGTCTCCGATGTTTCAGAGAATAGTGTCGTAACATCAGAAACACTTCCTCGTCATGCTGAAGGAATATTCTCTCAAGAGGCTTCAGTAAGAGCCTGTACGAAGGAGAACCTATCAAAATTTACTTCCAAAGGTTTGTTCAAATTTATCGGCTAATTGGTGGTCTTGTATGAATTTTATGGTATTTTGATTAGAGGAAAAACGTAACGAATAAAGTCACTCGCGATGAGATTGTGGAAAACCATTTTAATAAAAACGGAGTTGAGTAGAACGTTGTCTATTTCCACGAAAATAATGAGTTACAAGTTAAATCGATTTCGACGGTTAGGTCATCATCAGTAACAAACAATAACTAATATAACTAATAAACCAATAACTAACAATCACTAATAACGTTATTGTTTGTTACTGATGATGACCTAACCGTCGAAATCGATTTAACTTGTAACTCATTATTTTCGTAAAATAGACAACGTTCTACTCAACTCCGTTTTTATTTTATGGAAAAACGTAAGGTAACTTGAACGATTGATGTAAGTACTATAGAGTGAAATAGGAACCTACCTTCCTACGGAGGCTGCTGGTGACCGATACCTACTTATAAATAAAAAAACGTGTCAAATCCAAGTTGTATTCTTACAGAAAAGACTTATTGCAAAATTCATTATCACCTTCCCTCTATTTTGATACCGATTGTTGGAAACCGATGAGCGTTGAGATCCCCATTTTGGGTGGTTTCGGACTCTGTGGTGTATTCTTTTTCTAGATAATATTTTTAGATCTTTGGTCTATTAACCTTAAAACAAAAAGTAGTGAGCAAAACAGGAAGCGTTCCTGTTTTGTATACCTTGAATAATTCATCAACTAACACAAAATGTGAATATTGGACAAGATCAATATATTGTATATTGTGAATCACCCCTATCTGCCTTGGTTCTCGAAGTGTCAACTAGGAGGATATTTCTCTATTTGTGAGACTGACACTCCCCCTCACTAGTAGAGATATCCGTCCAGCTCTACGACGCATACCAGCTCTTCGAGAATACTTCGAGCATAGGATGAGAAGCTTATTGAAATACATTCACTGAAACACATTGAGGGAATATTTCATGAATTGCTCCTGCTCGAAGTGTGCTCTGAGCAATATCCACTACCATGATGAAGCGAACTTTTGAGCAGCCACGACCAGGAAGTAACCGGCTACACATCACGGAACCAAACAATATTATGGTGCTGTAAGGTGAGGCAAAAAGGACGTTTTCATTCATAAAAGTGTTAAGAATCATTTAAAAAAAATTATCGGCATTGTCACAATCCTTAGGTCAAAGCATGTCAGAATTCTAAGTGTGGAAAATGACGTCAGGCATGTGGTGACCCTGTTCAGCGGTGTAGCGCTGAAGTCGTTCCACTAAGTTGGCTTCTACTCTCTCGAGCATTGGTCCGCCGATTCCGGCAGTTTCCTCGCGAATAGCTTCCTTCAATTCCTGGAGGTTTCGAGGCTTGTGAGTGCACACGTACACCCGTGCCTTAAGGTGTCCCCACAAGAAAAAATCGTACTTGGACAGATCCAGGGATCGAGGTGGCCAACTAATGTCCCCAAATCGGATAATCACTCGACCTGGGAAGTGATGGCGGACATCCATTGAGTCCGTCGTAACTCAGGCAAGAAGTAGTTATTGATCATGTCAACATAGCGCTCCGAGTTAACGGTGACAGCAGCCGCCGTCACTTCCCAAGTGACGAAGTGTTGAACTGTTGTGGTGTTCTGATCCAAATGCGATTTTTTCTTGTGGGAACACCTTAAAGCACAGGTGTACGTGTACACTCACAAGCCTCGAAACCTCCAGGAATTGAAGGAAGCTTTTCGCGAGGAAACTGCCGGAATCGGCCGACCAATGCGCAAGAGAGTAGAAGCCAACTTAGTGGAACGACTTCAGCGCTGCACCGCTGAACAGGGTCACCACATGCCTGACGTCATTTTCCACACTTAGGATTCTGACATGCTTTGACCTGAGGATTCTAAAAATGCCAATTCATTTTTTTTAATGATTATTAAGACGTTTATGAATTTTTGAAAAACGTCCGCCCTTTTTGCCTCACCCTGTATAATTAATACGTTTTTGGATGCCTCATGGACAATCCATTGCATGTTCAGTCCTGCTCTTAAGGTTTTATATAGTCGGTCGAGTGCAAGACAGGTCTAACTCATTTAAAAAAACGATTTTGAGTTTTTTTTTATCATCAAAACTTGACGAGCGCGGGTAGCGCGTCTTCGTGGAAGTTGGGGGAGCAGGGGAAGTGCGAGAGGGCTTGTATTAGTTGATCCTAGAGAAAATAGAATTAACTTAATTGATTAATAATCGACCTAATTAATTCATAGTAAAGTAAGTAGAGTAAACAACCATCTCAGGTTGAATTTTCGTCCGACTGACATTCTTGGCTGCGGTCGTACATTCACTGGTTGATCCTTGACTTCTTCCATTCTTTCTGATCAGTGTTCGTTCAGTGATATCTTGTGATAAACCGAAAGTAAGTATCTTGGATGAAGCTTGAATGGTCGACATGTTGTGACCAACATCCTGGTATAAAGCAATGTTACCGAAAGTCTCATTGATTCCATGGTTTATTCAGCTCTTGGACAAAAACAAAGCTTTCTACAAGAATGCGAACCGGGCACTGCGTCACGAAAACGTAACTGTACCAAACTGGTAGAAGCGCCACCGACCAGTGTGATACCTGCCAAGTACCAAAAACAATATGCCACATATTCCTTGAGTGCAACAAACTCATCGCAGCAAAACAACCATTGACACCATGATCAATGGTTTTCCGCTCACCATCTCTCGATCGTTCAACCTTCAAACCACATTTCAAGCTAACAACATAATATGCACTGACAGCATAATGCATCTGTGTAGCATAGGTATGAAAATTTAACAATATTTTGATGTTAATTAATTCAATACTATTTTGTTGTTCATATATTTCAGTATCCCAGTGTCTTCATAATTATTTGTACGAATATCATGGCAATATGGTAATACCGATACCAAAGAAATTTATTTAACCCTTAGCACTCCGAAATGAAGAAGGAAGGCTGTCCCAGCAATCCAATGCCGGTACCTGACCGGCGAGCCCCCTACCCTGCCTACTCCACCATCTTCTAATCTTGACCACGTCAGCAGCTTTGTTGAACATCAAACTACCTCTTCTATTATGGTTCTTTTTAAAATACTGATTAATTAGAAAAACTTAATAACCTATCAACACGTTCAATAAGAATATAAAAAGGATCTAGGAACACAGGTAGGTTTAGTGATGATTTGTAGTTATGCTGGGTATGCAATTTTCTGAAGCAATAAACTCTCACTCTTCCATCTCTAACAAAAGCTGCTCAATAGCCTCATCATCCATGCTCACTAATTCTATAAATAAAATAACAATAAACTGGAATAATGACAAGAAGGAAAATATTTTTAGCAAGAAGGAAAAGATTGCGGGAAGCAGGAATTGGGAAAATGGTGACATTCGGAGATGGATATGAAGCCAGATTTTCGTTTTTTCCCAGGACGCCTGTGTCCATATGAACATCTGATTCTTTCTCTATGATGTGGCAAAAAAATACTAGATACCTTGAAAATTTCAAGGAAGTGATAATAGTAATTGGTTGTGGGAAAAAAATCGAAAAACGAAGTGGAGGTCCCAGACCGGCATCGGAGCTATATCGGGAATTGGCGCTGCACAAAGGCTCCAATTTTTCAGCGGAGTAGCCTTGGAAGTCACCTTTCCGGTGACAGCTCGGTATTAGAGTGCTAAGGGTTAAACGAGTAGAACGGCTTACTGAACTTCATGGGTTGGCTCCATTAAGCTGGATGAATATCAAGTTATTTCGTCCAATGAGTAAAATATTCCGTTCAACAGAGTCAACCTGAGACAGGCTTTCCCCTACAATTTTCAGCAGTTTCGAAGAATGTTTTGATTGAAAGCAACAACTCGGTTTTGTACATAAGTTAGTTATCCTCAATCGCCGTAAAATTTAAAGAAAAGGGATCCTTTGAGAATCGATCGACCTGAGGGAATAGGAGTGCAACATTTGGCATCCATTGGACAACCCACACGAGGAAAGTGAAATAGGGGGAAAACAAAAACTTCCAACAAATCTCTAGAAAAATCGTGTTTTTGAGTTTGGCCTCTTTTAAACCTTCCGACAATGTACCTATTTACTTCGCAATTATACTTGGACGGCTTCTTGATTATACTTCGTATTGGATCCTACATTTATAAGTCCATAGGATACAGAATGACGATGTCACAAAATGCCAAGTATCCTATGAGATACGAATTCTCACAGTTACGAACGTCATGATGCAGCGCACGAACGATCCTTGACTTGATACCTGAAAACGCGTGCTTTGGTAACAATACAGGAATACACGAACTAGTTATTGTGATGACCGGGATAAGGATGGTGCTCGTGAAGAAACAATACGCTCACAAAAACAAGAAAAAACAAACATTACATTTATTATCGTTATTACAAACAAAGGAATGTGAAAACCAATTTAGTTTACGTACCTTTTAAAGGCTATGAACTAAAATCGTACGATTTAAAACATAATATAATAAGTTATTAATTCAATCCTTTTAAACGTATGGTTAAAATTAACCAAAATCTCCAGCACAGATTGTATGTCTGGGATTTTCTTCCGAGTGCTAATCTTCAGAAAATGTTGAGTATAGTTCTCTCTTTGAGCAGCTGTTTTAATATGATTTATGTTATTAGTGTCATCTGAAAAGTTTCGGAACATAACCTCCTCATATACCTCCTTAAGTACGAATTTGATCCGATTGTCTTACTTTCTCACTTTTATCCTTTTGAGAAACCGTACTTGGAACGGGTTCATTCTGTGGACACCACTACCTGCCACGTTGTACGGTGCATCATTACTCAACCCCCAGGTTGGTAAGCAGTATTCATTTCGCAGCAGTTCTAAAACTTGGTTTTGGTTTCCTATCATCTGGAGACGAGCGGGTACGGGTCACTGTTGATGATTTAGACTGTTGTGTCTGTGAAGCTGTGTACTTTCCTTGCTGCTGGTCTTTCAGAGGAGATGATCCAACAGGTACTTCACCACCAAGGTAGAACTCTCTAGCTGCGCCAAACACCACGTCTCTGTTAAGTACTGACACTTTGAATTTCTGACGTCGTGCCGATTGCTGTTTGTTCATTTCCATAACATGTTCTTCCTCTTGTTGTTTCCTGGTGGACGCGTCTTTTGATAACTCAACCAGCTTCGCAGAGATTTGCCTTATTTCTCGTGCCCAAGGACTCCTCATTTCCAGCGGACCCAAAGCTTCCTTGAGCAGGCTTGACATATCTGTGGACTTCTTCTCGATATTTTTCTCGCTTTCAGCCTTTCGTTCGCTGAACCATGGAGCTGTGCTTCTCAATCTCGTTTTGAATCCTGGAGCCTCTGCTTCTTCACCTTTGTTCCTCACCTCCGTTCTAGTCAGTGTCTCAGTCTTGGATTGCCTGGACGTTTCGATTTCTTTCGCTTCTGATCTCCTCACAGAACTACTGTACCCTCTACTGCTCACATTGGCAAATGCAGATTTATCTTCCGATTGACTTCTTCCTAGGCTAACTCCTTGAATCTTAGGGAATGACTTTTGTGGGGCCGATGTTGTGTAGGAAGAGGTTTTATGCTCAGTGAAGCTAACCAACCTCGGGCCGCTGCTGACCTTGTCATAAGTGCTGTAGGAGCTGCTCTCAGTTGTAGATCTTCGAGTTGTGCCTAAAGATGTTCTACTCGTGCTTGTATCATAGTTCGTTGTCTTTGATAGTGATGGGATATTCGAGATAGACGACAGTATTTCCGATGATAATTTTGGAATTTCATCTAGCGTCTTCTGTAGGGGAGATTCTCTTCTTGGTGGATTGATGGTATTTGTAGAGACCATAGAAGTGGGTGCTTTGGGTGGAGGAGAAGGCGAGTAGGGGATAGGTTTTCTAGTAAGTTCTGTCGGTTCAAACTTGTTGACTTGAAATGAGGTAGATGGTTGAGGTTCCAATGGATGGATGTGTGTGATTATTTCATGGGAAGGTATAGTGGGTACGGTTGGTAGAGTTACTGGAGATCCGTATTTGACTTCATCCATACTAGATATAGGTGGAACGGCTGGTGGGCTCACTGAAGTTGTGGGCAAGACTTCATCTATTTGAGGAGTAGGTGGTATGTTAGGCGGGCTTACTGGAGAACTGAACTTGACTTCCGTCATTGGAGGTGTGTGCGGTAAGTTAGGTGGGCTCACTGGAGAGGTAGACAGTACTTTCACTACTGGAGGTGGTTGAGGAACGAAAATATCTTCCGAAGGTTGAGGGGTCAAGTCATGGTGCACCGGAGTGAGTGGCTCAGGCTGCAATGGCGGTGAGGAAACAACTTTGAAGAACTCTTGAGGTGCTGTAGCTGCAATTGGTGAAACATGAGGAACTTCGCGGGTTATTATTTCTGCAAGAATACCGATATTTTGAACCAGAGGTTGAAGAAGTGGGGCTGGTGGGCTGACTGGAGTGGTGGACAAGACTTCCGCTACTATTTCTGTTTGATTCGGTGATTCCATGCTGGGAGGAGGTAACATAACTGCAGAAGGAGGTTCGACAGTCGGGAAATCTGTTTGCACAATGTTTTGTGGAATCCGAAAAAACGGCGTAGATGGCTGAAAGGTTGTTGGTTGAGGTATCACCGGTCGAATTGGTCCCACATCACTCTCGTTTGGAGGTACCACCACCTCCTCTGGTTTGAATGAGCCGCGTCTCTCAGAGCCTTTCGGAAAGCCTTCTGGCAATCCAGGTAACATTCCAATTGAACCACGTTTGGTGAACACATTGTCCATGTCGATGGATCCCCTTTTCTGTATCAAAGAAATCACGTCAATAGATCCGTGCCTAGTATTGAATCTCTCCAAATCTTCAGTGTCACGTTTTGGAATCATTGAATCAACGTCAGTTGATCCACGCTTGGGAGGTAGCGTTGTGCCTATAACTGGTGGATGTACTATAATAGGCTCATCAACATCTTCCGGTATTGACAAGGAAGGTATCAATGGAATATGGAGTGGCTTGAGTTGATCTACCATACTCTCGTCCAACATTGCTGCAGCTGCTGGAAGCGACTTGCTAATAAATGGAAGATGTGCAACTGGAACGTCAGGAGCAGCAATCACCCTTGGAGGCAGGTCTGCGAGGGGTACAGAACTTGACAGTTTTTCAGCTTGATGAATAACTTCTGCCTCGGTCGTGTCCGCCACAAACACATTATTATTCTCACTTTCTCTTTCATCGAGTTGGACAATTTGGTTAATGTTTGCAACGTTCTGGGGCACGAGTGGAATATTGGGAATAGCAGACGCATTATCCAACACTGGAAGAGGAGGCATGCTTGAAATATTAGCATTGACCATATTCAAAACGTCATCGTTAGTATTGGAGACATTGTTCACAGATAGATTGTTATCATTCGTGACAGGTACGACATTTTTGTTAGTCACGACAACGGGGAATCGGACGGGTGGTACTATATTTTCGTTGCGTATATTACTGAAACTTTTAACGTCGTCTCTGTTCAAGAACTCCTTATCGCTTGCTGCAATAAGCTCCACTGCACTCAGTGCTGATGGTTTTCTGTTTATCACGGCGTCTCCGTTGTTCTCAGCTATAACGTTGATGTTATGATAATTGTCCACAAACGATTTCAAATTCTCTTTGGTTGTTATCAGCTCTGGTGGCGGAGGAGGTATCTTTCTTCTCAGCCAAGGATGATCCAAACATTGATCGGCTGTGAGTCTGGCTCTATAAAACAAAAATAAGAATAAATACGTAATATAGTCTGAAAAATAATAAGTAAATAATGAATTTTTCAATCAACCATTAAAACTATGCACAATAGGTATTAATTTAAAAAAACGTATGGTCCAGAGCTTACTATATGATGAAATAATAATTGATATAGCTAATATAGGTACTTAAAGTTTTCATGTTAAAAAGTTAAAAACATTTCCATGCTCAAGAGGTCGGATTATCGTAGCGTTGTTGGCCATGCGTATACCGAGAAGACCTACTCATGCTCATTTCATGTCATCACATACGCAAGCAATTCATTCACCACAAAGTATGCTCTTATGGTGGTAGTCAAGATCAAGGTTATGATGGGCAATTATTTTCGGGCTGGACGAAACATGGAATCTATCTCAAATTGGAAGTAGGATGAGGAGTGTTAATTCATGTGAATCAAAAACCACGGATCAGTGGTAAAACTAGAGTAGAAACCCGATCAGATCCTAAGATGAAATATTAGCAACTCGTGCTTCCTATAGTGATATCTGTGGGGATTCCGCTCAATAAAAGAGATTTCACACGAGATCAAAACAATTCAACAAAACTCCTCCGCCATAATTCAACGTTAGCCCCAGAAACACATCGAACCAAGATCTAGCGATCATCCTTCTGACCTGCGACATTCAGCTTAGAGCCGAGCTTCCGCAAAATTACCACCACTTGCGCGAAACTCCTTAACCTTCTAAAACATTTTTTTGGATTGGAATGGTCCACATCTCTGATCAATTGGACTTTAATGTTGGGTTTGAGGGTGATGAGTTGAGGTAGACTGAAGCTACCACTACCACCAAACTCAAGTTAACCTTCGCTCACTAACCGAACCAAACTTGTTAGAACTAGGATTAATAAATCATAGTTTGCCTTCATCAAAACTGAGCGACTTAGTGACATTTTAATGCAACAATACCTTACCCATCAATGTGCATAGTAAGTATTCGGTGGAGACGTTGAATGTGGTTTGTTAGATCCCGCGGAAAATTTCTACTGGTAAGGTGTTTTCACCATCATGAGTCCATTGCGGTTTAGTGGCGTTGGTTGATCATTAATGTTGGGTTTGAGGGTGAGGAGTTGTAAGCCGATCCTCTAGTGCAGCTAGTCAAGCGCTTTCGTTTAATAAAAATCTTCAGGGTTATTTTAGTGATGCAGATGTCATATTCGTTTTGGTTTATTATATTCAATAATGAACCTTTGGAATCGACCAAGAGAAAATTTTTTTTAACACCCCCTCTAAATTTGTTAGTTTACGTTTCTAGGCACGTAGAATCCAAAAATCGAATAAAAATTTGGCCGTCCGTCCGCCGTACGCGTTACTTTCCCACTTAGCATTGATCGATTTTGATGAAATTTGGTATGTAGGCTCCATTTGGGGTCTAGTTGTGTCCCGAAGATTTTGGTTGATGTAGGTCACTTCTAAGGGTCAAAAAATGAATTTTGAACTAACTCAAAAAAGTTTGATATAAAGGTATTGTTTTTCCATCAATTTAAGGTAGTATTGAATTTTTAGAATTTTTTGAGACCATGCAGAGCTCTGTAGAACAAACCGTTCGCTCCCTACAAGAATTTATGGGTTGGACGTACGATAAATCAGAAACACGAGTGTGAATCGCAATAGAGGCCTAATCTCCGTTCAAATTGTAGCTGACCGAAATGCGATCGATGTTTTTCTTCATGTTGGATGGTTGGTGGCTTTGCAGACAAGTGATCTATATAGAAAAATAATAAACCATTGTGTAATAATTTGCAGCGTTTTTGGTACATGCTGCATGTAGTCTATCATTTATCTCTCAATCATATTAAATGCTTGAATGCGGTGAGGGAAAAAATGTGGAATCTTAGGTAAACTCTGTTGGAATACCTTGTATTGCCCATTATTTGCTCGATTATACTATCTAAAATAAGCAATAAAACCAATAAGTTCAAACTATTTTGGTTTATTATTTTCAATAATGAACGTTTGGTGGAATCGACCAAGAAAAAAATTTTTAACCCCTCCCTCAAATTATTACACAATGGTTTATTATTTGTCTATATTGATCACTTGTCTGGAAAGCCACCAACAATCCAACATGAAGAAAAACATCGATCGCATTTTGGTCAGCTAAAATTTGAACGGAGATTAGGCCTCTTTGCGATTCACACTCGTGTTTCTGATTCATCGTACGTCCAACCCCAAATCAGAAACACGAGCGTGAATCGCAAAAGAGGCCTAATCTCCGTTCAAATTTTAGCTGACCGAAATGCGATCGATGTTTTTCTTCATGTTGGATGGTTGTTGGCTTTGCAGACGAGTAATCAATATAGAAAAATAAATAACCTTTGTGTAATAATTTTCAGCGTTTTATAAGTGCAATCGTGGTTGAAAAAGAAATAACATAAATAAGAAAAATTGAGTGCAAAAAAGGGAAAGTACCTACGCATTCAATATGATTGAGTGAGAAATGACACACTACATGTAGCATGTACTAAAAAAACGAATGTGACAACTGCATCACTAAAATAACCCTGAAGATGTTCATTAAACGAAGGCGCTCGGACTAGCTGAAAATGAGGATCGGCTTACAACTCCTCACCCTCAAACTCAACATTAATGATCAACCAACGCCACTAAACCGCAATGATCATGATGGTGAAAACACCTTACCAGTTGAAATTTTCCGCGGCATCAAACAAACCACATTTAACTTCTCCACCGGATACCTATCACACATTGATAGGTAAGGTATTGTTACATTAAAATGTTACAGTGAAATGCCGCTCAGTTTTGATGAAGGCAAACTATGATTTATTAATCCTAACTTTAATAAGCTTGGTTTGTTTATTGAGCGAAGGTTAACTTGAGTTTGGTAGTAGAGGTAGCTTCAGTCTTGTACCTTCGTTAGTCCATATTATGTGGCAATTATGTATTGGGATTCTCCAGTAATCATCGACAACTGAAGTTAGCCTTTTGGAAAATAAAATCCAGTAGTTAGCTCGTTGTAGGGACTGACTACAAATTATGATTTATATTACGAGTTGTTAAGAAATCGAATACTTTGGATACCAAAAACATAATTTTCATTCATCTCTCGGATCAATAATTCTATTGATCTTTAGGTATCGTACTGAACTCAGTTAGGATTCTAAATCAGATCGTCCTATCACATTCACCATTTCCTAGTCATAGTCCTAGTCATTCACCATTTCATTCATCGTTCTCTTTTAATCCAACTAACTGGATCACCAGTATTGGATTCCTCCAGTATCTACTTACTCTAGAATCCGCTGCAGAGATGATTTCTAAGTCCTTATGGTGTAGATTTGGTGCAAAATACATATTTTATATGTACAAAACTACTTCCCACTCATACCTTTTTCTTACCAGTTATTATTATTTGACTACCAACTAATACTGAGTAATCAAGAACACTGCGAGAGGAGTATCCAACTCCATATAAATTACGAAGTGAAACTGGAATCCTGCTGGCTCCCTTAATCTTTCAAATTCTGATTGATTGATTATCAAAGTATCCACGCCGTCACCATCTGTTACACGACAGGTAGTTTGGTTGGCGTTGATGAATTAATTTTGAAGAGTAACATTATCGCGATACGTTTGATAAATCGCCCCCGAAGTGACAGTCAACGTAGAGGCCAGCCACGAGATATACTTAGCAATAACATCAATGTCTGTACTTTATAATTGCTCGTTAGTTGTTAGTTCTTGACTGAAGACTTAGATACTCGGCATTTTTTGGGATCTATCCCCAAATGTTTTTATGATTATTGTGGACCAAATCAATGTAAATTGTTTATGTTATTAGAGACTTGCTCTTCGTGATCTAGTATTTGTCGTCAGTCATAACATCAATGTCTTGTTCTAAGGTGAGGGAAGAAATTTGTATTTTAAAAAATAATACAATACGTAATAAGAATGAGATAAAAATGTTTGCTAAATGGGTGTGGTACATAGCTCGTATCCATAATCCATTGTATAGATGATCCGATGCGTAGGGAGTATCTGATCTCAAAACATCAATCTCTAAGTACCTAGCACCCCCCCCCCCCTAACAGGGGACCATCTGCCAACCCTCACAATTGCTGAAAATTTCATTGACATCGGGTTGAAAATGTTGGAGTTATGGCCGTTTCTAGATTTTTACGATTGCGCATGCGCAGCGGCTAGTACTTCAACCCGATTTTGATGAACTTTTCAGGGATTGTTTGGGTTGCCGTGTAGATGGCCCCCTATGAGGGTAGTGCTAGAGGGAGATAGATGTTTTGAGATTAACTACTATGCACTGGATCATCTATACAACGTGGTTGTGGATACGAGGAAGCTATGTGCCACACCCTCTTGGAGACCTTTTAAAATTATTTTCTTCGTAATTAATCGCTATTGAAGTTCATATCTGTAAGTAAAACTCCCAGAAACGCTTCCTAAAAAACAATAGTCTTTTATAAAAGAGGATTTTCGGATCACACGGCCACTGCGGGGTGGGGGCTACGTTTGAGCTTTGGTGGGCAATGCAGGATCTCTACGGAGAGCAACAATATAATTTAGAAATTTGAGGATTAGGAATAAGGAGAGCAGCAGGAATGTATACATTTGCGTTTAAGGGGGAGGAATTGGAGGTTATTCAATGAAAATGAGGCTCAGTAGCTTGAGCGCGCTGCCTACTCTTCAATTCTCAACCGATTTGCTTTATTCCTTTTTTGTTCGACCCAGCAAACTTCCCAGATGCACATTACGTCACCAGAGTATCGAAATTCACATGGGGAAGGCGAGTGGGAAGATTCCATTCACTAAATACTCAATTTTTCAATATTTTTCGGTTTCTGTTAAGGCTTACTAATGGAGGCCGAACTTTAAATTTCAGGGAACATAATAATCAATATTGTAGTGACTTCTTAGGTTACCATCACCAGTTGATGTAATAATAATACATGTTTGTTCGTTGTCAAATAAAAGTACAGTTCTATTCTGGAAACCGATCGATTTGTATTCTGTTCACAATATTTGGTGTCAGAAATGTCTACACGCCCACGACCACGACGTCGGCATGGGGAGGACGAGGAGGAAAGAGGAGATGATGTTGGTGAAGGATCGAATGAAGGTCCCCAGCCAAGTTTACTGCCAGGTGAGGTTCTTAACTTATGTAGAGCTGAGATGCAAGACATATTGCAGAGTGAGCTGGCTGACATAAATGAAAAGCTGTCTGTTCTCATGCTGAACCTACCGGCAACGGTACAGGCAAGAGAATTTCAGGCGCAACCAACAGTCCCCAGTTTAAAAATAAAACCTCAGACTTACGATGGCAAAGAAGAATGGGAACCTTATCGTGCACAGTTCGAACTCATTGCACGAAAAGAGCACTGGGATGACAGTCAGAAGGCAGCAATGCTGGGAGCTTCACTGAAAGGCCAAGCACTGACTTTATTAACTGAGATGGAGCCTGACATGAGTTATGGTGATCTGATTGAGGCACTCGAGCTCCGATTTGGCAGCAGAAATCAGACAACTCGTAATCTTGCGCTGTTACAAACCAGGACACAAGGAGTGGATGAGGATGTGAGAGATTTCCATCAGTCCATAAAAAATCTCGCAAGACAAGCGTGGCCTGAGGCGAGGGGAGGTGCTGCTGAAGACACTGCTGTCTTCCACTTTGCCAGGGGCTTAAGGGATGCTCGTCTATGTGAGCTTGTGCTGGGAGCAGGTCCAAAAACGATGGCACAAGCACTGCAGGATGCAGTTCGAATGGAGGCCGTGTTGCAAATTGCTAGACCAGAGAGAGGAAGGGTGCGACAAGGGGAGATAATGGATGAAATACCTGGGTTACAGGCTGTGACTTCCAGGCGTCGGTACTCCAGAGAAGACCAAAGGCCAGAAATCATCTGCTGGCGATGCGACAAGTCAGGTCATATAGCTTACAGGTGTCCTGAACGCCGAAGAATGAATTCGGGAAATGTGAGACGGTCAGACTGAAGGGCCCGGGCCAGACCGTACAGTACAGGGCTCATAGAAGTGTTGCTACGCAGACCACTACAGTTGATGATCTCCCAACGTATCGTGCGACTCCAAGTCCATCACTTGTGTTACGGGGTAGTGTAAATGGAGTATACTGTGAATTCATAGTAGATACGGGAGCAACACGGACGCTGATGAGCCTTGAGATCCTGAACCGCAGTGGATTGAAATTGAATGCCACTAGACCTGCCTACATTCGATCAATATCTGGGGAACGTCTACCAGTTGAAGGGGAAGCATCTATGTTGTTAGACATTGGAGATGGCAAGAGTCGAACTCAAAACGTCCTAGTAGCCTGTATTCAGGATGATTGCATTCTAGGATTGGATTTCCTGATATCACAACACTGTTTAATCGATTTGTCGAACCAGTCAGTCAGGATTGATGGAAAGCAGGTAAATGCTATAAAAGTGTGGGAGACAGCAGTGGCAGAACTGGTTGATGAAAACTGCGAAGAGTTTCAAGAATTCTGGACGATGGATAGGGCTGTTCATGAGAGTACTGTAAGAGAGGAATGTCCACCACACCTTCAAGCACTCTGGGATGAAACAATACAAGGGTTGTCTGAAGAGGAGATTAGGTCAGTGGATGATATTTTCACAGACTTTGGGGATATCTTTGCAAAGAACAGTGCAGACATTGGAAGGATCAAGAACTGTATGCATGCCATTGACGTTGGAACAAGTGCTCCGATTCGACAGTCGCCAAGAAGGATTCCACCCCATAGGTTGGAAGAGGTGGAGAAGATGGTGACTGAAATGGAATTAAACGGAGTGATTGAACCCTCCAGCAGCCCTTGGGCTAGTCCCATTGTTTTGGTTAAGAAGAAAGATGGAAGTACTCGATTTTGCATTGATTATAGGAAGCTAAATTCAGTGACAAAGCGAGATTCACATCCTATGCCTAGGATATCAGATTTGGTTGGGGCACTAGAAGGCAGTTCATGGTTCTCCACCCTCGACCTACAAAGTGGATACTGGCAGGTGCCAATGCTACCAAAGGACAAGGAGAAGACAGCATTTTGCACCCCAAGAGGCCTATGGCAGTTTAAAGTAATGCCTTTCGGGCTATGCAATGCTCCTAGTACTTTTCAGAGAGCAATGGGGGGAATTCTTCGAGATGAAATACGCCTGGGAAGAGTCAAGGTTTACCTTGATGATGTACTGGTGGACAATGCCAAGTTTGGAGACCATGTGGCATGGCTGAAGAGAGTTTTCACAGTGATTAGAGAAGCAGGCATTAAGTTAAATCCGAAGAAATGTAAATTATTTCAAAGAGAAGTTAAGTACCTGGGGGTAGTGGTATCAAAGAATGGGATCACCACTGATCCAGCAACAACAAAACGTGTTTTGGATTGGCCTCAACCTACCAACGTCAAAGAACTGCAATCATTCTTGTCATTATGTTCGTACTATCGCTCGTTCATTCCCCAGTTTGCAAAGAGGGCAGCAGCGTTGTATGCCAGACAAAATCAAAAGACTGAGTTTCTTTGGGGACCAGATGCTGAGTATGCGTTTGCTGACATCAAGGCCGCACTTACACAGCCACCAGTGTTGGGGCATCCTGTTCCTGGAGCGAAGTTTGTGCTTGATACAGATGCTAGTGACAAGGCTCTAGGAGCTGTGTTGTCTCAAATCCAGGATGGACGAGAAGTAGTATTGGCCTACTATAGCAAATGCCTCTCGAAGGCTGAGAGAAACTACTGTGTAACAAGAAAAGAACTTTTAAGCCTTGTAAATGCCTTGCGCCATTTTGACTCCTTTGGATTGAGCAGTGGGGAATCGTTTTCTGTTCGGACGGATCACGCTTCACTGCAATGGTTGCAAAATTTCCGAGAACCTGATGGTCAACTGGCAAGGTGGTCGAACATTATTGCTCCTTACAACTTCAAAGTTCACCACAGGCCTGGACAACAACATCAAAATGCAGATGCACTGTCACGGCGACCATGTGCAGATGTTGGGTGCAAATATTGTCTACGACAGGAGCAAAAAACCAAGGATGTAGAGATTAGATTGAGTCGAGTGATGGAGAATGAGAACTGGCCGACCCTCCAAAAGAAGGACGTGGATATTTGTCCAGTATATGGTTGGGTTGAAAGTGGTAGGAAACCATCATGGCAAGAGGTAGTTAGCTATGGCCATGTGACTAAAGGACTATGGGCCATGTTTGACACACTGGCGTTATCGAAGGGCTTGTTGATTCGGAAATGGGAGAACGACTCAGGCTCTAGGGTGAGGGAACAAGTCATAGTACCAAAAGAACAACGTCAAGAGGTTTTGAAGATGGCCCATGACTTCGGCCACTTTGGAAGAAGGAAAACATTGAGCGAGGTCCGGCTTCGGTACTATTGGCCTGGAATGACAAAAGACGTTCGGATGATTTGCGCAACTTGCGAAATTTGTGGCAGGAGAGGTAAGGGGAAACCTAATGCTAAGGCACCCATGCAAGTTTATGTAAATGGGTCGCCCTTCGAACGGATTTGTGTGGATACGATTGGCCCACTGCCTGTCACTGAAAGAGGGAATCGTCATATTGTGGTTGCTATAGACCCATTTACAAAATGGCCTGAAGCATTTCCCGTCCCAGACATACAAGCTACCACGGTCGCAAGAGGGTTAGTGGATTTCGTGTTCTCGCGGTTTGGTGTACCTAGGGAACTACACACCGATCAGGGGACCAATTTCGAAGCGGATGTATTCAAGGAAGTGCTCACAATGTTAGGAATAAGTAAAACACGTACAAGCCCAATGAGACCTCAGAGTGACGGGCAAGTGGAACGTTTCAATCGGACACTATGGCAAATGCTATCGACTGTAGGAGAAAACCACCAAAGGGACTGGGACCTGAACCTGTCCTGTGTGCTCTTAGCATATCGTGGTACCGTGCACACTTCCACTGGGTTTTCACCGGCAGCGATGACACTGGGTCGAGAATTGGTACTTCCACTGCATCTTCTCACAGAGCCAGCTCCAGGGTTCAAAACCAGCACTGATTATGCGACCGTCCTGCATAATCAACTACAAGAAGCCCACGAGATTGCTAGAAGGAGGCTACTGGTAGCTGCAGGAGAGTGCAAGAGGAGGTATGACGTTCGAGCAACAGTCCCAAGGTTCAATGCGGGAGACGTAGTCTGGTACTACATGCCAAGAAGGAGGGTAGGGATATGTCCCAAGTTACAAAGCCCTTGGGTTGGTCCGTGCCACATACTCAAGAAAATTTCAGATGTTGTGTTTCGTATAAAGTTGCCAAGTGGAAAGAAGAGAGTAGTTCACGCTGACAAGCTAACTGTATGCACCACATCAGAAAGAGTGGGGGAGGATGGTGTAGTGACTTCTTAGGTTACCATCACCAGTTGATGTAATAATAATACATGTTTGTTCGTTGTCAAATAAAAGTACAGTTCTATTCTGGAAACCGATCGATTTGTATTCTGTTCACAATAATATACTTCTGCATTTTCACAGATCACTTCTTTCACAGAATTACTTAATATAATTTTTTCGTCCCCAAGTCCTTCCTTGTTCCTTATAGAAATACGTACAAACTAAATGGAATTTTGAATTGAAAACTGGTACGCGAACGTTTTCATCTGCGCTAAATTTGAATCTGCCGTCAAAAAACAAAATCCCGTTCCAAGCATCTTACCCCATTGGACGAAGAGGAAAAAAGTTGAATGAGTTGAACCCACCTGTAATTCAATTTTTAGCGATAAGAAACCATGGTTATCAGTGACGCTCAGCCCTCTTGATCAAAACCGAGGTTAGAGAGCAGAAAATGCAATTCCCGCTAAAAATTGAATTACAGGTGGGTGGGATACGAGGTTTTCATTCAGAGAATCCAAAAAGAACCATTTTGGCCAAAAATTGAGATACGAGGTTATCATATGATGCCATCGCTATAAATTCATATTCGTCGTCCTGACGGCAGTCTAAAACTTAGTCTCAGCCGATTTCCAAGAACCGATGTGTGGTTCAAATCAGGTGGGCTTGAGGGGAAGGACTAGATAGGCAAAACACGCACGACGTCGCGGTCTTGAAGGAGGGAAACCCATTGCGCCTGACTCGATGGTTGAATCACCGGATCAGCAAGTTATCTGGATGTAATCTGTAGGAAGGGGACACAACATTTTCCTTATTGGCTCTACCTAGCCAAGCTCTCTCTCACTTTTCATGTGTAGTGTCTATCGTTCATTTTACCTTTTCTAGTTCTGCTCGTTTTAACTGATATTTCACTCTTTTGGTTTATTATTTTCAATAATGAACCTTAGGAATCGTCCTAGAAAATTTTTTTTTACCCCCTCCAAATTTGTTTGTTTTCGTTTCAAGGTACGTAGAATCCAAAAATCGAATAAAAATTTGGCCGTACGCGGCACTTTACCCACTTAGCATTGACCAATTTTGATGAAATTTGGTATGTAGGTTCCATTTGGGGTCTAGTTGTGCCCCGAAGATTTTGGTTGATGTAGGTCACTTCAAAGGGTTCGAAAATGAATTTTGAAATTTTGAAAACGCCCTAACTCAAAAAAATTTTATATAAAGGTATTGTTTTTCCTTTAATTTAAGATTCTATAGAATATATAAAATTTTTGAGACCACGCGGAGCTCTGTAGGACAAACCGTTCGCTCCCTACGAGAATTTAAGTGTTGGACATACGATAAATCAGAAACACGAGTGTGAATCGCAAAAGAGGCCTAATCTCTGTTAAAATTTTAACTGACCGAAATGCGATCGATGTTTTTCTTCATGTTGGATGGTTGGTGGCTTTGCAGACGAGTGATCTATGTAGAAAAATAATAAACCATTGTGTAATAATTTGCAGCGTTTTTTTTATCCTGTCGGGTTATGGGATCAGCACTGTTTCACAGCGCTCTAGCATCGTCGGGTGAGACACGTAAATCATGCTCGAATGCCAAACTGGCATTTGGAGTTGAAAATTCGTCTTCTACTTAGTGTTTATGGAAAAACAATCAATTAGTCGATTTTTTGAAAATAAAAACATGTTGACATTCGTCATTATTTCATCAGAGATCATATCAAAAGCGATGATGTAATTGTGTCCGTAGCTCGTTAAGGGGAACGGGACCCAGAAAGGGGCAAGTTAGGGGGAATTATTTGTGCCCGTTTGGGGGAAAGATATACGGGAAAAAAGGCACGTTAGGGGGACTTCTATTTTAGCCAAATCGAGGTATTAGAGGGAGCGAGCGAATTTTCCTTCCCACTTGACCAGACTTAGGAACGGCTACGATCGTAGGTGTGGTTAAAAATTGCTGGCCTCCGAGGTCGATGTCAATAAGAATTAATAATCCGTCGAAAAATACATACAGTACTAGTCGCTACTTTACGTTCTACTTTTTCGAGGTATGAGAGGGCTTTTTTTCTTGTTGATAAATCTCCCACTCATTTATTAGGTATTGAAGGTGCACCTACCGCTCTTTTCGGATGGGGTTGTGGGAGCCAGCTTTCAGACTTTGAATATTGAGAACTGTTTCACCCTGAACTTTTTCTATCACCTTCACTACTACGTGCATATTAAATTTGGTCGTTTGAATTTGTTAAATATTATGTATATTGATCGCAAATGTTATCATTTTAAATTTACAATGAACATGCATTATTCTTGGTTCTAATCTGGTGGGCTTGAGGGGAAACTACTAGATAGGCAAAACACGCACGACGTCGCGGTCTTGAAGGAGGGAAACCCATTGCGCCTGACTCGATGATAATTTGATGCTCAAGCTTGCTCTACCGAACTACCCATCCCTCTCACTAGTCAGCCCCGTGAATCGATCATTACGTTTTTTGTTTGTCTCTGCCGATCTTTCCCTTTTTATTCCAACACAATCTCATATATGCCACGTTTCAGCTTGATGTAAGCATGCGCTTACTGCCATAATATATTGGGGTTTATGCAGATCACGGGGACCGTTACAATTTTGGTGTTACATGATAATTCTATCCAAAATTATTCTTAGTGCGCATGAATGGTAAGCTCAGGTACCAACTGGCGCTTGAAGAATTCGTGCACAATTTTCCACTAGGCCACCACAGCATACCTTCCTATTACCTTGCTATTTTCGTTATGTTTCACACATCGATGTATCAAGACCACCGAACATAACTGTGTACATAATTTATCTAATTTGGAAGCCGTAAGTGACATGAATTTAATCTATTTCAAGACTTATGTCAGTTTTATGGTACGGAATAAAAGGTGCGCAGTGTAAACCAAGGGAGCACTTTATTCGAGTCAAACATTTCAGAAGGGCAACGACCTTCAACCCTTTCCTAGATCAAGTGAACCTGAGAAAGAAAAACGCTGCAAATTATTACACAATGGTTTATTATTTTTCTACATAGATCACTCGTCTGCAAAGCCACCAACCATCCAACATGAAGAAAAACATCGATTGCATTTCGGTCAGCTAAAATTTGAACGGAGATTAGGCCTCTTTTGCGATTCACACTCGTGTTTCTGACTTATCGTACGTCCAACCCTTAAATTCTCGTATGGAGCGAACGGTTTGTCCTACAGAGCTCCGCGTGGTCTCAAAAAAATCTAAACATTCTATAGAATCTTAAATTGAAGGAAAAACAATACCTTTATATCGAGATTTTTCGAGTTAGGGCGTTTTCAAAATTTCAAAATTCATTTTTGAACCCTTTGAAGTGACCTACATCAACCAAAATCTTCGGGGCACAACTAGACCCCAAATGGAGCCTACATACCAAATTTCATCAAAATCGGTCAATGCTAAGTGGCAAAAGTGCCGCGTACGGCGGACGGACGGCCAAAGTTTTATTCGATTTTTGGATTCTACGGACCTTGAAACGTAAACCATCAGATTTTGAGGGGGTGTTAAAAAAATTTTTTCTTAGTCGATTCCAAAGGTTCATTATTGGAAATAGTAAACCAAAATCACCCCGGATACTTCTCGTATCAAAATGTACAGATCTAATTTATGAAAAAGAAGGACGACCATTTTCGACCCAGTCTATTCACTTCTGATTAATCCGACCCCTACAGGAAACTGGTTCATCAACGGTGGATGCTCAGATTGGAACAGTTTCCATCAGGGTAGAGAGGCCAAAAAGGGAAATTAATCCTCAAAATCCATTGTTAATACACTACTTTGGATTAGGTTTACAATTTTAGAACAGTTTCCCCATTCAAATTGCGAGGTCAAATATTGGACTAGTTCTGTTATGACATTTTCGGCCCAGATTTCCTATCAACTGTTATTGACCAGTTTCCATAACAGATTATTTGGGCCCACATATGAAAAGGTGAACACTGTTCCTGATTAATTGAATTTCTAATTTATTTTGTAAAAAACCTAACCGATATTTCATTATTTTCAAGTACTTGCCTACCTGGCAGGTACGTACCTGATAATTTTACACATATACGGAAATGTTGTGTTTGAAAATTTGTTGACAGAATATTTCATCTCGTAAATGATGTATAAAAAATAATATTAATGCGAAAATGTAAGAAAATTCTCTGGTAAACCCGAAAAATACGCTCTTACTCGAGAAACCAATTTAAAAACGTCTGCCAAGTGGGTGTGACACCAAGCTTTCCTCGCATCCATAACCCCATTGTATAGATGATCCGATGCATAGTAGTTAATCTCAAAACCTCGATCACTAAGTACCTTCCACTACCCTCATAGCGGACTTCAACCCGCACAATCTCTGAATATTGTTGGAAAATGTAGAAGTTATGGCTGTTACAAGAATTTCCGATTTGCGCGTGCGCAACAATAATTGAATACTTTAAATTTGGGGGCCATGATTTTCATAGGGGACCATCTTCACCCCAACTCGCATAATTCCTGAAAATTTCATCATAATCAGATGGGAAATGTGGAAACTATGGCTGTAACAAGGAAATACACGTTTGCGCATGTGCGGTGACTTCTGTCAGTCTGGGGGTAATGATTTTCATAGGGGATCATCCACACGCCAATCCGCACAATCCCTGAAAATTTCATCGAAATCGGATGAGACAGATAAGACATACAGATAGACAATGAGACAATGAATAATGACAGATAGACACACAGACACGGAACCAAAATTGTTCAGGAAGGTCTAAAACGTAACACCGGAGTGGAAATTTTGTTTTTGGTGAAATTTTTTTTTTCAACCTTGAAAAATGAAAACAAAGGTTCCGCTACCTTTGGTAGACTTGGAAGCAAAAAATCAACATCAGGAGCATTTTGTGATATATTCTGGAGTTGAGTTGTGAGCATTTCAACAAATTCTCAATTCATTTTTCTATTAAACCGTGGTTTTGTTTTCTATAATTAGTTCAGTAAAATTGAAAATCACTGTATCATCGGAAGAATTATAACACTTTCCCCTTTGACGGGTTAAGTGACTCATTCATGATTTCGAGGCTTCGAAGCCAATGGATAAAACTGAGCTCTTTTTCAAAGTTTAGTGGTGCAATTTTTATTGCAATTATGAACCCATTAGATTCAGCAAAAAACGGTGTTCCAAATATTATTTTTCTTAGTTTCACACTATTGTTTCGAGTAGAAATTATTAATTATTATTACTGGTGATGAATGATTTGCTCCTTGTTGCTTCCGAGTCTACCAAGGTAGCCGAAGCTTTGTTTTCACTTTTAAAGGTTGAAAAAAAAGTTCTCCAAAATCAAAATTCCCACTTGCGTTTTACGTTTCAGACCTTCCTGAACAATTTTGGTTCCGTGTCTGTCTGTCTGTGTGTCTGTCATGAAATCCTTGCCACAGCCATAACTTCTACATTTCTCATCCGATTTCTATGAAATTTTCAGGGATTGTGCGGGTTGGCGTTCAGATGGTCTCCTATGAAAATAAACACCACCGGACTGATAGTAGCCGCTGCGCATGCGCAAACGTGAATTCCTTCCCACAGCTATATCTTCTACAATTCTTACCCGATTTCAATGAAATTTTCTGGGATTGTGTGAGTTGGCGTGAAGATGGTCCCCTATGAAAATCATCGCCCTCGGGTAGATAGTAGCCTATGCGCATGCAAACGCGCATAATATGGAACGCATAATATAGGAACGCATAGTATGGAAATGAATACACACTTTTACAAGGTGTACATATTATGTACACCTTGAAAAAGTGTGTATTCATTTCCTGTTAACTTGAATTCACTTTTCAATCTGGTACCATATTTTCGTGCTTCCCCCTACCAGCTCCTTATGAGTATTATAATTTAATTCAATTTTCTGTAATTGTGAGTTCTATTATTCAAATGATGTTTTACTTTGACTGTAAATTGATAAGTACATAGAGATTGATGTTTTGAGATTAACTACATCGCATCGGATCATCTATACAATCGGGTTATGGATACGAGGAAGTTTTGTGCCACACCCACTTGGTAGACTTTTTTTTCATTCGATTTGAAGATTTGATTTTATGATCATTATTGTTAGTTTCGGGCGGTTCACCAAGTTCGCTGGTAAAAAACAAAGGGTAAATAAGGGTAACACTAGGTACTCCAAAGCAAGAGGAACTTGGAGTTGGAAACAAGTAAAAAAGTATTTTCGTGGTGTTCCCAGTATGGTTACATCCAAGAAATGAACATAGTTTTTGTAATTCAATGTAATTCAATTTTATCCATTTTCAGGAGTAAGTTTCTTAGGATATGAACTATAATTGTTGTGAATTCAACTCATTCAAGATGGTGGTATTAAACGTTAGTAAGAGCAGTAAAGGCGTAAGGATGCACTTCCAGTACCTTTACAAATACAATACATCAGTAAGCTATCAGCCAAGATTTATTTACTGCAGAGTTGCGAAAGATACAGCCAAGAGAATGGTGCTGTAAAAGTGTGATGTAATACATGCAATAGATTAGTGTAGGTTTGGACTTTGGGATGTCATCTCGCTGTATCTGCCTGCAGTTTAGTTTTAAAATTGATGAATTCTCTTAGGTTCATAAACGACTGTTCTGAGGACAAGTACTTTCTTTACCCAAAAAAGTAAGTTTTAATCTCATTTAATCATCTACTGCAAAGAATAAAACAAATTTGTAAAATTTTCCACGCTGCACTTTGAACTGACTCTTGGACTATCCGAGTGAATTCCCTTTCAATTTGCTCATCAGGACAACATACTGTCTGCTTACACTCAATTTTATGCACTTTTCAAATTCATGTGCAATCTAGTTTCCTAATTGAAGACCCTTCTGCTACAACGAGCTAACTCAAAATTAGTTTTGAACGTTTCTCGCGTCACCACTAGATCGGGCGAGCACGTACGAGTTCCAAACGAGTGTTAACTCTAGAAAGACAATTGAGGAGTTTGCTCGTTGGGTTTTCAATCGAATTGACTGAATTATACGAGTGACCAGTGATTCCTTCTCAAACATCCCCTAAAGATGAAAAGAAAACTATTGAAATCGGCAATATACCAATTTTTGACCTCTGAGGTGGCATTTGATCGTCTTTCGATCAAAGGTCTTCGCATTTTGAACACATAGTGACTATGACGATGCGTACAAGACTATTTACTCGCGAAATACGCAACATGTATGAGATGAAAAAATTCCATATATTAGGCTTCCCATACATGCATTCGTATGCTGATGGAGCAATGAAAATTGCAGCCCTCCAGGTCACTGATTGTGAGGAGAAAAAAGTCAAATAATTATGGAGTTGAAAAAAATGTTTTTAGCTTTTTTTGATTTTTTTCCAGAACGGCTTGAAAATCACGGGATTTTCCCTTCCAATAAATACGAAGGAAATATCTCTCGTCTCCGTAGAAACATCTGAGGAGCAATAAACCGCGTTAAATCACCTATATTAACCTATTATTCGTTCGTACTTACTAACATGATTGAAAAATTCCAATTTCTATCTTTGTTTATACATTGAAAAATAAGAGAGTAAATTCGCAACATTTTCTACTCGAAATTTCATTTCCCAAAATCATTTGGGAAGATACATGAAATACCCAACATTTGAAGAAATTCCTGTCAATTCCATCAAATCTCAAAACATCGGTAATTCAACCAACTTTTTTTTTGCAGCTGTTTACCGTTGGTTTAGCACTTTTTTCTGGGTGGGGTTTTTATGAAACGTTTATAAACAAATTAGCAAATTAGTGACTAGGAGGTTACTTAAGGGGGTCTCAGTCGGTTGCCGCTCGTTCCTCGTTCCGGGTCAGTATTTCACGAAATACCGTTTATTCAGTAGTTTTTCCTATTCTTCTCTGGCAATTATTGTTCGATTTTGATGATTCCAGCGACAATATTTCAGTTTATCAATTCCCTAGAGCCGTGCTCTAATGAATTTTTGAAATCCTTTTTGAAAAAGTTTTTGCCCCTTCAATTTCGCGAAATACTGACCCGGAACGAGGAACGAACGGCGACCGACTGAGACCCCCTCAACAGGAGTTTCTCCTTATTATGATTCATATCAGTACCCATCTTCTATTGAAAAATATTCCAAGGTTGAAACGGACGAAAACGACCTATTTTGGAGTTTTCAACAGTACATGAGTACCAGATGGTGTTGGAACTTTTAAGAATAATTCTGTTTGTGTTTTTCAATATGGCTGATTCAAATTAAATGTTAGAACTGCCGTACCAACGGGAGAAAATAAAACGAATGAATTGAATTGAATACCCAACGAGAATGAGTTTTTCGTGTCCAGGAAAATTAATATTAAAGTGACTTTAATGAGGGAAAATATTTTTGACCGAATTCAAAGCGCCGTAGGCGCGCGAGGGAGAAGGTAATCAGTTCGGTGTGTCATGGGGACGACGATTTTAAAAAATTTTAAGTATGTTTGTAAACGCTGCATTTTCTTATTATGGTATCAATCTGCCTGATTCTTTTTGAAATGTGTTTTTATTTAAGCATTTTCGACCTATTGGAAATCAAATTTTTAAACTTCTATAAAATGTTTCGGTGATGTGCGTTAGATATCAAGCCTAATTCGTCAATCTCAGGGCAAAACTGTTACTCGGATGAAAATATCAACTTCAAATCAACTCTTGCTGTTACGCATCAAAATCAATTATCTGGTATTACTTACCATAGTTTAATTCAAAGCACTGTAGTGATTACAGCAATTGTCATAGATGAAACAAGCCGGAGTGAGATGATTCACAGCGTTTCAAACTAAATATAAACTCAGCTTGCGGAATAGCAATGTCATGGGTCGTTACAAAAAACCGCCCGAAACTAGAACGCGGTTTCATGGTTTTTCACACCTCTCAAGAGAAACTGTCAAAATCAACTTGGTAATTGCGAGCAGAATTGTTAGGAAAATTTTGAGTCTAGTTGAAACCTGTTTGAATACGAAGTACAGGAAAAATAGAAAATAAAAGTGATAGAAATCTCTCATTCATCAGTCTTAATTCAGCGTGGGCATGATGTTAACAAATCCAATGTCTACAAAAAATGCCAGTGTGAGCTTTGGGGGGAGCATGATGATTGAAGGTGTTGTTTTCAGGTATTTTTGAACGCTGAATTGAATGAGGCCGAACTCAAATCGATTAAACCGTTGAAGATGAAGAAGATTATGATGATGATAGTAGTTATCGGACTGATAAGGCTCTTGCTAAACAAAAAGAAAAAAAGTGGACATGACAAAGTTGGTAGAGGAGTAGGAATTATACAATTAATACAGAAGTTTGTTGTGTAAAAGATTGTTTTTCGTGTACCTTTTAATACTAACCGAGGGGTGATATGGAAAAGTTGATTTCAGAATTATGACACATTTTACCAAGAAACGTGTTTTTGGTTTATTATTTTCAATAATGAACCTTTGGAATCGACCAAGAAAAAAATTGACCCCCCCCCCTCTAAATTTGTTGGGGTCTAGTTATGCACCGAAGTTGATGTAGGTCACTTCTTAAGGTTGAAATTTTTAAATCGCCCTAACATAAAAAAATTTTGATATGAAGGTACTGTTTTTCCATCAATTTAAGATAGTATTGAATTTTTAGCATTTTTAGAGACCATGAAGCCCTGTAGGACAAACCTTTAGCTCCCTACGAGAATTTAAGGGTTGGACGTACGATAAATCAGGAAAACGAGTGTGAATCGCAAAAGAGGCCTATCAACGTTCTACCTATCTTCGTTCAAATTTTAGCTGACCGAAATGCGATCGATGTTTTTCTACAAGTTGGTTAGTGGTAACAATGGCAAAGCCGTGTTCTTTGCAGTCTAGTGATCTATATAGAAAAATAATAAACCTTTGTGTAATAATTTGCAGCGTTTGGTTTATTACTTCCAATGACGGTTTGTCCTACAGAGCTCCGCGTGGTCTCAAAAAATTCTAAAAATTCTATAGAATCCTAAATTGAAGGAAAAACAATACCTTTATATCGAAATTTTTTGAGTTAGGGCGTTTTCAAAATTTCAAAATTGATTTTGGAACCCTTAGAAGTGACCTACATCAACCAAAAACTTCGGGGCACAACTAGACCCCAAATGGAGCCTACATATCAAATTTCATCAAAATCGGTCAATGCTAAGTGAGGAAAGTGCGGCGGACGGAGGGCCAATTTTTTATTCGATTTTTGGATTCTACGTACCTTGAAACGTAAACCAACAAATTTTGAGGGGGTGTTAAAAAAGTTTCCTTCTTGGTCTATTCCAAAGGTTCATTATTCAAAATAATAAACCAAAACTGGGCACTTTCCCAGCTCCCATCGGCGGATTTGGATGACATTAGGTATATCAGCTCCATTTGGGGTCTAGTTATGTCCCGAAACTTTTGATTAGTGTAAATAACTTCTAAACGTTTTTAAATCGGCCTAGCTCGAAAACTGTTGAAATAAAGGAATTTAAATATTTCTAAGCACTTAAGAATATTTTGACTCCACTTAAAGGTATGTGGGACCAACCCCACCAAATTCATTAGGATAATTAATTATTTAATTAATTAATGCTCCATGATGTTTTATCATCAATTTAAGATAGAGTGAAATTTTAAGAAACGGATGATACCTCCCACAATTGTCAAATACGCGTTTATTGTGAAATTCATCTGAACACGCTAGTCCTTCAAGCCTAATCTTATTGAGGACCCAAACATCACCCCTCCCACCGCCCCTGGTCCTTAGAAGGTGGTTTAAAAGTGAACTTCACAGAAAAATAATAAATGGTTGTGTAATCATTTGCCCTATTTTTGGTTTATTATTTTCAATAATGAACCTTTGGAATCGACCAAGAAAAAAAAATTTAACACCCCCTCAAAATTTGATGGTTTACGTTTCAAGGTACGTAGAATCCAAAAATCGAATAAAAATTTGGCCGTCCGTCCGCCGTACGCGGCACTTTTGCAACTTAGCATTGACCGATTTTGATTAAATTTGGTATGTAGGCTCCATTTGGGGTCTAGTTGTGCCCCGAAGCTTTTGGTTGATGTAGGTCACTCCTAAGGGTTCCAAAATCAATTTTGAAATTTTGAAAACGGCCTAACTCAAAAAATTTCGATATAAAGGTATTGTTTTTCCTTCAAATTAAGATTCTATAGAATTTTTAAAATTTTTTGAGACCACGCGGAGCTCTTTAGGACAAACCGTTCGCTCCCTACAAAAATTCAAGGGTTTATATTGAAATATATATATATAAATCCAAACACGAGTGTGAATCGCAAAAGAGGCCTAATCTCCGTTCAAATTAGAGCTGACCGAAATGCAATCAATGGTTGGTGATTTTGATTTTTTTTTTTTGATTTTTTTTTTCTCTTCATATTGGATGGTTGGTGATTTTGTAGACGAGTGATCTATATAAAAATAATAAACCGTTGTGTAATAATTTGCAGCGTTTTCTGACTTGCTTTTTTCCCGTACTTAGCATCAAACCTGTAGTTTTGAATTGTTTGCGGCCATTAACATTCAAACAGCATCCTGAATATTCGTAAAAATCGACGGAAATCAGCGATTTGAACAGTTTTCTTTGAAGGGTTTCCTCATCAATACTTGCTTCCTGATGTATTGTATTGTAATCGATTTCAAGGAGAACGAGTTAATCACAAATAGTGTTAATAGTACAATGCTTGGAAGCACAGCGGTTGACGAAGAATTTCGATTCTTCGGTGGTTTCAATCGGTGAGTGAAACATGAAACCTCCATCGGTACAGTGGAAGTCATTGTGATTTTCTTGGCAACGTCTATTCTTGCCCTTATTATTCTATGTACGCGTGAAAGGATGAACCTCCATGCTGAGGTTTTGGTCTGACACTTGCACATGGATGAAATACATTAATAGGAATAGCAACACATAACGGGTATGTACAGATGAACCCTGTACTAGTGGATGCGATCATGAAGATGACGATGAAGAATCGAATACTGCAAAACGACTAAAGCTACAATCGCCAAATTTGGTACATTTATGCAGAGGAGGGAAGGCTATTTAGAGCACTGTCCTCAGTGCGCAACTGCACGCAACCGATTACGGCCTATCGGCTAGAATGAAATTCGGTACGTTTATACAATATGTCCGATGCCACCTTAGAATATTATTTTCACTGCTTATGAACGGCTGGGTCGATTTCAATGAAAACGTTTGTTTTGTGCTCATTACCCTCCAGAAAGGGGGAATGACATGCTATGCTAGTATGTATGACATATTTCATAGCTTTCAATCCTTTTCACGAGTTGAGACGTTTCCATGATTTTAGGTGCATTTCTTAATATGATCTTGATAATTCGATAAACCTTGGTATCAGTATGAAGTCCTGGCGTTAGTAACTATTACAACAACTTATCGTATACCTACTACTGATTTTTTAGCTATTATAACTTATAACTCTTATCAAGAAAATTCTCCAAACTATTAAACTATACAAAGAAGTAATATTTTGACTCCGTACAGAATGAGATGAGTTGGGTACCATTGGATTGTTGAATGCTGATAAGGTTCTGGGCTCTCCATTAAGCATGCAATAAATAATTGGGCCATTAACTTGATGTTTCTCCAAGAGCATTTTCATGCGTGTTCTGATATGAATGTTCGAGATAGTTCACTATTTGATGATGGGTTGATTTATGTACGTATGAGGAACTCTAAATTGTAATTGATAAGTAGGTACCCAGAAAACCAATCGAATTTTTAAGAGAAGTTAGTGCACACCTAGTAGATACATAAACTTTACTATTAAGGGAACACAAATATACCAAATAGTTTTTAATCCTGCGGAACTAAAAAGTTTACTCACTCTTTTTTTTTCAGCAGAAGATTCGTGATGAAATCTTTGGCGTTTTCCGAAATGTTGTCGAAGGAATCATCATCGAAATCGTAGCGGCTCAATGTCACGTTGGTCATCGTTTCGACGTCTGTGTCTCCCATGAAGGGTGAAAGTCCCGATAACCTGCAAAATACAATCAAAAACTTACTTACCTCAAAAAAGTAGTTTTTCGAAAGGAAATTATGAAGAACCACTTAACCTTCTGCGGTCGTATGGCATGAGTGACGTGCATTTGTTGTCAGCTCGATTTAGACGAACGGCACGTGAGGCATTGTTGAATCATCAAAAATTAACTTCCCTCGACCGGGGATCGATCTATCATTCCGACTAACCTGTATTTACACTTCTGAGTCGGAGCTCGATACAACTGAGCTAAGGAACCGAATGGACAGAATTGCGAAGAGGTCGCTGATCACAACATCCCCCCCCCCCGGTTAGGAAATCTTAGGTACTCCGTTACCTAGTCAGGGAGGCTGCTTTAGCCGGCGTTTCACAACCCATTGAGAACGCGTATTTTTGACTGGCTTCGGAGTTTTGCTTCCGAGTCTACCAAGGTAGCGGAAGCTTTGTTTTCACTTTTCAAGGACGAAAAAAAAAAGTTCTCCAAAATCAAAATTTTCACTCGCGTTTTGCGTTTTAGACCTTTCTGAACAATTTTGGTTCCGTGTCTGTCTGTCTGTGTGTCTGTCTGTCTGTGTGTCTGTGTGTCTGTCATGAATTCCTTGTAACGCGCATAACTATACGAAGTTATTGTCCGATTTCGATGAAATTTTCAGGGATTATGCGGGTTGGTGTGTAGACGGTCCCCTATGAAAATCATCATCCTCGGACTGATAGAAGCCACTGCGCATGCGCAAACGTGAATTCCTTGTAACGGCCATAACTTCTACATTTTCCATTCGATTTCGATGAAATTCTCAGGGATTGTGCGGGTTGGTGTGTAGACGGTCCCCTATGAAAATCATCATCCTCGGACTGATAGAAGCGACTGCGCATGCGCAAACGTGAATTTCCTTGTAACGGCCGTAACTTCCACATTTTCCATCCGATTTCAATGAAATTTTCAGGGATGTTACAGATTAGAGTTAAGATGGTCCCCTATGAAAATCATCACCCCCGGATTGATAGTAGCCGATGCGCATGCGCGAACGTGAATTGCTTCTAACAGCCATAAATTCCACAATTTCTGCCCGATTTCGATGACATTTTCAGGGATTACGCGGATTAGGTTGTAGATAGTCCCACTGAAAATCAAGGCCTTAAAATTTACAGTAGCCTCTGCGCATGCGCAAACGTAAAATCCTTGTAACAGCCGTAACAGACGCGTGTGACGTGAGGATCTCAACCCCCATGCAACCATCCCCTTTATGGATCAGTGAGCAATGCTCTGGATTCCCACCCTGGAGTCCCAGGTTCGAATCCCAGTCTAGCTCAGAAATTTTTTGATCCAATCACACCGTACTTACATTTTTCGTCCGAATTTGATGACATTTTCGGATCACCTATATAATCGGGTCATGGATACGAGGAAGCTATGTGCCACACCCACTTGGCAGACGTTTTTTTTTTGTTATTGTTCCTTATTGACGGAGCAGGGGATCTGCTGACCTCAACGTCTGTCCGAATAGGCGGTGGCTCGGCTCGTGTCTTGGGAGGGAGTTGTTTTGATGACCTAATCGTAATGAATTATTTTTTCTCTGAGAAATGCTGAGGATACCATTTGGGTCCGGTACGACTGCGCCACATTGTTGAGTCATCAAAAATTAACTTCCCTCGACCGGGGATCGATCTCCTATCGTTCCGACTAAACTATATTTACACTTTTGAGTCGGAGCTCGATACCACTGAGCTAAGGAACTGAATGGACAGAATTGCGAAGAGGTCGCTGATCACAACAGCATGAAGCCGCCTTTATCCTCAATTACTTATTCCTAAGAACTTCTAAGTACATTCTGAGCAGTTTTCACCCATCTGAGATACTCAGGCAACAAAATGCTTCAATAATTCGGGCGGCAAAACTTTTTGCGCTCCCTCCAAATGAATAAACTGCCTAATGGGAAACTCGTTGCAGCTGAGAATGTTGCAGTTGTGATCATAATTGTTTGTTTTTTAACTGTTTTATTCAATCAGTCAATCAAACATTGCGAGTACCTTTGTATTTTGGCTTATTTTATTTAAATATTTATTTCCACGAGTTTGCTACATACCGATGAAGTTCAATTAATTTATTTTATTTTATTTCAAACACTCCGGTCTTGGGCATTTTTTCATTTTCAAATGGTTTTTACAAGAAACTAACTACTACCAATTTACAACTAACTAACTCTTCAATTCATTTGACATAGTTCATAATAACGGTTTGACGGATGAATACGGAAAATGCGGTCCTGACCGTGGTGTACTCGCTGCGTTCTGAATAATTTTATACCTAAGCCATTCAATTGAGGCAGTTGAAATTTTTGCAGCGTGAATATAAGGTAAGTAGCACAATTTGATCAAAATATAAAAGAATTTCGCCAATCATAACATATGAAAATAGTCCATTAAAAAAATAGTAAAAGCAAGTGTCAATTCTTACCTCATTTTCAAGAGCGAAATTGTAATAATTTTGATGAGTTACGAAAAAAAACTTGATCGTAGGGTCCAGCCATTCATCAAAATCACAAATCAATCGGGGAAATTTGAAAAATTTGGCTCAATTTGGAACACTAACAATATTTGTAAAAGTGTTCGGGAATTCAGATATCAATGTAAATACCAAGACGTCCAGGCTAACTAATCATCGCAGAATACGCTTCGTCCTAGGTTGCAAATGGCGGCTTGCATGTGACACATGCCATACGACCGCAACGCTCGATTCACCTTGGTTAACACCTTCAGACCGGGGCTCAAAACCCAGATTGTCCCCAGGACCTAGGAAAATTTTGGAACTTCACAGCAAAACAGTCGCACTGATGAGAAGCCGGCATTTTGCGTGATAACATGCACTGATATCCGAAAACGAAAGGTTGGGACGGTAAGGTGGGTTCATTCCGAAGCGATTGAGACCAAACAGAGCCCTGTTGGGGGAAAAATGAACTATCCAGAGCGTTTCGAAAAATGTTCATGGATCCACCGAATCATGAGTTCATGGATCCAGGGTGGAAGCAGCCGGTCTGAACGTGTTAACGTCATAAAATAATGACTCCCAATCGTTGGCAGCCACGAAAATGTCGAGGAGGAGTCAACAAATTCGTTCAAATTCGATTCTAAAGGTGTGCTATTGAAATAAATATTTCAAATATATCATTGCATATTATTCAACAGGATGTTTATTTATACTTACAGCACGTAACATATGACGCCGACTGACCACATATCAGTGGCGGGAGAGATTTGGTCGAAGTTGACGACTTCTGGTGCGACAAACTCCGGCGTGCCGAAGAGGACTTGCAGCTTGCTCCCCGGCTCGTAGTGTCTAGCCAGTCCAAAGTCGATGATTTTTATTCTATTCCCCGTCTTGGTGAGGCAAAGGATATTTTCGGGCTACGGATAAAAAGAGCACTGATGAATAATTTATTATTTTCACAATTCCTACTAACTTACTATTAACAACAATTTGCCCGTTACAAGGATTTTATTACAGACTCACAGACACGGAACCAAAACTATTCAGGAAGGCCTAAAACGTAAAACTCGAGTGGAAATTTTGATTTTCAACCTTGAAAATTGATAAAATGCTTCCGCTTCCTTAGTAGACTCGGAATCAAAATTCAAAGTGTAGGTAAAATGTAGCAATAATTTTACCGGGGTAAAGAAAAGTTCTAAGAGGGAAAGTTGTTGCAAATTAGTTGTAGAATCGATTCCTAAGTAATGTTGATTGGTTCTGAGACATTTTATGGGCCTTCTGTCCTACCTGATTAAATACCAAGCTGGCCGATAAAATGTCTCAGAACCAATCAACATTACTTAGGAATCGATTCTACACACTTCTAGATGAGTACACTCGTCGCCAGCTCTTTACAATGCCTATTTAAGCTATTTTGGGAGTATTGTTACAATTTTTAATGTATAAAGTGGTACTCTTATAAGAAATTTTCCGCTGATTCCGAAAAATAACGTATTGATATGATTAAGTCGATAATTTCCACAGAAAACCTAAAAACACGCTTGTTAACGACAATATTGATGTAAGATAATAGTAGTTACAAACCTTCAGATCGAGGTGAATGATATTGTTCTTGTGAATAAAGGCAACCCCTTCGCAAATCTGCCTCATGAAGATCGTGCATGCTTTCTCTGTCAGTATAAAGTCATCACCAATGACTCTCTCAAAGAGCTCACCTCCTTCAATTCTGGAAATCATCCAGTTCTGTTATTAGTTATCAATATGATAGTTGCCGATTTAGTGTCCACGAGGAGCAAGACATTATCGCAGGACTTACAATTCAAGGACCACCACCATAGTGTTGTCCGTTTCGAAAGCGTCGTACAGCTGAATGAGACGGGGATGCTGGAGAGTCCTCATGATTTCGACTTCGCGCTCCACATTCTTGCGGTCTTGTCGTCGTTGGATGCCAACGAATTTAGCCGCAAGAGACAAGTTGGTCGCCTTTTCTCTGCATAGGTAGACCGTTCCAAACTTTCCCCTGAAGTCAGAAAACAGTAAGCATCAAGCGATAAACTTACAACGTACAATTCAGGAAAATGTCAAAGCCAAAATAATTATCACAACGACCTCAAATTCTGAAAATAGATTTTACCAATAATCGTACAAGAAAGATCGAAGTGAAAAAAAATCGACGGAATAACATTTCTAGCGACATGCAAGCCTTTAATTCGAACAACTTTCAGAACAATTCAGTTGCAGACGAGAAAGCAAAAGAGGCTACTATGATACCTCAAAGATGTATAATACCACCATGTTTCCCTCCCTCAGACTTGAACTTAACTTACATGCAAGTGGGAGAAGTACCATATCAAAGAACCGTTGCTCAATCCACAACGGAAAATGAATATATGGCGCTAACAGAAGCCGTAAATGAAGCAATCCATCTGAAGGATCTTGCCAGCGATATAGGGATTCTCCACGACAGCATTGACCAGCTGAACGACAATCAGGCCGCACAAAGCTGGGCAGCGAACCCGATTATCAATGCAAAATCGAAGCACATAGCATTGAAGGAACACTTCATACGTGAAGCACTGAAGAATGAAGACTTCAGCATCCAGTACTGCCCAACGGAATTAATGCCTATTAATGCTACCCTTACCAAGGCAGTGCCGGGTGGCAAACTCATGGAATTTCGACGTCAATTGGGATTGGAAAAGAAACCAGCAGACAATCTCGTGAGGGGGAGTAAAATAGGTTGATTCACTCGATGAACGATAATATCAATATCAACACCCGTTGGTAAATTTATTGAACAGGTGTTGCACTGGGAAATGTTTTCACTTTTATTTTCTTGCTTGCTTTGTGATATCAACAAGTTGCATAAAAATATAATTCACGAAATATTCAAAAACAGTCTCGAAGTGTCAGTACATTACATTACAATATAAACCTCAGCGAGAGTGACCTTAGCACAGCCCAATGACAATCCGCAGACCCGCCCTCTGTAACGGGAAGATGGACAGACTATGGGCGGAGTTTCCCCATAGGACAATTCCATAGCAGGCTCTGCTCATAAAATGGGCAAAAAATACTATTTTCAAAACATGGAGCGACAATGCTCTGGATAGGCCGTGATATCAAAGTAAAAGAACCTCCAAACAGATAAATCAGAAAGATTGTTAGACTCATTTTCGGATGTGATAATAAAAACATCTTCAAGTATGTTGAAAAAAGTTTGTTTGCCAGCCGGTGTGTTGCTAATGCTGTACAATGAATTCACACAATCTAACTCACAGGGCGACGGAGACGAATAAAAGCATGCTTTTACTTCATGCAATAATTACCAAGGTACTAAGTCCTGGTAAGTCCTAGTCGGAGCCTTTGGAGTACCTCAGACTAGGAGAAATAGATACAGACTAATAAGATCACGAAGTATACTACAAGATAGTGGAGTATCCATTTTTTAGAGCAATGCAGCAGATCAGAGAAAGAGAGAGAAGAGAGAAAACACCATCAACGACTAAAGGCTAACGAATATACTACCTACCAAGAAAAACAGCAGACAGACAGACTAGACCTACAAGCACTCGCTTCGCCCCTCTCAGAAACTGTCAGTATTGAAAGGCGTCAGTGCGTCCTATTTGTAAAAACCTCAGTAATTCAGCATCCTTCTTCATACGACACATACTCGTACAATGTACAAGGGGATGTGTATCTTTCACAGGCCTTTATAAGTCGGTATTTTGTACTAGGAAGTCACAGACGTTTTGATCTGAAAATAGACGATGATATTAAGAATTGAAAGAGTGGAACTAAATTAGGGAGGGAAGAGGCGGATTTATCGTGAGGCTCAGACGTTGACTCATAGTTTTAGCGACCACCACGGCGTCGCTTAAAGCACCTGACAAACGCGACCTTGTCTAGATTATATGTACTCCGTCAGAATCTTGGATTTTTCTCGGATAATTAATCGGAGAAGAAATGTACAGAAAAAAACGCAGGATCGATGTACCACGGGAAGAACCGTATTTACAGACTCAATTCAAGGTCTTGGATAGAATCCAAAACATTTGCCATCTTTATTATTCCCGCTGGCGCTGTTTTCCTTTATAAATATTACAATCATAAGATAAGCATGCACCACGTGTTTACATTATCAAATAAAGATGCTTAGTAGATTTTGCTTGGTTAAAGAAGCACAACTGAGTGAAATGAAATTACACTCGAATAAATAAAAAAGATCGCGTTTGATCAGCTGAATTTTGGCTCCCTTCTCTCAGTGAATGTTCATTCAAATTCACAATCGTGTTTTTGATTCAATCCACATTGTAACGGAGACAACTTAACCAACTCCTAAGACTCTTCGACCCACAGACCCGTAAAAGGTACCGCACTATTGGGAGAGAACTGTCGAGTACCTTCTCAGGGCCACGAACAAGTGAGGAGAGGGGTCTTTTGGGGATAGGCCCAACGTGTTCTGATTAATTTCAAAATAAAAGCTCATTGATATTTCAAACTAATGAAAAACAATAGTACTTTTATTTTAAAAGTTTTCAAGCTAGGAGGTTTTGAAAATTACAACCTCTATTGCTTCCGAGTCTACCAAGGTAGAGGAAGCTTTGTTTTCACTTTTCAAGGACGAAAAAAAAAGTTGTCCAAAATCAAAATTTTCACTCGCGTTTTGCGTTTTAGACCTTTCTGAACAATTTTGGTTCCGTGCCTGTGTGTCTGTCTGTCTGTGTGTCTGTCTGTCTGTCCGTCTGTCATGAATTCCTTGTAACGCGCATAACTATACGAAGTTATTGTCCGATTTCTATGAAATTTTGAGGGATTGTGCGGGTTGGTGTGTAGACGGTCCCCTATGAAACTCATCATCCCCCGACTGATAGAAGCGACTGCGCATGCGCAAACGTTAATTCCTTGTAACGGCCATACCTTCTACATTTTCCATCCGATTTCAATGAAATTTTCAGGGATGTTACAGATTAGTATTTAGATGGGTCCCTATGAAAATCATCACCTTAGGACTGATAGTAGCCACTGCGCATGCGCAAACGTAAATTTCCTTGTAACGGCTATAACTTCCACATTTTCTACCCGATATCGATGAAATTTTAGGGGATTATGCGGAATAGGTTGTAAATGGTCCCCAATGAAGATCATCACCCCCGGACTGATAGTAGCCGCTGCGCATGCGTAAACGTGAATTCCTAGTAACACCCATAACTTCCACATTTTCTACCCTATTTCGATGACATTTTCTGGGATTATGCGGATTAGGTTGTAGATGATCCCCAATGAAAATCAAGGCCTTAAAATTTACAGAAGCTTCTGCGCATGCGCATACGTAAAATCCTTGTAACAGCCATAACATTTACATTTTTCATCCGAATTTGATGAAATTTTCTAGGATTGTCCAGATTAACGTGTAGATGGTACCCTATGAGGGTAGTGAAAGGTACTTGGAGATTGATGTTTTGAGATTAACTACTATGCATCGGATCATCTCGGGATACGGGGTTATGGATACGAGAATCGGGTTATGGATACGAGGAAGCTATGTGCCACACCCACTTGGCAGACGTTTTTTCATTCCCTTACTGACTGACTATAACCAAAAGCTTCGGGCCACAACTAGTTGGCCCCAAATGGAGACTCTATACCAAATTTCATCAAAATTGGCGTGCGGTGTAAGGCGTATGGACATCAATTTTTTTTACCAATTGCTTCCGAGTCTACCAAGGTAGCGGAAGCTTTGTTTTCACTTTTCAAGGACGAAAAAAAAAAGTTCTCCAAAATCAAAATTTCCACTCGCGTTTTGCGTTTTAGACCTTTCTGAACAGTTTTGGTTCCGTGTCTGTGTGTCTGTCTGTCTGTGTGTCTGTCCGTCTGTCATGAATTCCTTGTAACGCGCATAACTATACGAAGTTATTGTCCGATTTCTATGAAATTTTCAGGGATTGTGCGGGTTGGTTTGTAGACGGTCCCCTATGAAAATCATAATCCCCGGACTGATAGAAGCGACTGCGCATGCGCAAACGTGAATTTCCTTGTAACGGCCATAACTTCCACATTTTCTACCTGATTTCGATGAAATTCTCAGGGATTATGTGGATTAGGTTGTAGATAGTCCCCTATGAAAATCATCGTCCCCGGACTGATAGAAGCGACTGCGCATGCGCAAACGTAAATTCCTTGTAACGGCCATAACTTCCACATTTTCAATCCGATTTCAATGAAATTTTCAGGGATGTTACAGATTAGTATTTAGATGATACCCTATCAAAATCACCACCTTCGGACTGATAGTAGCCATTGCGCATGCGCAAACGTGAATTTCCTTGTAACGGCCATAACTACATTTTCCATCCAATTTCAATGAAATTTTCAGGGATGTTACAGAGTAGTGTTTAGATGGTCCCCTATGAAAATCACAGAGAATTGTTTTTCATAGAGGGATTCATTCATAGAGGGATGGTCTCCTGTGAGAATCTCAAATCCCATTAATTGCAGGTCATCGGTAGCTATGAGGATCAAGTCTCGAATTTAGCTCCTAAGGTCGCTCACCTACTCACACCTACTCACTTAATTTTTCATCCGAATTTGATGAAATTTTCTAGGATTGTCCAGATTAGCGTGTAGATGGTCCCCTATGATGGTAGTGAAAGGTACTTAGAGATTGGTGTTTTGAGATTAACTACAATGCATCGGATCATCTCGGGATACGGGGTTATGGATACGAGGAAGCTATGTGCCACACCCACTTGGCAGACGTTTTTTCATTCCCTTACTGACTGACTATAACCAAAAGCTTCGGGCCACAACTAGTTGGCCCCAAATGGAGACTCTATACCAAATTTCATCAAAATTGGCGTGCGGTGTGAGGCGTATGGACATCAATTTTTTTTTACCAATTTTTGTTTATTATTTTCAATAATGAACCTTTGGAATTGAGCAAGAAAAAAATTGTATCCCCGCAAAATTTTATAGTTTACGAAGAATCCAAAAATCGAATAAACATTGTACCGTCCGCCGCACGCGGCACTTTCCATACCGATTCTGATGGAATTTGGTAGATAGGCACCATTCGGCTGTCATACGGAATAACGCTTGTGTAAGATTTTATTGCCTTGGCTGACGCTTTTATTAGAAATCTCGACTACAGAGTTATTAAAAATAGAGTCTAGCGTTTATAATGATCCTTGGCATCGCACTTGAAAGTTATTTGGTAGCTTTAGAGTGACTACGATCTGAGAAAATGAACAAGACAGACTTATTTTTGACACTCAGTCTAAAAGAATTGTTATCGAGATCAGTCAGTCCAATCGGATCACTGGATATCGTAGAGCACCTTATTTCTTCTCCAATTTCTAGCATATCGTAACTATCGCAGTCATATTTTTCAGAGTACCATCACTCTCAAGCAGGGCAGAGTTTACCCACATCTCGACTCTTCAGTTGATTATCAGTGCCAATTACTCAAATCAAGAATACTCCAAAAGATGATCTCTTTAATGGCGGATTTCCTCAATTTTGAAGGGCTGTTTGTTCTATATGATCCACAGAAAATCAAAATAAAGTCCGTAAGTATAGACAAACGTGTACAAATTTCTTCCATATTTACTATATTAAATTTACGCAATAATCGGATCTAATGGAACACTGTTGTTATGCATCTTGAACGAGGGTTCCATGATCGATGCAAGCTCTTACTTGGTCATTTGACCTTCTTAACTTCCTTCTTCTGTCTTCTCACTAAAACGCGTTCATAACTGGAATTGGACTTGTGCATTTCTGCTTGGTTTGCCCTCCTGTGAATTGACTGCCTTGAGTCTTCCATTTGGTTTGGTGGAACACACGAGTGTTTTTGGAGACACATGTCAGTTCAACAAAAGTTCAAACTTGGATTTTTGAAAAAAAAATTTAAAACTTTTTATTTGGAGTAGTCCTATTATGTGTCCTGTCTCACGGGAGATGGTGCTTTTATACGTGGTTATAAATTTGTCCATTTTAGTTGCATGACATTCAAAGAAATCTTCAAAGCTATGGTTAAGAAAATCGAAATATTAGCTTTATGGGAGAGTAGTCAGCCTTGTGGGTGTGGCACATGTAGTGAGTTAGTTACCAACGATACTACAGCTATTATTATATACAGCTGATTGCTTCTGGTCGTTGCTATATTGCAAAATATACGAATTCATTCTGTGTTCTAATGAACTGACGTGTACCACTTTATATTAATTTAATATATTATTTATGAAATATGCACAAGATACTACAGCACATAGCAAGAATCGTTAAAATGATACAATCAACCTCTTGGTAAAAAAAATTTAAAAATACCTGAAAAACACTCTCTTTGTCACCCCGAACTCTTGGCTCCATGCCAATATGGGACTGTATGTACAGGGTATGTTTTATATATTTTACTAGTCCATATTCATGCTCTACTCGTCTTCCCAAACTCGTTGAGTACCCACTCGGATATTTTTTTCGACTTTCAGTATAATTAGGTACCATACCAACATACTGTATGCATAGGGCGTGTTTTGAAAAGGTTAAGAGTCCATATGCATGTTCTATTCGTGTCCACGAACTCATAAAATACCCACTCGGCTTTTGCATTTTTGGGTACAACGAATATACCCAGGTTTTCATTATTTATATAAATTGTTTATATATATTTACAAGTTTGTGAGAATGTATAATTTCTAAAATTGTACTTAAATCAGAAATTTCGTGCTGAATCCAAATATAGCTATAGAGCTTCCAACATTTGAATCCACTAATTTCGACCCCTGTAGCTCTCAGCTGTACACCACAACTTGAAACACCTCTTCGAAGCATTGTCACTTTCAGCTAAGTGACAAAACCATAATGAAAAGTTACGACTGCTAGAAGCGCCAATTCACTATCTAGCTAATAGAGAAGCATTCGTGAACCTTGAACTTAGTGTTAACCGGTGACAGTCGCCGTCTATTTCCGGCAGGGTTATGGTCATAGCTCCACTGGCAGTTGGTCAAGAAGGCATACCGGCTCACCATTCACGTCTTCCAACCTCCTCCTGTTTACAAGCTAGCAAGCTTTGGCCTGACGTAGGAGGCGCTTGAAAATGTCCATACGATGAGGTGGCAAGTTCGTTTGCACGTTGTCTTGTCATTACTTGCATTACTGAATGACCCGACTGTTCGGCGTCCTGATGGCCTGGTTTTATGACATTTCGGGTTCATGTGCGGTTTTGGTGCCCTATGAATTTCACCATTATCGTACAGTGCTATGGTAGCATGAGTGCACGTAAGATGATTTACCTGGTGCATCAATTTATGAAAATCCATTGTATAATTGTGATCAAATTGGAAAGGTATTTGGGACAGATGAACAAATGTATGTGCTACCCGCCATTGAGCCTCTTGTAACACTCGTCAAACCTGTACAAATAAAATTGAATCAATCGCGCCAATACAGCAACAACGCCTATCACATTTTAGAAAAATCTTTAGGAAAGCCCAAAACCTAGAGTTTGTATAACAACCAAAAAATGATTGCACTTATCATCAATCGAGACGTTTTAATTGCAGAAACTAGCTCCAGAACCTAATTAGGTGACTAAGATGAGCAGTGTTCCAAGGCAATATTCAGACTGTTGTGGACAGCTTTCAGTGGCCAGTATTAGAACTGCTGACAAAACAGGTCGATAGAGAGCAAATTTGTGATCAAAGGGTATGTATGCCTCAAAAACAGAAAACATCTATATGCCTTGTTGCAGTATTGACGACAATATTATTGTAACCGGTAAGCAATTATTTTTCACGAACTGCAAACCTGCCGAAGCGGAGACAGACTTGGCCACGATTGCGTCTGGTTCGAGAACGGTACATAGTATTCGGACGGCTTTATTTATATAAGGGGTATTTAAGAGATGTCAACCTTTGGAGTGGGGAACCCCCAAGTCTCTGCGATAGCCTGCCGTTCGATTTCAACTTTCAATTCATTGATTATCGTGCTTATAATTAGTCCTAGTCTTAGATGATCATTATTATCTTCAGACTTTAATCACAGTAGATGTAGAATAAAATGGTAATAAACAACTATTGTGTAGTTACCAAGCCCATCGTTAAAAAATTGAATATTTTGAGTTAAGGGGGTCTCAGTCGGTCGCCGTTCCGGGCTAGTATTTCCCTAAATTACAGGGACTCAAACTTTAAAAATTCTACCTAAATTTGAAATTGTCAAGGATTTTCGAAATTCATTTGTGCAGCAGTCTAGGGAATTGGAAAATTTAAAAGTTGCCGCTGGAATTATCAAAATTGAACAATAATATTGCCAGAGATGATTTGGAAAAATCGTTTATTCAGTTAAGTTTTTCCCATTTTTCTCTGGCTGTTATTGTTCTATTTTGACAATTCCAGCAGCAATCGTTTAATTTTTCAATTTCCTAGACTGCTGCACTAATGCAATTTAAAAATCCTTAAAATTTCAAATTTAGGAACAACTTTTAAAGTTTGAGTCCTTGTAATATAGGGAAATACTATCCCGGAACGAAGAATGAACGGCGACCGACAGAGACCCCCTTAACTCAAAATATCAAATTTATATTCGATTATTTCGAAAATCCTTGAAAATTTCACATTTAGGTACAACTTTTAAAGTTTGAGCCCCTGTAATTTAGGGGAATATTAACCCGGAACTAGGAACGAACGGCGACCGACAGAGACCCCCTTAATCGTATACTTTATGCGCCACTCTTATCAATCGGTTTTGGTTTATTATTTTCAATCAGTTTATCATTATTTATCAATTAGTTCTTTATTATCTTTATTATTTATCATTAATTATCAATCAGTTTATTATTTTCAATTTTCGACCAAGAAAAAGAAATTTTCAACCCCACCTCATAATTTGTTGGTTTACGTTTCAAGGTACGTAGAATCCAAAATTTGGATTTAATATCGAATAAAAATTTTGGATATTTAATATCGAATAAAAATTTGGATATTTAATATCGAATAAAAATTTGGCCGTCCGTCCGCCGTACGTCGTACGCGGCACTTTTCCCACTTAGCATTGACCGATTTTGATGAAACTTAGTATGTAGGCTCCATTTGGGGTCTAGTTGTGTCCTGAAGATTTTGGTTGATGTAGGTCACTTCTAAGGGTCGTAAAATAAGGTTTGCAATTTTGAAAACGCCCCAACTCGAAAAATTTTGATGTAAAGGTACGGGTTTTCCATCAATTTAAGATAGTATAGAATTTTACGAGACCACGCGGAGCCCTGTAGGACAAACCGTTCGCTCCCTACGAAAATGTAAGGTTTGGACTTACGATAGATCAGAAACACGAGTGTGAATCGCAAAAGAAGCCTAATCTCCGTTCAAATTTTAGCAGGCCGAAATGCGATCTAATTATGTTTTTCTTCAAAATGGTTGGTGGTAAGAATGGCAAAGCCGTGTTCTTTGCAGACGATTGATCCATATATAAAAATAATAAACCTTTGTGTAATAAGTTGCAGCGTTTTTTTGGCTGGGAGAGCCATCACATCGATTCTGTTTGAGAACAATAGGACGTCCGTCGTCACTACAGTGTTTAAATCATGCCAAATCCTCAAAATTAGAACTTTCTTCTACGAGGAAAATGGAATATTTCATTTACAAACTTTGGTCAAAATTATAATGCGAAAGAGGTGTTCAGTAACCACAACGTCAGGCAGAGGGCTAATGATTCACATCTAAAACCCAACATTATTCTGCTTGGCGTTGCCTACAAACAGAGTGGATACAATCGAGTGTGACAAAAACCAACTGCACCGTCCTTACTGAATTCGTTTTGTTTTTAGGAAACATTGTTTTCCCCATAAAAACCCATAATGCTCCTTTCAAAACATCTGTTCTCATCTCTCAACTAGTTTTTCGAAATCGACATCAAATTTTCTATAAGACTAGGGACTAAGGGACTACCGTTCTTGTTGAAAACAGGTCAGTGCTGGAAATCCTCTCACATTAGCTTTTCCTTTTATTATTTGTTTCATACGGTTTCCGACTTGATGTATCTGGTTACACGATCCTACTGCGTTTGTGAAAACCCGAGGAGAGAGACAAATTAATTCCAATTTTACCATATAATCTCCATGACTTGACAGGAGCTCAGACGTTGGGTGTTGTTCCGTGGTGTCATTGACACTTTGCCAAATCGGCCGCCCTCAGATATTTCTCCTACACCACAAATATGTTCAGAATCAAGAGTAGAAAACACATTTCGGAGGTTCTAACGAAACCATGGGATCTCCGACTTGATCCTGCAGTCTCATAGCATTCGATGTTACGGTTATTAGGACGTCCCACGCTAAGACTTGGGCGTCCTTGTGCGATTAATCCGGGGTGAAAGAGGACAACTGTCTTCGGAGAAAAAAAAACATATTGTTGAGTACCATAATGCATGCATTTCAGGGGACGTCCCATTGGAAAAGAATCAGGTCAATTTAAACCAGTAGGCGAGCGATAAAACACGCATTTTTATTTACCTTCCTCCTGCATAAAACTTTTCCACTCAATGTACGTAATTTAGTCAGTATTTTGAAATAGAAATAGTGGACTCCTCCTCCCCCTCCCCGGGATCACCGTTCAAATTTTAGGTCACCAAAATCGATCGCTTCGAGTTGTACTCAGGTTTGCGTCCTTAGCAACCATTTTTCAAAAATTGAGTGTGAAGCGTTTATTTCATCAAAATTAAACTTGAATGTGAAGCGAAATTAGGTTGGTAGGTATTAGGTAATTAGGTGGAAAAGTTGTGTCGTTTGCTGGCGAGTGATCTATCAGAAAAATAATAAACCTTTGTGTAATGATTTGCAGCGTTTTCTAGTTCGTTCTGAAAATCTATTACAAGGGGGAAAGTGGGGGTTGAGGAAAAAACGCTGCAAATTATTACACAAAGGTTTATTAGTTTTCTATATGGATCACTCGTCTGCAAAGAACACGGCTTTGTTACCTCCTACCAACATGAAGAAAAACATCGATCGCATTTCGGTCGGCTAAAATTTGAACGGAGATTAGATCTCTTTTGCGATTCACGCTCGTGTTTCTGATCTATCGTTAGTCCAACCCTTACGTTTTCGTAGGGAGCGAACGGTTTGTCCTGCAGGGCTCCACGTGGTTTATAAAAATTCAATACTATCTTAAATTGATGGAAAAACCATACCTTTATATCAAAATATTTTGAGTTAGGGCGTTTTCAAAATTTCAAAATTCATTTTTCAACCCTTAGAAGTGACCTACATCAACCAAAATCTTCGGGGCACAACTAGACCCCAAATGCCTACATATCAAATTTCATCAAAATTGGTCAATACTAAGTGGGGAAAGTGCCGCGTACGGCGGACGAACGGCCAAATTTTTATTCGATTTTTGGATTCTACGTAACTTGAAACGTAAACCAACAAATTTGGAGGGGGTGTTTAAAAAATGTCTTTCTTGGTCGATTCCAAAGGTTCGTTATTGAAAATAATAAACCAAAAGTGCATTTCCGGCCCACACGGGTACACATTATTATTAATGTGTACCCTGCCCAGGCCTCAATTTCCCACCGATTTGCGTGGTTATTTATTAGTTCGGCGCAGAAATCTATCTAGTTGTGCACTACGTCTCCGGCATTCAAAATTTGTGCGTAAGGGGGAGGAACGGGGTTTATTTACTGAAAATAAGGTTCATTGTTGCAATAGCTTGTCCTCATTTCTCAACCGATTTGCGTGTTTCTTTAATATTTCGACTCAGAAAACTTCCTAATTGCACAGTACCTCACCTGAGCATCGAAATTTGCATGGGAAGAAAGCGAGTGGGAGGATGATATTCACAAAATACAAAATTTTTGGCACCCAAGCTTGGAATTGAGGCAACATTATCATTCTACCTCTGGATTTCCATGAACTATTCCTTGTGCTACCATCGCGCAAAGTTCACCGCGGTGGCAGGACACCAGAAACTCTGTATTGAGTGGGTTTTAAACTTGAATGCAGATGTGATCTTCTGCGGACTAAGTACCAAAACCAACAGATGAAAGTTCAACGTTGCGACGTATTGCCGCTGTGGTGCCAGACTAGAGGTGAACTCAAGTTCGCTAGTTGGGTATCGTCGATCATCGATTTCAAAATTCAATTCAAATTCGTGGCTCTCATGCTGCTAGAAATATTATTTGACTAAGGATGATGGAGGCGGTCAATTATTTCACAATCAAACACAAAGTAAATTAAGGTATTTCACTCCTAATATGGTGTGCTGTTCAGGATGTGATCTGATGATTTTTACACAACTATTGTCATGTTATTGCGTATGATTTCTTTGTTAACTTCTAGATTTTTCGAGTAATAAATTACACGAAATCAAGGTACGAGTATCTAATTTAAAAAATTTACCTGCCAATCTCGGCTTCAAGATCGTAAAATCCTTTAACATCCACTCCTCTCTTTATCTGGACGTCTCTGTAGGGAAACTTAGCCTCGAGCTCTGTAACAAATGGATATGCAAAATAAACTTAAAATTATAAGTATCATTTACTTCATATCATTTTAGGGTCTTTCTTCAGCATTTGTTGCTCTGACACCTGAGTCGTGATTTGGTGGAACGATTACTTTCGTTCCTTCGAGTCGCGAATCAGGCATAACTCCCCGGTCTTATTCTGTAAGTACTAACATAATTTCATACAAGTTCACTTCCCTTACCCTTGTGATTCAAATCCGTAGGTCTAATAGGTAATATCGTTTGGTTCCTCCCTCCCAATACAAAAAAAGCCTCATTGCTGGGATAATATACCGATGTATCTTTCCCTTATTATACTTGTATCCATTTATCATCCCTTTTCCTTGTGTTGGTTTCCATCAATGAAGTAAGTATTTAGGCGAACGTATAGTTTCTGAGGGTAGAATAGAACGTTCATAAGATTAATCTAGTAAACTAACTCAATCTTTCAGATCCCCTCAGAACTATCACATTTCAGGTAGGTATGATTTCAGGCCTACACATTTTTAGTTTCGGTGGGAACATTTCCCGTAGCACCATTCAAATAAAAATAATTCTTTCGTCGTACACAACGAAAGTAAGTTTCTAGTAGATATTGTTAAGGTATCTTTCCGTAAGCAGGTTTGTGTAATTACAAATACAAAAGACATATTCTTCAAACTTTCTTGTCGATGCAGTCTGTGAGGTGGTCTCTGCAGCCCAGGCTACGCAGACGGGTAACCACCGGAGCAGAGACATCTGCATGGCAGTTACTCTAGATGTAAAGAACGCCTTCAATTCGGCAAAATGGAGTGACATCCTGGCGGCTCTCAGGGACTTTAGCATCCCAGGGTATCTTTACCGGGTCCTTCAGGACTACCTGACAGATCGGTGGATGGAGTACGACACTGTGGAAGGAACGAGGAGGAAACGAGTCACCTCGGGAGCTGCCCAAGGCTCAGTCCTAGGGCCAGACCTCTGGAATGTCAGCTATGATGGGATCCTTCACATCGAAATGCCAGAAGACGTCTTCCTTGTGGGGTACGCTGATGACATAGTGGCGGTTATGAAGGCTCGAACCACCGAAGCCTTGCAGACCATGAGAAGAATACTGGAATGGATGGGATCCCGATCCCTGTCACTGGCTATTCAAAAAACGGAGATTGTCCTTCTAACCCGGAAGAGAATAGACAGAAATATCCAGATGCTTGTCGACGGCCAGAGCATTATCACGTCTGACGTAATAAGGTATCTGGGTGTCATGCTGGATGTGAAATTGAGCTTCTGGGCGCACATATGTAAGGCAGCTGATAGGGCGGCTGCAGTGGTGGGGAGGCTGGGCCGTCTTATGGCTAACATAGGCGGCCCATCCTCCTCCAAACGCAGGCTGCTCATGAGAACAACCGATGCCATCTTGTTGTACGGTGCTGAAGTATGGGCAGACGCTCTGAAGTTTCAAAAATACAGGACGCGTATTGAATCGGTGCAGCGACGTGGTGCACTAAGGATATGCAGCGGCTACAGGACGGTTTCAGCCCCTGCAGTGCAGGTTGTTGCCGGGGTCACACCAATTGACCTACTGGCAGACGAGCGCAGGAGGATCCACCTGAGGAAAGCGGAGAATGCGCCGACGGTGGTTAAGAAGGAAGAACGAGAAGAGACCATGAGGAGGTGGCAAAATAGGTGGAGGTCTGAGAGTCGAGGACGATGGACTGCAAGGCTGATTCATGGCGTCAAGGAATGGACAGAGAGAGTGCACGGGGAAGTGAATTATTATCTTACACAATTCCTTACCGGGCACGGTTATTCGGTCCTTCCTGAAAAAGATTGGGCGGACCACGGATTCGCGGTGTCTTTACTGCCAGCAGCAGCGTGACCGCATCACAGACGACGAGCAACAGGATCAAGATGGAGTCGCAGAAGGCCTGCAGATCGAGGAAGACGATGTGTACCACACATTCTTCCAGTGTCCTAGATGGGAGAGAATGCGGAGTAGCCTGATTGACGAAGTCGGTGAACTTCAGCCAGAGACCATCGTTAATAAGATGATGGAGACAAAGGAGAACTGGGATGCCATCAATACCTACGTCATCGCAGTTCTCAAAGAGAAGGAAAGAAATAGGGATTGGGAAGGCTTAACATCATAAACGCCCCATCCCCTATCGAACCCAAGGAGGAGCCTAAAGACATTAGGCCTCACGAAGAGGAAGCCCAGCAACAGCCGGGCTGAAAAAGGGGCTGTCCCGAAGTAATGCATCAACTGTAGTCCCGGGGCAGTCCAGACAAACAGAGGAGGTTTTAGTGGGTAACCAGTTGCTTATAGCGGCCGGACCCCCACATAAAGGGCGGTGAGACAAACATCCCTCTCCCGCTGTCAACCAATAAACGGTTTCCTCCTCTATAAAAAAAAAAAAAAAAAAAAACTTTCTTAGAACATAAGCTGTTTTTGGTTTCACGTAAAAGCCAAAAATAGCACATTTTCTGTTTTTGATTCATTAATTTAATGTACTCCACACTCTGATAAGTTTGCCCAATGAAAATGTGAACGTTTTTTCTTCTTGTTGTGTTTCTGAGGTCGTTCAAGTCTGCCAAAACGTGGGCGTCAATCCACGAAATAGAAACACACGCTTCGTGATGCTGCGTTCCCGCGGATCGGGGTATTCGACACCGAAGCGGTAAACAGTCCGATCGGCCCATTCAGTTCGCGTTCTTTCGAACAAATATGTGGATTCAAGGAGGCTCGACCCAGTTGGAAAGTTGCCACTTCTAACTTTCCTAAAGGGCGTGCGAAATAATCGCAGCGTCGCGCTGTCAAAGACGCGCCCAATCCGCTCGACCAGACATCGTCGCGATCGGGCAGACAAGAATCCCGCATGCGCGACAGCTGATCTCTGTTCGAAATATTTCAATTTCTGACCATCATAATCTTAGACTAGCAAAATCTCACTGCCCAACGCGTCAAATACAGGTCCGAAATTAGGGTTCCTCGCACAAATGGCAGCCTTGTGAATTCGCCAATCCCTTCCAATTTTCGTACCTGTACATGTACAGTGTAAAAGTCATCCACCATGGGTGGTTGGAGACCCCTTCCTGAGAATAGGGGCACCAGGAAATTTTGCAAAGTCGGATGGTCCAGCAGTATGTAGCGAAAAGTACCTATAATTGTTGTTATTGTTGAACAATGTTGAGAAATGAGGTCCTAATGTGAAATTCCTAAAATATACAGCATTGCTCCTTATTCGATGCTCCTGAATAATTGTGAACTAAAAATGAAAAACGCTGCAAATTATTACACAAAGGTTTATTCTTTCTCTGTATATTTCACCTGTTCACAAAGAACACATATTTGCCATTGTCAGTACCTACAAACCAAAGATACAACCTACAATCATGTTGATTTTGAAGAAATGAACGCTTCTCACTCAATCCGAAGAAATAGGGAGTTGTGGGTGCCTTCATTGGGGAATTTTAATACTGGTTGCTGAGGATGCAAAACTGAGTAAATCTCGAAAACAAAATTTGGTCAGCTAAAATTTGAATTAAGATTGGGCCTCTTTTGCGATTCACGCTCGTGTTTCTGATTTATCTTAAGTCCCTTAAGTTCTCATAGAGAGCTAACAGTTGGTCTACAGAAGTCTGAGTGGTCTCATTCGATTTTAAAAATTCAATACTATCTTAAATTGATGGAAAAACAATACCTTTGTATTGCCAGTTTTGATAGGGAAATGAACGCTTCACACTCAATTCGAAGAAATAGGGAGTTGTGAGTGCCTTCATTGGGAAGTTTTAATACTGGTTGCTGAGGATGCAAAACTGAGTAAAACTCGAAAACAAAATTTGGTCAGCTAAAATTTGAATTGAGATTGCGCCTCTTTTGCGATTCACACTCGTGTTTCTGATTTATCGTACGTCCAACCCTTAAATTCTCGTAGGGAGCGAACAATTTGTCCTACAGAGCTCCGCGTGGTCACAAAAAATTCTAAAAATTCTATACTATCTTAAATTGATGGAAAAACAATATTATTATACATATAAACTATATTATATCAAATTTTTTGAGTTAGGGCGTTTTCAAAATTTCAAAATTCATTTTTGAACCCTTAGAAGTGTTCTACATCAACCAAAATCTTCGGGGCACAACTAGACCCCAAATGGAGCCTACATACAAAATTTCATCAAAATCGGTCAATGCTAAGTGAGGAAAGTGCGGCGTACGGCGTACGGCCAAATTTTTATTCGATTTTTGGATTCTTCGTACCTTGAAACGTAAACCATCAAATTTTGAGGGGGTGTTAAAAAATTATTTTTCTTGGTCGATTCCAAAGGCTCATTATTGAAAATAATAAACCAAAAGCTGGATGGAAGATGGGAGGAAGAAGATGAGGAATAGAAATTATGGAAAGCTCAGACTGGAGAGCAAAAGTAGGAGCAGACTTTTGGCACACAAAAAGGGCTCACCCTGAAGTAATACAGTACAAGTGGTTCCAGGGTGAGTCTTAAGCAGAGGGAGTGGGGTTTTAGTTGGTAGGCCCAATGCTGGGGAGTCCAACACTGTTGAGGTGAACTTTCCCTTCGCTCTTAAAAAGTTTCCCCACTCCCGTAAAAAAAAATCCTTCCAGTCCCTTCAACTTCTCTGAGCCTTTCTGCTATCTACTTCAATCTTATTACCTTGTCCTTTTTACTATGAATTATTTTTGTCAAGTTAAATAAATTAAAAGATGCTAAAATGTAGAGTCATGAACGGTAGAATATCAAGTAAGCATATTTTGATTGAATTAACGGGTGAGGGAATTTGGAACAGGTGAACAATAATTTGGAATTTTAAAGTAACCGAAATACGAATCAAACATTAAACAAATGACGCTACTGTTTCGCCTTCTCGACCTATGGGATTCAAACTCCCGTTCATCTGTGACTATAATAAGCTGTGCTTTGTGTGAAGTACCTTCAGTTCTTGTTTGTAACTGATGACGACGTAACCCTAGAAATCGATTGAACATTGTAACTCGTTACTTTCGTGGACATAATATGTCCACGAAAGTAACGAGTTACAATGTACCTAGTATATTATACTAGGTTCTACTTGACTTCTTTTTCTCCATTCATTCATAATTAGATAGACTTTCCATGAAACGTTGATTCATCTCGTTGATGAGGACGGTTCATGTGATTGCAATAATATTGACTACCAATTCATAGTTCCTATAATCCGCCAAAAGAACGTATCGAACGTTTCCAACGACGCCAAATAATTTTTTGAGAGCCTTCAATTTAAGGAAATATTGTTGGAATCTAGCGGGTAATCAAAACCGTCGTACTTAATCATTTTGGAATGAAATTGCTACATTCTTAACTACTTTGGTCCCCATGTCTTCAAGCTTATCGGCTTACGGTCACAATTATACGGAATAACTGGAGCTGATTATTATAATAATTGTTGAATTTAATGTTTGCCTTGAACGCTGAAACTTGGTACTCACGATGTTTGGGACCTCGGAAAGTGACTCGAAAGAACTTCCCGTGTCGCACGGCTGATCACATCCAATAAAATGTTAAAAATAAATTTGATCACATAGGTATAATAAAAAAGAAGTAAAAACGCTGCAAATTATTGCACAATGGTTTATTATTTTTCTATATAGATCACTCGTCTACAAAATCACCAACCATCAAATATGAAGAGAAGAAAAAAAAAAAATTTGCCAAGTAGGTGTGGCACATAGCTTCCTCGTATCCATAACCCGATTTTATAGATTATCCGATGCGTAGTAGTTAATCTCAAAACACCAATCTCTAAGTACCTTCCACTAACCTCATAGGGGATCATCTACACGCTAATCTGGACAATCCTAGAAAATTTCATCAAATTCGGATGGAAAATTAAGTGAGTAGATGTATGTGATTGGATCAAAAAAATACTTAGCCTCGGCTGGGATTCGAACCCGCGACCCCTGGAGGACAGTTGAAGTTATGGCAGTTACAAGGAATTCACGTTTGCGCATGCGCAGCGGCTACTATCAGTCCGAAGGTGATGATTTTCATAGAGGACCATGCAAATACTAATCTGTAACATCCCTGAAAATTTCATTGAAATCGGATGGAAAATGTAGAAGTTATGGCCGTTACAAGGAATTCACGTTTGCGCATGCGCAGTCGCTTCTATCAGTTCGAAGGTGATGATTTTCATAGAGGACCATGCAAATACTAATCTGTAACATCCCTGAAAATTTCATTGAAATCGGATGGAAAATGTAGAAGTTATGGCCGTTACAAGGAATTCACGTTTGCGCATGCGCAGTCGCTTCTATCAGTTCGGGGATGATGATTTTCATAGGGGACTATCTACAACCTAATCCACATAATCCCTGAAAATTTCATCGAAATCGGGTGGAAAAAGTGGAAGTTATGGCCGTTACAAGGAAATTCACGTTTGCGCATACGCAGTGGCTACTATCATTTCGAAGGTGATGATTTTCATAGAGGACCATGCAAATACTAATCTGTAACATCCCTGAAAATTTCATTGAAATCGGATGGAAAATGTAGAAGTTATGGCCGTTACAAGGAATTCACGTTTGCGCATGCGCAGTGGCTACTATCAGTTCGGGGGTGATGATTTTCATAGGGGACCGTCTACACACCAACCCGCACAATCCCTGAAAATTTCATAGAAATCGGACAATAACTTCGTATAGTTATGCGCGTTACAAGGAATTCATGACAGACAGACAGACACACAGACACGGAACCAAAATTGTTCAGAAAGGTCTAAAACGCAAAACGCGAGAGGAAATTTTGATTTTGGAGAACTTTTTTTTTTCGTCCTTGTGAAAACAAAGCTTCCGCTACCTTGGTAGACTCGGAAGCAAAAAAAAAAAAAAATCAAAAAAAAAAATCAAAAAAAAAAAAAATCACCAACCATCGATTGCATTTCGGTCAGCTCTAATTTGAACGGAGATTAGGCCTCTTTTGCGATTCACACTCGTGTTTTGATTTATAAATATATATATTTCAATATAAACCCTTAAATTTTCGTAGGGAGCGAACGGTTAGTCCTACAGAGCTCCGCGTGGTCTCAAAAAATTCTATAGAATCTTAAATTGAAGGAAAAACAATACCTTTATATCGAAATGTTTTGAGTTAGGGCGTTTTCAAAATTTCAAAATTGATTTTGGAACCCTTAGAAGTGACCTACAACAACCAAAATCTTCGGGGCACAACTAGACCCCAAATGGAGCCTACATACCAAATTTCATCAAAATCGGTCAATGCTAAGTGGCAAAAGTGCCGCGTACGGCGTACGGCGGACGGCGTACGGCGGACGGCGGACGGCGGACGGACGGCCAAATTTTTATTCGATTTTTGGATTCTACGTACCTTGAAACGTAAACCATCAAATTTTGAGGGGTGTTAAAATTTTTTTTTCTTGGTCGATTCCAAAGGTTCATTATTGAAAATAATAAACCAAAAGAAGTAAAAACAAGTGGGTGTGGCACATAGCTTCCTCGTATCCATAACCCGATTATACAGATGATCAGATGCATAGTAGTTAATCTCAAAACACAAATCTCTAAGTACCTTCCACTACCCTCATAGGGGACCATCTACACGCTAATCTAGACAATCCTAGAAAATTTCATCAAATTCGGATGAAAAATTAAGTGAGTAGATGTATGTGATTGGATCAAAACAATACTTAGCCTCGGCTGGGATTCGAACCCGCGACCCCTGGGGGACAGTTGAAGTTATGGCTGTTACAAGGAATTCACGTTTGCGCATGCGCAGTCGCTTCTATCAGTCCGGGGATGATAATTTTCATAGGGGACTATCTAAAACCTAATCCACATAATCCCTGAAAATTTCATCGAAATCGGGTGGAAAATGTGGAAGTTATGGCCGTTACAAGTAAATTCACGTTAACGCATGCGCAGTCGCTTCTATCAGTTGGGGGATGATGATTTTCATAGGGGACCATCTAAATACTAATGTGTAACATCCCTGAAAATTTCATTGAAATCGGATGGAAAATGTAGAAGTTATGGCCGTTACAAGGAATTCACGTTTGCGCATGCGCAGTCGCTTCTATCAGTCCGGGGATAATGATTTTCATAGGGGACCGTCTACACGCCAACCCGCACAATCCCTGAAAATTTCATAGAAATCGGACAATAACTTCGTATAGTTATGCGCGTTACAAGGAATTCATGACAGACACACAGACAGACAGACAGACAGACGGACAGACAGACAGACAGACAGACACACAGACAGACAGACACGGAACCAAAATTGTTTAGAAAGGTCTAAAACGCAAAACGCGAGTGGAAATTTTGATTTTGGAGAACTTTTTTTTTTCGTCCTTGAAAAGTGAAAACAAAGCTTCCGCTACCTTGGTAGACTCGGAAGCAAAAAGAAGTAAAAGAAGAAGAAGAAGAAGAAGAAGAGAAAAAAAGAAGTTTGATCATTTAGCTTGTATTTCGAGCTATTTCAAAAATATTCTAAAATTCCACTTATATACAATTAATTCCAATACCAGCTGTACATACAGACATACTGTACTAGTTATAAACTGTTAAATAAACAATAACTTATTTAAATTCTGAATTTTATTGAATGTAGAATAAATTCTGATTAATTTTTTTACGGTATCAAGATAGAAGGCAAATTAAAACTTCAGGGAAACATTTTTGAACCGATTATATTTTTGTCAAGTGTGTGTCTTGGAGAAGGTAGCTTCTGGTCCGGTCGTGAAGGAATGCTCTGCCTGGTAAGCGTATTTTTAGAGATCTCGACCACTCTCAATGATATTTCAGTGTGGGACCAGCGATTGTATGTGAACTTGACTGCTCCTCATCACTTGTTTCACCACTATTATTCATTCGAATGTGGTGTAAATGCTATTCATACGGTATACCTACAGGGTGGGTCATTTAAAATTTGAATAAATGAACTTGAAGAAGAGGAATAAAGATGAACGGTAACCCCTCAGAAACCTCTCTGCGTGAGACCGAAATATGACGTTTTTGCGAAATTTCACGCGGACAACAATAACTTTCCAGTAGAATTTATAGGGTGCACAAATTGTGCGTAACCCGTGCGAAAGTTTGATTAGTGCACCAAAATACAGGGTATTTGAAGACATACATACCCACATGACTTACCAGTGCGTTTTAACTCTGTAATCACGTGATGACGTTAATTTTTCATTTGAATCAAAATCATCTGAATACCCACTACTCCCAAAGTTCAATATGTGAGAAATCAATATGAGTGTAATCGAGATAATGTTGGGCTCACAGAAATACTATTGTGGTGCGCTGATTGAAATTGCGCATTCACTGCGCACATTTCAGCGAACCCGAAACTTTTTGTGAAAAGAAATTTTATTCATGCAATTTCATAAAAAGTACGAATTTTTTATGAACACAAAAAAAAAAAATTATACACGCGCAAAAATGTCGTATAGAGGTAACTAATTGGTTCTCTAACTCCAGTTATAGTCGTGGAATGATGTCACACCCCCAAAAATTGCCTAGTTCTGTTTGTGACGGCATTCAACTTGTAAAAGAGATAGTTTGTTCCTGGAATAGGGCGCTGAGCGCAGTTCAGTAGAGTTGGCCTCCTGACGGCGGCAGTGAGGAGAGGAGATTCGCGAGCAGCATTCGCGGAATGCTGTAACATCCTTCATTCTATCAGTAACCTTGAGAAAGCAAGTGGTACCTGGGTCATTTCAAAATTTGGGGTTATTTCTTGTCACGCAGCTTTTGTGAACACTCTATTTGTCTTGGAAATTCAGAATTTTTTCAGGGAGATACAGCAGGTTGGTGTCTACAAAGATCACATCGAATGAATTTCACTAATCAATTAACTCAGATAATTAAAAATCATTAATGATCCCAATTCTCTCTCCCTACACCTGTCTCAGAGGGTAGGTTGGGAACTTTGAAAATTTTTGGAGAACTCTATATTCATATTTTAATTTAAGTAAAAACGCTGCAAATTATTACACAACGGTTTATTATTTTTATATAGATCACTCGTCTACAAAATCACCAACCATCCAATTTAAAGAAAAAAAAAATTAAAAAAATTTTTTTTTTGAATAAAAAAAACAAAATCACCAACCATCGATCGCATTTTGGTCAGCTAAAATTTGAACGGAGATTAGGCCTCTTTTGCGATTCACACTCGTGTTTTGATTTATATATATATATATATATTTCAATATAAACCCTTAAATTTTCGTAGGGAGCGAACGGTTTGTCCTACAGAGCTCCGCGTGGTCTCAAAAAATTCTAAAAAATCCATATAATCTTAAATTGAAGGAAAAACAATACCTTTATATCGAAATTTTTTGAGTTAGGGCGTTTTCAAAATTTCAAAATTGATTTTGGAACCCTTAGGAGTGACCAACATCAACCAAAAGCTTCGGGGCACAACTAGACCCCAAATGGAGCCTACATACCAAATTTCATCAAAATCGGTCAATGCTAAGTGGCAAAAGTGCCGCGTACGGCGGACGGCGGACGGCGTACGGCGGACGGCGTACGGCGTACGGCGGACGGCGGACGGACGGCCAAATTTTTATTCGATTTTTGGATTCTACGTACCTTGAAACGTAAACCATCAAATTTTGAGGGGGTGTTAAAATTTTTTTTTTCTTGGTCGATTCCAAAGGTTCATTATTGAAAATAATAAACCAAAACGTTATTGGTCCAGGATACTCTCCTCTTCAGGAATAAATTAGAAACGAACGAAAATTCCATGAATTGGAAGGTTTTTGCTATGTTTTGATGCTGTCACAAGGTTTTATTCTCTCTCCCTACAATTTTTTTGAAATGCCTGCCCACTCCTGGAAAACGATTATTTTGTGTCATGAAAAACAAAATTGAACACTGCTGCAAGATGGCTTCCGAAGCTACTGAAGTTTGTTGAATTTCCAAGCTCCCAGTTGTGTGGGTTGTGTTGTGAAATGTTGAAGCTTTGAGAGTAGGTAAATACTTTCTCTCTCCCTACAACCACCTCACTCATCATGGTAAGTGTTCAACTAAGTTTAATTAAACTCAAATTACAATTATGAATGCCATAGTGTTATGTATTTTTTCTAACGTTCAGAATCAATAATGGTTAGGCCAGTAGTGAGTGAAAACCTCACAAATCTCTCTCCCTACAACCTCTCTCCCTACAACTTCTGGGAAGAGGCTGGTTTGTAGGAAGAGAGATGGAATTGCAGGGAGAGAAGTTTTTTTTTCAAAGCCGTTTACATTTTTAAGAGTTACCTGAACTATTTACACCGCTGGGTCATATAATTCTGACTTTTCATTAACCCACATTTTACGAAAGATTGGACTGATTGAAAGACTTGAAGAATCTGATAATTCTGATGTACCTAGATTATAGCTTCGGACTGTGATTGCGATAAGTAAAAGAGACTCCTAAACTAAGATTCTCGTATTTTGAAGGAATAAGAAGGTTTCATGAGTTCAACTCACACTTGGTTTTCTCTCTCCCTACAAAGTCGAAATTATGGAAAAAAATTCAAAATTCTATAAATTTGAAATTACTTGATAAAGTGTGCGCCCGCTTCAGGATCTGCCTCAGTGGCCAAAACATAGGACGTTTACGGGAGAAAACGCTACAAATTAATACACAATGGTTTATTATTTTTCTATATAGATCACTCGTCTACAAAATCACCAACCATCCAAAATGAAGAAAAAAGGAAAAAAAATAAAAAAAAAAAAAAAAAATCAAAATCACCAACCATTGATCGCATTTTGGTCAGCTCTAATTTGAACGGAGATTAGGCCTCTTTTGCGATTCACACTCGTGTCTTGATTTATATATATTTATATATACATTTCAATATAAACCCTTAAATTTTCGTAGGGAGCGAACGGTTTGTCCTACAGAGCTCCGCGTGGTCTCAAAAAATTCTAAAAATTCTATAGAATCTTAAATTGAAGGAAAAACAATACCTTTATATCAAAATTTTCCAGATAAAAAAAAAAAATTTATTTATCTGGAAAGTACAAGAATATTTATCTGGAAAGTACAAGAAATTATAAAACGATTATTGCAAAAAAAGAGAAAGATTATGCGTTGAACACGATTGAGAAAATTGCACAGGCAAAAGACAGTAAGGAGTTGTGGGAGCGGCTGTCTTTTTTGAAAATCAAAACATTTCCAAAATGCAGGGGCATTTCCCTAAATGAACTGAGGGAGTACTTTCAGGGATTGCTGAACGTTGGGGGCGTGGTCCATCCATTGTCCTGGGCCGAGCCACTGGTCAAGGTACCAGAGTTGGACAAAACGTTCAGCATCGAAGAGCTTAAGCTTACACTAAAATCGGTGAAACGAGGTAAAGCACCCGGCCCCGATGGCATCCCCTCTGAATACTATAAGTATGCTCCCGATATTATGTTGGTACTAATGTTGAATGTATTCAACAATATATGGACCGAGAGTAACCTGCCTAAGTGCTTAACCCAGGCTTACATTTACCCCCTGAGGAAAAAGCTAAATATAGATACAGTGGAAAACGTGCGGGGGATCTCCTTTTTGAACACAATCCTCAAGATACTGGTTAGTATGGTGATGAAAAGATTGGTAAATTGGGTGGAAAAGAGAAATATTATTAATGAAGGCCAAGCAGGGTTTAGACATGGTTACTCGACCGTTGACAACATTTTTACCCTACAAAGTATTGCTCAGTATCGTCTATCAAAAAAACGCCAAAAATTATATGCTTTTTACGTTGATTTTTCAGTGGCATTCGATCGAATCGATAGAAACTCGCTCTTCTACAAACTGCAGCAAATAGGGATATCAACTAAAACGATTAGCTTCTTCAGACAGCTGTACAAGCAACCAGAGGCGAGAGTGATGCTAGATGGGTGTCTGTCAGATTGGTTCACTTCTCAAATAGGCCTGAGACAGGGCTGTGTGAGTTCCCCCTTCCTTTTCGACATTTTCTTGAATGATATTTGGAGTGATATGGGTGGAGGTGTCATAGTGGAGGCAATGAAAATAAAATTATTAGCCTTCGCCGACGATTTGGTACTCCTAGCTCCTGACCCAAAAACTTTACAGACAATGATATGGGACCTCACAAATTTCTGTGAGAAATGGAATTTCCAAATAAACCTGAGGAAATCAAAAATTATGGTTTTCAGAAATGGTGGAAGAATGGGAAAAGATGAGCGATGGTGGTTCCGTGGGGAGGAGATAGAGGTGGTGAACCAATACAAGTACCTAGGAGTGACATTTTCATCAAAATTATCCAACAGTAAACACCTAGAAGAACGAAGAATGGCAGCAAACTGTGCTATAAATACCACGTGGAAGAAGCTGATGGATACAGATGGCGTTCCCATTAATAAAAAATATCAAGTATTTGACGCTGCAATACGAACAGTTCTAACATACGCAGCAGAATCATGGGGATATAAAAAATATGAAACATTGGAGAGAGTGCAGCATCGGTTCCTAAGGAGGCTCTTTGGTCTACCCAGGCATACACCTTTGTATATATTATATCTTGAAACGGGCAGGATGTCAATATACTCGATCACATTGACCCTACACATCAATTATGTGACAAAGGTGTTGGCTCTACCAGACACTCGTCTTCCAAAGCGCATGGCAAAAGCCATAATACAAATGAAGGTCTCATGGGCTAAATTTTGGACGGAAATGGCGGCGAAGCACAATGTTGAGATGAATCTGGAGACAAGTGATTTGAAGCAATTAAAATTGATATTAGAACGTATAAGAGATAAAATAATTTTTGCTGAAAGACAAGACTCTCAGGAGCCCAGGCATCGATCCATCATAGCCATTACATCGAGTTGCTTGGAGGGAACACCTTCGAAGAACCTTTGTACATGTTGAGCAACAAAATGTGGCACATACGCTGGTGCTTCAAGATGAGAGGTGGCGTTTTGTTTCTAAACAATGTACCATGGCGACAGGGACAAGCGCGGAGATGTGCCATGTGCAACAGTGGGGAAGAAGAGGATTTGTTTCACTTCATGGGCAGGTGCTCAGTGCTTCTCGAAATGAGAAAAAAATGGTTCGGGCACGTGCGATTGAGCAGGCTACAATGCTTGGAACTACTAAAAACAACTAACATCCTACAGCTGGCGGGATTCGCAAGAGAGGCGTGGCAATACCGCTGGTTTTTGATCCAGCAATTCAACTACTAATTTACAAAATTTAATCATTAATGTGAGAAATAATAAGTTAATTTGAAAGAAAACAAAAAAAAAAAAAAAAAACAAGAAAAAATGTATGTATCTATAGGAATTTTCAGCGCCAACCCAGTGGACGGCCTAGGCCATCACTGAAATAAGATTTTATATTACTTTATCCATATCTCTGTGAAGAAGTCAAATAAATCTTTTTATATCTATATCTATATCTATATCTATCTATATCAAAATTTTTTGAGTTAGGGCGTTTTCAAAATTTCAAAATTGATTTTGGAACCCTTGGAAGTGACCTACATCAACCAAAAGCTTCGGGGCACAACTAGACCTCAAATGGAGCCTATTCACCAAAATTCATCAAAATCGTTCAATGCTAAGTGGCAAAAGTGCCGCGTACGGCGGACGGCGTACGGCGGACGGACGGCCAAATTTTTATTCGAATTTTGGATTCTACGTACCTTGAAACGTAAACCATCAAATTTTGAGGGGGTGTTAAAATTTTTTTTTTCTTGGTCGATTCCAAAGGTTCATTATTGAAAATAATAAACCAAAAATATAAAAACTTCAACAATAATTTATAAATTCCTTTTTTCATAAATGGAAAAGTTCGAGGACAAAATAACCCCAAATTTTGAAATGACCCACCTATGCGCACGCTGCTTAGTACCTACCATAGATACGACTTACGAGGATTCAGTGCGCCTTGCTATTGTAATTTTATATTATTGGCAGTTAATTGTCGTTTATACACGTTCTATGTCAGAGTTCAAGGTTCTTTCCAAATGAAAATTTGTTATCTTTTCTTGATAGTTTCTCTCTTGGGCTGAAATTTCTGGTCGTCAAGAACCTTAGGTAGCTTGTTTTGTTTTTTCTTCCAAATGGAATCTTGGACTGTGTTGTGGATTTTTTGCTTCATCTCTTGCCCGCAGTGTTGGATAGGTGGGGCATTCTCAATTAAGTTTTTTAGGCAACTAGGTACTCCAAGAAAGAGGAGTGAATGCCATAATTATGCCACCTAATGGTTCTTGTGCCATGCTGTAACAAACCCATTGAGTATCCTATGTGACTGCAGAAAACTGTGTAAGTACAGTAATATTTAAATGTTCACTTTTTTAAAAGGGTAGGTATCCCAGAAAGAATGATCAAAACTTCAAGGATTGATTGCACAAGGTATTTTCTACAAAAAATGTCACTTAACAATTTTGTTTTAACCCATTGTTTTTTCCGTGTTTTTTATTTTAAGATTTTTTGTGTTTTCGACTTTATGTCATTAAAACTTCCATAACTCCCGTTGTTTACAAACTAAATTCAAATTTACGGATATCAATGGAAAGAGCACTAGATTTCCTACCAGCTCATTACGCAATCAAGTTTTTTTACGGGAGCTGACTGCGTAAAAAATTACACCAAAGTGAAAAATTTGTAATGTTTAACTTTTTTGTTAAACTTGACTGTATTTTATAACAATATTTTCGCCCTTTCCCAAATATTCTTCTCTTCGGAAAAGAAAACTTCTGCCCTTCACCAACTTTCCAATGGTATAATAAAATTATTTTAACATGGAACATGTTATTGCCCTAGAGTAACTACCCGTGAAGCGTTACGTTGGGAGGGACACTCCGCCGGTCACGCGGCCTTTCCGACATTCCGATTTTCGAGGCGCGAAATGGCGAGTTTTTCTTAATGTATTTTAGATATGTTGCTAGGGATAATATAACTTTCGTATTATACCTACCTACGACTAAAGGTTCTACTCTAAATTTGGCTAAAACATGTTCCATTTTTTTATAATTCACGCCGTTGCCCTCAGGCTTTAAGTAGATAGCATCTGGTGGGTCCCCTGGCTAGCGGAGCGCCGAGTTTTTACAATCAAATTTACGGGGGAAATTAGTGTTGGAACGAGGAAAAACGTTGCTTCCGAGGCGGAAGCTTTGTTTTCGCTTTTCAAGGTTGAAAAAAAAATTCTCCAAAATCAAAATATCCACTTGCGTTTACGTTTCAGAACTGTGTGTCTGCCATGAAATCTTTGCCACAGCCATAACTTTTACATTTCTCAACCGATTTCGATGACATTTTCAGCGATTGTGCGGGTTGGCGTGTAGATGGTCCCCAATGAAAAACGTGACCCCCAAATTGAAAGTATTTTGTGGACATGCGCAAACGTGAAATCCTTGTAACAGCCATAACTTCTACATTTTCCTACAATATTCAGTGGTTGGTTATCTATAAAATCGAGTTATGGATACAAGCATGCTATGTGACATCCACTTGGGTTTTTTAAAATACGGAATGCATATTTTCGTCGGGGGTTTCCGAGGTCTACAGCGACGCCTTCTCTCCCACTTTTCCTCTAGCCCCGGAATCCCCTCACCAAAACTTCAATTTCGTTTTTTTAAAATAATTATCGTTTTTCCGCGTTCGTACACAAATTTTTCCTCTAAAATTGATTGTAAACAATTAATATATTATACCGTTAGAAAGTTAAGGTCGAGTTGAGTTGTATAACATCCTGTAAAGCTCGATTTCGTAAATTAAAAGCATTTAAATGGCTCCATTCAGTACCTATATTGTTCAATTAGTGCAACATCAAGGAAATTAAATACTCGGCGATATTTTTGGCAGGAGAAACGGTAGAGTACACTGTAAGTTTTTAAATGCCATTCAGAAATTTAGGGTCAGAAAACTCTAATTGCACAGATACCTGCTAAAATGTGGTACCTAGTAAACTTTATATCGTGGTACTGAAATTATCATACTATTATTTCGTGGGTTATGATATCGGGGGTTTACAACTAGAAGTGTGATTAATGGAAAAATAATCATCAGTGGAGCAGGGCCAGAAAATGTTAGAAGTGCCCTCATCTTAGGAGCGTAAAAATATCCAACTCCTGAGATGGGGCTGGTCAAATGATTGCGGCTTGTTCGATACGACCACTAAGCGGAGTGGCTTGGGGTGGAACACGTGGTAGCCTTGCGCACGTGCTTTAGAATCGCTTCATCATTTTTGGCCTCCCGGAGTGTCAACTTTCAGATGTCACTTTAGTGAATATTGAAGCGAGTATTTCATCAGCACAGCTGTCTATATGGTTTCAACTCGTCCAGCTCACATTAAACCTGACTTAGGTCCAATGGGATTTAGGGAGCACGAACGTTTCCGTTATTCTCACTGATTCCTTTAATATGGTAATGAAGCGTGTGAAATTTTTCGTTCTTCCTACCAGATTTAAATACGATACTTATGTCATTCCATAACAAAGTGCCAGTGAAAGGGTGATGTAACGTGGAATAAGAAGTGTATGAATATAATACAAACTCTCTCTAAGTGAAGAGTGGGAAAACAAAGCGTTATCAAAGTAGTGTCTGGTCACTCCATGGTACATTGAGGTACTTATCTAATAAAGATGATGGGATACTCCCCTTCTGATAGTTTCTTATAACATTTTAAGATTTTTAACACTTTGAAAATTTAACATTTTAAAATTAGTTTTTAGAGAACCAAAATTGTTCAGTAAGGTCTGAAACGTAAAACGCGGGTGGAAATTTTGATTTTGGAGAAAAAATTTTTTCAAACTTGAAAAGTGATAAAGCTTCCGCTACCTCGGTGGACTCGAAAGCAAAATAATAATGCAAAAAGTGAATTTACTCTATTTTTATCAATCATAATTTGCTAGCTTATCCATCGGCTTTATCTTCACTACAAAAGTTCAAACATTTGGAGTAGATCCGAAAAAACACTGAAAATAGCGTTTTGGGTAATTATCTTATTATTCAGTGAAACAGTCCCTTTGTTATAAGACAATGTTATAAAGTACGTTGGCTAAAAATGAGGTTGCTGCCACTTTCGTTAAACGTAGGAATCCCTGCGCGAAGAGGCTCTGGGCGACCTCTGGTACGGAGCTCATACAAAATTATAAATAACCTTCTACAATATTCAATGAAGCGTTTTTTCTCTCATTTGAGGAATAAAAAGTATGTATTTCGTTTCGAATATTTGCGTTCATTCCTTAAGACAGTCTGTTTCCTACCGACGGTGCACACCTACATACGTAGGAACACAATTCAGTGGTAATCGGTTGAATTGAATCATCCGTTGCCAGCAGCTCCCAGTTCCGGATGGTCAGATAAAGAGATTTACAATATTAGTACAAATGATTGATGGCGTTCAGGGACTAGAGTCTGAGATAAACAAACAACTGGCCTGGTAGATGATGGAACTACCTTGCTATTGAGCTCTTGGCCCCAAATGTCTGATTGTTCGGTCATACCGCAGCCGTTGCCAAGGGTCACGTGGCCTAGCCCTGCCAAACTTTTAAAAATCGCCAACACCGCTCGGGTAATGTTATAATGCAAACACCCCCTACGAACCTCGTCAACCACTTAGGAATCACGATTGAATTAACCAAAATGAAAAACAGAGATAGCATGGAATTGGATTCCGAATAGAATCAGTCCACACGTTTTGGTTATTAAATTCCTCGCCTTGAAATTTGAAGATGAGAGATGAATCCTAAGATTATGGCGTTGAATTCAAGCCAAAACTGAGGGAATGACCCCCAGTAGTTGCCCTCTTTCAGGCAAATGTTAGGTTGCATGTATGATTGCGGTAGAAATCCCTTCCATAAGAAATGTGCCTCAGAAATGAACAAGAAATAGAAAGCAAAGTGTTAAAGCCATTCTAGGAACATTAGGCATCTATTCAAGAACACTGTAGTATTAAGGAATAATATTCAAAATCTTTTATTCCAGTAACGATTTTAAAATATAATGCTGTGTAAAGGTGTGTGTGAGCTGTCGGAAAGGATTCACCTCTGCAGCAACCAAATTCGAAGGAATCAGACGAACTAGTAAAGTCTGTTGATGCGGTTCGCCGCAGAAGTCGTCTGGGCATCCACTTTTTAGAACCATTCAAGAACTTTCTCAAAAACTGCTGTAGTTTTATAAAATTGTACAAAACATGGGAACCACGAGAAAAAACTACTTCAAGAAAGAGTACTACAATATGACTAGAGGAGCCCGAACCAGGAAGAATTCATTGCTATACCTCACTCGTCTGTACCTCTCTACTCCCTTTCTCTTAACCCTAATTGGACCATGGTGTCACTAGTGTCACCGAAAACATCTTAGGAATTCCACAGCAGTCCCAAAGTGTCACCGGAGTAACCAAAATTGATTTGCAATTAAAAAATTAATGGACAGAGCTGAATTTTTTGAGAAAGTTTGCTTCCGAGTCTACCAAGGTAGCGGAAGCTTTGTTTTCAGTTTTCAAGGTTGAGAAAAATGTTCTCCAAAATCAAAATTTCCACTAGCTTTTTGCATTTCAGACTTTCTTGAATAATTTTGCTGAAAGAAATTCCTTGGTAATTTTTGTCATAACTCTATTTTGAGACTTCAAATGGTCAAATGACCAACAAACAATTCTGCTGTCCATTAAATTTAAAATTGCAATTAATTTTGGTGACTCCGGTGACACTTTGGGACATCTGTGGAGTTCCTGAGATGATTTCGACACTAGTGACACCATGGTCCAATTAGGGTTAAGGCTGAGTGTACCGTGTTTAGTTTCCAAATCCACCGCCATTATTCACATGATAACATCTTGATTTTCCATTTTCTCATGACTGAGAACTTGAAATCTGCGAACGCCATTCTGTAGGTTTTGATAGTTCATTTCTGGTTAATTATAGCGGTTAATGTAGCGGAAGTTCTATTTTCACTCTTCAATGTAGAAAAAAAAAGTTCTCCAAAATCAAAATTCCCACTCGCGTTTTACGCCTCAGACCTTCCTGAACAATTTAGGTTTCGTGTCTGTCTGTCTGTCATGAAATCTTTGCCACAGCCATAACTACTACATTTTCCACCAATGTTCAGGGATTGTGCGGGTTGACGTGTAGATGGTCCCTGTAAAGAACGTCACTTTACTAATTTTTACTTTTCTTGCTTGTGTAGGTACTAGCTGTGATGATCTAAATTTGTAGGTGATGGAAGGAAAGACCTGTGTTCCCTGAGGTGAGCTGTGAGCCCTCAGCCCTCCAGGTCGTAAGGGTAAGGACTCGTCGGCAAGTTTTCTCAGATCATTGATCTGCCCTGCCGATGAGGGGATGAGAAAAAGAGGTTAGCAAATATTGCTCTGTCGTTCCCAGCTAGGCTGCCCAAACAGAACAATATTCGACTAGCACAAACTTTCAATTAGGTAAGTTGTAGTTCCCGGACAGGTATCCGCCCTCACCACTTAACTACTCGTATTTGAAGATTTGAGATCTATGGAGGTTCCCTAAACTGACCGTTGTATAAATATAAATTTTGAAGAAATTTGTGGAGGTAAAGTTTTAGAGGGTAGATGGTTTCTTGAATAAGGCAAGGTTTATTTGACAGGGTTTACCCAGACTGATAGTAGCCACTGCGCATGCGCAAAAGTATATTTCCTTGTTACTGCCATAACTCCTACGTTTTCCAACAATATTCAGAGATTGTACCGGTTGACGTGTAGAGTCCCCTATGACGGTAGTTCAAGAGGGTAAATGTACTTACAGATTGATGTTTTGAGATAAGCTAATATGCATCGGATCATCTATACAATCAGCTTATGGATACGAGGAAGCTATGTGCCACACCCACTTGGCAGACATTTTTCATTAATTTTGGTAACAATAATGAAAATAAACAGGATTCCAGGCGAAATTTCTAAAAAAAAAACCGCAAATAGGATATTGTCAATCATAATTCGCTCATCAGAATTCAAAATTCAATTATTGCCTCATCACCATGAGTAAAACCGCATAAAATTATTGAGGCGGTAAGGAAGGCGAGAATGTAGACCTCGGAAGGTCTCTAGAGAACGAGAAATAGGTAGCAGTGTACCTCCACGCCTACAGAAGATAGGAAAAAAGTTTCGAGTAGATAATATGAGTCAGCTCAGCTGCAGTCAAACCTCTTTCATTTAAACATTTTGGCCCTATGAGAACTTGACCAAGATCTCTGGAAATATTTTTGAGCCCCATCACAAGGTTATCGTTCTACTCCTACTTTACAGCGTGAGATCATGTTTTGGTTCATTTATTATTATTATACATAAGAAACATTTACCGTGACTCAGGAATAGCATACATGCCCTAATTTCGCTCGTTAGAGAAAGTCATTAAGCCAAGCAATAACCAGGATTTAGATGAAAATTCCTCGTTTTCTTCTTTGATCACAGCTTATAAACAACAAATTAAAAAATGTTGCGCCAATTTGTTTTCTTCTAATTTTTCTAAAAAAAACACTGATCTTGCAATACAGAAATAGGAAAATGTAACGCTCTTTCCATCGATATCCTCAGATTTGTGATCTTTTTAAAAACTAAAGGACGTTGTTTTGACGTAGGGTAAGGTGGGGTAAGGTCCCGCACGGGGGAAGTCCCCGCACAAGGGTTTTCTGTGTTACTGTGCAAGTTATGACTATGTCCGTTGGATGGTAAGCCAATTGCCATGTCGCGAGTTCTGTGTGGAATTTCCTGTAGTGCGGATCAGCGTGGTGACAGACAAAATGAGGTAAGTTTGTTTTCCTCCGCTCTGATGTAATATTTATGATTATTTACTTCAATGATATGTTTCCGTAATCGTTGATATTCGTGTCTGTTGTGTTGCGTCAGAAAAAGGTGCTTCTTCCCGTCGAAACCCCGTGACAACGCTCTTGGTAACCATATTTTTACTTGTCTGAGGTCGATTTTAGTCAAAATGGCAAATTGGGGCAAAGCCCCGCACTCTTTGTGGGGCAAGATCCCGCACAAAATTTTTGCGGGGACTTGCCCCTTCGTTTTTATTTGGAAGACGGCGATGATAAATTTAGGTACCTTCATGCAGTTAACCATGCACAGAATTGACTTATATGTCAGGTACCACTACCTATTTGTATGTAACTTGTTTTTATTCTGTTCCCCACTATCTTCTTTCATTTTATAATTCCAGAAACTAAAGGTACAAGTATCTAACCAGCATTTTGGGAGTTATTGGAATCCTGCAGTTTGTTGTACTTTTTTTTAAACGCGATACCTGCTTACTTTGTTACTAAACAAACAATGTGTTAATTTTAGGAAAAAAATCAGAAAAATGTATTTTCCTGGACGATCATTTAACTTTTTTCTTGTCTCAAATTTTAGTTGTGTTGCATTTAATTCAATGTTTTGTGATTTTTCGAATATTCTACAATTGACTTTTCATTGTGCATTGAAGATGTGTGGGAAATTTATTACCAGCAAATGCTATAAACTATTTGACTGTGACCCTTTGTTAATTGTTTAAAAAAATGAGTTGCTTACTGTTATTAAGGCATGTGAACTTCAAAAAAGTTTTTATCTTGTAAAAAATGTGATGTTTTGACTAAATAGATGAGCATATTTGAATAAATATATTGGCTTTCTGTCTGAAATTAATGCCTTTCCCCAGAATGGGGCAAACCCCCGCACTGCGGGGATTTGCCCCATGACTGCGGGGACTTAACCCTTCCTCCCCCGCAGACACAAATTTTTAAAAAACGTTCAGTTCTTCCATAATACTGATGACATAGTGATTAAAATTGTCAGGCATTATAGCCAAGGTCCCAAACTAGTATCCCAATGAGTTGGTTGAGGGATATTGACCTAGTAGGTGTTTATAAATGGAAAACATTCGAAAGTGCGGGGACTTACCCCACCCTACCCTAAGGTCGAAAACACGAAACAATCTTGGAAGTGAAAAAACTCGGAATTTAAGTTGAATAAAAATGTATGTCACTTTTTGTCACTAATTAGTTCTAGAACCTCCCTGGCCGGTGGTTAAACCTTAATGTTTACACCTGCTTGAGTAAAGAGGTAACTATTGATGTTATTCATCAATACACATTTTGGTTTATTATTTTCAATACCTAATGAACCTTTGGAATCGACCAAGAAAAAAAATTTTCAACACCCCCTCAAAATTTGATGGTTTACGTTTCAAGGTACGTAGAATCCAAAAATCGAATAAAAATTTGGCCGTCCGTCCGCCGTACGCGGCACTTTCGCCACTTAGCATTGACCGAATTTGATGAAATTTGGTATGTAGGCTCCATTTGGGGTCTAGTTGTGCCCCGAAGATTTTGGTTGATGTAGGTTACGTCTAAGGGTTCCAAAATGAATTATGAAATTTTGAAAACGCCCTAACTCAAAAAATTTTGATATAAAGATATATTATATTATTACTATTATTTTTTATTTTTGATGATTTTTGATATATTTTGATATATGTTTTTTTTTTGTTTTTCCTTCACTTTAAGATTCTATAGAATTTTTAGAATTTTTTGAGACCACCCGGAGCTCTGTAGGACAAACCGTTCGCTCACTACGAGAATTTGAGTTTTGGACGTACGATAAATCAGAACACGAGTGTGAATCGCAAAAGAGGCCTAATCTCTGTTCAAATTAAAGCTGACCGAAATGCGATCGATGTTTCTCTTCATGTTGGATGGTTGGTGGCTTTGCAGACGAGTGATCTATAGAAAAATAATAAACCATTGTGTAATAATTTGCAGCGTTTTTTCGATCTAATTGCAATATCCATGGAAATCGGATGGATTACTTGGAGATCCTGATCTGAATTTACTGACATCTACCAAAAGGAGGTACCTATCTATTTGTGTTCCATTTAATACCATATTAGTCATTCACTCTCCTCATCTTCATTATTATTTCTCACTTGTTGAATTGGTCAGCGATCGGACGACCCACGACGCTGCTAATTAGCGTGCACCTCAACCGCTGGCAGAGACTCAAAGAAGCGGTAAAAGTACTCAGACGGTTCAATTCTAAAAATATTAAGTGGCACAAAAAAACGTGTTTGTTAGTAAATCTAAGTGGCGGCCCCCGAGGAGAGACCACTCCTCCGCTGAAAGGATAATCTTGCCAAGAAGGCTTCGTTTTTCGAAAATTCTTCTCTAGGCAAAAACCTCATTATAGAAAGAAAAACCCATCAGTGTCTTCCATTAGGTGACGTATTAGACATGGAAGAACGCATTTGAATGATCAGGTAGGAAGATGCTAATGATTTGAGATGGGATCCGCAGCATCCTTCCTATTTCTCTCACATCATCGGCATCCTCATACAGTTAGCGGGAGTGTTATGATGGGAGCAACAACAAACTGTACCCAATCCACGTCAAAATCCAAATCCACTGATACACCATCATGAATACTGTGTATCATGAATAGGGTCACGTCGATCGATCGGGATAGGGGTCAACTGGAAAAACAACACCTTCTTTGCCGAGCTTTCGGTACATTTATTTCCTTCTTCAGGGCTCGAAGAATGTTTTATTTAGTGACACCACCTTATAGAGAATCAATAAGCTGCTAATCGTTGTTTTTGTCGTTATTATTATTCTGTATCAAAAGCCGGTGTTTTTCATTCATTTTCTCATTTTTCCATAAATACTATCCTCTATATTTATGGTAGCGTCTCCACCTTCTCTTTTCTTGTCGAGGTTTGGTGGTGTCACTAAATAAAACATCCTTCGAGCCCAGAAGAAGGTAATAAATTTACCGAAAGCTCGGCGAAGAAAGTGTTGTTTTTCCAGTTGACCCCACTTCCGATCAATTGATGTATTATGAATGTTCGTAATAAATCAACTCATAACTTTAGGATTTGAAAACTAAGATTCCTGAACTCATTAACCCGTCATTATGATCTGGTCAGTTATTTTTCGAAACATAATATTAATCACTTGGTTATAGTATGTGGTTTAGTAATCCCATACATGGCTCACCTAATAATAAATACGCGAGTAGGTATTAATCCATATTCCTACGTGTTCTTTTAAAGTAAGTAAAGTAAAGTAACAAACCATTTCAGGTTGGATTTTCGTCCGTCTGCCATTCCTGGCGTCGCGGACGTCATCAGCTGTCTTCCTAAGGGAAGATCAGAATTGGTTCTGATGATTTCGCTCGTGGTTTCCCATTGGTGGGTTGGGACGAGGGGGAACTGCGACCGACTTACCCGAAAATATTGTGGTGACAGCCACTTAGATACCTACAGTCACCGTGTTGAATAGTTGATACGTCGTTAATAAAAAGTTCACTTGGAATTTGGAATCCGATAGCAGTGCGTTTCATTTCACAATATTGGTGTCAGAAATGTTTACACGATCTCGTTCACGTCTGAATCGGCCAGAAGAGGAGGAAGATCGACTTGAGGATGATGGACAGGGCGCTGGTGAAGGTTCCCAGCCAGACATGCAGCCTAGTGAGATTTTAAATTTATGTAGAGCAGAGATGCAAGGAGTGTTACAAAACGAGCTGGCTGACATTAATGAAAAGCTGTCGGCACTTATGCTAAACATGCCAGCACCACAGAACCTTCAGAGTAGAGGAGGGATGAGTATGAAAATAAAACCTCAAATCTACGATGGAAAAGAAGAGTGGGAACCCTATCGTGCACAATTTGAGCTTATTGCACAAAAGGAACGCTGGGATGACGACCAGAAAGCAGCGATGCTAGGAGCCTCATTAAAAGGTCAAGCACTAACCTTGTTGACTGAATTAGGCCCCGATATGAGTTACCATGATTTACTGGAGGCACTTGAAATTCGATTCGGTAGCAGACATCAGACAACGCGTTACCTCGCGCTGTTGCAAACCAGAGTGCAGGGAGCAGATGAAGATGTCAGGACATTCCATCAAGCCATAAAAGATCTTGTAAGGCGGGCTTGGCCAGATGCAAGGGGTGGCGCTGCAGAAGATACGGCTATTTTCCATTTCGCTAGAGGTCTTAGGGATGCACGGCTCTGTGAGCTGGTACTGGGAGCGAGTCCGAAAACAATGGCAAATGCTCTAAATGATGCAGTCAGGATGGAGGCCGTATTACAGGTTGCAAGACCAGAAAAGGCAAGAGTTAGACTGGGGGAGGTCTATGAGGAGTCCCATGGAGTTAAGGAAGAGATTCCTGGGTTTCTGGCAGCTAGCCGCAGTTATTCCGGGGGGAATCAGAAGCGAGAACTCATCTGTTGGAGGTGTGATAAACCAGGACATATTGCTTATAGTTGCCCTGATCGACTAAGAAGGAATGCGGGAAATGTCAGACGGTCGGACTGAAGGGCCTAGGCCAGACCGTGCAACCTCAGGCTCGTAGGAAAAGTGTTGCTTCCCAAACAGCCAGGGGAGATGTTGCAACTTACCGCGTAACTCCGAATCCGTCTCTTGTGTTACAAGGTAATGTGAACGGAGTACCCTGTCAGTTCATTGTTGACACAGGAGCAACACGAACAATAATGAGCCTGGACATTCTAAAGGAGAGTGTAGTGGAAGTGCACATCACAGGACCAGCATACATTCGTTCAATTTCTGGAGAGCGGCTCCCAGTGAAAGGAGAGGCTTCTGTGTTATTGGACATTGGTGATGGGCATAAGCGGTCTCAAAACGTTCTGGTAGCTTGCATACAAGATGATTGCATCTTGGGATTAGATTTTTTGATCAACCAGCGGTGTTTGATTGACCCATCAAACTAAGTGGTCATAATTAATGGACAACAAGTGAATACAGCGAGAGAGTGGGGAGCAGCAGTAGCAGAGGTTACTGAGACGAATCTTCAGGATTTTCAGGAGTTGGTCGAAGTAGATAGGGGTGTTCACGAGCAAACAGCTGATGGAGAGTGTCCTCCACACCTTCAAGCACTTCGAGAGGGAGCAATTAGTCAGCTGTCAGAAGAGGAGAGGAAGATCATGGAAGAGTTATTGCGAGACTTTGAAGACATTTTCGCCAAGAATAGCGCGGATATTGGAATAATAAAGGATTGTACACATGCAATCGATGTGGGTGACAGTGCTCCGATTCGACAGTCACCAAGACGAGTTCCCCCCCATCGATTGGAAGAAGTTGAAAAGATGGTTACCGATATGGAATTGAATGGGGTAATCGAACCCTCCATTAGTCCTTGGGCAAGCCCTATTGTGCTAGTAAAGAAGAAAGACGGAAGCACGAGGTTTTGCATTGATTATCGGAAATTAAATTCAGTGACTAAAAGAGATTCCCATCCGATGCCTAGGATTGCAGAATTGGTGGGTGCTTTGGAAGGCAGTTCGTGGTTTTCCACTCTAGACTTGCAAAGTGGCTATTGGCAGGTACCAATGTCGCCCCAGGACAAGGAAAAACAGCATTTTGTACTCCAAGAGGCTTATGGCAATTTAAAGTGATGCCTTTCGGGTTATGCAACGCTCCTAGTACGTTTCAGAGAGCCATGGGAGCTATTCTGCGCAATGAGATACGTGCTGGAAGGGTCAAGGTCTACCTAGATGATGTGCTTGTGGATAATGGAAAATTCGAAGACCATGTGGCTTGGTTGAAAAGAGTCTTCACGGTAATCCGAGAGGCAGGCATTAAGCTCAACCCAAAGAAATGCAAATTATTTCAGAATGAAGTGGGGTACCTCGGGGTAGTTGTGTCGAAGCATGGGATCACCACGGATCCAGAGACCACCAAACGTGTTTTGGAATGGCCTCCTCCCACTTCAGTGAAAGAATTGCAATCTTTCCTGTCTTTATGTTCTTACTATCGGACATTCATTCCACAGTTCGCCAAGAGAGCATCGCCATTGTATGACTTACAGAATCTCAAGACAGAGTTTCAATGGGGACCAGACGTTAACTCGGCATTTGCAGATATCAAGGCAGCTCTCACTCAGCCTCCTGTACTAGGGCACCCTGTTCCTGGAGCTACATTTGTCCTTGATACCGACGCCAGTGATAGAGCAGTGGGCGCTGTATTGTCACAAATTCAAGGAGGGCGAGAGGTAGTGCTAGCGTACTACAGCAAGTGTTTATCCAAAGCAGAGAGAAATTACTGCGTTACCCGAAAAGAGCTCTTGGGTCTGGTAAGTGCATTGCGCCATTTCGATTCCTTTGGGTTGGGCAGTGGAGAACCTTTCATTGTGCGAACAGATCACGCAAAGTCAGAGAACAGATTATTGTACCAAAGAAGCTTCGGACAGTTGTGTTGAAAAAGGCCCATGATTTTGGTCACTTTGGTAGGAAAAGGACTCTAAGTGAAGTTCGACTGCGATACTATTGGCCAGGCATGACGAAGGATGTTCGAATAATTTGTGCAACTTGTGAAGTTTGTGGAAGAAGAGGGAAAGGGAAGACTAACGCTAAAGCACCCATGCAAACTTACATGACAGGTTCTCCCTTTGAACGCATTTGTGTTGACACCATCGGTCCTCTACCAACCACTGAGCAAGGTAATCGTCATATGGTAGTTGCAGTTGATCCCTTCACAAAGTGGGCTGAAGTGTTTCCTGTTCCCAACATTCAGGCTACGACAGTGGCTAGAGGGTTAGTGGAGGTTGTGTTCTTAAGATTTGGAGTGCCCAGAGAAATTCACACTGACCAAGGAACAAATTTTGAAGCCGAAGTATTCAAGGAGGTGCTTGAGATTTTAGGGATCTACAAAACACGGACCAGTCCCATGAGGCCCCAAAGCGATGGGCAAGTGGAACGGTTTAACCGCACTTTGTGGCAGATGCTTTCAAAGGTAGTGAAAGATCACCAACGAGACTGGGACTTATGTCTACCGACTGAGCTACTGGCTTATCGAGGTACACAGCACACCACAACGGGCATGTCACCGGCAGCACTGACACTGGGAAGAGAATTAATCCTTCCAGTTCATCTCCTCACAGGTCCAGCTCCTGGATTCAAAACTCGAACGGAGTATGCAAGCAAACTAAATGAGCAGTTAATGGAGGCGAATAAAATAGCGAGAGAGAGACTACAGAGAGCTGCAGAGGAGAGCAAGAAGAGATATGATGTACACTCTACAGTTCCTAGATTCAAGGAGGACGAGGAAGTGTGGTACCACATGCCAAGAAGGAGGGTGGGAAGATGTCCCAAGTTGCAGAGTCCCTGGGTGGGACCTTGTCGGTTGCTAAAGAAAATTTCAGATGTAATATTCAGGATAAAGCTGCCAAATGGAAAGAAGAGGGTGGTACACGTCGACAAGCTGACGTTGTACACCAAACCAAAAGGATGGGTAGAGAGTGGTGTGGTGACAGCCACTTAGATACCTACAGTCACCGTGTTGAATAGTTGATACGTCGTTAATAAAAAGTTCACTTGGAATTTGGAATCCGATAGCAGTGCGTTTCATTTCACAATAATATGCTCCCGAGGCGAGCCCCGAACTCACGGCCCCTGCAACCGGTCCGAGTCTCGTCCCCAGAGACACATGCCTAGGCTCGCTCGGTCACAGCTGACCCCCTTACATGTTCCTGTACAAGAGTAGCGAATCGACTTAAAAAGGTTTCCTAGGAATGTTGAAACTTTGGTTTTTGGCATCTAGCAGGCATAGATTTTGGATGTTATTATGGAAGAATTATCCTATTCCATCTAATCCCTATAATTATCTTGTCCGTATGATGTATAGCATCTTGTCTTCAGTTCTATACATTTGCTGAGCTTGTCTATAAATTTGAAGGTAATAAAGTCCCGTGAAGACTTGAGGAGACAGTTGGAACAGCACTCACTCAAAGGACCATGGAAAACAATTATCCGTAGGGTCCTCACGGCAGAGAAATTTGAAGTTTTTCCTAAAGTTTTGAACCATAAAATTGCCTGTGGTCATCAGCCTAAATTCATGAAAACATCGAACTAGCGTGATTTGATTATACATCCGCAGAGTTTATTTATATTTCATCTTATAGCGCAACCATAGTTATGAGGACTTGGGGAACCTGTAAGACAGAGGTGAAGGCAAAGTTCGGCTCTGTTACCTCTCGAGTGCGACTACTGCACAAGTATCCTGCGGGCTGTCCTGGCCTTCGAAATCAATTTGGTGGGTTAAAAACTATCTTTTTCTATTATGAATCTTATTAAAAGCAAACTATAAAGTTGTCTCATTGATGAGAACTTGGAAATGAGCTTGAAACTAAAAACAACAAGCTACAAACCAGACTTCAACAAACTTTAAAAGAAGCTGCAAGAACATTATTTACATTAAGTAGTGTTGTTATTGATACTTGACTATTGAATGTAAGTCACATTTGCGTATACGCACAGAATGCTATCTCTTTCGGGCGACGATTTTCATTGGGAACGCTCTACACGCCAATCCGTACAATCCCGGAAAATTTCTTCGAAATCGGATGGAATATGTAGAAATTATGAGGATTTCACGTTTACGCATGCGCAGAGGCTGCAGTAAATTTGGGGGTCATGATTTTCAAAAGAGACCACCTTCACTCCAATTCGCATGATCCCTGAAAATTTTATCGAAATCGGACCATAACTTCGTATAGTTTTGCCCGTTACAAGGATTTCATGACAGATACAGGGAACCAAAACTGTTCAGGAAGTCCTGAAACGTAAAACGCGAGTGGAAATTCTGATTTTGGAGACCTTTTTCTCTTCAACCTTGAAAAAACCTTCCGTGTCTGTGTGTCTGTCATGAAATCCATGTAACGGGCAAAACTATACAAAGTTATCCGATTTAGATGAAATTTTCAGGGATTGTGAGGGTTGGCGTGTAGATGGTCCCCTATGAAAATCAGGGCCCACAAATTGACAGTAGCCTCTGCTTATGCGCAAAGGTGAAATCTTTGTAACAGCAATAACACCTACATTTTTCACCCGAATTTGATGAAATTTTCCACGATTGTCCGAGTGGCGTGTATAATCTCCTATGAAAATCATCGCCCCGAAAATGATAGTAGCCACTGCCTATGCGCAAACGTGAATTTCCTTGTAACAGCCATAACTTACGCATTTTCCATCCGATTTCGAAGAAATATTCAGAGATTGTGCGGGTTTCAGTGGAGTGTCACCTATGAGGGTAGTTCAAGGTACTTAGAGATTGATGTTTTCAGCTTAACTACTATACGTCGGATCATCATACAATCGGGTTATGGATACGAGGAAGCTATATGCCACACTCACTTGGCAGACGTTTTTAATTCATTTTTGAGAAAACTGAAATTTACACTACAATTTCATTGTTTTGAGAAATTACCTATTTCTGAATTTATGTATTTTCGTAATTATTCAATCTGTAGAGTTCAAATTGTTTTCAAACTGTAACAAATTTTACTTACTTTAAATAATTGCTAGGCATTAATGATTGAAACCATCATAGTTTACATATTATAGTTAAAACTAAAAAAAAAGTGCCACAATTTCACGATTTTCAGCGCATTATTTCAGTAGCACAAGGTTTTCAGGGTTGCATATTTTGGAATTTTTTTTTACCCTTAAGGATCCTAACAACATATTTGGAAAATAGTGTAATATACGAGTATAGCCCTGCGATCGCAATGTTAAATGTTTATACTGACTGGCTCGCATCCAATACTGGCCAACTTGTTTTACTACTTTTCTTACAAGACAATAGCCTCACTAGCTACCGAGTCCGCTAGTCCGTGAGTCAGCTAGTGAACCAATGACACAGGGCGAGTTTACAAGCGCCTAGTGAACTCGCTGGGTAGTTGCTTGTAAACTCGCCCTGTGCCATCGAGGCTTGACTAAAAAATTGCCATACATGTTCCACGTCCCCAACCTCATCATCGCCATATCCGGACTCCCAGAGCCGCACCTGTTTAACGCCATTTTATTTCAAGAAGCAGAGTAAACTAGGCAACCATTACGGATACATATTTTTAGATAAGAACGTTCAAAAAATGAGAAACATGAGTCTTGATGATGCAATCTTAAGGGGGTCTCAGTCGGCCGCCGTTCGTTCTGTAGTATTAAGCGAAATTGAAGGCGCTAAAATTTAAAAAGTTGTACCTAAATTTGAAATGTTAAAGGATTTTAGAAATTCATTAGTGCACGGCCCTAGAGAATTGAAAAACTGAAATATTGCCTCCGGAATCAGCAAAATCGAACAATATGGAAGAGACCATATGGGAGAAATATGGGAAACTACTGAATAAACGGGTTTTCCCAAGTTTTTCCCGTTTTTCTCTGGCAATCGTTGTTCGATTTTGATGGTTCCAGCGGCAATATTTCAGTTGGTCAATTCCCAAGGCTTTTGCACTAATGAATTTCTAAAATTCATGAAAATTTCAAGATGGCTACATTTTATGGGAAAAACGTAACTGAATTAACGGGTTTTCCTATATTTGTCTAGCAATTATTGTTCGATTTATATGATTCCAGCGGCAATATTTCAGTTTTTCAATTCCCTAGGGCCGTGCACTAATGAATTTCTAAAATCCTTAAAAAATACAAATTTAGGTACAACTTTTCAAGTTTTTGCGCCTTCGATTTGGCGAAATATTGACCCGGAACGAGGAATGAACGTCGACCGACTGAGACCCCCTTAAACGTAGGATGAAAAATACAATTCACTACTACAAATGACTCGTGCTTATTGTGCAAAGATTACCCTCTGGGTAAGCGATCTATCAGCACTCAAATTTTACGGAAGGTACGTGACGCGACATTGAAAGATGATTTTCACCAAAACAAAACAGAGAGGGCAGAGATTGAGGGCAGAAATTTATCAACAAACCACAAATAGCCGATAAAGGAGAGGCGGGCGGATCTGACGTACAAAGAAGTGCGCGAGCCATTCCTGTTTATCTCAGAATCTGCGCATTCTAATTCCGTTATTTACACAAAACTTAACTACCGGACCACCAACTCCGAGCATTCCGGTGACGCAACTGTCCATTCATTGTTTTAGGTACTCTGAATATATCGACTTTGGGAAAAGAAAGAAAAAAGTCTGCCAAATGGGTGTGGCACATGGCTTCCTCGTATCCGAAACCCAATTGTATGGATGATCAGATGCATTGTAGCTAACCTCAAAATATCAATCTCCAACACCTTGCATTACCTTCATAGGGGACCAAATACTCGCCGTCGCACAATTCCTGAAAATATCATCGAAATCAGACAATAACTTCGTAGTTTTGCCTATTACAAGGGTTTCAAGACAGACCGAGGGACGGAACCAAAATTGTTCAGGAAGATCTTAAAAGTAAAATGATAGTGGATATTCTTATTTTGGAGAACATTTTTAAAATTTAAATTTGACAAGTGGAAACAATGCTCCCACTACCTTGGTGGACTCGGAAGCATTAAATACAGTTAAAAGAGAGAAATAACGAAACGATCAAATCATTGAGCAGAGCTGCACACCACTTTCTTCACTCGTTGTAACTATGAAGATGAAAAAACCGTAATGTTTTCTGTTCAAAGCTGATTTATCCATTTAGAATATTTTTTCGATGAAATTTGCTTTGGAGTCTGTTTTTGATTTTCTCTAAATGCCGCTTTTCTGTTTCAACGGTAGTGCGTCGCCTTCCTCATTCTAGTTTCCTTAAATTTCGTTGGGCATAGTTCCGATGGTAAGGACGAATTATTTCCTAGCTGCTCTTGGTTCGTTCTTGGATACTTTTTAGCTATTTTTCGTTTTTCCCCTTTCCATTTTTAGCCACAATTTATATGCAAGAATGCCAGCTACCTATTGCCAGGTGCTAAAACACTGAAGTTCAAAAATATAATTGAATCAATTCGGAAAAAAAGTTGCTTGAACTAGAAGAAAATCACAAACAGACCCCTAAGCGAATTTTTCCGCCAGAAATTGAGGAGTTTGATTCCAAAAGGTAGGTACTAAAGACCATTTTTATCAAAATTGAGTTAACGCTTTCCCAGGGTTTTAGGGGGGTAGTTCTTCACAAAAATGCGATCGTTTTGGAGCAAAAGATATTCTATTCCCTTGAAAAACGATGGTGAATATTCCATTTAATTTCAAAAGGTACTAAATCCAGCACAATGGCGGTCTCTTATCTGTTTTCAGTACTTTGTTGCAAAAAGTACTTTATCCTATTCGTTTGATTCCAAAAAGTACTAAACGCCACGTTTTGTTTCAAAAAGTACTAAATACACAAATCGGATAATTCAAAACTCGTTCAAAATTATTTTAAACTTTGAAGTAATTTACCTTTTTTCAGAAAATATTTATTATAATTTAGAAATATATAAAAAATAACATCCCTATGGTTTTTCGTGTTTTTCTCACGTTTGACCAAAATAGATATAGTACCTTTTGGAATCAAGCTCCTCAATTGGACTTACCATTCAAAATTCAACCTTTTTTTCGAAAAAAAGGATTGGAAATTAAATAATCTGAAGCGTGAATGAATAATGTGAATTTTGTCATAATATACCCTGTGGTGTTTTTGGGAGAAAAAAAATTCTTGAAAAACATCAAGGCATTTTGTTTGGAATGTTTACAAACAATAATGGGTTTGTTGTGGAAAATGAATTCTAGTTGTGGGATTCTTGTTATAGTGATGCACAGAAGGAGGAATGATACACGATACATGGTATTTTTAGTATTTTCGTTGTTAATTATTGATCAGTTTAAGAATGAGGAAATTAGTAAATTAATGAAGAGGTCGGAGGCGTTCAGTTCTAGTGATAAACCAAATACTAGAAGTGGCCTTAGGTTCTTCAACAGAACCATCGTTATTTTTGTCACAACAAGGCACCTACATGCACCCGATTTTTCGTATTCTTTTACATTTTCGACTATAAAACTTCATTGCAATGAAGTAAAAGGCTTCTTCAATGTAGAAAAACCGCGATAACCTTGGAAATTACTACACTCAGTACAATATGTTTTTGTTTTTCTTGAAAAGTTAAGAAAGCTAGACCTTGTGGGACCTTAAAGGGTATTTTGGGATGTAGGAGGAGAAATCCACACCATACCATTACCAAAAAAAGTATTCAGAAATGTTTGAGACTAGCTGATTCAAATTTGTAAGTCATTTATGATTGACGTGAGATTGAAGTTAAGGTCAAAGAATACTGCTTTGGTTGCTTGGGGTTTCTATGTCAACACTCATCAAATGAGAAGTTGACTGTTCTTGTTGCCCTCTTACACATGTACCAATAACCGAGCTGATCATAAGCTATAAGGATGGAAAGCTACTCGTTCTGATAATAAACACAATGATCGAAACTTCAATTAACTCTTTAAGCTGAAGTATTTTGCTTCCGAGTCCACCAAGATAACAGATGCATTGTTTCGATTTTTCTATAGGTTGAAAAAAGTTCTCCAAAACCAAAATTTCCACTCGCGTTTTACGTTTAAGACGTTCCAATTGTTTCTTCAAGAAAATTTTGGTTTCATGTCTGTCTGTCAGTGTATCTGCTTGTGTGTCTGTCTGTGTATCTGCTTGTGTGTCTGTCTGTGTGTCTGCCACGAAAATCCTTGTAACGGGCAAAACTACACAAAGTTATTGTCCGATTTCGATGAAATATTCAGGGATTGGGCAAATTGGGGTGGAGATGGTCCTCTAGGAAAATCATTGTCCCCGGATTGATAGTAGCCGCTGCGCATGCGCAAACGTGAAAACCTTGTAACGGCCATAATTATACATTTTTCACCCGAATTCGATGTAATTTTCAGGGATTGATTGGGTTGGCGTGTAGATGGTCCTCTATGAGGGTAGTGCTAGTTACTCAGAGATAGATGTTAGAAATTAGCATCTATCCATCGGATCATCTTTACATTTGGGTTATGGATACGAGGAAGCTATGTGCCTCACCCACGTGGCAGACTTTTCTTCTTTCCAGAACCACATTCCGACATTCTATCACATCATATCTCTTTCAATCGAAGATGATTGAAAGCAGATAATATTTTTGTGAAAGCCATAAGTTTCAAAGATCTATGACTGCTTATTTGATTCCAATGGATGGAATAATATAAACTCTAGGATAGTTATTGGTTACGACGATGGCTCGTATCAACTTCGACAAACATGATCAGATATTAGTGAAAAGCTGTAATAAACAAACTGCAAGACTATCTCAAAGCGTTCAGTAAAATTGGAATCGCGGAAGAAATTCTTCATTCTCATCAGCAGTAATAGAAGAGGTAAGTACTCGTAGATTTTAAAAAAACGGTACTCAAGTAATATTTTATTTGACTATAGTTATTTCAAGACTCCAATGATCTGTAGGCTTGGTCAGTTATTTACTGAGTAGGTATCGATTTATAGATTCATTTCCTAAAGGGTATTTATAAGTTTCATCACTTGTATAGAACAAAAAGTAGTATGAATACACTATTTTTCAGTAACTTTCCCCTACTTATGACTAGGACTTGATTATGCTACAGGAAGATCTCTCTACAATGAAGAAGGAGTGTATCCTAATGAGATGCTGAAAACTCAAACTGGTAGACTATATGCAAATCAAGTACCTAATGATGCATGCATGCCATGTAGAAAAAGCCTGATATGTTTGGCATTCTAACATGTAACAAACATTGTCGCATTGCAATGTCATAATCGCCGATACCCAACGATAGTTCTCATTAACTGCGTACAATGTATCAGTATAATATACATATTTTGTATGAAGTCAAGACATCCATTTATTATTAGTATGATATCACATTTGAGCAAGTATTGAACACCTGTTGCATGAGGTACCAGCAACTCATAGAAACCAGTCGATGTTATAAAAGCTGTACACTATGAGATCAAGTTCAGCATCAGAGCTGTCAACAAATAAATTGTTGTGGCAGCTTTCGAACAGAATTATGTTGTATTTGCATACATAACATACATGTATGTATCAGGTTACGTTTTGTGCAACTTTTGAATATCTTCATATTTAAGCAACTCATATTAACCAGTCAGTTTTATGGAGTTTGTTGAGATTGAGATCGTTATCAGAGCTGTTGACATATGAATTAAAGTAATAATCAGCTTTCGATAGAATTCTTTGATGAAGTTAGAAACAATATGTTATTTTCCAGTGAAAAATTGAAGCTGAGGTAGATTGTTATTAGGGCGTTACTAACAAAGGATAACCGCCCATAGAATTAAACCTAGCGACGCACTTAGGCCGTTGTTCCTCAAATACATAAGAGAGACACCATCAACAAGTTTATTGAAAGTATGACAACTTACCTCCTATGGGCTCGCATTCGTCGACCTTGATCATGACTGTATCCAAAGGTCTTAAGGTGGCGTGCCAAGTACCGGTGGTCGATGCCTATGTGATCGTTAATCAATCTAAGACCCGTCGTGAGATCGTGATATCGCAAATAGTTCTGGGATGACAGTACCTATACTTATTCCCTCAAGCCCTACGAGGTGTTCAGCGGCTGAAGGGACGTCTACTTCGCGACTATCCCCGCCAGCCTTAGTTTTAAGACGGATTTAGAATTGGCTCAGACGCGATGAACTGAGGGGTGGGGAGGGTCTGCCTCCCCTACAGTACCAAACTTATGAGATCACACATGGACTGACGGGGGCTGAGCACCTTCACTACTGTCAATGTGCAATAATTAATAGACTGCCCTTAACCTCCAAACGCAGGCAGGTGTCACACCATCAGCCAGCTCGCGATTTCAATGTCCTCTTTCCAGTCAGATACTTATTGACACAGAGGGAGCAGCAATGTTGAATTCTTTAAGTTGAGGATACTTCTACGAGTTATGTGAATACATATTGTTTATTAGGGTAGGCACTTTATTGGAGAAGCCATGGTAGAGCAATAACAGTAGGCGAGCGCTTTCGATATAAGGACATCAACAGGCCGAAATATAATGAGTTCCCTTTCGACGGCCTAATGATGAACATAATTACATCGAAAGCGTTTGCCTACTGTAAAACTAGGCACTCGACTCTCTGGTTTCGTCAGACGCTCAAATAATGAAGCACATATTTTCTTCATTATTAGGTAAAGATGAGATATTAACTAGCGTGCTAAGGAAGGTAATAGAGTTTTATTCACCGAACTAACAGTTGAACAAACGAGCTAGGGATCTTGATCACACATCAATATGTGGGAATTGAAATCGGGATGTGACTAATTACGAATGACACTAGAATTTGATTACTTTTATTGACACAACTGTTTTCGAAACCAACTTGAATCCAACTTCATTCAAATCTCAAATTCACAAATCATAATTCATACTTAATAATGACACGTCATACAACTTTTTGGAATTCTGGAAACAACAGTAACTAGGCAACGGAATAATAATAATAACTGGTAACGCATCTCGCTAATTCCCGTGATTCCTACACTCGACCATCTTGATGGCTCCTCGTCCTCGAGGAGATGGGACTAGCATCTTCACCATTGAATCCATCTCCATCCGTGTCGGATTCATCATCTGAGTTACAGCCTAAATTTCCAGCTTTAGCTGCGCATGATTTTCTTATGTGTTTATTGGGTTTGGTTCGCTTGATCCTATAAGGACCATGAAATATGTGGGAATTGAAATCGGGATGTGACTAATCACGAATGACACTACTTTTCAATTACTTTTATTGACATAAACTTTTCATGAAAACCAACTTGAATTCGACTCATTCAAATCTCAAAATCACAACTCATAATTCGTACTTAATGACTTAAAAAGACACGTCATACAACTTTCATCGGAATTCTGGAAACACAACAGTAACTAGGCAACGGAATAATAATAATAACTGGTGACGCATCTCGCTAATTCCCGCGATTCCTACACTCGACCATCTTGATGGCTCCTCGTCCACGAGGCGATGGGACTAGCATTTTCACCATTGAATCCATCTCCATCCGGGTCGGATTCATCATCTGAGTTGCAGCTTAAATTTCCAGCCATCCATGGTTTCAAATACTGGATCATGGTAGTTGTTTCGTGAGGCTCTTCTGAAGATACGATCCTTCGGTCGTCATTGGGTTTGGTTCGCTTGATCCTATAAGGACCAAGATATTTCGTATGCAACTTTGAACCAGGTTGTGTTCTTCTTATTGCAACCATGTCTCCAACATTGTGTAATCTTGGCTTCTTGTGACTCCTATTGAATGTTCTTCTTTCTTCTATCTGCATCTTCTCAATGTTCTTCTTCGCCTTGGTACGGATTTCGTCTTGCTCTTCATTAATTATCATCTGCATCTCTTCATCAATTATTCGCCTCAACTCAGCTGTATCGTTCAGTCTCATTTCTTTTCCCGTCATCCGTAGAACCCCAAAACACCTAACAAGTGGATGTGGCACATAACTTCTATTTCGACAATGAAGTCTTTGAAATCTAAACCTCCATCATATTATAATAAATTGAATTTAAATCGTTTGGTAAGAAAGCATGGTAATCTACATTCAAGTTCCACACCATCTCTTGGATACAATTTTTGTATTTGGCACAAAGCTGCCTTGTATCCAAAAGTGATAGTTGATGATGCATCACAAAGAATGTAAGCAATTAATGTACTATTAATTATAATGTACTGTACAATGTACTATATATTATAATGTACTGTAAATATTGTGAAAGTTATGCTTGTGCCATGAACTTAATGTTTATGCAGTGGGTGTTAGATCACAATACGTGACATTGATACTTGCAATCACATATAACAATGATATATTATGGGATAATTGGAACATCAGTCCTGCAGTCCTGTCCTGAATGTTCGGACATCGCAGGATAAAAACGATGTTTAGAGAACCCATTGTGTTGCTTAATCATGTAATTGAAATTAGTCTTGAATTACATTATTTAAAGAATACTCATGGATATACGTGGGAAAGGATATTAAGGAAAAGGATGTTAGTTTTTTAAAATGGTTAAGATTTTGTAAAATACTGTTATTTTTAGGTCGTCCCACAGTAAGACTTGGGCGTCCTTATGCGATTAATCTGGGGTAAAATTGGACAACACTCCACAGAAAAAAATTTATAGCTGATCGGATGCATAGTAGTTCATCTCAAAACATCAATCTCTAAGTACCTTGCACTACCCTCATAGGGGACCATCTACACGTCAACCCTCAGTATCTCCGATATTGTTGGAAAATTTAGGAGTTATGGCTGTTTCAAAGATTTCACGTTTGCACATGCGCACAGAATACTTTCAATTTGGGGGCCATGATTTTCATAGGGGACCATTTCCACGCCAACCCGCTTAGTTCCCGAAAATTTCGTCGTAATCATATAGGAATGTAGAAGAAATGGCTGTAACAAGGAAATACACGTTTGCGCATGCGCAGTAGCTACTATCAGTCTGGGGGGCAGTGATTATCATAGAGGACCATCTACCCAAGCCAACCCGCATAATCGCTGACAATTTCATCGGAATCGGATGAGAATTGTAGAAGTTATGGCTGTGGCAAGGATTTCATAACAGACAGACAGACACGGAACCAGAATTGTTCAGAAAGGTCTAAAACGAAAAACGCGAGCGGAAATTGTGATTTTGGAGGACATTTTTAAACCTTGAAAAGTGAAAGCAAAGCTTCCGCTACCTTGGTATACTCGAAGCAAAACTAGTAGTCAAGGAGCAGGAACCAACATGATATGCTGATCAAAGTAGAAAATATAGATGCGTAGAGTGTTGCACACGACCGAAAAACGTCTGCAAAGTGGGTGTGGCACATAGCTTCCTCGTATCCATAACCCGATTGTATGGATGATCCTAAGCATTCTAGCTAATCTCAAAACATAAATCTCCAAGTACCTACCACTATCGCAACAATCAATCTACACGTCAATCCGCACAATCTCTGAATATTGTTGGAAAATGTAGGAGTTATGGTAGTTTCAAGGACCTTTGCGCTTACGCAGAAAATACTTTCATTTTGGGGGCCGTGATTTTCATAGGGGACCATCTCCATTCAACTCGCATAACCCCTGAAAATTTCATCGAAATCGGGTGAGAAATGTAGAAGTTATGGCTGTGGCAAGGATTTCATGACAGACACACAGAAACGGAACTAAAATTGTTCAGAAAGGTCTGAAACGCAATACACGAGTGGAAATTTTGATTTTGAAGAACTTTTTTTTTCAACCTTGAAAAGTGAAAAAAAGCTTCCGCTACCTTGGTAGACTATATATTTTGTCTGTAGTCAGCTATGGGAGCAGTCATTCGCATTCGTAATTTAAAAGAAAAAAAACCTTAGTAGACTCGGAAGCAAAATAATAAACCGTTGTGTAATGATTTATAGCGTTTTAGGTTTATTGTTCGCCCATAATAAGATGCTCTATGGTGGGGCACTCATCGGAAAACCTGTCAATTTTGATTCAAAAACGTCTGCCAAGTGGGTGTGACACATAGATTCCTAGTATCCATGACCCGACTGTATAGATGATCCGATGCACAGTAGTTAATATCAAAACCTCAATCACTAAGTACCTTCCACTACCCTCATAGGGGACCATCTACAGCCTAATCCGCATAATCCCTGAAAATTTCATCGAAATCGGATAGAAAATTTAAAGTGATGGCTGTTACAAGGAATTCACGTTTGCGCATGCGCAGCGGCTACTATCAGTTCGGGGGTGATGATATGCATAGGGGACCATCCACACGCTTACCCGCACAATCCCAAAAAATTTCATCGAAATCGGATGAGAAATATAGAAGTTATGGCTGTGGCATGGGATTCATGACAGACAGACAGACACGGAACCAAAATTGTTCAGAAAGGTCTGAAACGTGAAACGTGAGAGGAATTTTCGATTTTGGAGAACTTTTTTTTTCAACGTTGAAAAGTGAAAACAAAGCTTCTGCTACCTTGGTGACTCGGAAGCAATAAAATTAAAGAACAATAATCATTTTTTCGTTTAGTTAGAATAAACATTATGAAATTGACGTTTTGAAGCAGAAGAATAATGATTATTATTAGCAAAACCATTACTGTCATTGTGACGTAAGTATTATTACCAATACCAGAAAGTGTTGGTATGTACATTGAAGGACACACATTGTCAGAGAGGAAAGTCAATTGTTGTGAAAAAAAGTACGATAGTTAATGAAAGCCATTATTCTTCTGTTTCAAAACGTTAATTTCATGATGATTATTCTAATTAAACGAAAATCTGATTATTACTGTTGGAAAGATGTGATCCCGGAGTTGTTTTTCCGTTGGGTGCCCCACAATACCACAACTCATCATAGGCAAACAATAAATCTAAAAAATTATGAGTTTTGGATTTGATTTTAAAAATTTAATACTTTGACTTAGATTTTCGAAAAGAACATCGTTGAAAATTTCATCAAAGTCAAACAGTAGCTTCGTATTAGGCACTATTGCCTTTTACAAGGACTTGATGACACAGACACGGTACCAGAATTGTTCAGGAAGGTCTAAAACGTTAAATACGAGTGGAAAATTGACATTGGACGACTTTTTATTCCAATCCTAGAAAAGTGAAAGCAATAACACTGCCGTGGTAAGCCAGAAAGTCGTATCTTGACTTCACCCAACTTTTGGGAAAACGACCTAATAGATTTCGTAGCGAAATAACTCTTTCACGGGATTATTTTTCCTTCTTTTACCACAAGTAAACGTTTTCGCTAAAAGAAATTAGTAGCCAAATCGATTTCTGGAGTCAAAATTAAACATTTTAAGCGTAAATTGTCAAAAATACGATGATACGAGTTTACGCTCTCGTAAACCCGAAGTTACGACTATTCTATTCTGAATACGCAACCATGAGACTTTGGAATGCTAAGCACAATTTAATTCCTGAAACTTTATAATTATCTTTAAATCAAGAAAACATTTCACCTTGATTATTTTGTCATCCTTCTTGGCTCAAAGTTCAGAGAGTTCAGATTGTAAGAAAAAACTGCTGAATCAATCAAAATAAACGTTTATTCACGTAAAGTATTAAAGTAAAGTCATCACTAAATTTTCAGTTTTCAGAGGCAAAAAGTCGTAACATGCCGAAGAAGAAGTTGTATCGTCGAAATACTAAGGCCCTGTATCAGTGTCTTGATACGAGTTTTCTTCTCCTGAATCGCTCTGATACGACTTGTTTCTTAGCAGAATCAAGTTAACACGCCTTAACGCGAAAATCGGGAGGCCTTTTTGAGGCATTTTTAGTAAAGATACGACTCTAAAACTTCGAAAATCGATAGAAATCGACCCCCAAAACCCCCGTGGACCAATACTCAATTTAATAACTAATACTCAATTTGGTCAAATTTTCACGTTACGACTTTATGGCTTAGTATGGCAAAATACTTGGTCAACTCTGTTGCGAAATATGACTAAAGAAGCACGTTTTTTCGCATAAAACTCAATTTTTTCAAGAAACTTCCCGCCAAAACCTTGAAACTGACATACCTTTGGAAAGTTGAGATCTCAGGTAGTTTTTCCCGTTGAGTGCACGCTTTTTTTTCCGGGGAATCGTTAGCCTGAAAAATAAAGATTTTCGAAAAAATTATTAATGTTGACTTTGACTTATTTTTATTTATTATTTTTACTCTTATAAATGGCATTAAGAAATTGGGTTTCCCATTAAACGGATAGGAAATTTAACGCTCTATCCAACGGTGTAATCAGATTTGAAGTTGCATGAGCAATAAGGGAGTTATGACCATCCTAGTGCCGCAAGGTTGAAAATACGAATAAAAACTTCAAAGTGAAAAAAAAAAAAAAAAAAAAAAAATTGAGTGGATTTGAAAAAACTGCTAAGAGACATATTTTGTTGAAAATTAGTTGTAAAATCGATCCTTGAATTTGGACCATCCAATGGTAGGCACCCTGTATATTCTTACACCTTTCACATTCATGTTGATTAAGATTTCGAAAACATACAATTAGCGGAGCAAATTGATAAACAAGTACCAACGGCAGTAATGAGATGGATAGGTACCAGTGGCGGCTCCTGCCCTGAACTCAGGGGGTGCACGGAGATCAGAAGCTATGGAGAAGGGACAGAATAGGTGCTTTTCTCTGCCAAATAGAAATTTCAACGATATGTAAATGGGATAAATCTTGGTAACTTTTTCATCTTAAAATTGCAAACGGTACTAAATACGTAGGTGCAATAGACACGAAAAATAATGTTCTCTAGTGGTTAACAGAAATTTCTGAAATACCTACTTAATCATCAAAGGTCTAAACCCAAGAAATGCATCCATCTTATTGTAAAGCTGAAATGTGTATTTGCCCGTGACGATTCAAAACATCGTCCAACTCGGAAGAAAAATTAACGATAATTCGAGACAGAATGTACCTATTTTTGTTAACCGTTTTGGTTTTTTGCATCAGATTAAGATGATATGCACTGTCGAGTTGTTGCATTAGGTATATTTTGACGACCCAATATACGCAAATCTACCAGCGCGTTTTTATGGGAGACAGCCAATGCGTTTTTTTGGCTAAATGGGAGATCACTTATGCCGTCTTTAACCCAAGCCTCATATCGGTTGGTATAACAAAGTAGGCAAGCAAAACAAAATAATTTGTTAGTCACTTCACACCTGCAAAGCCAATCTACCTTCTTGTAATAATATTATAACAAGTCGAATATTATTTGACATTTAACTCACGGTACGAATCTGCACGACTTTTAAATTTTAACGTCTGCTGGAGAGACAGCAAGGGGCGGCCAGTTTCTGGAATGTCGCACTTTTTCACGACCGACGAACACGAATAGTTTACGTTAATGTAATGCACCGAATTATTCATAGTACCTACAACACTCCTAAATAATCACAATACTTTGAACAAAACGGTGGACCGAAAACGAAAAACGGGAAATGCCCTTATCAGTTCTGTTTGTTTACGATAAGGAAACCGGGAAACCAGTGAGCCAGGAAGACAAAATAATAAAATTGGAAATTCACTCACTCACACACCCCAGGTGCACAGCCTCTGTGCTGCTCCTCAAGGTCACATTTCGTGCTCTCTGGTTGGTCAATCTCACGTGCCTGCCTCCCTCGAATGACGTCACCCTCCTCGAAATGGAGCATAAAACTGGATTTGCGCGAACCGCCGCTGATTGGTCAGAAAAGAGGGAGCTCCCCGCCACTGTTTTCGCGCGTAGATTCAACTAGCACAGTACCTACGATCGAGTCTTCTGTCACTAGCCAACTCTTCAAACCCAGAGGAACTAACTTTGATTTTTTTTCTTTTTTAATTGGCTGGGGGTGCACATGCGCCTATGCTCCTATCAGCAGCCGCCCCTGATAGGTACCTACATGGAAAAAAAACGAAAAGTTTGACTAGAGTTCCTACTGCTTGAAGCCTTTGGCTAAAATTCAAGAAACATGGAACATGCTTCAGCCGCGCTTTTCGGCGAAGTAGTGATGGGGTGAATGGATGGACCCCCGAGTGACAGACGCTCGTTTTCGGGTGGTCAGTCCAAGCCAAAGCATGTTCCATGCTAAAAATGGAGGAATGTGATATTTGGGTTGCATACTTTGTCACAAGGCACAGGATGGTTCCTTTCCCTATCCCAACCATGCTAATCCTAGTAGTCACCACCCTGGTGAGAGGAGAAGTACCCTACTTTAGGGTACTTCTTCAACAACCAACAACCGTCAAGTAGGAACGGCACGATACCACCGATATGTCGGAGTATCGATACTTTTTTGGTATCGATACCGATATTTGTATCGATACTTTTGATTAAAAAAACTCTCACCGATGTATTGGTATCGATACATTTGCCTGAAATATCGGAGGTATCGATACTTTCTGGACGATATTAGCGATATATTTGCTTCAGTAGACTGATAGAAAAAATACTAAATTAGCACCCAGAAAAGAATGCCACATTTTTTCTGCCACAGAATAATTCTCAATGACCTCAGAATAGTATGAATTGAAAAGATACATCGCTTCTAATATTCTTCATGGATATTCAATAACCTTCCTCGCATTTGAGTTTTTCATTTCGCTGTTTTTCTTTTAATTTTATTTTCGTTTAATTTTTTATTCAAATTCATTTTTATTGATTTTAAATTAATGGTTTTTTATTAATATAATGATAATATAAATATTTCTTAATTATTAGGGTTTTCATTTGGTTTGCAATACCTATCTAGGTGAATGAATTTGAAAATATCGGGGTATCGATACTTTGAGCCGATATTATCGAAGTATCGATATCTTACAATATCGGTTCCGAAAAGATATCGGGTATCGATACTTCCTGAGACATATTGTATCGAAAGAGGTATCGATACATCGAAGTATCGTGCCGTCCCTACCAACAAGAACGTAGTCCTAGAAGTAGAAGTGGTCCTAGCACACCGAGGACAAGTAGCGATACTTTCGATATTTATTGATCTCGATATTATGTTTCGATATTCCGATGTTTGTATCGATATTTTTTGCGATATTATCGAATATCGAAAGGAAGTATTGATATCGAAAGAAAAAAATTATCGTTTTTGATGGATAATTTGAACTGGCATTATGTTAGTAGATATCGTTAAAAAAAATAAGAAAAAACATATTCGATTATCGATAATCGAATACGATACAGTATCGATACAAAATATACGATACCCGTCTCTAATCACCACCAATGAAAAGCGAGGAGCCCGTCACATGTCCTCTTGGCGCCAAATATGATCCGCTACATCTTTACCAATAGTGACGGTTTTATTGGAACCCTTTTTTTTCATTTAGATGAGATGTAAAATTAGAGGCGAACGCACCGAACATCCAGGTCACTTATCTGTGCAAAAGTATTCGTGAAATATGATAAATCGACGTAAATGTGACGAACTTATCAGGAGAAAAGGGTTACCACGATAGTCGCAAGAAAGCGCTGGAGGTCCGGACCTGCAACGGGCAGTTCTTAGATCTTCCAATTAAAAGACGTTGGTTGCCGCTCCCGCTAGTAAACAAACAAATTTCAAGAGACAAAATATTATTTATAATGTTATTGAACTAAATAACGAGAGATTATAGAAGTTGAACGGTTCAGGAACAACTTGGTAGTTCAGCTCGAAACCTTTCTGACTGTCATCAGTTGTAATCCAAGTTTGACGTCGAAGTTTCCCGTCGTTGAAGTCGACCCCAACCACTGTCAGAATGGAAATCAGGTAAGCGTTCCAACGATAAGCTTTCCCGTTTATTACTTTTGTGGTTTCTCTTTATTAATTTTCTACAGTAGGTACAACTTTGATATAAAGCTAAAAGGTAAGATAGAAGCAGACTGATGAGTCCGATAAATTACACTAGATTACAAAATTTAGGGGTGGTCTGGCTGCCTCGTTCTTTCACCACTTTTCTTATGGTATTTGGTGCGCTGAATCCGAATCTGACGTCAGTTTTTTTGTTTATGTCGGATTTTCAAGATATAGCTAGTTTTAAGATTTTTCTAGTTCTCACTTTTCTTCATTTTTTAGTGAAAACTCATCTCAAAAAGTACTCAGACTTATAGGAAATTTCATGTAGAATCCGAATGTGTACTTAGTTTTTAAGTTAAACTGTGTTAAACCCCTATTTTCCACAAAACGTATCAAAAAACACCGGTTCTCAACGTTTTTTCTTCGGGTTTTCCCTTACATTTTGCCACTTGAAAAAAAAAATTAAGGCTAAAAAATAATTTCTCGGGCTTTTACTTTGTAGGGGGGACACCCCAGAGGAGAATGAGACCAATCGCAGCCTCCTAAACCCATTAATAACGAAGGAATGAGCTTTTTCATGGCACTGAGATGAAAATTCACAAAAACCGTTAGTTAATTTTTCGAGATAAGTATGTGCGTTCCTACATCTGTTCTCCTCAAATGGATTTTCCTTTCTTCTACATTTTTTATGTTTGTCACCTATTAAGAGTAAGATCGAAAATAGGTACTCGAAGGGGGAGTAAATCATAATTGGGAAACTCTTGTTTGGTTAAGTGATTTTAATTCAGTTTTACAAACGAAACACAATAAACTGCAGAAAAGTTGACGGTGTAAATCATTTCATGATGGCTCAGATGAATCAAAAGTTGGTAAAATGTTTGGTTCCTCCACCTCAGAGGTTCCACCAACATATGAAAACCATGGAAGAACGGTACAAAGGGTATTGGGAAGTTCACATGATGGCGGACTATTGTTGGACAGGTAAAAGAGATGTACCTCAGGCGGCGAAGTTTTCTCTACATAGATGCCGGCGATGAAACCTCTGCCCCACGCGCATGTGTGAGTAGAATGTTGTAGTATCCAAGAGGGATTTCTGTGCATGGATACTCAAAGACAGTTGGCTAGCTATGTCACGATTGGCTAGCTACGTCACACCATTCAAATCTTCAACTTTCCTTAGCTTCTCTGATTTTTTAAAAACATTCTCTCGACGAACAGACTCGATTACTGTTATTCCTGAGCCTTACTCTTTTGGAAAAAAAAATAGAAAAAATTGACTGAAATACCCCATTATCATTTATTTATCTTATTTCAGGTGCATCACACATGCTGACGTTTTGTGACTCCAGTTTTGAAGGTTGCCGGCGCCTTCCCTAACAACTCTGCCTCCTCACCCTGAATACAATGAATCAGATGTTGCTAACAATATGGCGCCATTTTTTATTGGTAAAGAAATCGCCATCAACTGTTGGAGTGAGATTCCCAATCTCGAGGTAAGATATTGAGCTACCCTTGCAGGGCAGCTCAGCTCCATCATCCTAAAACTGTAAGGGATGGCATTTTTTGTCCTCTCATAAAGTTCCGGTCAGGAAATAATGAGCCCTAGATGAGCTATACAAACGCTATAGATGATGAATCGATCAGAAGTGAATATTACAGAAAGTCCTCCATCGATGTGATTTGAGAGAAGGTCTGGGTAGAAGTGAACGTATAACGAACGTGCTCATCCTCGTCTGGAAAAGGGGGATCCTATGCTGCTTCATGACCACTTTTGGCGCTTTGTGGAAGGTGGCTAGAGGGGGTTAGCACCCACCCCATTAGGTTTGGTGGACTTACAGTGCTGTATGTAGGAAGTGGTAGGCGATAGAGAGTTACAGCAGCCCAAGATACATAAAAAAACGCGAGACTCACGTCGAAAATGCTGAGGCCAAAGGAACACGGTTCTCGTGAGAGTCGCGTAAATCCCGTGAGGACAACCTACCACTCAACTCCTTGTTTTCGTAGATGAGCTAATGGCCGCCGTCAATCAGGTTATCAGTCAGTTTCTTTCGTTTTGAAGTGTTTCTGTGAATCTTTTGCGAGTTCTTTATCTTAGGGGTCGCGGTTAAGTGAATTGAATATCCCTTATACATTTTGTAGAGTCTGAAGTGAATGAGGAATTTCACCATGTCGGAATTTCCTATTTTTGACCCCAAAATCGGATTCAGCACCTCTAAAAACCCCCTAAGGCAAACTTTCAGCCCGAACTTCCTAATTTACGAATAAACAAAACAGTGTAGAAACGAATTTTAAAAAAACCGGGAAAATGACGTCATGCTGGAATAGTTAATTTATGGCCGCTTGAAGCGCTGAGATCGAGAAATCCATAGTCCCCAGATGCAAAATTTCATGAAACAATAAAGTTCGAAATCGAAAAACTGAAGAAAAAAATAGAAAAATGAGATGGGGAAAATCAGGTTTCCTCTGTTTTTGTTCGATTTCTTTTCCATTGAGGACAAGTTTCCGCTACCTTTCTGACCGACTTCGTAATTATTTCACTTTGACATTCGAAGGTTACATTAGAATATAATACGAAAAATAGATTAGTCCGAGGTCGATCATTAACTACCAATCTCGAAGAATTCGGTCGTCTTTCATTTACTCTTCAGACAAGGGGATAGACTACAATGCATGATTGCTCACATTTATTTTGAATATTAGTTATTTATACTTGTACGTTCATTTTGGGTAATTATTAAGCGTACTTCATTGATTTCCATTTATTTTCCTTCCTGTATTTCTTCATTGGTCCAACAAAAACAAAAGACCGCAGATTGAGCTAACATTACCTATGGAGTGTTGTAAAATCGAAAGCAACGTCAATCACATGAGCATGGCGGGATTGACGTGAGACTCATGTCAGCTAGTTAGCATCCACTCAATGCTCGCCCTAGCAGCGTCTCACAGAATGACAGCTATGAATGTCGCTGTAACTCTCTAATATGCCAAAGCTACGCTTATGTAGAATTTTGACACAGCTGAGAAACAGTTAGCTTTGACTAGCGAGGGTCTTTCCATCTAATACCTCGATCCATGGTTGGAGGAGTCATCAGGTGTTGGAGGTGGAATTACTGGTGCTTCCCCGAAAGACCCCTCTCATCTGCACCCTATGCTAATTCTCTATAGATACCTATAGAATTTATGGTCGGGTTTCAAAGTTTGATAATTAGGAATGGGGAGAATGGTTCAGAGAAGATAGTAACAGCCAAAACTATCGACTTCAGGGCAATTTCGTAGTTAAGAGGATTGTTTGTGATCAGTCATGATCTTTAAGCAATGATGCAAAATCGTGTGCTATGTTGATCATATTATTAAACGTGTTTTGCTTGTAATAATTATATGTTTGTTTCAGGACTATGTGCATTTTTACACCCAAGTGAATGTTAATTCAACGTCAGTTCCCGAAGGTCTATTTGCCAGAATCAGACCTATCTATACCTCGTCATTTGTAGCCTGGTACCTGCTAACTAACTTGGGAGTGAGTTAACGCCACCAGGATTTTGTATTGTGTCGCTGGGTAGCTTACATATTACGTATGGATATAACTCACACACATGGATCTGATAGAAATGATGATAATATTGGATGAACCATCGTTTCATAAAATTTCCCAGAATCTTTGCCAAAAGTTACAGCCTTTGCACTCTTCTATGGGGCTAAGGCAAAATCTCGTCTGATCTCCCCTTCGCCATGTCTGTGGTGACCTCCGCCACGAGCATCCGAAATCATTGCAGTGCAACCACGTTCACCCCAGTTTTCTATTTACTGTGCTATAAATTCATTTGAGTATCATTAAATACTAGTTATAGAGCTTTCTAAATGTAGAGGAATAAAATTAGGTATTGAGCACCTACAGTTCCATCAAGGACTATCAGTTTGAGAATGAAAGTTGTATAATTTGGTAGAATGGAAAATCATAATTACCTAACGTTAATCACCAAAGTGATAATTTTCAAGTTTAATAATGTTTCGAAAAACGTAAAAGGCGGCAGATATCCGTATAAAGAAGTATTTCATCGAACTAGATACCTATAGTTATTATATGTATACTCCTCAAAAAATTATGTAGATCGACCCAACAGACTATGTCAATGGGGGTGTGCCTTGATTTTTTTTAGATTTTTAATCGAAAGTAGACCTCATCCTGAGAATTTTGGCACCAACTGCGACCTTCTAGCGTGAGTAGACCTGTTTCTATGATTTTTCAAAGTTTCGACCGTTTATGACGTCACGCGCCCCTCTCGCCAGGGCGGGACCCCCCAGCCCACTGTGACGTCATAAACGGTCGAAACTTTAAAATTTCTTAGGAAGAGATTTACACGCGCTAGAAGGTCGCGGTTGGTACCGAAATTCTCAGAATGAGGTCTACCTTAGATTAAAAATAACAACGAACAGTTTTTCCTACCCAGGCGCTCACCCTATTGATTGGGACTGGGGTCAAGTGGAAATTCAACAACTTCTTCGCCGAGCTTTCGGTATATTTATTACCAACCTTCTTCAAGGCTCGAAGGATGTTTTATTTAGTGAAACCCACCAAACGTCAACTTAAGGGGACCAACAAGTCGATTCCGCGCCGCGGGCAGCTTGTTATTTTTTTGCAATATTTTCGCCATGAGTCGCCCGATTTTGATGAAAAATTTTCAGAGATTGGTCCTCTAATAATCGTGGTAGATTGGTGAAAATTTGAAATCAATCGGGTTTACCAGAACGAAGTTGTAGCCCCGATTATAATGATAAGCAAACCTCATTTTTTCATCAAAATGTTCCTTTTTCTCTTGAACCACTCAAGCTACAGGTCTGAAACTTTTACAGCATACTCAGTAGGTACAGTGTGCAAGATATGGCAAGCAACTTCCTTCAAAACTCCCTAGAAAAAAAATTTCAAGAATTTTCAATTATAACACATATTTTGAAAAACGAGCCTTTCTGGTGAACTTTCATGATTTAATATCGCAGAATGTCTTGCAGTATTTGTAGATCACAACTATGATAACATGGTCTGAAAATTTGGTTGCATTCGGACGAGTAGTTTCCTGGAAAAAGGAACATGAGTGCTCAAAAATGAGATTTTAAGCCCCCCACACACGGGCGAGCATGTTCGCGAGCCTGTTGGCGAACATGCTCGTAAACATGTTCGGCGTTGCCCACAGACGATCGAGCATGCTCGCGAACATGCTCGGCGTTGCCCACAGACGAACGAGCATGCTCGCGAACATTCTCGCCGCTGCTTTTGGAGGACATTAATTTTTTCATTTCTCTTCGAAAAGAGGCACGCAAACTATCAATTTTCGCTTTCACAAACTTTTCATCTGCGTTTGGAAAAATGTCCTTACATTTTTCTATCAAGACGTCCAAACTTTCCTTTCGTAAATGTTTATTACTATAGTTTCGACTTTTAACGTCCCATAAACACCGCTGTTCCCGATAAAGTTCTATAAATTCCGTCCAGAACTGTTTGTTATCACTGAACGACATTTTATTAATGTTAACTTAAACAAAATACCACTAATTCTCACTAAAACTGCTCAAGAGACACGTCCGCACTGCTTCTTCAACAACAACAACAAGAAACTAGCGGCCCTGCAGTATTGCCAATCCAAATCAAGAAAATTACCTGCTGCGGGTGAACAGCGAACCGGCGAACATGCTCGCGAACATGTTGGTTGTCCCCACAGACGGCCGAGCATGTCCGTGTTGGCGCTCGGGCTCGCCGGGTCCGACGAGCCGAGCGCCGAGCCCAACATGTTCGCCGGTCCGAAGGCTGGTAGACCCCACACACGGGCGAGCATGTTCGCCGCCAACACCGTCACGAACATGCTCGCGAACATGCTCGCCCGTGTGTGGGGGGCTTTACAGGAGAGCGCTTTGAATCGAAAAAACGCGGCAGTCAGATCACGGCAGTCAGATACCGGCAATTGGATTGGCCGTTTCTCAGCCAATAAAACTGCATTTTCATTCTCGATAGTAAGAACCGATATATCGAACCAGAAACATCGACTGGCCACCTCAAATCTTCGAAAATAATAACAAAGAACAAGCTAACCTTTTCTCGTCGCGAGTTCCTATTTTGTGTACATCACGCGAGTTCGTATTTCGTGTGTTGTGTACCTACGTGTTTTTCCGCGTTTTGTAGGCAGTTCCTTGTTGTTTTCGGAAATGCTGAGGTCCAATCGGATATTCAGGAAAAAACCGACGATTTTTACGGGTCACAGGCCCCATGATTTGTCGGTTGAACCTCAACATTACATACTAGCGTTCACGGCCGTTGTTTTTCTTCTAGTTGCGCTCTGGGGCTAACATATTGCTCGAGGCCACCTGACGCGCTAGGTTCCAAGCACTATTTGAAACACTTCTAGTCATCATATTTGGATAATTTTTTTTTGAAATCTTAAGAATCAAGTATATTATTGAAAAACAGGAAAAAAAAATTTTGACCCTCCCGACCAAAAATCGACTTGTTGGTCCCCTTAAAAAGAGCGTCTTCTTTTTCACCTTCTCTTTTTTATATTGACTCTTGGAGGTTTCACTAAATAAAACATCCTTCGAGAACTGAAGAGGGAAATAAATTTACCGAAAGCTCGGCGACGAAGGTGTTGAATTTCCAGTTGACCCCAGTCCCAATCAATTGACGTAGTTTCCTAGCTACTGAAACTCACTCTACTCCCAGCTAATGAAAACTTACCAAGTAGCATTTACGAGGGCGGATCAAATAGGACTTTGCCAGCTGAGAGTGGAGTTTCGTCTTTCACTGGGGCTGTCTACCCCTTCCTCCGCCACTCCACACTGGCATGCTTCGATTCGGGTGTGTAATGATGGACCCATGTTTCTTTGCAGGTGACGATTCGATCCAAAAAAGCTTTCCCTTCTTCCTCACACTTTCAAAAAGCCTCTGGCAGGCCTCTTAAGCCCCTTAACGGCCTCTTAACTTCTGATCTGCAGTCAGAAGACGAAGGACCCACCTGGCACGAACTTTTCAGAATCCTAGGTCCTTTGTGATGATCATTTGGCAGCTCCCAAAACTAATTCCTACCTGTGCTGCCATTTCCGAAACAGTCACACGCCGATCATCCTATCACAAACCGCACGAATGTTCTCTTCTGTCATGCTGCTCCGGGGACGACTATCATGTGCTTGCTCTGCTCGTTCTCTTCTCTCCTGAAATTCTTTGTGCCAGGCAAACACTCGGGTCCTTGTGAGGGGTTTGTCTCTGAACTAGGCAGTCAACCTTTGCCAAATTTCTGATGGTTTGACTCCTTCGCAGGCAAGACATTTGATGATAATGCTTTGCGCAATAGAAGTAGGCACCCGTTTCTCAGACATCTCGGAAACTACTAGTTTATGGTCTTAAACCACGTGACGAAGTCACAAAGTCCTCTCTTGGACTTTGTCATGACCCCACACGAACAGCCTAGAAGCGACAGCCAGCTCCCATCAAGCATTGGCGCTCAGAGATCAAAGCCCCGTTTATATTTTATCCACCCTCGTAGGTGTAGTTCTTTGATATTTCGAGTTTCCTCTAATAATCTTATCTAGTTGTCTCAGACTTTTATTGATACCATTCCTGTTTCACAGGCCCACAAGGATTCATTCAAAACAATCGAGTTTGGAGTTGAGCATACACTACATAAAAATGAGAGAGAAATAACTTTTGAATTCGTCACTTCGAATTCACTGCAACCATATTTCATGATCCTCTTTAAAAGTAAGTACTCACTTTCTTTCTTGAGGGGTTTTTATAATTGCCTCTGTTAGTACATTTATTGTCTGTAATACGACGTTTCGAGCTGGCCTCTAGATAGAAGTTATTGGCTCCCAAGATCCGATTTAAAAAAAATTAAGTGAAATAAAACTATATCTCTTTGAGATTCGAGGATCATAAGTAAGTTCCAGTTTGGATTTGAATCCTTACCGAAACGATATTTTCCTTTCCTGGCTGGCCCAAATTTGTAGTTCTCGGTTTTATTTGTTCTTCCTCCAGATAACCTACTTGTCTGCCTCCTAGACTTCTGATCTCATTGCTGAACGAGTGGGGACGTTATTTGTTTGTTCCGAGCTGGAACGGATCACTTAGGATCATATCAATAATTTTGGTACTTGTTGGATCTAATGAAAGGAACGCGCTTTTGGTCGCTTGTTGGACTAAGGAACTTTATTATTGGGCACGTTATGATTTCATCGAAATTTGGGTCAAGGCGATTCTCTCTGTTAGCAAGTAAAGTAAACAACCATCTCAGGATGAATTTTTGTCTGACTGCCATTCCTGGCATTGCGGACGTCTTCAGCTGTCTTCCAAAGGGAAGATCAGAATTATTCTGATGATTTCGCTCACAGATACTCATTGCTTCACCTGCCTAAGTGGAGCGGGTGTGGCGGAGTTGCAGTTTCGTTTAATCTAAATTGTAAATTTCACGGCTTCAAGACTTAAATTATTATTTCGGCTCATTCAGTTACCTAGTTTAGTTTGATCCAGTTACTAACCTGTTATTTCATGTGTTGGAAATAAAGTAGTAATTCACTCTCAAAAACTTCTTTAGATTGTTTGCTAGAAATAGTAAAAACTCGAAAAGATCATAGGCACCATCCGGGGTTCACCTGCGGCCCAACTAGAAAAATTATCAATAGGTACCTTGTGTTACCGCCCACAAGCAGTCACCAATCCAGATAATTTCCCAGGCTGAGCGCGGCTGGACTGCTCACTAGACCAGTCGGGTCGCAGCCGCGGCGGCTGTCATGTAGCCGCCCAGAAAGGCCCATGTAGCCGTCGGCCGCGTCAGGGAAATCAGTTTCATCTAACACCACTGAAGCAGTGGGGAGCGTCTGGTCGCGAGCCGCGGCCGCCCGCTGCAGACGCGCCAGGAAAATCGCACCTTAAGGAATTAAAGAATTGCACCTGAAGTTCTATTCACTAATCTCACGTCAATACTAGTACTTCTGTTGAAAGTCCGAGATGGCAGAAATGGCAGTTGGACGAAAATTCAACCTGAGATGGCTATTTACTTACTAGCACTTCTATGTAATGTCTGCATGCTTCTGCATCAATGCGGAATTCTACTAATTCATAATTTCATTGAAGTCCAGTCTCGCTAATTTTACCCACTTCATCATCATTTCATTGATATACACGAATAAGAAGCCATTATTTAAATTTTTAACAATCATGATTGGATTTGAATCTCCACAGAGCCTTTGGTTGAAAGATTGGAGCTAAATGCTTCAAGGACTTTTGGGTGTTTCATCTTGTTGACTAGATTTGTCATTTCCCTCCAAGTTACAATGTTTATCAACAAAATACAACTTGGTAAATTGAACATAACTTTCCATTAAGACCTGGTAATTTTATTCTCAGATGAGATGGGAGACGAACTATTTGCTGGCAACTGTAAGTTTACCAAGGAGACATTATCGATAAGAAGTATTCTCCCGTACCTTTCATCAAAGGTAATACGACACGCTCTAAATTCGACCTCATGACTCGAATATTGAGGAAATCGACAGCATATTGCATTATTTTGAACTATTCTGTTGTTATTATTAAACAACCTGTCTAAATGTTGTTTCAGAGCTTGAAGAATTTGTATTTTGACGGAACGTACATGAACTGTCCCAGAATTCCATCTGCTGATCAAATCGAACATTCAATTATTACCACGATTAAGTAAGGAACATTTCCTCTTCCAACAACATTTATGTTTCTATCACGACTATTAATTGAGACGGGAGATTTCAAAACTTTCTTTGTTCTTATGACACGGGCTTAACTGTACGAAATCGAGATCCAATTTTTATTAATTTTTTCGAGTTTGTGTGAGTGAGCCCTTAGATGGTTGGTCCCCTTAAAACTTCATCTATCAGACCCTGATTCCGTACAGTTTCACTCGTGACATTAGATCAGAGACTGTCTTGCTAAAAATGAATGTCGATAGTGTTGGAACCCACTGTCTTGTTAACTTACGGTTGTGGCGTAGTTTATATATAGCATTTTCGAATTGAGTTAAACTTTTTCCATTTAGGTTTAGTCCTTTTTCATTTTGGTTTAAACCTTTTCCATTTAGGTATAGACCTTTTCCACTTAGATTTAAACCTTTTCCATTTAGATTTAAACCTTTTCCATTTAGATATGAACCTTTTCCATTTGGATTTAAACTCCATCAAAACGTCAGTAGTTAGCCCCATCATAGTAAATAAGTGCCTACCTACTAAAATTTCATTAGGCTAGAAGTAAAAAAAAGGAAACGGTAAGAGAAAATACGCATTTTTGAAAGCTTGTTATGAATCGGAAATCTCGGTAATGGATAAGGAGCCGAAGGCGTTTGGTTGAGAAGGAATTTGTTAGTTTCTTCTCGAAGGCGTTTGGTTGAGAAGGTATTCGTCAATTCCTTCTCAATGCAAACTTCTTTCCCCACAATGCTATGTCGTGTTCCTTAATCATGAATCACGCGACAGTGGAGCCAGCCAGTAGCTCTTAGTTTTAATGACTGAAAATCAGTTCCGACCTTTCAATTTGCTGGGGTTAATTCCATCTCAGCAAACATGAGCGATTCCAGTTTTAGTGAAGACGCAACTGACGCAACCAACTCGGGGTTGCAGCCGTACTACGTACAATCGGATATCAAGTTCTGAAGATTCCAGTACCGCTGAAGAAAGGGAAGGAACTAAAGTTAGTTTGGTAAATATGATAATAAATTATTTTCTTAGGTTGGATAAATAGTTTGATGATATTGATCACCAATAATAACAACTGTTAAATAATCATAATATTCTGCATTTGATTTTCCCACGTGTTGAATTTGTGACTTGGGTACTTTTACCTCTAAGGCCCACTTTCACCAAAAGTTGTTCTAAACTTGCTTAGCTAAACGCGTTAATAGTTAATCTGAAGGAATAAACCCGGCAAGATGGTGAGCGTCTTTCACAAACCCAAATCATCGTTAAACGTCGTTTAAGACAATCGAGTTTGTCGAAACTTGAAATTTTGAGCGAAACGAATGAAAGTTGGACATTATGACGTATTTGGGCAATAGAACCGTTGAACAACAACCACTACCGCGCTTGATATCAGCAGATTGCCGCCTTGTTTATCTTTATCAGTGTCAGTTTTTCGAATTCCTTGTTTTTATTATTTGCTGATTCCTGCGATTTGTTTCGAGTTTTCCGGTTCCCTTCGTTTTATTTTGCTGAATATTTTCATCACCTACCTATTGAGTTATTACACATCATCACTTTGAGCCACAACGAGCGCAATAACTCCAGTATTTCTCCAGACTCAAGTACCTTCCTTGATGTATCCTAGTGAAACACAGTGACCGCCGCCTTGTTCTGAACGGCAGGAATTTACTTCGATAATTTGAATGATTACTGATGGATGTAAACTCGAAGATGAGGGCCCCCGATTTCACCTCAATAAAAATTTATTTTGGTTGAACTGGTCTTTTATGATAGTCAATTTGTATAATTGGTCCGAATAGAAACAACCAAGGAATGTAGGTTGCACTATTATGTTATTGAAAAAACCATTATTCATTTAAAATTAACGTGTTGAACTTATTTGTATGACGGGAACTCGAGGCGAGTGTCAATCTAGTCGAGCACTTGGACGACTCGGGGCTTGGAAAGGCGGTAATTCAGTAATGTACATAATCTCGGAATGTGGAATCCGATCCAGGATTCGACTCAGACGTCGTCGTCATCGTCAGACGAGTCAAAAATAATTCGAAATGCATAAATAATTACAAATTTCATTTCGAAAACAATCACAAATCAATAAGCGGCCATATTGAATTGGTAGTTAAACGAGGTTTCCTAGTTTATTCGGCCGATTTTTCGACCGTTTAAACCCCCCCAAGATGGTGTTTAAACTCGTAAATCGCTCTGGTGAAAGACGATTTTTACTGAACATCGTTTATCTCTCGCCTCGTTTGGTTTTAACTCGATTTGAATGTTTGGTGAAAGTGGGCCTAACTCCACGATAATTTCCTGAGTTTAAATCCAAATGGAAAAGGTTTAAATCCGAATAGAAAAAGTCTAAATCTAAGTGGAAAAGGTCTAAATCTAAATGAAAAAGGACTAAACCTAAATGGAAAAAGTTTAACTCAATTCGGAAATGCTATAAAATGCCTGGTACCTGGTTTCAAACTACTTTTGTTTGTATCACAAGAAAGATTCCCTCAAGGCTTATAATTTACTCTGTTGATGCATTCTCATTTTGCAGAGCCCATAAACGGAAAATAGTGTACATCAGTGCCAACATTCTTGGAAATGAAAACATTCTTTGCATCATAGCTCAGGCGATCAATGTAAGTGTTGACGACTCAAGTTCGCACTGACTCATGCTTGTCAAAATCCAAGATAGCCAAATTGTAACATGCATGACTTACGAAGTAGTTTCTACTGGTTTCTGAACAGTATGTTCCTGATTCCTAAATGAACGGAAATTCCCATGTTCCTGTCTAACTTTCTCATTTTATTTAATTACAGAAGAAGATCCAAGTTTGTCCTGAGAAGTTTGCTGTCCTGGGAAAACTCGGTCTCAGTAAATATTTTACTATTGAACCCTCAACGACGTACATTCGTACAATTGATTACAGCCAAATAAGCATCAAGAAATCAATAAGAAGGTACGCCCAGTATGATATAAGATAAGAGTTGTTTCTGCCTAATAACGTAACGGAATTGTGGTAAAAATGAAGGTATGCATTTCTCTTGATCATTTGAATTTGCAGTCGTCCACACTTTCAACCCAATTTCATCACCTCAAAACACTTTTTTTTGTGTTTTTTGAAAAAAGTCTGCTACTTTCATTTGAAAAAAAACGTCTGCCAAGTTGGGTGGACAGTATAGCTTCCTCACTCATTGTAACATGGACGTATAGAATCAGTTGGCGAAAAACAGGAGAGGAAATGGCCTTGGAGCTCACTCAGCTGATCAGTGACCACTCAGGCACCTTCAGCATTCTCCATTGACCCTGCCTCTCAAATTTCAGCTTCCTGCGTTCAACAGGAGAGAAAATGGCCTTGGAGCTCACTCAGCTGATCCGAAGGTGCTGAAATTTATAGGGGACCGTCTAGGACCTAACCCGCACAATCCCTGAAAATTTCATCAAAATCGGACCACAGGTTAGTATAGTTTTGCCCGGGACAAGGATTGACCACAGACAGACAGACAGACCGACAGACAGACAGACAGACAGACACGGAACCAAAATTGTTCGGGAAGCTCTAAAACGCAAAAAGCAAGTGGAAATTTTGATTTTGGAGGACATTTTTTTTTTTTCACTTCTTTCACGAATACAAAGCTTCCCTACCTTCGGTAGTGAGGAAGCAATATGCAAATTTTTAAGGAAAGTTAAATTTTTCATGTCCCTGATATTAAATCCAATTTTTTGAGCATGCTTGATGAGTAAACGATAATTGTTCTTAATAAATTTACTCAATTTTTGTGAATTTCTTCAATTGGCTTTATGACTGAAAATGTAATAACTGATAACCATCACTCTTCGTGGAAATAACGTCCTCAAAATCTCATCCTTCTTAAGATTATTTGTTTCATCACTGCACTATTAAGGGAGGAAATCATGTATAAATTGCGTAAGAAATGGGCCATTTTCAATTACTTGCCACTTCTATGCTATTTGTCTTATCGAACCCGTTCTAGAACGATCGCCTCCCCCTTCTACATTAGAGAGTTTTTGGTGCCAAAATCTGATGGGCCCCGTTAGGAGGAGACTAGCGCGAGCAACAGAGGATGCTACCCAGTTGAAGGAGGAAGCCCGTTAGCTTTGGACAGGGGGGAAGGGAGGCGTTCCTGAAGGTGGGCCTCTAGGAACGGGTGACTGTCAGGGGGCACCCTTTCATCGTCGCCCACTGTTGTCGGGAGGCAAATTCATCGTCACCCGCGAACTCTGAGCTTTGAGAAGAGGTTCCACGGGCCCATTAGTGGTTGCCAAAAACTCTCTATTTTACTTCTGGCCAAACAATGAAAAAAAAATCCCGAGATTTTGTCATCAATGATTCCCATTATCCGAAAATCTGCAAAATTCAAACGAGTATCCTCTGGTCAGTGAAAAACCATTTGCTGTACTTGTCAACTGTTTCAATTTTGATTTTTTTCATTTAATTAAAAGTATTCAAGAAATGTTGTAACAAATATAGCAAGTAGTCAAAACTTACCAGAGATGACTGTAACTCGTAGGGAATTTCGCAGATTTTTGGATATTAAGAACCGGTTTTGAAAAAATGACGTTTTGCTTTTTTCCTCTCAGTAGAAGTCTCATGCATTTGCTCTTGGGCGGCCAACGACGCAATCTAGACATGATACCCTCTCCATGGGATGAGCTGCAAACCAATACCAAAATCAAATGGTCAGGGTGCGATAAGGGAGTAATTGGGTCATTCTTATTTAGAATGTACATTTGGCTCTTCCAGCATCGTCCATTTAACAAATTTCCAAACGTATATTTCAAGCTTGTCACATCTTTTTCTGGCTCCACTCAACATCAAGAGTGAAATTTGTGAGTTCATTCGTTAGTATTTCTCTGAATCTGTGGTGTTTGCAAAAACTCGTAGCCTAAACTTCAAGTGTGTTATCATCATTGAGATATTAGTTTGAGCCTCCCAAACTTACGAGTTGTTTAAAATTATTTTCATCTGGCCCTGCCGAACGACTTTTAAGTAATTTAACTCGAGCTACTGGTACAGAACCCGTAAAATCCACGATTTTGTACCATGTATAGTGGATGGTATCACGCATGAGGATTAACCTTGTTTTTTGTTGAAATAGACGTGCCATTGATGTTCTTTCTTGTGTTTTGAGCTAGATATGATTGTTAGAAAAGGTAAAATCAAGGTGAAAAAAATCAACGAAATGTAAATTCCATATGAGTATGACCCAATTATTTAACCTTCCTTAGCTCAGTTTATAAATGTTTACACTCCTATATTCAATGATTAATTAACAGTCCATCAATTAGGTGGGGATCAACCCACTACCACTCTTACAATACTACTATTCATCATACGTTAACTTCTTTTAGGAACAAGCTGCTTGGACCTTCAGTTACAATCGTCCTTTCACTCAACGCGTTTCTTGCCAACGAAGAGCACAGAGAAGAGTTTACGAAGAACGGCATTTTCTTTTTTCCTTTGACTTCGTTGAATACACCATCTGAGTTGCAGTTCATCAAACAGATTCAGACTAGGGACTATGTCTTAGTCAATCATTTGACCCCTACTTTGAATGGCAGTTCTGATATCTCTCCAGAATGTACCACTAAGAACGACAAAACCTACAGGTATAAGCCTTTTCATTTGAGAAGGTATTCAAAGTGTAAAACTTACAACGGTAAATTGAAGAAGGAATTGATGAAATGCGAACCAGATTATTGGTTGTCATGGACTGACTATCTACAATGGAGAAGAAAACAGTGCAACTCATAGTTGATCATCATTAACCAAAGATGGTGAGAAAAGAAACTGGGAGGCAGGAAAGTCATCAATATTGCTTGTTAGTGAAATATTGCACCGAACAGTAGGACAGAGCTTCGTATCAAAAGCCAAGGACTCTCGTGAAACGCATAAAATTACGATAATAGTAGTTTTCACACTGCTTCGGCGCACGGGTTATCTGTAGGGACGCCCAATATGTATCAATAATATGCATATATGGTCAATATTGGTGTTGGGAAAAATGGCTAGAGTCGTATGATTTATCGAATAACTGGCTATCTAAAATAGAACAAAGTGTTTGGGGATTGGAAGCAAAAACTTATTCTAGGTACCTGAATCTAAACATTTGTAAAAATTGGAAAATTTAGTAAAATTTGTAGAAAAACTGTATTTTGGGTAGTGATAATCAAAAGAGAATGTTGAAAACTACGAGTAGCATCAATTTGTTTGTAATGTTTCAAACAGCTGTCCAATTATTTACTCTATGACAGGGTTTCCATCACTAATCACCTGTATCTACATCTTGCTGCGATACCATCATCCTGGTAGCAGACTCAAGGCAGGTTAGTACCCACCACTTGAGTGGGTACAAGCAAAAATGCCCGTTCACTGCCTACTCTTCAGGTCCCTCTGTAATGAGTTGGTACCGTAAAACCGTCAAACTTTACCCCAAGATTTACTCCAAAACATTTCCAAATACAATTTCTCCCACTCGAAATGGGTTAAAATGATTTTTTTAATAAGTGAATTGATCTTCAGGGCTTCCCGAACATTTTGAGTGGTCGAGCTCATTGATCAGATAATTGTAACCCCCTATTTAATTGTTTAAATGTTGGAGTAAAGTTACCTACGAGTGCGTCTATCTTTACTCCACTCCGAAAAACTCATGGTTATCGCTACAGAAACGGGCAGTGGTGCCATGATACTAGTCGGGATTGAATTCATTACCCCAGAAATACTTGATGATATCAAGTATTTATAATATTATTATAAAATATATTCTGAAAAATTGAAATTTTCAGCTTGAAAAATACAAGTTATACCTAAGAAAAATATAAATTCCAATGATCATTTATTTCAACGAATTTGCTTGAAATGCAATAATTCTGGTTAAGAGATCACAATTTCAGTCTTCCAGTATAGACAGATATGTAGGTAATCGAGCAAAACTTTCTACAAGTAAAGAAATATTAAAGGACAATAAACGATAAACGAATGACTTAACAAAATCACAGAAAAAGTCTGTTTCACATTCGATAACTTTCAAATGAATTGCAATGGTAAATTTCAAAGTTAACCCACGAGTAAATAATATTGTAAATCACAACTTATGAGACCAAAGCACGTTTATGTTCATATCATAATGCAGCTGTTTAGTTGTAAAGTTTCGGTAGGGGCGCGTTACAAGCTTTTTCTCATTTCTTCTCCCCATCTCTAACTTCTGACATGAGATACACTAGAAACCTTACATTCAACACTGCGAAAATTATAAAACTCAAATATTTGTCAAGATTGAATAAGAAAAATATGAGTGAGGCTACCTTTATCCCAACCTTTATATTGGAGTAAAGATACCTGGTTTTTGGAGTAAAGTTACCATCAAATTTTTGGTAAACAAAGGCATAACTAAGAAAACACTTTCTTGAGATTTTTATTAGTGTATTTTGTTCAAAATAAGATATTGAAAGTGATATGATGAGGTCTTGCCTGGTAAATCCACTACAAACACCTGATATGGAAGAAATTTGGAGCACGAGAAATAGGACAAAAACAGCTGAACAGGAAACTATGACTGATAACAGCTGATAACATGGATAAAGGCGCCATCGCAAGCCGCATCGATTCTCTGGGATGTGGAGAATAACGAAAACACAATAGCTAACTTTTATATAAGTTCTACCACGCTTACGTCACAATGGAAGATTCTCATTTTTTGGGGTAAAGTTACCCCTGGTGGGGTAAAGTTTGACGGTTTTACGGTACCTACTTTAATTGAACAGATGAGTCAAATTAGTAAACAGCAATTTCAGGTTGGATTTCCGTACAACTGCCATTCCTAAAATTATTTCCACCCTTGTGTGTCTTTAGAGAAGTGAAAAGATGATAGTCTGAAGGCACCAGGTCGGGGGAATAAGGGGGGTGGCTTAAAACATGCCATCCAAAAGAGTCCAACAGTTCCTTCGTGACGTTGGCCATGTGGGGTCTGGCATCGTCATGGAGCAAGCAAACTCCCTTCGTCAAAAGACCACCTTCGATTTTGAATGGCTCTTTTCAATTTTTTTAGGGTCTCACAATACCTTGCCGCGTTTATGGTCTCCCCCTGAGTCAAATAATCGATCAGTATGATGCCTTTGTGGTCCCAAAACACTGATTCCATGATTTTTTTTTGCCAGAAATTGTGGTTTTGAACTTTTTGGCTGAGGGTGAAGTGGTGTGACGCCACTGTTCAGACTGTCTCTTGGTTTCTGGTGTATAGTGTGCAACCCGAGTTTCATCTCCAGTAACAATACACTTGAAAAAATCATCACCCTCCAGTTCATACTGTTCCGACATCTCTTTAGAGGTCTGCACTCGATTCAACTTGTGTTGTTCAGTCAGCTGTTTTGGGACCCATCTTGCGCACAGTTTATGAAATCCGAGGGTTTCTGTGATTGTTTCGTGCTGCAGAGATCTGGATACTTCGTAGAAATTTCGTCCAGAGTCAATCTGCGATCGTCACGGACCGCATTCTCAATTTTTTCCACAAGTTCGTCAGTCACAATCGACGGTCTCCCACTCCTCAGATCATCATGCACATTCGTACGACCGTTCTTGTACACACTCGTACGATTCATATGTCCTTCACCATAAATTGCCTTCACCTCATTAAAAATCTCAATCGGTGATTTCTCCTTCACGAGGTAACGGATTTCGCTTCACGCGCAGATTTCGCACTTGGCGGCAGAGTCGATCGACATCTTTCACGAGAAATGCTCCTGAGACCACAGTTTTCAACGTACTGACCTCGTTTTGGTCTTGTTTTGAAGGGGAGGAGTCACGCTACACGGCAGTGTGCCGACATAGCAAAAAAAATTCCCTACGGCCGCGGGAGCTTCAGTACACTTACTTCCTGGACATGCCTCGTAGTTCCACCATTTCACTTTGAATTTAAGCTCGTTGCTTCGCATCATGCATCACTGTACTGTAAGCGATACCACGCGACGAAGCGACTGATCGTATCTTGTCTAGAGCCATATTTAAGGGGTTCTTTTCCCTTTTGATGTTAAGGAGAACTATTAAAATTGATATTGAAGTCAAATTTCATCTTTTCAAATATTTATTCATATTGTAACACAGTGCTTGCACATAAAGGTTTATTATGAAACAGTGGAATAGCAATACAAAATAGATTTTAGAGCACAAGACAATTTCGAGAATCTCTACAACTCAACACCTTTTTATATCACGAACCAAACGTACTGTTACCAACCAATCACATGACATTTATAACGTTAGTAGTGACTTGAACTTCATATCACTACTCCCTCCCATTTTTTTTGTATTCAGCCAGCCGATCTACGTGAACAACAAACTCCCTGCCCGAGGGCAACTTGATCCTGTACACGACGTCAGTAATTTGCTTTTTCACCTTGCATGGCCCAACCCAGGGTGATTGTAATTTAGGGCAGTAGCCCACTTTCCGCCTTGGTGAATAAAACCAGACATAATCTCCTTCTCGAATAGTAGGCTGTTCCGCTCGAGCATTGTAACGTTTGGTCAAATTCGTAGCTGCCTTTCCAAGATGTTCTCTTGCCTCCTGGTGCACATATTCCAGACGCTCTTCCAATTGTTTTGCGAATTCTGTAGTTGTAGTCTGGTGTGGTACTCGGCCATACAGCAATGTTACTGGCAGTCTCAGCTCCCGCCCGAACATCATCATTGCTGGAGAAAATCCCGTTGAAGTGTGGTCTGTTGCCCGGTAAGCTAGAAGCACAAGTGGAAGATGTAGATCCCAGTCTCTTTGATGGTCAGCAACCATTTTCGACCAAACTTCCCAAAGTGTCCTGTTGAACCGTTCCACCAGGCCATTGCCTTGAGGGTGCAAAGGGGTGGTTCTGGTTTTCCGAATTCCCAACATCTTCACCACTTCCTGAAATACACTGGATTCGAAATTTGTGCCTTGGTCTGATGTAGCTCTTGAGGAATGCCATGCCTGCTGATCACCTGGTTGACTAAGCCCTGTGCAATTGTCTCTGCCTTCTGGTCTGTCACAGGGAATGCCTCAGGCCACTTGGTAAAGTAGTCCATGACAACCACTATGAACTTGTTACCACTGTCAGACCTTGGTAGAGGACCGACGACATCAATGGCAACTCGCTCAAAGGGTGCGCCCACTGTGTACTCCTGCAAGGGGGCCTTTTTGACTTTCCCTCCCCGTCTTCTGCCACATACTTCACAGCTGGAAACGAAAATCCGAACACTCCTATGCATCCCGACCCAGCAAAACAATCTCCTTAAAGTGCTGATCATCCTCTTCTCTCCAAAGTGCCCAGAGTGATGAACATCCGCCAGCACCAAATCCTGCAATGAGTCAGGGACCACAATTTGTAAGATCTGTTCTCTGCCCTTTTCCCACTTTCGCTTCAAAATCCCGTCTTCTATTACAAGAGCATTGAACATTGCCCAGTACGCCTTGATCTTTGGGCTTTGTGGAGTCATGGCAGTCCATTCCGGTTTACATCTATCACCAACCCAGCGGACAACCTGACTCAACACTGGATCCGCTTTTTGAGCCTGTCCCCAATCTACCTCTACTTCTAGTGATGTACGGCATAACTTGTCATCCTCTGCCTGCTGCTTCTCCTCCTGACGTGTACAGTACCGGCATCCATCCCCAAAACATGGTCTCCTGGACAACCCATCCGCATTTCCGTGGTCTTTTCCAGGACGATACGACACTGTCACATTGGCCGGAGTTACGACCTCCATCCAGCGAGCCAACTGTCCATCTAGATCTCTGAAACTTTTGAGCCAGGTGAGGGAAGCATGATCAGTTCTGACCTCCACTGAGTTGCCACTACCTATACCATAAGAGGCAAAGTGCTTAAGGGCCTTCACCAAGCTCAAAAGCTCTCTTCTAGTGACACAATAGTTCCTCTCAGGCTTGGACAAGCACTTGGAATAATAGGCCAGGACTATCTCTTTCCCCTGCTGTCTCTGAGTCACGATTAAATTTTCAATAATTTATTTTAATCGAGTGACGGACCTTATTATTTTCGAGTCGAGTCGAGGGAGCCAGGGCTGCTATCTTGAGGTTTCTTCTTCTTTTTTGTAGTTGTAGTAGCTGATTCCTGCTGTTGCCTCCACTTGCACGTAGCGGATTCCATCCTGATGGGATTGGTCGCTTGTTTTCATGCAACTTAGGTCCCCCTTCTCCCCTCCCTGTCTACCCATTAGGGATGAGCATCGTTTGGAAACTATCGATAGTCACCATCGAATAAACTATCGAAGTCATCCATGGATTGTTGAAAACCATAGTATAGTCGATACTATCGGTACTTCTTTCATTAAGTGTGGTAATCAAAAATATTGCCTAGGATAAATCAAGTATCAATTTATTGTAATCGTTGCAATTTGCATGATACACATTTCAGTGAAACCACTGGTCAATTCTCAGGTCAACCAAAATCAAACAAACTTAAAACATGCCATGACGAATTTTTTTTTTGGTTTATTATTTTTTCATTAACTTGAAAATAATTATTTTTTTCGTTAACTTGAAAATAATACGATAAAATAAGGGATTCAACTCAATATCAAAATATTATGCACTTTTTTCGTATTTTCCCCACATGAATTATTTGAATGTTTGATGATTTGTCCCAACACAGCTCAGTGGATGGTGAAACAGTACAGATTGCCTTCCTACCATCTTAATGATAGAGAACGACAACCAAACACCTGATTATTTGAATTTGATACTCAATTTCATACCTCAATGTTTGGTGAAATAACACATTTTTACATTCAAATTTCATCCCCCCCCCCCCCTTAAATTCTATGGTAAACCTTTAAAAAAGGGGAAATATGACGAAGTCGTGTATGTTTTCAAGCTTTTGAGGTCCTCTGAAGAAAACCGTGTTCTTGCAGGGAAAAATCTCCAAATTGTTCGAAAAAAAAACAGAAATTGACAAAATTTTAAGGTAGACTCTTAAGGAATTCATCATTGGAATTGGTCTTTCAATTCGTTTTCTAGAAATTTCATTTTGAAGAATTTATTCTACCCATTTAGTACCTCCTACACAAAAATGTAATTGATTGAGATATGCGGAACATGCTCTAGCGATGAATAAAAAGTTCAGAACGTATTGTTCATGTGCCTCAAGTGCTTTTGTAAAATTTGGCTGTGACTGTACATTTTGTATGGTACAATAAAACTATTGATTTTTTATAAGTTTCTCTTTTAAATTGAACAAGCTTATCCTACAATTTGCAGTATGAAGATAAGTTCCATGTAGTAATATTATGATTTTTCCCCCTCAATTTGTTGTTGTTTCAGTCTACTCCTACTACCTAAGTGAACCCAGATCTGAAAATGAGGACTAGTCGATGTACTTCATGTAATACTTAGTAGATGCCTACTTGTGCATTTCATGAAGTGTTAATTTTTGAAATTGAGTTTTTTTCGTAAAGTTCTATCGCTGGACTTCAAATTAACGATTCGGTAAAACATTGATTATTTGATACAGAATTTCTAGTATGTCATTCATTGAAACATGATTAGGAAAGTATAATGAAACAGGCCTTGACTTACGTGGTTGGTACCTACTGTTAGCAGATAGAAAGAATGCGGCTGGCCAATTTTTCAAAGGGTATACCTGCTAACATAGACGACTACCTGTTCCAAAATCTTAGGTAGCCTGGTGAGTCAGGCTGGGGAAAGGGCCGAGCCTCCATATCTCAGACTTTCGTAATTTGGGCATTGAGCAACTCGAGTCATGATGAGTTAGAGAGCCCCCCCACTCTGCCAATTGTTAGGAAAGAAGTCCATCTCGATTGTGAGTTCACTTGCCCTTCAGGTTTACTCTTCATTCACCTTTAAAATTTGAAAGAAGCACCATCCTTTACTGGAAATAATTTTTTGTAGGATAATGGGAAATTTGGCGCCCTTTTTAACGGTGCCCTTATTTTTACATGTTTACGGTAAATTAAGGTAGTTCTGGTAATTTTAGTGACACGTTCAAGAACACGAAAAAAAATTTGAAATTGAAAAAAAAACTTGGAAAAACAAGGGGTTAAAACAAAGATGCTACGATACATTTTCTTACTTAAATTAGATGTACGATCGATCCTTGAAGTGTGGTCGACACCCTGTTTAGAATTGGGAACCACTGCCTTAAAGTACGCGAATGGTCTGTGAAAATCAATCCTTCTACTTCATCATTGGTCGGTAGTCAACAACCCTCGGTCTCATTTTCCCTGGCTTGAGTGGCAGGTAGAAGAAGGAGGATGTTTTTGGGACTGTAATACACAAAGACACCTCACCAAACCATCCGCATTATTTCCATCTGCAAACAGTACCTATTCTTGTTCTCCTTGACTTGACCAAGTCAGCAACAATAAACGCAAAGGAATCAAGTTGTCAAGGAAGTGCATCAATTACTGGCACCGTGCCTGTAGGTACCTACCTAATTCGTGAACCACAAATAAAATGTAATGAGGGGTTTGGTAAACCAGTGAATACAAATTAGTAAATAAAAATGTATTACATTCACCAAATATTTTAAGTCAGTTTTCCCAACAAACTATGAAATGAACAGTAATCGTCAGAAAAGCATAAATAAAATAATGCTTCCACGTCAAAAGATAACAACTAGTACATGACTTCATGTGAGCTTCATCACAGTATGTGTCGACTCAAGCCAGATGGAAAAATAGAATCTTGCAGATTAGAAACCCATATTGCCGTATACATCTCAGAAACTGTTCACCAAAATGTGATTTTATATCTGCCCATTTTTCGTTAATAAATGTGATCAAATGAAAATTAACATCAACATTTTCAATTCGATGGACTCAGTATGCAACGGACGGCATGTTTACTTTTTTCTCTTGGTAAAACAGGACGGGTTTTGAATCAAGTTCAGCATATTTTACAAACCATTGAGGAACCACACATAACTTGCTTTAAGAGAAATAAAACTTTAAATATTCATACAACAATTAAAGCGCTAGGGATAGCAAGCAGCAACTATATACGAAAATACTGACCAATGGTAGGTATGAATTAACTCAGCAATCTCTGCTAAGAATGATCATGAACTGAACCTCATTTTTTGACAGCAATGGAAATTAATTTGGTCAGTGAGTATAGGTACCAACAGAAAACATTGAGAAATTCATAGGGAGAAATGGAGAGCTGATTCAATATGTTAAGGGTTCGAGATAGAAACTACATAAATTCTCTTGGAGAATGGGAAAAATCCAAGTGCTTACGGTGAAACTGACAAGGACTTCATTTATATCTTTGCTCACAAGAGCATAAAGATTCGAAAAAATGCCGTGCCGAAAATGTTAAATCTACAGAAATTCATTTTCAAATTGTTCGAAATGAATGTTTGGCTCTCTTTTCAAATCTTTCAGTCGGCATATCCCAAATTCTGATCTCAAATTTCTGTCACCTACCTCAACATTGACTTTAGCATTTGCAATCAAGTTTTTGTTACAAATTATAACATTAGATTGCAACCTCCACTAACATCAAACCAGGGATGTGCACAAACATTATTAGGTTAGCCTCAATACTCACTAAACCATTGATAGAATACGGTATAAGTAGGTACTGAATAATCAGTAGTGCTATACTGGAATCTCAAGAACAGAAATGAAGCATAGAACGATTATGAGACGAACACGATACCAAAACGGTGTCAGTTTTGAACGAGAAACGGAACATTATTACGGAAACTTGGTTAATAAATGTTTTAAACAAGCATTCATTTCGGTAGATTTTTGGGCCAATTCAAAATATATTGTTTAGTAATACAGGGGATGTCCCACAGTAAGACAAGGGCAATCTTATTCTCTTGTCTGTCCAGCAGCACTGTCCGCTCACTGAGAGGAAAACTATCTGTGAATGCTGTGACCAAAGATGCGCCGCATGACAGGCAATCGAACATGCTCGAATATTGCGGTCAGTACGTAGCAGCCCTTTTTACCAAAAAGGTTTGGTTATGCTTGAGCACTCACGTTTCCGTCCATCCATCTGTTCCATACTGAACTGAGCCCCCTAGGCCGAGGAGAGACTTGTAGTTTTCGCTAAATTGTACCTACTGGAGAGGGTCTATGAGGCCCTTCGATGTTGATGAGGCCCACTTTAGTGTTTGTTGGCCTTAAACACGTTCCACGCGGATTGCCTACTGGCAGGCAAAAGTAATTCTCTCGCCAGCGCGGATTGCCTACCAGTAGGCAAACAAAATCCCACCCCCTGAGCGGCTGACGTTTTGAGTGCTTTCTATACGTTGTATGAACTAATTTCAGGCGAAATTGCAACCATGCTACCTGGAAATGAAACGCAACCTAGTGGAGAACAGGTATTACTAAACGAAATCACACGGAGAAAAAAACTACCAAACAGGTTCAACTAAGAAGAAACAGATGGCAGTAGAGCGGCGAAAAAGTGCCTACTGGTAGGCACCCCGTGCTGTCGGCAAGACCACCCTGTTTGGGATCCGCGTTGGTGATGAAATCGCCATTTTGGGAAAGTGTCAATGGACTTTTGCGGTTGTGGGGTGAGTACCTGAGGCCTCGCCTCACGTCCACCAAACCGCACCAGTGAATGGCCTGCTTTACGTGATTAATCTGGAGTGAAAGAAAGTAACACTCGACAGAGAAGAAAAATAACCACATACAAATCCGGTTTAGACCATTCTGAATCCAAATTCGCGAAAAAACCATAGGTGAATGTCTGGGATAAAATCTTGTGTGTAAAAAATACACGATTTTTCAATATTTCGGTTCATTTATGTCTTATTATTGTACTCGTGCTTTGAAATTGAGGGAAAAATATCAATATACCTCAGGATTTTCATGAATTATTCTTTCTACCACCATGGAACCATCATGGTGTTGCCACCATGGTGCCTGGACATTGAAACCGCCAAAACGTTATGACATGACCGCTTTGGTGTTGGATGAGATGTTAGGGGGACTCAAATTCGCATGATGGTTATCGTGATCATGGATTTTAAAATGTTGTTCAAATTTGAGGCTCGCATGCCGCTAGAAATTTTATGTTAAACGGCGATTAGTGGGGAGTGCTAAATTAAATTGAGAAAAACAATTTTGTACAGTAGGAAGGTAAATAAAAATGCATGTTTTATCGCTTACCTACTGGTTTAAATTGAACTAATCGTTATCCAATGGGACATCCCTGGAATGCATTAATGCACATTATGTTTTTCTCCCATGTTTCATACCTTTGTATACTCCACTCATCCATGTCTATGAAACTACAGATAATTTCTGCTTTAACTTGAATAGGAAAAATGCTCCATGCTTTGTTTATAGTAGGTAGTAGGTACTTTTATCACGTTGATAATAAAATTGAGAGGTTTCAAACGCATACATGAACATTATTTTTGTGAGATGCATTTTGTGAATTTATCAACATAACACACTCACAGTACCAGTATTCAAGTTGTAACATAACTCGAGTGAATCCTGCAGGGTCCTGAATACTCAATTCATAAGTAGATACCTAGCCTTAGAACAAACCTACAAGAACCAAGAAATAACATTTTTGGAATCCTAAATAATATATAAGATTTTGATAACCATTTGAAGCCGTGAGAGGCTATCAAGCAGACAGAATAACTACAATAGAAACAAACAATTAACGTTAGAAATAGAAAACAATGCCAATGAAATTAGGTACCTAGTAACCAACCAAGTTCCAAAAGTTGAGTTGACACTTCATACTTTTTGGAAATGTCAAGGTTCTGATAACATAACAAAGTAATTTCGAGGAGTTTATCGCTAGGAGAAAGATTACTATGAAGCATACGAATTTTCTTGCTCTTTTATCATGTACCTAACTTGTTGTCTTAAGGTTTTACTTCAACAAACTATCCGTAATATAAATAAATTGAGCTTAGCACTCAAACACATTGCACTTGGAAGTAGGGATATAAATTATCCTTCAACATCAACACTAAACAATAATTCCTAGGGTATGTTCTCTGAGCATTCAATAAAAGCTGCATGCTACAATGTTGTTATAACTTCAAACATGGACAACAACACACACATGGCCTTCAATTTACTGAAGTACCTACAGTGAAGGACTTTTTCCTGAGACAATCGAACATGGGCACTCAGCAGTATTGCTGAATAAATACTTTATATCATAAGAAAATTGCACTTGATAGTAGAAATTGAAAGTGTAGGTACAAAAAGAAGGGAAAAAATAGTTAATGAACAAACGCCCCAAATTGTTAAATTAATGTGGGTATCAATCCCTGAGTAGGAATGGAAAAATCTGATTCAATTATCGATTTAATTCGTTTCTAGTCCCGATGAATCGACTTTTAATTGAATTTTAACTAACCAAAAATTAACTTCAAAAGACGATTTTCACGAGTAAAAACAAAGTTATCACGGTAGTAATGGTATCATGGCAGTATAACTTTTCGCTGAAGCATTGCTCAAAGTATATATATGATTGGAGCGAGCATTTGAAATCAAATAACAAACTGCAAGCAGAAAGTTGTGTGGGATTCGTTTCCTACAAAATTGACTTTCAATTAAAATCAATTTTTGGATCTGATTTGCGATTATGAATCGAGAATGTTAAAATCGATTACTTTTTTTCCATCCCTAATTCTGGGCAAGGGCAGTGACCTACCCAGTTCACAAAGGCTGTTAGGTTAAGCGTTTTGAATAGGGGATAGAGAGTAGCATGAAGGGGAAGAAATGATAAAAGGTAGGCCTATCAATATCAATGTTCAACGTATTGTTATGTGATTGGAGGATACCCTCCTGCCACAATTCCTGGCAGTGCATCAGTGCGTTTACTTGCATCGAACACTCCCATTGGCTGATAGTATTATACCCAGTCTACCCACTATTCGAAACTCTTTGCTGTTAAACTTAAAAAAAAGGTTCAACAAAAATAACTAAAGATAACAATTCAATAATTTAGTTGGTTCCTAATAATTGAAATACAACTACATTTAATTAGAGTAAAACCAGTATGTAAGTTGGATATTTACAAGTCTAATAACTCACAACCTTCTGATCCAACGATCAGACATTCTGATGGGACCACCTGCGACTACAATATTTGTAGCTAGACAAGTTACAAACATCAAATACTGTTCACTATAATACGATCCAAAAATGGAAAACAGGAAGTCAAGACGAATAGCTGATTTTAAACGAAGACAGATGAATAATTACAGTAATAATGAACGTGATAGTTTCAACCGCTAACAGAATCAATACTGTTGGAATATTCGTTGGTCAACAAGCACACTATCGGGGTAACAAGAGGTTATGCCCTAGCTAATTCTCTGAGGCCTTATTAGGAGTATAAAGCACCAAAGGCTTGAAAACGTCACTCAGAAAACTGAGACTCGGCTCTTATTGATAAAACACGATACTTTGGTCCATTCTTGAATACGATGTCCAAAAACTAAAATATTCAAAAACTAGGTAGATATACTACGTAGATCTATCGAGAGAACTTAGAAGATATCAAGGAGTCTTCTGTTACAATTTTGAGTTAAAAAATTATAAAAAGGTACCTACCCTCTCTATGAAGTACAGGTTATACAGCAACTTCACCCTCAATAATATATTGAGTACAAAAGATGGCCATGAGTCTATGATTATATACAAATATAAATATAAACATGTTTATTTACACAATATGTACACATTTTCTTCTTCACAGAAGGGATATCAAACCATAATGAATGACAATTAAAACTTGACATCATTGAAATATTTACAACAACAATGACAGTCCTGAGTATTATCCAATATAGAAATACGAACTTCTAGGGTAGTGCAAGTGCCGTGGCATAGAAATTTACAAGAGAGTTACTCAATTCGCCAATATTTTTAACAATTCATGCTGATTTCACGCTTCCAGGATTAACACATTATAAAACAGATATACCTCAACTACCAAAGTTAATTTCAGGAGTCATAATTCGAGTTTAACTTAATCAGTTTTGTCAAGATTCATTCGAAATGAAAAGTGATTAGTAACTACAGGAAAATAGTTGAAATTAATATGAATTAATGAAATGTTAAAAACGACGTCATCAACTAATCTATTAAAACGAGGTTGGGGTGAGAGGGCCAGCATATGAATTTAATGGACAGCCAAATACACAGAACCAGGACGGATGTCGAATTGAAAAGCTCCAAAGTCACGAGGCGATCTACCAAATGGTTTCACGATACAAAAAAGTAGATAATAATTGATTTCTTCGTCGTGCAAAGTTTTGGACAATTCAACTCACCGCCATTTAAGGATTTTAAGATGAAGTAAGCACCGAGGGGGTGTGATTCATACCTTGAATTGATGCGAGCAAGCAAAATAATTATGATATGGTAACTAGTTTCCAAGACTGGAGAGTGCTAAAAATCCTACGAAATCATCTTAGTGGAGAGCCCTCCAAATATGGTACTGAGCGAAGATCGAGCAGTAAGACCTAGATACTCATAAATAACATGCCAAGGTTCTAACGAAAGCTTTAGGCCACACCCACAATCTGCCAATAAACGTTGTATTTTTATTACAATTGTTGAACATTTTCCAATTTGTGCAAATCTACATGTGACATTATTCATCACAATTTTACGGAAGTGTCCAAACAACTGTCAACCAAGCTTCTTCTAAGTTGCTTGTGACTAGTGACGTCATCAAATCTTGATGATTTATTTTTGAATAATGCAGATACCTACTGTCGAAAAGACAATCTCATCCCAATCTACATTCAATAAATAAATAAATAATAAAAAAATGTTAATGTACTCATGGTATACTAGTACTGGACAGAATGGTATCTTTCATATATGATAGTAATCAAGGTATTTTACAAACAGAACTCATATTATCACCACAGAAGTTTTCCAACTTCATGAACAAAACATATACCTAAAACTTGGGCCTTATATTAATCCAAAATATAAAGGAAGCCTCTCTCAATCAATTGCTTGGAAGCACGAGTAGAAGAACAATTTTAATTTTGAAACTGAGTCAATAATAATAAAATCTAAGATGACATCAATGAATTAGACATTCCGTAATTATTTTTTAAAATATCACAAACAGACAAAGGAAGTTTGGTGAAGGTTAATAATTGCACTGGTTTTATGAAAAAGGAATGCGAAACAGGATACTATCACTCGATATGTTTCACCAATTGATAATTATCGTATATGAAACCATAAGATCATATGGGGAAATCAATCACAGTATTCCTGTGCCACTCTTCAAAACGGTCGACAAGTATTTCACCAATAAAAATGGTCCACGTAATTGTGTAGGATTTGATTCAACAGAAAACAGCACAAAACCCATAAATGCTAGTTGGGTTTTGGTAAGTTAATTAAAACTATTAACATTAACAACCCCAGAGGCTGATTGTTTAAAAAACTCTATGACTAGAGGATAAATCAACCATTTATGACAAGCTACCACCCCATTGTAGTTTCAGATTGCCAAACATAAAATCCAAAAAACAGAAAAAGTTTTATACAAAATAAAAAGGTACGTAAAACTTGTTTGGACAGTGAGTGACATTTGCTCCAATCAAAACGCCTAGGCAGTTCCCAAATGAAGTAAAGAAAAGATATAAATGCATTGGAATGAGCATAAATCCAATATTGCGGTTTTATGAACACTCATGACTCGATTCACTGGCCATATTGTGTTAGTAACAAGTACCATCAATAATCCCTGCTGATCTGTAAAATATAGAACTTACCAAACTTGAAATCGTCCATGTTATATGTTAGAACAGAACGACTTCATTCTTAGTTAAAAATGAGATCTCGATTGAGAAAACCGGGGTTTCATACCACCTCTCGTCGTATTGTTGGATGTTGGCCTCCTGGCGTTCCTCATCTCTCGGTCCATCTCATAATCCTCAAGTTTTTGATTCAACATCAATTTTTGTTGGACAGCCAACCTCAAAAGCTGATTCAGAGTTTTCTTCTCTTCTTCTGCAGCATTCAGAAGCCTCTGCAACTCATCGACTTGGGTAACATATTCTTCACACCTAGCAGCAAACATTGCTCTAAGACCTGAAAAATAAGATTGGTACACACAATTATAATGCCGCGAACTTACCATGATGATTGAGTTCACATTCATGAATCATTGAGTAGTAAAATGCATTTGTTAGAATTACTTGAAAAGGTGGCTTGTTCTTCTTTGAGATTCCTGAGTTCGTTTCTCAGCTTCATCATCGTTTCTGATACAACAGCCTTCTCATTGTCGTATTTGGATTTCAAATTGCTCAAAGCAAACTCTGCAGTGTTCTTATTAGACTTCAGAACAGTCCTCAGAGTAGCGATTTGTTCACGCTTGGTACTCAAGAGGGATTTTAGTTTTATAACTTGTTCTTGCAGTTCGCTCACTTCTTCAGGGCCCAAACTAGTCATGAACACTAAAAATAAAATAACGACATGTTATCAACAACTGACAGCAACAGAAAATAGAATATAAACTGCACATTTGTTAGAATCTTCAATGTTGAGAGTGACAACAATCACGGTATAGCCTACTATAATATTGGGTTGAAAGATGTCAGTAGATTGTTTCGAAATTTCAAAGAAATCTCTTGAAATGAACGACATAAATTAATCTGAACTACAGGTAAAAGAGGGATTTCACGAAAATGCACTTACAGTCAGAGTTACCAGCTCCAGCCTTAGCTCGTTCAATGGTATGGTTGACAGCTGTTTTCAGGTGCTTAACTTGATCCAGAATAGTTTCAACATTCTGGGTCACAGCAGCAGCGTCGGGTAGCGCTTCGGAATTCTTTGCATTCTTTTCAACAGTGACTCCTGATCCTGTGGTATCACATCAATGCAAACATTTATTGAAACTGCCAAGACATCTGATGGGTCACAAGTCCATCCATCTAGAGTCGTGAAGTGTGAGCCATGCACTTACGGCTCCACTACAAGGCCGCGGCAGTAGAGAATGGGGTGTTTCGGTCAATTTTTTTTTTTTTCACAAGAGTATGGCTCAGGAATCACGGTAATCGGGTCTGTTCGTCGAGAAAATGTTTTTAAAAAATCAGAGAAAGAAGCTAAGGAAAGTTGAAGATTTGAACGGTGTGACGTAGCCAGCCAACTGTCTTTGAAAAAAGTATCCATGCACAGAGACGAGATGAAACCCTTGGGGACCTCTTGGATACTACAAAATACTACTCACACACGTGCACGGCATAAGTGTGTGTGCCTTAACACGTTCAGTGCGGATCACGCGCCGAGCGCGTGAGTTCTGTGTAAACTGCAATTTCAACCCAGGAGCATTGCACGCGCTTGGCGCGTGAGGAAGTACATAGAATTGAATCGTCCCACCTCTTCTACCGTAAGAGGAAACGGTTTTGTTTATTTTTTCCGCACTCATTTTGAACCTTCTTGAGACACTGTAAAAATCGTAGAAAGGTGGGGGTCAATAGGGATCAAAGGTGAGCTACTGATGTTTGTGTTGTTTTCATTGTGTTGGGCCACTTTCTAGTTGTTCCCGGGTGTTTTGGCCAGTATTTCTTCGAGAAAGTAAGTGTCCTAAAGCAAAAATGATTAGATTTTTCGTATATTTAGGTACTCAATGAATCATTAGGTTGGTATCTAATGAATTATAAGGCATATAGTGACTCAGATTCAGCTGATTCATCAGGTGTCATGTTTGCATTTTTCATTTTATCAGGGATTAGTGATTCTTGTATGATTACCTAAATTGGTAATTTTATATTTTTACAGTATGTTTACCAAGAGTATTCTGAAAGTTCCTTGAAATGTTCTAGTTTTGAAGTTTTTCCAGTTTCTTTATTGAAAAGTATTAGTTTTATATTTTCATGTTTACATAATCACCTACTTTCAAAGTTCCTTCTAATTTAATAGGTAGGTACTTACTTACCTAAATAGGTATTTATTTTTATGACATAAAAAATATGTATTACTTGGAAGAATTAATTGAGTCCACTTTTTTCATTTCCCCTCATCGCCCTTTCCGAAATTTTGAATCCAAGAAGGTATCAGAAGTTAATAACATGGTTCATGGTTTTGAATTTCAACGGTACATTAATTTATTTGAAAAGAAAAAAATAATAAAAATTCTTCTCAAAAAATGAACAGACACGCGCCTGGCGCGTGGGCCGCACAGGGAAACGAATTTTACTCAACTGTTTCATTCCACTACCGTCGCACTCGCCTAGCGCGTACCCATGTAAATGGCTCCTGTACATCAGTTGAGGCACAGCCAAAAAATCCGCAGCGAACGTGTTAAGGGAGGTCCGCATTTTTTTCTACCACATGTTATAGTATCATTGGGCTTAAAGTTGGAGTATATAGGTTTTCAAGGGTGCTGAATCCAAATTTGAGGTCAAAAACCTGAATTTCCGACCCACCGAAATACCCCATTGGTAAAATTATAAACCATTGTGTAATAATTTGCAGGGATTTTTTTCTACTTTAAATCTTTAAAGTTCAGGATGCATTTTTTTTGAAAAATTTGGCCCCAAAACCAAAAGCTCCATCCGATGCTGTTTTTTTTTAATTGTCAGCTAAAATAAAAAAAAACGAACTTCCTTCAGCTCCATTATAAGCTATTTCCGCCATAGATTCTGGATTCCCTGCACTCTCATTACCTGTATTGATGTGTTTTTCGTGATCCAGAAGTACTCTTGTGGGTATTTCTCCATTTACTGTACAGACATGGTGGTAAATTTGAGCCAATTCGTCTGATACATTAGTCAGATCGTTGTGAGCCTGCTCCAAACAGTTGTTTGCAGCAGTTGTCAAGCTAATCCTCTGCTTAATTTCTTCTTGGAGTTCAAGAAGTTTTTGTTCATTAGTAACAAGCTGAAATAAGAATAAATGTAATAGTTAGTGTCATATTCAAATTCAAACAAAACTTGAGGAATACCTATACCCAACACGCAAGTATAGGTACCCAACACCACTATACTTTCGAGCTCACACTTCCTGAAGGTTAAAATACTAAACACTCGTTAGAATTGGCAGATTTAAATTGATCTTCAATTCAAGAAGATATTAAAAAACGCTGCAAATTATTACACAATGGTTTATTATTTTCTATATAGATCACTCGTCTACAAAATCACCAACCAACCAATATGAAAAGAAAAAAAAAAAAAAAAAAAAAAAATCAACATCACCAACCATCGATTGCATTTCGGTCTGCTCTAATTTGAACGGAGATTAGGCCTCTTTTGCGATTCACACTCGTGTTTTGATTTATATATATATATATATTTCAATATAAACACTTAAATTTTCGTAGTGAGCGAACGGTTTGTCTTACAGAGCTCCGCGTGGTCTCAAAAAATTCTAAAAATTCTATAGAATCTTAAATTGAAGGAAAAACAATACCTTTATATCGAAATTTTTTGAGTTAGGGCGTTTTCAAAATTTCAAAATTGATTTTGGAACCCTTAGGAGTGACCTACATCAACCAAAAGCTTCGGGGCACAACTAGACCCCAAATGGAGCCTACATACCAAATTTCATCAAATTCGGTCAATACTAAGTGGCAAAAGTGCCGCGTACGGCGTACGGCGGACGGACGGCCAAATTTTTATTCGATTTTTGGATTCTACGTACCTTGAAACGTAAACCATCAAATTTTGAGGGGGTGTTAAAATTTTTTTTTTCTTGGTCGATTCCAAAGGTTCATTATTGAAAATAATAAACCAAAATGCTGGCCAAGAGAGAATTTATGACGAAGTAACTAAATATAATATCAGCTTAGGTACCTTGTTCTTATATGAAGTCAGTTCTTGTCTCAGCTGAGCAGTGATGTCAGATCCATTAAGATTTTTGTCGATTTGTTCCACTTCTTGGTGACATAGATCAATCATATCAACAGCTTGTTTATACCAGTTTTGGAATTGGTTAAGAGTGCCGTTGTCCTGAAACACAAAAACCTCTTAAAAAACACAAAAAAAAAAATTAATAAATAATAGCAGTTACAAAATATATATTGATTGACTGGAGTCCTATATTTCCCACCAATGAAGTTCCAAGGAGCGGTACGCAAACGTTTTATGAAATGCAGTGTACACAACACTGCAGTATCTGCTGCACGTAAATTTATTTCTTGTTTCATGAATCAAATTTTGTACTAACTGAATTCTTAATCATCTTTCTCTAAATAAGACTGAAATGTAGAGAAATAGATTGAGTCTTGGAAATAATAAATTGATCTGACGAATAGAAATAACCGTGGATCAACGGCTCGAACCTAGTATAATGAACTTTGAAATGAACTGAATGTCGTTGTTTTAAAACTGTATTTATCCGCCGTCTTAATTATTAAACGTATTTGAATGACGCGTACATTTTGGATTCCGCACCAGTTTTGCACACGAAATATATTTTCACGTTGGATTTGAGGGTGAGGAGTTGTAAGCTTATCCTCTTTTTCAGCTAGTCTGAGCGCTTTCGTTTTATAAACATCTTCAGTATTATTTTAGTGATGTAGTATCACTATGTAGTTGTTATGACCCACATATCAACTAACAGTTAGTCCTTAAATAAAGAAGCGAACAGGAGGATCCCTGAGTGAGTCATCACCCACTGGGGGAGACTAGGTACGGAGAACACGTGAACATGACGTCACCCTTCCACCTCTCTCTCCCCCAAGGAAACTATACGAGTATATAAGCCCACTCAGGGATGCTCCCTTATGCCAATCTAGTTCAGTCAACCGACTTATTCATTTCGCTCTCCAACTTCTCCTTCATCAAGGGACCTCCTCGAAGTATTAGACTCAATAGGTAAATCTCCCGCATCCCGTCAGTAGGTTTCCATGAAACGCCGGGGCTGACGGGCTAGCCTGCACTTCCCAGTACTCCGCATGCTGGTCTGGCTAATAAGCCGCCGATGCGAAAGTACTGCAAGTTAGGATAGGGACTTTTCTCTCTTCGTTGAGTAGGGGTTAAAGAAAACACAAACGCCGCATCGAGAAGGTCATCTCCTTCACTCGACAACACGCAAACATAACAGTAGTATCAGTACATCACTAAAATAACCCTGAAGATGTTTATTAAACGAAAGCGCTCGGACTAGCTGCAAAAGAGGATCAGCTTACAACTCCTCACCCTCAAACCCAACATTAATGATCAACCAACGCCACTAAACCACAACATATTTTCACGAACTTTTGCGAATCTTTATCTCTGATAAGAATTATCCCTGATATTTGGCCATTGAATAATGTACAAAATACAACAGAACATATCAAAATTGGCAGAATTTAATATGAATTCAATGTGATAAACTATTCAATGATGAAATAGTTTGGAGATGGGGGCCGCTATTATTTTTCAAATTTATTGGGTTTTCTTGTTCTTTAGCGTATTTAATAGCCGAGATGAAGGTTCTCTTTGTTAGTATATATTTTAGGATGGGTTGATGAGGATTTAATGTACGAACGATTAAATGCAAGAGAAGCAAACTTACCATAGATGGATTCAAATTATGAGCCATGTAGTGGAGGGAATCCATATTGGACATGAGTTTGATTATGCGTCCCTTCATGACTTGCAAATCGGATTGATATCTCTCAGCCGAAGTCTGAGCTTCTCTCAATGTTTGGGCCAAGCCAACTTTTTCACTCTCCATCTGTTGAGCAAGCAATATGTCACTAAATAAAACGTAGAGGACTCATTTATACAAAGTGCAGACAGCTACATGTAAGTTATTTTTTGTTGCTGATGAAGGCGTGACGGTAAAATTGACTAATAACTTCTGTAGAAATAAAGGAAATTACGTCAACTTTAGTCAAGCAACTTTTGCGTACAAAACTTCATTTGAATGTAGAGGTTTTTGCCACTGTGACTTGAAAGGCAGAGGGCATACTAAATAAATATAAACAATTGTATAATTGAATAATTTTGGTTGGATTCTCCAACTGTATGGACTGTTTATCGCGCCAAAAGAGCCAATAACACCAACTACCTCCACAGATAGTCCTTTACACTATGAACCACAAACCATGAACACCCCCAAAGGAACTCCTCATCCCTAAACGGATATTTGCAGCCTTATGATTCAACATCATCATTGGCTGATATTTATATCAGTTTACTAAACGTACATTATAAACATCAAGTAACTATTAAAGCTTTCATACTGTTTCGAGCTGTTTTTCAAGTTTCTTCAGCTCATTCAGATGTATTTCGCTGAATAAGTCGACATGTTTTGCCTCCGGAGATACGAGTTCAGGATTTTGCAAGTCGGCTTCAATCCTTTTCAGTACAGGTAAGTCGTCGTCATCACTCCCCAAAGCACCTTCTTCACCCATACCTAAAACACATACACATACAGTGTAAGTAACTCAATAGCTCATACAGCCCCTCCCCACAACCAATACTCGTAAAAAATTGATCAGTTGGTTCAACGTTGGAAATTGGTCCCCAGTTACCTGCAGTATGATGTAAATAAGTAATATGTTACCTATGTATTGAATAATGAATAGTCCAGTTAGCATTTTGGTTTATTATTTTCAATAATGAACCTTTGGAATCGACCATGAAAAAAAATTGTAACACCCCCTCAAAATTTGATAGTTTACGTTTCAAGGGCCAAAAATCGAATAAAAATTTGGCCGTCCGTCCGCCGTACGCGGCACTTTTGCCACTTAGCATTGACCGATTTTGATGAAATTTGGTATGTAGGCTCCATTTGGGGTCTAGTTGTGCCCCGAAGCTTTTGGTTGATGTAGGTCACTCCTAAGGGTTCCAAAATCAATTTTGAAATTTTGAAAACGCCCTAACTCAAAAAATTTCGATATAAAGGTATTGTTTTTCCTTCAATTTAAGATTCTATAGAATTTTTAGAATTTTTTGAGACCATGCGGAGCTCTGTAGGACAATCCGTTCGCTCCCTACGACAATTTAAGGGTTTATATTGAAATATATATATATATATATATATATATATATATATATATATATATATATATATATATATATATATATATATATATATATATATATATATATATATATATATATATATAATATATATAATATATAAATCAAAACACGAGTGTGAATCGCAAAAGAGGCCTAATCTCCGTTCAAATTAGAGCTGACCAAAATGCGACCGATGGTTGGTGATTTTTATTTTTTTTTTATTATTTTTTTTCCTTTTCTTCATATTGGATGGTTGGTGATTTTGTAGACGAGTGATCTATAAAGAAAAATAACAAACCATTGTGTAATAATTTGCAGCGTTTTGGTTCCAACTTGTCACTTGGTTTCCACATGTTATGTAGAACATTGGAAGAATTTAGTTTGTCGACAACTTGAGACCGAGTTGGAAATTGGTAGACTCGAAGCTTCCTGAGGATAGTTCTCAGGTCGTCGCCTAAGGCCACTTTCACCAAAAGTTGTTCAAATCGCGTTTAACTAAACTCCTTTATAGTTAATCTGGAGGAATAAACCCAGCAAGATGGCGAGCGTCTTTCACCAACCCAAATCATCGTTAAACGTCGTTTAAGGTAATCGAGTTTGGCTCAACTTGAAAAGTCGAGCAGAACGAATGAAAATTGGACATTACGACATATCGGGGCAATAGAAGCGTTGACTAACAACCACTCCTGTATCAGTGTCAGTTTGTTGAATTAATTAATTTTTTTAATTTATTTTGCTGATTCCAGTGATTTGTTTCGAGTTTTCCGGTTTCCTTCGTTTTGTTTTGCTGATTATTTTCATCACCTACCTATTGAGTTATTACACATCATCACTTGGAGCCCCAACGAGCGCAATAACTCCAGTATTTCTCCAGACCCAAGTACCTTCCTTGATGTATCCTAGTAAAACACAGTGACCGCCGCCTTGTTTTAAACAGTAGGAATGTACCTACTTCCATAATTTAAATGATTACCGATGGATGTAAAATCGAAGAAGAGGGCTCCCAATTTCATCTCAATAGACATTTATTCTGGTCGAACTGGTCTTTTTGTATAATGGTCAAGTTGTAAAA